>OY856332.1:1250000-2500000 GCA_963693445.1 Agonopterix heracliana
GCGTGATAACGCTATATCACGCCGCCATGCTAGCCACGCAGTTAGTTGTGGTTTTGGTTCATAAGTAAATAGGCCTTCCTAATGTACATTTATGTGTGCATTAGAGTACCTATATTGATTGAATGAAATACAATCTTTGTAAACTTCACAAAAAAACTTCTAAAAGAGATTTACTTTCAATCAAACCAACACAAAACAAATCAAATTCAGTATAGAACAACGCTTCCATCCACCCAACACCTTTCACATTACGCTTGTCACGCTCTATTCACGGCCCGCTCGTCAACAAAGCGACCCGCAATTTCAACGTACTGACCACCCCTGTTTTCCAGTTAACTTGCGTTCCGTTTTTTCTTCTAAAATGTTACGATATTATACTCTTCGGTCCATTAGTTGGAGTGCTTTAGGTTAAATTGAGCGGCAATTTGAATCGTAGTACCTTTAATTATGGTATTGTTTTAATTGAGTTGGATTGTAGTTGATTAGGTTAGTCGTTTGTAGTCTAGACGATAAAATTGTTTTGTAATTAAAAATAATTGATAGTTACTTACTTTATTTTTTGCCGTAAAAATTTAAATAAAATCGGTCAAGTGCGAGTCGGCTATTCGCGTACCGAGGGTTCCGTACCATACCACCCAACATATTAACTTATAAAAAGTTTTTTTTTCGGGACCTTTAGCGTAAGACCGGCTCACACTTGACCAGTTTTATTATTTGTTGTTATACTGTAGAGTTTGTTCTATAATCACACCAAGTTTAACGCTTGTATGTATTACCGTTCTTACGATAGAGCGAAAAGAAAAACCGTTGATAAAAACTGGTTTCTTGTTTGAGGACCCCCCTAAATTTTTATCTTTTTGACATTTTTATTTTTTGTTATAAAATCCACTATAATAATGCATTTCAATGTTGGTCCCATAGAGAAAGCTGTGTAGTCTGATGGTCTGATCATCCCTTTCAAAAACCCGTCGGTAAATTAAGAAGGACGCTGATAACTAGTCTATACATTTCCATCTTTTTTTAAATCAACAAGTATATTCTTTGTCCTTTTCCTGGAAACAAAGTCCATACAATTCCCTCGTGTAAATCCGGATATACCCGGATTAAATCCCTATAGGAACGACATTCTGTAATGCATCTGCTTTCAGCTAAAAGATTGGTTGATATTTCAAACGAAAACAATCCTTAAATTGAACTGGGTTGAGTTCAGATTGGAAGAGAAATGAAGAGGTAGGAATAGGATGGTTTTAGAGATGTCAATTTAGACTTGTCATCAAATATTATTATTGGAGTGCTTTCTGTTATTGTTCTTTTATTTTAGTTTGTATTGAGAGGATAGGCGGACTGAAATGCTAATTTGGAGAATATAGGTCACTTGTTTACTAGTGTTTCCCGCGACTTCGTCCGCACAAATTATATACCAGATTTTGAGTCAGATCATAAGCTATCAAACAAAAAAAGTTTCTTCAAAATCGGTTCAGTAGTTTTTGCGTGATGTGCGAACAAACAAACAAACTAACAATTTTGTCAATAGATGGCGCTGCACGTCATTTAAATCGCGCTATCGAATGTTATTTGATTTTATATGAAGTAAACCGCTACTTATTTGTTCATCATGATTTTACGGTTTTATAATTTTTAAGATTTGTCCGATCAGCCCCACCCATAAATCCCACCGACTAAAGTGCGAAAGAGACAACTGCAGCTCGTACTGATTTTATCTACATGAAATCAACGAAAGCAGCATTTCTTATTCCCCTATTTGCTTTATTGTTTATATTCATCTTTGTTAGCTAAATGTCTTAAAACGGGCGGTAAAATTTGTCATTTTCGAAGGTCCCTAGTTCATACAGTAATTTAATGCAAAAAAACAAAACATAGGGACATCATAGAATAGAATAGAAATAGTTTATTTTGCCAAAATACTTTGTTAAAAGGGTGTTACAAAATTGGTCAGTAGCTGTATTTAGCCTGCTTGCAGGCGTGCAAATTTAGTTTGTCGATGAAAATCTTACTAAATCTAATATAGTTTACTACCTATCTTCTACTTTTACTTATTCGTCATAATTCAAATATTCCTCTACGCTAGTTCATAGCAGAGGTAACATAGATTGTATGGTAAAAAATGTTTTTGCTCTAGTGTCATTATTCAGGGATGAAACATGGGGAATACGTTTGTATGGAAAAAACTGTACTCGCCTATACAAGGTTTCATTTACAACGTATTTTTAGGTGAAAGTCTAGCCACCTCACCACTTTACATCTCATCCTGAAGCCTAAAAATTCTTCATCATCAGCCTATATACGTTCCACTGTAGGGCACAGGCCTACTCGCAAGGATGTATGGGCATATACCACGCGTGCCCAATGCGGATTGGTATTATTATTATAGACTACGCATCAGAATTTCTTCTTCAGAGTATGCAAGTTTCCTCACGATGTTTTCCTTCACCGTTTGAGAGGAGTTGGTAATATGTACATAAGTTAGAAAAACTCGTCCTGAAGCCAAAATATTTGGATAAAAGTAAAATTTAAATTGAATCCTTTCTATAAAATTAATATCCTTAACCACATGAATAATTCGGTATTTTAAATTAAATCTCATTAAAAAAAATAGTCTTGACCTAACTATGTATACAGGGTCCTTCTTAATATGCTGACACTTTTTAAGGGGAAGAAAAATCTGCTGTCCCATACAAAATTGCAAACCTATTCAAGCCAAATGTATGGGACAGCAGATTTTTTTTCGCGAGTTCGATGTTGGTTCCATAGAGAAAGTTGTTCAGTTTGATAGTCTGATCATCCCCTTAAAAAGTGTCAGCATATTAAGTTGGACCCTATATCTGATGAGAACAAATAAAACATAAGATAAGGTTTCCGAAAAATTACATAATATTTAAAAACGGTTTTCAGTTTTGTAAATTTTTAACACACTCATCCTGTACGTTCTTTCTCCAGCGTTAAAATTTTATAAAAACATTAAAAACGTATACTTACCTACTAACTGAGGCCATAAATCAGAACAACGATAGCGGCAAAAGTTAGTTTTTTTCATTCAAAACACGACAAAATAAAGAAAAGTTCCTTTATTGTCCAACCACATTTCGTTCCAAGCACCATGTGGGGGCACCTATTTTAAATCCAAGACACTAAGTCTCTCAATTTTATGAATCTTGACACTTAACGCCTTGTAATAAGAGTTATGACGTAGAACTTTCTACAGTGTATGAACTAAAACATCCCTATCTGATTTATTAGGACGTTTTTTTGGTGATTAATTCAAAATTAGAAGTTATCTCTTTTTGACTTCGCCTTTAATTGGAAGTTCTTTGACTAATGTCATTTTAACGAATGTATCTTTTTACTTCTTAGTTTTAGGTAAGTTATTTGTATGTTTTTAAAATTGTCTAACTTTGGAGAGAAGTCAACCTCTACCCTATTATGAAACAGGTGATGATGATGATGTATAACTGTTAATCTTTAAAGAAAGGATATTTCAAAGTGCATAAGTGTGCGCGCTAAACACAGATAAACTCTCCCGTCCTTATCTTCCTATATGTCTGATGGAACGGAAGGCCGATACGATTAGAGGTTGGGTCAGATTCAGTGGCTATAACCAACAGCCACACGGTTTGACTCTCGTCCTTACCCTCCTATGTCTGATGGAACGGGAGACCGATACGATCAGAGGTGGGGTCAGATGCAGTGGCTATAACCGACAGCCACACGGTTTGTCTCTCGTCCTTACCCTCCTTTCTCTGATGGAACGGGAAACCAATACGATCAGAGGTGGCGTCAGATGCAGTGGCTATAACCGGCAGCCACACGGTTTGTCTCTCCTCCTTACCCTCCTATGTCTGATTTAACGGGAGACTGATACGATCAGAGGTGGCGTCAGATGCAGTGGCTATAACCGACAGCCACACGGTTTGTCTCTCGTCCTTACCCTCCTATGTCTGATTTAACGGGAGACTGATACGATCAGAGGTGGCGTCAGATGCAGTGGCTATAACCGGCAGCCGCACGGTTTGTCTCTCCTCCTTACCCTCCTATGACTGATTTAACGGGAGACTGATACGATCAGAGGTGGGATCAGATGCAGTGGCTATAACACGGTGTGGGTGTCAAAGATTGAGATAGCTGAAGGAATTAATCACCTATTACGAAATGCAATCTGTTATCATCAACAAGTGCCCTGGTTGAGTTTCGTCAATTAATTTAAAATAACCCTATAATGGTTTCCTCCCATTTTCCTCCCGATATTTTCTTAGAAAAACCGGTAAAGATAAAATCATAAAAATAAGTTCTCAAAACCATATCATGTCAATCGTAACCAACTTTACTCCGTCTTAGGTTGGTAAGGTACCTACCACCATGCATGGTGACCACATTTTAACGAAACTTAAATTCTAGATTTTGTTTAAAAAAAATAATTGACTTTAAATGTTAATTGATTAGTATTGAGAATAATAAAAAAATTCGAATCTTTGTTTGTACGAAGCGCGCTATGATATTGCCATGCCCTAACAGGGCGTCACAATAATAAATAAATAAATAAATAAATAACGCTCACAGGCACATACATTGTAATGATCCCAAACTAAGCACTAAAGGCTTTTATTATGGAAACCATACAACAACGGCACGAACATATAACATCCATGACCGAACCGGGATTCGAACCCAGGACCCTGGTTTGGCAGTCCGGCGTGGTAACCATTACACCAACCGGGTCGTTAACTAATAAGAGCTTGTTATTGTAATAACTGCAATAAATACTGAATACTGAATTACTTGAACTTGTCAACAGATGGCGTTGTTCGATTTTAAATCACGCTACAATTTCGTTACTACAAATCCAATAACATAAACTAAAACAAACCGTTAATTTGAGCGGTAGACAACTCCTAAAAAGAGTTTCTTTAAATTTTTAGAGGCACGTTTCACAACTTTCACTTAAAGAAGAGTGCGTGCCCAAAAATAGCAATGCAAAACTTACGGATTCCATTGGTGAATCTAAGGATTGCCAATGCCATTGACGTAGAATACTATGGATTTCGACAAAAATTCTACCGGTCTAGTACAAAATTCTCGAAAAGTGTCCGAGACTAAACCACACAAACCTACCTACTAGAAATATAAAACCTACTAGAAAAAATGAAGACTGATTAGAATAAGGTCCCCTTTTTATAAAAGGAAAAACATGAAATGTTTATTAAATCTTGTCACAGATAGAAAAAATTCTCCGAAAAATCTCATCGGAGACAAGAGGAACGACAAACTGAGGTTTTTGGCCGGTAGAAGTCCGGCACTATAATTAAATGCCCATATGAATCAGTGACTACAAACTAAGACTCAAAATTAAAAGCTTTTACTTCTCTGCCCTAACCACCACCTGTAACTTCCTCTCTCCGCACACTTCCTTTCTCCCAAACTGATGACCCCGAAGAACGAACACGCCAAAAAGGCACCCAAACTGGTGACCCCGAAGAACGAAGCCCTCCAAATAAAAAATAAAAAAAGAGGACTCTCCAGCGGACCCAGCGATGCAACCATCAGCGATGCAACAGCGACCAAGCATACGCTATCCTAAGTTAACTCGTCCTGTAACCTAATGCCTTAGCTCCAGCATGACATCACAATCTAAACGATATTGAAGGGATATCGCAAGGAATACCAATTACAATTCAAGCTCAAACCTTCTTGACATAAAAACCTAGCGCAATAAATCCCACCACGCTTGCTTGTTAAACATCATCGCCGACCAAAAAGGGGAAGATTTTCCATATAAAGCGGGAATGGATGATTCCCGCTTTTCCATTTGTAAGCATCATCTCAAACTAAATATAAAAATTCTGAGTCTCACGCAAACATTTTTCATTTCGTTGTCAAATTATGGTAAAACTAGCTTTAGCCCGAGATCCATATCGAATACAAACTTTGTTTGATTAAACCGCACCCCTAAATGAAAGAAAATTTAAAATGAATTTGTCTCAGTACGATTTTCCATACGAACAATTTATTACACCCTATTTCACCCCATAGCAAGGGTTGGTTTTGGAAAAATCCTTAATGCGCCCTTAATCTTCTTCAGAATTATTTATGCTTAGATCTTCTTATTATTATGTGTTATTAGCTACTTATTATAGATCTGGTCTTCAGCGCTTAAGACTATGAGTTGTCTGTCACTGTTAGTATATCAATCAATCAGTCAGACATCGAACTGATTTATATGTATAGAAGGAGATAGTTTAGCTGAGTGACGTGTCATGTATTGTACATATACATTTTTAGAAAACGTACATACTTATACATACAAAAACACACGATAATAATCCCACTCGGGGTTTAATATACATCCCACAGTTTTACTACAACACCAACAATATGTTTAGTTGTAGCAAGGCTCAAGTTGAATGATTCTGGACAGAATTCTGTTTAAAGTGGTACAAGTCATGAACCCTAATATGATAGCTATACTTTTAGTTACGGATACAACAATCGCAACACCAGTAATGACCCTTACATTAAAATTACCCGTAATTTCCATTTTCTACATGTTACTTACATTATCGACAGTTTTCCTTTGTTTATGAATTGTGCAACGTAACGTACAACTTAACTGTTTTCTATAATGTAAGGGACATGCTATCTCTGGAATGACTACGTTTATCATAGTTTTGCCTATTTAGTGTGAAAAACGCAAGTATTCTAAGTTACTTTGCTCTAGGAGCCATAAAAAAAGGACAACAAGATAAAAAGATATGGGCAGTTTTCTAAAAATAATATCTTATTTTCGCTCTACTGAAAAACTGAGTTTTGTCCCTTACACTAATTGATACTTCTGGTATCGGTATGTAAAAAGCAAGTATAAATTCGTTGGGCTGTATGAGGTTTTGCGCTTATTATTTATTCTTCTTCTTATCGTGTGGGCAGTAAACCCTGTTGTCAGAGTTTTTTCATACCGCCTTACGGCCTTTGACGTGGTTTTTGTGTAACGACTAGCTACTACCACCAGAGTTAGTAGCCGGGACCAATGGCTTAACGTGCCATTCGAAGCACGGAATCATCTTTCTTTTTAGATAATCAGGTAAAAAGGTCCTAACGAACTGGGGAAAAACGCACAAAGTGATGTCCCCCGTGGGAATCGAATCCACAACCTCAGTGTCAAGAGCCCAATGCTCCTAACCATTAGACCACGGAGGCAGTATTTTTATTATTTAACACGTTGTATGTTGACTTCGATTTCAGAGTGAGATTTTCACGGTACCTAATAAATTCTTTCTAATTTCACTCGACGCGACTTGACCAATATTTGATTACCATTCAAATGTTTGCAAACTTCAAATTCTCAATTGAATGCATGTTTGTAAACCAAATGTATTGCATGCCGTAAGAAAAGAAAAACAAACAATTAAAATTTCGTCTTATGGCAACATTTAATAGACCTTATTGTCACATTATTTACAAAGTACAAAATTACTTTTATAGATATAACTAAATTACTCTGTTTTATCAAATACTGTATTTTTCTCAATAATATGTACAATACATACCTAGTCTAAAGGGTTTCGTATTTCATTACAAATAACAATGTATAGGAACTTGTAGCACTAAATAGGCGATTTGACAGAATAATTAATTAATTACATAACAGATTTTTAATTTTTATTTGTGTCATAATTTTTAGGGATACAATAAATAAATAAATAACGCTCACAGGCACACACATTGTAATGATCCCAAACTAGCACTAAAGGCTTTTATTATGGAAACCATATAACAACGGCACGAACATATAACATCCATGACCGAACCGGGATTCGAACCCAGGACCCTGGTTTGGCAGTCCGGCGTGGTAACCATTACACCAACCGGGTCGTCAATAATGGTTCATATATGCACATCCCTATTTTATTAATAATTACGACGTTAGAAAAGTTTTAAGGGTGTATTCAATAATGTGAATGTACCTATTCATTCATTCATTAAATGTACCCAGTCAAATATAAATATAGTATTATCATGACATGGTGTTTAAAATGTAAGTATATACAAATCGCTACAAATATAGTTAACTTTAATCGCTATTACACTTATAAGTAGAATCACCGCCCCCCTATCCTCTGCGGGCAGCATGCTGGGAACGGTTCCGTCAAGTTGCCAACCCTAAAGAATCCTGGTTCATTTTCCAGTTGACAGCTGTAAAAATACAAATAAACATTTATGGCGTATCATCACTGGACCACGACTCTCCATACTAATCGATGCGAACGAGCGTGTGGCTCCGGTCATAATTTAACCGTTTTCTTTGAAAAATTATATTATTTTTTATTAATTTCGAAAAAGTAAAAAAATTATCTCATTCCAAATTGTGCTGTGGACAATATTGTAAATTTTCTTTATCTTCCGATTAAAAATCTAAGAGTAAAATGGTTACAACTGGAAAAAAGGGGTGACTTTAGATTCCCTTTTCTTCGATTTTATTCATTAAAATCGATTTCTAGAAAAACCACATCACTTCACATATCGTGTAGATAGTGCAGTTTATTTTTCAGCTCAAAAAGTGTCATAGTGGTGGTTAAGTTTAGACCATCAAACTGAGCAACTATGGGACCAACATCGAAATCGCAAATAAAAAAAATCGGATGCTCCATACTAAACTACAAATCTACTCGAGCTAAATAGAGTTTTTTCAGAACGCCTGAACTGATCATTGAAGGATCATTGCTTCCAATTTCGTACCTTGAATTTGCCAAAGAGGAACTAAGTGCGTTCACACACGATGACGCACTGACGGAGCAGCAAAGGAGTTGTATGAAACCGCACGTAGAAGCACACACGGTTACGGATACGTTGGTGAATTAGAGGTTTGGTTATTTGAGGTCGCGTGGCTTCGGCGATAAGTTTTTCGTGGTAGCGTGGATTCGTTGTTAAGTTATTCGTATTAGTGAGCTTACGGGGAGGTGGTATCCGATGTTGCACTTTTAGAAGTCAGGTAACACACTCCCGCGTATACTTCTATGGACTGACGTCTGCCAATCCGTCAATGCGTCATCGCGTGTAATCCCACTAACTAATATTTAAATATTTTCAAGCCGCTACAATAGACAATCACTAAGATTCCCTAAATCCCTTTACATCCTCAGCATTCAAAAGAAGCATCGAAATTACTGTAACTAAATTGTAACAAAATTCAAAAATGCTCCACAAAAATTCAAGAAGTTTCGTCACACGCACACGCGACGAAAATACAGTAAAATTGTTTCTACAAAACACGCGCGTGTCTGCATGCGGAATTGCAGATCAGCCCAGGATTGCGTGAGTCGCATGCTAGATATGATATGGCGACTGGCGAAAGAGAAACAAAGAAAATTTACTTGTTCGAGGAATAATAAAGTACCTATGTTCCGCTTTATACACCAATTTTTAAGAACACCAAAATTATACCACCCAATTCCAAATTGAGCATATTCTATTTGGAACACGTACGTAACCAACTGCAAGTTTTATGCAACGTGTTAATGAAAAAACATACGGGTCGAATTGAGAACCTCCTCCTTTTGTTGAAGTCGGTTAATAAACGCAAAACTGGAAAGTAGCTTGTTTAGAATTGAGAGCAGAATCGAATTATCATGGTTTCAACATAGGATTTTTTTTCCAAAATATAAAATAAAGTGTTTGTAATATAAAAAATTTACTGAACTCGATCTCAACCCACCGCACACCCTATTTAATACCAAAACAAGATTCTTAAAATGTATGAGCACTAACTAAGACCTGAACTAACTAAATTGTGGGCTGAACTGGTGTGTTCAGGATCCTTCTTAATATGCTGAGACATTTTTAATTTTTAAGGGTATGATCAGACCGTCAAACTGAACAACTTTCTCTATGGTACCACCATCGCAAAAAAATCAGCTCTTTCATACAAAACTGCAAACTTATTCGAGCCAAATGTGGTCAGATCATCCCCTTAAAAAATTTTCAGCATATTAAGAAGGATCCTGTATATTAAAACGTATATGACCGCCCTGTATGTATTGACAAAGACCTAATATAAAAACCAATCATTGAAAAGAAAAAAACAAACAATTCAAAAATGTTAAACAATCTTATTTAAACGTGTTTAAACTAACAATTTATACACCCTTTTAACCACACCCTTTTTGAAAAAAATATGTACCTACGTCTCATTAATTTTAATCCAGTAAAAAAGTTAAAAATATTTGTTCAATTGTAGAAAAAACAAAGATAATGAACAACAGTAACTGTGTTTTTATTTTATTTTAAAGGGTTGTAACATCTGTCTAGACAGAAGGGTCGAATTCCGAAGCTTTTTTTTTACTTTTACACTTATTCGTCAAGTTTTTTTTGACACAAGGTGTGACCCATCTAACAAGCGTTGGACTCGAAATAAAATGACTATACTTACTTAAAATTCATTAAGAGTTTTGATATAATTTGAATTAGATGTTGTGATCGCTACTTTTAATTCAGTGAATACAACGATATTAATGTACTAAAGAGTGAATATGAATCAGATATCAATTAATGCAGGAAAATAAAGGCTAAAAATGCCTTGACCTCGGAACCCATTTACTTTGAGTAAACTTTTGTGAAACCTTCTGAATTATGTTAGTTACATTATAATTATACGAAAATGTTTACGCATCTTTTTTTGGCGCTCTCCATTATCCCGAGGGTTCCGTACAGTATAGGGAACGAGCGTCAAACTTGGTGTGATTATAGAGCATACTTCAAAGTAAAACAATCAATAATAAAAATTGGTCAAGTGTGTGTCGGACTCGCGCTAAATTGTATTATTTTTTTTAAATCAAATTTGACCAACTTGTCCAGATTTTTTTCTTCTGATACAATTAAATGATCCCTACATAAAACTGAGTCGAACAGCATAAAAAAAGTTGTAAATATTTATCAATTTTTTGGACAACTCACGCTTGACCAAATATTGATGCTTCAGAGTACGTCATTTTATCATAACGCAAATAATAATAAATCTCACTTACGTATTTTTCTCCAAATACACGTCGTATCCTTCGTAAACTTCCGTCGGTTTCTCATCACTGGTCTCTCTCTTCGATCTGCTGTGCTCTTCCATCTTTATAACTTTACCAACCCTTTCCAATTTCACCTTCTTTCTTAAAGGAAATGGGAATAACTTTGGTTTAGAAAGTATATTGGCTTTTATTTCATCTAAAACTGACGTTGGTAAATCATCGGTTTGCCATTCAAGATTCTTTTTAGGCATAGTTTTAGATAAATCGTCAAGAACGTTTTCTAGTTTTCCTTGTTTTGGTATTTTCTTTTGTTCAATAGGCTTTCGTTCTATATCTTGGATTTCATCGTTCAATTTCGGATTGATAAGAACCGCGTTTGGGAATTGGTCTATATACGCTGCGTTTACGTATGACGGTATATGTTTTTGTGGCTGGCTGAAGAATTTTTCCCAAGGATTTTCGTTAATGTAGTAAGGTCCCGCAGTGTTACTGGAGTTGTAGTGGTGGATGTAAGCGAAGGGAAATGGTAGGAATACGGGCTCATGAGTATTAATTCCTTTCTTCGGTGCTTCAATTTGTTTTTTGATCAGCATACCGTTCCATGGTGAATAGTGTTCTTTCTTATTACACGGTTTTTTTTCTACTTCTGCTGGAATAACGTATGGAGAATTGGAGTACGGTTGATGCATGTATGAAGAAAGTCTTTGGAAATTTGACGCTGGATAATAGTATGATAGTTTTGCAAAGTCGTTGTGGAAAGCGTTTAAGTAAGGTATAGATTGTGTATTTATTGTGTTGGATCCTCCGTTATATAAGTCGGATTTTTCTTGGTTGATCGGTTTAACAGGAATTTCATCTTCTGCAGCTTTCACTTTACTGTTGGGCACTGTTAATGGTTCGTACCAATACGAGGTAGGTTTTTTATTATTATTGCCCATAGCTTTGAGGATATCATCAGAATTCTGACTAATATCTTTAATTGTTTCTTCTAAAATATGTTCGTCAGCTGTTTTATCTACTTCTTTGTAAATATCTTTGGCTATGTTATAGATTTCTATCATTGCTTCTAAATCGCTTTTCTTTACAGAATGAATTAGATCAGTTAATGCTTTGATTTCAGGATTAGTTAGATATCTATCACCTTTTTCGCTCATGGCGTGTAGTTCCTTTAATTGTTGAACAGCTTCACTTTTAGCATACTCTTGATTTTCAATATTAGAGCCTGTATTAGGTGCCATTTTTATTTTTATTTCGTTCAGTACACTTTCAGCATTATTACTGTCACTATGATTATTTATTGGATCTTCAATGTTGTTTTTAGAGATTACATCTCCATCGGTTAGGTTTAATTGTCTTAAAGGTAAGTATTCGTAGTCGGTTATATTTCTTTTTCTGATTCTACAAGTGTAACTACCGCAGAATGAATCTGAAGGCCACGTTGCGTTGATTGGGTATAGCTTGCCGGTGTCTGGATCTCTGCAGTAGAAACCTGAAATAGAAGAGAAGTGTCTGTTAGTACCTATTTATTTAATTGCGTTTTACAATGGTATGAAATTGGGAGTATAATCTTGTAATAGTTCAATATTATAAACCTTGTTTAGCACGGAGCACAGAAATTTTAAAAGAGAGGAGGACTTGGATAGAATCAAGTTGTCCAATATATTTTATATGGTGCTAATAACATAATATGTGCCACGGCTGCAAAGGTAGCAAGTATTGTGTATTAGATAAAGATAATGAAGAAATTGTACCCCAATAGTAGGAACTGTCGGTACTGTAGTAGGTACCTATAGTAGGTATTGTTTCTAATAATGCTTATGCTTACAAAAACGCCCAAAGGGACAAGGTCATTATATGATGCATCATCAACATCTCAACCGATAGACGTCCACTGCTGGACATAGGTCTCCTCCGGGGATAGCCACAACGACCGGTCCTGCGCTGCCCTCATGTAGCTTCCTGCCGCCTTCACCAGGTCTTCGGTCCACCAGACCATGCTACGTTTTGGGGTACGTGGTACGCAACACAAGAACTCTTCGGCTCCATCGACTTTCAGTTCTTCAAGCAATGTCACATTACCACTTTAGTTTAGCAGTTCTTGGGGCTCTGTCGGCTACTCTGGTTTTTCTGCGCATCTCCTTATTTCTGATTCGATCTCGCAGTGAAACTCTTGTAATTATGGCGTCATCATCTATTGTTATGTTACTGATAGTTTGTTTGTTTGTCTAATATTCTATTGACAGTTAAGTACCTATGAATAATGAACGATAGATCAATAATATTGGTATAATGTAGTGACATAATGCATATCACGTCACGTTTTCCGGTACCTATGAAGGGCTTTTTACCTAATTCAACTTTTAAATTAGGTATGTTGTTTTATTCAAGGTACAATTAGGACACTAGATTTAATAATACAAAATTACATTAACTGCAAATTAATTAATTTTACAAGGTGTTACAAAAATACAAATAAACATTAAGGGGGTGGTTTAGACCATCAAACTGAACAACTTTCACTATTGGACCAATATCGAAATCGTGACAAAAAAAACGGATGTTCCATACTAAACTACAAATCTACTCGAGCTAAATGTCCGACATTTAGCTCGAGTAGATTTGTAGTTTAGTATGGAACATCCGATTTTTTTTTTGGTTGTTCGCAGGAACAGCACGACAGCAATAGATCTGTTAAATACACATTCTTCAAAGTTCTTGCAGACCTTCTTGCAGAGGCGCTATACACAAAAATCTATTAATTTATTTATTTTGATACTCCGTAGTGAAAGTTGTTCAGTTTGATAGTCTGGAGCATAGTGTCATAGGAGTCATAAGTGTTACTTGGGTGTTTTGTTACACCCTCTATAAAATCAAAATGGTACCCGAAATCAATGTCATAATCATAATAATTTAATACAATGTCAAAGTCCAGTAGATTGCATAGGTAGTTATCAAAGGAAGTATTGTATGAACAATGATATTTAGGTACTTTTTAGCACTAATCAGCTGCGCCCGCGCAGTTCGTGTTTTCCTCCGTGTAATACGAGTTTCTGTTTCAAATTTCTTTGATAAGTGTATACAAAAGTAAAAATAAACATTTAAAACTTTTAAGGGGGTTGTTTAGACCATCAAACTGAACAACTTTCACTATTGAACCAACATCGAAATCGCGAAAAACAAAATCAGCTATCCCCATACATTTAGCTCGAGTAGATTTATAGTTTAGTATGAACTGTATGTATTTAGTAGAACATCCGTTTTTTTTTCGATACTTTGATATTGGTCCCATAGTGAAAGCTGTTCAGTTTGACGGTCTAAACCACCTCTTTAAATGTTTATTTGTATTTTTGTAACACCTTGTATAAGTGAGTGGGGACTTAAATGCGTTACATACTTGGGGGGTGTTTCAGACCGTCAAATTGGATCAAAGGGATCAACATTAAAATCGCGAAAAAAAATCTTCTGTTCTTTCCCATCAATCAAACTGAAAAACGTTTAGTATGGGAGCAAACCTGTCAGAGCAAAAAATAAATCAGCCGTAGAAAGAGAAGGCACTAGAAGGAAGCACGTGTCTTGTCATATCTGTTCAGTAAGAGAGAGACCGCTAGTTATTGCTGTCCTTATCGACGTATCCACTTTTTTGTACTTCGGCCATCTGACTCCAAAATGTCACTTCATATAAATTGTATGGGACAACCACCTGACTCCGAGATGTCACTTCATATAATTCCCCAAGTAGCAGAAGGCTGTATAACCCAGGCGTTTTATCACCAAATAGTGATATAGTACGCCTATAATGGTAACCATTGTGACTGCTTGTACTATAAAGGTTTTTAAAAGAGCGTTTTGATTCTATAAGATTAAAGAGCATTTAAGTTCTATTGTAGTGGAGTAAGTTAGCTCATAAGGTATAATATTCAATGCTTATCCAAATATAATGCAGTCTAACCACAAACGCCGTTGTTTAATTACTCTCCCAACGTCCATCCCTACATGGCGACCTTGCCTCCGTATTTGGAGCGCGTCTAAAGTTGCGACAGCGGCGGGCTCTTCACGAAAATACATTTTTAGAAATATTAAAATGAAGAGTATAGATTAAAACGAAAAAGAAAACAACTAATAAAATGGCTGGAAGACGGAAAAAGAAAAAGAAGAAAGAATTAGATAATTTGACCTGGTGAAAAATTATGTACAATCTTCCTACGATGAATTTTTAAAGTACGTGATGTGGTTTTACAGAAGTAGTCTCAAAACATACAGGAGGAGAAGACAATAGAGCACGATGATTATCAAGAACGTACCGAAGATGGAAGGTATGAAGGAACGCAAGGAAGAACTGTAGTGAAATGTGGTGAACAGTGTAGTGTTAGAAAGATAATTTTCGCGTATGTGATATTTAAAAGCTATCCGAAAGTTAAAAGAACGATAAAGTTAAATCGTGGAGTGCATTCGACAATCGCTTATAGACAATGGAATGCTGTGTAATGCGATGCGGCGTGCGGACTTATTATTGAGGCGATCATCTCAGTGTTCCAGACTTACGTATGTTGGTAAAAGTACTAAATTAATCGAAATAATGCAAAAAGGCACCATTAGGAATAATGTAACTAACTACCCATAATAATTTGTAAATGTTTTAATAATGTTTTGTTTCACTATTGCTATGTACCAAAATTAAACTCATTTTTTTTTTAAATGTACAAAAAATTTTAAACGTGAAGAATAGAAAAAGTTATTTAAAAAAAAAAAAAATTTTTACAATGTTTAAATTTTTACATTCTGTGGTAATGTCACGAACTGAATTTATTTGTTATCTATTTGTTTATTGATTTGTCTACATAGTTCAGGGAGAGAAGATCGAGCTATTTATTAGGTAAGTAATCCATGGATGGACTATCCCAAGAGGACCACGAGCAGGAGAAGACTTTTACTGGTGGAGAAGAGATGCATCCGACTACGCAAACGAACCATAAAGGTAAGATAGATCTTTAAAATATTTATCAAAACCCAAACTCAAAATAATTTACAATCATATTTTACACTTAGCAACAGCTTGATGACTTATTCCGATGCTCACCGATTACCTAAAAAGGAATCGAAGGCAGAGTGCAATGAGATCCGTTTGTTATTGTTACAGAGGTGACGAATACTATTCTCACTAAGTTACAAGTTTAGATTGTTTTAAATTCCTTTCCATATTCGGTACATAGTAACGTTTATAATGAAGAAGTTTGACTTTATTGATTCACTGCAAATAAAACTAATTATTTTTTGAAATTTTTGATACCACATGTTTTTTAAATAGGACTAGGAACATCCGATTTATTTTCGATATAGTTAGAGTGAGGTGGTTTTATGACAGAATACTGACTTTGAATAAGAGGCACAGAGTAAAATACTTAAATATATATGTATGAATGGATACAGTTTATTGATTATGATTGTTAGCAAAAGGTTATGAAGGAAATTGGTAAGATAGGGTCTTTACCGGCAGATGGCCTGATCAGCCAAATGTTGTTAAATTTCTTATGTAACTAAAGGTGTGGAAATTGAAGTAAAAGGATGACGATTGGTAGTAAAGTTTTTGTGTGAGAGGAAAGAAAATAAAGTAAATGAATAAATAATTAAAGATATCATGATGTTCATCCAGTTTCTTGATCATGAATAACGCGAGCCGTTTTCGTGAGAGAGCTAGGAGTTATACATTAAAAAAGAGTATAAGAAATGGAGTAAATTAAATAAAATAAAATAAAAAGTATTAATAAAAATGTACGTACATACATAAGTAAATAAATAAAAATAAAAAATTATAAATTGAACTAGTTACTTGATCATGACTGACGCGAGCCGCTTTCGTGAAAGAGCTTGGGATATTGTAATAAATAAAAAACTTAATAAATAAAAATATAATAAGGAAAAAAGTACTTAATAAACGAAAATATTATGAATTAAAATGAAAGATATATCTAAGTAATAAAATGAATGACACAAAGAATTGTCCGGACATGACATGAAATAACTATGACTATAACAAAAATGACACAGTCAGCTCATTTTACCTGCGGTGGCCACGCAGTTATTTTGGAGTTCTACGGGAACAGACTTAGAGGTAAGGATACATATTATAATCACCATGTAACCAGAATCCTTTCAATGCGACGAGATAGGTAAGTATACCTATCGTAAATAATTTAGTTTTTTTTGTAAAATATAAAATGTAACAATGTACTCATAAAATGATATTTTATTATGATATAAGTACTTAGGTACGCATTTCTTTATAACTTTTATAATTATATTACAAATGTAAAACTTTTTTTATAGGTATTAAATTGTAAGTTGGAGCCTAACAAAAACAAAATATTTACACGAACCTTGTATTGGTTCATTACTTTCTTTAATCTCATAAATAACATTAAATAAATATTGTTATCATTAGTGGACAAGAACTTAAGTTCGATTATAACATATTATGTGCTGCCAACCTGTTGGTATATTTTTTGTAAATTACAGCACTACAAAAATATTTTATAGAATCCATAATTTTTCAAAAAGTTTAAAAGAAATAGAACTTAAACACACTAAAAGGAATGTAATAGAATAGAAGTAATAAAAGTATATGAAATGTTAATTAAAAATATTATAGTGACCATCGCCTGGATAAGAAAATAAAATACAATGTATGTTTATATTTTATTTTTTTCCCTACGGTGGTGGTGTAGTGGAGTAAGTTAGCTCATAAGGTATAATATTCAATGCTTATCCAAATATAATGCAGTCTAACCACAAACGCCGTTGTTTAATTACTCTCCCAACGTCCATCCCTACACTATAGTTCAGCTCTTAGAACGCTTACAGGACCATACAAAAGAACCTTTAAAGTGTTGCACTGTAATCGATATGAAAAAAGCGGATATGGTACTATTTAGTACTATAGACAACCTTACTGACACTTTTATGTATCTATTTTGCACTAATAATGAGTCAAAATTGTTATTACAGTACTAGTATTGAAGCTATATCGAAAACCCTATTATAGGATCAAATTGCACTATAAATTTACCTTACACGACCATTACGTAATGTTTTAGCTTCTTAAAAGCTCCCTCCACACCGTACTAAATAGTACCATAGCTACTCCTGGTGCCGTTGCTAATGAACATAAATGGCTTAAATTGCTTTATAATTGAGTTTGTGGTACTGCTACGAGACTAAAGCGTGACATAAAAGTACTAAAATTAACGATTTATGTACTAATTAGATCTGTAACTAACTTTTGAGTACCAATTATATCACTGGTAATTCATAAATGGTGGCATACTGTCATGGCTGCTGTTTTCTGCAATGATAGCACATTAGCAGCACGGCTGTAGCCAATGTGTACTATAACGGCCATAGTCGGGACAATTCCTTATTTTATTAATTTACATTTTATTAAAACACGAATATTATGAGGGCGCATTGTCAAATTTGAAATCAGCATAGTGATTTTATCGATACAATTATTTTCGCAAGTGCAAGTTACGGCAGAGTTACGGTCCATGGATGTTTTGTAGTATGTCCTTTTTATTAGGTAAAACATGTTACGTTAAGCAATGGTGAATGACATAAATAAAGCATATTATTAACATACCGAAATTTGTTTTGTTAGTTAAGCGCTTAAGCACTTAGGATAGCGAAACAGAATCGATTACGGTGCAAAATAGCACTATAAACGTTTTTCGGTTACTTTTATAGTAGTAGATTTATCACCGTGAGAGCCTTTATGTAATGTTTATAGAATAAGTTAGTGATAAAACTAGGGCCTTTTTGGGGTTCTCTAGACGTTTACAACACCATTATAGTGCTAATCATGAACACTAATTAGCACGCTCTAAAACGTTCTCAGGTCTTTTATAGTACCAGATTTTGCTGCTTGGATCGCTATCTCATACCCGGTTACACTGATATTCGGTCTACTAGCGTAAGCGAAAAAAAATTCGTCTATGAAATCAGCTTTCTCATACATTTTAGTCGAGTAGGCATTGCACTTTAGTATGGAACAGCTGATGTTTTATTTTTTGCTCTGACAGGTTTGCTCCCATAGTAAAAGTTGTTTAGTTTGATGGGTAGAGCATGTGGTTTAAAGGTTAATGATACTTTTCCTTACACTCTGTATAGGTAAGTATAGAGTATAATTATGGTATCTCTTATCGTGTGGTGTCAGATTTAGAATATCACTAGTGTTTACCCGCGTCTTCGTCCGCACAAATTATATACCAGATTTTAAGTCAGATCATTAAGCTATCAAACAAAAAAAGTTTCATCAAAATCGGTTCAGTAGTTTTTGCGTGATGCGCGAACAAATAAACAAACAAACAAACAAACACACAAACAAACAGACAAACAGACAGACAAAATTTCTAAAAAAGGTTGATTTTGAGTCAGGGATACCTAAAACCATATCGTAATCTTTTTTTGTAAATATCTTCAATGTACAGACACACTTCAGTTACAGTTTTATAATTATATTAATTCTATGTTATGGTGACAACAAACCCCTTCACATTTATCATTATCATGAGCCTATAGAGCACAGGCTAATCATCATCATCTCAGCCGATGGACGTCCACTGCTGGACATAGGCCGCCCCCAAGGATCGCCATAACGACCGGTCCCGCGCTGCCCCATCCAACGTGTTCCCGCCGCCTTCACCAGATCGTTCCACCTTCTGGAGAGCCTACCCACCCTGCGCTTTTTGGTACACGGTAGCCACTCAAAAACTCTTCGGCCCTATCGGCCATCAGTTCTGCGAGCAATGTGCCCCGCCCCACATTAGTTAAGCAATTCTTAGGGCTATACAAGGTGTTACAAAAATACAAATAAACCTTTAAGGGGCTGGTGTAGACCATCAAACTGAACAACTTTCACTATGGGACCAATTTCGAAATCGCGAAAAAAAAATTATGTTCTACAAGGTGTTTCATAAGTAACAATAAATTTTTAAAACTATTAAGGGGATTGTTTAGACCGTCAAACTGAACAACTTTCTCTATGGGACCAACATCGAAATCGCGAAAAAAAAATTTCATATCCCATACATAATACCTACATATTTTAGCTCTAGTCGATTTGTAGAGTATAGAACATAATTTTTTTTTTTCGCGATTTCGATATTGGTCCCATAGCGAAAGTTGTTCAGTTTGATGGTCTACACCACCCCCTTAAAGGTTTATTTGTAGTTTTGTAACACCTTGTATACTCTACAAATCGACTAGAGCTAAAATATGTAGGTATGGGATATACAATTTTTTTTTTCGCGATTTCGATGTTGGTCCCTAGAGAAAGTTGTTCAGTTTGACGGTCTAAACGACCCCCTGAAGAGTTTTAAAAATGTATTGTTACTTATGAAGCACCTTGTATATTATGTCGGCTACCTGTTACTTTTGCTGTTTTGCTCATTTCTCAATGATAGCGCTCATTAATCTCTTCATTATCATCATCAGCCTATCATCGTCCACTGCTGAACATAGGCCTCCGAAGGCGCGCAACAAATCGTAATCTTCCAGCTAAGTCCAGCGGGCAGCAGGGCGTCCCACACTACGCCTGCCAGTTCGTGGTCTCCACTCTACAACTCTGACTCCCCATTGACACTTCAACTTGCTAATTTTCTGCGCTACGTCAACTGTTCTCTGACGTATCAGCTCATGAACAGTCGAAATTGACTACTAGCATATTCTTATCGTGTGGGCAGCAAGGCTGGTGTCAGAGTTCTTTCAGACCTCCTCACGGAGTTACGGCGTCTGACGTGGTTTTACGAGCATAATAATATCAACCGATACTCTTCGGAAGAATATCGGCAGTGAAGAGGCAGGGTCTAGCTAGGGTAGGCAGCAAATTCGCAAATTTGTTCCAAAATCTTTAACCAATGAGAACAAAAATCTACTCTAAATCACTTACCTTTAGCACTCAAAATTCCAGCACCACCAACAGCAGCGATGAACACCAAAACTGCACACGCGGGCAGACCGACCGCCATTTTTTCTGCGGATGCACTAGTGTTATTAGCGAGCGCCGGATAAGAAATGCTGTTTAGACGTGATTGTCGCACGTTGTTATGGTTTTAGCGGTGTTTGCTATTTTGGTGTGAGGTTCTCAAAGTTTTTTGCTAGAAATGTTAGTTGTTTTATTTTAGTCTTAGTCTTTGAAATTTCAGCTGTTACAAAGATTTATGTCCACTGTTAGTACAGCGGATAGTCCACAATATAAACGCAACACAAAAATCTCTAAGCAGGTTGCTGGTTCAAGTCCCGCCATATCGAGAGTATTTTTGACGTGATAACGTCTTATAAATTGATGAACAGCGGCTGCACGCACGAAAAAGTGTCACGTTCCGCGTGACGTCAGAGCTAGCAGTTCTCATCTATGTTTCTTTATGACGTTACCACGTAAAACTATCGCCCATAAACCGACTTCACAGAATCCAATTTTTTCATGTTTTTTTCTTGAAGTTTTTAATATTGTACAGGGTTTTAGGGTAAAGAGTTGCATTTCTTTAAGGGGTGATTTTACTCATGACACAAGAAATTCTAAAAAAAAACGTTTCATACAAACACTCTCGATCAGCCGATTGCATTTAGTATGGAAAGTCAAAATATTTTTTTAGACTTTCCTATAAGTGTCTTAGGTAAATTTATTCAGTTTCATGGGTACAATCACCCCTTAAAGTAATGCAACTGTTTCTCCCAACACCCTGTATTTGTAAGGAGTTAAATTTACTTACAGCATCCATACTTTAGATCCACAGACCGTAGTTATACAAGAATCTCCATGTTAACATCTACCGACACTTATGATTTACTAACCCATACCAAACTCCAGGTAATTCCGCATAGTTCGAACCGTTCCGTTCCACGATTTATCGTACAAACTTGCGGTAAGGAAAATACTTTACGTAAAACCGAACGGAACAATTCGTTCGAACAGCTTCCCAAGTTATTGGGTGCCAACTTTTCTTTGTCCGATTCTATTGGTGTTCGAAGTTAGGTTTAAGTTTGTATTGAATTCTTGAGAAGAGTCTTTGTGGCGTACTATGTACGGTTGATTTTCATTGGATCAGACCATGTGGGGTCGGACTCAGTATACAGGGTGTAAGGAATAGTGTCATTTATCTGAATACAATCCTTTGAAAAACGTTTTTTTTTTAAATCGGAGAAAACCTTATCTGAGACTATTCTCAGGCCATTCAGGCCTATTGACAGGCCTATGCCTGTGCCGTGATGATTGCTACTTTAAAAAAAGATTACTATTATCTTGATTTTACTTTATATGGGGTCTAACTTCATATGCTCACACTTTTTTAAGGGGATGGTCAGACCATCAAACTGAACAACTTTCTCTATAGCACCAACATCGATGTTGGTAGTACCTATGTACTAAACTGCAAGCCTACTCGAGCCGCCAAATGTATGAGACAACTGTTTTTTTTTTCGCGATTTCGATGTTGGTCCCATAGAGAAAGTTGTTCAGTTTGGCGGTCGGAAATGTGAAACTGGTGACATATCAAGCTATACAGAAACCAAAATAAGCTGGTCGCGCGTAGCTCGAGTAACGTTTAAGGCTAGGATATCCCAGTGCAAGCGTCTCTTTCTTGCAAGCATAAGTTTACAATTAGCCATCCCGCTCCAATTGAAAGCAGGATCGCAAAAAAAACGTGTTATTCGTCAATATCTTTGCTCATGGGAGTTTCTAAGCTAAAACTTCTCCTGAGTTCACTAGAAATATTTAATGTATTTAGTTAAGTACAAGAATAAAACGTTAAATATCAAGAGTTTAATCACAGTATTGAAAAAACATAACAAAAAGGGGTAACTTTGGGATTTTTTTCTATCGAGTAAACTTAATCTAATCGTGTAATTGAGAACAGTCGCCCATCCGCCCGATCCTTAAATAAGACATAATTTAATTTCAGACTTTAAAACACAGTTTAAAACACTTTGGTTCGTGTTCAAAAAACGGCCTCGACGGGATAAGAGCGTCTTAACGTCGCGCGGTCAGCTTATGTTAGTTTAGTATAGTTTGATGTGTCACCATGTGTACAGTTTGAGAACCGTTGTGTTATGGTATTAGCGAACGTGTCAGAATTGGATCATTATTATCGTTGAATTCACTATCTGTTAGGAATATCGGTCTAATGCAAGAATGTTATAAGAATTTGAAAGAATTAACTTTCGGCGGTCGCGTATAACCTACTTTCCGGCTTGCCACGTGGCTCTACCATTTGATATAGGTAAGTTCAAATGTTTTGTTGCCCCAAATGATTTTTTTTCAGACGGCCGTGATTTTTATGTAATGAATACTACCACCAGAGACAGTAGCCGTGACCAACGGCTTAACGTGCCATCCAAAGCTCGGATTCATCTTTCTTTTCAGACAATCAGGTGAAAAACTGGGGAAAAACGCACAAAGTGACATATCATGGGAATCGAACCTGCGACCTCCGTGTCAAGAGTCCAAGCTCTTAACCATTAGACCACGGAAGTAGTTGAGATTATGACACTCTTACAATCCCAAAACACGTTAATATAGAAATGATAAAAAAAGGAATCTTATAAGATTTTATTCTTGAACATCGATTATTTTACCGTCTAAAATTTGTTTTTGTAAATCGTCAGTCGTGCGTCAACAGGGACGATACTTCTTCCTAGTGCGTCAATACATCACCGTGTGTGCTTCTACGTGCGGTTTCATACAACTCCTTGCTTCACAAATGACCGACTGACGTCTGCCGCTCCGTCAATGCGTCATCGTGTGTGATCCTACTAAGGGTTGAACTACACCACACAGCACAGCATCGCATTTTTCCGTCGCTCCATCATTTTCTGTCACTCAGGAACGTCATTTGCTGGAGCATATAAGATAGACGAAACGCCATCGCGCGCGACAGCACGCCGCGTGCGATCGCGTTCCGTCTATCTTATATATTATACTCTAGCAAATGACGTTTCTGAGTGACAGAAAAGGATGGTGCTGTGATGTGTGGTGTAGTTCAACCCTTAGTAGGATCACACACACATAAGACTCTGTTGTACATTATTACTAAACAACTTTTTAACTGTACCTATTAACGCAAATAAAGTACATACCTTCATACAGGGTCCTTATTCTGACGGTTTTTAAGGGGATGATCAGAACATCAAACTGAACAATTTTCACTATAGGACCAACACGGAAATCGCAAAAAAACTGTTATTTCATACCACTCCAATCTCTATACTAAACTGCAAACCTACTCAACCCAAATGTATTGGACAGCTGATTAATTTTTCGCAATTTTGACAATGGTATCGTAGAGAAAGTTGTTCAGTTTGATGGTCTGATCGTCCCCTTAAATAACACCTCATTAAAAATATAACTGGAGTGTTTTGTTACACCCTGTATAATTTAACATTGAACCATGAGTCCAATCAAAACAACAAAACGAACACATTCTCTCGACGCAATTACAAGCAATTTAAGGCTCCATCAACAGAGCGATTCGTTTTGTCTACACTTAAGGGTGTGATACCCCGCTGTGACGTATTACGGTTAAGGCTTGTACTGCGGTGTGAAGCGATAGCGAAGCTATAAAATTATTAATTTATTTGTATTTTTTTGCTAATAATCATCAGACAGATACCAGTCCCACTGCTGGGCAAATGATTCTTCTTTTTCACACCTTTTAATAAATACATTAAGTCATTCGCTTCAAGTCTGATTCATGTCATTAGTGATAAGGGAATTTTTTCCATCTGTTTTAGCTACTTTTACTCTTTTCGATAGCTTAATAATTGTATTTTTATGTTAAAGAATAATTCGATTGTTAAAATAATTAAGGATAAAAAAATACAATATTAGGCTAAGTGAGGTTCCCTATGTAACTGCGAAAGTCAACACTTCGACTGTCGTTTCATCGAACACTGTTAATCGAATGAATTTTAATCTATGGTGCGCTACATCGTATGTCTTGAAATCGATTGGTTACAGAATAAAAAGGTTAAAGCCTCGACAGGTTACAGCCTACGAATAAGAATAACTATAGAAGAGTAACTCTAAACAAAATCGAAATAATTTTTGACACCTAATGAAAAATGACATGTTGTATAAGTTGTGGCGGCTAGGTACAGTTTTTAAAGAACAAAAGAACACGGTACACTTTTTTTGGTGCCACTTTTTGAGCTTCATTTACACTTCCATTCATTCTTATTCGTAGGTTACAGCAGTTTAATTGATCCTTATGAGAATCATAGCATCTACATCGCTTCGTTTTAACTGAAACACAATCTTAACAAACTCGAAGCAAGTTTAACCACCCGCTGTTTGTAAATTAAGGAATTATTCCTTTCTATCCTTTTTCGGATTGTTTTGAAGTTTTTAAATGTTCTTTACACTTAATAAGCGCCATGTTAATGTCTTCACGGGCTGTCGTAATTTGTTCTTGAATTGGCTTTAGAGGAACAATTTATTTTTAATAAATTTTAATAATATTTTTGTACATTGGACTGAAGTTGACCTGAATTTACGTTGAAAAAGCATTTTTTCTTACGATAGTTAACAAAAAGTAATAATATCATGATTAATGATTTTATTTTTATCGTGTTAAAAAATATTGACTTTAATTGGTTAGTAATACCTGTATAGTATTATATAATCTGTGGTAATACAAAATTATGGGCCTGTTTCACCACTTCTGGGAAGGTTCTTGTTAGCTTATCCGACAGATAGTTTGACATTATGTTGTATGAAATTATGTCAAAATATCTGTCGGATAAGCTAACAAGAACTTATTCAGAAGAGGTGAAACAGGCCCTAAGTCAATATATTTAAACACGATCTAACTTATCCCTGTGCCTGTGTTTGCTTTGGTTTAATTTAGAATTTTAAAAAAATACGGAAGTTTTTGAGCCATTTTGTGTTTGAAACAACTTATAAGTATTCAACGTTAACCTTACAAACCACTGGCACAGAAATCAGTTTCTAGATCGAGTTAAAAACATAGACTTAGGTTAATATCCAAAAATATAGTTAGACTTCGTTTGTATGGAGCGCGCTAACTGTTATACCCTCTTAAAGAGTGCACGACTATACTGTATTCCAAATAAGGACGACGAGATATTCCGATTCCTATTTAGCTTTCTGGTCAATTCTCAAAAGCAAATAGAATTTATTTATCAGAAAGATTTACTATCCGGCATATCTTGGACGTTAGCTGTTCTAAGAAAAAGTGAGAGTAAGTGTTTCAAATGTCTGTTTCTGTAATTAATAAAAATGGTCTTAAATTTTCGTTGCTATTTGGAATGGAGCATAATAAAGAATTATTAGCAAAGTTCATTTTTAACCAGATTAAATAGGCTGAAATTACGTATGAAGGTCTAATAAGTGGGAAGCCTTTTTCATACAACACACTAAGGATTTTTATCCCATAGTTACCTAAAGGTCCTATGAAAACCTCATCTAACTAGCTACCACAAAGTCTTTTCTTTTAAGCGAGAACCACACGGTGAACCATTTTTATTTACCTTTACCTAATTTTAAAGCTCATAGTTTCTTAAAAGAAATTAAAACCCAAAACTATCTGAAATCTGTCATCTTCAAAAATGTAATTCAGCACCTAACCCAACACAATAAAACCTAATTTAAGTATAACGAACGATATTGCTGACGCTCCACCAAGCTCACGTACTAAGATAGCCATCTAGAGAATACGGCACGACTGATTTATCTTACAACTGATATTTTATGCCGTCAGCACGTACGGCTTGTGGAATGAACCTGGGGCAACCCTAGTGTAGACTAACAAGGAAGAGAAGGGTGAGTGTGCTCAGTATTTGCCTATGAGCAATGATATTTTACACATGATACACAGTTTAATAATAATTTACTAATGATATATGTACCTCGTTAATTAAATACCCGAATCAATGAATAAGTTAATACCCAATTGGGTCTTTTTTATTTGAGTCTTTACTTTGCGCGCTAGTAACATTGTTTGCGTAAGACGGTATTATTTTTATCTCTAACATTGTGTTACGAGATAACGAGAAATTGATTGAGTTGAGTTTATTAGTTATTCTACCTACTACAAAGAAATAAAAGTATTAATTAGGGCTAAAATTATGAGCGTCACTCGGGTGGTTAGGTTAGGTGAATTAGGTACACCATAAATTGATAGTATTCTATTGTGTTCAGTTCATGTAAAAAGATAGCCATCTAGAGAATAAGGCACGACAGAAATATGTTACAACTGATATTTGATGCCGTCAGCGCGTACGGCTTGTGGAATGAACCTGGGGCAACCCTAGCGTAGACTAACAAGGAAGAGACGGGTCAGAGAGAAAGATTAACGATACGTATTTGCCTACGAGCGTATAATTTGTGATAATAAAACTGATAATGAATAATGATGAATTTCGACACATCATTTAGGTAAGAAGGGGCCAGTACGCGGCCGCGGGATGTATTTACAGTAAGTTATTAGTACGCTAAACATACACAAATAAAGAGCATACCATACCCTCGTCCTTTTACTCTTTGAACATGATTCTGATTGATATTAAATCAGAAGTACGATCTAACCAGTATCCACGTGGTGTGGGCATCAGATAAGGCGGTGGGTCAGTAAATTAGGATCTCTATTCAAGCAAAATTTAATTTTGAATATTTTTATGTTGCACTTTTTGACGAGTTGATTTCATAGTTGTCATGGAATTTAAATTTAAAATAAAATATGCAAAGATTTGATTCACTGGTCAATTTGTACCTACTAGTAATAAAACTTTCTGCCTGTGATTTATTCTGTGCCTGATTTATCTTGTAGCTAATATTTTATTCCTTCAGTTTATCTTCTACAGACAGTAGAAAAGGTGGTTTAAATTCTATTGTTAAATGTTAAGATCTGAAATTATTTAGGAAATTAGTATTATGACTTCTCTAAATTCCTATAGTCATGCTTAAAAAGAGTTGTTTTCTTCTTCTTTTTACACCTATTATTTATGCTTATTTTTCGTTGCTGGTTATATTTAATTTCCATTTTACTAGCCTATATGGAGAAGTCAATAGATTGTTTACCTGCATCCAACAAAACATTTGTTATCAGTCGAGAGTACGGGTGTCACTGCTTAAAAGCCTCATCACTGCACCGTCTCACTCATGATTAACAACTGCGATCTTCTTCTTATCGTGTGGGCAAGCCCTAGTATCGAAGTTAATTCAAACAGCCTTACGGCTTCTGACGTGGTTTTTATGTAACGACTCCTACCACCAGAGATAGTAGCCGGGACCAACAGCTTAACGTGCAAGAAGCACGGAATTGATTCAGCCTGCAATGTCCTAAACCAACTGGGGAAAACGCACAAAGTGACACATCACTAGGTGTCCCCCGTGGTAATGTTTGAAATTCGAAGAACTCGTGAAAGTAACATGCTTTCTTGATTCATCATCATCATCATTCATCAGCCTATACAAGGTGTTACAAAAATACAAATAAACATTTAAGGGGGTGGTTTAGACCATCAAACTGAACAACTTTCACTATGGGACCAATACCGAAATCGCAAAAAAAAATTGATGTTCCATACTCTACAAATCGACTAGAGCTGAAATATGTATGGGATATCAGATTTTTTTTCGCGATTTCGATGTTGGTCCCATAGTGAAAGTTGTTCAGTTTGACGGTCTAAACAACCCCCTTCAGAGTTTTAAAATTTTACTTTTACTTATGAAACACCTTGTATACGTCCCAGTGCAGGGCAAAAGGCCTACCCTCTAGGAGGGTGATTGGGCGTTAGTCCACCACGCGTGCCCAATGCGGATTGGTAGACTTCACATACGCATCAGAATTTCTTCTTCTGCATAAGCAGGTTTCTTCACGATGTTTTCCTTCACCGTTTGAGAACAATCGGTAATACGAGGCCTCCGCTCATTGCAGCGATTTTATCGATCGATAATATCGCTGCGATTTTGCGATAATTTATTCCAGTACATTTTGTATGGGGACGCGCTCGATCCCACACACTGCCGCGATATTATCGCAACTCTTTTGACTACATTCAGTGGTGGGGCGCATGCGTGATGCGAATCGCGGAATCGCTGCAGTGTGTAAGGTGTCGCGATATCGCTGTCGATAATATCGCTCGATAATATCCCTGCAATGTGCGGAGGCCTTAAAAAAGCTTTCTTGATTGAGAAATCATAAATGTTGCGATGAGGGCACCACTAAACGACAAAAGGAGCCTAGAAATAAGGTACACAATTCACAGTGTAACCATTTGAAAACGAATTGAAAGCCAACAAACATATATTACATTTATTGAGGTTACCCGAATGGCATATTGTCTTCAGCAACAAATAAATCGATGGTACATGCCGTGCTGCGCCATTTTACTGGAACGCTAAAAATATTGGCATGATATTATTGGTAAAGTAGTTTAGCCATAAAGTTTTATAGTGAAATGTGGGGTTTTTGACTCTTATTAGTGGGGTCAAAGGTTTAATTTAAATACAGCTTTTACTCGCGACTTCGTTCTCATTGATGAGCAGTCATGGTGTGAATTCAATTAGTACCGCAGTTTTTAAATTTGACTAGAGGCTTGCAACTTTTTACGTGCATGAGTGCGATTTTTGAAAATTATACCATTGAACTCAGCATTGACATTTTCAGTCAATATTACTATGGATATATTATGCACTTTCTATTGCTGATTTGAATTTCAAAAATCGCACTCCTGGAGTATGATCAGCAATAGAAAGATACTTAACTCCATAGTAATTTTGAAATTTTCAACTGCTGAGATCAGCGAATGAGTTTCAAAAATCGCACTCCTGAGAGAATGTATATTTAACACATCCTAACTAGAATACGAAAGTCTTTGATAAGTTTTTTGTCAAGATAGACAGTCGAAGCTATGAACTCGTTGAAAAAAATTGCATCTTGGTAATGCCGCTAAGCCCTATCCATATTATACACTCACATCTGTGTCTCATAATTTGTATGACGCCTCACGCATACCAACCTAAAAAAGGGTCCAGATGTTGTCCGGCTTTTGAGTTAAGGTTAGATTCGGCATCTAGATCAGTCATATGATCATAAATGGAATAATAAAAAAGGTGGGTTAAAATGCCGATAACTGGACCCTTCTTGCGTGGACGCCCACAAATAGAGACCCTAGGATTGGTGTACAATTTGTAATGGTTACTACTATAACTGAGTTCCTATGAATGTTTTACGTCTGGATTTACAATCTGTAAAACATCTTTCTCATAGTAAAAGAATAATGACGCTTTCATGTCATCCAAGTGGAAAGCCAAGCAAAATTTATGCATTTTAATAACGTTTCAAATGTACATGCAATTCTTTTGCCTTGCCGGTACGTCTGGAGAGATTTAGGTAGCTTTACCTATGTATTTTACATAAGTTTGGACATATTGAAAGGCATTCATCCTTTCAACCTGTCCAACTTAAAAACGACTTACGAAACAGATTTGTAAGGAAAGTGTGGATAAAAGTGTTAGGTAGTAAGAGCTGACCTAGGAAAATATAGACCCAAATATTGCAGTCGTTTATAGAAAAAAAACATCTCTTTATTTTTTAAACTACTCAACAATCTTGTGAACCTAAAAATTGAAACATTGAAAATAACACAACCGTGTCTTTTTCGTATAAAACATTTATCATCATCATCATCAGCCTATCATCGTCCACTGCTGAACATAGGCCTTTCCCAAGGCGCTCCACAAAACTCTACCTGCTTCTCAGTACGAGCGTTTGTATGATGTATTTAGTTATAGTTTTTTAATAACATAACATAACATAACATAACATAAATATTCTTTATTTGCACACCAAAAAAATACAGCAAAAAAAAACAGAAATAACAAACATTAATAACTTAATTAATAATAAATAAATAAAATAATTAATAAAAAAATAATTATAAATTAATTATTATTAGTTATTATTAAATTTTTTTTTTTTTAATATTACTTTTATAAAAAGAGTTTTTATATTCTTCATACCAACTGCGTATGTGAAGTCTACCAATCCACATTGCACGCGTGGCAGATTGATGCCCACACTCTCCTGCATGTGCCCTGCAGTGGGACGTATATAGGGTCCTTCTTACACATGCTGACGGTTCTTAAGGGCATGATCAGAACATCAAACTGGACAACTTTCGCCAAAGACGAAATCGCGGAAAAAGAAATCTCAATTCCATATAAAACTGCAATTCTATTAGACGACTCAAATTAATAGGACAGTAGATTTTTTTTCGCAATATCGATTTTGGTCCCATTGAGAAAGTTGTTATGATCATGGTCTGATCATCAGACACATAAGTTTTTCTTTCATACCTAATTTATTGTTAAAATTGTGTATTTTAGTTTGTTAATTTCTTTGAACTGGGTACCTACACCTTGCCTGCCTCACTATAATAAACTGTCTCTGTATCATGTGTCTGCTGGAAGAAATCTCTTCAGAGATAAGCTCGCCCTTTTTACTTGTCTATTATGCTGTATTCATCTGTATTTCCGTGTGTAAAATAAAGTGTTAAAATAAATAAATAAATTTATTTTCATTGGTCAAATGTTTAGTTTTGACAAGTTATATGGAAAATTATGAATAATAGTGGTCTATTTTTTTTAAATCGAAGCCCGAACGAAAAGTGCAAAAGCACAGTGTCCTAAACATCATACTTATGAAGCGAGTTGTCTTCAAAACGTGTTGTTCCGTGATTCTCACGATATTGTACGTAATGTGTCTGTAGCACGCGAAATGTGCATTTCTGTAGCTATACGAGTATTCCTTATTTCTGTACGAACGGGAGCTATTTGCGCTTTGTCGGTGAACCTTTGTTTTGAGTGATGAGTGAATGAGTTATTAATCTTGTTAAGTGCTTCGTTCATTCGTTCGTTCTTAATTTTTAGGGTTCGGTCATGGTTCAATCGAAACTTTGTAACGCTTGGTTATTGCTTAAATACGTAGAAAGAGAATCAACTAGAAAAGGCATTAAAATAATAATAGTCACGAAAACGAGACAGCCTTATACGCTAATTACACAGAGTGAATGCGACAAAATCAATGTCGTTTCTTCGATCAAAATAAAATGAATGGATAGGCCTAAAGCGCAGTAAGTTGAAGCAAACTACTGGTGCACTTGGTACATACAAACTAGCGCCATTATCTGTCAAATCTAGGGCACTTTCATACAAGTGACAAGTAAAAATTTCATTTGTTTTGCCTCATTTTTCTGGTTTGAAATGTTCGCTTAAGGCCTATCCATTCATTTTATTTTGATCGAAGTGTCGTTTGTCCCTTTCTGCGTATGCGATATTTTTGAAATTGCATACAAAATCTTGCAACTATGGCAAACAAAGGCACGATTTCTCATACATTTTTGTCATATCTCTGTCCCTTTCGAGTATACGCTGTCAGGAAATCTATAGAATACTCAACCTACGCTTAAATAAAAGTATCTGGGCAATCGAACTTTGTTCGGCGTCTTACATGTTAATTTAGATAGGTTTCATCTCTGGGAAAATCTATTTTCAGACTAAAAACAATATTTTTGACGCTTGTAAATGTACTTAAACAAAAGCGGATTTTGTTTTTGCTCCAATCAGTTTGCTCCCGTAGTAAAAGCGGTTCAGTTTGATGGGTAGACTCTTAGTTTAAAAGAATGCTAATGATATCAATTTTACTTTTTGCCTTTTTTCAAGTCGCTGTATAATTTTTAATTTACAGATAGATTATTATCATACAGTCTCCCAGTTCGTTAATTTCAAATAACAAATATTACAATGTACACTCCATCACCGTTTTATCTCAAAACCGAATTGGGTCAATTAAAAAAGTTCTCTATTTGTTATCTGTGTTGTAACGAACCATTTTGTGAAGATTTTAATTAATAGAGCCAGTGTATGTGGGTTAAAGAGCACCCTATCAATAACGAAATGTTCTAAAATCTGATGATGTATTGGTTTGGTACAAGGTTATAAGCGTTAGCGGGCGGAATCAATACTTAGCGGGTCGAAGACTTCGTAAGGCTCTAGGATACTATAAGAAAGAATATCTAGTACTACATACAGTACCTACGGACACTTTCCATCAATTTTAACCTGACTCCCGGTTGGCAGAAAGCGAGACTGAAATTTTTGGCGTTATAGTGTATTCCAGTCTTGCACGCACTCACTCAATAGTAAATAACGAACTATATCTTCTTGTAAATTATTTCCATTTGTTTGAAATTACAGCTAATTGTCCAAGGTTTGGCAAGAAGGAAAGGTGACTAGTGAATAAGGCAGTAGGTACACAGATTAGCTAAGAGATGGACGGAGGTCAATATGTAGAACGCTGGCACTCTGATCCGATGACACTGTCATTGTGAGGGTGACACATTGGATTATATTGGCAATCAACATTTAAGATGTACAGAAAAACGTACTTACAACTAAGTAAATAGTTATTTGTTATGCTAGGCTGCAAAGTTGCTTTTTGGCGCGAGTTCTTTTATTGAAACCTGAGCAAGCGAAGGAACCTAGGATTGAACCACGAGCGAAGCGAGTGGTTCAAATAATAGAATCCTAAGCGCTTAGCGAAGGTTTCAAAGGTACGAGACGCAGAATAACTTTGTAGCCGAGCGAAACACACAATTTTTCACCTCACAACAGCGATGAAAAAAAGTGAATTGCTAAAAAAAAAATTTCAAAAAGTTTTTATTTTCGTGCTGGCCAGTGTCATGAAATAGTTATTAAGCCTTTTCTGTGGATTGGCGGTATATAAAAATATTGAATATACAGATTCGAATTTCAAAAACTCTTTCCACGCTAGCGGATAAAATACACTTTTGCACTCAGATTTCGAATGATAAACAGAATCTTTCCGAGCTTGTGAGGTGAAAAAAGTATTTCTAAGCTCTCTCATTTTATGAGTGAAAGAAATTGAGTGTTACGAAATTAATGTCAAAACATTTCATCATAATTGAAACTGGATTAAACTCTCGTTTTTTCGAATTCAAAATAGTTCTTAGTTTTCCGCTAAAGCTTGTATTTTGTTAACATAAGTTAGTTAACGAGCTCTTTTTTTAATATCTGATAAAATTATGGTTTGTTAGTCTTTTTTAGTAAGGGTTAAATCATAGAAAGGCTACAGTAACTAAGCATAATTTATTTGTTTATTATTTAAAGTAAAGCTTAATCAAGATACGCAAGTTTCTAAAATGAGATGAATATCTAAAATTACAAAATTCAGTGAAATAGGTATTATCACCAAACTTACAAAAAGGCGAAACAATCAGATATTAGTATTACAGGGTGGGTGTAAGGAAAAGTATCATTAAGGGGATATAATTCGGAGCGCACTCCATACAAATGTATACTATGGTGATATTTTCAATACTAACTAATTAAAGTCAATGAAATTTTGCAGAAACAATTTAAAATCAAATCTCTATGCTTGTATGTAGTCAGATTTTCGTTCAAATATACAGTTTCAATGCTAGGATTAATTTAAGATTTGTATGGAAATCTTTGAGGCACTGTAACTTTAAAATTATACATTTTAACGAAAATCTGACTCAATACAAGCATAGAAATTTGATTCTAGATTGTTTCTGAAAAATTTCATAGAGTGTAATTGGTTAGTATTGAAAATATCACCATAGTACGTTTGCATGGAGCGCGCTCCGAATTATATCCTCTTAAGCTTTAAACCACATACTCTACCCATCAAACTTAACAACGTTTACTATGGGAGCAAACCTGCCAGAACAAAAAAAAACAGCTTTTCCTTACTAAACTGTAATACCTACTCGATAAACTTATGGAACAGCTGATATGTTGATCAGTTTGATGGGTAGAGTATGTGGTTTAGAGGTTAATAATACTTTTCCTTACACCCTGTAATGTTCATTTTAACAAAGTCGTGTCGCAAAAATCCTTTTCCTTTGTAACAAACAAACAATCTTCGATTTGTTTGTAGATATAGGTACTACCATTGCCTTGTACGATTCATAAAATAAAAATAAAAGAGTTAATTTGTTGACAGTAAGAACTTTTTTCTAAAGTAATTAATAATAATTAAAATAAATTTTCTACAATTTATATTTATATATTATACATATATATATATAGGTATATATATATTATATATAATTCTGTGGGTCCGGTGAATAACGGTCTAACTCAACTTAGATCCAAAATGAGTTTTTAATGCCATAATTCTAATTTTTTTTTTCTCTACAAAATGGTGTTACTGGAATATTCATACCTTTAATAATTCCAGAGATAGACTTATTACAAAACGATTTAAGTCCATTTTTTTATCGTGCACAATGGTTGAAATAGAGTTAGATCATAAAACCAATATAAAATTAGGTGAACATAGATTTACATCGACTTAAATCCTTCGACACATTTATTTTGTTTTGTGAAATATGATTTATCTGAGTTAAACCAAATTTCAAAAACCTTAATAGTTAATACCTTCATAAAAAATCAAGTATGGCTCATGAATATGATGCGCGTTTGATAGCGGGCTAAGTACGGAAATTGACATCATCTGGGACTGGGGAGAACGCTATACATCTCACCAAAAATGTATGTCGAATAAGTGAGTTAAACCGTCTATCACCAAATATTTTCTTTTATGTAGTGAGAATAAGAATCACTTAGTATGAATACAATCTGGCGATTTTTTTTTAAGGATGGTACTGCTAGATTGAACTAAGTGATAATTTCAGGCCTTGTTTTAGCTAGGGATTGCCGAACCGCACTTCAAGCATAGGCTTGTACATAGAGTGGTAAAGAAAGAATCTTTTGTTTATTCTTTGAAATTAAACTATTTTTTCCTAAAATATCTTGTATTTTGTATAATGACAACACTGCAAAGCGAACCGGATATCAAACGTGTATTAAGAATGACAATACATCAGACTGGTCATACAATTTTGAGGCACAGAATCGTGAGTTCTAACTTGATAAGTTTTTAAGCATGCGTCGCTTTAGAATTTGTTTTTGTATTGTTTTTATAATGGTTTTTTGTTTAATATTTCACGTTTCCAGCATTACTGATACCACGCGGCGTTACCCACGTCACAAAATTTTACATATAAGCTAGTGTTACCCATAAAAAAAAAAAACCTATACATGATAAAATTCCTTACCTACTTAATAACGAAATGAATATTTTTTCTAGAAAATGTCTAATTTTTGTGTCACTTAAGTTAAATAAATAAATAAATAAATAACGCTCACAGGCACATACATTATAATGATCCCAAACTAGCACTAAAGGCTTTTATTATGGAAACCATACAACAACGGCACGAACATATAACATCCATGACTGAACCGGGATTCGAACCCAGGACCCTGGTTTGGCAGTCCGGCGTGGTAACCATTACACCAACCGGGTCGTCAGTTTAATGCTGAATATGGTGGATATTAAAAGCTTAAACAGTGAGCTTAGAAAGTACATTTTGCAAGTGTTTGTTATATTTTTCCTTAAAAATTATATTAAATATTAGATTTAAATCCATACGCACAAAATGATACCTTTGTGAAAAAGAATTTAACTCAAAAAACACTTTGTAATTTTGTGATGAGCTTGTTTTACCTAAATAAAACTACTTTCATCAATTCGTTTTGATTTAGTTTACAAAGTAAGTTTTCCGGTGTTGTGTATTTAAGAAAGGGATGGAATAAAAATGAAATTAAAAAATAACATAAACCATTTTACACCAAGGATATTGTGAAGTGTAAAAGGCCCTAACTCAATTTAAATCATAATGTAATGTATTTTTATTAATGTCAAAAGGTTTAATTCAACTTCTGAACGAAATATCTCCAGCACGGTAAGTATTTCATAGACTAAACCATATAATAATAAAAGACCATAAAAATATCTAGAAGACACAGTGATTTGCTTGAAAAAATATGAAACGGTTTTCGAGAAAATAATTTTTTTTACCAAAAAATTATGTTTTTAGGCTCTCCTGTAAAGTTGCATTTTTTGAGTTGGACCGTTATTCACCGGACACACAGAATTATTAACGTCCATCTATGTATCTAGTTTTATCATTTGTGCTGTACACATTTTGTCTGCCTCACACTTTAGAAACTGTCTCTGTTGCGGGTTTGCTGGAAGAAATCTCTTAAGAGATAAGCTCGCCCTTTGTACACGTATACTTTATATTGTTTTTTTTCTGTAATATTATGTGTGCAATAAAGTGTTAAATAAATAAATAAATAAATAAATGTTGGCCTCATACCTAGTTACCGTTAAATTAACGGATCAGATATTCTTGAAGTTGTTACCAACTTCCATAAATTTAACAATAATTTTATCATAAAATGGGTTTTTTAAATACTTTTCTAGTCCGACTCGAAATCCCGACCAAAAAAAAAACCGCACCTATACCATGATTCTTCACGCCTTCAACAAAAGGAGTAGGCAGTAAATCTCAATAAGTATGTAAATGGGTCATCTATTTTAATTAGTCGCTTCGTTTGTTGGTACTTTTGATGTATGTACTTGTAAAGAGTTTCTAAAGTTTAGACGCGGCGAATTTTTGAGTCTGCAAGCTATGGATGCTGCTGTAGCATCTTAAGAGAATATAACCGTCAGAAAGCCCGAGCGAGCTGCATACAAATGGAGTTCAATCTTATTTTCTTTATTAACCAATTAGAAGAGGGCATGTATGAAGAGATGTATGGATGTGAATGAGGCAAAAGAGGTATGTAAGGATCGTAGTAGATGGCGCGCTCTGGTCTCTGCCTACCCCACTGGGAAAGAGGCGTGACGTTAGATAGATAGATAGTAAAAAAAATTAAACGATAAATCGTTTAAAGGAAGTAAAGGAAGGTCCTTCCTAAAGGAAGGAACCGATTTATGTGTCTGTGGTTTGACGGATTTCCGTTGAAATAAACCGTGAACATCAGATTATCAAGCTGAACAACTTTCACTATGGAGCCAACATCGAAATCGCGGAAATAAAATCAGCTGTTCCATTAGCTCCAAACAGCAGATTTTTCACACGTACGCATCTGACCACATTTTTTAATAGATTTTTCTATAAACTTTTCAGAAAACTTGTCTTTTATACAGGGTGTAACAAAACACCCTAGTAATACTTAAGTATTACTTTTCAACAACTTTCAGTATGGAGCCAAAGTCGGAATCACGATAAAAATTTTTGTTTTCTTACAAAATGCAGTACTGACTCGACTCAAATGTATGGGACAGCAGATTTTTTTTTCTCGATGTTGGCTACATAGTGAAGGTTGTTCAGTTTGATGTTCTGAAGTACTTCCTTTAATGTAACTACGGTGTTTTGTTCTGTATTTCAACGGCGGAGACTCTATATGACTCATAGCTCTGTGCGATCTCGTTGCTTCTCTCTATTTAATTGGTAGATTCTTGTAGAGATATCGATTGTGTCTGATACCAGCTTTCTGTATAATTGTAGATCTTTGGTACTTGAGAATTTTATAGTATGTACAGGGTCCATCCTTCTTATTACGCTGACGATTTTTAAGAGGATGATCAGACAGTCAAACTGAAAAACTTTTTTTATGGGACTAAAAGGGAAATAAAAAAAAAAAACAGCTGTTCCATACAGCACCGCCATCTTACTCTAACCAAATGTGTATTATCTATAGGCTTATCGATAGATAGTATGACATTTTTCAGACACAAAATATCGATTGTAAAACTGTCGAAAACTATTCTGTAGGTCTACCATGAGTTTTCACCGTACGTTACTACTGTAGTTACGTCAACAATTTTGTATTAAATTTCGTACAGAGCTCCTAGTGGTTACGTTGAGAACTAATTTCTGTCATACGAATTGGCGACGTAACTACAGTAGTAAAGTACAGGGAAAACTCATGGTAGACCCCCTGTTCGTAAGTTTATGCATGTATTTAATGAACCTGTTTCCAAGTCTAACGTTAATTTAACACGTTGTATAACAGTGAACACGTTGTATAACCATAAACAATCAACTTTCAACAGACCCAACACGGTGTAAGCTAGACCGACGCTGTTCGCGCATTGTTTGATCCAAAGCTCGACCGGAAACAGGAAGTTGCGAGCCGAAGCTCACTTCCGGCGCAGTCCCGCCATTATTGTGCTTTTAGATGGAACGTACAAGCTACTGGTTAAGTTAGACTCGGTGTTAGGACACAAGAGTAAATATCCCTACAGGACGAAAGCTTCATACAAGCGGCCGTTGTCGGTGCACTCACATTTATTCCCGCCATTATTGTGCTTTAAGCTGGAACGTACAAGCTACTGGCTAAGTTAGACTCGGTGTTAGGACACAAGAGTAAATATCCCTACAGAACAAAAGCTTCATACAAGCGGCCGTTGTCGGTGCACTCACACTTAGCGCGCGGAGAACATACTCCGGCTGAGTGTGTGCATCTACGTGTGGTTTCTTACAACTCTTTGCTTCACAAATGACGAACTGACGTTTGCCGCTCCGTCAATGCGTCATCGTGTGTGAAAGCCATAGACATAGACGTACTACATTGATATCGTTGGTGAAAGCGCTAAGTTGGACCATTAGGTATTTTCGATTCACAAAACATTCTTTACCGTAACCTGACACCAGCACAATAAAGTAAAGAACATCGTATAAAGTGAGGTAATAGCACTAAATGACCACTTATACCCGTGCCCTGGAGGTCGAGTCGTGAAGATGCGACCTTTCGCGGTAACTAGATACTCCCATTGCCTATTGTATTATTTTGTGCAGGAAGAATGCAAAGGTAACTTAATGACATTATTGTTAGTTCTATAAGGTTCATTCTGCAGTGTTGAAGCGAAAGTTATAGCTATTATAACAAATAAGTTGATGTTTAAAGCAGATTTTTAATTTGGGTACTTACTACTAGTGAAACGTGGATGTTCTGAGGTATCAGTATATCTCCGTCCCTTTGGGGAATATAGTCGTGAGCATATCCTATGAAGTTGATATTTCATTCCATTTTGTTTATTATGCTAAAAGTGAACCATGTTAGGGCTTACAGGGGTATAGTTGAGTCTCATTCTACCCCCAGGGGTATGGCCAGGGGTATAGTGGGTCTGTCACGTTACAGACGAGCAACACTTTGTTTGCGACCGCGGTCGCAGCGACGTCTGCACGTTTGGAATGGTATAGTTGTAGTAACAGAGGAGTGAAACTGGAAAATTATCTAAGTCGCACATTCTTATAATAATAACTTGAAGCAAGTTATTTAATTTATTTAAATAAAATCACGTTTTGGTATTCACTTTATCATATAGACGTTGCCGAAGTCATCTGCGCGTGATAATATTAAAGTGGACCAGCACTTGCGCAGGTACAGATCCACTCTCTCGCTCTCTGCCTCCCGGTGCCAGTGGACCGGGTGGCCGGTACAACCAGCAGGTGACAGAGAGTGCATTCACTTTATCAGAATAAATGATAACACAATATTTCAATAGTTAGGATTAGGTACACAAAACACTTTGTGGATGCAACGTCCGCTCGGTACAAGGAGTAGATTAGAGGCTTTCCACCTTGTCCCAAATATAAACCGCAGTGTCTCAAGATGAAAGTCTTTAATCAGTGTGTACTGCGAGTTATGACGTATGGAAAAGAGACGTGGTCACTCACCCAAGGCCTCATAAAAAGGCTGAAACTCATAAAAGGGCAATGGATAGAGCTACGCTTGGTGTTTCCTTAGGGAAATCAAATCTCTCAGGTCAAATCAGAAATTAAGAGACTCGCAGAAGAACAGAGTAGCCGACATATATTAAATTATTGCTAAACTAAAGTGGGATTGGGCTGGACACATCTGCCGTATACACCCGGAGAGGTACAAGACGGTTGCCGACGTCGAGAAAGAACCAAGAGAAGATGGAACGACAATTTGAATACCTTCCTGAACAGTTGGGATGATTTCGCGTTGCGTTGGGTGGATTGGAGGAAAGGAGGCCTTTGCCCAGCAAAGGAAACAAAAGACAAAATAAAAAAAAACTAGAGTGGCAATGGGCGGGGCACATTGCTCTCAACCGATTATTGAATTAAATGAAATTGGATAAGGTAGGAAAAGACGTAAAAACAACATCAAACGCAATTGACATGTTAATAAATGTGCACGTATGGATAATACCGTTTTATATGCATGAAGGGGCACCGCATAACTAAACAGTTGTGCATCTCATAAAATATGCGAATATTAAACGAGACATTAAACTTTGTGATTTGTTCCCGCGTTAGAAAGTGCATTCTTGACTAATTTTTACATGTTGGCATAAATTGTTAAGATGGTAAACAGGGTTACGTATTCCGATAAGGAAACTTAGGGTTGAATAGGATTGCAGTTTTGGTGCAGCCTTATTTCTCTATGAGTGCAGCTGAATTTTTTTTGCGATTTCGACATTGGTCCGATAGAGAAAGTAGTTCAGTTGATGGTCTGATCATATCTTTAAAAATCGTAAATAAATTAAGTCGGACTCTGTATGTCCAATCCATTGGGTATTTAGTGGACAGGTATTGAGTTAAGATTGGATTCGGAAACTGGAATAAAATAGTTGTTTGACTATAAGAAATTATTAAAAATATTCATTGTAGTAACACATCTGCGCCGCCGGACATAACATAACGGACAAGCCGTACTTTTCGCAGGTGTGTCGCTACACTTAGATACCTACTTACGATTAAATATTAAAAAATTTACACAAAAAAAAAATTATAAAAAAGTTTGCAACTCCGTATTAATTCTTTAGTATAATTTCAACTAATACCCGTTCCTGAGAAATAGAGTCAGACGGACAACAAAGGGTTCAAATTTTTACTTTTAAGGTGCAGAACCGCCGTTATAGGATTGTTTTGGAATTCTGCTGCTTGTATTTTCGGGCTACCTCTGGAGGGTGTTTTCCGTATTTCAGCCGGCCCCCTTGCGAATTGATAGACTTTACATAGGCATCCGAATTTCTTTTTTAGCGTATTTAGGTTTCCTCACGATCTTTTCCTTCACAGTTTGAGAGCAGTCGGTATTACGTTATACCACTGACGTTTTCGCATCGTTAATTGAACATGATGTTTAAACGTAAATGCCTTTTGGTCTTTACAAGGTAAGGTAATCCTAACAATAGCAACGTTCACTAATAATACTAAAATCCATAATACAAACAGAATCATGATTACCAAAGCCTCCTCCTTACACAAAATCACATAATCTATCAGTCACCTTCAAAGAGAAAAATAATTATGCTCAAATACACCGTATCTGCTTTCAATAAGGCTCATAATACAAAGTCAAACGTAACAACCTATAGTAAATAATGAGGTGTACCCAAATGATTAATGTGGAATCACTTACAGTGTACAATTTACCTTAGCGGATGGGTAGAGGGTATATTGATAAGGAAAACGCGATAATAGTACATTATGGTAAAGCCCGACCAGAAATATAAAAAACCTCACCATGTTGCGGAAAATCATTGGAACTAATTTTTATACATGGAACACTGGCATTAAAGGTGACAATCGATTGCAGCGCCCCCAAACCAGGTTTTTTATATTCCTGGTCAGGCTTTACAAGTGTGTAATGTTGGTGATTACCGCTAAGGCGCCATTGAGACCCAAGCCCTTAGGCGAGAATGGTAATTATCAATACACACGTGTATCATACGACGTTTTTCAACACACTTGTGAAGAAAATCATACTAAAAAATAATTTTATTTAGTGGATATAAGATTATTTTGTACTATTGAACACGATCTTTTTTGTATCGAATCTTTTTTAAGAACAAAGCAACTCAACCAATACCAACCTAAAACTCACTAGTAAATAATAGTAATGAAAAAGGACACAGTTTGATTACAGGTGTCATTATGTGACTTAAAACAAACTCTACTACGACACTATCACTTCTTTGCTCGGTTAGCAGTAAAGGGGATGCTCGGAGCATTTCATTTAAAAAAAAATATACTACGAAACAGGCAAGATTATAGATAGGGGCAACAATGATGAAAGGAAAGGTATGATTATAGGTAGGGACGCAGATCGTTCTCAATAAAATTTAAATCTTTGTTAAAAAAACTCTAACAAATTATTTACTCCAAATTATTCACATAAATAACTTTCTGACGTCATTTTCTTTGACCACCGCGTCGAAAGACGTTTCGTGGCAAAGAAGATGCGGCCAGAAACTCTAATGTATAATTCGGTATGTCAAGTTTTTTTTTTGGAGGGCTGAATCGAAAACCATTTCGAGATAATTGTCTCAATAATCATATTTTCTATGTCAGAGATTTTAAAATGAAAGGATTACAGATATTTTTAATAAAATAACGTCGTTTTTCGGTCCGTTCAGTGACGTCACTGGCATACCTGTGAACTCCTTGGTAAACATAAAATCAACTTAAAATAACCGGCCATTAAGAAAAAAAATACATTCACAATGTCCGAATTTGACATTTGATGTTGCCGTATCTGTTTCCAGCATAGAGTTAGAAAGAGGAGGCAGGTTTAATTTTTTTTAAATATAGCAGTTGATAGTTTTTTTCCATGGAGTTCCAATTATTTTCTCTCCACCACTTAGACCACTTTTTGCACTAACAGATCAAAATAATTTAAAAATTTAATTTATATTGATAAACTCGATTAATCGCAATAAGAATGAAATAGGTGTCTTAAAATTATGTCTTCTATCTGTAAAAAATATAAAAATGAAGACCAAAAAAAACTTGACATACCGAATTAAGAGAATTTTATTCCGAGAGCGAAAATGCGCGCTGCATACAAACGTACTATGGTGATATTTTCAATACTAAACAATTCAAGTCAATGAAATTTTGCAGAAACAATCTAGAAACAAATCTCTATGCTTCTATGGAGTCAGATTTTCGTTAAAATATACAGTTTCAATGCTAGGATTAATTTAAGATTTGTATGGAAATCTTTGTGGCACTGTAACTTGAAAACTATACATTTTAACGAAAATCTGACTCCATACAAGCATAGAATTTTGTTTCTAGATTGTTTCTGCATAATTTCATAGAGTTTAATTGGTTAGTATTGAAAATATCACATTAGTACGTTTGTATGGAGCGCGCTCCGAATAATATACCCTTAAGCTAAACATATTTCCGCTACCTCCCATCAACATAACAACACCCGTACATCCTTGTTAGTTGCCGCCAAGTCACGATCCCATCATAAACCTTTCGCCCCGGTGTGTGGAAAGAGCTTCTACTTGCTTTGCTTCCCTAAACTTTACGGGTTTCCTAGCTTGGGGGGTTACTTGTTAAGTATGATAGGGGAAAACCTGTACCGAACAAAATGCACTGCAATACAGGGTGTAACAAAACACCCTAGTAATATTGCCAAATGTATGGGACAGCTGTTTTTTTAACGATTTTGAGTTTGGTCTCATAGAGAAAGTTATTCAGTTTGATGGTATGATCATTCCCTTAAAAAAGCGTCTGTATATCTAAAGGGTGAAATTGATATCATTAGCATCCTTTTAAACTAACAGTCTACCCATCAGACTTAACTTAACTTAACTTATACTATAGGAGCACACCGAACTGAGTAAAAAAAAATCCGCTTTAGGCACTGACATATACTCTAGTGATAGACAAGCTCGTTCAAACAAACAACATGTCACACAAAACAACACAAAATTGCGGTCTGTCATTGCCATAGTGACGAAGTGAACTCGGGAACATCAATGCGGTGCGGGTAACACATTCAAGTGGAACATGTTGTTTCTATGAAAGGGCCTGTCTATCGCTAGAGTGTAAGTCAATGGCTTTAGGGGTCATTTCAGTCGAGTAGGCATTGCCGTTTAGTATGGAACAGCTGATTATTTTTGTTGCTCAGATCGGTTTACTCCTATATTAAAAGTTGTTCAGATTGATGGTAAGCTGGTTGTGGCTCTTAGTTTAAAAGGATGCTAATGATCAATTTCACCCTGTATGTGTATATCCTTATGTTGACACTTTTTAAGGGGATGATCAGACCGTCAAACTGAACAACTTTCTTTATGGCCAAAATTTTGCGTTCCCATACTTTTGGCTCAAGTTAGGATTGCAGTTTTGTATGGAACGGCTGATTTTAATTTAGTGTTTTCGATGTTGGTGCCATAGAGAAAGTTCAGTATGAGACGGTCTGATCATCCCCTTATAAAAATTTCAGCATATTAAGGACTCTGTACCTATATTATAAGACTAGCTGTGCCCGCGACTTCGTACGCGCAGAGAAGTTCTTAATAATATTAAGAGAAAGAAAAAAAGAATAAGAAATGCAAAGAAAGAGTAATAAATAGACATTTTGAAAAAAAGTAAAGAAAGAAATAAAGAAAAAAAATATCGCATTATATTGCCATCATTGCCATCAAATTAAAACATAAAGTAGAATCTCCATACATTTCTCAAAACTACATCTATATTGTTTGATAAGTACTTACAAACACTAATTTTAAATCAGCACATGCAGGCAGTACACCTGCAGCATCAGGACTGAGTAATAGGAACCCGAAAAAGCAATGTTTCTCCTTAACCCAACAAATTAACAACTATTAGAAATCTATAGATTATTAAAGCACACACACACCCCTACACAGTTACTCATTCTTCGTTTATGTTGACAATACCCTACAGAGTAAGTAGCCGTGAAGAGAACTCTGCTTGATCCTAATAATCTAATTCAAAATCGGCAAATCCTCAAGTATCATGGCTTAGACAGTCAGGACCCCTGCAGCATCAACAATGAAGAGTTGGAACCCAATGTTATTTTTTTTAATGTTAATTAGTGTTAACAAAAATTGCTTTGTTTCTGACCCCCCCTGAGAAGGGAAATATGGTCGTGAGTTTATGTATCTATCTATATGTAATTAGGTAGTGTAGGTACATAAAAAAGGATACTGTAACTGCATGTTTTACAAAAACAGTGTCAAGTATCATCAACCTGTCATTGTCCACTGTTGAGCATAGGACTCTCCCAAGGCGCGTCACGATACTATCCTCGGCCTTCCTCGTCCAGTCGCTCCGAGCTGCCACGGTACATAGTACTCCACACTACCATGGTATATAGTACTCCACGCCTTACGGACTGGCCAATGACCATGGGACAGGGCGAACTGCGGCGCGAAAACCGATTTTTCAATACACTGAGTGTCCTTCGCGTAGGCGAATTGAAAAATCGCTTTTTGCGCTGCAGTTCGCCCTGTCCCGTCGCCAGGCCGTCGATACAGCGCCGGATGCTAGGCCGGATGGCGTCCCACACCTAACCAGTTAGTGGTCTAAATTATTGGGCGTCAGTTCTTCGGAAGACATTATGACCAGCCCGAAATAGGGCTGCCATCCGTCCGGGTTTCCCCGGATTTGTCCTAGTTTGACGGGCGTCCGGGGGCGTCCAGGCGGGGTCGTCACAAAAGTTTGATTCATCAACAAAAATAAACTCGATTTCGACATAAGCATAACAATCGAGTTGTTATGTAGCAAAATCGTGAGTTCGTTTCACTCGCTTCAGCTCTTATTTCATACATAGAAGGCCTCGATTTTGGCATGACCTGGAAATGCGCTATAATATTTGGCAAAATCTCAAGCTCGCTTCGCTCACTCCTAGTTTTATTCGTACATATTGAATCGATTGAGTCGTATTGCAAAATCTCGATATGTTATGAAAATCTCGAGCTCGCTCCTGGTTTTTGAATCAAGTTAGTCGTATATTGCAAAATCTCGAGCTCGCTTCGCTTGCGACGTGCGACTGAGGTCTGGCGGGGAAGGTGCTTACGCATGTAGTGTGCCACAGGAGGCACTTGCTTTTCTGCCAGGACACCAAAGCTAGGCCGTAGACCGTCGGTCTTTTGAAATACACATACACAGAATAGGCACATAAAGTATGATAAGTACAATTAGATTTTTGTAATTTGTACACTTGGAGCAGTTGGAGTACTAACTTTCATTTACTCAACCTCTGTGAGTAAATTTTTAAATATTTATAACTTTTGATTGTGTAAACCGATTCCGATGAAATAAAGCCTATATATGTTAATCCAAACTTCATCCATAAATCAGATTCTCCTATGTATGCACTTGCTGATGAAAATGTGATATTATCATTAAAAAAATAAAAACATAAAGTTCTGCACCAAGATTCGAAACCATCAACTCGTGTTTGAAAGTCTGACCATATACCAATTACGCTACTGAGCTTTCTGAAGAAAGCGTTGAAAAAAGCAATTAGTATTTACCATACTGAATCTTCGCAAATGCATAAACGCGCAGACCACTGACTTTAAATACTCATAACTTCTGATTGAATAAACCGATTACAATGAAATAAAGCCTACACGTTAATCCAAACTAAGCCCTATATTTTTGTGAAAACGCCATCTAAATCGGCTCAGTAGTTTTTAAGTTATGCGTGAATTAAATTCAGTGGGGCTCGCGACTTTTTCTTTAATTACTCATAACTTTGGATTGAATTAACCGATTGCGATGAAACATAGCCTATATTTTAATCTAAGCCATGCCCTACACTTCAGTGAAAACCCCATCCAAATCGGTTCAGTAGTTTTTAAGTGATGCGCGAACAAACAAACAGACAAACAGACAAACAGACAAACAGACAAACAGACAAACAGACAAACAGACAAAAATTCTAAAAATGGTCTAAATGTATTCCATTACGTATCCTAAACACCCCCAATTTTTTTTTTGTAAATATCTTCAATGTACATCATCGCCAAGTTTAGAATTTTATTATATGTATATAGATAGATATGCATAATAAAGTACTCAAACAAATTAATTAGAAATCTGTCAGTGAGATCTTAGTCCAAAGGGTGTTCGGAAAAGTATCATTAACCTTTTAACCACATACTCTACCGATCAAACTGAACAACTTTGACTATGGGAGCAAATCTGTCAGCGCAAAAAAAAAGTCAGCTATCGCACACTAAACTGCAATACCTACTTGACGCAAACGTATGGAAAAGCAGTTTTTTTTATCTGATCGTTTTGCTCCCATAGTAAAAGTTTTATTTTATTTATTTTTTTTATTTTTTATTTTTTTTATTTATTATTTTTTACTCATTACAGTTTTTCAGTTTGGTAGGTAATAGAGTTTGTGGTTTAAAGGTGAACGATACTTTTCCTTACACCCTGTATATAGACTTTTCTACAACGAAACTAACCCAACATAACCATGACAACGTCAACATCGTAAAGCACATAACATCCGTGCACAATCAATGCAGTACGTCCCAATTGGACAATTGCTGCATTCTGGCACGCTTCCAACTAGCGCCATCTGGTGGTTACAATGATTGACGTTGTTTTGAGTGTTGTGCGGTTTTGTTGTTCAACTTGTTATGTCATCTTGTACAGTTCTTCCAGTGAAGAATAAAAGCAAACATGCAAATGTTATACTTAACTTATGAAGATACTTACAGGGTATAACAAAACACCCTAACGATATTAAAAGTGGTGGTTCAGACCATCAAACTGATCAATTTGCGCTGCAAGTCTGGAGGAGGACGAACGCATGCGTATTGGCCTGTGTGAGGCTTGCACGTGGCTCCACCATTTTGTATAGCTCTGAGACTACATAAATCACTTGACACTGGCCAAATTGATACATAAGCAGAGTGCCATTAAATAAAAATAAAATAAAAAAATCTTTATGGATAAAACGTCGAAAAAAGTTTAAAATCAGCAAGACTAAGAGATAAGTGTACTTTTTGCAACCATCAGCAGCAAGGCTGATTCAGTGTTTATGTGGTATAGAGCATCTGTTTGATGGGGATGGACTAGGTCTGCCTGCATAACTTCAGTCGGTTTAGGAGTTACAGACGTTTAAAGGTCTGGAAAAAAATTACGATCCACAGCAAGGCTGATCGTATGATATTATTGTAGTATGCACTGTAGCTATGCGAAAACTACAAAAACTGACATGAACTGCCAGTCGGTTTAGGAGATACAGCCGTTCAAAGGTCAGACCTTTGAACGTCAGTAACTCCGAAACCGAGTGATGAACCATGTCAGTTTTTGTACTGTTCACATGGCTACAGTGCATACTACAATAATATCATACTATCAGCCCTGCAGCTGTTCGTAATTTTTTTCCAGACCTTTAAACGTCTGTAACTCCTAAACCGACTGAAGTTATGCAGGCAGACCTGGTCCATCCCCATCACAGAGATGCTCTTCACCACATAAACACTGAATTAGCCTTGCTGCTGATGGTTGCAAAAAGTACACTTATCTCTTATAATAAGCCGTCCCATATACATTTGAGTTAAGTAGGTAGGTAGGTACCTACTTCAGTTTTGTATGAAACAGTTCATTTTAATTATTTTTCACATGTTGGCTCCATAGTGAAAAGAATTATTTGTATAGAGCAAACAGAGCAACGATGTTACGCTTCTGTCCTCATTTTTAGTCCCAATTTTTGTCACCTTTAAACACAGTATAGTCCAATCATTTTAGGGTTTGACCCTAACAATAAATCTATCGCTGAAACTTTGCAGTGTGATAAAGTAAAGTATAGAGATTATGGTTGACAAATAATCTAGGTTTAATTTTTTCCGGTCCTAGATTATTTGTCAACCGTAATCTGTATACTTTACTTTATCACACTGCAAAGTTTCAGCGATAGATGAATTATTGTTAGGATGTCCATACAAGGAAACTCTAAAATGACTGGTCTAGTAGAAGTTTTCATGCAATCATATTACAAGTTCTTATTGAAATACTAACAAAGAACACAGCTCTTAACAATAAAGCGGTGTCGTGAACAATGAAGCTTGCAATGGAAAAGGCGCTTATTGAATTCCGCTTTTATTCTCAGATTTTCACTTACAGGGTGCTCGAGAGAATTATCGACAACGTTCCTTGTAGTTGTGGATTCCAGAAACGTGTACAGTAATGGCCTTTTTGTCATTGCTATTATGTTATATTTTTAAAAAATTCAGAAGCTCAATGTGCTTTTGTTTTAGGTGGGCCTTAGGGGCTACCTCCTGGTTTTGGGTAACTTTGTAACAATTTAATTTATTAAGGCTAGGTTATCCCAGTGCAAGCGTCTCTTTCTTGCAAGCATACGTTTACAATTAGCCATCCCGCTCCAATTGAAAGCAGGATCGCAAAAAAACGTGTTTTTCGTCAATATCTTTGCTCATGGGAGTTTCTAAGCTCAAAATTCTACGGAGTTCACTAGAAATATTTAATGTATTTAGTTAAGTACAAGAATAAAATATTAAATATCAGCAGTTTAATCATAGTATTGAAAAAACATAACAAAAAGGGGTAATTTAATTTGTATTATGTTTAAAATCGATGTATCAGTTTGTACTTTGTTACTGCGCCAAATAAATAAAATAAAATAAAATAAAATAAAAACTTTGGGATGTTTTTCTATCTAGTAAACTTAATCTAATCGTGTAATTGAGAACAGTCGCCCATCCGCCCGATCCTTAAATAAGACATAATTTAATTTCAGACTTTAAAACACAGTTTAAAACACTTTCGTTCGTGTTCAAAAAACGGCCTCGACGGGATAACAGTGTCTTAACTATGCCACTTTTTGAGCTGAAAAATAAACTGAACCATCTAAGAAGTGATGTGGTTATTCTAGAAATAGATTTTAATGAACAAAACCGAAGAAAAGGGACTCTAAGGGTGTCCGCATGAAGGAGACGAACGAAACGAATTTCCTTTTAATTTTTCTGACGATTCGTCCGATTCGCCGCGGCTAAGTGTGCGAGGTGTCATAGAATATCATGCAACAAACACCGACTTAAAAGAAGAACCAGAATGAATCTCGTCTAATCATGAGTGAAGCACCCATTTCTTTTGTGTGCGTGCTGTCATGCGGTACATAAGGTGACGGGTTGTAGGACCTGCGCCTAGAGCTAGTGCATCTGTGTGAGTGTAGGTCGCTTGTAGAACAAACGAGATTGTATTATCTTGCATGCTTTACATCTTTTTAGTGCAATATTAGGTCCGTATTTCTTTCAAGTCCGTGGCAACCAATTCGAAAATTCGATTCGTTCGCCTACTTAGGCTCGTTCTCCTCTTATAGATATACCTTAAAGTAACCCCTTTTTTCCAGTTGTAACCATTTTACTCTTACATTTTTAATCGGCTTTAGAACACTCCGAGTAGCTAAGTCTAAATATCGTTGAATTCAGAATATCTAAGTGACCACAGCCTAACTGTACCCCTTTTAGCTTCACACAAAATAAAGCCTTCAAAACCGCTAGACACCGCAAACCTCTTAAATGCGACGAAATAAAGAACACAAAAAGTTGCACAGTACAATTATAGTCAGAGTTAATTAAACCATTTCTTCCAATGCCTCTATTGGTAAATGCAAAACTTTTGTTCTGTACCGTTCTTTTCTCTTTTTCAATTAATTGTTCCCTCTTTGTTAGTTTAAAAGAGTTTCCGTCCGCGATTTAATTGGATACTTTAAAAGCTATTTCGCTCTATAAAAGTGGTATAAATATCTTATACAGGGAATGGTAATAGATTTTATTCAACTTGAGAAAATGTTCTATTTTAATTGAAAATTCTGTTGTTCAGAGGTCTCTTAGATTCTTAAACTCTTTATTGTACACAAAAATATCATAATTATGACAATTACAAATTCGTGATGTATAAAAAGGCGAGCTAAGGTCTCCTTTGTTTTCACGATATCAATATAGTTTAGATCATATACAGGCTGTTAGGAAAAGTATCATTAACCTTTAAACCACATACTCTACCCATAAAACTGAACAACTTTTACTATGGGAGCAAAACGATCAGAGCAAAAAAAAAATCAGCTGTCCCATACTAAACTGCAATACCTACTCGACGCAATCTGAGACAGCAGATTTTTTTTGCTCTGGTCGTTTTGTACCCATAGTAAAAGTTGTTCAGTTTGATGGGTAGAGTCTGGGGTTTAAAGGTTAATGATACTTTTCCTTACACCCTGTATAGGTAATCTAAGAATGTTGACCCTATAGTAAAAGTTGTTCAGGTTGATGCCCTAAGATATTTAGCCCCTCTTGCGTCAACCTAGTTTACCAGTTAACTCTGAGTAAAATAGCTCTCTCAATTGTTTTTTATACAAAAAAGTCATGGGTTACCAACTTAACCTGGAGTTTATTGCTAACCCATGTTGACACAAGTGCGGCTTCATGTATTTTAATTTTACAATGCAATAAAACCATCAAATTGAACAACTTTCTGTATTGGACCAACGTCACGAAAAAAAAACTATTACATACAAAACTGCTAACCTACTCGACACTTGTATGAGACTGGGATTTTTTTTCACAATTTCGGTGTTGGTCCTATTAGAGAAAGTTGTTCAGTTTGATTAGGGATTGCAATCCAGCAGCATTTTCAATCCAGCTGGATTTTTGCTGGATCGACATAAATCCAGCTGGATCCAGCGCGGATCCAGCAATTTATAGATTTTTTAAGAAATGAATCGTTTTTCTTTTAAATACTTACGAATCTTTTATTATTTCTACTGGTTACTTCAAATTGGTAAAAAATTCTTACACATTAGGAAGTAAATGTAACTTTGGTTCGGTTTAACACTCGAGATAATGACAATCCAAGGAAAATCTGCGAAGATAGGACATAATTGCTTGCTGACGCTTCTGTGGAGTGTGTGCGTGGTCATGGGCAAACTCGCTATCGCAGTGTAGAATGTTCCGTGTCTGTGTCCAGGACCTAATAGAGGCTTCCGCTCGAGGAATAGAGGTGCTTAGTATTGGAAAGACAAAGTATGATCATCACCTTTACACGAGAAAGAAGAAGATCATTGTAATCTATAAATTTATAATATCAAATGAAGTAACTCTGGCTCTTCTGCATATCTCTTCATTTCTGAATTGGATCTCCTCGCAAGCGAAACTCTGACGATAGCTCTCTCCATTGCCATTTGGGTGACATTCAGCTTTTTATGAGGCCTTCTTGAGTGAGCGCCCATGTCTCATTTCTGTAGGTCATCACTGGTCAAAGACTTTCGTCTTGAGACACTGGATTTGGGATGAGAAGATACTACACAACACAGCTTCCCGAACGCTGCCCAGCCGAGATGGATTCGATGGTTGACTTCTTTCTCGAAGTTGGCCTTGGCCATGATGGCTATAATCTTCGTCAAACCGAAAGTGACGGATATACTCTGTCACTCCGTCTTTACCGTTCGCAGTACATCCGTCCGTCACCTTTGGTTTGCCGATGATATAGTCATCATGGCGGAGACCATGGAGGACCTAAGTTGAATGCTCGATGACCTTAGCAGAACCTTTGAAAGAATTAGTTAAAAAAAAATGAACATGAACAAGACGAATACGTTTTATTTTGTTTTGTTTGACAAACTGTCCAAATAGGTAAGACCGACATCGAGAAAAAAGTCAACCGTCGAATCCAACTCGGCTGGGCAGCGTTCGGGAAGCTGTGTAGTATCTTCTCATCCCAAATTCAGAATCTTAAGACGAACATCTTTGACCAGTGATGACCTACAGAACTGAGACATGGTAGCGCACTCAAGGCCTCATAAAAAAGCTGGCAGTCACCCAAATGGCAATGGAGAGGGCTATCGTCCGAGTTTCCCTTGCGAGGAGATCCAATTCAGAAATGAAGAGATATGCAGAAGAACCAGAGTAGTCGACCGACATAGCTCAAATAATTGCTAAACTAAAGCGGCGATCGGCGGATCACATTGCATTTACGATGAGGCCGGAAAGTTCTCGAGTGGTAACCGCGCCCTGGAAGACGCTGCGCAATTAGTAGACCCCACAACAAGGTGTACCGAACACAAGACTTGGTGAAGGCAGCGCGTGAACACGTTGTCTAGCCAAGCGCACTAACCACTTATAAAATTAAAGTTATACACTCGTACTTATTAGAAGTAGAGTAGAGTAAAGTTATAATAAAATATACATATTTTCTTGACTAAAATGATTCAATGATAAAGCGTTAATTTTTTTTAACTTTACTGGAAGTTGGATCTAAAGAAACAAATGGTATGGCACCATTATTTCTAAAATTCATTATTTGCGGATCCGCAGCGCTGGATCCAGCGCAAAGTGCGGGATCCAGCAGGCTGAAAAAAGCGCTGGATCCAGCTGGATTGCTGGATACTGGATCCAGCAATTGCAATCCCTAAGTTTGATGGTATATTTAACCAGGTTTCACCTAATTTCGTTAGTACCATCTTACTAGGTATCATACATTAGTGATGTGATTTCATTGTGACGAAACCTCTTCTCAGAAAAAAAGCTTTTGTTCGTTAGAGAAATTGTGTCCCAATTCTTTTCATTTTCCACACAAAAAACCTACATTGGAAACAGTAATCTGACAACGTACAGCGCCACTCAACTCCGCTTCCACTGAATATTTTATTAAGTAGAAAATCAATGGTTACACTGCCCTACAAAGGGTTGACTAAGGGTGTTATTACACCGACGCGATCGACGTCAAATTTTCGAGATAGATCAATTACTTCAGAGTTCAGACAGATCTGCCTGTTGGTGACGACTCGGTTGGTGTAGTGGTTACCACGCCGGACTGCCAAACCAGGGTCCTGGGTTCGAATCCCGGTTCGGTCATGGATGTTATATGTTCGTGCCGTTGTTGTATGGTTTCAATAATAAAAGCCTTTAGTGTTAGTTTGGGATCATTACAATATAAATAAATAACGCTTACAGGCACGTATACATTATACGTGCCTATAAGCGTTATTTATTTATCTGTTCGATTCGTTACCTACGTGCATTGTTGCCATCAATTCAAACCGCAATGACTTTTAAGGCTCTTAGTACAAGCCTTAACAGGACACTGCAAGTTAAACAAACATCTACACAGAATGGGGCTCGTAGAGGCACCCGCTTGCAGATTCGTCTGTGAAGATTCGCCACATTGGCAAAAATAGAGAGTTTTGTTTTCCATAGTACAGTACAAGTTTATTCAGCCTGGATTTGCCTCACTAGAGGGCACATCTGATCGACTGTCAAATTAGGCCAGCTTGACAGCAACTGGTTTACCTTGAGGCAACTGACTCCCAGATAATCCCAGAAAATACCCGTACATTGCTAACCGGCAATACAAAATTCTTAAACTAGCTTAATCTAAGCACCTTGGCAGTAAAACCGACTCACATGCCGTGACGGAAAATATGGCATGACGCTCTTATGGCATGATGCTCTTCTTCTGTTTCATGACGGCCGTAGGTTCGAAATTCGAAGATCGGGAAAGGGCGGTATACATCTTCTGGGCGTCCTGCGACAACAACTTCTTTCTTTGTACTGACATCAAAATACACATCTGGACTTAAATAGAGTCTTCCTAAAGAAACCAGAAGGAATATAGTCGTGAGCAAATGCTTTTGCTAATGATATCAATTTCACCCTGTACTATTGAGGTTGTCGATCGCGTCAGTGTAATGATACCCTTACACGTTAGTCTAGGTACTAATAGTTGTATATTATTCATAGGCACCTCTGTTCTGTTATCGTCTCTGTGAATGACGTGGAGACACATCTATTTTTAAGTTCTTTTGTTCTTACCCTTGCATGAATTTAAATTGTCATAAATACTTTATTTGATGCTTTTTTTCTTTTTATAGTAGTGGGTAATACAAAGATAACAATTTGTGTAGGTAGCCACAATAATCACAGGTTTCCTTATGTTAACATAGTAATACAATTTTATTATTATAGTAATGTAGCATAAGCATATGCTCACGACTATATTCCCCAAGGGGGTAGTCAGAGATATTCTGAAACCTCAGAACATCCACTCAGTTTTAACTATATATTTACGCAACTATTGTTACCATAATTTTTATGACGCTGCACATAACATTCGGTAGTACAAAAATGGCCCGTTATGGAGGTTATCCTTTACCACCATAAAAATACAACCGTAAAAACATCCAAACATCGATACAAACTTTTATATTATAGGAACATAGACATTATTACTCTAGCGATAGACAAGCTCGTTCAAACAAACAACATGTCACACAAAACAACACAAAATGACACATTGCGGTCTGTCATTGCCATAGTGACGAAGTGAACTCGGGAACATCAATCAGGTGCGTACACCTCATTCAAGTGGAACATGTTGCTTCTATGGAAGGGCAAGTCTATCGCAAGAGTTTAAGTCTATGTATAGGAAAATATCATTTTCTCCCCTCCGGACGGAAAGCATCAATTTTCGTCCCGCTGCGCTAAACGAAGTTGTCACTTTCCAACTCCGTCGAGGAGAAAAATAGTATACTAACCTCGGACAGTAAATAAGAAAGCCTCAGACCACATGTTTGTTGACCTCGGCTTCCCCTCGGTCAACAATTACATGAGATCTGAGACCTTTCTTACTTTCCTGTCCTCGGTGTGTAATCTACTAATATATACCTAGACTAAACTTAAGACCATGATCTCCTTTGAGGTGGTCAGAAACGTACCGTTGCTACAACCACCAAAACCACCTTTTACAGTTTTATTTTGAGGTTATTATTACCAAAACCATAAATATACCAACTTCTATTCAGATTAAGCCTGATAATTGTGTAGGAGAGAGCGATAACAGAAAATTATTGCTTAAGTTTTTGTTACAAATTATACAAAACACTGACAATTAATACATAAACATTTTAGATACAATCTTCAGGGAATTGTGTGGATGGAATCATCTAAAAAAACAAGTGTGCTTTAGACCATATGACTGAAGTAAGACTACTACTAACTGTATCATACAAATATATTTAAGTTTTACTTACTTCAAAAAAGTGCCTAGGTATACAAGGTGTTTCATAAGTAAGAATAAATTTTTAAAACTCTTAAGGGGGTTGTTTAGACCGTCAAACTAAACAACTTTCTCTATGGGACCAACATCGAAATCGCGAAAAAAATAATTTTAAATCCCATACATATTTTAGCTCTAGTAGATTTGTAGAGCACAATTTGTTGAACATAATTTATTTTTTTCGCGATTTCGATATTGGTCCCATAGTGAAAGTTTTTCAGTTCGATGGTCTACACCACCCCCTTAAATGTTTATTTGTAGTTTTGCAACACCTTGTATAACGTGCAGTAACAAAAAAAATCGATACAATTCTTCTCATAAAATGTCCTGTAGGTAACCAAAGTCTGAAAGTTGAAAACAGAAAAAAAATGTGTAAAAATTAAACTTTTAAGAACACAGATTTCATATTTTAAAAATGTATTAGTTGCATGGTTGCATGGTAAAGATTGAAACGTTTGTAAGTATTTTCAATATATTTATTATTTTTAACAACACTTCTTTTACAATTTCGTAAACGATGACAACAGAATTTTAATAGCCAATAATTATAGTACATTATTACTAATTCATTTCGTAAAGTGGCATTATATGATCCATGACCAGTTTACTAGCTATCTTAGTGAAATTCAACTCTAATGCAGGCAACGGAAGTACGGTCGGTAACTTAACTTTTCTTCCAACTGCAGATATTAAGCCAATAAGACCATGCTTTGGATTATCAGCTTTCGCATTACACAACCCGTGTGTTTTCTTAATAAAATCAGCACCTTTTTCACCAATCATAATGGTGGCCGCGTTAATGTTTGCACCTGGTATGTACGGTATAACGCTAGCGTCGATAACACGCAATTTTTGAACACCGTTGAGCCTCAGATGGGAGTCTACCACGGAGCCCATAGCACAAGTACCACTAAAGTGCCATTCTGAGAAAGTGACAGCCAATACAAAGCAACGCCAATACTCTATGCTCCCATACGGAAAGCAATCACATTTCGGCAAATCAGGGCGTACATGTTCAGCTTCTAGCTCCCTAAAAGTGGGCGTGTCTAAAACTTTAAGAAAATCTTTAACGCACATCGCAGCTCTCTCAAGGTCAATATCATTTGAAAAGTACCCCATCTGGATTCTCGGTGGGGCTGTAGGGTCAGCACTTTGCAATAAAACTTTGCCTCTGGATTCCGGATGAAGGAAACTCACTAATGATTGCAGCACATCACCTTCCAATGATGCATCAAAATATTTTTGACAGATAGTATCATTCAATTCCAGAATAAATGTGCAGTATGTTAAGGCGAGAATAGGTTCTATACTAGCATGCGGCAATAAATAAGATATTGTTTCGTAGTCTGGATAAGTTTGAGATTTGTTAATTGTCGCCATGCCCATAAAGTAATCTATTGGTAATTCGGTTGGCAAATGTGGTAGTTTGGGTGGATGAGCTTTTTTTGTTTTTATTGTCACGAGCGCAGATGCGTGGTCTTGTAGATTTTCTCCAACAGGTGTGTCGACATGGACTTGTATGCCCAAAGACTCAAGATGGTCTTTTGGCCCGATTCCTGACAGCATAAGTATCTGCGGAGAGTTAAATGCTCCTGCTGATAATATCACCTCTTTTCTAGCTTTGTATGTTACATATTTGTTATTTTCTGTTAGCGCTTTGACACCAATTGCGTTTTTATTCTTATCAAAAATAATCTTAGTTACTAGCGTGTTTTTCCTGATGTGAAGGTTCGGTCTATCTTTGATGGGAGTTAAAAAAGCTCTGGCGCTACTCGAACGAATACCATTTGCTTTTGTAAACATTGGTTGAGTATATCCAAGAGTATCATTAGCATTGAGATCCAGAGTCAGTTTGTGTCCAAGCTCTTCAAAACCCTTCATATATACCATATTTTGATCAAATTTTTGCCTAGATATTTCTAAATATCCATCGAATCCATGGTATTCTTCAAACTGTGAGTTTTTAATCTTCTCGTCTTCCAATTTTTCACTCTTTTTGAAAAAAGCTAGTATGTTTTCATAGCTCCAAGTATCGTCTTTTGTAATTTTAGCCCATTGGTTGAAATCATGGGGTTGTCCTCTAATATAAATCATTAAATTGGAACCACTGGTACCACCCAACATTTTCCCACGAATCAGGGGAAGACTTTTGTTCTGATGATCTTGCAATGTATAACCGTCATTTTCTGATCTGTACATCCAATCGTATAATGGAGTTTTGGCTAATAAACCGTTGGTGCCAGGAAGCTGAAATAAAAAAATGTATAATAATTTTAAATTGAGAGCAATAACACTCTGGCGTTTTTCGGTGCCTGCATCACGCGGGTACTAATAGAAATAGAAATAGAAGTAGAAATATTCTTTATTTCTTTTTTTTCTTTCTTAATGAGCCGAGGTTACGTAGGACTAGCCTTTAAGTGTGATATATTATGCTTAATTTTAACGATAATTTATTCGTTACATAAAATCCACGTTAGAGGTCGTAATAAAAAACTCTGACACCAGGGCTTGCCCACACAAGAAGAAGAAGAATTTGACTGAATTTTTTAATTTAATTTAATTTAATTGTTGCAGATTTCGGATGTGTAGATCGATCGATTAAGTTTTTGACGAAGCATGTTTGTGATTGGAATTTTGTTTATTATTTTTCCTTTTTATTACGAACCAAGTTCCCGTTTTGAATATTGTGCCATTTTGACGAAATGTGTTGCACTATTATGTAATAAAGTCAATGAATTAATTTTAAAAATCATCGTGCTCTGAACAGGAACGCAAAGCTGGCGGAGCCGAAACTGGATTGGTGAATACTTCACAAACAAGAGCGCAACTATTATGATGTGTTCAACTGTTCACTGATGATTGGAGATCGGATAATCGGATTCATAATACCTAAAGTTCTGAAATTGGCTACTATGGAATGCTTTTTTGTATAAAAAAAAAAGGTTTTCTTTTAATTAAATAATTTTAAGACGTCGCTATTCGTCGTCCATACTATGCATCGATTAGTTAGGTATGTGTTCCCATATTTCCATTAATTTCATAATTTTTTTTTATTTCTTTTGTCTGCATTCTAGTAAGTTTTAAGTTTTTTAGATTTAATTACGCTTTTCTATCCTGTGTCATTTTATTGCAAATAAATTTTCATTTCATAGTTAGCTAAAAATTTACTTTAAGTAAATATCAGGTACAAATATGCATCCGAATATCTGATCTCTGCTGATGATTCAACGCCTCACTTTTTTAAAATGTAATCTGGTGGTGGTAATAGGGGAGGCTTTTGCCCAGCAGTGAGACATTGAACATGAACAGGCTAGGAAAAAAACTGGTAATCAACAGCGTTTCAGAATGTGACAAATATGAGGCCAATGCATAAAGGTATTATACCTTACAGGAATAAAGCAACTGACATGAGTTGTCAAATGAAACCGTTTTGGATATTTTCAGGAGACTATTCGCAGGCAAAAATTCGAATACTGTCTATAATTCTGAGTCTAACGTGAAATCGTGGATAAATTAATGAAGTAGTGTCAGTACATTTCACAAAATAATCTAAGATTTCACTTTTGATTCGCAATTATTCACGGAAACCGAATTGTAAAAATTGGTAAGACATTAGAAAACGGTTCTATTGCCTCGTGTCAAGTATCTCTTTCTATTATACAGTGGTGCCGCTACGTACATCTCGCTCTCTCAGCTGTCAGTTCCTCTATTCCTGGTATAATACCTTTCGGGGCAAATGACTGACATACTTACAAATGATTCTATCGGAGCATCTCCTCCAGCCTCTATGAGCAGCACATTGACATTCTCGTCTTCTGTCAGTCTGTTGGCGACCACACACCCTGCCGACCCAGCTCCCACCACTATGAAGTCGTACACCGCGCCATCTAAATTTTTCGGAAATCATTTATTTTACACAACGTGTTAATGAAACTGATTTCATAACAAAATAATTAAATTAAAAACATAATTACAATTTTGAGATTAACATTTACATTTAAAGTTATTGGCATTTGAAGTTTTGAGGCAAAAATGATTTGTTATCATTTCAGCAATGAATGAAAGCGCTATCATGCTCATGGATACATTTTAAGAATCTTGTTTTGGTAGTAAGTAAGTAAGTGTGCCCGTGCGGTGGGCTGAAGCTGAGATCGAGTTCAGTAAATTATTTAATATTTTGAAAAAAAAAAAACCGTTATGTTGAAACCATGATAATTCGATTCTGCTCTCGATTCTAAACTACTTAACTAATTTCTAGTTTTACGTTACATTCATTAGCACGTTGTATAGGGTTCTTCCATGGTCCTTCTTAAATGAGACCTGCGTACTGAACAACTTTCTCTATGGCACCAACATCGAAAACGCAAAAAAAAAATCCGCTGTTCCATACAAAACTGCAATCCTACTTGAGTCATAAATTAATGTGTATTTAAGGGTCGGCACTACCCTAATCGGGCAAAACAGGGTTCGGCGTTCCGACTTTTGAGGGTAGTAAATAGCTATATTTAGAAACAAAATTAATACCATCGCTTCTTTAAAAGATGAAGTACAAGATGAACAAAAAAAATTTCAGTAAAATTGTGTAGTTACATCAGAAAGTAATCGAGAATTTCATGAAAAACTCCAGAATAGCACTGCCGCGTTCCGAGTCCTGTGATTTAGTGAAACAAAATAAAACAACAAAATATATTTCTAATCAATGGCAAAACATCAAAGAACACTTTAAACAAATCAGTTTTTCGATACGACTTCTAGTTTTTTTGCAATTTGTTACCAAAAATCACATATTTTTTTGGACGTTTTCTTCATACAAATTACTATGGGCCGTCAATCGTTCGAAATCATTGCAAATAGACCGGTGACCGGCAACACCCAACCCTGTCTTAGAAGATTAATGAACAAATCCATTTTTAGCTAAAGTAGGCAAAGTAACTTATAAAAAACCGGGCAAGTGGGTGTCGGGCCACATGCAGTGTAGGGTTCCGTAGTTGCCCGTCACGTATGTGGACTTAGAAGTACATTTTATAAATTGGTCGACTATTATTCGTTATTATAACAGAATAACTGTAAGTTTATTACTATTGTTACTAGCAAACTAAGGATTGATAATCTGAAATCATCATCATCATCGTCAGATATGTTTTAAATAAGAATGGAATAAGAGTGAATTCTGTACCGCAGTAGGTAACTCAAACGATTGACTTTGTAAGTCATTTGCACGACAGAATTTTGCGCGAAAAGACATTGCGCGACACAAGACAACACAAAGGAATTTCACAAAAGTTACTTTCCGGGCACTGTTTGGTAGTTTTTGGTTATTTTGGTATTTTATGGTAGTTTTGAGTCTTTCGGTAGTTTTTGGTAAATTTTCGTACAAAAGTAACCAAAAAGTTATTTTGGTAGATTTTCGTACTTTTCGGTAGTAGTTTTTGGTTATTTTGGTAGTTTCTGTTTTTTTTGGTAGATTTTCGTACTTTTTGGTAGATTATTGTTATTTTGGTAATTTTTCGTACTTTTTGGTAGTTTATGGTTAATTTGTTACTTTTGGTTCATCTCATTTCATTTTAATCATTTACCTTAAATTGTAGGTAAGTACATAAGTTACAGATGGTAAGTACAGAGTACCTATTAGTCACACTACAATATAATTTATAAACATTAAGAAAAAAACAGATTTAAACAATAGGTGCCAGACAATAACTTAACTACCACCTTTCACTTACTACAATTAAATTAGTTAAATGTTATAAAATCAGTTAAATGTGATTAGTTAAAAATTATAATAACCTATTGAGGTACAAATAATCGGTCTGCAACACATTTTTTTCTACTCAGATTGATGCCTGTTTGTTTACTTATACTGAAGAAACTAATTAAAGTCATAGGGACACTGTTCGATTAATAATTCTTTAACCTTCTTCAGAAATTTCTTGTCGGCTTTAATGTCATCTGGTATTTTACTATACACAAGAACAGTATTCGACTTTATTTTGTAGTCCTTAGCATCGATGCTAGTCGGTAATTTGGTACCAGTAGCTCATTTTTGCGAGTTAAATTTAATCTCTTGCTACGGAATACTACGGGGTATCGTCTCACGATTTCGCACAGATCGAGGATATACGAAGCTGTCACAGTGAGTAATTTAAAGTCGGTAAACAAGGATCGGCATGACACCCTTATTGACTGAATTCCGCTTACGATTCGAATGTAGGTACCTCTTTTGCAAAACATATATTTTATTTATGTCAACAAACCCACCCCGTAGCCAAGCCGTCAAGAACTCTTTTGTTTTTATGGTAGTTTTTGGTAATTTTCATTCTTCTATCAAATATTACCAAAAAGTATAAAAATCTACCAAAATAACCAAAAACTACGAAAATCTACCAAAATAACCAGAAACAACGAAAAACTACCAAACTAACCAAAAACTACCAAAAAACCAGAAACAACAAAAAAATAATTACTAAACTACCAAAAATTACCAAAACCTACCAAAAGAACCAAAAACTACCAAAAGAACTATTGACATTATACTAATTTTTTTCTTTAAAATTACTTCTTGTTAATATTGCTGTGCCCTTTCAGGATTCATGTACCCACTTTAGCTACTAAGTAACACCTACTTATATGTTCTTGTGTCGTACAATGTCCTTCAGCGTGACGAAAATTACTGCTGAAATTTACCATAATCTACCAGCCCTGTTTCAAATTCTACTTAAATTCTACCAAATAATATTAATGTCGTTACAGATGGTTAAAATTTAATATAAAACACGTTTTTGAACAAAATATTATCAATTTTATCTAAACGCTCATCATTACACATGTTATTTTCGCATTTTTGTATAATTTTTATTGGTTTTCATCACTTTGTAACATGGATGCTTCAATTTTCAAATAAATATTAAATTTGGTCGTCCCTACGCAAGTTTAAATTTAGTACAGTTTTCTGTGTCTCATAAGCAGAGTCAGAAATTTTGGTAGCACTTTTAATTATGTCAAAGGGATTGCACGTTTATCGACTTCCGATTGTGTCCATATACGGGTAATTTTTTATCACTGCGGATAACACCAGCATGTATTCTACTCATCAAACTGAACAACTTTCACTATGGAGCCAACTACAAAAGAGCGAAAAAAAATCAGCTGTCCTATACAAAACTGCAGTACCTACATATTCGACTCAAATGTAAGGAACAGCTGATTTATTTTCGCTATTTTGAAGTTCGATACATGCTGAAGTTATCCGCAGTGATATAAAATATACCCGTATATCGACATTATTGGAAGTCGATAAACATGTAATCTCTTTGACATATTAAAAGTGCTAGGTACCAAAATTCCAACTCTGTTTAGAAGCCCTCTTTTGTAAAAAAAAATAACATTAGGCGATATGATTAATATTTGCTGTACTAGAAGTGAGTTCGGTGGCGCATTGCGGAGAGGTATGGACTCTCAATCAAGAGGTCCGCGTTCGAATCCGCACGGACAACATGCCACGAACCAATGAGTTTTTCTAACTTATGTACGTATTACCGACTGCTCTCAAAGGGTGAACGAAAACATCGCGAGGAAACCTGCATAATGCAGACGAAGAAATTCTGATGTATATGTGAAGTCTACCAATCCGCTTTGGGCATGCGTGGTGGACTTACGCCCAAACACCCTCCTAGAAGGTGCCCTGTGCCCTGCAGTGGGACGTATACAGGGTGTTACAAAAGTAAGAATAAATTTTTAAAACTCTTAAGGGGGTTGTTTAGACCGTCAAACTGAACAACTTTCTCTATGGGACCAACATCGAAATGGCGAAAAAAAAATCTGATATCCCCTACGAACAAATAATAAGTCAGGAAGCGTAAACGTGAACAAAATGCGTGAGAAATTCGACCCCACAACTCACTACATTTACAAATTATCTCGAGTATTCGAACGAAAGACTCATACATGCAAACCGGCCAATCAAGCTGCGCTTGTGCGATGCGCTGTACACCGGAAAGCGCGGTGATTGGTTTCGGGCGTAACCGATAGCGGCTATTGGTCCGCGCGCCTGCTGCAGTCAACTGCTGTGTCAAATGCGTGGACGATTTTATGCATTAAGTGAGAGAGGACAAGTCATTTTAGAAATATTGTATTTTTGCACTTTACTTAATAGTTGAATAAGTAATTTACAATTTTACTAATATGTTGTAGTATTGTGTCGTATCATAAATTGAGATTTATAATCGAATTCGATTCGAATCTAAATGTTCTAACTACACATTTAGATAGGATAAGTTGTTAAACTTATAATAAAAACGGCGCATCAAGGGTTCTGTACAAACTTGTGTGTAAATTAGATATTTCTTCCAACACAGGATCTAGTTTCCAAGATTTTTCCTTTTTTTTTCGTGTAGGTACTTGTCTTTAGTTTTCTTCCAAAATCAGTCCCATTGCTCTAACGAAAATATAAATCGGATTGAAACTCAAACTTATGTAAGTATTTTAAAAGTTAAATCTCCCATACATAGACATACGTCATATTTAATTCTCTAACTCAAATGTCGGTTACCAATCCGTATTCCGTATTGAGCTCGCGTGGACTAACCCCATACACCCTCCCTGAGGTAAGCCTGTGTCCTGTAGTCGGACGTATATTATAGGCTGTGTGTGATGGTGATGATGATATAATATAAATAAAAAAAACAATTTTCAGATTTTTTACTTTACTTGATCTGCGAGACCTTAGATTTTTATTATTGTAGGTCAACTGCAGTACACACAGACAGAATGCCAGACACAGACAAACGGACAACGAAGTGATCTTATAAGGACTAAAATCAATCAAAAAAATCAAATCTTTCTTTTTTGTAATATTAGTGTAGGTAGTAGGTACTATAGATTATTGCCACTTTATATTCATCATGTCGGAATTAAGCCACACGTAAGTAAGCTGCTTGAGTTCATGTTGCATAATATTGACCACTATGAATTTAGAATAAATGTGTTTTTAATATTAATAAATTAATACTTACGGGTGAAAACTGATCCCTGGGCATATAATACTGGTGTGGCTTCTGCACCACTTCACTACACACGAGGGCATAATGTTTTGGGCCGGTAAAATTGAATATTTGTAAGCAAATGTCTCACGTGCGCTCGCCACAAAGCAAAATTGACACTAACAACGCGTACCGGCCACCTTTTTAAGCCCCGCCCTCTCCGGCTTACTTTTCGTGGCGTCATTTTTTATGGACAGTTACGCTTCCTGACTTATCATTTGTTCGTAGGATATCCCATAGATTTTTAGCTCGAGTCGATTTGTAGAGTATAGAACATAAATTATATTTTTCACGATTTCGATATTGGTCCCATAGTGAAAGTTGTTGAGTTTGATGGTCTTAACCACCCCCTTAAATGTTTATTTGTATTTTTGTAACACATTGTATAGGCTGATGATTATGATGATGATGTACTAGAAGTTCCGGAAAACTTGCAAACCCTGCAATCGTTTTCTCAGCCAGTTAGAGTATTGCCAGCTTAGATTTTATTAGCCTGAATCCTTGCATTTTTAAATACATTAACATTTTCGAATACCCAATTTCTACTAAAATCTACTAAACAATTTTGCCCTAAATATACCAATAAAGAAGAAATCTACTAAAAGTCGTCACACTGATGATGTCCTTTTGCGCAAATGTTTTTGAAGGCAATCGTTCCAGTTACTGCAAAATTAACTTTTATTCCGTGCTTAAAATATTATATCTGACGATGATTATGATGATAAAAGATTACAAACCCTTAGTTTGCTAATACCAATAATATTAAACTTATAATAATTTCATTATTCTGTTAAAAGTTTTAATTTGTTCCGTTAAAATAATTTTAAGTTTTTTTAAGCCTTAGTAATACTGTGATCTAATTAGCTAGAACCCATCCTATCCTATCACCAGGGGTGATCTTTGATCAGTCACATTATAGGTCCATCACGGTACTGTAATGTTGCTGTAAATGTCAATTTCGACCTACGGCTCTCAAATCCAGATGCTGCAGGATTATTGCCACGCACAACCAAACATTCAACATTAATTTAATGTGGTAAAATCTGCCTTCCGAGTAGTAGGTACCCTAAATTCGGTCGGACCTACGACCCTGCCAGGATAGGGTCGGCCGACCAGACTTTTTAGTCCTTACTAATTGGACTCTAGACCAACAGACTAGTTACGTCCTTTAATTCAACGAGGTAAAATGTTGTGTCACCAGGTAGGGTTCACTTTTTCCTTCACACCAGTAAACACGCCAGCCAAGCTGCCGCGCGCTGCAGCCGACCAAGTTTTTTGCAAGAAAAGTATTACCAAAAGCTATCAAATTGATTTGTTCATTAATCTTATAAGATAGGGTTGAGTGTTGTCGGCCACTGGTCTTTTTCTTTTGACAGATATGTCAAACGGGCCGTAGGTAGTGCCGACCCTTAAGCTTCGATCAAAATAAAATTATTTAAGGTCCTTCTTAATACGCTGACACTTTTTTAAAAATATCAGCTGTCCCATACATCTGGCTAGAGTAGGTTTGCCGTTTTGTATTGAAGAGCTGATTTATATTTCACGATTTCGAAGTTGGTTGAAGTTGGTTCTTCATAAATTAATGTGCATATACATACTTTTAATGGAAGTCTGTTTTGGAAAAAAGACCGCCGTCAGCCCCAGAGCTGCGAGGACTTTGAAAGCGACCTGTGCCGCTCGTACAACGCCTGACAGTTTTCGTGGACTGACGTGAACCATTTTTAAAACAAAAAAAATTCCTCGTCGCTTTTATACTGTCTGCAGCATTTTGGGGAACTGGGGTAAAGATGATTCTTTTGGTGATAAATGTTTATTTTCAACTTTTGCTTAAAACTAATTGAACGGTAATTGTTGAATGGTAGAAGAAGAGATCCTTAATAACTATTGTTTTGAGATCTTTGTAGATTTTATTTATTATTAACAAAATAAAAAAAAATTTGTAAAGGACAGGTATAATTAAAATAAAGTGAGAGATTGTGACAAGGAGGCCGTGTATGAGAGCGTTCATAAAAAAATGTGTTAGGCAGAATCCCCGAAATCCGAATATTTGTATAGAAATGTAATTATAGCGCTTGCTTTTTCAATGTTTTTCTATGAATATACATAAAAGTTTGGATATACTACTGGTCATTTGGCCGTGATAATGGACAATAGATAAACAATTGATTTGCATAAAGACTTAAGATGCTCTTATACCGTCGAGGCCGTTTTTTGAACAAGAACGAAAGTGTTTTAAACTGTGTTTTAAAGTCTGAAATTAAATTATGTCTTATTTAAGGATCGGGCGGATGGGCGACTGTTCCCAATTACACGATTAGATTAAGTTTACTAGATAGAAAAACATCCCAAAGTTACCCCTTTTTGTTATGTTTTTTCAATACTATGATTAAACTGCTGATATTTAACTTTTTATTCTTGTACTTAACTAAATACTTTAAATATTTCTAGTGAACTCAGGAGAAGTTTTAGCTTAGAAACTCCCATGAGCAAAGATATTGACGAAAAACACGTTTTTTTGCGATCTTGCTTTCAATTGGAGCGGGATGGCTAATTGTAAACTTATGCTTGCAAGAAAGAGACGCTTGCAGTGGGATAACCTAGCCTTAATACGATTTTCGACGTAAAAGAAATGTTTTCGATCAAATAAGTGTTACTGGACCATTTCCCCAGACCTCCTCTTTACATAGGTAATAATAACTAATTAAATGCAGCGTATGAAATTCAGTTACATCTGAGTAAATAAGTAGTTCCATACATTATTACGGATTTTTGCATATTCTTTTGTAGGAAATAGTAACATAACGAATAATATTCATAAATAGAGTCAAGACCAGACATTTTCATTATACTAGCCTTTTTGCAGACTATTTGCTTAATATTAAGAGACTGAAAATTTTTGTCGAAAATATTTTTGTCAAATTAAACATGGTATACTGGAGGATATTTGACTGAAATATCCTCAAATATACATTTGTTTATTTATTAATTCAATACAATTACTCTATAGGGTCCTTCTTAATATTCTGACACTTTTTAAGGGGATGTTCAGACCACCAAACTGACCAATTTTCTCTATGGGACCAACATCGAAATCGCGAAAAAAAAAACAGCTCTCCCATACATTTGGCTCGAGTAGGTTTGCAGTTTTGTATGGAAGAGCTGATTTTTTTCGTGTAATCGGTCTACGTTCTCGTCTCCTTTAAACACGTCTCCTTTAAAAGCTACGATGTCCCAGACAAACAGACATGGCGTCAAACTTATAGCACCTCTCTTTTTGCGTCGAGGGTAAAAATAACTATTCCACAAATCCACCTACTTTCCACTCGATGTCTTGGAGCCATCCCGATTTCTGGAATCCTTTATTCGAAAACTTCTGTGAACTTCGGCAAACTTCTGAAAATCCCGTAAAAGTTGGGAGGCTTTCGCATTCAATCCGTAGCATGATTGTAATGCTTGATGTATTGTGTAGTTTTTATGATAACGTTTGTAGTTTGTTTACTTTTCATGTTTCATCATCATCATCAGCCTATCATCGTCCACTGCTGAACATCGGCCTCTCCCAAGGCGCGCCACAAAACTCTGTCCTTGGCCTTCCTCATCCAGTCGCTCCCCGCTACTTTTTTAGGTCGTCTGTCCAGCGGGCAGCAGGGCGTCCCACACTACGCCTACCAGTTCGCGGTCTCCACTCTAGAACTCTGACACCCCATCGGTTGTCAGTTCTTCGGCAGATATGATCAGCCCATTGCCACTTCAGCTTGCTAATTTTCTGAGCTATGTCAGCCACTTTCTTGTTTATTCGAAGGTTATTTACATGTTGGTAGTCTTACTAAGAGAATCCTACAAGATTTCTTTCGAGTTATCCCGTATATTTCCCTTCTAATATCGGGGTTTTTTAACTTAAGTTAGTCTCCCTCAGGGAACTGCCTCCGTGGTCTAATGGTTATGAGCATTGGGCTCCTGACACTGAGGCTGTGGGTTCGGTTCCCACGGGGACACCTAGTGATATGTGCATGTGCATTTTGTGCGTTTTTCCCCAGTTGGTTAGGACATTGCAGACTGAAGCACCTGATAGTTAAGTTAAGTTAAGTTATAGCCTATAGATTCCCACTGCAGGGCAAAGACCTCCGCTCACGAATAAGAGTGAGAGGGAGTGGGCCATACTCCACCACGCGGGCCCAGTGCGTGTTGGTGGAGGCAAGGTAGTTGTCAACTTGCAGTCAGAGAATTTTCAAGCCGCCTCAATAGGCCTCTGACCTGGCTTAACGAATAGTTACAACGCCATCGCCATGTGACTATCTCCGGTGGTAGTAGTCGTTACATAAAAACCACGTCAGAGGCCGTAAGGCGGTTTGAATAAACTCTGACACCAGGGCTTACCATCACGATAAGAAGAAGATTTAAAATCTGTTAAGAGCCGGTCGAGCTTTTTGCGCCGATCCATTTTAGGTATTTGCTGCGTAATAGTTATTAAGTCGTGTTATGTTGTAGAGTTTCTGGCCGCATCTTCTCTACAGCGACTACACGTTTCGACGTGGTAGCTTAAAACAGATTTGACGTTTAGTAAGTGTGCTTCAAGCTCCTTGAAGGCCTCCGCACATTGCAGCGATATTATCGAGCGATTTTATCGAGCGATAGTATCGACAGCGATATCGCGACACCTTACACACTGCAGCGATTCCGCGATTCGCGTCACGCATGCGCCCCACCACTGAATTTAGTCAAAAGAGTTGCGATAATATCGCGGCAGTGTGTGGGATCGAGCGCGTCCCCATACAAAATGTACTGAGAACAATTATCGCAAAATCGCAGCGATATTATCGATCGATAAAATCGCTGCAATGAGCCAGGCCTTTATTGAATAAATTATATTGACTTTGACTTTGACTTTATACCCTGTAGCAAAGTTTCAACCACCTTAAAAAGAATATTGGTACATGTACAAAGGATTCCTAATGTAATTCCAATCTACAAATACACGAAGCAATAACACATCAACAACATTTCGCTCCGAAACACGAACACGGCGAAGGACAAAAGAAAATAGGCATCGATAAAGCCTCGATTCTTATTTAGCTGAAAAGAGCTGCTACAATAGTCGGTCACGCGATACCTTTCACGCTAAATGGTCTGTAGTTTTTGTAGATATATCGCAGCCAAATTGCAGAATTCGCCACATTACACAACGTTTACAAAACAGGCGTTTTGTATTACGGCTGATCGACGTTGAGCCGGATTGTCTTTGTGATACAACAACAACAAAAAGGAAGATAAAAGTAAGGGAAATATGTCGACTTTTCATACGAACCTTCCATCAGCTGATTGCATTTAGTATGGAAAGTCAAAAAATTGTTTTGCTAGGCCTAGGCAAAGTTGTTCAGTATCATGCCCAATTGTTTTTTAACAATGATGGTTAATTACAAAATAAAGTCACTGTTCGTTCAATCACTGTTTTTACCCCTATTTGGCACGTTTTCCTCCTTCATATATATGATTGTGCTACCTACATAATTAGGCTCCTATACTTAGTAGCTCCTACTGAGGGGCTACTATTAAGATGCGCCTACTTAGCGGCTTCTGCTTTGTGGTCCCTGTGTAGGGCTTTCTATTTAGCTGCTTCTACTTAGTAGTTTCTACTGAGGGGCTACTATTTAGAGGCTCCTACTTAGGGGCTTCTGTTTTGTGGCCCCTATGAAGGGCTTTCTATTTAGAGGCTCCTGCTTAGTAGCTCCTACTGAGGGGTTCATACTAAGGGGCTACTATTTAGAGGCATCTACTTAGCGGCTTCTGCTTTGTGGTCCCTATACAGGGTCCTTCTTAATATGCTGACACTTTTTAAGAGGATGATCAGACCATCAAACTGAACAACTTTTTCTATGGCACCAAAATCAAAATCACGAAAAAAAAAAAACAGTTGTTCCATACAAAACTGCAAACCTACTTGAGCCAAATGTAGGGGACAGCTGATTTTTTTTTGCAATTTTGATGTTGGTGCCATAGAGAAAGTTGTTAATTTTGATGGTCTGATCATCCCCTTAAAAAAGTCTCAGCATATTAAGAAGGACCCTATATAGGGCTTTCTATTTAGCTGCTCCTCCTAAGTAGCTCCTAATGAGGGGCTCCTACTTAGGGGCTTCTGCTTTGTGGCCCCTATGAAGGACTTTCTACTTAGAGGCTCCTACTGGGGAGCTCCTATTAAAGGGCTACTTTTGCAAGGCTTAGAGGTAGGGGAGGTAGAGGTTTTTGCTTTGTTATCCCTATGTAGAGTTTTGTAATTTAGCTGATCCTACTTAGTAGCTCCTACTGAGGGGTTCATAGGATAGAAGGAACTAATGAGCTACTATTTCGAGGCTCATACTAAGGGGCTTCTACTTTGTGTTCCCTAAATAGGGCTTCTTATTTAGCGGATCCAACTTGTAGCTCCTTTATGACACCTATTGCTTCCAAAATACCATCCAAGACTAAACTTAGTATCGGTGTCATAAAGACTTGTTTAATGTCAACCCTATAAACACTACTCTGAGTTCAATGTCCAAAAGCTAGTTTTAATGTAAACATCAGATAGCTCTAAATTTCCAATGCAGTTCGCTATCGAACGCCAGCAGATTTAAAAGCGTCCACCGCAGCCGAATGGGCCAATTTAGCGATGACGCCTCTACCATTGATTCGCAAATTGAATAGGACAGCTGATAGGTTCCGGAAACATGGCTTTGTAAATAGGATTGTATGGTTGCGTAGTTTTAGGGAAACATACATAGGTACACGCATAATACTGCCTCCGTGGTCTAATAGTTAAACTGCCTCCGTGGTCTAATGGTTAAGAGCATCGTGTCGGTGGGTCGGTCGTGGGTTCGATTCCCACGGGGGACACCAACCTAGTGATATATCGCTTTGTGCGTTTTTCCCTAGTTGGTAAGGACATTGCATGCTGAATCACCTGATTGTCTGAACAGAAAAATGATTCCGTGCTTCGGATGGCACGTTAGGCTGTTGGTCCCGGCTACTATCTCTGGTGGTAGTAGTCGTTACATAAAGAACCACGTCAGAGGCCGTAAGGCGGTTTGAATAAACTCTGACACCAGGGCTTGCCCACACGATAAGAACAGAACGCATAATAGTATGCACTTCATCATCATCAGCTTTTATAAATTGTCCTTCTAATATGCTGACGGTTTTTTAAAGGGATGATCAGACCATCGAACTGAACAACTTTAACAAAGGGACCAAGACAGAAATCAAATGCTGTTTCATACGAAACTGCAATCCTGCTCGACCGAAATCTATGGGATTTTTTTTCGCGATTTCGGTGTTGGTCCCGTATAGAAAGTTGTTCAGTTTGATGGTCTGATAATCAAGTTGGACCCTGTATACGTCCCACTATGGGCGTTAACCATCTACGTGTGCCCAATGCGGATTGGTAGACTTCACATACGCATAAGAATTATCTTCTTCAGCGAATGGTTTCCTCACGATGTTTTCCTTCACCGAGTGAGAGCAGTTTGTATTACGTAAGTACGTAAAGCTACGAATAAGAATAAATATGGAAGAGTAACTCCAAACAAAATCGAAATCATTTTTGGCACCCCATGAAAAATGACATTTTGTATGAGTTTTGGCGGCGAGTTACAATTTATTCTCTTATTCGTAGACGTAAAGTATGAAACAACAGATTTTCTTAATGTTGATCCCATAGTGAAACTTGTTTAGTTTGATGCTCAGAAGGACCCCCTTAAGTATGTAAGGAATTTAAGTTAACACCCTGTTCATTTGTACAGGGTGAAATTGATATCATTAGCATCCTTTTAAACTAAGAGTCTACCCATCAAACTGAACAACTTTTACTATAGAAGCAAACCGATGGGTGCGAAAAAAAAAAACCTGCTGTTACAATCATTTGAGTCGAGTAGCGATTGCAGTTTAGTATGGAACAGCAGATTTTTTGCTCCGATCGGTTTGTTCCCATAGTAAAAGATTTTTGGTAGACTCTTTGTTTAAAAATAAGCTAATGATACGAGTATCAATTTCACCCTGTATGTATGACATATAACAAGTGAAATTATTCATGAAACATATTCTGCTGAAATCAGCATTCATACATAGGTATTCGATATATCTTTGCTTACATTATGTGCTATAAAAATCGATTTGATACAGTCACGCAATCCGATATTATATATCAGTGCAAAGTTTGATTTCATTTTTATTAACCCTTCTTTGTAGTATGTTATGTCGATAAGTTGATTCGATAGATTCTAAGAACTATGCTGAACGATATTGTACAAATTTGCGATCCCAAAATACTTTCTTAAAGGTACTTTTTATTATACTTAGTTCAGTGGCGCCCTCATCACAATATTAAAGATTTCCCAATAGTGAAAACACAAAATAAAAATAAAACGAAAAAATTATATTGACCAAAAAAGCATAAGCATAAGCATATGCTCACGACTATGTTCCCCGAGGGGGTAGTCAGAGATATTCTGAAACCTCAGAACATCCACGTTTCACCAGTAGTACCGAAACTCTGTCCACTGTGACTATGAGTGGGTACAATACATGCCTCGAAATTGAAGCATGCAGGTTGACCAAAAACAAGGCTAATAATTGGTAAATTGATTTCTTAAACCATGAGGAAACCTGTATGCTTCAATTTCGAGGCATGTATTGAACCCATTGTCCATTATAAGTGGCGACGGGGTAACCCCCCGTCACACTGGACAGAGTTTCGGTACTACTTGGTGAAACGTGGATGTTCTGAGGTTCAGAGTATCTCTGACTACCCGCTCCGGGAATATAGTCGTGAGCATATGTTTATGATGATTAATTAATTGAAGAACCTACCCTGCGCGTGGCCCGCAACGCACTTGGCCGGTTTTCATTTTTCGAATTTGTATAGGTAGACCAATAAAATAACCTATAAAAGTATTGCATAAAAATTGCTTTAAAGCCTATGTTATCATATGGTCATCTAAATTATATACAACTGCAAAATTTCAAGACGGTACAACACTTAAAAGTAGGTTAAAATCGACTTTCTAGATTTTCTTACATACTTTTGTTAGTTACATACAGGTGAAGCTAATAATAGCTTGTCAATAATAATAAACAAACGTTCCTTACCCGTGACACCTGACAAGACCACCTGGTTGGACTATGGGCACTTATACTGACCTGGGGCCCACCTGGGTGAACTATGGGCACTTGTACTGACTCGGGGTCCACCTGGGTGAACTTTGAGCACTTATACTGACCCGGGATCCACCTGGGTGAACTATGGCACTTATACTGACCCAGGGTCCACCTGGGTGAACTATGGGCACTTATACTGACCTGGGGTTCACCTGGATGGACTATGGGCACTTACAATGACCCGGGGTGCACCTGGGTGTACGAGTACCAGGTGGTACGGTGCTGTTGCAACCTCCAGGCATTCGGGTACAAAAACGTCAGCATGAAACCCATCTAGCAAGCATTTTTCAAAAACACCGGTACTAAAATAAAGTTTTCTATTTTCAGGTACAAATGACGTAGAGTAACATGAAAGAAGAAGATGAACCAATCTGACAACATGGCAACTCGGGTCTGCTTAATTTTAGCTGTTCTGTTCACTATAACGGTAAGTTCAAATCACATTCTTTATTTGAATTTTCTAAAGAAAATGTACTTTGATCTAAGCATCAGAATCTAAGGATATACAGGGTCCTTTGCTGCTGACACTTTTTAAGGGAATGATCAGACCATCAAACTGAACAACATTCCCTAAGAGACCAACATCAAAAACGCAAAAAAAAAATCAGCTGTCCCATACAAAACTGCAAACCAACTTGAGCGAAATCGGACAGTTGATTTTTTTTTCGCGATGTCGATGTTGGTCCCATAGAGAAAGTTGTTTAGTCTGATGGTCTGATCATCCCCTTAAAAAAGTGCCCAGTAATTTTACGGAGTTTTGTTAGGAAGGGTGGGAAGTAATTATGAATAGGACTTTTAAACTTTAACGGCACCTGTAAAAAAACGATCTGTAAAAATATTTAAAAAAATCGGTAAGTACTATTTTTGGTACGGAACACTAACAATAGCTGAAATTAGGTACCTACGTAATGGTGTAGGAGTTTAGAAGTGTAAAGACTTTGTGTGTAGATGGCTACGAATAGGGAGATGGCTAGTATGAAAACCCTAAACTCACCTGGCACTAAATATTCCCCATTCCACCATGCTTCGCTTCTCCATAAATGTACAACTCTTGTCTAATTAAACCGCAAACACATTTAGAAACAATTCTGCAGAAAACAAAGGTTGTTAAAGCAATGCAAAGCTAGGCACATTAGAGCTTCCCAGTCCCAGTGTACAATACACCAGCCGTGTCTTAATTGCGCGTTCCTTCCTGTGCTTAGGTTTATTCCTAACTCTACTACTGTATTTGATGTAATGCTGTGAAGAAAATTCGTGTGTTGCCAATCCACAAGTATGGGTGTTTTGATTATCGTAAAAATTAACGAAAATTTTGTTACAAGGCCATTTATCAATTTTTTTTTAGCAGATTACTGGGAAAATTATTGACTATCTGGCTCTGGAATATTTAATGTAGTCATTAAAATTTCTTCCTTAGATTTAATTACACACTTAAAACCATAATCCCTTTCGGGCTAGCTAGAAACACGAAAACAAGTCAACTACCAACTGCAAAACATGCAGCTAAATCAAAAAACCTTTGCAACATTACAAATAAATAGGTAAATTAGGTTTATTTATAACATAGTTCATAATGAAATAGGTAGTATTCAAAAGTTAAAAAGAGAAAACTCGTGAAATCATCGTCAAACAAAACTAAAAAGTATTAATATATTAAGAGGCTCCCCATAGGTAAACACAGGGCCGGGACATATTTTGTAGGTTTTTAGAAGCTATCTTCTCGTTATTTGAAAGACATACAAATTATTAAAAAGTGTAGCAATGATCTTCAACATCTCGGCTTTATAATTGCTATAGATCATATTTCTTATTTTTCTATGAAAAAAATATGAAACCTGTGTTCAAAGGAAAGCCTAAATATCGGAAAAAATCTGTATTATGTGCATCTTCTTTTTAAGTTAAAGTCACTTTTACTTGAGACACACACCTTTGTGTAGACAATTTTAAGATCTATAATTTCTATGAAGCAAACTTTTTTATGACCATTATTTAATGAGTTAATTAGATAATTGTTAAATTTGGTGCGAATTCTTATGATTTTAGAATCTGATTTCCTTGGATTAGAAGGCACCTCAATGACGTAATTAAGGACAAGCCAGTCAAAAATAGGTATACCTACGAAAATGATGTAGTTTAGTAGAGGTGAGGCGGCTCTGAAAGAGTCAAGGTCGTTCGGTCAGGGAAACCTCTTAAGAAGAAAAATTCTGACTGTTAGGCTCGCCAAATATCTGGCAAGTAAAATATAGAAAAACACAAGTAGAACAATAAAATTGACACGAAAAGGAGAAGAAATAGAAACATTGTTCATTGTTATATTATGCAATTTGAACTACCTAAACAGCCTAAAAATATACGTCTGCCCATTTTTTAACCACCAGTTCAGTTTCATAAGATTATGGTCTACCTTAACAAAATCAACAGAATAGTTGAGAAGAAAAAATATAAAGTCTAAGAGAGAATAAACCATGTCGTGTCGTGACTCTAGCATGCAGTGTCGGTACATTACAGCTACTACGTGTACGTGTAATCGCGCTGTGCGCTTACTACCACATGTGGTACAATACATAAGTAATTAGCTTAAGTAAAATGTGTAAATGGGAATGAACCGTCAGTGAAATGTTTTGCAGTGGAGGTACAAATTAGCTGACTAGGTAATGTCGACGCACCGAGTCGATGTAAACAAGAGATCTAGGTCAGTGCATTCGATACAACATCATCGGCCTATCATCACGAAATTAGCAGGTACAGTAGGCCGGCTCCATACAACTAGCGATACAGGTACATAAACAGGGTGTTAGGGTAAACAGTTGCATTACTCTTAATAGACAGATATTGGTATAGTTGCGGCTAAGTTTCTAACCACCCGGAAAGGGATTATAGTCGTCTTTGGCATCAAAATTTACCCTCATTGTCTATTTTTGTTTGTTTTTAATTTAGTGTATACTTCAGTAAATTAATGGAGAGGTTTGTTCCTTTGGAAAATGTTCAGTATCATATTAACAATCATCCCTTAAATTAAAGTAATGCAATTGTTTACCCTAAAAAGCCGCCTTAAAGCCTTTAAAAGCCGTGGTGGTCCAGTGGCGAGAACCTTGCCTACCGTGCAGGAGGCGATGGTTCGATCCCCGTCCATGTCGACTCGTACCAATGAGTTTTTCTGAATTTATGTACGATTTGTAACACCACTGGTTTCTCGGTGAAGCAAAACATCGTGAGGAAACCTGCATGCTTCAATTTCGAGGCATGTATTGTACCCACTGTCCATTATAAGTGGCGACGGGCTCACCCCCCGTCACACTGGACAGAGTTTCGGTACTACTGGTGAAACGTGGATATTATGAGGTTTCAGAAGATCTCTGACTACCCCCTCGGGGAATATAGTCGTGAGCATATGCTGTAATTGTTTACCCTAACACCCCGTAGACGCGTAAATGTACTACCCGGCAACCAAATTCACCAATGGGGAGGGAAAGGGGTGTGCGCAGTAGCGCTTTTGCATTCAAGTTTAGTTCTGCACAGCCATGGTTTTTGCCAAGTGGTTTGCCGGCCATTATGCAGGGTCCTTCATAATTATGCTGACACTTTTTTAAGGGGATGATCAGACCATCAAACTGAACAATTTTCACTATGGGACCAACATTGAAACCGCGAGAAAAAAACAGCGGTCCCATAGCCATACATTTAAATTAAATTAAATTAAATTAAAAATCATTTATTTGTCTTTCCATTTGTACACATACAGAAGCACAAGCACACATTTGGCACAAGCAGGTTTGCAGTTTTGTATGGGACAGCAGATTATTATTTCGCGATTTCGATATTGGTCCCATAGAGAAAGTTGTTCAGTTTGATGGTCTGATCATCACGTAAAGAGAGAATTGGAATAGCAGATGTTTCGCGATTTCGTGTTTACTCCCATAGTGAAAGTTGTTTGGTTTGATGGGCAGAGTCTTAAATTCACCCTGCATATCTGAGGTTTTACTACCTATAGAAAAAATACATCTGTTTCAACTTGAAGTAAAAACTTTATAATTATTATTATATCAGCCGTCGCTGTCCCATTATTGAGCAAAGGCATTCTCTCCATGCGTCCCGGTTTTGCGCTTCGTTAGGCCAGTTCTTCAGGAAGCCATCGATTTCGTCCCGCCACCTTCTTCTAGTTCTGCCTCGACGCCGATTTTGTTTTACTGGGGACCAGTTGTCGTTCTGGCCCATAGGTCATCTGCTAGTTCATCTGGCATGCGAAAGATGTAAGTAAAGTAAAAAAATAAAAAAATAAACATATTGCAAAGGTATTAAAATTTAATCCGTAAATGAATTTTAAAATCACGTTAGCAATTTCAACTGCAAATAGTTGAAATTACTTCTCTTTTGACCGTGGTGGGACATTTTAATATGAAAATACAAAATTGTGTACATGCTACAACGTTAATGTAAAATGCAAATATTTCGTAATTTTGCGGTTAATCGATACATTACCGAATTAAAATAATTTAAATAACAACGTAGGAGGTGAAATTAGTGTATCAATCATAGTAAAAGTTGTTCAGTTAAGCTACAGCAAGTTAAGGGTATATTACCAGGCTCCATACAAACGTACTATGGAGATATTTTCAATACTAACCAATTAAAGTCAATGAAATTTTGCAGAAACAATCTAGAAACAAATCTCTATGCTTGTATGCGGAGTCCGATTTTCGTTAAAACGTATTGTTTTAACAGCACTTAGCACGGCAGAATGGCCCTAAAGGTTCACTTCCGATCCCAGCGGCCGATGCGACTGACGCGTGGTTCTGTCATTTATGCCATACGTTTTCTTAGAAAGCTCGCGGCCGACAGCCGATAGTTACTATGAAAACATGACGGAACCTCGCGTCAGTCGCATCGGCCGCTGGGATTTGTTAGTATTGAAAATATAACCATAGTACGTTTGTATGCAGCACGCATTTTCGCTCTCGGAATAAAGCCTGAATTCTGATCTATTTGTACTCAGTTTAGCAAAGATATTATATACCTATTTAAATACCAATATCCTTTCCACCATCGCCCTTTGTAGAATGTAAATTTTAATTACTGTATATCAGAATTATATCAATATAGGTAAACTGTTTGTTTGTTTTCATTTAATCATGTCCGATAAATGTTTTATTCGTTTCTTCGTAAATATGGTCTGATCCCGTTTATTAAATGTTTACTTTATTTTGTAATTAATATCTTATTTGCCAGTAGGTGGAAATGTTTGAGTGGGTTTTTATGTCTATAAAATCAAACAGTTTTAGCATTGATTTGTAAAAATTATTTGTTTGTTTTACGTTTTTTTTTATCATCTCAAAATATACAGGGCGATTCTTAATATGATGACGCTTTTTTATTGGGATGATCAGACCATCAAACTGAACAACTTTCTTTACGGGACCAATGTCGAAAACATTTTATTCACTGTCACTACCGCGCTCACAGCGCTCTCTGAATAAATCGATCAGTGATACGCACATCCAATCATCATCATCATCATCATCATCATCATCATCATCATCACCATCATCATCAGCCTATATACGTCCCACTGCAGGGCACAAGCCTACCCTCTAGGAGGGTGTTTGGGCGTTAGTATACTACGCGTGCCCAATGCGGATTGGTAGACTTCACATATGCATCAGAATTTCTTCTTCTGCATTATGCAGGTTTCCTCACGATGCTTTCCGTCACCGTTTGAGAGTAGTCGGTAATACGTACATAAGTTAGAAAAACTCATTGGTACGTGGCATGTTTCCGTGCGGATTCGAACCCGGGCCTGATGATTGGGAGTTCATACCTCTTCGCAACGCGCCACCGAGCTCAACATCCAAAAACAATAAACTCCTTGTATTATAAACAACGCATTGTCCTGAAAGCTTCGAACTGAAATGAAAACCCGGTGTTAATTAAAAGTTTATTCCCCGGCGAACAGACGAGGTATACCGAACAAAGAAAAACAATGTATAAGTATAAAGTTTGCTAGGAGGAAATGACACATTTTGAAATTGGTAAGTTTATAGCCGGAAGACTTGCTGACTCCCGACTGGGGTGCGTTCAGAACCTACGCCCAGAGTGCGCCCAGAGTGCACCCCGAGTGCAACTTTTCGCACTAACGCCAACCGAGGATCGGTGAAAAGTGTTCTACCCATAAGAGCGAGCGAGAAAAACAACCGCACCCAAAGGTTCTGAACGCAGCCCTGCTCTCAAACGGTGAAAGAGAACATCGTGAGGAAACCTACAAACGCTGAAGAAGAAATTCCGATGCGTATGTGAAGTCTACCAATCTGCATTGAGCACGCGTGGTGGACTGACGCCCATACAAGCTCCATGAGGGTAAGCCTGTGCCCTGCAGTGGGACGTATACCGGGTGTCTGGTAAATAATGGATAACCCGGTAACTGCTGATAGAGAACCTCAAACCCGTCCAGAAAATTGACTTTCATGTCCAGTAAAAGTGCCACGATTTTAAAGTCTAAATATCTCAAGATATTTGATATTTACCGGACATCCTGTCTAGGCTTACGTTGATAATAGCCGGAAACATAGAACCCCACTGCAGGGCAAAGGGGTTTCTCGACGATTTGAATGTTTGTATTTATTCTAGATAGATTTTGTTCATGTTTCGTTTTGGAAAATGTATGTATGTTACGAAGTAACTAGTAATCCGTGGTTCGAGCTTCTAAAGGTGACTTTTGTCAGTTTGTCGCTTTTTTCTCGAAATCTTTAAGTCGCTGCTATTTCTCCGGATTTATCTAATTTTCCTGGGCTAATATGTAATTTCGCATAGTATATTTATATTGCAAACCATGAACTTTTTATTATAAACATTTTCCTTTGCGATTTTTGTAATTGGCATTACATACCATTATTTCCATAAAGTTTCATTATGTGCACACTGGTGGCCTAAGTTTTTTTTGGAAACCTGGCATTATCTTTTACGGCGCCGCGCCGTATAACGGGTATGGGGCCGATGTGTTCAAGCTATGTTATTTTTAGGCTTATTTAAATTAAACTCTTCTCTAACTGTCAATTACCGTCTTTAATCAAGCTTGGGCGAAACATCAGCATTTAATGGGGAAAAGAGGAATTAATAAGGCCTTTTCACGTCGTTCTGTCGCTTTATTTCCGTCATTTGAGTTTTCATCTTTTCTTTAATCATTATTTTAAGGAAGACAGGGTAAGATTAAATTAGATGACGGTAACATAGAAATAATAAGTTGAAGGCACCCTGTAGTTTTTTCCGTATAGTGTTTGACTTTATATTATATGGACTAGTTACGCGTGTAATTCTACTACCAAACATTTCTCCCACTTTTTGCGGGGGCGAGGTAACATGAAATCCGCAACTTTGGATTTTATTCAACATAACTTTAGATTCTAATTTTGAATGTTAAAAACACAAGTATAGACTAGGACAAATAGATAAGGTATAAAATTGTATGTAATTGCACATGATCAATTGATCTTCTACCGTGCGTGGCAGAAGGAAAATGCCACCGCAAGGCTGGATCCTATAAAATAGTTAAAGGTATTTAGTAAAGTACGGCCACTCTCTAACACCCACCTATTAACTCCCACCTATTTTGACCTCACCTCCTCTCGATTGTACACACGGCGACAGATCAACCTACCCATAGTTGAACTCTTGTGTTCATGGACATAAGGTCCAACTATTAGAAGGTCGATCTGTCGCCGTGCTTACAGGAGGTGGACGACAGTAAGCACTGGTATATTCCTCTCTCACTCGCACTCACTCTACATACACGTACTAGCCTCTTCTTGTTAGTGCGAGCCCATATGAGGTGTTTGGGGTGTGGCTGTAATAACGTAATATCTTTGAAAAGTAAACCTCGTCATACTAGGGGTTGTTACACGTACCACACCACATCGCAGCGACAAAAGTTGGTCAAACAGTGGTTACTTGTGATTAGTGACGCTGTAGCTTTTTGCAGTTGCGTTGTGGTACCGAGAAAATGTCGATTTGATTGCGTTGTCGCTAGTCGATGCAACGTTGTGTTCGCGGTGTTGCTGGTGGTTGCGATGTGGTCGGTATCACCCACGCGGTGGATAATAATGGCAAAATGTGGTACGTGTAAATTCTACTATTCATTTTCAATGCAAAATATGCGCCCTCCCATGATTTTTTGGTTGTGGTACGTGTGGAACAACCCTTAGTCAGCAGCAAAAAGATATATGCCTCCTCATGCAAAAGATGTATACACTTTAGTACTACGCGTAGTACTAAAATGGATACATCTTTATACTACGACGTACCTAGTAAAAGTGCATAATACATCTTTCTGGCAGTCAGATTCTACATAATACTACATATATTCAGAATATCCACATTTTTAGTCTCCAAACTTCAACCTTTTTTTTAAGTCGGCCAAAAACCAAATAAAACTGTCTCTCATCAAAACACTTCATCCAAAGCAATAACACTTAAGCGAAATAACCTAATGTAAGAGTAGATTGCGCTATGTCAATGTAATATTTATAGCAAGCAGTTATTTACGCGAGCAACGGATATTGCTGTGTCCAGGGAATCGTCTTGGTGGATCTCATCATATTACGTAGCTGTAAACGGGTTACGGACGGTGTTGTGCCGGAGTGAATTATTCCCTTTATGATTTTTGTTTTGAAGTTCAATTTTCTACTGTCTAAGTTCGGATTGGGTGGCAGTGCACTGAGGACTTAGTTTTAAACTTTAGTTAGTATCGTGTTTTTAATCGACTTGAAAATAGGAGGTTCTTTGTGTGTATAAAGGGTGTAACTTAAATGGATTGTAAACTTAATCAGATCGTCAATGTGAACAACTTTCACAACTGGGCTGAAATTGAAATCCCAAAAAGACCTGCTGATCCATACATTTGGGTCGAATAGCCATTAGCCATAGTAATTTTTTATGGAACATGCATTTTTTTTCGCAATTCAGAGATTCACTTGTCTGGTTTTTTTAGCCTTTTTTGCGGGAAAGTTCTTATCTCATTTTACAATTGGTTCTGAATTTTCCGAGAAAATCTGCTTTGATCACTGACATGATACTCTATCGATAGACAAACTCGTTCAAACTCGTTCTCGTTCTCGTATGCGTGTATTATTCCTGTGTATCTATGTGTACTTATATTTAACAATTTTTGGAGAAAATAAATAAAATTATTATTATGTGTCTTACGATCCGTAATCACGGGCAATTAAGTCCCGGACCTTTGGAAGGCGTGCATGGAGCCGAAGCCAACATGTAGAGGCCCGTTCAAAAGACAAGTTAATCTAAATGTAAGGGATACACATGGCGGATACCATCTCCGAGCGCACAATATGATACTCACGGGGATGGTCCCCGCCAGGTGCAAAGACTATTGGAGTGCGGCTCTATGGCCGCGATGGAAAAATAAGGTCTTGGGCTATGGAGGTGAAAGTTGGATGGATGGATACTGGGCTATGGGAGGAGACTAACGGACGCCTGCCATGACAACTAGTCTCAAAATTGTAAATAAGGCAGGCGGTGACTCGCCAACTCGTCGAGTGGGCCCCATAAAACGGCCGCACGCACAAAGTGCGACAATGGGGCAACATCCCATTGAGCGGCTAAAGGTTGTCGAGAGGTGCGGCACCGGTTTCACCATCGCGGGGTTTACCCCCGTGAGCGGGTTTCCCCGTTATTACGCCATTACGTGCAATACACTTCCAACCTGGAGCATAGGTTCTTTGCTCTTGCGATTCCACTCTGGCCGGCCAATGAAGGCAAGCCAGAGGTAGGGGGGTGTGTTACTGTCTGTATGTGTGTGTGTAAGCGCATGTCTGTATGGTCCCCCTGGATAGGGGTCCGCGGTGTCGCCACTCACCGTCAGCTCGCCACAAGCTGCCCCTGCGGGGTTATTATTATTATTATTAAACAAACAACATGTCACACAAAAACACACAAAATGACACATTGCGGTCTGTCCTTGCCATAGTGACGAAGTGAACTCGGGAACATCAATGCGGTACCCCACCGCATTCAAGTGGAACATATTGTTGCTTCTATGAAAGGGCCTGTCTATCGCTAGAGTAAAAGTCAATGGCTTTGATTGAGAGTTTTGACGGGATCTCACCCAAAATCACTAGAAACATCGAGTACGGGCTCAAATGTCTAGTTAAATCTTTTAAAAACTCGGTACATGGCATATTTGATGTCGTTGTTAATGATCATGCTCTAATCAACCTGCAAATAATTTAGCATACATTGAAGTAAAATTTTGTTAAATAGCATCTAATTCATTTCATTTCACATTAAGTATTAAGGCCTCCAAAATGTGAGACATCACCTCTTTTACTTGATTGTGATGTTTACGTTCGTCTTTCGTAAGTATACTTGGGATGATAGGAAAAGTTTTGCCAAGTCAGCAGGATTGAGTTCCAAGTTTAGATATTTTGTAAACATGGCTTTGTTACCGTAACACTCGCGGCTTTTGAGACGTACCTATATGGATAAATCTTTATGATAATATCGTCAGCATTTGGAGATTGGTTTTGCTGTTACGGCATTTTCATAATAATAATGGGAACTTGTTGTTAGCGTCCTGACCATTAACTTGTCTATGTATAAATAAACTATTATTTAGCTGTAAGTTCTTTTAAAATGAAATAATTAAATAAATAATACACAAATTGATGCTATTATAAACCTGTAACAGAAGTTTATGTCTGTCTGTACACGTCTCTGACTCAAAATTACCAATCATAGATATATTTTTTTTGGGATTGTTCGAGTATCATGCGAAAGCGACTGAACCCATTTTCATGAAACTTTTTATATTTAAAACTTAAAAGCGTATGATTAGACTTGTTGGTGAAGGAAGACATAATATTAGCATGACACTATGTTATGTCCGTAGTAGAAATAAAACACTGATTGCATACAGAGTGTAAGGAAAAGTATCATTAACCTTTTAACCACATATCCTACCCATAAAAATCAGCTGCCCCATGGTTGCAATAAATGATTTGTATTTGTATTTGTATTTGCTGTTCCATACTAAACTGCAGCGCGTACTCAACTCAAATGTATGAGACAGGAGATTTTTTTGTTCTGACAGGTTTGCTCTCCCATAGCAAAAGTTGTTGTTCTGTTTGATGGGTAGAATATGTGGTTTAACGGTTAATGATACTTTTCCTTACACCCTGTATACTTAAATTTCGAGGCGAGTGTGATGGTGTCCACTGTCTATTTAAAGTGTGGGCGGACCGACAGGGTTACCTGTCACGTTAAATTGAGTTTGATGCGAATTCGCGAGTGAAATGAGGATATTCAAAATGTGTGCTGTATACTAAAATGATGGCCACTGACACACTGCGTTACTAATCTAGAGCCTTAATCGGTACTACACATGCATGGAATGAAATGATGTATCCTTAGCAGGAACCACAATAATGTTTTTTTTAATTGTGGATACATTTTTTGTCATTTTTTTTGACATTTTTTTTTTCTTTAACGTTGTATTTGTACTCGTCAAACTGAACAACTTGGAAGCCAACTTTAAAATTGCAAAAAATAATCTCCTTTTCAATGCATTTGAGTCGAGAAAGTAGTGCAGTTTGGTATGAAACCGTTAATATTTTCACGATTTCGAAGTTCTCTCTTGAGTGAAAGTTGTTCTGTTTGACCAGTAGAATACATGGTTACAGTTTTCACACTGAGTAAAATTTTATCCCGTATATGAATTTATGACTAACAATAATATTTGTTATGGTTCACTCTTGCACAACGCCTAACCCTAACGCGCCCATGCGGGCGTCGATTCGCCAAAATTGCTGTGCGGCCCTCGATTGAGCGCCTCTGTTTTATTGTTCCACTCCGACCCCCAATGTTTATTGTTCGCCCTTTGGACATCCCTGGTTAATGTTAAAGCTAACGTCGCTTTTTAGAGGTCTTATTTTATTACTCTGTGTCTGCGGCAACTTTTTTGTTTTTGGAATTTTGATTAAAAGTTGTAGAGTGTTTTCTAGATACTTTTATTGTCTTGGAAAATTGTTTTAGTTAAATATATATTTTGCATAAATCTTTTTTGAATTTCAATGAAAGGCCTTATTTATAAGAAGAATGAAAGGCCTTGTTTATAAGAGTATAATAGGACCTGTACCCTACGGTAGTGAGACATGGGCAACTACGAAACGGCAAGTCCAGACCATTCAAGTCGCTGAGATGAAGATGTTACGCTGGATGTGGGGGTTACGACGAGATAGGTACGACAGAATACGCAACGAGTTCGTGCAAGGTAGTCTCGGAGTCCGCGACGTAGCTGATAAAATTCAGGAAAAGCGACTTAGATCGTTTGGTCATGTAAAAAGAAGACCACCTGAGTATATAGGCAACAAAGCAATGGATTTCACCCTATCAGGTCAACGTAGCGTAGGCAGACCAAAACTCAGATGGTCTAATGTTGTAAAGAAGGAAATGGACAACTGCGAGCTCTCCATCGACGATGTTCAGGATAGAGCGAAGTGGAAGAAACAGACTAGGAAAGCAGACCCCGCTACCCAGCGGGACAGAAGCTAGGAAGATGATGATGATGATGCATAAATCTCTACAGATTTTTTAAATTAAATTTTTTATATTGAGGCTTTTAACCCTGAGGTTATGTCAGCCCATCTCTACACTTGTAAAAGAGTTCCGTGTCTGACTGACTTGACTAATAAATAACGGCCATGTCAAAACTGCTGTAGATAGAAAGATGACATTTGAAATATCAAATATACATTCTACAGAGGATGTAGGTTAACACAGACTTAAAAGAAGAACCAGACTTAATCTCGTCTAATCATGAGTGAAGCACACATTACTTTTGTGTGCGTGCTGTCACGCGGTACATAAGGTGACGGGTTGTAGGACCTGCGCCTAGAGCTATTGCATCTGTGTGAGTGTAGGTCCCTTGTAGAACAAACGATATTGTATTACCTTGCATGTTTCACATCTTTTTAGTACAATATTCGGTCCGTATTTCTTCCAAGTCCGTGCCCCTAAAGGGGTCTTTTTCTTCTTATCGAGTGGGCTGCAAAGCCCTGGTGTCAGAGTTTATTCAAACCGCCTTACGGCCTCTGACGTGGTTTTTATGTAACGACTACTACCACCAGTGATAGTAGCCTGGACCAACAGCTTAACGGGTACAACGGGGTGATGATGATGATGCTTCATGGCCGTGTTCGACCACAGCGACTAATTATGGCTGTTGACTTTGAGAGCTTCGTTGATGTGCTCTTATATGACTGATGTAGCCTATCTTGTCTTTAAAATTGCGTCCGCACAATCTTCAAGTCAATTTCTCATGAATATAGTTGTACTGGACGGCCGAGGGTGGTCTGACTTTAGGTTCATCGCGCTTGGCATAGAGCTCAGCCCTACGCTTATTCTCAAAGTCGATCACTTTATTATTGACAGTCTGAATCCACGCGGACGAAGTCGCAGGCAGAAGCTAGTGCCTATACATAATACTTACGAGGAAGTATATACACGTACGGATCCGAACCCGGACCCTGATGATTGAGTGTCTATACCTCTACGATACGCGCCACCACTGAACTGTCTGTTGACGGTCAGTAACGCTCTGTTCCCCCCTACCTATTAGGTAGGTACATACGAGTAGTTTTCATGTTCTTTATTCATTTCTTAACCCTTTGAAATTCTCTTGACAAATAGGTACGTACAAACAAGCAAAATATTTATTATTTTTACAAGCAAATTTTAAATCACAAAGTTGTGGAAACTAAAATAACAACGTCCCAAACTTGTGTGGCCCAAAGTTCAACACCGGCGTTTATAACAGTCGACGGTTCGGAACTTTTACACTCGCGTTTAATATTAGAGGTGGCCCAAATTTTAGAGTACAAGTACAGTATGACAAAGTTTTGTTGGGTGTTTGTTTAATTGTTAATGAATTTTGTTAAGTTTTTAGGCTTTTCTAGTTGCATAATCGGCTTATACAGGGTGGAATGATATCATTAGCATCCTTTTAAACTAAGAATCTACGCATCAAATTGAACAACTTTTACTACAGAAGCAAACAGATAGGGGCAAAAAAAAAAAGCTGTTGCATACATTTGAGTCGAGTAGGCATTGCAGTTTAGTATGGAACAGCAGACTTTTTTTTTTCTCCGATCGCTTTGCTCTCATGGTAAAACTTGTTCAGTTTGATGGGTGCTTAAAAGGATGCTAATTATATCAATTTCACCCTGAATACGTACCAATGCAGGGCAGAAGCAGGGGCAAGCAGGGTTTTTTTTCACAATAACAAAATTTATCAATTGAATAATAATCTAATCCTATGTTGTACCTTTAAATTTATCATTAAATTATACTGTACTTACTTGCTAGTTCGCTACACTCTAGGGTAAAATAACATTGAATCATTCTGTACTGTTACCATCCTTGTACCTGTCTATATATTCATAATATACTTTCCAACATGACTGTATCTTATGGCAATAAAGAATTGAATTGAATTGAGAAGCCTACCCTCAGGGATGGTGTATGGCCATTATTCCACCACACGTGCCAAATGCGGATTGGTTGAATTCACATGCGCATAGGAAGTTCTTCTTCAGCATAATGCAGGTTTACTCACGAAATTTTCCTTCACCGTTTGAGAGCAGTCAGTAGTACGTCCATAACTAAGTTTTAAACTCTTCGATCAACAATATACAACTAGATAACGGGTCGCATACAAAATCAAAGAGAAATTCTGTCCTCGTGAATATACAACATCTTTTGTTAACGAACCGAGAAAACAGTCCGAATACATTATAATTTCGACCTCAAAGCAACCATAATTCCTAGTAATTTAAAAAAGGAACACTGCGGCATTGCGAGACGTGCTTACGTTGGCTTTGTTCGAACGCAACTAATTCAAAATAAGACCTCACTCCAATAGTGAGGCGTTATTTGCCGGGACATTTTTTGAGCGCTGACGCGTTATCTAGTTGGATATTGTTGATCGAAGTTTAAACTCATTGGTAAGCAACGAATGATCATAGAAACCAGCATGCTTCAATTTCGAGGCATGTATTGAACCCACTGTCAATTACTCCCCGTCACACTGGACAGAGTTTCAGTTCTGGTGGAACGTGGATGTTCAGGGGTTTCAGAATATCTCTGACTACCCCCTCGGAGAATACAGGGTGTTAGGGTAAACAGTTGCATTACTTTAAGGGGTGATTTTACCCATGATACTGAACAACTTTCCCTAAGAAACTAATAGGAAATTCGCAAAAAAATTTTGTACTTTCCATACTAAATACAATCAGCTGATCGAACGCTTGTATGAAAAGATGAATTTTTTTTTGCTGATTTCCTATATTTTTTTTCTTAGGGAAAGTTGTTCAGTATTATTGGTCATCACAGTCACCCCTTAAACTAATGGAACTGTTTACCCTAATACCCTGTATAGTCGTAAGCATAATGATGTCATATAAATGTCATGAGCAGAGAAAAGACTCGACCGCTTCAAAGGCCTTAAAATAACCAATTTTCGATAAAAGACTAAAATAAATGTTACCCAAAATTGCTTTATCCCCTAGATAGGCCCAGCCTACGTTCCCCCCTCTTTTCACCCTCCCCTTCCAGTAATGATATGACTCTGACTAATAAATCTATGCTCTGACATCGATGAATATTGATGGGGTGTACCGACAGCAAAACAAGAAATATTGTGGGTGTGTATAAATATGGATTACTTGTTATTGGATTTTTTCGGATGAATGATTGGTTTTTATTTAATTGGAGTATTTTTGGTTTACGTGTTTATTTTTAGGTTGTAATGTGAAAGGAAACAGACATCAAAGCTGCGTTTGCTTTTATCAATCAATCAATTGATGTTGGTTATACTAATGATACTAAACAAAATTTTACAGCGTCCAAATTAGTAATGCTGACGCTTTTTTAAGATAACTATCAGACTTTCTAACTGAACAACATTCTAGGACCAATATCGTGAAAAAAATATAAACTGTCTCATACATTTAAGTCCAGTAGGATTGCAGTTTTGTATGATACAGCAGATTTTTGTTTCGGGATTTCGACGTTTGTTGGTTCCGTAGACTCTACGGCGTAGAGGAAGTTCAGTTCGAAGGTCTGATCGTCTCCTTAAAAACCGTCAGCATATTAAGAAGGATGGTACATGATCATCATCGTCATCATATAATGTTTATTGTGCATAAAGGGAAATCTGAATATAAATGGTGTACCTACCATTTTGGTGTTTGTCCGTCATTCAGTTGTCACAGTCATTATATAGGGCCATTTTAAATTAGTTGGCGAAACTGAACAAGAGCACTTGTTAATGATAACAGATTGCATTAACAATGTTTACAATATTCTTCTTATCTTGTCGACTTAAAATTTTGAACAAAGTCGCTAATCAGTACCTGGCCAGAAGTGGGCAACCGATATTTCACCGTCGCTATCGCTCATGAGGTTTTCCTGCGTGCAGGTGTTAGGGCACAATGTAAGATGGGCCATCGTTTGTGGAGATCCACACAAGCAACTCACATTTTGCGCATCCGAGAATCCCCACCTGACCATGTTGTCCTTACTGCGACCGACCTGGGTCCGAAGTCGGTTTAACGACTTCCAGGTTGCCCAAGGCAAGTCATGTCCAGGCGGGAGGCTCTCAGACGGCGGCACAAATGGAGTTGGATGGACTTTCTGTCGCCAAAGAGTACCTCGCATACTATTGTATAGTATTGATGATTAACAAAATTATTATTATCGTTCGTAAGGTACGCGCAGTACGTGCAGTACGCGAGACGACGGGAGTCATTACCACGCAATTGTAAATAATAATAATAATAAATATCTTGGACATTGTCACACAAATTATCTAGTCACATTTAAAGTTCCAGAATCTAGCCTGGACTTGTATTATATATGATAACGAGACAACGATATAGGATACATTTATAGATACAAACATCCATGACTCGGGTACAAATATTAATATTCATCATACAAATATTTGTCCCTTACGGGTTTCGAACCCGCGACCCTTGGCACAGCAGGCAGGTTCACTACCGACTGAGCTACCGGGCCGTCATTTGTTGTACTCAGTAACAGCTACCAAATGCGTTTCATAAGTTTCGCCAACTAATTAAATTTAACCTTATATTTATTTCAAATAATGATTGTGTTGCTGACCCTGCTCCTTGCATGCGGTAGTCTCGGTCTATTTTTCAGGCATCACTGCGGTGCAGTAATGATAGTGTTGTTGTGTAACGTTTCACCAAGATTCCCTCCTTCTGCTACGTACATAAATACACGACCGTAAGCCATAACAGGGTAGTCAGAAACTTTTCTTCAAGCGTGAAGTTGGAGCAATTTTTTACTGGTTAAATCGACGAAAATGTCAGACAAGATAAATAAAATAAATAAATAAATAATAAATAAATATCTTGGACAGTGTCACACAAATTATCTAGTCACATTTAAAGTTCCAGAATCTAGCCTGGACTTGACTGTATTATGATAACTAGACAACGATAAAGAATACATAATATATAGATACAAACATCCATGACTCGGGTACAAATATTCATATTCGTCATACAAATATTTGTCCATTACGGGATTCGAAGAGATGTAGGTACTGTATAGATCTTGTGAGGAAGGAGGTATATCAGGAAACAACTGCTATGTATAACTGCGTAGCATGTGGCGGGCCGTAGATTCTGCCTATCCGAATGGGACCATGGCGAGGACATATTTAATTATGTATGTATCTACCTGTAGCCTTCAGAAATCTTACAATAGCTATTATATAAGATCTAACAAAATTAGGTGAAACTATTTTAAGGGGATGATCAGACCATCAAACTGAACAACATTCTCTATGGGACCCATGTCGAAATCGCGAAAAAATAAATCAGTGGTCCCATACATTTAGGTCGAGTAGGTTTGTATGGAACAGCTGATTTTTTTTTATGCGCTGCTTAGTTTACTCAGTTTGATCGGTAGAGTATGTGGTTTAAAGGTAAATTATACTTTTACTTACACCCCGTATAGTGATAAATGTATTTAATACAACCGTTTATACCTAAGGTACTATAAGCACCACAGCATAACTATATTAGTCCTCACAGTACGGCAACGGATGTAGTTGCGCAGAGCAACGGTGGGGGGTTTGCGGGGAAGCGGGCGGCGCGGATTTTCCCAAGATCTGTATGAAGATTTTGGGATCGACTGCGCATGACTAAGTAATTACCTACCGGCGCGGCAGCGGGGAGCGGCGTATAAAGGGCGTTGCCAATCTGTAAGAACTAATATAGTTACGCTGTGGTAGCACTGTGCCCTATGAAAACAAAACAAGTTACATTAACATTATCATCATCAGCTTATCATCGTCCACTGCTGGACATAGGCCTCTTCCAAGGCGCGCCACAAAACTCTGTCCTCGGCCTTCCTCATCCAGTCGCTCCCCGCTACCTTTTTTAGGGCGTCTGTCCAGCGGGCAGCAGGGCGTCCCACACTACGCCTACCAGTTCGCTTAACCATTAACATTATACTCATCTACAAATTATGACCTAAACTAAACACATACAAACCTTACGTAAACTCAGCAACACAGTATATAGATAAAGCAGATAACACGCTCGGAACTAGATTGCGTCCGGGGTCAGAAATTATCAATATCTCAGATCTTACTCGACGGCAAAAATCTGCAGTCAGCGGTCCGAACGTGATGCCAATAGCTGAGATTGTGCTGCGTTTATATTGCGGATAGCTGACTTGATACTTGCTTGGATACGAGTTAGAAAAATACAACCTTTGTTCAATCATACTGGTAACTACAACGACGACCTTGTGAAGGAGGCGGGAACCCATTGGAAGAGCAGGTAGCGCTGGATCGATCGTAGTGGCGATCTTTGGGGGAGGCCTATAATGTCTAACAGTGGACGTCTTTCGGCTGAAATAATGATGATGATGATGACTAGCAACTATTGAAATACTTTATGGTTAGATTTTGAGAAGTTAGTTTTCTTTTCACAGACCTCATAAACATAATTTTATTTAGCAAAAAACATGCAAACTTAATGTATATAATTAGCCGTGTATCCAGCCTAGGTTTTCTTTCGCAGTGTTTTTGGGAGTAGAAGGTTAGCCAACTTACTTAACATGAACATAAATATCAAAATATTAAAACTAGAGAGCAAAGCTCACTGCAGCTCACACAATAAACACAAAAATACTTTCTAGTCCTTATTATCCGGAATCCGATGGAACAGGAATTCGCTAGTATCGGATGCAGTGACAACTTCTCGGTGTGAGCATCAAAATTGGTGACGATGTAAGAAAGGATCACACAAATGTCTCATGACAACCGTCTGAGTTGAAATTATTGTAATCAGAACACTACACAGACTACTACTTACTTTAAGTGTTTTTCTGTGTATTTTGGCGTACAAACAATGAATATTTTTGTGAACTATTACTGGAAAGGCAAGTAGCTTACCCGAGCTACGTCTAAACGCTCCACGCCTTCTTGGCACGTTCATACTATCACGTAGCCGCACTTACCGAGATATAATTATTCGTGTAACCGAAATGCGACCTTCTGATATTCAATTTTGGACTAAAACTAAAGAAATTCGCTTGCAGCGCTGCTGTTTAAGGTGATTCTTCGGTTATTAATTATTAGTCCAATAGCTTTTGCGGTTGTTTAACCCATTTTGTAGATACTCTGAGGGTATAAATAGGGTGAATATCCCGAACAGAAAATTTCCACGGCGTTGCTGATAACGGTACCGTAGATGCGGGTTACTTTGGCTACTTTTTTCTGTAATTTTTATAAATCATCCTATAGTAGGGATTGTGGTAGACTTATTAATGTTTTAATGTTTTTATTTGATAAATGAGGATATTAGCTAATCAGTAGTATTCGATTTTTCTTAATAAAATATGGCTAAATATTTTTTTTTATTTTTAAACTTTGAGCCAAAGTTGTTCTAAGAAGAGGGTTACCTTGACTTGCTGATTTTTTCGACCCAAAACCTATACTTAAACAAGTGTTGAGCCATTGTAAGCTATTTCAAATAATAGAAAATAAAACAAGGAATAATTTGACGTACAAAAAAGTGTATTTTTAAAAGAAAATTAGAACAAAACTTAATTTTTATAAAACCAACTCCCCATTTAGAATGGCTGAAACCGAATTAAAAGTGATTATTCACTACAAATTTTAAGCATGAGAGAAAAAAGCTTTGAGCCAATGTTACCCAAATATATGAGTCAAAGAAACCCCTCACTGAATTTTCAGTATTTCAGTACCTAAATTTGTGATAAAGTAATCGCTTCTACCATTACTATACTCCTGTACATATTTCTGACCACAACAAATACAGTAACAAAAGGATACTTACCTAAAAACCACTGTTTCACAATAAAGTTTGCAGACGTAAATTTTACACGTTTTCACAGCAAGTTCGTTCGAAATGCAAATGACAGTTCAAACCTGTGAAAACTTCGTGCAACCAATAAGAAACGGGCGCTAGTACTGCCATCTAACATTTCCGACTCGAACTAGATCGTTTACTGTCATGGCTACGTAGACATAGGACGTTCAATTGTTTTTTCGATTTGAGCCAAAGTTACCAGCTAGAGCTAAAGTAACCCGCATCTACGGTAGTGCAGAAGGCTGATATGTTGCTGTGTTATTTTTTTCTGGATACAAAATGTAGTCCTCTACCTCGGGCAACATATAAAATTAAGCTAAGAATCTTATTTATAACGTAAAAAAAATGTTTAAGGCCCGTTTTATCATCACGGTGGCTTGTCCGCAACACTTTTTTGATTATTAATTGTCTTGTAACTCGAAAACTATTTATTATTTAGATGAACTACTACCGTAACATAATTGGCATATATTTTTAGTATCAAAAGCAGATATCATTGCTTAGCTAACTATCCTGCAAAAGTTCTGACAAGTATAAATACAACTGTCCCGCGATACAATATAATTTCGGTGGACAACAAGTTTTTCTGGAATAGCTCTGTCCAGAATGCGTTTATGCGTTCCATTCCTCGCTTGCATCTTCGATTAGTCATGCTCAAGGGTTAGGCGCAGACGCACCAGTCGTATCGTGCTGCAGCTTCTCATAAAAAACGTTAGAATGTCATTTCGGTGGTATGGGGACAAAAAAAATTTCATTTCGGTTGCCGTTATATTTCGTCTATTGATTGTTCATTTTGTTTGAAATCTGTATATTGTATGTGCTTGAAGTATACACTCACCTGAGTATTGTTGATATTATAATCAAAATTATACTTTTTCAGATAATTTTGAATTATCTTTCTTTTATCATAACGGTGTTCTCATTCCGGTGGATTCGGTGGACTTAAATGCCCTTAGAATCCCCACCGAAACGAAAAGTACCACAGAAATCATGACTAACATCATTTTTAGTACAAAATTCAAAAACAGAGTCATTGTGCTAAGAAATTTAAAGCTTTCTTCGTTCGCTCCAACATTTTTCAACAGTATTACACATCAATTTACAATTTTTGCCATTTACAAAGCTGGGAAGCATCGAGCACGCTCCTATTGGTTTTAACCTGTTCGTGTTTAACTATTCTTCTGTATTTATCACAAAAAGCACATTAATGTAGAAAAATAAAGGCTTTTATTTGTTTACTTGTATCACTTCGGTGCATATATTTTTCATTTCGGTGGATGCTTTTCATTTCAGTGGCTTTTAAAAAAACAAAATCATTTTTCTCAGTAACTAATTATGATATTTTGTCCCCGCTAAAACACATACAATTAAAAATTACAAAGTTTACGTCAAAGTTAAAAAGTAAATAAAAAACCTAAAAATAAAAAATCTCACCGAAATGAGAAAAAAATCACGAATGTTGAAATTGACCCAATAAACAAATACACGACCACTACCATAATTCCTATCGGGGTTGTCAAGACTTTTTTTACGACTACCTTTCTTTTGAAGCATGCAGTTTTGCTGAATACAAGCCAAAGTTTATTTTTTTTATGGAAAAGCTGATAATTTTAATCGCGATTTTGATGTTGCCTCCACGATAAAAGTTGTTCAGTTTTTATTTTTTTGTTCACTAGCGACCCGCCCCGGTTTCGCACGGATGCAATGCACATTATAAACCTTCCTATTGAATCACTCTATCTAAAAAAATACACATAAAAATCCGTTGCGTAGTTTTAAAGATCTAAGCATACATAGGGACAGACAGACAGTGGGAAGCGACTTTGTTTTATACTTATGTAGTGATGTAGTGATAGTGATGATAATGGGGTTGCGATTGGCTTTAGCTTAGCTCACCTGATGGAAAGTGTAGATGAAGCCGAGGATGTAGCGCGCTAGTTAAGAAAATATTATTCCTAGAGCGAAAATGCGCGCTGCATACAAACGTAGGGGAAAGGTGTACAAGATGATCCCCTTAAGGGAAAATGCTCGTAGTTTAAAAAATATTCGGTTTAATTCTGAAGTTTAAGCGATTAATGATAGCAAGTTTATCTGTCTACCTGATATCATACTCAAAATGTTGAATTTAGTGATATTTCATTATTATATTTAAATTTTTCTAAAACCCTACGAAAGGATCATCTTGGACACCCCGGTGTCCAAGATGATCCCTAGGGTATGGGCAAGATGATCATGCCCCTTTTTAAGGAAAATTATATGTTTTTGTGGAATTAAATGTTATCTCAAAGAACTAGTCTCAAGCTGAGCCAGCCTTCTTAATACTCACAAAATAAGTAATAACAACCATTATTATAATAAAATCAATCGTATAGTGTATAATTTTAGCAAGATTCTAAAATACCGTACTTAATCTCATACACCCGAGAACAGGATCATCTTGCCCCAATTTCAACTTTTTTAGTCTTTGTTCGATAACATAATTTTTATGCTTTCTGTTGTTACCATACCATTCAAAATACTAAATAGGGGCATTATATAAAGCCACTTACACAACAATCATTGTTATTGACTGCCTAGATCAAAAGTTACCTAAGCTTAAAATCAACCCTACCTTAGATCAAAGTCACAAAATTTATGTTTTTTTCCATAAAAATTTACTCGTCTGTCACATCGCCATGACGAATTCACTGATGCGAGGGGGTATCGGGGGCTACGTTTTACCAAACAAAACAACTAGATAGGGTTTATAGTTTCGCTGCAATTGAGAGGGATCATCTTACCTCAAGGGATCATCTCGTACACCTTTCCCCTACTATGGTGATATTTTCAATACTAACCAATTAAAGTCAATGAAATTTTGCAGAAACAATCTAGTAACAAATCTCTATGCTTCTATAGAGTCAGATTTTCGTTAAAATATACAGTTTCAATGCTAGGATTAATTTACGATTTGTATGGAAATCTTTGAGGCACTGTAACTTGAAAACTATACATTTTAACGAAAATCTGACTCCATACAAGCATAGAAATATGTTTCTAGATTGTTTCTGCAAAATTTCATTGACTTTAATTAGTTAGTATTGAAAATATCACCATAGTACGTTTGTATGGAGCGCGCTCCGAATAATATACCCTTAAGGATGCTGACCCAGCATCCGACATCCAGTTTACGTATACTAGAACACTACGGAACAGCTGATGCATAAAACGCACTTTGCACCTTTGCCTAATAATCTGGGCCAGCGTCCGATGCTTAGAACATTAAAGTAGTATCTAATTAGTATATAAGCAATTGTAACTTAGGATTAGATCTCCTACTCTTGGCGGACGATCTCCGATCCACTAATAAATATATATACTCCCGTCTGCGTATCATTCTTAATTCGCTCACCCAGAAAAAGCCTATTAACTCTTCTTTTAAAATAATCCTTGGTTTTTAAAGTTTGGTGATATAAACCACCTAAAGATTTTTCTTGGTCTTCGCTCGTATAGACCAAAAGAAATCGTTGAAACCACCCTTTTCAATATTATTACCCCTTTCTTGTTATACCGTGTATTAAACAATAAGTGAAAAATAATGTTTTTTTACAAACTTATGTACGTAATACCACAGATTAAAAATAAGGTAAAACCGACTGCCTAAGCCGACTGCTCTCAAACGGTGAAGGAGAACATCGTGAGGAAACCTGCATACGCTGAAGAAGAAATTCTGATACGTACCTATGGTAAAACTATCAAACCTAACATTATAAATTAGGATAGGTACCTGCAGTCGGACGTCTATAGACTGATGATGTTGAAAAAGACATAGCATATCGACGCTGGAAAGCGAAAACGCTGTAACTGACACCAGTGTCAAAATTTTTTTATTGCAGATTCGTAATCAGAAAAAAATTCTGCGTCGAATGGTCTGAGTCCCATAGCTCTACGGCCCTTAGAAAATTTTGTACAGCGTTGAAATTGCCTGTTATTTTTGGTCGACATAGATTTTGGTAGGCTGTAAATAGCACAAAAACTCTAAATTTTTACCGATTTGCATTTACGTCAAAATCGAGTTCCGTAGAAAAAACTAACAAGCTAGTTACATCGTTCGTGATATACTATTCAATGTGGGTTACAGCGTTTTTGCGGGACAAAAAATTTTAGTGCACCACATTTATGACATTTTGTTGTCCAATTGTTAGCAACGAATGTGGCTTATTACGTTTTAACGTAACCAACATTATGGCTACATGACGTGTTACAACATTCATTTCAAATCTCTATTTCTAGATCAAATCAATTAACGCTTTTTTAAATGTAGTATTCGCGACAAAGTTATTGCTTTTACCACCATCGATTTGGCGCTCGAACCGATATGGCCTACCATTTACTGCGTCCCAAATCAGTCCATGGCCGTCAAAAAGGTGTCTTACTTTTGTTGTTCGTATTTTTTGGCGCGTAATTAGTTTCGTTTGAGTAGTAAGCCTACTTGTTAGATACTGTTATTTGACATTTTTATTAGTAAATGTGTTCCCTTATTTTTTACGTTATTTAAAAAAAAGTGAACTGGATTGCATCATTCCCTTTATGAAATACATGGTTCTGAAAAAGCGCTTAATCGTCACCCACTGTTCAATAATGCTCTCCCAAGATGCGCTACAAAACTTTATCCTCGCCCTTTCATATCTAAATGTTGCCTCAGGTTCTCGGTCCACTGGTCTGGAGGGGAAAGTACTCAACCACTTTACGCCTATCTTCGTTGTCTCCATCTGAGAACTCGGACTCCCTGTCGATACTTAGCCAGAGATGACCAACACTTCACCACAATAACTTGCTTATTTTACAGCTGCTGTCTTAGATCGCTCGCACTCGCTCTCTAATCGACTATGAATCTATAGACGTTAGATCACGTTAACGTAAGGGTTTCTACGTCGTCTACTACTACTATTTTCGTCCACGTATTTTCTTTAAATACTAAAGGTGAATATTGGTAGGTTGAATAAGTTCTTCGTTCTAGGTATTCGGATAGACAGAATATTATGTAATGAAGTTTCCCGAAAGCAGCTCATCTCGACTGAATGCGCTTTACCAGCTTATTTGTCGAATTTGTTTTTGCCTATTCTAATGGCCCAATGGTTTTATCCAAGTTCATGCCGAGACCGATACGTCAGGAAGCTTCGTTTAAGCAGATTGCTGATAAAGCACAGCCCTGGGTCCCTCGCAAAGGAAACCTGAGTGATAGGAGCTTCATCCAACGCCTTCTTATTTTGAGCAGCGGGAGTCTTCCTAATCTGACTCAAATTAAGATCCAGCATGTCGCCAATGTAGTGGTGTATTTGGCTTACTTTTTTCTTCTTTGGGTTTCTCTTCATTACTGGAGGTCGGCAGTCAGCTCTGTCTCAGCCTAGCTGTCTCTTGCCAAACGAAAAAGCTTTTTAAAGGTGGTGATGCCTGTCTACTGTTTGTTCAGGCTTGCGAGCCATGTCATTCGTAGCCTATCTACTTTTCTTTTGCCCATTATTGTAGTATGAAGCACCAGGAAGGTATCGCTTATACTTACTTCCATAGTAATTTTAAACTTCAGCTAGAAAATCCGGCCCAGAAGTAACTCGTCCCTCGTAGTCTTCCTCACTTATACTATTCTGGGCTTTTCCGAAGCTACTGAACTGCCAAATCTGCTCATCGTCTCCTTTATGGGGCTTGTGTGTAGGACGTTGCATTTGTTACTAATTTTATTTTATTATTATCGAAAACCTTCAATACTTCACGTGTCTTCCTCTTGAACTCCAGTCTCGTTCGTGAGGTCGTGAGTAAATTTTGTTTCCTACTATGTAATATTCAGCAGGTTTGTAGCCTCGTTCTCAGTGGTATTGCAAATTGCATCAGATTTAGAGGATAACTTGGAAAATGTTTTATTCAAGCAGAATTTTATCATTGTAATAATGATTTTCTTTCATGTTTGAAGTTGATATTACGGAGTTCCTCGTATACCTAACTTACAGACAGCTGACCGTTTTTCAAGAGGATGACCAGACCATCAAACTGAATAACTTTCTATATGGTTCCAAAATAAAAATCGCGAAAAAAACAGCTGTCCCATACATTTAGCTCTAGTAGGACAGCACTTTTGAATAAAACAACAGTTTTTTTTGCGTTTTTGATGTTGGTTCCATAGAGAAAGTTGTTCAGTTCGACGGTTCAATCATTCCCTTAAAAAGTGTTACTTAGAATATTGTTGAATCTATTGATTACTGATACATCTCCAAATTTGTGACAGTAATTTGTCAATTATGATAAATAATTAATCAATCAGGTTTTGCATCCTACCGTGAGATGAATTCCTTGAGAAAAAATTCATCGAGAACGCTTCCGCGCTCCAGTTAATTTCGGTTTCGACTATTTGAATATTAAGAATTAAGCTTTTTGTGCTTTTTTGTAACCTAATATTATATTTTGAATTACTTTCTGATGTCTTTACTTTTTAATAACACAGTAAACATTTTTGACTTAATATTTACGTCATTTCAATTTAGCAAAATTTTTCGCTGTTCTTGTGGTTAAACCATTACATGACTATACAAATTAAATAGGTTATATTGTTACATCAATATTATGGTACTGGGTACATTACGGAATAGTGGGTTACAACGATTTCGATTTCCAAAATAAAGTATTATTTTATGAAATCCATACAATAATCGTCTTCAGTTACAGCGTTCTTTGGGGTTGAAAAAAAAAGTCCATATGCTGTAACCCACAATAAAATTAAAAGCAGGAACATTTAACGGAATCAGGGAAATTCCTATCATAGCTTATCTTAAATTATATTTTCTATCCAAAAATGGCATATGTGGGACTAACATTAACGAAGTTATAAATTTTTTTCTGAAATCGCAAAAGTTTTTCGGGCCTGGTGTAAAGTTTGCCTTTTGTGGGTTACAGCGTTTCCGCTTTCCAGCGTCGATATGCTCACGACTATATTCCTCGAGGGGATAGTCACAGATATTCTGAAAACTTAAAACATCCACGTGTCACTAGTAGTACCGAAACGCTGTCCAGTGTGACGGGGAGTGAGCTCGTCGCCACTTGTAATGGACTGTGGGTACAATAAATGCCTCGAAATTGAAGCACGCAGGTTTCCTCAAGATGTTTAATCATGAAAAAAAAGCAAATAAAGCAAAATTTCATTTTCTTACTGTACTTGATTCCTCATAAACGCAAGAGCGGGAAAAAACGTCAAAAAGCTCGGCAATGGAAATTGAATATTCTCCAAATTGAATGAAAATGCGAGCGCAATCAAAGATTTGGAATCTCGGATTGTAATATAATGAAGTATTACATTATGTCATAGATATACCTATACTCTTCACATGGGCCAGAAACAAGCTATTTTCGCTCTTATGGAATTGGCATAAGAGTCATTTCAGAATTCATCCTTGTTAGAATATACATAATTTTGAGTAGGCTCGGTTCAAATCTACTATTTAACTTCAGACCCGGTTGATTCAGCTAAAATGAATTTATTTTGTTACTGCAGCTCAAATATTGAGTTTAATAAGTACATGTAAGTATATGAATTTGAATAAATTTACGACAGTATTTCCTTTCGGAATGGTTAGAAACTGTAAAAGAAACCCATATCCACCTTCTACATTAATAGGATCCTTTTTAATAATGCTACTGTTTTTTAAGGCGAAAGGTCAAAACATCATTATTTATTTATTTTATTTATCTGCTGTCCCATAAATTTACCCAAATGTATGGGACAACTTGGGATTGGACGGAATTTGGGTCGATTAGGTTTGCAGTACCTATTGAATGAAACAGCTGCAGCAGCATTTTTGCTATTTCGATGTTAGTCCCATCTTCTTCTTTCGTGTCAGCAGGAGACATCGTATGACACTTAGTCCCATGTTTAGAACACACCTGCGGAACGTTCGATGCCGAACATTCGGTTGAATATGCGTCTCCAGGAAAAATGGCACGTACTGGTGTGTCGCCGGTGTCCCTCTGTCCAGTAGGATCCACTATCTCGATCCACCAGTGGATTGAATAGCACGCTGAAGTTCACTGTGATCCACCATTTGGCTCAGTGGACCCTGTGATACTTGCATCTCTTAGTATACTCCACCAGTTGATCGAACCGAATTCAGCGAGTTTGGTAAGATCCACAGAGACAAGAAAGATTAGAGATCCCCCGGGCTCGCTGGACTTCATTGTCTAGTGTTGTGAATTATCGCCGCTGTTGAACCTGGTTAACAGGAGTTGCAGCGATGGGAATGTGTGGTGGGCCTATGCCCAAAAATAAAAAAATGAAAGATCCACCACTGATTTCAGTGGAACCGTAGAGGGAAAAGCCGTGGTGATCCAGTGGCGAGTAACTTTGCCTGCCGTGTAGGAGGCGATGGTTCGTTCCCCGTCCAAGCCGACTCGTACCAATGAGTTTTTCGGAATTTATATACGATTTGTTACACCACTGGCTTTTCGGTGAAGGAAAACATCGTGAGGAAACCTGCATGCTTCAATTTCGAGGCGTGTATTGTGCCCAGTCCCACTGTCCATTATAAGTGGCGACGGGCTCACCCCCCGTCACAGGACAGAGTTTCCGTACTACTGGTGAAACGTGGATGTTCTGAGGTTTCAGAATATCTCTGACTACCCCCTCGGGAAATATAGTCGTGAGCATATGCTTATGCGTATAGGGAAAAGCGTTCTTCACTTATAGTGTGAACCTTGAAACCAAAGACAAGAACACATCGTGTTGGTCTACAATCCAGGAACAGGCACAGTGGTTCCTATGATTTGTAGACAACCACAAACCTTTAGATTCACAACCATTGACCTCTTATACAACAGATTCTTTCGAACAGCTTTAGATTTTTAGAAATAACCTGATACCTATCTAAATTCATATAACCTACAGCCAGGTAGTAAATCACAGCCTACATCTAAGTAGGAGCATATACAACAAAGCATTCAGCACATATCAGTGGTGACAGACAAACATAATAGGCTATTGTACGCGTTATCTGCATTCATGTGGACCTAGACTATAAGGCCGCTTTTCCACCAGAGATGTGCGAGGTAGCGAGGCGGTGAGCGAGGAAAAAATCGGCCAATGAAAGTGCTTCAATTTCCCAATGACGTGATCGAGCGAGCGCGCTATTGGCGGATTGTTTCCTCGCTCACCGCCTCGCTACGTCGCAAATCTCTGGTGGAAACGCAGCCTAAAGAGTGCTTTAGAAAACCTATTTCTGGATTCTCTTGACCTAAACACCTTGGACACTTTATCTGTCATTTCATACAAATGGTAAAAACACAGATTGAAAATTTCGTTCTCTGGGCTGTGGGCTCGGTGGTGTAATTGGTTAGCACGTTTCCCCGGTTAGGAAGAGTGCGGGTTCAAGTCCCGCCCGAGACAAATTTTTCAATCTTTAATTTGATTCGAAATAGCACAACATGGCTGTAACATGTTTATAGTCAATAATAAATGGGAAAAGTTTACAAGAGGTCAGCATGTACGATACGGAGTGAGTGCGAGCGAGACAGGAATATGCCATTGCCTACATACAAAGATATTGCCCACGTGACGAACTGTATTCGTTTCAAATCGTTGCGAAACTAACTAATGAATATAATCAAAGAACAAATACAAAGAGTATGATAGCTAAAGGGGCCACGAGGATTTTAAAATCCTGTTGGACCTACTAGGGGGACTAAGCGGTAGGGCCAACAGTCCGTAAGGAAATTATACATAGAACAGGAGGAATTTCATACTTCCCAATGAAATGAAAATTATCCTTTTCTGCTGTGGGTTTTTTATACTGTGGTAGTACCATACTCTTTCCCTAACTTGCTAACTTGATAACTTCTTTTGCTAACTTGATTTTTAGGGTTCCGTACTCAAAGGGTGCCAACGGGACCCTGTTACTAAGCCTACGCTGTCCATCCGTCCGTTTGTTGTCTCCGTCTTTATAGGTAGAACACCTATATGGTGTAAGGAAAAGTATCATTAACCTTTAAACCACATACAATACTCTACCCATCAAACTGAACAACTTTTACTATGGGAATAAACAAGTAAGCGCAAAAATCCAGCCGTTCCATACTAAACTGCAATGCCTACTCGACTCAGCAGATTTTTTTTTAACATTGAAAATGTTTTTTCGATCGCTTCTGTATAGCATCCAGATTCACAAAAAGTGAAATATCGCCCTGGTGTCGTGAGTTTTAGGGCTACGTGAATGGTGGAAGTCTCAAAAGATGTGTCTCAACAAGGACTATAATACGATATAAAAAAAAAATTTAAAAGTCAAAAACTTTTTTCGAAAATTGTAAAAGTGTCGAAAAATGTCGCATTTTTTCGGGGTCTTGTCTCACTATATCGCCTATTTCTCGAGAACAAAAACCGATATCGAAAAAATGAAAAAAACCCCTCGGGGTAATGAGTTGGGCTACATTTTGAAAAAAACCGGACCTCTCTATCTCTTACGGTCTAGGCTGTGGCTTTTCCTTTATTTAGCGAAATTATTGATAGCGCGGCGCGCTGAAGGCGCGTGGAGTTAAGGCGTGTTACAGACATAGATATTTAATTAGAGTAAAGGCATGTTCGTATTTTCATTTAGGTAACTATAATACTTTTGATTTAAAATTTCATGTAATATATTTATAATTGTGATTTTATTTCCATACCTATTTAAAATGTTTATTTCTGTTACAATTAACGGTACCCGTGTATTACTTAATTATCTATTTATTGGAAGGAATAATAAAATTTAAGAATTAAAAAAAAATTAAGTTTAAAAATTAAAGGTACTTAATTAAAAAAAAATGTTCTGATTCTGCACTGTGCGAGAAAGATTATTATTAACAGGAATAAAAAATTAATTTTTTATTTTTTAATTTAATTACTTACACAAGTTCTTAAGACAGCAAATTGTAAATTGCAAATTGTAAACAATGACCGATCTTTCACCACGGAATAATATAATATAAGTAATCGATTCCACGAAACACGAACCAATTTTGTACCAGCCATCATCGGATTCGGGTTTAAAAAGTAAGTAAGTGTAGGGTATTTATTTTAAATTGAGCTGATTCAACTTACAACAAAACACAGAATAGCAATAATCTAGTCCGCAGTCCGTCTTTGTATCACAAGTGGATCGTAAACTTCGGTACCTTCCTATTTAAATAAGTTTAGAAAAATATGTTTATTTATATTGCGCACAGCTGAGAGCAAAATAAGTCCATTATATAAAAAAGAACCATCATAAATAGTAGATTACACACGAGGGTCTCAGATCTCATGTAATTGTTGACCGAGGCGAAGCCGAGGTCAACAAACATGTGATCTGAGGTTTTCTTATTTACTGCCCAAGGTTAGTAGGTATAGAAGTAGGTATACTATTTTTCTCCTCGACGGAGGCGGAAAGCGGCAAATTTGTTTAGCGCAGCGGGACGGAAGTTGACACTTTCCATCCGGAGGGGTGAAAAAAAACCGTACCTACTCTTTGTCGAATTATGGAGATCGATATTTATACTTGAGTTATTGCAATAAAATTAGGTTGAGTAAGTTATACGATACTAAAAACAAAGTAAGTAAATTTATTATACTGCGCACAGCTGAGTGAAGGAGAATTATACCTAGATATACGAGAAATGTTGGGCAGTTTTTTTTTTCATTTGGAATTACAAGATAATTTAGTGTAAAGAATAGAAACTTGAATAGATCCTAAACATGGAGAAGAAATTACCTTCGACTTAATGTATCTGCAATAAAAAAAAATTTAGCTAAATTTGACTATAAATTATGTTATTTGTACAAATACAAGCCAAACTATTGTTAAAAGCAATGAAAGTGGCGTAAAGACCATTGTTTCTTTGTGAATAGATCAGGAAGCGGTAGAGACTCATATATTGCATGATAATTGTTAAGGTCCCGAAAGGATAGAAGTCATAAATCAATAGTAAACTAAGTATGTTGTTAAAGTAATTTAAGACCATGAAAAAGATGGGACTTTACTTTATTGTTCATATGGTCGCTCACGAACAATATTACAAAAGAATAACTGTGAAAAGGGTGGTACAGAGTCTGTCGCACGTGTCACAGTTACAAATAAAATAAGTTAAAAATCAATATTTGTTGCATCACGCAATCGACGATGAGTAAATTTTGTTTTGTTTAAGTAATTCATTAAATTCATTTTCAATGTCCAAGAAGGTTGTGATAGACACGAGATCTGTGAATTTTTTCTGACAGGTTTGCTCCCATAGTAAAAGTTGTTCAGTTTGATGGGTAAAGTATGTAGTTCATTACACCCTGTATATAAAGGGCTGCATCTTTAAAGGAATTAAAAACGTAATAGTCAGAGATTTTTTTTTTCACAGAATGTGTGTTATTATGTTGGATTTGCTGGCAAATAATAAAAATCAGACAAATGTAAAGGTCCCATGAGAAACTTTTTTTGAAAATTTTTAAATTTTTTTGTTCTTGCTCTATCGTAAAAATGGTAATATGTACATAAAAGCGTCAAACTTGGTGTGATTATAGTGCATGATATAATATACTTATTTTATAATGTTCTTGAGTACATGTTCTAACTAAAGTAAAACAAATAATAAAAACCGGCTACACGCTTGGCTTGCGCTAAGGATCCCGGAGAAAACATAATGTTTTATTTTTAAAGTTATAATTGATGGCGACCCCTTTTTGAATGGAAAAGTCGAAAGGGGTCGCCTTAGATGTACGTATGCAGACCAAATTGGAAGGAGATCAAAATGTACCCGAAACCGACAAGCGTGTATGAAACGACTTATGACTGTGGAAGAGGCAAAAGATGTTGTCGTAGCCGATGGCGATCAATTGTCTCTGCCTACCCCAATCGGACACAGGCGTGAGTATATGTATGTATGTATAATTGATGGTACGGAACCCTCAAAGCGTGAGCCCGACTTACAATGTTTTTTTGTTTTTTTTTTGTTTATTGTTTTATAACTTATATTTTTCGGTAGTCAATGTTAATGCAACTTATTTGCATTATTTTCTATACAATGAAATAAAGCCGCAGTTTATTAAATAAAGTATTATTAATATCAACTTTCATTTCAACATGCCCCGTTTAATTATGTGGCATCAGATGAAATTCATTTTCGCTTGTTTGTACAATTTTGACGTTAATAATATTTTCCTATTCAAAGGATGGGTTACATCATTATTCTTGGATATAGAATTGATACTGGAATCTGCCTTTAATAATGTAAAACTATGAAAGACTAGCGATTACCTCATGAATTTTGTCAGGGACGAAACCTAGATTAACAAGGAAGACGTCGAGCAAAGCTCGATCCGCCCAGATACTTGTTTATAACTTTCATTGTTTCGTACGCTATGCCCCTTCGCGAAGCATGGCACAGAAGATTGGCAAACTTTCGTCACCTACGTGTCAAGAAAGGTTGGCAAATATAGGCGCCGCCGGCGCAATAGTAGGTATAGTTGAAACATAGGCGAAGTATTTTTCGCTTACGCTGATAGACGTAACGTCAGTGTAACCGCGTATGAGACAGCGATAGTCATAAAATCCTATACAATTTGTATCAAAATAGATGTTTGACTCCGGAGTCAGACAGCCGTCGTAGAACAAAAAAGTGGCTACGTCGATAAGGACAGCAATAAGTAGCGATCTCCTTTTTTACCCGACTGCGACAGAAGGAGGGTTATGTTTTTCGAGCGTATGTATGTATGTATGTATGTATGTTTGTATGTCTATTTCTTTGGCACGCCCTACAGCCTAAACGGCTTGATGGATTTTGACATATGAGGTGTCGTTAGATTCGTAAAAATCGTGAGAGTGTCATAGGGTACATTATTTTTATATTGCGTATGCGAATTAAAAAAGAGAGGGGGGAGAATGAAATTTTTTTCGTAAAAAAATACAATATGGGTATCAAATGAAAGCTGGTGAAGAGCAAATTCCAATTATATATATATTATAGTATTTTTATGCAACCATTTTGACACAAGACTAAAAAGTATGAAATAAACTAAATTATTTAGAAAAACAAAAAACCCGACTGCATAAAAAACTATTAACTGAAAAGATAAAAACAAGCTCCTTAAATCAGCTACAATTTGAATGTTATTACTTATTAGGTAGGTATTGCAGGCGGGGACAAACCAATAACCAACAAATAGGTCATTTTTCTTTGTCCCCGTTTGCGATACCTACCTAATTAACTAGAGCGAATTTGCTATGTGCATCTCTTACTGTGACATATGACAAGACACGTGCTTTCTTCTATATAGTTTCTTCTCTTTCTACGAGTTGAAATGAGTTGCCCTAGACGCACGCACTCTGATCATATCAGATGTGTTGGGGTCATTATACTTTTCCGCGCAGGTAAGTTCATGGTGTTTTACGTGCTAAGGCTTTTTATTAACCAATAAACTATTGTAATCCATGCATGGCAGAGATCGAATACTCGTATTTACGAAATCAAACAACTTTTTATCACAGAATAATCTTTTGTTTGAAGTACATTTTTTTTACAAGTAATTAATGGTTTTTTGCTTATGCGTTAGCACTGCATTACCGCCAGTGTCAAGTAGTTTATGGGAGTATCTAACCCAATCTCAGGGATTGTTTTTGTTCAAGAAGAAGAGATTGAGGATTGCGGAGCCTCGTGGCAGGCATAAACGCGACGCACGAAAACCACGCGAGACATTTAGTCCAGTCATTTTAGAGTTTCCTTGTATGGACACCCTAACAATAATTCATCTATCGCTGAAACTTTCTAGTGTGATAAAGTAAAGTATACAGATTACGGTTGACAAATAATCTAGGACCTGAAAAAATTTAACCTTGATTATTTGTCAACCGTAATCTGTATACTTTACTTTATCACACTGCAAAATTTCAGCGATAGATGAATTATTGTTAGGGTCAAACCCTAAAATGATTGGACTAATTGTGCTCGGGTCAATACCTGCAACATGACTCTGAAGTACGGACAGCATCAGAGAAATCGGACCCCCCTGCGCTTATACAGATTAAGATAGAGGGGTCAGGTTTCTCTGATGCTGACTGTACATTTACCTGCGCGTTACCTACCTTAGGGTCCAATAAAATATAACGTGGGGCATGTATGAAGAGACCTTAATGACCAGGGCTGCAATAGCGGTAAATATTCGGTGATTGAACCGTGATTGGACTACGTACGAACCCGTAGAAAGAGAAGGAACTAGAAGAAAGCACGTGCCTTGTCATATCACTCAGTAAGAGATGCACATAGCAAATTCGCTCTAGTTAAAAAAGGAGATCGCTACTTTTTCCTGTCCTTATCGACGTAGCCACTTTTTTGTTCTACGACGGCTGTCTGACTCCGGAGTCAGACATCTATTTGGGCGTTTTTTTCTAAATATATCCGCACACATTTTGTCATGTCTATCAGTTTGCACTCAATTTACACTGAAACCAAAGACCGTTTTGAATTAAGGTTTTGATTATTTCAATATTTAATTAATAATCTGTAAAATTAGCAGGTTATATAGGTCATTTATCTTAACTATTATAAAACCGTAAAATCATGAGGAACAAAAAAGTAGCGGTTCACTTCATATAAATTCAAATGACAATCGATAGCGCGATTTAAATGACTTGCAGCGCCATCTATTGACAAAATTGTTAGTTTGTTTGTTTGTTCGCGCATCACGCAAAAACTACTGAACCGATTTTGATGAAACTTTTTTTGTTTGATAGCTTATGATCTGACTTAAAATCTGGTATATAATTTGTGCGGACGAAGTCGCGGGAAAACACTAGTTATAAATAAATTAAAAAATAAGACTAAAGTTAGTTTTGAACCCCCATTATTAGTAATGTCCCACAATGACCGACCTAGTTTAAAAAGTTACAAAATAGATATAATTTAGTTTATTACAAGTAATTGATGCCTTGTTAAGGTTCACTGATTGTTATTTTTAAAGAAAAAATACACATTTACTAAGAATAAACTGTATAATTATATAATTTCGTTCCAAAAAATTTACAAAATGGAAGCCTGAACCACTCTCTTGTCCCAAAATAATCACATTTTCTTTGAAAATAATCATTTTTTATCCAATTTGCAACTGTTATTATGCATTTCAAATAAGTGCGAATCATTCTACGTTTATATGTTTTTTTTTTGTATTCCATTTTGTAACCGGGATATTTTTTTACGAAATTGCCCATTTTCATACAAATTGTATAGGATTTTATGACTATCGCTGTCTCATACGCGGTTACACTGATGTTACGTCTATCAGCGTAAGCGAAAATACTTCAAACACACATTTGGTATTGCGTTAATCGCAGTACTTCTCTTGACAGCCGTTAGAGCCATTTTGACAGATCGCTCAGACTTTACGGGCTGTCAGTTACATAGAGTTTAGCGCGATGAGGAATTCGGAGTTGCGTTGTGGGTCTGCTATTGGGCGGACGCTTGTCGGTCGTCCCATTCCCGGCCCTACAGCGGAATTCCAGTGGTGGCTCAGGATATTCTTCTTTTATAAGAACAACCCTTGAAGTCACCAAAATATCAATATAACCGTACAACGTCAAGCACTTTTGCTATAAAAACTCGACATTGGCAAAATCATCTACACCAAGATGGATGCCATAACCTTAAAAATAGAATAGGATGAGGAATTCAACACAGTTGAATAGTAATTGGATTGCAATGTGATTAGATCTGAAATTGGATAAGAATAGAACCTCGATGTTTTAACTTAGCGCAAATAGGGCTCCAAAATGTCAGAATCGTAGCATGGCGATCAGTTGTATCTGCCTACCCCTGTTCAATAATGGACATCGGCATAGTTAATAATGTTACTTTGATATACCACTTCCAGTAAAAACAAACAAGTACCCTTCATTCATCTGCCAGTAATTACTGTCCTCATTAGCGGCGACAGTGCGGATATGGCGGCCTGTAACCGCTTCTAACCGGTTATAAACGGATGTGAGCGGATATAGCCGGTTATTACCGGTAAGCTCCAAGTAATCCGGTACTGGCAAATGATTAATGTCTACGTTTTTTTGGATTATTGTTTTGTAGTAAATTTTTTTTTTGTTTTACTAGTACATACCATGAACATAACAAAAATCATCATCATCAGTCTATACAGGGTGTCCCGTAAACCGACCTCAACCCGTTGGATGCTTATAGGTTAGTTCATGCCAAACCAGAATATACGAAAAGAAAATCATTCAATCGATCAATCAGTCAACATTTTACTTATCTGCTGTTTTTTTTTCATAATACGGTTTCCAGCCTGCTTATAGTTTCCTTGATCTTATAGTGTCCAGCATGGTACTGCACAGTTTTGTGTTATTTCATGTTTTGCTTTGTGGTCAAAGTCAAAAACACAAGAAATACCTACACAAAATAGTCGAGCCACATGCAAGCCGGATAGAAGCCGATACACGACGCTCGCGTCCGCCCACTATCAGACTTGCAGAAAATTGTTTTACGCAGAAATTTAATAAAATAAAATATATAATTAATATATAAACACAATAATAAATATATAAACATATTGTATTGTTGGATAAATGTATAAACATATTGTCACAGACTTAAAAGAAGAACAGACGGAATATCATCTAATAATGAGTGAAGCACCCATTTCTTTTGTGTGCGTGCTGTCACGCCGTACATAAGGTGACGGGTTGTCGGACCTGCGCCTAGAGCTAGTGCATCTGTGTGAGTGTAGGTCCCTTGTAGAACAAACGAGATTGTATTACCTTGCATGTTTCACATCTTTTTAGTGCAATACTCGGTCCGTATTTCTTTCAGGTCCGTGCATATTGTATAAAGAATATTCTAGTGACAGATTCGCGACGCTAACGACTGTCAGTCATGATGGATCACGCGAGGGTTGAAGGAATACGACGTGAAAAGAAAATATTGCCGATGACTTATGGACTCACAAACGTATTCGTATTAGATAAGAACGTCGTCATACTCAAAAGAAACATTTTTTGACCCATTTTTTGAATCAAATCCGATCCAAACTGTAGGTAAGCAATCATACGGCACTTATGGTGTAGGTACCTTTCTAATCATAAATATGTGACCACTTGGTGACCTGCGACCATTTCTTGAAACGTCACATGACATCGTGCCAGCAACTGGGAGGATCTCGCTGAGAACCGCGACTTGTGGAGGAAACATTTAGCGGAAGGAAGAACTGAGTGGTTTTGCTTCCTTGGCTGAAAAGCGGGAAAGGAGGCATGATCGACTTGCCAACCCAACTGACACAGAAAACTTGAATTTTACTTGCCGGACATGCGGCTGTACCTGTCGATCTCGTATCGGGTTTTTTAGTCACGAGCGTAAGTGCCGCCAAAACGCTGCTTAAATCATCATTTATAGATGGAAAGGCCAATTATGATGACATGAAATTGGATCTAAACTGAATATAAGCAATAATACTTAGGTATCTACCACCTATAGGTACCTTTCGAACCATAATTCTGACCACTGACCATTTCTTGAAATGTAACATAACTTCGGATTCTCCGAAAAAGTCGATGAAGAGTGACATGTTCTTTAATGCTATTTCTGTGGCTTGGTACAAGAAGTACACGTAAGCCTGTACTATAGCCATATGGACACACGTACTTCTTGTTCCAAGCCACAGATTTATCAATAACGTCCTTCAATCTTTATTTTTGACAATCGCAAAACATGCCTTTTTAGTACTTAGATGATTCCGTTCTCCGTATGGTACGTTGAGCCGGTGGTCCCAGCTACTATTTCTGGTGGTATTAGTCGTTACATAAAAACCACGTCAGAGGCCGTAATGTGGTCTGAAAAAACTCTGACACCAGGGCTTGCCCACGCGATAAGAAGAAAGTAGTACCGAAACTCTGGTAAAAAGACGAAGTCATTTTTTTTAAATTCTTTTTTTATTTATATTGGGGCTTTTAACACTGGAGTTATGTCAGCCCTAAGCCATTTTCAAAGAAGAATTAGAAGTGACTCTTATCAGAAATATTTGAACACCTTTTTCTGCTACGATATAATATCTGATGTTGAGTGTAGGCAGTAAAACCATATCTCAATGCCTACAAAACGCACAATTACCGTACACATTTCCATCTAATACACCATTAAATTTAACATGAAAAGTACATTTATTATCAGTCGTCAAACGCCATTATTGTCATGGGCTCGACATTATCTACCCCTCGCCTTTTATACGCTATCGCTCGATATAATAACGGAATGAAAAGGATATCAAAATCAAAGATAATATTTTCATGGCATACAGAACACGATATCGGGACTTCTGACGATTGTTTTGTTGAAATGAATTGGAGCGTAACATTTTCTGAAAAAATGAATTCGTCTCTTGGTGTCCTTGACCTTTAGACAATAGGTTAATCAACCGTTCATTCCCAGTAGTTCCACTGAACAGATCTACCGTAACTGTGTAAAAACGCACAAAGTGACATATTATTATCACTATGTGTCCCCGTGGGAATCATGTCCGTATGCCCAGCGGGGCCCTCGGCTCTAGGGCTTTGAAACCTAGCTAATCATTTAGTGCTCATTTAGTGCTCTCTGAATATGTATGGCTTATATTTAGTGCTTCAAAGATAACGGAGTTATATCAAATCTAAGCTAGCGTCCGCCCAGCGGGGCCCTCCTTTATTATGGACAAAAATGATTAAAATGTTACATCAATATTTAGTGCTCTGAATACCTATTAAAACTGTATCAAAAGATTTGATCTAGCTGGTTTGGTTTAAAAGTTATTGCATTTTTAAGTTTTTAATTTTCAGCGGGGCCCTCTCTTGTTTGACTATATAAGTCGCTGAAATTAATGTCGCCATTTAGTGCTTGATGCCAGGTATCTGTCTGTATGGTTAATTTACATATTCTGCTTCTAATAAACCTTGAAAATGCAATAATATCTCGCAACATTGATTCATATAAAATGACATTTCGTGGACAGTCGGCATCAGAAGTAGATGAGAGCTTTACTTGTCCGTGGTTTCCTAGGGGATCGCTAGAGGGCGCTACGGTCTAAGCTTTCAGACACAAAGTTTTATCAAAATCGGGCCGGTAGTATAAGTGTAGGGACACACCTTCAGAACGTTCGGTGCCGAACATTCGGTTGAATACGTGTCTACAAGGAAATATGGTGCGTAATGGTGCGTACTGGTGTGTCGCAGGTATAGGGAAAAGCGTTGCACGCGTATTCAACCGAACGTTTGGCGCCGAACGTTCCGCAGGTGTGTCCATACACTTACATTTAGATACGCCAACAATCAGACAAACCTTTGTAGTAGGTATTATATTATAATAATAGATAGATAATAAGTACTTACCTACACACACGCGCACTTTCATGAACGTGTTGGTACTAGTAGAAGTCATACGGCAGCGAATAATTGATAATATCACATCAAGAGTCACCAGGACTAAAATACGACGTAGATGTAGACAATGTACCAGAAATACGGATGCACAATTTTAGGCGGGCTAGTAAAGATAGTAAAGCTCTCGTATACTTCTGATGCCGACTGTCCACGAAATGTCAATTAATATGAATCAAAATTGCGATATATTATTGCATTTTCCAGGTTTATTAGAAGCAGAATGTGTAAATTTACTATACAGACAGATACCTGGCATCAAGCACTAAATGGCGACATTAATTTCAGCGACTTATATAGTCAAACAAGAGAGGGCCCCGCTGGAAATTAAAAACTTGAAAATGCTATAACTTTTAAACCAAACCAGCTAGATCAAATCTTTTGATACAGTTTTAATAGGAATTCAGAGCACTAAATGTTGATGTAACATTTTAATCATTTTTGTCCATAATAAAGGAGGGCCCCGCTGGGCGGACGCTAGCTTAGATTTGATATAACTCCGTTATCTTTGAAGCACTAAATATAAGCAATACATGTTCAGAGAGCACTAAATGAGCACTAAATGATTAGCTAGGTTTCAAAGCCCTAGGGCCGAGGGCCCCGCTGGGCATACGGACATGTGGGAATCGAACCCACAACCTCCGTGCCCGATGTTCTTAATCATTAGACCACGGAGGCAGTTACGACATAATAACGACTGACCATTCAGGAATATATACTACGAATAAGAAATTGAATATTCCGTAATACAATCATTGCATTAAAAAAACAGACTGAAATATTTTCAAATAATAGAAACAAATGAAACAGAAGCAATCTTTTATTTATTTTCATCACAAATACTTTATCTAAAGCACTAAAATAAAGCACACCCTAGTGTTTACAACTCCAGCTCAATGGCACTACGATATAATCTAATCTTTCGCATTAAATAACCACTCACAAAAACAAAGCAATAACATTCAAGCACATGATATAAAATAAAGCTTTTAATTGTGGCACTAATCATGAGTAATTTATTATCAGCCGTACAATAAAACTTCAGTCGTCGTAGCATGTTGCGCGTGATACGGCTATATCTCGCCTTTACCAAATATACCAAAATAAGTGTGATATTTCACATTGGGAAATCAACTACCATTCTTAAGTCACAAATCATTCCTTGATCCCCCAAATCCAACACAGCATATCCTTACTTCCCAACAGAAGGCTTCCAAGAAATATTATTCATCCCATGGAACTGCCTCTTCAGATTCTGCCCATCAGCCCATTTGGAATTCATGTAGCTATCATCATCATCCTGCTCCAGTTTCTTCCATTCCTCCTGTTTCCTGTACGCGTGCAGCATGAGCTGCTTGCGCTGATCTTCAGATAGGACTGGCTCCCGACCTGGTGCTCCTTCAGAGTTGGAGCACAGTTTTACTGTTACCTTTGATTTGTTGTTTTTACCTGTAATCAGATTGAGAAGTTTCGTTGATTAGATATCCGGAAATGGAGAAGGTAAATGGGTCTAAAAATAGATTAGCAAACAAAATCTTGTAATATTTAGCTTTCTTGATTGTAAGTCTTTATTCAGATTATTTCTGATCAGGAACTTGACAATAAATGTTGTGTCTCAGGTCGGGTCTCAGGACTTAAGGGTATAATATTATTCGGAGCGCGCTCCATACAAACGTTCTAGGGTGATATTTTCAATACTAACCAATTAAAGTCAATGAAATTTTGCAGAAACAATCTAGAAACAAATTTCTATGCTTGTATGGAGTCAGATTTTCGTTAAAATGTATAGTTTTCAAGTTACAGTGCCTCAAAGATTTCCATACAAATCTAAATAATTATAATTAATCCTAGCATTGAAACTGTATATTTTAACGAAAATCTGACTCTATAGAAGCATAGAAATTTGTTTCTAGATTGTTTCTGCAAAATTTTATTGACTTTAATTGGATAGTATTGAAAATATCACCATAGTACGTTTGTATGCAGCGCGCATTTTCGCTCTCGGAATAATATTCTCTTAAGCCCTACCCTATCAATCCCACGGCCATAATACCTTTCTATGTGGTTAGAATCACCACTGTATTACATGACTTGTCAAGTAGTAGGTAATAGGTAAGCTTCTCCCTTTAAAACACTGCAAAAGAAATGTAATCCCTTTTTTTCTCAAGGAAACATGGAAGTTTAAACCACGAAATACCCTGCCTTATATCAACCATATCAACCCACATCCATCCACTACAAAACCTAAGCTGTCTCCTTATCAATGCATATTTTACAACAATCATTGTGCTGATCATTAAAACAGAAATCACAGAAACTCACCCAAATGCTCACTAAGCAGATTCCCACTCAGGAATTTCTTCCCGCAAGCCCATAAGCAGGCCCTGGTAGGGTCAATAACCTCAGTAGAAGCCTGGGTCCCCGCCAAATCTTCAACGTTATCCAGCTCCATACGGACCGGGTCGTGGGGAGGTAGACCTCCAGGGAAAACGATCTTGGTTGCTCCACGAAGCTCGTCAAGAGCTCTGGCTACGTCTTTCTGGGTCATGCAGTAGCGTAGATCCACCTGGTAATTTAATTGAAGGATTATTATTAGTTCTAGACAAAAATGAGTCTTGTGAAGTTGAAATTAGGTCCAAGTGGTTCCAAGTGTTTCAAAAATAGCAGCCGTTTGTTCATTCGTGTATTATACGAACGACTTCTCATTCCAATCAGAACAGGGCATTGGGCAAGCAATGCGCATTGGGCACTTATGGTTGACTGATGCCTATACATACACCCTCACTGAGGGTGCCTGTGCCCTGCAATGGCACGTATATAGGCTGATGGTGATGATGATGATGATGACGATGTTGATGATTGAAGGATGGCATAATTTTGGGGAGGTTTATATCCTGACATGTGTAAAAGATGATGTTAATGAAATAAATGTCATTTTGTATGGCTATGCAAGGTCAAAGCTTGATTATACCACGGAGTACCTACCTACTTTACTCGTAATTACTACCGTAAATTATACTGAGACGTGACGTAGAAACTATGAATTCCAAATGAAAATTTGCATTCCTATAAAAGATGATCTTTTCATTCGCAAAAACAAACTCGCCGCGAGCTATTGCCGTATTTGGTATCATAGGCAAAAAGGCAGAAATAGTTCAGTAAAGTCCAGAAACCTTTCCCATAAAACTTTTCAATCAAACCCCACTACTTCAAGTATTATCTTACATAGAACCGTTTCAATCGGCGATCTTACAGAGCCTCGCATCATTGAACTCTTCTAGTTTCACGCTCCATTGCCCTTAATGTACGTTTAGACACTACTACCCTTCCCTAGCCTAATAGCTCTGCGTTAGTCTTATCTACTGTCTGCATGGAGACTTAGGCATGCGAATTTCAGTAACACACTAACTTTAAGTCTTGACTTCAATCCCAAGCGTGATCAAAAACTTTGCTACGACTACCAACTTTTGATTCAAAGTGGGATAAGATCACTCCTAATTCAGTATTGTACTGAATTCGATCCGAATCCGAGAAAAGGATAGCACAAGCATAAGCATATGCTCACGATTATATTCCCCGATGGGGTTTGGCAAAGATATTCTGAAACCTCAGAACATCCACGTCAGAGAAAAGGATCCTCGAAACAATTACAGATTTTGACAGTCACATCGGTAAGCTGGTCCCTGATGGAATGAAAATTTTGTGATTTCTCGGATGCAGCGCAAAAGTGCTCTTAACGTATTGAAGGTTTTGGATGGAATAACGTGGCAAGGCGATGGTAGTACAGTGGTAATTTCAGTTGCTTTACTTTTTGGCATTCAATTTAGTGCCGAAGCAACACAATATTTTCAAGCCTCAACATGCCTCTGATTAACAATCTTACTATTCCGAACAAAAAGGCTACTATGAATTAAAGTTCTACTATGCTGTAAGCTGTTAGTGCCACAAAACTTGCATGCTTCTTGCTGATAAACTCCTTGGCGGTTTCGGCAGCCTTCTTCAAGACTTCTTGCATGTTTTCTGGAGGGGCCAAACCGCAGCGCCGACCCATGTCGTCCTTGCAGACCACGTAGCCTGGCGGAGCACAGCGTTGGGCCCACGAATCTTCGAGTTTCAGCTCTAAAATCTGGAAGAGATAAGTTATTTTTCAACAAAGGTTGTTGAATTCTGTCCTAGAGCTTTTTACAAAGCATCAAACCTATTTTGAAATTGTAAGTTGTCGATAATTTTATTCCAATTTCAATGGCAGAAACTTTTGACGTGTTCAGATCTGAACACCGTCTGCGGCCATAATCAGCTTATTAAGTCCCCATTGCTGTGACAGAGGTACGGTTTTCTGCTATTAAGGTGATCCGAGTGCAAGCGTCTCTTTCTTACAAGCATAAGTTTGCAATTAGCCATCCCGCTTCAATTGAAAGCAGAATCGCAAAAAAACGTAATTTTCATCAATTTCTTTTCTCTTGGGTGTTTCTAAGCTCGAAATTCAGCGAAGTTGTCTAGAAATATTTAATGTATTTAGTTAAGTACAAATAAAAATTTAAATATCAGCAGTTTAATCATAATATTGAAAAAACATAACAAAAAGGGATAAATTTGGGATGATTTTCTATCTAGATACCGAAGGCCTACGAGCTACGAGTATCAGCCAGAACCTTAAATAAGACATAATTTGTTTTCAGACTTTAAAACAAAGTTTGTCATGTTGCGTTCGTATTCAAAAAACTAGTGAGCGCGACCTCGACCGGATCATAACGCCTTAATTATTAAAAATAAGAGTTACTATCACATCTTTTGAGTTATATGGACGTAAGTCACCATTTAGCTTTTATTCCTATTGACGATTGACCAAATAAACCTACATTTATTTCTATTGTGTATCTTACATAGCTCTGCCTTTAATATAAGGATAAAAGAGTAAGTCCACTACGCGACAGCAATCTTTAAGTAGTTCCCTACTTATCCGGGCTTAAGCTCACTTGCCTACTTACTCGCTTTGTGTCTGAGGATAAACTCATGTGTATTGGTAAGGTTCGGGATATTACAGGGAGTTTTCTATTTGTTACTAACAATATTATGTAAGTACTAAGTACTAGTGTTTACCCGCGACTTCGTCCGCACAAATTATATACCAGATTTTAAGTCTGATCATAAGCTATCAAACAAAAAAAGTTTCATCAAAATCGGTTCTGTAGTTTTTGCGTGATGCGCGAACAAACAAACAAAGAAACAAACAAACACACAAACAAACAGACAAACAGACAGACAAAATTTCTAAAAAAGGTTGATTTCGAGTCGGGGATACCTGAAAACCATAATTATCGTATCTTTTTTTTTGTAAATATCTTCAAGACACGACGTCAGTTACAGTTTTATAATAGTTTAGATAGGTAGGTACATAAACTACTCTAACGATAGTGAGATTGGTATAGCTGATGGGTTAGTTTTATTTTATTACAAGTCTTTACCCGCGACTTCGTCGGTACAAATTATATACCAGATTTTAAGTCAAATCATAAGCTATCAAACAAAAAAAGTTTCATCAAAATCGGTTCAGTAGTTTTTGCGTGATGCGCGAACAAACAAACAAACAAAAAGACAGATTAAAATTTCTAAAAAAGGTTGATTTCGAGTCAGGGATACCTAAAAACTTATCGTAATCTTTTTTTGTAAATATCTTCAATGTACAGACACATTTCAGTTACAGTTTTATAATAGTTAAGATTATATATAATATTCGGGAGGATACATAAAGAGGATGTAAAGAAAAGTATAATTATGCGCTGACAGGTTTGCTTCCATAGTAAAAGTTGTTCAGTTTGATGGTCAGATCATCCTCTTAAAAAACTGTCAGCATTTCAAGTTGGACCCTGTATTAACATCTAAATTATTTTTAAATTTTGCCATCGCCTCCTGCACGGCAGGCATGGTTACTCGCCACTGGACCACCACGACTTTTTGAATGATTAATGTAAGTATTCTTAAATTTGCTGTGCCTTAATAAGGTATCATATTATGTGAGACTAAATAGAATTTAAGACCGTATGTACCATATGATTCTGCAATAAATATTATGAAGTATATCGCGATGATATCCGTCAACGCCTACGCTGATATGCTTTTATGATATGGCTCTTAACGTCTGAGATTTATGATCCTGAGTAATTAGCATGCTTAGAAAAAGTATATGTCTAGAATGAGCCTCACACTTGTTCCGTATAAAACAAAAGGGGCTAAGTTTCTTAGGTTGGTGTGCGTGAGGCGCCATACAAAATATGTATGTGTGCGTGTATATGTATAGGGTTTTGGAACCAGTACTGGTTCCTATTTTTTTCGACGCTTTCGTAGCTTTGACTGTCTATCTTGATAATCTAAGTTAGCATGGCCAATCTTCTTTGTGGAAACGTACAAAAACTCACGACCTGGCCCCTTTAGGGGTGGCCAGAATGCTTGCTATAACTACCACTTAAGTATCTATTTTTTGGGAAGATCATTGCGAATTATAAAGTTACTATACCTTACAGGAATAGTAACTAACTAATAGCATGGTGTCCTATCTCATACAAATGAAATTTTTGTTGAAAAAATGGCAATATATAGCGTTATGGTATCGATTTGTAATTAATGTTTACGTAAAGGTGTAAATTGTTACTAAAAATACATGATCTGACTACAAAAAAATCTCATGAGCCTCGGAAAATCAAGCAATTTACTTTGCCCGAAGACTGCCCGCGTTACGGCAGTCGCGTTCCATTGTTTGACGTTGGGCATCTGTACTGTATAGTATTATATAATCTGTGCTAATAGTATCAGGCGTTACTTTTCGGAAATTAATGACTAAAATAAGTACCTAGATAACACGATTGTATCGAGACCTCCGCTTCTAACCTGCCCACCAAATTACTTCTCTTCTTCTTATTCTTCTCTTTTCTCTTCTCTTCCAACTTTTTATGAGTAGGTACCTACTACACGTGTAGAGTAGAAGTTATTTGGTGGGCAGACAATATTCAATACTCAATCACAGACTTAAAAGAAGAACTAGACGGAATGTCATCTAATCATGAGTGAAGCACCCATTTCTTTTGTGTGCGTGCTGTCACGCGGTACATAAGGTGGCGGGTTGTCGGACCTGCGCCTAGAGCTACTGCATCTGTGTGAGTGTAGGTCCCTTGTAGAACAAACGAGATTGTATTACCTTGCATGCTTCACATCTTTTTAGTGCAATACTCGGTCCGTATTTCTTTCAGGTCCGTCCGTGTACTCAATACTTTATTGCGTTTCACAGTGCATAACGGTAACCTAATAATAACCTAACTTTATCGTGCGAATAAAGGGAAGCCAAAAAGGCTCTCTACTCCTACAATAAACTCTTAAAACGAATAGTGTATCAACATACCTGATCTTCATTCAACCCCTGCATTTCAGGGGGCAAAAACGTGCCGTGCTTTTGCAACTCATCCAACTCATAGCAAATTCTTGTCACCTTCAGTCTCCCATTGAAAATAGCCACAATATCCTTTGTTACTTCATCCACTGATTCGTTAACATCAGTTTCATATAGAAACTGATTCTCATCGCCTCTTTTCACAAGTAAAATAACCATTTTTACGTTTTTAAAAAGTGTTTCTGTTTTTTCCTGAGTAGAAAACGGATTATTGAACAAATAGACGTTGTCACAAGAGGTAGCTATGGTTACGGATTTTGTTGCTATGGTTACCGACTAAGGGTTACGAAAACGTTTGAAAAGGCATAGAAGATTTAATATTAGGTATTTAATCTTCTTGGGAAAGGCAGTGTTCGTTGGAAACTTTTTCGTTATCCATTTTTTTTTAGGGTTCCGTAGCCAAAGGGTGTCAACGAGACCCTATTTACTAAGGCTGGACTTAGCACAGACTTAAAACTAAGTCTGTGGGACTTAGTGCACGACCTTCGTTGGTCAGCGCTGACGGCAGATTAACCAATCAAGGGACGCGGTTTAGTACGGCGCTGACGAATTGCGCGCCGCTAATTGGTTAATCCGCCGTCAGCGCTGACCGACGACGGTCGTGCACTAAGTCCAGCCTAAGCCTACGCTGTTCATCCTCTTTCGGATCACGAAGTTCTCGAATACTGTTTTTCAGTTGGTCAATCACAGTTACACCACACATACCTACTCCTCAACGAGTGAAAATTAATCTCCAAAATGAAATCGTTTATATATACAGGGTCCTTCTTAATATGCTGACACTTTTTTAAGGAGATGTTCAGACCATCAAACTGAACAACTTTCTCTATGGGACCAACATCGAAATCGCGAAAAAAAAATCTGCTGTCCCATACATTTGGCTCGAGTAGGTTTGCAGTTTTGTATGGAAGAGCTGATTTTTTTTTCGCGATTTCGTTGTTGGTCCAATAGAGAATGTTGTTCAGTTTGACGGTCTGATCATTCTCTAAAGGTGTCAGCATATTAAGTTGAACACTATATAGTGATAATTTCTCAAAGCAGATTGCTTATTGATCCGCCGTCAGCCCACTTATAATGAGGGCTCGCCTTGCGGTAGCATTTCCCCTCTGCCACGGTATAAGATCAATTGATCATGTGCAATTTAAATTCAATTTTATACCTTATCATTATCACTAAACGAGACAGCCTATAATTGTGAAAGAATAACTTCGAACTTAGAACGTTTGGGGTTCACATGAGACTACTTTTCATGATTTTGAACATTCAAAATTAGAATCTAAAGTTATGGGGAATAAAATCCAAAGTTGCGGATTGCATGTTACCTCGCCACCCGCAAAAAGTGACAGAAATGTTTGTTAATAGAATTCTAGTTCTACGTAGAATTACATGCGTTACAAATACAAATACAAATACAAATTGTTTATTGCTTCCATATGGTACATAAGTTGTTACAATAGATTTCAGAACACAATATGGACCCCGGTGGGGCACTGCAATTTGGTAGCACTAATTAGTAATTACATAAACATTCTTAAAAGCTAGGTATAATAAATACAAATTTTAAAATTTTGGCTCATGATGGGTCACTGGCAAACCGATCGGAGCAACAAAAAAATCAGCTGTTTCATCTTAAAATAGATCCCTGTATAGGGTCCTTCTTAATAATGCTGACAATTTTTAAGAGGATAATCAGAACGTCATACTGAACAACTTTTCCTATGGGACCAACATCGAAACATATATACACTGGCTTTTCGGTGAAGGAAAACATCGTGAGGAAACCTGCATGCTTCAATTTGGAGGCATGTATTGTACCCACTGTCCATTATAAGTGGCGACGGGCTCACCCCCCGTCACACTGGACAGAGTTTCGGTACTACTGGTGAAACGTTGGTGTTCTGAGGTTCTCTGTAAGTGTCAGCATATTATTATTATGTGTCTTACGATCCGTAATCACGGGCAATTAAGTCCTGGACCTTTAGAAGGCGTGCATGGAGCCGAAGCCAACATGTAGAGGCCCGTTCAAAAGACAAGTTAATCTAAATGTAAGGGATACACATGGCGGATACCATCTCCGAGCGCACAATATGATACACACGGGGATGGTCCCCGCCAGGTGCAAAGACTATTGGAGTACGGCGCTATGGCCGCGATGGAAAAATAAGGTATTGGGCTATGAAGGTGAAAATTGGATGGATGGATACTGGGCTATGGGAGGAGACTAACGGACGCCTGCCATGACAACTAGTCTCGAAATTGTAAATAAGGCAGGCGGTGACTCGCCGACTCGTCGAGTGGGCCCCATAAAACGGCCGCACGCACAAAGTGCGACAATGGGGCAACATCCCACTGAGCGGCTAAAGGTTGTCGAGAGGTGCGGCACCGGTTTCACCATCGCGGGGTTTACCCCCGTGAGCGGGTTTCCCCGTTATTACGCCATTACGTGCAATACACTTCCAACCTGGAGCATAGGTTCTGCTCTTGCGATTCCACTCTGGACAGCCAATGATGGCAAGCCAGAGGTAGGGGGGTGTGTTACTGTCTGTATGTGTGTGTGTGAGCGCATGTCTGTATGGTCCCCCTGGATAGGGGTCCGCGGTGTCGCCAATCACCGTCAGCTCGCCACAAGCTGCCCCCGCGGGTTATTATTATTATTTATTTATTTATTATTATTACATATGATACAATAAACACAATGACAATGAATCCCACAAAACCAATTGCTCGGTTTGTCTGTGGGAGCTACAATCACGCTCAAATTATTTAACTTCTTATCTTATCTATTAGGTAGGTACGTACAGCGAACGTTGCAATACAATAATTGAACCTGTCATTATACATTTTAAGATTAGGTATGGTTCTTACGTAGGAAGTATAGTATAATAAAATTGAAAATACGAGAAAAGAAAGTTTAGCAAAGAAACAAAACAAACAGATACAATCTACACATCTACACAACTTATAGTTACGTAGTTATTTTAGTTTAAATTGTTCTTACCTATTTGTATTCATAGTTTCATAGTTTCATAGTAATTTATTTGCATTCATGTACATACAGCATTAGGTGTTACAAGTTATAGCTAAAGAGAATACATGAACCCTGTCAGGGCACAGCAACATTTATGTTTGTTATTTATTACATTACATTAGTTACAATATTATGTCATCATGATTAATAATTAATAATTAGCGAAAATATTTATTTTTCAATGCTTCAGTAAAGTACAGACTAAATATTCCTACACAAAACACAATGTCCGTATCTGAAGTAGGCCACAGTTCGCATCACACGGCCCACTGGGCTTCTCTCGCTACATTAGGCAAAGGTTCAGTCCCGGACGGTGCTATTTTTCATAGCGGCAAACTGTTGATGGAAAAACTTAAGTCGAAGCTAGTGATGGAATGTAGCCATATTTTTGGGCAGGAGAATTTTCTATACAGATTTCTACGGTAGGTTTTGGATTTTTTCATTGACTTTTTACTATACCTACAGTGTGTAAAATTAAATACGTTATTATACTTTTGGGAGTGTTTGAGACCATCAAACTAAATAACTTTCACTATGGAGCCAAAATATAAATCGCGAAAAAAAAACTGTTTCATAGTAAGTTGTAAAAATGTTGAATAAATGTATTTGTAAAGAAAACGTCTGCAGCTACTCTATGAAACTATGGAACAGCTGTTTTTTTTGTCGCAATTTTGATGTTGGCTCCGCATTGAAAATTTATCAGTTTTATGGTCTGAAGCACACCCTTTTAAGTATGTACCTATATATCTTAAGTGTATACCCTGTACCTATAAAAGAACCCTGAAGAATACAGGGTGTAACCCTATAAACAGGGAGTAACCCTATAAACAGGGTGTAACCCTGTATACAGAGTGTAACCCTATATACAGGATGTAACCCTGTAAATTTTTTACAATCTTCCGCATCGCACATTTTGCAGCATGAAATTATACACTATCGCGATTTAGCTCTCTTTTTAATTGCGCGCAATCGAACGAGATATAGCCTTATCGAACGCATCATACTACGGCCGCTGGAAAATAACTTGTATCTATGCACTACAACCATCTGCTTGGAAAGATGGTTGTAGCCTTAGATTATCAAGATAGACAGTCAAAGCTACGAAAGCGTCGAAAAAAATAGGAACCAGTACTGGTTCCAAAACCCTATACATATACACGCACACATACATAATTAGTATGGCGCCTCACGAACACCAACCTAAGAAAGTTAGCCCCTTTTGTTTTATACGGAACAAGTACTCATTCTAGACAAATATACTTTTTCTAAGGTTGTAGCATAAGTTACACCCAACAAGACTCCCGGTCAACCGAAAAACTGCAAAAAGTCATATTCCCCGCAGAAAGGTTCAACCAGCTATAACTAACTAAATGAAATACAAAAATAAACCTCGCATTGAAATACCAGCCGTAAAGTAAACAAAATAAAGCCATCGGACGTCAATGAAAACTGATAAAAAACTGCCTATGAAGCTGTCAAAGCAACCGGTATATTTTGTTAGCGAAATGCAACTGAATGCAGTGAACTGCAAACTGGGTATCAGTTAGGGTTGCCACCCGTACTATATAATATCGCACTATATTTTAGCATACTGTACTTTATAATAGGTACTGAGAAAAGATATAGTACGAAAAATCCTATATTTTTATAGCTCATTCAACTGTCGAAAATTATGAAAATGAACGTTCGTTTTTGTCCGTCAAATCTAACTAAATGGCAAATAGTGCAGATTCCTCTACTATAAATATTATCTGTGATGTATTTTAGTTAAGTCCTGTAGCATCATTATTAAAATATACATTTTTTTAAATTTATAATTAATGGACTTCTTGCTTGTGCGTTAGCACCGCATTTCCGCCAATGTCAAGTGGTTTGAGGGAGTATCTATCCAATCTCGAGGATTGTTTTTGAGTAAGAACAACAGAGGATTGTGGAGCCTTGTGGCAGGCTGAAACGCGAACCGCGCGAACACCACGCGTGAGACAAGTGTTCGGGGCAAAAAAAAAAATACATTATTAAAAAATAATAAAAGCTAAGTAAAATAGGATAGAACAAGCTTAAAATCTGCATCACCCTTCATCAAAATGGCAACATTAGTACATCCGGAAAATCTAAGTCAAGCCCAAAATTGGTACACTTGGAAAAGACAAAAACAAATCTTTTACTTATGAAACATTTTTTCTCCCAAATTTTCCGAAAGTACTATATTTTAAAGGTGGCAACCCTAGTATCAGTATACGAGATACAAATACAGATTCGAGATACAGATACGAGAATTACGAGATACGATGTGTTGATACCAAATAGGAGCATCTTGATAGTTGAATGTATTTGGTTCAATACTGTGTTCGCTTACCTTTGTACGTATTATTCTGATCGTTCTAGGTTGAAACTGATAGCTTAGATTACCAACTATGGCCCGGTAGCCATCTAAGTGGAGAAGGGTCGAGAGGAGCAGAGCGGAGATGCCTTGCAGCTGGGGTTTCCTCCGAAGCTGAGCATCCCAAACAACCATCATTTAGTGACAAAAGGAATACCTACACATCATCACATCATCATCAGCCTATCATCGTCCACTGCTGGACATTGGCCTCTCCCAAGGCGCGCCACAAAACTCTGTCCTCGGCCTTCCTCATCCAGTCGCTCCCCGCTACTTTTTTTAGGTCGTCTGTCCAGCGGGCAGCAGGGCGTCCCACACTACGCCTACCAGTTCGCGGTCTCCACTCTAGAACTCTGACAAAAGGAATAGGTACAACAATATTCAAAAATTCGCTACGCAACATAGAAATCAAAATTGTGTCATAATAAGAATATCAATGCTGAGTGAGTTCAACAATACAAATGACTTTTGAGCAATTTGTAAAACATACGCCAAATTACTCATCATAACTTCCTCTAAGGACAAAAAAGCTATTTTAAAAATGTTTATGTTTACTAATTATTTTGAATTTTTTCATTCAGTGAACTGTCCAACTTTTTAATAATGAAAAAAATCAAAATAATTTGTTGTCAAAAATGTTTAAAATTGCTTTTTTTGACCTTTGATATGAGTATATTGTGAGTCATTTGGAATACGTTTTACAAAAATGTACCCAGCCGTTTCCCACCTGTAGTAGCCCAAACATGATATGTTTTGAGAATTCTTTTATGGATTGAAAGGTAATGGTGTACCATATTTTTAGAACCGAATCATGAAGCCCTTTCATTTGATACCCCACACGACAGGTTTCAGAAAAACATTTTTTTATCCCATAGAAACAAATTTTGACGTCATAACTCACCACTCCACCAATTGAGAAAGCGACACCGTCATTTTTCCTACTCAGCAAACTCTACTGAATGCAACGATACCACGGTCAAGGACCTGAAAAAAAGACGGACGTAATCTCGCCTAATCACGAATGAAGCACCCATTTCTTTTGTGTGCGTGCTGTCACGCGGTACATAATGGTGACGGATGTAGGACCTGCGCCTAGAGCTAGTGAATCTGTGTGAGTGTAGGTCCCTTGTAGAACAAACAAAAATGTTGGACCTTGCATGCTTCACATCTTTTTAGTGTCACATTACGTCCGTCTTTTTTTCAGGTCCGTGACCACGGTATAAAAATACTCAGTCCTACGAAAATCTTTATTTGACGAATTTATTTAAATTTTCATCAAGAGGACCGAATATTGAATTCCGGCAATGTTTCTAGACATTTGAGCTCAATCTCGATGTTTCTAATGACAGTAGAGGATGGATAGGATACTGATGATGATGACGATGGTCTCGATGATGTTGTCTGTTTGTTGCAGATACCAGGTCGAGCTCACAGGCATGGCCACGACGTCTCCACCGAGGATCCTGAGCTGACTGATGTCCACGACAACACTACACACCATGGGAAGGTATGGCTGTTAACTTCATAATTTAGACCTACAAATTTTACCGTGAAATTGGGTAACATTGTAACCATTTTATACATAAACTATGACACTTTTTAAGCGGAAAACAAAACTGAATAATCTACACGACATGAGAAGTGATTTGGTTTTTCTTGAAATCAATTTTTTAACCCCCGACGCGAAAAGAAGGGTGTTATAAGTTTTTAACCCCTAACACAAAAAGAGGGGTGTTTGACGCCTATGTCGGTCTGTCTGTTTGTCTGTTTGTCTGTCTGTCGGTATGTTGGTCTGTCTGTCTGCGGCATCGTAGCTCCCAAAGGGATGGACGATTTCGATGCGTTTTTTTTATAGAAATCAAATTTTTGCGAGGGTATTCTTAGCGTTGTTTCATGAAAATTGGTTCAGTAGTTTTCATGTAACTTTAAAAATTGCAGGGATATGTAAAATATTACCTATAATATTAATTTTAGTAAAACTAATTTTCGTCACATTTTCTTAAAGGCTCCACCTATTTGTCAGATATTTATATATCAGGAAATGTAGCACTATAACGGGAAACAAATTTCATTTGCCCTGAACATCGCATTAAAAATGGTCCAAATCTTAGTTTTTAGGAGTCATCGTATTTAGCGAAAGCCCACATTTTGTTCGTCGGATTTGCATACGCGTTGAAAATCGCTGGCCCTGAAAGTCAAGTTTTTTTTGAAAATTTTCTCTGTATGAAATTTGTCCGAAAACGCCCCCCTGTGCACGGGGCTCCTATCTGAAACTTCTCAGTTGTTTTTTCGTTAAGGGGCTACCTGCCGGTTTTGGGTAATTTTGTAACCATTTTATTCATTAACTATGGCACTTTTTGAGCTGAAATTTAAACTGAACCATCTACAGGATATGAGAAGTCATGTGGTTTTTCTAGAAATCGATTTTAATGAATAAAACCGAAGAAAAGGGACTCTAAAGTCACCCCATTTTTTCCAGTTGTAACCATTTTACTCTTACATTTTTAATCGGAACAAAATGAAAATTTACTATATTGTTCACAATACAATTTAGAATGATGTAGTTTTATTACTTTTTCGAAATTAATAAAAAATCATCGAATTTTTCAAAGAAAACAGCAAAATTCTGACCGGAGCCACGCGCTCTTTCTCATCGATTAGTATGGAGTGTGAGTGAGAGGAGAGTGGTCCACGGCTGATACGCCTTAATCTCTCATGACCCTCTAGCCCCTCAGATATTCAGTTTACGCCCTGAATATGACAGCGTTCAAACCATTGATCAGAAATACTATGGACTCACAGTCTCATACAAAATCTTAGCTAATTTTTGTGTCCGAATTGATAATACTTTTTAAACTTCTGCAAAAAGTTTACAATCACAAGCCTTTTTTCTGTAATCTTTTCGCGTAATACGTATCAATGGAACATATACCTTATACCTCAGGTATAAAGTTGTAAAATGTGCCATTTTTGGACCGCTGATTGTGTGTCTACTTCTGTTATATAAGAGGTTAATGGTTCAAACCTTCTGGGCACCCGGTCCAATACAGATTACGGTTTACAAATAATCTAGGACCGGAAAAAAATTAGATTATTTGTCAACCGTAATCTGTATACTTTACTTTATAATTATAACACTGCAAAGTTTCAGCGATAGATGAGTTACTGTCAGGGTCAAACCCTAAAATTACTGGACTAGAAGAAGATGACAGATTTATGAAAATTGGTTTATGGTTTTCTTGATTGAGAAATTTTTAATTTTGTTTTGAGGGTGTCAATGGACTGCATAAATACTCTTAACAGTGCAGTCTGTACCTAAATATGTTCAGACCTTGTTACTCTCCAAACAGGATATCTACAAATCCCATTGGCCCATACATACAGTCGACAGACACTTTGACAAATTACATCAGTCTCCACGCATACTGATTTGCATGCCCTCTGCCTTTCCGGCTCGGGTTCAATTGATATGTCGACATATTCAAGTTACATTTGAATATGGGATGCTATACAGGGTCCTTCTTAATATGCTGAGGGTTTTTAAGAGGATGTTCAAACCATCAAACTGAATAATTGCAAATCTATAGTGAAATCGTAGATAATTTTATGAAATATACTGACACTACTTCATTAATTTATCCACATTTTCACGTTAGACTCAGAATTATAGACAGTATTCGAATTTTTGCCTGCGAATAGTCTCCAAAAAACATCCAAAAACGGTTTCATTTGACAACTCATGTTTGTTACTCTATTCCTGTAATATAAGGTATAATACCTTTATGTAGTTACTTTTATTATTGCGTGATATATATTAAACACAACAGTCCCAGTTTTACTTTAATAAATATTGATCCCTTAAAGTAGCCATTATCAACAGCCTATATACGTCCCACTGCTAACTTACGGCGTAATTACAGGATACAGTGTGCCAATTTTTATAATACAACATTGCCAATGAAAGATTTCCAAAGATTAAAAATCGCCCTTGCGGATTCGAACCAAGGCCCATCTGATTGAGTGTGCATACTTCACCGCAACGCGCCAGTGATGCACTTCCAAAATCCCCTATATAATTTTTACTTTTTATGTAGGTACTGTAAAGAATCTACGAACACCAAAAATGTTTTCTTTTTAAGGCTTCCGCACATTGCAGCGATATTATCGAGCGATATTATCGACAGCGATATCGCGACACCTTACACACTGCAGCGATTCCGCGATTCGCGTCACGCATGTGCCCTTCACTGAATGTAGTAGAAAGAGATTGCGTCAGGTTGCGATAATATCGCGGCAGTGTGTGGGATCGAGCGCGTCCCCATACAAAATGTACTGAGAACAATTATCGCAAAATCGCAGCGATATTATCGCTCGATAATATCGCTGCAATGAGCGGAGGCTTTTATTCTTCTAAGTTTTCCCCAACTGGAGGAAAAATTAAGTAACATCAGTGGCCAAAAAATATTGGTCTAAATCATAACCTTACACACACAACATACAGTAGTACATCTAACATCAAGACAGGCTTTCATAAAAACAAACCACATATGCCGAGCACCGTGCCCGTACCGTGCGCTGAAATTTACAATCAAAACGTTGGTTCGTCAAAGGGTTAGGCTTAGTTCAAGCCATGAGAGGTCGGTATAAAGTTTGAAAGAATTAATGCGCAATTTCCTATTCTTAAAAACTTTGCTTTTTTATGACTTTGTTTTATGATTCTATCTCGTTTGTGAATTTCGCAATGCGCCTATGCCTTCATAGATGGACGCATTCCGAATTTTATAAGGGGACTAAAAGTCCACAAAAGCGATGCGAGCCTGCGGAGGGGAGAAACGGAAAAATATTAATACGATTGCATAAAATCTCCGCTCCGAGATTTTAAGCGAGAGAAGGGAGGAGGTCAGTGAGATGCGTCGGTCAGACGACATTGTAAGGGCTGCGGGTCAGACATGGATCAAATTGGGACAGGACCGTAAGGAGTGGCGCAATAAAAAGGAGACCTATTGATGTAGGCTGATTTGATTGATTGATAAGCTTTTAAGCAAAAAAGTTTCATCAAAATCGTCCCAGTAGTTTTTGCGAGCTGCTCAAACAGAAAGACAGTGATAAAAGACAGAAATACCAACTAGAACTTGGCTTTATTCAGCAAAGAATTATAGGTAGACATTTTACGTAATAAGCTTGACAAATTGACAACAGACCATAGATAAGTACACTACAGACAGACTACAAATAAAAAAAATCTGTGATTTTGAGTCACTTACACCTAAACACCATTATCGTAACTTTTTTTTGTAAATTTCTTCAATGTACAGATTCACCTCTGTGTCACTGTTATGCTATTGTAGATGGTAGACGATCGCAAACAAATCATTCACGATTTCCATGTTGGTCCCATAGATTAAAGAATTCATTCCACGTTAGGTAATTTACTCGCTACCTCTTCTAACTTGTCCCACATACAAATATACAAAACAACCAAGTCATATGCAAATTTGAAACCCCTGGAGCTACAGACTTCAATTTGTCAACCCTATTGCCGTCTGCATTTTTTACCTTGAAGCTTTTAAGTCGAAGGCTCAAGGTTCAATTTTGAGCGCAAGCTTTTAAGGCTAATGTGTTTGGAAGTTATTCGATTTTGACATAGAAATCAATGGCATTAGAACTAAAAATTATTTTTAATTTTTTTTTCTGTGTGATAATATGTCAGTATTTCTTATGTGTAGTAGCGCTCACAATTTTCTAAATCTCCTAGGATGTGTAGGAGGTGACTAAAGGATACCTAGGATTCTTTTGTTTATGTAAGCAAAGTCCACCACTTATAAAATAAACTTAAATGCGTTACCACAAACTGAACAACTTTTACTTTGGCGGTGAGCGAGGAAAAAATCGGCCAATGGGAGTGCTTCAACTTCCCAATAACGTGATCGAGCGAGCGCGCTATTGGCGGATTGTTTCCTCGCTCACCACCTCGCTACCTCGCACATCTCTGGTGGAAACGCAGCCTAACCCTGTTACACCCTGTATACCTATCGATCGACAATTCAAACTGAAACCTTTAATATTATGCTAAAAGTCAACACACCTTGCTTAAAATGTTTGAAATGTAGTGGATAGTTGTACCAAGTTTTTTGTTCACCCCGAAAGGCAACACATTTGTGAATTTATGTATGTATGTATTTCTGACTATCGCTCGTCACCACCCGTTTTCTATCAGTAAAGTTTATAATAGAGACAAACAAAAAACTCAATTTCAGAATTTAATTTCGCCGCGAAAAGTAAAAACATTGTTTCGACAGTTGAAATCGAAACTTTGTTTGAATTCCAGTTTTCCATACGAATCGTGCTATTGATTCTATTCTATATCAGATTTTTTTATAAGAACCAATAAAAACAACTCCCGTATAAAATCGACCGGCTGATTCGGACTTTTTGTATGGGAGGTCCAAAAATTTATTGATCTATGTTCCTTAGGAAAAGCTTCATAGTTTCATAACTTAATAATAATCTAAACTACCTATTATAAAACTGTAACTGAAGTGTGTCTGTACATTGAAGATATTTACAAAAAAAAGATTACGGTATGGTTTTTAGGTATCCCTGACTCGAAAACAACCTTATTTAGAAATTATGTCTATCTGTTTGTCTGTTTGTTTGTGTGTTTGTTTGTTCATCGATCACGCAAAAACTACTTAATCGGTTTTGATGAAACTTTTTTGTTTGATAGCTTATGATCTGACTTAAAATCTGGTATATAATTTGTGCGGACGAAGTCGCGGGTAAACACTAGAAATTATCACTCACTTATTCAATTTTGGTTTATGTGATGTATTATTTAAGTCGTGTCAATTCATGTATCTGGTAAATAAAAAAATACAACATACAAAAATTATATAAGTGCGTTCACACACGATGACGCACTGGCACTGACGCAGCGGCAGACGTCAGTCCGTCATTTGTGAAGCAAGGAGTTGTATGAAACCGCACGTAGAAGCACACACGGTGACGCATTGACGCACCGAGTGTGGTTCTATGAACTGACATCTGCCGCTCCATCAGTGCGTCATCGTGTGTTAACGCACTAAGGTAGGTATGTATTCTGTGGTGTCATAAATATACTCTTTAAACTATTTTGGTAATTCATGACTAATGATTGAGATATTGCAGATATCCTCGCTATGTTTTCCGTCGCCGTTTGATAGTAAATTACGTAAATAAGTTAGAAAAACTAATTGGTACATAGCATAGCTTCCGTGCGTCACCATTCATTCTAATGTATTCAGAGTATAGTAGTAAGTATACAGGGTGTTACATAAGTAAGAATACATTTTTAAAACTCTGAAGGGGGTTGTTTAGACCGTCAAACTGAACAACTTTCTCTATGGGACCAACATCGAAATCGCGAAAAAGAAATCTGATATCCTATACATATTTTAGCTCGAGTCGATTTGTAGAGTATAGAACATATTTTTTTATTTTCGCGATTTCGATAGTCTAAACCACCCCCTTAAATGTTTATTTGTATTTTTGTAACACCTTGTATAAGAAAGTTGGCCCTTACCAGTTTCCCTAAAGAAACACTGAATATTGTGTCCATGGTAGGTATCTATTCACTGTAAAAATAACAAACTTCGCCACAAAACAAGCGGAACGAAAATGCGGAGTATTTTTAGACACTTTGCATTTTGGTCGATTGTCTATTCAAGTCATGAGGTAGCAACATCGTGCCCCAAATCTTGTGAGCCCTCAAGCCCAAGCGCAAGCCGAAGTCGGGCCTGAACTTAATAACATTGTAAAAAGGTTTGTTTGTGTGTTGTCAAGTTTCAAACGTGACCTTAAATATATATTTTTAGGTTTCCATACCCAAAGGGTGAAAACAGGACCCTATTACTAAGCCTACGTTGTCCGTCCGTCCGTCCGTCCTACCTCTTTAGGGCTGTAACTTTTGAATCGTGATAGCTAGACGCGTAGCTAGGGTTGTTGAGAACCCCCCTAAATTTTAAAATTTTTTACGTTTTTGTTAATTTGTTAATAAATCCGCCGCAATAACGAATATTCTGTGAAAATTTCAACTATCTAGCTATTACGGTTCAAAAGTTATAGCTCTAAATAGGTAGGACGGACAACGTAGGCTTAGTAATATGGTCCCATTTGGGTACGGAACCCTAAAAACGACGCCAGCTTTACCCAAAGGCCTTTCCATTCTGTTCTGTGCAAAAATTGAAATGCATACTACGCCATCTCCTTTCAACTATCGGTAGCAAAATGACATTCGATAAAAGAGACACATTTCAACATTTTAGTCCTCACAGTATTTTTCAATTTTTCTACACTGTTTTTCGTAACGTGCTGTATAAAGTGTTAAAAAATTGGACATTGGCTAACGGTCTATAAAATTGCCGTGTCTATTATGCCAGGTCACCCACATTTCATACGTCAGGGCCAGTTAAATCCAAAATAACTTTTTATTTCGCCAGTCTGTGAAATAGCTTTTTGACTATTTATAAACAAGGGAGGTTTTAGCTGTGGTTCCGGCTTAAAATAGACCGAGCGATGATAGACGGAAGAGAGCTTGCCCCTCAATCACGAGGCGGCGGTTCGATTTCTGGCCTGTACCACTAAGTTCTTCGGAATTAATGTACGGTTGTATTTATCACTAGCTCGGCGGTGAAGGAAAACATCGTGAGGAAACCTGCCTCCCGAGAATGAACAGAAAATACCACAAGTTCGGAGGGAAATATGGGTGAGCTTGGGGCGACCAGCGATGGTCTTAGGCCGAGATTCAGAGACGATTTTCTGGCTCGCTAATTTAGGTGTCAAATGCTCCAAATGAACATCGGTCTTCTCACATTAAAAAGAATTGTTTACAATTTTGCATTGACGATGTGCAGCCTGTGCGTCCAATCACATATCAAACAGACACTTTATTCAGAAAATTCTGTATTAGAGATGGGCGCTTATATCGAAGAAAAAACATTACAATAATAAATAATTGGCCAGTATTCGAGCGGAAGTTCTTGATTGAAAAGCTAAAATTTTATATTGTTTTATTCCTAGCAATAGTCGGATGATTAATTCACTATTTCATTTGATTATTAAGAGCAATATTTAGTTTCATTTGTAATGGACGAAGTTCTAATTAACGTTAAATAATTTCCAATATAATGCACGGTTAGCAGATATTTAGTAAATAACTAATTTTATTCTTCAAGTCCTATATGCACTAATCTACTAACTTTAATGTTATACAAACAGACATACAGACTTGGACAGAGTTTCAGTACTATGCTTTTCTCATTCTTTTTTGTAAATAATTCCTTGAAAATAGAAGGAATAAAAAAGGGTATCTTATAATATGTAGAAAAAAAGTTAAAAAAAAAGGTTATAGCCTGTAGAATCCCACTGCAGGGCAAAGGCCTCCTCTCACGAATAAGGGTGAGAGGGAGTGGGCCATACTCCACCACGCGGGCCCAGTGCGTGTTGGTGGAGGCAAGTTAGTGGTCACCTTGCTGTCAGAGAATTTTCAAGCCGCCAATAGGCCTGTGACTTGGCTTAACGAATAGTTACAACGCCATCTGACGGAACTATCCGAGACCAACTACTTAACGTGCCTTCCGAAGCACGGAAACGCTCGAGATGAAATACCACTAAACGGTCACCCATCCAAAGACTGACCGGACCTGACGTTGCTTAACTTCGGTGATCGTTTCCAATACCGAAGCTCCACTACGCCAACGAGCGCTTCACCAGTGCAATATGAAGAAAGAAGGCATAATATATTTATGAATAAACTGTTTCTTATCTAATTGAATTAAATTTTTTATAAGTCAGGTTATTTACCTATCATCGATACAATCATTAGATTTTTCCCATCTCTATTCGATACAAAAGGACTCCAAGCGTTCCATACGTTGACACTTCTGTACTCTTGTTCAGATTTTGACGTCTGATCTCTTTGAACAATTCGAACCGTGTCAGAGGTGCCAAACGTGTAATGTCAGGGGTGGCGAACGTAATGGAATGTGTTCTTTTGTTTAGGACAGAGGTTGTTTGGCACAGTGGCTGGGTAAATTGATGTTTTTATGTACATTTTCTAAAGCGCTTTTTGTCTATTGTTCTGTTTTTCTAAAGCTAGCTTTGTTTGGAAAATTGAGTTAGGTTTCTCTCTTTAAATTGATGGTTAATATCGTTTTTAGGCTCCGTAGTTAAACCATGAATAGTTACTTTCGTCCATTCTGTCTGTATGCTCCGCTTCAATCGCTTCTTCGAATTATTTTGCACCTATACAAACAAAATTTGGCACGAAAACAGATTATAAGTTTTCCACCTATTATCCATATTGTACTATTCAGAGTGTAAGCTTAAATTCGTAACATTTTACAATCAATAGTTTTCATCTGTAAACAGCCATTTATCGATCGGCCTATTAATACTATAGAAACTCAGAAAAAAATGTCATCATCATCAGTCTATCATCGTCCACTGCTGAACATAGGCCTCTTCCAAGGCGCGCCATAAAACTCTGTCCTTGGCCTTCCTCATCCAGTCGCTCCCCGCTACTTTTTTAGGTCGCCTGTCCAGCGGGCAGCAGGGCGTCCCACACTACGCCTACCAGTTCGCGGTCTCCACTCTAGAACTCTGACACCCCATCGGTTGTCAGTTCTTAAAATGTTTTACTCCATCAATATTGTCACGATCTTAACTATCTATTGTATCGATACTGTCGATAGGCCGATCTTGTGATCGGTCTACTATCGATAGAAGTCAGCAACACTAGTTAGTAGTCTACCTACTGACACTTGATTATAAATATTCCTAACTCATGTGCTACTGACTGTTTGTGACTTTGTGACTTTTTTGACATTTTCGCTTTAGTTAAATTTTACTTTGTTTTATTTTAATTTTATTAAATTTTTTGTAATTATTTAGTTTTAATTAAGCAGTAGGTATAACATTATCTGACATCGTTTATTTCTTTAAATTATTATTTTGTGACTTTTAATTACTATTTTATTCGAATATTATGTACGCCTGTCTAAGGTAGGGTTACAGTAGAACACCAATTGATTGTAGCTGAACACCTGCTTTCTACAGTTATATTTTATGTATAATTCACCTGTAATTCATGCAATAAATTATATTGATATGAATTGATATATTATTGATACTGACCACGTTTCCTATCTTTCTATAAATGCCAGCTTAAATATATTTTTTATCAATTGTAACAAAGAATGTGATCGATCACCCCAAAAAAAAAACGGCTGTATGCTAATCTCAAAGAAATCCTACTATTTGAAACTTTACCTTCACGCATTCTGAATTAAACTCTACCTCTTAAAAACAGATATCAAAGTCAATTGATAACTGTAAGTCTAAACCCATGTTAATCACGAACCAATTTCCAGATTAATTTCATTACTATAACATCTGCATTGTAATCTGTTTCCTATCTCAAATCAATCAAGATCGAATTCAATTGATAGCATGCCACCTGATCTTCCTATTGTGTCTGACCAATCACAAGTAGACAATTTGATCAGAATGTCTATCAGAATGCGTTTGTACCTAATCGAGATCGCTTTGCGATTTGAATGTAGCATTGCACAAGCTAGTCTATATGGAGAAACATTTTATTAATTAATACTAACATGGTCAAATATCCATGTTGTACCCACTCCTATAAAGATCGGAAACTCTGTGCTCGAAGTTGTTGACGATTATGTTTATCTGGAACAAACTATCCAGTTAGGTAGGTCCAACTTCGAGAAAGAGATCAACTGTCGAATCAAACTCGGCTGGGCAGCGTTCGGGAAGTTACGTAGTATCTTCATGTCCCAAATACCGCAGTGTTTCTAGACGAAAATCTTTGACTAGTGTGTGTTTCCAGTGATGACATATGGAACAGAGACGTGGTCACTCACTCAAGGCCTCATAAAAAAGGCTGAAAGTCACCCAAAAGGCAATGGAGAGGGTTAGCTCGGAGATTCACTGCGAGATCGAATCAGAAATGAAGAGATCCGCAGAAGAACCAGAGTAACCGATGCAGCCCAAAGAATTGCTAAACTAAAGTGGCAATTGACGGGCTACTTGCTCGCAGAACCGATGGCCAATGGGCCAGAGAGTTCTTGAGTGGTGACCGCGTTCCGGAAAGCGCAGTGTGGGTTCGGTCCGAAGAGTTGACACTGGAACGAAATACTTTGGTAGGCCCCCACAAGGTGGACCCACGACCTGGTGACGTTGGATGAGGGCAGGGCAGGCCCAGCATATGTCCAGAAACTCTACCCGGACATTCTTCCGTTCCAGTGTCAACTCTTCGGAACGAAACGGTCGCGATATATCAAAAATCGAGCTACATGGCCCACAGTGGACCTATCAGCTGAGAAGACTTTCAGTTAAATTTACCAGAATTCTACTTTAAGGTATAAAACAAAATATTTCTAGCAAGGTCTTCCGAAAAAGCTTCGGAATCGATCTGAATTGAAGATTTTTAGCAAAATCAGTAGTATTTCGAAAAACTAAATCGTTGATCATCAGCTCCATCATCAGCAGCTCATGATTTAAGCTAAATTTTCACCTCAATCTCCAATTAATTTTTAGAATTGTAAAGGTGCTAACACACAAATCTTTTCAGGAGCGCGGCGGCTGGTCCCAGTGGAGCGAGTGGTCGCTGTGTTCGCGAACATGCGACGGTGGCGTGTCGCGACAACTCCGGACATGTTCGTCCCCGGCTGGGTGTCGTGGCGAGCCTGTCCGGTACAAGATATGTAACATGCAGGTGAGTTGTTACTTGTTTAGTTTCTAAAAATGTTCTCCGATACAGAAATGTCCTTTTCTAAGAATGTCCCTTTCCCAGAATTTCCCTTTTCCAGAGTGTAATTTTCCCAGAAATATTTTTTCCCGGTATTTCTATTTTCCAGATTGGTCCCAGAATGTCCCTTCCAAGAACTCCCCCATTCCAGAATATTATTTTCCCAGAATATTTCTTTCCCCAATGATCCCTTTTCCAAAATGAACCTAGAAGACTTCATTTGACAGTTTTATAACGGTCATTCCTAAGTAATCAAAATAATTTCAGGTAAAGTAAAGGTATTTTTGTGACGTTTTCAAGAGTCAGACATTACAGGTCGCAAAGCTTTGTATACTCATGGTCCAGTTACTATAATGGATTATAATTTAGTATGCTACGGTTTTAATGTCGACGATCATATACTGAATAACTTTCTCTATAGGAAGAACGTCGAAATCGCGATAAAAAAAAACAGTTATCCCATACGTTTGAATCGAGAATGATTGCAGATTTTGTATAGAACAGCTGGTTTTTGTTTCACAATTTCGACGTTGTTCCCGTTCCGAAAATGTTTGATGGTCTGATCGTCCTCTTATAAAACTGTCAGCATACGAAGAAGGACCCTATAATTATGTGCATAATGCCCCTTTCCCAAAATGTCTCATTCCCATATTTTCCCTTTCCTCTTCCGTTTCTTCTTCAGCGTATGTAATATAGTAAAAGTATAGACATCCGTATAATAAACGGTATCGTTTCCTCCCTTACAATACCAATTCCCCCTAACCCTAAACAATAATGTGCCACAATTTCTAATTAACTTACGTCTCTAATGTAACGAGTTGAGATCTTACTAAGTAGCTATCTACATTTAATTATACGAAACCACTTCCCACGTTCGGCGTCCGGGGTCCGGGGTCCGGAGTCGGTAGTCCGGACTTAGTTTCCGGAGTTTCGCATTTATTCAATAAACTCAAGACAAGTCTTGTCGGTGAACTCTTGGCACGTGCAGTTAAAGACAAAGTGAAGTGTAAAGTTGGGTGGGTAATGAAATAGTTTGAAAACTTTTATTGTTCTGCATGTTGAGATATTAAGATAGGGTAATAAGGATATTCTGGATATAGTATAAGATGTCTGATCCACCTAGAGGAATATCATTGTCGTCATGCTATGGATGCTCTTTGCTCTTGCGACTCAATCATGAAGCGGCGCGGTTTGATTCCTGGCCTGTACCACTAAGTATGTACTGTTGTATTTGTCATTATCATTGGCTTGGCGGTGAAGGCATACATTGTGAAGAGAACTGCATACCCGAAAATGAAAAGAAAATACCATAAGTTCAGAGGTATGTATTAAATATCGGCGAGCATGGGACGAACACAAAAGTCCAGCAATTGTCGCAGTGTTATAAGCCTCCAGCCAAATTATAAAGGATGCTCTCCTCTTGGACTGACTTGAAGACCTGAAACTGAGAGCTAAGAGCAACTGGACGAGAAAGACCTTGATTTTCACAGTGTGATGATGATGACGAATCATCAATGATCGAGAATCGGTCTAGTGTTACTCTTATTTTCGAGTCAATGGTTCTTCGGTGGTGTTTTTATATTTGACAGGCCAGGTATTCGGTGAGTCTGATAGCGTCAGGTGTAGCCATAAGATATGGTCACGGTATCAAGAACTCAGGGTACTTGAATAAAAAAAGAGGAAAAGGATTGTGCGAATTCTCCACTAATCCACCGACAGGAGCGTAGCTCATAAATAAGATAATGATGATGGCCTAAAATAATGTGAATGCCTTTCATTGCCCGACAGTGTACAGTCGAAACCAATTATCTAGGAGACGGACGGCAGGGACTGCAACAGTTAGATTGCGACTGTGAATGTTATAAACATACCTACAGTACCTAAATCAATTTGTATGCACTAAGTCCAAAATAATGATGTAAATTTCAAATATTTATATGTAACAGCCATGTTATTGCCAAATCAAATACTGAATAGGTTGAAGAATTGTGTTCTCTGATATAGTAGGTTCGGTAGCTTAATCGGACGAAAGTTAATCCCCGGTTTGGAAGGTTGTGGGTTCATGTCCCATCATAGACTTAATTTTTAATCTTTAATTCGAATAAATGTACATAATAGACATCAAATACTTATGACTTCAAGTCTCACTAGCAATTTTTTTCTGAATTTAGGCTTTTCATTTCATGCTGTTGGGCGCCTTAGAAAATTCAGGTGGCACTAATACGTTGTATTTGATTATTAATCATCATCATCATCATCATCAGCCTATCATCGTCCACTGCTGAACATAGACCTCTCCCAAAGCGCGCCACAATAATCGGCCTTCCTCATCCAGTCGCTTCCCACTAACTTTTTAGGACTGGACAAATGAGTCCAGCGGGCAGCAGGGCGTCCCATACTACGCCTGCCGTTCGTGGTATCCACTCTAGAACTCTGACACCCCATTATATTAATCAATGTAGTAGTATATGAAGTAAGATTTGCAGTCTTGGCCGCCCTAGGCCCCAGGCCATGTTGTAAGTAGGTACCAGCCGCCCCTTTCTCAGCATCCATCATATCTCGAAAAAAAATCTGCTGTCCTAGATTAGAGTCGAGTCGGTACAGCAGTTTTGTATGAATATGCTGTTCTATACATAATTATTAAATGGTTTGGCTCTACCATTTTTGGAGTGTTGGTTGATATCAATGATTCTTTATAATAGTAGATTACACACCGAGGGCAGGAAAGTAAGAAAGGTCTCAGATCTCAAGTAATTGTCAAGAAACATGTGATCTGAGGCTTTCTTATTTACTGCCCGAGGTTAGTATACTATTTTTCTCCTCGACTGAGGTGGAAAGCGGCAAAATCTTTTAGCGCAGCGGGACGACAATTGACGCTTTCCATCCGGAGGGGAGAAATAAATATTATTCTAAAAACACTATCAGTTCAACCTAACCAAAGACCTTCTTTTTTTTTCTTAGCCTTTTCAGCCCACTGCTGGGCAAAGGCCTCCCCCCTAATCCTCCATGCATCCCTGTCCTGAGCCAGTTCCATCTACTTTTCGTCGAAGGCATCCAGGTCGTCTCTCCATCTCTTCCGGGGTCAACCCTGACGGCGACGTCCATTCTCCGGGATCCAAGGTGTTCAAAGACCTTCTTAGCGACAAAAGAATCTTCAATATAAAAATCCAAAATATCTTCAACCTATATTTTAAGAAAATAGCTGTCGTGGTTGCGTTTCGCTACTGCCTAGACCAATTTAACGTTCTAGGCTACTGCTCTTTAACTGATTTGTCCAAATTAGTTACTAGTAATTTTTACTTTTAAATACCAACTTTTAGAGATGTGTTTTTTTTTATAAAATTCTTTAAGGGGGTTGCAGAGGGAGTTGCACTACACTAGATGGCGCTCGGGAGCATCATTCCTGATTTTATCACATTTTATTTTATATCTTCGTAATTATGTTATAAATTGCAAATGTTATTTGAGATGCGTAATCTTGATTTTCTTAACTATTTTTCCATATAAAATATTACTTTTGTTAATACCGTCTACGAATGTTATACGTCAAAGTTTTGTTTGAAATTGATTAAAATTGAAATGTATATCAAATTCGTATGAACAATAAAATTACTATAACTTGTAGCTAGATCAGTAAAACATAAACACAAGTGCCCCCGCATAATTGAAAATTTTGATTGAAATCATCACAATTACGAGATATAAAATAAAATGTGATAAAATCAGGAATAATGCTCCCGAGCGCCATCTAGTGTAGTGGAACTCCCTCTGCAACCCCCTTAAGGTTTTCTGTTTAAAATAATTATAGACCGGCCGTCGTTTTCGTAAAAAATAACAGGTCCAGATTCGCCACCCTTCGTTGTAACTTGTCATAAGAACTGATTTTATCAGTATCTTTCTTTGTCACATTATCAATCGTTTTAATACAATTCATCATGGTAAGGGACCATCATAAATTGTATTATAAAGAGTGGGACCATCTAAATTAAGACTGACATTTAGATTTACGAATATACGTTACGAACTTGATTCAAATGTGAATTTCGTGTCCATTGATTGATCGGGAGTATCAATTTTTATTATCGTTAGATTTGAAGGGTATTTATGAATTTTTGTATTCGATGATTTGCAAAAATAAAACTCTTTACTCGGACAGAATTTTTTTCCACCAGCTTTTTTAACAGTAATGGAATGCTTTTTAAATGTTTCACTCTCTCTTTGTAAAATATTGTACCTACTCTGTGGTAAAAACATGTGTTCAATGTACACTATTTTCATATTACAAAATTCAAGCCTACGCTCTGTCCGTCCGTCCGTCCGTCGTAGCTCTAGGTATCTTGGGAACCGTAATACGTAGGTTGACATTTTCACAGAATTTGTACAATTGTTTTAGATTTTCTAGAAAATAATAAAAAAAGTAAGTATAAAAATCATGCACAACAAAACGTGTATATTTTCAAAGCTTTTTGTTTTTTCTCTATCGTAAAAATGGCACTACAAACAAACAAGCTTTAAACTTGATATGAATGTAGTGCATACTATAAAGTGAAACAAAAAATATTAAAAACCAGTCAAGTGTGTGTCGGGCCTGTGCTAAAGATCCCGGAGAAGACACAATTGTTTGGTATTATTGAATGGTGGTACGGAACGTACGCCTTGCCGACTCGCCTTTTAAGTTTTTTCGTTTTAAGTTTGTTTTAAGAAACTCTTTCGGCTAATACGTTTTTCGGAATCCAAGTATGTTAACGCAGTATGTTTCCCCAAGCAATCCAATAAAATAAAAATAGTGTCATGTAGCAACTTCTGACACGAGCACTTGTCTTTCGCGTGGTGTTCGCGTTTTTGTTTGCCGCGAGGCTCCGCTATCCGCAATCTCCTAGTTTTCGATCAAAAACAATCCCTGAGATTGGGATAGATATTACCACAAACTACTTGACACTGGCGGAAATGCAGTGCTAACGAGCAAAATTATAAATAAATGAAAAATACAAATAAAAATTGAATATACTTTCTGAACGTATAGCATCATAACATAACATGAATATTCTTTATTTTATTTTTTTATTTATTTGTTTTATGAATTGTTGTTTTTTTCTTTCTTTATTTTCCTTAATGTGGATGAGGTAAAAATGTGTATCAGAATCAAAGGGTGTAGTAGGACGTAAGCTATACTGTACCCTATTTATAATAATGAAACTTAACTCTACTGAGACGTTTCAACTTTCTTAGACCTTTCCTACGATTTTACAAGACGAATAACAAAGGCATTTCATCTTGAAACAAAACAGAGCCCAATCAGATTTAAAAGCGTTGGCAGTCAATAAAATGTGCAAATACCATTTCTTATTGTCTCTCCTCTCACGATCTCCGCTCACTGGCAAAACGTGTTAACTTCGAAATAAAAGAAAATTTTATTATATTTTTTCCGAATAGCTGCAAATTGAGTTTGTTTGAGTTGTCAGTGAGATTAATGGAGAAAGATGTTTTACGTTCTTTGTGTTTTTTTTAACCTTGCCATTATGTAATTGATCTTTCGTAATATTAGGTATTGTGTTCTTTATTTATACTAACTTTTGGCCGCAATTTCGTCCCGGTATTTCGGAAAACTTGAACACACCGTTCACCGCCTCAGGGGTAGATTTTTGAAAAATCCTTTCTTAGTGAACCCCCTGCATCTTCGTATATAATATGTAATCCATGTTTCTATCGTCAATGGGTTTGGCTGTGCGTTGTCTCTCACGAAGTCAGTCAGCTACGTAACTATTTTATTATGTAGGTATAGATTTTCTGCATATTTTAAAGGTACCGTATAAATTGTAGCTTAACTTATACTTAGTTACTTAGCATGCGTTTTTGGAAATAAATGTTTGTGATTTATGTTATAACTTCTATGTTGTAACGGATAAATGACGCAACATCTTTGGTTTTAGTAAAATGTTTTATAAAAGTTTTAAAAACATAAAGTTAAATAATAAATACGTATACATCAGAACCATTATCTTATTCGGGGTGGTCCAAAACTTTGCTTCAAGTAACAACCAAGGATAAGCAAGTTGATTAAGCGTACAGTTGTAGCAAAGCTTACTTATAGCTTCGAGAAGAATTCCATTTTGCCCATTAAAACACTGTATAAGAAACTTCCCTTAGTCGCCTCGTACAGCGTCCGGAGCGGCAGCCAAATAGCACAATGTAAATAAGCTTTTTACCACCCCAAAAACTATTTTTTTTGCGTTACACCATTCCTTTTCCTTGACTTCCCCCCTTATTGCAAAGTACTCCCCCCTCGTTCTAAAGAACTCAAGATAGCGATTAAACTCATAAGTGGATTGGACGGTATCCATTCTGAATACGGATGCAAACATCTCAGTACTGATTGCTGTTGAAGTGGCTTCGATGCTTCGATGCTTTTGTCTGTTGGGTGTATTATACCTGAGATATAGGTTTGATCATCATTATCATCAGTTTTTTTAAGGGGATGATCAGACCGTCAAACTGATCAACTTTCTCTATGGGACCAACATCGAAATAGCGAAAAAAAAATTAGCAGTCCCATACGTTTAACTCGAGTAGGTTTGCAGTTTTAAATTCAGTAGATTTTTTTTCGCGATTTCGATGTTTCGATAGAGAAAGTAGTTCAGTTTGACGTTCTGATCATCCCCTAAAAAAGTGTCAGCATTCAAGAAGGACTTTCCACTGCAGCGTACATGGTCGAATTTTCCACCACGCGTGCACAATTTGGTTTGTTAGACTTCTTAACGCATCAGAGTGTCTTCTTCAGCAAGGTGGCAATGCTGGTTTCCTCACGATTTTTTCCTTCACGCAATGGGCAAATATTTGTATGATGATTACAAATTGTTTTACCTAATTATGTCATGGATTTTATATACATGTTACTTTTACCATATAGCACTACCGGCGGCGTCCATAAGATCTGTTGGCGTGACATGTGTCCGGGCAGGAAGGGCAGATTAAAAGATTGGCCTTAGTCTGACATTCTCAGCACCACGTCAGCACTGCTAAGCTGGCGTTCTACAAATTTTGATTAGTTCCATTTATTGTGGGCTTTGTCCAACCTCAGCTGTACTTTACCTACCTACTTGTAATACCTACAACAGAGAAACCCTCCCAGGGTTTATAAACCGAGTACACCCTAAGTCTTTTTTCTTATACTTTGTCAAGCATGTCTACCTCACACGTTTTATTTCAAAAGCTAACCAGTCTAATCTTCTTCCAGCCCTGCCGTGCGAACTCCTCCCTGCTAGAAGAAGATATATGGCGAGAACAGCAATGCAGTGCCCACGACAGCACCCCGTACGGCGGAGAGCTGTTCCACTGGCGAGCACACAGAGATGATGATGAACCTTGTGCTCTGACATGCAGGGGAACCCCTCAGCATTCTGGGCAGAGACCTGAACCGGTAAGTTGAACTTTAAGTCACTAGTCTGTAAGAATTAAATTCAAATAATGGCTTTAACAGACTTAGAAGCTCTCTCGATAGTCTTGAACCTTAGACACTTTATTCATGACAATGAAAATCTAATAATAACTCAAAGGCTTTAAAATCTTAAAAGGTGACAGATTCGCAAAACATCATGTTTGAAAATCACCACATTCACAAAACATCATATTCACAAAATATTATATTCTCAAGATACTAAATTCTCAAAATTTGCAAATTCTGGGTAGCCTAAACCGGTTAATTCATATATTCATGTAAATTGAACCATAGAGGTGCGTAAAAATTATGATTGTAATCCTTACGAGCAGGTGTCTCGATGTTTTCTATCATACAAAATATTAAAATAATATAACCATAACTTTCTGTTACAGACGGTATCTCTGGATGATGAAGACCGGGTGGTGGTGGCGGTGCTTGCAGCCAGGGTGTCTGATGGAACGAGGTGCCGTACTGGAAGCTTGGATATGTGCATAGATGGAAGATGTCAGGTTAGTACCGTTTGTAACTTTAACATCAATTTCGACATCCAACAAGAAAATAAGAGAGACCCACGCACGATAAGATCACGTGAGCAGAATCGTGAAGAGAAATAAAAAGAGTTTAGGCTCGCATTTTCATGGCGTCAGGCCTATGATGATGATGACGTATTAATATGTTACAGAGGATTTAAGCAGTGATATAGAATATAGATAACCTTCTGCCTATGACCCCCGAAACTGACCTCCAAAATAGAAATTAAGCCTTTTTAAATTTCATTTATGGTAACTATTTCAGTTTCAGCTTCATATTATATCTTACGGTTTCAGAAACCACACAACGCACTTAAGATAGCAAGATAATTCGCTAAGTGCTCCGCTATACCATTTTTGTTACGGAACACTAAAAAGATCTTCAAAATGTACAAGAGCATTGCACCCTAACTGGGGAAAGTGCATGAAATGATACATGATTAAATAATGGTGGTAGAGGTTAAAGAAATGTCAGAATTTTAGCAAGAGGCGAGCGGTAGTTTATGCCTATGAGATAATGGAATGAGAATATAAAAGTAAGCTAGTATATCCACTAGAGAACTCAATCACGAGGCGGCGGTTGATTCCTGGCCTGTGCCACTAAGTTTTACGGAATTAATGTACTGTTGTTTTGTCATTACCACTAGCTTGGCGGAAAAGTAAAAATCCTGAGGAAACCCTGCATACCCGAAAATGAAAACTAAATGCCATAAGTTCGAAGTATATGTAGAATATGAATGAGTTTGGGGCAAACACAATAGACCAGCAATGGTTGCTGTGTCATGTACAACTTTGTCTGCAATAACCATAGAGAAAAACGTGTCTCTTGTCAACGCCCGGAGAGAAGTTTTTTTCGGGGGGGGGGGGGGGGAGGGACCGTTGCTATGAAAATAATATTCTTCTTATCGTGTCGACTTCAAATTTTGAACAAAGTCGCTAAATAGTACCTTGCCAGAAGTGGGCAACCGATACTGCACCGTCGCTAGCGGTCATGAGCTCCTCCTGCGTACAGGTGTTAGGGCACGCAGGGCACGATGTGAGATGGGCCATCGTTTGTGGAGCTCCACACAAGCAACTCACATTTTGCGCATCCGAGAATCCCCACCTGAACATGTTGTCCTTACTGCGACCGACCTGGGTTCGAAGTCGGTTTAACGACTTCCAGGTCGCCCAAGGCAAGTCACGTCCAGGCGGGAGGCTCTCAGACGGCGGCACAAATGGAGCTGGGAGGGACACTTTTTGTCGCCAAAGAGTACACCTCGCTTGCGCTGGGCGAGTATTCAGTGGGTCAACACACTTCATAAAGCTGCGTCGGCTTGGCAACCTTTGCGGCGCAGGAATGAAGCCGTGCATGGGATGTCGTGTGTCGTCCATCATTTTGGCTCTGTCTGAGGAACCTGCCACAGCTCTGCGGACATCTGGGGGCGCCATGCCAGCCAGTGGATAGAGCAACTGTACCGGAGTCGGTTTCAAGCAACCAGTTATAATCCGGCACGTTTCATTTAGTGCCGTATCCACCAGCTTGGCGATATTAAAAACGCGTTTTAATATTAATTCTTCTCTTATTAGTTCTCTTATTAGTTTGTGATTAGTAGACCATCGGGTCTAGGTCGGGGCCGTCGCGGGGGTGGGACTTTGGCAGAGGGGAAAGTATGCGTAAGCCCACTCCTCTCCTGTCAAGGAGAACGTGTTTCGTTATGGCAATAACCCACTAAAAATAATAAAGTATTTTGAACAGAAGCAGCCTCAATCAAAATAAACGTCATTCGTTACAGATATTCCCGAAATGTCTAATAAAATATTCAAAAGCACACAGAGTAATGTGTAAAAGCTTCAGAGAGTGGCATATTTATTCGCTTTAATGCCATACTCTATGTTATAAAGATACCATTTTGTTTTAGAGAGCTGTTTGGCATTTTTGAAGCGAAATTCTTGCGGTTACACTCTAAGCTTAGAGATGTAAGGTGCGTTCTCACCTGAACCATTGGTTCCATAATTTACTCAATTGCTTCTTATTTATTTCATTTAATTTTGTTACCCGCGTAGAAAAAAAAGGGGGAAAAAGCGATTCGGTTACTATTCTATAGAGGGTCAATTTTATACACTTCAGCACGTATTTGATTGCAGCAGCTGATTTTTTTTTTGCGATTTCAAAGTTGGCTCCAAAGTGAAAGTTGGTCAGTTTTATGAGTATAATAATTATGCTGAAGCTATCCGCAGTGATATAAAATTTACCCTGTATAGGGGTGTACTATTGATTAATAGCTCCAAGCATTAAATAACTATATAAATTTAAAACAATGACAAATACTATTGATAGGCAAAATTTTTACCGATTTTCTCTTTGTAATTTGAATTACAAAAAAACACTTTTTATCAGTGTCATTGTTGTTCCAGTAGGCGTAGCATGCCACCCCTCATCGGCCGTAATTAATTAGGTACCGCCATCGGAAAAGATTTGAATTTTCGTACTAACGTTGGATCAGCTGGTTGCATTTGTAACTCGTATACACATTTTTTCAGAATTTCCTATAAGTTTCTTAGTGAAAGTTGATCACTATCAAAGATAATCACCCCTCATAGTAATCCAATTGTTTACCCTAACACCCTGTAGTTATACTCATGATGATGATGATGATACATCTGATGATAATACCTTACCTTTTATTAGTTTGGTGCCTCTTTTTGAACGATCCCGATGAACAATCCCCTTAAAACAAATTCTAAGTCTAAAGTCTAAGTCTGTTTTCAGTAAAGATATTTTTAGTGTTATCTCAGATATTGCAGGTAATTTCGAGCGGTGGAATTATTTTACCTCAACATACACTTTACAGTTACATTATTGTTGAAAGATGTTGGTATTTAAACATATTGTAATAAATTCAAGACCATATTCTTTTAAGGGCGCTCAGAAACACCACATCACATACATTAAACTAAAAAATTTACTACACGGGAAAAAGATACTTATTTTGGTTCCCTATTAGGGACATTAGACAGCAAAATCCCTTCGCTTTTTTGAGATAGCTACAGAATCTGTTAGAAGGAGTTAGAGTGTTCGAATGGAGACCACAAACTGGCATGAGCTGGTGCTAGTGTGGGACGCCTTAAATCGTTCTAGGGGACGCCCTGTGGTTCTGGACCGACGACCTTAGGTATATGACCGGAGGCAGATATGACCAGCCCATTGCCACTAAAAAGGTAGCGTGGAGTGACTGGATTAGGAAGGCCAAGCATTGTGGCGTCTTGGAACAACAAAACTCTATTCTATGTTCAAAAGTGGACGACGATAGGATGATGATGATGATGATGTTGATGACAGAATCTTTACTTTATACACATTCATTTGATAATTAAGATGTTACAGTTGAAACCCACTTTTTAAAAGTTGTTAAAAGTAATGTTTATTAAGGGCCTCAGTTAAAACTAGAATTCACTTATTATGGAGGTTCTACTTGGGAATGTTATTCCATTGAAAAGGGAAGATCTTCCACCAGGCTTAGTGTGAAGCCTGGGGACCGGCCGTGGTCCAACAGCTGTTCTTAGTTGGACCTTGTTATATATCGAATCTCTGTGATTATTTCTCTTGCGCGATTTATGTCTCGCATTCGATTGTGAACCTTATTTGTAGTACGTTACTATCTATCTATCTATAACGTCACGCCTCTTTCCCATTGGGGTAGGCAGAGACCAGAGCGCGCCATCTACTACGATCCTTACATACATCTTTTGCCTCATTCACATCCATACATCTCTTCATACATGCCCGTCGGTTTCGAGTACTCCGCACCTCCCCTTTTTGTAGGACGCAACTGATTTGATCAGAATACGTCCTACGAGGGCGCCCTCTGCCGACACATCCACTCATTTTAGCTCCATATATCTCTTTCGTACATCTGTTATCACTCATCCTCTCCACATGACCAAACCAACGAAGCATACCCTTCTCTATTCTTGTCACAACATCTTCTTTCAATTTACATCGATCTCTAATCACACAATTTCTCACTCTATCTCTCAGCGTAACTCCACAGATGCTTCGCAAGGAACGCATTTCAACAGCATTAATTTTACTTTCATGCTTCTTCTGCCATACCCAACACTCACTTCCATACATAAGTGTAGGCAACACACCATTGTGTATAGCAAGTTGCGCCCTTTTGGACACCAATTGGCTAGCCACAATGGTATGCAAAGCACCGTTCACTTTATTTCCCGCTGTTACTCGCCTATGCACATCACCCTCAGATTTCCCGTCTCTTGTAAACATACATCCTAAATACACAAACTCATTAACTTGTTGCACTTTTTCATTCTCAATCTTTATACAACAATCAGTCACACATTCATCCCTCTCCATTACCATTACCTTCGTTTTATTCTTTTTCAATGCTTCATTCATTAGAGTTACCATGTCCTGTAACTCTCCCGCCGACGCGACGATGCAAGTATCACTTGATCATCAGCGTATAAGAGGCACTTGACTAATAATTCTCCCATTCTTAAACCATTTTCACATTCTTTCAGACCAGTCAGACAGCTATCCATATACAGGTTAAAAAGCCAAGGGGACGCAACACATCCCTGTCTAACACCACTGGTGATGTTAAACCATTCTGAGTGCGCCCCGTTGACCCTGACACAGGCACTTAGAATCCTTGTATAGAGATTTTAGTGACTGCACCAAGTGGTCGTCAACACCGTATATAGATAGCGTAGACCACAGTTCATCCCTCCATACTCGATCATACGCTTTTTCCAGGTCCACGAAGGCACAGTATACCTTCGCGTGCTCTGCCAGGTATTTTTCGGCTATGCACCTTAGGGCAAAGATTTGATCCATACATCCCATTCCCTTTCGAAATCCTGCCTGCACATCTCACATTTTTTCTTCACTAACATTAATCACTCTTTCAATCAATACCTTAGCATTATTCACGGTGAACGTTGTCTTTGTATGAAGCATATTTCCGAGAGCGACGGTATCGCCATCTGTCAGCTTCTTTGCTATTATTTGTGTGTTGACATCTATGGCAAGTCCCCACAACTGGTAATAAAAATTAATGTCAGTTTAATAGATACTACGCCATAATGTAATTCGTATTCGTCCTGCCTACGAATAAGAGAATAAATATGGAAGAATAACTCCAAACAAAATCGAAATCATTTTTGGCACCCCATGAAAAATGACATTTTGTACGAGTTTTGACGGCGAGTTACAATTTTTAAACAACAAATTTAGAACGCGTTACAATTTTTTTGGTGCCACTTTTTGAGCTTCATTTATACTTCTATACATTCTCTTATTCGTAGCGTCCTGCAGATAGCAGCCAAAATATCAGTCTATTTCTATGAGGCCATACCATCCAAAATCACAACGACTATAAAATAGATCAAAAGCAAAACCGGGAATTCCATGAATTTACTCAGAATGTAGGTACGCGCATACCGCAATGTGCCTTTGTATGTTTGTAGCTGTATCTAGTAAGCCTACATCGTATAAAATCAATGTCTGGGTTTAGATTCACTGTATAATAATAGGTAAGGAGAAAGGAGAAGAGAATGCATCTCCGTTTAGCGCAAACACTCGGACACTGAAATATCCAGTGAACCTGACAGTTCTTGTAAAATAATGTAGACACTGTAGTTGAAATCAACATGACCGCTAGCGACGGTGCAGTATCGGTTGCCCACTTCTGGCAAGGTACTATTTAGCGACTTTGTTCAAAATTTGAAGTCGACACGATAAGAAGAAGAAGAAGAAGTTGAAATCAAGTTTGAATACTCGATAATGAGTGACACAAACGGATATTCAATCATTCAATGAATTTTTATGGCACCAGAATACAGACGGAAACTCAAAAACTATAGTCTAGTTGGTCTATTCTTAGATCAAAATAAAATTAATGGATAGGCCTGAAGTGCGGTAAGTTGAAACACACTACTGGTGCACTTGGTCCATACAAACTAGCGCCATTATCTGTCAAATCTAGGGCACTTGCATACAAGTGACAAGTAAACCTTTCATTTATTTTGCCTCATTTTTCTGGTTTGAAATGTTCGCGTAAGGCCTATCCATTAATTTTATTTTGATCGAAGGGTCTATTAGCAATGCTACCCTTTTTTCAACCCTGACCGCAGATATTTCGAGACAGAAGCATTATAAGTGTTGGTTTTTTGTCATAATTACGTCACATTCGCAAAAACATTTTTTTTTTCAAAAAAGGTACTGTCACATTCTGTAAAAGACACGTTCTTGGAACGTCACATTCTTACACTGAGTGTGAGCGTGAGTTAACTTTGTCAAGCCGGTATGATTCGTGATTGGGCATGGAATTTTTTGGGCTAGGCTTGACACAGACTCCAATAAAACAAATTAATGTTCTTATGCAGGATAAAAAGACCATCAAACTGAATAACGTTCAATATTAAGCCAAATCCAAAGGGTCGAAAAAAAATCTGCTGTGGTACTTATACAAAACTGCAGTATAGGAAAGCAGATTTGTTATCTTTTTTTTTTTCGTTGTGTAGTGAAACAGTCCATAGTGAAACAGTCTAGTGTTTTGCTCCTTGTACACGCTAATTTAAAAGACGTTAAAACATCTCGTAAGAACGCCTCACGTTGCTTCAACCCCCTATAATATTGCCTAGACCATAACTACCTGCAGCAGCAAACTATTTCAGTTTAAAGCAGAGCATGGAGGAGGGTATTTATTTAAAAATAAGCTCGTTATCTGCCGGTCTCCGTGTGAACTAGTTCACTCGTGATGTGAATATTTGATGCTGGAGGCTTGAGGGTCTGCGTTGTGAGCTGGAGCGATTTATTTGTAAATAACTATTACGTAACTTTACGATGGGCTGGGGATGTCATATATCTGTCCTTCATATATAGGGTCCTTCTTAATATGCTGACACTTTTTAAGGGGATGATCAGACCATCATTCTGAACAACTTTCTCTATGGCTGCAACATGGAAATCGCGAAAAAAAAATCAGGTCTTCCATACAAAACAGCAAACCTACTCAAGCAAAATGTAGCCAAACCAAACAGTTGTCCCATACATTTTAGTCGACTCGGTAGGGCAGTTTTGTATGGAACGGCTGATTTTTTTTCGCGATTTCGAAGTTGGCTCAGTAGTGAAAGTTGTTCAGTTTGATGGTTTGAAACACCCCCTTAGTATTATTACGGTGTTTTGTTACAACCATGCATGTAGCGCCATAACTACATTTAATTTCGTGTTAGGGTATAAAAATACACCATAATAATAAATGCCAATTTAATTAGCTAATTACTTGAAGCAATCGCTTCATCCCGTGCCTCGTGGCAACCACTCATAGTATCACAGTGCAATAATTTAGTTAGTTATGCTCTGCGGACCGGCGACCAGAATTACTGAAGCTTTTTTGCGTGAAAACAATGTTGAAGTACCGTATGTATGAAATTTACATATTTTATCATTATTTATAGTGGACGAGGTGGTCTAGTTGGCGGTAACATCGCACAGTTTGGTATTTACCTTCTAAAATTGACTTTTTTTCTTATTATTAGATTTTAGGAATGTCTTGCTAAACTAAATACTTGAGAAGAACACCCGCGTGTCTATTTTCATTTTTCTATGAGAAATCAGATTCCGAATTCAGGGATATTTTTGACCCCCAAACAAATAGCAATTATTCTACTTAAACAGCTTATAAAACCTAATATAAACTTTATGAATTTTTCAAATGCACCATATTAGCAAAGCAATATATCGTTATGCTCAGGACTACCTCAGGATATTCAGATATATTCAGAAAACTCTGAATATTCACGTTTCTCTAGTAGCCCACGGCGGGAATGGTTTTTCACCACTAGACCACCAAGACTATTGTGCTTCATATTAAAAATAAGCATACACACATACATAAGCTCATGCTATTAACAAATGTGGGTAGGCAGAGACCACGGACCGCCACACGCTACGACTCTGACACACCTCTTAAGCCTCATTCACATTCATACATCTCTTCATGCAATTCCATCAATTGAGGGTGCTACGCACTTGTCCGTTTCGGAAAAGATCATTGATTTGATCATGGTATGTTTAATATGATAAATAGCATAGCATATGCTCACGCCTATATTCCCCGAGGAGGATAGTCAGAGATATTCTGAAACCTCAGAACATCCACGTTTGACCAGTAGTACCGAAACTCTGTCCAGTGTGACAGGGGTTGAGATAGTACTAAAAAGATGTAGGGTGATTGGGTGTCCACCCCGGGCAACGGCATCACAAGCTACCAAGTTTGTGGTGGCGGCTGAACGATCCCCCACAGTGGTGTGGTAGGCTCCGCAAGGAGCCGCTTAGCTCGCGACCACCCTCCTGCCGGAGTCTGGCGCCAAGCAGCTTGCTGCGTTCCGTCAGTGTGCAGGAGTGCCAGTGCACTTCTGGGTAAGCTCGTAAGCTTCTAACACCTAACTAAGAAGTTAAAAACATCTTTAGCGATTAAAATCATTCATAACCGCCGAGGGATGACCCGAATCTCGTCCGAAACCCGAATTCTTCAATAAAATCCAAATTGTTGACATCTCCGCTGAGATGTACTGAATTTATTTGAAAAGAGGACAGCCTGATTTGAATAACTGGACAAATCGAATAGCGGATGTCGTATTTATTTTAAGTATTGACACGGGATCTTTTTGTCCCTTTTAGGTTGTTCTCACACCGTTAAGAGATATTTCTTTTCCTTATTATTTTAATTAGCAACCCGCGAAAAATGTCCTAGATTTCTTCTTCCATGTTAGCACAAGTTTATTTAGCGTTCACAGAAGGTAGCCTAAAAGCAATTTGCTGTGTTACTTATTTGACATTATTTTTTGTTTGAAGTTTTAAGTCATCAAAAACATCATACTTAATTAATCAACTATCAAACATCATGATGAAAGCGATGATGGGGGATCATGATGTCTAAAATTTTGTATTTTTATTTTTAGGTCTAAAAATAGATAATGGTGATGAAAAACATTTGAAATGCACCTTTATCTCCCGTCGCCTCGTACCACCCACACTAACGAAAAGAAATGACGTGGTCTTTTCTGAGCCACGGCTAGATAGAAACAACGAAAACCCCAAATGGATTGGTCTATTCTAAGCCCTAACCACTCAGATAGTTATGTAGCTAAAAATACCTTCCCATACTACCTAAATGTATTGTTAAGCTATGCACGTTCTGCGGCAAAAACAACCGTGAGTTTCGTACGCGAAAAAATTTCCGACTTGTTGTTATGCTGACCCTAGCTGCAATCGGTCCTTGCTTTGTTGGATAGTTTTGGACGCTTTTGTTTCTACACCAGATTTTGCTCGCGATTTTGTCAGTAGATACCGGCTGCTGTCATCGTATATCGTCATCATTAGCCATCATCGTCCACTGCTGAACATAAGCCTCTCCCAAGGCGCGCCACAAAACTCTGTCCTCGGCCTTCCTCATCCTGTCGCTCCCCGCTACCTTTGTTAGGTCGTCTGTCCAGCGGGCAGCAGGGCGTCTCACACTACGCCTACCAGTTCGCGGTCTCCACTCTAGAACTCTGACACCACATCGGTTGTCAGTTCTTTGGCAGATATGACCAGCCCATTGCCACTCGGCTCAGCTTGCAAATTTTCTGAGCTATATCAACCACTTTAGTTCTCTGACGTATCACTAACACTGTCATCGTGTATGGTCCTTCTTAATATGCAGAGGGGATGATCAGGCCATCAAACTGAACAACTCGCGAAAAAAATCTGCTTTTTACACAACTGCAGCCCTACTTGACCCAAATGTATGAGATATAATTTTTTTGCAGTTTCGAAGTTGGTTCTATAGAAAAAGTTGCTCAGTTTGATTGTGTGATCATCTTCTTAAATACCGTCAGCATATTATGATAGACTGTGTTTAGTTTTTAAGCTTAAGATTCATTAATATCTGTTCAGCAGTTTTTGCATGATGCTCGAACAAAAAATAGACTGACAAAAATAAAAAAACCAATGATTTGGAGACAGGAACACCTGTTGACGAGCCCTTGATATTGTGTATGGAAATCTCCATGCGCGAGTATTCCGACTCGCATTTCGCTGGTTTTTAAATTGCGGGATTGGGTATGATATCTGAATTTAGTGAGGTAACACCGTGGACTCAAAAAAATAAAAATAAATTACATGAAGCTAGCTCGTTAAGCAGTTGGTCTTGGATAGTTCCGTCAGATGGCGTTGTAACTATTCGTTAAGCCAGGTCAGGGGCTACGAATTGTTCGTAGGTCAGAGGCCTATTAAGGCGGCTTGAAAATTCTCTGACAGCCAGGTGACCACTAACTTGCCTCCACCAACACGCACTGGGCCCGCGTGGTGGAGTATGGCCCACTCCCTCTCACCCTTATTTGTGAGAGGAGGCCTTTGCCCTGCAGTGGGATTCTACAGGCTATTGCTATAACTTAGTAACTTACATGAAGCTAGCATGTGCTATACTGAGTGAGTGCGAAAGAGAGAGGACTAGAACCTTGTCCAGGTATAATGCCAAAGAAAAATATACTCGTAACGCGTACTGTCGTTTGCCTCCGTCTGCCAAGAGGGGGTGAAGGTAAGAAATTGATGGGGTGCAGGGAGTGTCCGTACTGTATGTAGTACTAAATACTCTTTCCAATAATGTGGTTCATCATCATCATCATCATCACAGCCTATATACGTCAAACTGCAGGGCACAGGCCTACCCTCAAGGAGGGTGTATAGGCGTTAGTCCAACACGCGTGCCCAACGCGGATTGGTAGACTTCACATACGCATCGGAATTTCTTCTTCAGCGTATGCAGGTTTCCTCACGATGTTTTCCTTCACCGTTTGAGAGCAGTCTGTATTACGTACACCGAGTTGCGTTGTGGGTCTGCTATTGGGCGGTCACGTACGCATGTCGCTTGTCGGTTGCCCCATCCCCGGCCTACAGCGGAACTCCAGTGGTGGCTCAGGATATTGTTCTTTTATAAGAACAACTCTTGAAGTCACCAAAATATCAATATAACCGTACAACGTCAAGCACTTTTGCTATAATTGCTTTTGCTTATTGTAGGTACTTTGTAAAAACCATCTAGCATTGATTTATTACGATTTGGTGTAACAAACAGCCAAATAAAATGGACACCTTTTTAGCATAAACCCAAATAAATCTTCACTCAATTTTGTACCTTACTCCATCGCCTTAAGGGTCTGTTACTTGAGAAATTCGATCTCTAAAACAATAAATTGAATTCACCGGAGCAATGTATAAGTTTTGCAGACTTATCACAGATTCTTTGCTTTTTTTGTTTTATTGGCAGCGTTGTGTTTGAACTGTTAATAAGATGTCTCTGTTTTTTTTTATTGTTATTCGTTTACATGCGAAAAGAGTCGTATTTCTTTTTGGGGCAGAATGGCTTCAACCAACCACCTTTTGAGGGTACGATTTCGGTGTGGTTTAAAATTATCATGAAGGTGCCCTCAATCAGCTCAAAAAATATCTACATCGTTCTACCAATCACCCTGTATAATAACAAACGTGTTTGCCACTTTTTTCGGGGGGCGAGGTAAAACCTGAAATCCGCTACTTTGGATTCTATTCCCCATAACTATAAATTCCAATTTTGAATGTTAAAAATCATGAAAAGTAGTCTCGTGTGAACTCCAAACGTTCGAAGTTCGAAATTATTGTTGTCCCATCCCCGCGACGGCCCCGAACTAGCCCCAATGGGCTACTAATTCGATGCGTTTTACTGCTATTGCCAAAACGCCCCAAGCAAAAAAGGGCTGAAAAATGTTCTATGGAGAAATAAACAATACGTACTCCTCTCCGGGCGTTGACAGGAGAAACGAGTTTCTCTATGAGTGATAAGGTATAAAATTGATTGTAAATGCACATGATCAATTGTTCGTATACCATGGCAGAGAGGAAATGCTACCGGAAGGCTAGTCTTTATAATAAATAGTCAATGACTCGATCACAACGTATGAAACAGATGATTATTTTTCGACGTTGGCCCTAAAGTAAAAGTTGTTCAGTTTGTTGATCTGAAGTAGGTACTCTGTTAAATATGTAAAGCAATTAAGTTAACACCCTGTATAATCATAGTAGACAATTCATGTCAATGCCGCCGCCATGGCATGTTTTGCCATCTTTTATTTTTCATTCAGAAGTTTATTTTGAACAAAAAAGTCAATAAATAACGTTTTAACGCCTGGACAAATTGAAACGCCAATCAAACTGTCGATTTGTTATACTTCAACGGATACAAATGAGTTGCTTTTATGAAATTTTGTTGCCAAGTTATTTTTTATTTTCACACTTTATTTTGCGCATTAGGAAATACAAGATTTTTTTAGGGGATGATCAACCTATGCTCTATGGGACCAACATCGAAATAGCGAAAAGGTTTTTTAGGGTTCCGTACCCAAAACATGTTTAAAACTCAGATCAAAAAAGTCCTCTGTAAAAAAGCATACTATAAACTGGATGATTATTTAAATGATCAAAATGCTTGGGTCTGAGTGTCACTAACTTATAGTTTACTGTATAGTATCAATTATTTTATTAAATAGACTATGTGTTACTGTATACATAACCTTAGCTTAAGAAGTTATATTGTAATAGTCATTAAGTCGTGTTATGCTGTAGAGTTTCTGGCCGCATCTTCTCTACAGCGACAACACGTTCCGACGCGGTGGTAGCTTAAAAAAGAATTGACGTTTAATAAGTGTGCTTCACGCTCCTATACAAGATGTTACAAAAATACAAATAAACCTTTAAGGGGGTGGTGTAGACCATCAAACTGAACAACTTTCACTATGGGACCAATACCTATCGAAATCGCGCAAAAAAAAATTTATGTTCTATACTCTACAAATCGACTAGACTAGAGCTAAAATATGTATAGGATATGACATTATTTTTTTCGCGATTTCGATGTTGGTCCTATAGAGGAAGTTGTTGAGTTTGAGGGTTAAGAGTTTTAAAAATTTATTGTTACTTATGAAACATCCTGTATTGAATAAATTATTTTGAAATTTGAATTTGAATTTGAAAAGGTGAAAACGGGACCCTATTACTAAGCTTATTATCCATCCGTCCGTCCGTCCTCTACCTATTTAGGGCTGTCACTTTTGAATCGTAATACCTAGACAGTTGAAATTTTCACAGAATATTCGTTGTTACGGCGGATTTGTTAGCAAATAATTAAAATGTCAAAAAGTTAAAAATTAAGGAGGTTCCTCATACAAAAAACTAGTTTATATCAACTTTTTTTTTCTTCGCGCTCTATCGTCAAAACGTACAAGCGTCAAACTTGGTGTGATTATAGAGCAAAGTCTACAGTATAACAACAAATAATAAAAACCGGCCAAGTGTGAGTCGGTCTCGTCTCGCGCTTAAGGGGCTACCTGCCGGTTTTGGGTAATTTTGTAACCATTTTATTCATTAACTATGGCACTTTTTGAGCTGAAATTTAAACTGAACCATCTACAGGATATGAGAAGTGATGTGGTTTTTCTAGAAATCGATTTTAATGAATAAAACCGAAGAAAAGGGACTCTAAAGTCACCCCTTTTTTTCCAGTTGTAACCATTTTACTCTTACATTTTTAATCGGAACAAAAAGAAAATTTACTATATTGTTCACAATACAATTTAGAATGATGTGGTTTTTTTATTTTTTCGAAATTAATAAAAAATCATCGAATTTTTCAAAGAAAACAGCAAAATTCTGACCGGAGCCACGCGCTCTTTCTCATCGATTAGTATGGAGTGTGAGTGAGAGGAGAGTGGTCCACGGCTGATACGCCTTAAAGTCCCAGAGAAAACGCAACTTTTTTCTAAGTAAACAAGTTGTGTGGTGGTGTGGTACGGAACCCTCGGTGCGCGGCTAGCCCGACTCGCAGTTGACCGGTTTTTATTTCATTATTTTATTTATAACTAGTGTTTTCCCGCGACTTCGTCCGCACAAATTATACAAGGTGTTTCATAAGTAAGAATAAATTTTTGAAACTCTTAAGGGGGTTGTTAAGACCGTCAAACTGAACAACTTTCTCTATGGGACTAACATCGAAATCGTGAAAAAAATAATTTCATATCCCATACATATTTTAGCTCTAGTCGATTTGTAGAGTATAGAACATAAATTTTTTTTTTCGCGATTTCGATATTGGTCCCATAGTGAAAGTTGTTCAGTTTGATGGTCTACACCACCCCCTTAAAGGTTTATTTGTAGTTTTGTAACACCTTGTATAGGTACCAGATTTTAAGTCAGATCATAAGCTATCAAACAAAAAAAGTTTCATCAAAATCGGTTCAGTAGGTTTTGCGTGATGCGCGAACAAACAAACAAACTAACAATTTTGTCAATAGATGGCGCTGCACGTTTTTAAATCTCGCTATTGACTGTTATTTGAATTTATATGAAGAGGACCGCTACTTTTTTATTCCTCATGATTTTACGGTTTTATAATAGTGATTTTCTTGCTTGTGCGTTAGCACCACATTTTCGCCAGTGTCAAGTGGTTTGGGAGTGTCTATCCAATCTCGAGGATTGTTTTTGAGTAAGAACAACTGAGATGGATTGTGGAGCCTCGTGGCAGGCTGAAACGCGAACCGCGCGAACACCACGCGAGAGACAAGTGTTTCGGCAAACCCTGCAACGTGACTACCGGTTTTTATTTTGGTATTGGAAACGATCTCCGAAGTTAAGCAACGTCAGTTTGGGTCAATCTTTATATTGTATTTCATCTCAAGCGTCTCCATGTGTCGGCGGCATGTTAAGCAACTGGTTCCGAATAGTTTAGTAGTAAATAATAACTGACAATTTCCATGGTCTGTAAAATTTTCAGTGGAATATTTTCTTCTTTTGGCATAGTTAAAAAATCGACCACGTTCTGAAAGTCGATGTTTGTTGTGGCTTATCTAGACAAACCTTGCGGATTTAGCGAATGTTTGTACTTTGTGTACGACGCGTCGGCTAATATTTGTTTCGGGCTGGGATGTTTGGAACTTTGTGTCTATGTTGTTAGTGGTTATTTTAGCTTAGAGAATTCTTGTTCTGTGTATTAAAGTGTATCATCCGTGGACCACGACTCTCCATACTAATCGATGCGAACGAGCGCGTGGCTCCGGTCAGAATTTTGCCGTTTTCTTTGAAAAATGAGAGGATTTTTATTAATTTCGAAAAAGTAACAAAACCACATCATCCAAAATTGTGTTTTCTTCCGATTAAAAATGTAAGAGTAAAATGGTTACAACTGAAAAAAAAGGGATGAATTTAGATTGCCTTTTCTTCCGTTTTATTCATTAAAATCGATTTCTAGAAAAACTTCTCATATCATGTAGATGGTTCAGTTTATTTTTCAGCGCAAAAAGTGCCATTGTTAATGAATAAAACGGTTACAAAGTTACTCAATTTCATGGTTAAACCAGGAGGTAGCCCCTTAATTCTTATGTTCTCTGTGTACGCAAAATAAAGATTGATCAGCATGGTTCAATCTCTTGGGTCTTTAAGGGGCGTGATCCTATGACATGTTAAAACCAATATTATTATTTGGAAATGTCGAGGTATGTTCTGCACGAAGAAAAAAGGAGTATTACGCACAGTTGCAGAAACGCTCATAAAAGTTAATCCTCCATTAAATCTCTTGCTAGCTTTTAAAGACAAAAAGTGACAGAAAGATATTTTTAGGATTAACTTTAATGATCGTTTCTGCAACTGAGTGTCAACTTAGTAAATCAATAATGTAAATTCTAGGTAAAGAAAACTGATTGTAGTTAAAAATTAAACATTATTCTTTAAAAATGTTCTTTATTTGTTAAATCTACCTGAATTATTAGTCTTATAAGAGTTCTTGGTATATTATTTGTATTATCTATACAACTTAACTTTAACTTCTTTAGTTCTCAAGATTTATCCTGTATATTATCTCTTAAGTTCTCCGGGTTTTATGCGGTGCATTACTTCTTAAGTTCTCTAGGTGTATTCTGTGTATTTCTTCCAAAGTTATCTAGGTAACTATGTTTTGTGAATTACTTCTTAAGAGGCCTCTTAAAAGGCTCGCTATAAAATCTCTTTGCGATAGTTAAAATAATAGATGTAGTCATACTTGATGGAGCTTTTTAATTTATTTCAACTCTCGTTTCATAAACAGAATCATTTTTTGTATGTTTCCCCTTCGAATCAATTTTGCATCATCATCACCGAACATTAATTCGAATGCTTTCAGTTTGACGTGAACCTTTTGAAATTTCGCAATCTATTCGAAGATTTTCTCAAAGAAATTCTTGTGTGATACACACCGCTTTAGGGGTTAGCAAGTAAAATATTATGAACAACACGCCAGAACTGTAGAATTGTTATTTCAAAATTATTAACATTTTTTGTCGTATTTAAAAAAAAAAACTCATAATAGGCCAATAATTTTTTGAAAACAGGTTTTACTTCATATACATTATTTTAACATTAAGAACAAAGACTTTTAGCAAAGAACTTTCTAGCCAAGTCTTCTAAAAGGAATAAAAGACGTCAAATTATTGAATATAGTACAAAACTCTATTAAACACATTAGGTACCCTTTGCGTCGCGCAGTCGGGTAAAAACCACTTGATTATTTCCTTCCACGTCTGCACTGTGCACTTTTGAAATTTTTGCGACGTTTCACGGCGAATATTTGAATAATATAGCAAATATTTATTTCATTAGACTTCGCTTGAAAATGGGTTATATTTAGTCAAATTCTGGTAGATTTAATTAAAATCCGTTTCGTAAAATAGTTCGTTCTTGATTGTTAAACATTTTTTTCTCCGTGTGTTATAAGGTTTTAAGGTTAAAATACATTGCCCACGTGACGAACTGTATTCGTTTCAAATCGTTGCGAAACTAACGAATGAGTATAATCAAAGAACAAATACAAAGAGAATGATATATAAAAAAAAAAAAAAAAAAAAATGTTTTTATAAAATTATACACAAAAAAATAAGGAATATCATAGTTCCCAATGAAATGAAAATTTTCCTTTTTTGAAGTGAGATTTCTTATTAAATTCAAATTTACTAGTTTTGTATGTGAAACTGGATTTGGCAGTGTCTTTTATTCACTGCACTCGGCAGCAGTGTGTCTCCACCAAGCCTATTTCCCTCTCGAAACTGATTTTATAAATGGCGTTGAAACCACAGTTCTTGTATTGAAAAGACGTTTTCAAATACCTACCTCCCCTTTTGTTATAAACAAACAGAACCCTCGAAACGGATTGCTTCTGGCAATAATTAATTACTTTAAGATGATTTGGATTAATACTTACCTTATAATTTAATATTGTATTTCTTTGTTTTGATTAAACAAAGCTTGATTTTGAAGTATGAATGAATAGTAGTTTAGTAGTAGAATAGTAGTTTGATACAGGCGCTGAAATCTCTTTATGAGAATTCAAGTGCTTGTGTCAGGATTAACGGGGCATACACTGACTGGTTCGGTATCTCTCGTGGTGTCCGACAGGGATGTGTAGCGTCCCCGTGGCTATTTAATTTATTCATGGGCAGTTGTTTAGTAGAGCTGAAAGAGAGTGAATGTGGATTAAGAATGAATGAGTTGCTGGTCAAATGTCTGTTGTACGCCGACGATCAAGTTCTACTTGCATCGTCGGCGAATGACTTGCAAGCGATGGTGACATGCATGAATGAGTCTTTTAAAAAGAAAGGAATGAAAGTGAACGTAAGTAAAACAAAAGTTATGGTGCTAGAGAGGAATGATGATGACGAACGTACTGTATGCAGTATTAAGATAGGTGATGAAAAGTTGGAACAGGTGAATGAGTTTGTGTACTTGGGATGCATGTTTACCAGAGACGGTAAGTGTGAGGGTGATATTGAGAGAAGAGTGAAAGCAGGAAATAGGGTAAATGGAGCTCTGCATTCTTTTGTGAAAAGTCAACACGTGTCCAAAAAGGCACGGATGGCCGTTCATAACGGAGTGTTAGTCCCAACATTGATGTATGGAAGTGAATCTTGGGTATGGCAGAAGACGCACGAAAGTAGGATTAACGCTGTGGAAATGCGCTCATTGAGAAGTATGTGTGGTGTAACTGTAATGGACAAATTGAAAAATAGTTTAATCAGAGAACGTTGTGGTCTGAAAGAGGATGTAGTGACAAAGATAGAGAAAGGTATGTTGAGATGGTTTGGTCATATGGAAAGAATGGATGAGTGCAGATTGACGAGTGCAACCTATAAGGCAAGCGTAAGTGGAAATGTTGGAAGGGGACGGCCTAGACGTACATATTCGGACCAAATTGGCGACGTGCTTAAGAAGGGCCAGGTCAGATCTACCCGAAACCGACGAGCATGCATGAAAGGACTAATGAATGTGGAGGAAGCTAGGGAGGTTTGTCAGGATCGTAGCAAGTGGCGTTCCGTTGTTTCTGCCTACCCCAGTGGGAGACAGGCGTGAGAATATGTATGTATGTATGTATGATTTTGAAGTATGTAAAGATTATATTTTTTTTTATTTTTTTTTTATTTATAATTATGGACTTCTTGCTTGTGCGTTAGCACCGCATTTCCGCCAATGACAAGTAGTTTGAGGGAGTGTCTATCCAATCTCGAGGATTGTTTTTGAGTAAGAACAACTGAGAAGGACTTTGGAGCCTCGTGGCAGGCTGAAACGCGAACCGCGCGAACACCACGCGAGAGACAAGTGTTCGGGGCAAACCCTGCAACGTGACTCCAAAAGATTATACTTTGTAAATACTGGATGTTACATTTTTATAGCTTTTGCCTGCGACTTCGTCCGCTTGGATTTCAATATTCAAATACAAACGGGAATACTATTTTCCATACAAAGGGAGAAGTCCCTATTGAGGGTAGATTCCTGAAAAATCCTTTCTTAGGCCCATACCATACATGCGGAATCGTCAAACGGAATTCCGATTCGATATTTCGATTCGATATTCCGGATGCAGCAATTGCATACAAACCTACCACACACAGTCTGAACTATTCTGTCCGCAATTTCGTCCAAACCGGTTTTCCCGATGAGATTGCGTTGTGTTGCCGATTTCTGAGAATTTTCACTAGATCTAGTGAATTTTTGATGTCTTTGGTGGAATTTTTTAAAGATATCGCAAGCCATATCACAAGCTATTTTTAGCGTAGGCGTTGACGGAATGATATCGTTTCGTGACGGTGCGTTGCGACGTCGTTGCGGTATCGTTGCGAAATCGCCTGCGCTCAAAAATAGCGTGTGTGATATGGTTCTTAGTGACCAAAAACATATAGATTAGTACCTAAATGCCATTTTGCATGCTGATTACGTCTAATGGTGAAACTATCGAAAGTATTTTGATATTATCGTGACCTCGAAAAATAGTAACAATATCGATGGTACTGATTGATTGTGTGCAATACTATCGATATTATTTGTTTTGAGTCATACTTACTATCGGCATTTCATACATTTTTATTTTAGGTATTTTTTAAACAGCTCTCTAGAGTATTTTTTGTAACCATAGTTGGCAATACTGCTGCCAAACGTTATTCCGTATGAAAACAAACGTATGTGTATGGATGGCATTCGGAATATCGAATCGAAATATCGAATCGGGATTCCGTTTGACGATTCCGCATGTATATGATGGGCCTTAGTGTACCCCTATCCTCGGTAGAGTTACAGGGTGTAAATTTAATGCGTTACATGCTCAAATCAAACTGAACAACATTCACTATTGGACCACAATCTGCTGTTGCATACAGTTGGGTGGTCCATTGACGTTTCCTACGAAACAACAAAATACTTTTTTATGGCGGTTTCAGTTTTGGTCCCATAGTGAAATTTATTCAGTTTGATGGTTTGAAGCACACCCTTTATGCATATAACGTAATAATTTAATTTTACATGTAGACATGGTTACCTATTTTTTATCAGACAAAACCCGACAAGTACAAAAACAAAACCATAAATTAGAAAAGTTAATATAAAGTTGAAGGAACAAATCATCAACAAAACAAGAGTAACCCAAATAACATCAAAAACAACGTCTGAATATTTCGGAGAAATTGTTAAGTTTGTAATTTTAATCAAATTTGTCGAGTGTCGAGTTGGGTGGCCGTCCAAACTGGGATGTTGACGGTGGGGTGACAAAACCGTGTAAGTCACATTTTTAATTAATTTATACTTAATATAGTATTGCGTAAGCCGTCTAATAGTTAGTACTTCTTCTACCCTTCAATGCACAAAGTAAAAGTTTGATATCTGCCTGAATTAGACTTGCAAAAACTTTTTAGGAAATTATGATTTAAGATTTTTAAAATTAATGTCTTTTTAGTAAAGAAAAAGTCAATAAAAAAGTCTACAGGTTGTAAACTTAAATGCGTTACATAATTAAAGTGGTGCTTTAGACCATCAAACTGAACAACTTTCACTATGGAGACAACTTGCCGCCTCTTTGAACAGCAGAGCGATTTTTGAAAATCATACGAGCGGTTCGGCAGTAGAAAGATGCATAATCTCCATAGTAATTCTGACATTTTTTACTGCCGAACCGCTCGTATGATTTTCAAAAATCGCACTGCAGGGATGCGATTTTTGAATCTCATTCGGTGAGCTCAGCAGTTGTAAATGTCAAAATTACTATGGAGATACGCATCTTTTTACAGCTGATTTGACTTTCAAAAATCATACTACAGTAGAGCGATTTTTTAAAGTCAAATCAGCAGTAGAAAGATGCGTATCTCCATAGTAATTTAGACATTTTCAACTGCTGAATTCAATAAATGAGATTCAAAAATCGCACTCCTGGTCGCGCGCGGCGACCTGTGGCGCCGCTGCTTGTTCAGTACGAATTGTCCCTTAGTTGGCGAGGATCAGCATTTAGTATACTAATTTTCGGACTCCTTTTTTGGAGAATATTACAATCGTGAGCATTTATGATAGTAATAAAAAAATATAAGATGTTCAGTCATTTTCTTCACTTTTTCCATAACATTTTAATATTCCTATACTTAAATTAAAATATTGACTTACACGGTAGTGGTACTCAGCTGAGAGGTTATGCTAATTGTTTTAAGCTCTTCGCCTTGTTGCTCGCGACGAACGGGCCGACAGCAGAAGCGGGTAACTTAAAACTTTAACATTATTATCTTGTCTTGAATAAGTGGCGCAAGAATTAGCTACGTGGTTGAAAAGGATGAATTTATATTATTATTGTTTGCTGTATGAGAATGTCAGTGGCTGCGGAGAGGTATGGACACTCAATCATAAGGGTTCGGGTTCGAATCCACATGGACGACATGCCAATACCAATAAGTTTTTCTAACGTATGTGCGTAATATCGACTCTCATGCGACTCTCACATAAATCCTCCCTGAAGGGAGGCCTGCAGTGCGACTTATACATTATTTCTTAATATGCTGACACTTTTTTTAAGGGGATGATCAGACCGTCAAACTGAACAACTTTCTCTATGGCACCCACATCGCAATCGCAAAAAAAAAATCTTGTCTCCCATACAAAACTGCAAACCTACTCGAGCCAAATGTAAGGGATATCAGATTTCTTTTTCGCGATTTCGATGTTGGTCCAATAGAGAAAGTTGTTCAGTTTGATGGTCTGATCACCCCCTTAAAAAAGTGTCAGCATATTAAGTTGGACCCTGTATAGGCTGATCGTGATTTTGTATATTTATTTTAAACTGATGTTAAAGAGTTTAGCAGATATGAAACTTGTGTGAATTCAAAGCCTGATTCGTTCTGATTCGGTATCCGTTACTAGCTTTGATATTTACACCAGGAGACGCCCCGAAAGGTCTGCAAAGAAAAATCATCACATCTACCTAGTTAAGATTTTTATGTAGGTACTAGTGTTTTCCCGCGACTTCGTCCGCACAAATTATATACCAGATTTAAAGTCAGATCATAAGCTATCAAACAAAAAAAGTTTCATCAAAATCGGTTCAGTAGTTTTTGCGTGATACGCGAACAAACAAACAAACAAACAGACGGACAAAATTTCTAAAAAAGGTTGATTTCGAGTCAGGGATACCTAAAAACCATATCGTAATCTTTTTTTTGTAAATATCTTCAATGTACAGACACACTTCAGTTACAGTTTTATAATAGTTTAGATATTATGTTTTCTTTACCTATCCAAGATTTTTGATAAACAGACATGTCGAGATACTAAGAATCAACAAAGGAAACAATTTGTTATACGAGTAAGAGCTCTTAAATAAAATGTTTCCAGTAAAAACACGCAATATTTTTACGCTGACGTAAAGGAAAACCATTTGGGTTCCGTATCAAAAAATGGTAAATGAAACGCCATCAATGAGAAAAAGTGCCTGAATTCGGAATGTCAAGTTTTTTTTGGAGGGCTGAATCGAAACCAATTTCAAGATATTTGTCTCAATAACAATATTTTCTAGGTTAAATATTTTAAAATAAAAGTATTACAGATATTTTTAATAAAATGTTGTAGAAAAAAATTACAAAGTAAAGTCAATGTCTAGTGAAAAGTGGATGTTCTGAGTTTTCAGAATATCTCTGACTACCCCCGGAAATATAGTCGTGAGCATATGCTATACTACTATACTATACTATACTATAGCTACAAAGTCAGCATTAGACATTTTGATGTTTACCAAATAAAGGATGGAAATTGGTCCGTAGCCAAAAAGACAGCTTTTACCGAAATCAGATTTGCGCTAATTAAGGTTAATCCTCCATTAAATCTCTTGCTTGCTTTAACTACGTCAACAAGGCAAAAAGTGACAGCAAGATATTTAATGGAGGATTAACTGTAATGAGCGTTTCTGGATCGGAGTGTTAAGGACCACTTCTAAATAGGGCAACTTCCCAAAACGACCACTTCCCGAATATAACACTTCCCAAAAGAACGAGAGAAAGACAGAGAGAAAGAGAGAGAGAGCGAGAGTGAGATAGTGAGTATGTATGAGAGAGACAGTTCAACATCGCTATAACTTTAGTATAAACGAAACCCTCTTCGTGTTATAGTTCTCGTTCCACCACAAAGTTGGACGAAGTAATATGCATATTGCTTTGGTAGCTCCCAGTTTTATCTCTATTTTCTTTTTCATAGAAAATGTTTCTTAGAAAACTTGAATAAAAAAAGCTTTGTTGTATTTCCCGAAATACCATTAATAGTAGAAAATATTGCCTTATGCCGATCTTCCTACATCGAGTTTACTAATAAAATGTATATTTCATACAATCTTATGTAAGTATTAATAAAAAAAAATAAAAAAAAAATTAAATAAATTTTTTTTTTAATTTAAATAAAATTTTCATACAAAGCGCGCGTTTTGATGCCCAATGTGTAGTTGCTGATAATTAATTCATGTAAACAACAATGTGATAATATTGGATTTCGTAGTATGCATTGGGATTTTGATTCCATTTTGAGTTTAAGGGTTTTGTTTGTATGAAGTCAGATTTTCGCTGTAAAACTGTATATTTTAACGAAAATCTGACTTGATACGAACATAGAGATTAGATTCTAGATAGTTTCTGAAAAATTTGATCGACTTTAATTGGTTAGTATTGAAAATATAACCAGACTTCGTTTGTATGCAGCGCGCATTTTCGCTCTCGGAATAAACTTCTGTAGAGTCTGTTTTTATTAAAGCACATTATTGTTTTGCTACAAAATAACGCTACGCTCAACGCTACGAGCTACGCCACTACGCCGTAGCATGGTTGTGTAGCTAAAGTAATCAAGTATTCAACTGGCTTTAGAATTTGTATGACAAGTTACCCAAAAACTACACACTCACAATTATTTTAAAAGTAAAATATTAGTGCCGTTTCGCCTTCGCATTAGCCATTGATCTAATAGTGCTGTTTAGAGACCGATTGGGAACTGATAGGTGGTTTTATCTTATACAGTGTGTTAGGGTAAATAGTTGCATTACTTTAAGGGGTGTTTACCTATGATACTGAACAACTTTCCAAAAGAAACCTATAGGGAATTCGCCCATAAAAAATTTACTTTCCATACTAAATGCAATCAGCTGATCGAACGTTTGTACGAAAAGTCGAAATATCGAATTACCCTGGTTTCTTAAAGAAAATTGTTCAGTATCGTAGGTACAATCACCCCGTTAAGTAAATCAACTGTTAAATGCAACCCTGTGTAAAAAAACGACTTCTTCCTCATGCAAAATAAAAACAAAGGACCCTAACAATTATAATTATGATAAAGTTTTACAAAACTAGAAATAAAAACACTGTATCTTTATCTCGTTTGCATAAAGCATAATAAAAATCTAAAAAAAAATATTATATCTATAATCTAATTTAATCTAATCTAAAACTTGATTTTGTGACAAATTACCAATGTAATGCTTATTTATGGGACCTTGTTACCTGAAATAAATGATTTTTATTTTATTTATTTTATAATTCGCTCATGCATTAATTTATTCCCTCATTCATTATTTCGCTCATTCATTCACAGATTCTTCTGGGTTAGCTCGCTATATCTTCGACCCCATCTTTGTCCCCAAGACTAGATTGAGGTCAAGAGCAAACCCATTTTTTAATAAAAAAAATAAAAGATAAATTCCTATTCATTTATTTATTACTAGCTTTACCCGCGCAACTTCGTCCGCGTAGATTGATAATGCCGCTTAATGAAAAATGCTGAAACAGGGGTATTTTTATTTTACTTTTAAATATGCGTTACTAAATTTCAAAAAGATAGGATTAAAAAAAAAATTTCCTCTACTCACTGTTACCCCCCATTTTACCACCTTAGGGGTTGAATTTCCAAAAATCCCTTCTTAGTGGGTGCCTACGCCATAATACGCAACTTCTGTCAAAATGTCATAGTTGTAGCTTTAGCGGTTTGGGCTGGGCGATGATGAATCAGTCAGGACAAACGTTTTTATTATAATACTAGTGTTTTCCCGCGACTTCGTCCGCACAAATTGTATACCAGATTTTAAGTCAGATCATAAGCTATCAAACAAAAAAAGTTTCATCAAAATCGGTTCAGTAGTTTTTGTGTGATGCGGGAACAAACAAACAAACTAACAATTTTGTCAATAGATGGCGCTGCACGTTTTTAAATCGCGCTATCGAATGTTATTTGAATTTATCTGAAGAGAACCGCTACTTTTTTATTCCTCATGATTTTACGGTTTTATAATAGTTAAGATAGATTGTAAAATTTCTATAACCGACTGCATTCACCAAACGAAGCATACTAGAAACAAAATAAAATACATTCCGTACAACAAATGTTTTGTGTACGGTTCAATTATTCACGGGGCAGAAGTGCAAGCTTAACATTCCGGCCCACATAGTTTTAATTTTAAAAACGGGAGCGAACTGCGCTAGACAAAGGCGTACACAGTACGAATGCAGTGGTGTGTGGGGAAAGGCGTGAGCGAAAGCGATTTTGATTTATCGAAACATTAAAGAATGACACCACTAGTTTTTAATTACTAACAAACTGAACTAAGGGATAAAAGACAACGCAAATTTTTTTTGGACCTCGCATAGAAAATCAATCGACTGACTTTTGTATGGAAGGTCCAAAAATTTTCGTTTTCAATCTATAACCCATATAATTATAACACACACAAACGTCCTGTCACGCCGTTTTCAGACAACTTTCACTTTAAATACGTAACCCTTAACGTACTACAGATAAGGTTCATAATCGAATGCAATACATAAATCGCGCAAGAGAAATAATCACAGAGATTCGATATAAATACAAGGTCCAACTATGAGCTGTTGGACCACGGCCGATCCCCAGGCTTCACACCTAGCCTGGCGGAAGATCTTCCCTTTTCAATGGAAGAACCTTCCACCCACTTTCTCCACAGTGGTGCACTGTTGTGGGTGTAGACGTACGGTCAAGGTCAATCTGTGGCAAGCTCTCCACATCACGGTGTAGGGACTCGTCGAGTATGTGACGGGATATTTAGGGTGAAAGTTGTCTTTGTATGGAACATATTTCGTTATACTATGTGGTGTTATGGGTGTTTCCATTTGTGGCAAGCTCCCCACAATTTAAAACAACATAATCCGTGTTAATTCTCGCTTATAACTTCGGCCTCGCTAAGCGAAAAAAGGCGAGGCTGAAGACCGAGCTCCGCTTAGGCGCGTGCGCCGATGCGTCCAAGGCTTAGTTATACTGCCTGAACACCTCCGTTACCATCCGTCTCCCTTCCCCCGTGTAAATTTTGCGAAGCCGCATGCCGAGCCGAGTGCGAGGCCAAATAAAGGCCGAGGGCCGAGCTACGCGTAGGAGCGAAGCTCCGAAGCGGCCCCCCTGGAACCTGATGGACTAGGTCGCCGGGGTTAATCTGCCGCCAAGCCAGACACAGGCCGAGCGCTGAAAGTTGAGATATTTGGATGTTTGTCACTCATTCAATGACGCATAAAAGCGGCTGAACGGATTTAGATGAAACTTGGTACACAAATAAAATTTGTTATGGATTAACACAAAGGATACTTTTTTAAGGTCAGCGCAGACGGATACGTGGGAAACAGCTAGTATCCAAATACTAATCCATCTGTGTCAGTTATGTGTTTTAATTGAAAATAAGAATAAAATCTCTAATATCTCATACTTCAGACCACCGCCAAGCCTTATTATTTCGCGTCCCCATTCCCTGATGATGTCAGGTCGCATCCGCTATTGTGTCACGAGGTTTCAATTCCTTTTTTTTGTTTAACCGTGAATGGATTTCGTCTGCTGCTGTGAAATTCTTGAACTTTTCTTAGAAATACAAGGAATGTGGACTGTAGTTTTGTTTGGTTTGACTTGCTTGGTAATGCATTAACATTACTTCGTTAAAAGGATGTTACAGAGCTTTGACAGTTTTTGAGAACAGTGGGTCTACCACGAGTTTTCACCGTTCTTTACTACTGTAGTTACGTCGCCAATTCGTATGTCAGAAATTAGTTCTCAACGTAACCACTAGGAGCGCTGTTCGAAATTCAATACAAAATTCGTGACGTAACTACAATAGTAAAGTACGGTGAAAACTCATGGTAGACGCACAGGGTTACATTTCTTTGTGACTTTTTGTGAGCTGCAGAGTTAATAGAAAAGAAGGAGTGGACCATACTACACCACACTTGTCCAGATTAGTGGAAGTAAGTTAGTGGAAGTGGTAGAGAATTTTCAAGTCGCCTTAATAATATTCTGACCTGTTAAAGCCCGACCGGAAATATAAAAAACCTCGCCATGTTGCGGAAAATCATTGGAACTAATTTTTGTACTTGTAACACTGACATTAAAGGTTAAAGACGATTGCAGCGCCCCCAATCCAGGTTTTTTATATTTCTGGTCAGGCTTTACACCGCTATTTGACGGAAGTACCCGGGGCCATCTGCTTAGCGTGCTTTCCGAATGAAGATACTCAATACTCAATACTCAATATTTTATTGCATTCCATAATGTACAACAAAGTGTTAACTTATAAGCTATGAGATCATCATGGACCCTGTAGGGCACAGCAACTGTGAACATTTCAAATAATTAGGTAACTTATATCAAAAGAAAACAAAATTTATAGAAATAATAATAAGTTGGTACATAGCATTACTCTTAAAAGTAGGTAATATAATAACAAAGTTAATAACAACATTTACGTTGTATTTAATAACAACAACATTTAACAGATATTTACGAGGAAAAGATTACGTTAATGTTTTTAGGTTTCCCTGACTCGAAATCAACCCTTTTTAGAATTTTTGTCCGTCTGTTTATATGTTTGAAACTGCATCACGCAAAAATGACTGAGCTGATTTTGATGAAACTTTTTTTGTTTAATAACTTATGATCTGACTTAAAATATTGTACCTATACAATTTCAGGCCAACGAAGTTGCGGGTAAACTCTAGTATTTATTAAATCAATAAAATAGAAAAAACACTTGAACGAAATGAACGAACGAAAACTTACCCTAAATCTAACCATTCTAAATAGAATCACTACCGACAGGATCTTTAGTCCTCAATTGAAAAGCCCGCCCCTAGCAAATTATGATTTTTAAGTAAACTGACATTTTGATATTTAGAGAATATCATATTATGAAAAGGAAGGGATTTATTAAGGCTGATGATGATGAAGTTATTTAGATGATATAATAAAAACATTAATAATATACACAATAAATATAATAAACAGTTTCCACCACACCTACTTTGCAAAGCCTCTAAAAGTAACAGCAAATTCCAAGTATCAGAGAGAAGGAAACTACAGTCAATATCAAATACGTCGTAGCCCTTAAGCAGTGGTAATACAGTCTACTTCTCAAAGATATTCACGTGCCAAGTATCCTATTCCAAAGGTTTCACCTTTTCACCAAAATTGGGTACTTCACAGCCGATTACTAAAAGGTCACAGGGTCGGCGTCAGGGCAGGAATTGGGACCTTTTTGTTCATTCTATCAGAGATAGAGATCATGTGGATTCGGTGTTTGAACGGTTTTTGAGTAACGCATTCACTATTTAATCTATGGCTAACACGACTTTAGATTTGACACACATTTTGAACGACAAAATTAACAACTACACTAATAATGTACTTTGACGAAGCATTTATCATAACTTTTAGTTTACTGTATTGTATTAATAATAATTAGCCTTAGCTTCATAGGTTCTGACTATTATTATTTAATAAATTATTTTGACTTTTGACGTATTACTGATCTCTTACTCTCTCTTACTGATCTGACTGTAAAGTATGCTCATTTAACTGAAAAAGCAATTCTGCTAACTGCTTGTTTTGTTAATAATTTTGTGACTTTCCCAACAAATACAAAATAAATTATGTTGCCTCATACATGAAAACTTCTTGTATCAAGTCGTTTTTTTTCTTGACATCTGTTCCAGTTGTCTTTTGAAAGAAATGTCTTTAGATATCCTATGGGATCCTTTTATTTTTTGAAGTGTAATAGAATCAGACATATAAATAATTTGGATCTTATATGGGTCATTGTGCTTGTCTAATCTGTTTATATTTTATAACTTGACCAAAATTCCAATTTAGGTACTCTAAAGGGCCCTATTTTCTCCCTAAGTCCGGCCCGTGCTCACGTCTCGAACTCAACAAAACTTCCCAGTGGCCACTCAAAAAGTGATATAACTTCAGAATCACCACTACGCCACTTTCTTTGCGTATTTTACATAATTTCATATATTATTTAAGTGGCAACTTCGAGAATGTCGTTTGCATAATCTTGCTTCTCTGCGGAAAGCGAATACTAATTTTGTCAACTTATTACTTTATAATGGTTTTGGTTATTTCTTTGACCTCGAATTTTATTTCAGTCTCGTGGTCACGCCGTTTTCTTTATGGAATGAAAGAATGGATTACAGCAGATTGACTGATTGATGAATAAAAGGAACGATCTAGACTTCTATAGGCACACTGATCAAATTGGTGATGTGTTTTAAAATAGAGGTCTACCCGATTCAATCAGTATCAAATCGACATTGTGTTTTACGACAGCTCTTAGCAATTCTCATCATCAGCCTATATACGTCCCACTGCAGGGCACAGGCCTACCCTCTAGGAGGGTGTTTGGGTGTTAGTCCACCACGCGTGCCCAATGCGAATTGGTAGACTTCGCATATGCATCAGAATTTCTTTTTCTGCATATTATGTAGGTTTCCTCACGATGTTTTCCTTCACCTTTAGCTTAGCAATTCTGCTACTTAATATTTTTTTATCTATTTCGTCTCATTGTTGGGCACAGGTCTCCCCGAAGCTTTTCCCGCCTTCTCTATCCCGTGCCATCAGTTATTTAATTTCAGACACTGAACAAGATGATCACAGAAACAAAATATAACTTAAACATTGCCTAGCATAGTCATAATAAGTTACCGATCTTGTAAACGATATTTAATCGGAAACTTTTACACGGTTAAATTGATTTTATTTATTTATTTTATTTTTCAATTTTGGACACAAACAGTCTTAATAAAAACAATGTAATCTAAAACTAGTGATTTTTCAAACAGTTAGTGTGTTATTGCCATTATAATAAGTTTATGATTATTGCATCCTACCTAAGTACCTATAAAATTAAAACAAAAATATTAATAAATACTGTTACCCTTGAAAACAGTAAGAAGCTTAAATTTCAATAACGAGCTTAGCCTATCTCAGCATTAAGAGCATTCAACCATTCATGGAAAATCCTCTTTAATAATAAGTCAAAATCAATTATCTTCTCATCTAGTCCCACCCACACACATTCCGGATGCAAGAGAGAGACAGAAAGCTCCTGCTTAAATATGATAATCGGAAAATTCGCCACATTTGTGCGAAAATGCCATCTCGATTTCAGATGGCTTGTGAATAAATGATTAAGTGTACCGTTTTTACATAACGTACCAATTTATATCGCTTTTTGAGGCTGATTTTCTGGGATTTTCTTGATAAAAAGTATAAAATATTAGTGTCAATTTGCTTTGGTCGTAAGGAAGTCTGCTTAAGAGGATAGACGAGTACAGTTTTCTCCATACAAACGTATTACCCTGTTTTCTCCCTGGATAATAACACTAGAGCAAATATTTTTTTACCATACAATCTATGCCACCTCTGCCATGTCCCTATGTTTTCATTTTTTGTATAAATTAATTGCTGTAAGAACTAGGGACCTTCGAAAATTACTATTTTACCGCCCGTTTTCAGACATCCAGTAAACAAATTTGACGAATATAAACAAAAAAGCAAAACGTACGGACCGGACATAGCCAAAGTCTTTCTCATATTATTTTTGAAAGAATTATTAAAATCGGTTTAGTTTTGGAGGAGAAAACAGGGGAATACGAAATGTTGATTTCGTCGATTTGTTGTATATAAAATCGGTCCGAGCTGCAGTTGTCTCTTTCGCACTCTAGTCGGCGGGGTGTATGGGTGGAGCAGCTCTGATAAATACGTATACAGTCGGAAAAGTGACCTATTCTCCAAATTAGCATTTCAGCCCGCCTATCCTCTTAATACGCTAAAGAAGAAATTCTGATGCGTATGTGAAGTCTTTCAATCCGCATTGGGCACGCGTGGTGGATTGACGCCCATATACCTACGAACATCTGATCCTTGGGGGTAGGCCTGTACCCTGCAGGTTTGTTATAATTTTAAATGCGTTTCATACTTTAAGGCGACGACTCTCCATACTAATCGATGCGAACGAGCGCGTGGCTCCTCCGGTCTGAATTTAGCCGCAGTGTGCCGTGAGACGAAACAACAACAACATACTGCACCCTTTCGCACGATTCGCAGCGTTCAACTTCTAATAGTTCAAAGTCCAAACAGGGTAACCGGACCTGTCGCCGCGTGTACATTAGTTAGAAAACTCATTAGTACATGATGCCGACAGCCCGACAGCACAGTCTGTAGTGAACCTGCCTGCTGTGCCGAGGGCCGCGTGTTCGAATCCCGTAAGGGTCAAATATTTGTAGTATGAATATGAATATTTGTACCCAAGTCATGGATGTTTGTATCTTTATATATATATGTATTCTATATCGATGTCTAGTTATCATAATACAAGTCCAGGCTAGATTCTGGAACTTTAAATGTGACTAGATAATTTGTGTGACAATATCCAAGATATTTAATATTATTATTTATTATGGTTGGAACTGTCATTAAGACTTGACCAATATTATTGTACCCTAAATCGTCTTTGGAACAGTTGATTTTTTTTCACTATTTCAATGTTGGTCCTATAGTGAAAGTTGTTAAGCACCCCTAAGGCATGTAAAACCTTTAAGTTCACACCCTGTATTTCTCTTTTAGAGCAAATAAGTAAAGTTTTGATATCCCAAAATATGGAAATTCGTAAATTATACTATCACGCTAAACTAAACGAAGAAAACAAAGTTACCTGACTTTCGTATCACATTATTCAAATCGCCAAAAATCCACATATACCCAACATATTATGCTAATCTAAACATTCGAAAATGTAGCTTATTCCGATTGCATTAAAAGTTATGTGAACTGCAAAAGCGAGTTTGGTAAAACTGGAGTCATGCGAAAGTGACTGTTGGTCCCTTGAAATAAAGTTGTCCCAGGTAGATTACATGTCCGCCATATATCACCTGGCTACTGCCATCCCTTTTGCAAACGGATGTATCTCAAAAACGTGGTTTTTGTGGAGAGTTTTTCTTTCTGTTTTTAGTGGAAATTCGTTTCTATGAAAAGTACATTTGGGGTGTGAACAATCATTTGCCAGAATAAAGACTAGTGGATAGTGACTTTCGTTGTTGATATATACTGGGGAATATAATAGATGGATTAGGTCCAAATAGATATCTTAAACATACTATGAAAAGATTAAATCAAAATCATGGCTAAAAATAGCCTGAACTTTCTATACCTACAGTAAAAAAACCATAAGGGTCGAATTGAGAACGTCCTCCTTTTTTTTGTTGAACTCGGTTAAAAATAACTTGGTGGCGGTCCAATAACAAATTAAATAACTATTTAGTACATTGATATCGTTGTAACTATTAATGTTCTTATTTCGGATCTGTAAACGAAGTCAGTGTCCGAAATTCAGAAAAAATAATGTGTCTACGTCATTTTGGGTACCTAATGTTTTACGACGACAAAATGAACTTTACTCTAGTACGTTTACCATTATTAATTAGCTGTAATGTATTCCACTAGGTTCCTTAAAGACTTCCTATTAAAGTTATTCGCGATATCTGATCATCATCAGCCCGGTAAACCTCACTGCTGGGTATATATAGACCTCTTCACTAACCAGAACGGTTCCACGCTAGTCTCATCAACTGTTTACCGGCTACTCTACAAAATGTCATACGACCACCTGGCTGCTGGTCTGCCCACTGACTATTCCCCCTCCCACGGCCGCCACTCTGTCCCTGCCCTCATCCATCTGCCATCATTCCGCCTGGCCAAGAGTCCCGCCCACCTCCATTTCAGAGTCGAAATCTGCTTGCCGATATCAACCACCTTCGCTCGTCGTTTGATCTGGATGATTGGGATTCGGTCCACAAGTCTGATGATTATTGTTATTATCAGCCATTTTATGTTCTACTGTTGGACAAAAGCTTCCCTCCATTCTCTTCTAAAGTGTCTGTTCTGCGCTTCAATAGGCCAGATCTTGAGGAAGCCACCAATTTCATCCCGCTACTTTCGTCTAGGTCTGCCTCGGCGCCGATTTCATTTCGTTGTGGTTTCGGCCTATAATTATGGCATGCGGCAGACATGTCCAGTCCTTTGACTATTTATTATAAGGACTCGCCTTGCGGTAGCATTTCCCCTCTACCACGGTATAAGATCAATTGATCATGTGTATTTACATTCACTTTTATACCTTATCACCAGTGATCGGAATGTCGGGGCATTTTTGAGCATTGTCATTAACATGGACATGCCTCGGGATTCCTGGAATCGCGGGATTTTTGTTAATAGTCCCGGGATTATTTAAATGTAGAATGAGTCTGACCAACACTTTTCGTTATTAGCATCAAAATAATCTATGAAAATCACGAGTTTTTTTTTCTATCATTAAAAAGGGCTCATATTACATACATAATACATAATATTGAATACCAAAGTGCTCATTCTCACTAAAAAAAAACTCCTCTTGACATTATAAATATATTATGAGGAAATAAACACGTTTTGCAAGACTCCATTTATTGAAAAGAAAAAACATCGTCATAAAAACTAAACATTCCTTCAGAATTTCTAAAGAGGTTACTACAAACATCACAGACATCTAAATAGGTAATCCCAGTAATCCCGTGAATTTTTATCCATATTTATTAAATCCCGGGAATTTCAAGGCGTATCCATACTTTTGACTATGTTTGCCCCCGTCATTCCGATCATTGCTTATCACTAAACGAGACATCCTATAATTTCGAAACAATAATTTAAAACTTAGAATATTTGGGGTTCACACGAGTACTCTTCATGATTTTTAACATTCAAAATTAGAATCTAGAGTTATGGGGAATAAAATCCAAAGTTGCGGATTGCATGTTACATCGCCCCCCGCAAAAAGTGGCAGAAATGTTTCTTAGTAGAATTACACGCGTTACCAGTCCTCATTTTATAAGTAGTCAAAGGTCCAGTCCAATCTCACTTTAGATTGGCAGCCGTGGCGGCGATGTCTGATGATAAAGTTTCCTATTTCTTTTTATCTCGGTTCTAAAGATATGGCATTTCAGCGCAGCGCCCATGTCTCACTTTGTGACAGATCGGTCGGGATCGAGTCCTCATGGAATATTCATAGACAATGACGCTCCGGGTAAGGGCAGTTATGTGTCATATTTGTACGATTGTGGAGGACACATTTTTCATTCGTTCCCGTTTGTGCACTTTTAGTGCTTTTCAACTGCAAAACGACTGCAAATAACAGTCTAAATGGAGTCGGTTTACAGTCAGATTGCAGGCGTACCGACTTCAATCAACAGCAGACTAAAAATGCAGGCGGTCTGCACTTGTGTGCGTAAAGACTCCGCACTTAGTCTGGCCATCTACCAGGATTTGAAAAAGATCAGGGTACGAGGAAATAATTAACCAATAGCGTGCCCGCTCCATCACGTCATATCGAAATTGATGCGCTAGATTGGTAGATTAATTCCTTACATGCTGCCTCGCACATCTTTAGTGGAAGGTCAGTCTTCCAACTTCAACTAATTAAAGAGATTTCATGATCATTAATGGAATGTCTAATCAAATTAAACATTGTGAAAATCTTGTAGAGGACAGGTTAATGGCAAAATGACATTCGAAAACGTGAAAGGTACACTTACGCAAATTGACACTCCCAACTCCCATGTATCATGCAAAATTACATGGAATGGAACTTCTTCCTGTTACTTATTTAATGTTCTGTAATCAGTGATCTGATCACCGATCAGGGGCTCTAGACGAAGTGACATTCTATTGGCGTTGACGCTATTAGAAAATGACAGAATGTATGGATTTGACATTGGCTATCGAAACATTTTGACATTTGCTTTCGTCACCATACCCCAAATCTAAAAATTTTTGTTTTCTACTGTCGTTAACAGGGACGTTGGATCAAGAATGGACCGATTTTATTTAAAATGAAATAACTATGGCCTCATTTTTCTCATTCTTGGTTATGGTATACCTTCGTGTGAAAAAAAAGACAAACATAGATAAATGTCACCGTCTTCAACGTCAAAGAGTAAGCTTCCGAGTCATATTGGTTCCCAATTGGGACCAACGTCGTAATTTTATTGTGCGCTAGTAAAATACGAGTTTAGCATTAATTTGAAAAATTAATATTGTTAGCGTATTTTTATGCAACATGGCTTGTGTGGCCACTGGCTGTATTAGTAGAAGAGGAATTTCAACACAAAATAATCAAAAGATACCTTTCCATCGGTAAGTAATCGACTACTGTTTCTAAGGTGTTGACCTAGGTAATGAATGAAATAATTCATTCAGAGTAAAGCTTTTTCCATTGTGAATGTGTTACCTAATGTGGAGTATCATTTCAACCTGTTTTGTTTACCGAAATTATAAACTAAAATCATAAATTCGTTTGCACTGACAGTTTATGTACTCTATTTTATGCCATTAGTGTTGACCCACGACTACGACTTAATTATCGACAATTGCACACGGTGTACCAAATCTGATGGCAAATAGAGTAAGCAACGCTGGGGTAATTGGATTACGGCCCTTTTTACACTGCGACTTTTTGCAGCGCTTCTGCATCGATTCAGTCGCGATACAGCATCGATGCAAACGCGATACAGCCACAATACAGCCTCGACTGAAAACATTCATGATATTTGATCAGTCATTCGTTGCCAATCTTTGTCGCAATCGCAATGCACACGCGCGTTTGATTCGGTACAAACGCCATCGCATCGCTACAGACACGATTAATAACCGCGCATTTATAATTATCGCTGCAAAAAGTCGCAGTTTGTGAAGGGCCTACTTTGACTAGACAGACTACAGTTTGGCATTACCATGTGGAATAAATATCTTTTTTTACTTTTTTATGCCATGAGATTCTGGTAGACCTAGTTATACAAAATTGTTACATCTTTGTCATTACATTAATTTATTACTATTATTTTGCAGACGGTTCCAAGGCATTCCAGACCTTCCAGACCGGAATTGGTTGAGCCGTCAACATCCAAGGAGAGTGTTCAGGAAGACATCAAGTTGAGATTAATACCAAATAAATACTAAGTCTATATAGGGTGTAAGGAAAGCATCATTAACCTTTAAACTACATACTCTACCCATCAAACTGAAATTTTTTTGTATGGGAGCAAATCTGTTAGAACAAAAAAAAACTAAGCTGTCTCATAAATTTGAGTCGGGTAGGTATTGCAGTTTAGTATGGAACAGCCTGATTATGGTTTATGGTTGTAGTTTAAAGGTTAATGATACTTTTCCTTTCCTTTATGCCTTATGCCATTCCTGCATAGCTGCTGGTTTCATCAGTAAATAAAATAAAAAGTTAAATGGTGCCTTTTTTATTTATAAATAAAGTTAGCCCATAAAGAGTATTAAACTATCGTTTAATCTCTACTCTTTATGTGCTATTTTCTTCGTAACTGTCACATTTTTGACATAAACTGCTTGAGTATGGCAACAATTTTTTTATAAACACTAGTGTTTACCCGCGAATTAATCCGCACAAATTATGTACCAGATTTTAAGTCCGATCATAAGCTAAAAAAGTTTCATCAAAATTGGTTCAGTAGTTTTTGCGTGATGCGCGAACAAACAAACAAACAAACAGACAGACATAATTTCTAAAAAAGGTTGATTGCGAGTATCTTCAATGTACAGACTGACACATTTCAGTTACAGTTTGTAATAGTTTAGATTTTTCATAATTTATTATGGTATTAGTTTCTCTTTTCTTCACTTTTACGTTTAAACTTTGATTTAGATTTTTATCGATAATGTTATCGATAGGAGTAATTGAAGTGACATGAACAACTCTAGTTCGTATATACATAATTATATCAAGTTTCTATAGATAATCGGTCTCATTGGCACGAAAAGTGACATAGACAAAAATCTATCCAACCCTTTATTCATATGGAATTTTTTTAACGTAAAAAAGAGAAAACCGATGCAAATGTTTCGTCTTAAAAAAAAGTATTCCAGTTCTGATACTTCTTCCTAGGTCGTTAACGCCAATCAAAAGATATTTGGTCTATAGGCCCAGTTTATAATGACAAACTAAAGGTGCGTCCATATTAGCTAATGTGCTGAATATGCACTTTTGTTCCACCTACGATTGCGCGCATTCTACTCACTTGCCTCTTAAAAACATGCCTCAACAGTTGTTGTATCGAATAAACATTTCATTCATTCATTCATTCGCGGCGCATCGATCTGTGATGTGGACGCACCCTAAATCTATCTAACGCTGACTTTACGTTAGATAACTCAGTCCTCGAGCGATAGCATGCAGTCAAAATACGTCGTGTAAATAAAGTTTCCTAAAGATAGTTCATGTGAAAGTCGTAGACTACAAAATGTCACGACTATCGACGGAGGATCTTTCAGAAGCCGAAAGTTTGTGATATAGGGTTAGGTTTATTTATTCTTCTTCAGTGTCTTCTTATGTCTATACGCTTATTTTTACTTTAATCTTATGAACAAACATTGTCTACATGACTGGATCAGACGACTTTTGACTTTTGAAAAATACTTCGAGAATTTCACAATGTTTGTGGAAGAATCAAACTTTTTATGGTCGTTTTGCGGCCAAATTGACTTACTGAATTTTTAGGATTCCGTAGTCAACAAAGAACCCTTTTAGTTTCGCAATGTCTGTCCGTCTGTCCGTCTGTCTGTCCGCGGCTTAGCTCAGTGACGCTTAGTACTAGATAGCTGTAATTTAGCATGGGTATACAAATTAATCCGTGCGATTCCGTGCTTCGGAAGGCACGTTAAGCAGTTGGTCTCGGATAGTTCCGTCAGATGGCGTTGTAACTATTCGTTAAGCCAAGTCAGAGGCCTATTGGCGGCTTGAAAATTCTCTGACAGCAAGGGGACCACTAACTTGCCTCCACCAACACGCACTGGGCCCGCGTGGTGGAGTATGGTCCACTCCCTCTCACCCTTTGCCCTGCAGTGGGATTCTACAGGCTATAACTTACTTACTTACTTATAAAAATTAATCAAGCCGACAAAATGGTAGAATAAAATCTTGAAAAACACCTTTTTAGTGTCACGTAAAGTGGGATGAATTTTATTTTTAAAGTGAAATTTTTTTATTAGAGGGCATTTGAAATTCGGCTCCGCAACTTTTTTCCGCAAAAAATTTTGCAGCTGCGGAAGTTTTACTTTTATCGTGTGTCTATACAACAGGTTACTTTTTTTCGTCTATCATAAAGCGACATGCGACCATGGTGTGTATGTCGGTCGGCACCCGGTTGGTCGTTGTCGTTGGGTAGGTTGTTCAACAATATTGCAGGTGTGGGTTTTCCCATTTATCGATTCAGGGACCCGTTAACTAAATATTAAGTTTTTAAAGTGAACTTTTTTTTTTGTTAGGGACTAGTGATTTATTGAATCAGGCGTTACTTTGCGGAAAACCATGATTAACAGGTAGATGACACGATTGTGTCGAGACCTCCATATAAGAGGTCAATGAGACCTCCGCTTCTAAATACCTAGTAGACAAAGTTGTATTACGTTATACAATACAACCTGCCCACCAAATAATTTTAGTCTACACGTGTTTCGCTCCACCAAGGAGCATCCTCAGGAGTTGGTCTCCGCGTTCTCTGGTTGCATAACGTTATACAACTTTGTCTACTAGGAATTTAGAAGCGGAGGTCTCGGTCTCGAGGTGACAATCGTGTCATCTACCTGTTAGGGACTAGTGAACATTTTTATAGCAGTCTTTAGCCAGAGTCTTCCAGCTTGAAAGATCAACGTCACATCTCTTCAGCTCTCTCTAACCTCCCAACTTGTTGTCCACAGCGCGTCGGCTGCGACCTCAGAGTTGGATCGACGAGGCGAGTGGATGAATGCGGCGTGTGTGGAGGCGACGGATCATCATGTTCCAGGCCACGGTACCACTGGCTGGCTACACCTGGATCACTCTGCTCCGCTACCTGCGGTGGAGGTAAGTCTTATTATTGTATACACAGGGAGTAACAAAACATACTTATACTACTGGGGGGTGCTTCAGATCATCAAACTGAACAACTTTCTCTATGGAGCCAACATCTAAATCGCAAAAAAAATTCTGCTGTCCCATACATTTTACTCGAGTCGGTACTAGCAGTTTTGTATGGTACAAGTTTTTTTTTCGCGATTTCAAAGTTGGCCCCGTAGTGAAGGTTTCCAGTTTCATGAGCTAAAGCTCCCCCTTATGTATTTACTAGGGTGTTTTTTTACATCCTGTATTCTAGAGTTAATTGTCGTGTACACGGGTTGAATCTAGCCTGAGGGTATTTCTGGCTCAACATACCGTAACTTAGACCATTCTTTGTACGGCATCATTGGGACATGGCTAGTATCTGGTAAAGGTGTACGGACATTAGTTGACCACGTATGAACAACGCTGTTTGGTATTCTCAATGATTTTATACGTAAATTGAGAGGTAAACATCACTTTTGTATCTCAATTTGTTCTTCAGTATGTGCAGGTTTTGAAAATTGGTCCTTTTGCCAATAATAGTCTCACTGCGTATTGGTTCTGTTACGTAGGAAGATGCGACAAAATAATAACACATAAATCTACATAAATGTAGAATGTAGAGCTTGTATTTCTCTTTTTAGTTAGTTATTTCTTTACGCAGCCGGGTTTCTTTTATGCGTAAATTTTTTTTAACATCATAATGTAAGGTATTCTACCTCATTTTTTGGATCAAAAATACTCCTTTATTCCATTCACAACTCGACAATAAATAATATTTCAATGTTCACTTCTAATCAAACGGAAAAGCTACACCCCACGCCTTACTGATTCTTAACACAAGTGGGTAAAAGCTATTTTGTACAAAGCAAATATTCGCAGAAGACTGGCTTATCTACATCTTATGAGTTGTAACGATAAATCAAGGCATTTTAGTACGTAGGACCTCGGCATTAGATTGTTTGTCAAATGATTTCTTGGAAAACACGGGTGAAGTTGAATAAGTCATTCAAATAGAAAGGGCGGTTCGATTGTGAGAAACTGGCGTTTGAATGAGAAAACACAGATTTAAAAAAAAACGATTCATTTACCAATACCGGACTGAGAGGGGGTGAGGTCTCTATTGGTGGGGCCGGGAAGTGTCCGTGTAAGTGAAGTAGTACCAGTGTACTACTTTCGTCCATTCTGTCTGTCTGTCTGTCTGCCCCGCCTAATTACTCGCTCATTATTTCACATCTTATATATCTTAACTATTATAAAACCGTAAATTCATAAGGAATAAAAAAGTAGCGGTTCTCTTCATATAAATTCAAATAACATTCGATAGCGCGATTTAAAAACGTGCAGCGCCATCTATTGACAAAATTGTTAGTTTGTTCGCGCATCACGCAAAAACTACTGAACCGATTTTGATGAAACTTTTTTTGTTTGATAGCTTATGATCTGACTTAAAATCTGGTATATAATTTGTGCGGACGAAGTCGCGGGAAAACACTATATTGAATATAAATTTATAACAATATCCTAAAAACGGAAATGTGGTAGTTAAGAAGAAACTATTTTTTTTCGACTCTAACAACGAAAACGGGTCGTTTTTTTTAAAAATAAATGAGTGAGGTGTCGATAGATAGCTCTTGTTACGTAGAACAAAACACCCGTACAAACTAAGTCGTTACAATGCTTGTATCTCGAGATATATGCGCTCAAAGTCAAAAACAGAGCGTTCCCTAAATTATTCGCGCTATTGATTTCATTTCTATATTCCTCAAGTTATCTAAGCTATTTCGGGTTAAGTTTTTTATAATAAAGACTGCGAAACCCTATCATGGGCAAGGCCGACACGCTCTTGGCCGGTTTTTATGCTGTGGTTTCAGGATGAATGTATGAGCGATTGTATGAATACCTGGAAAAAATCGACTCCGTCACTCATCTATTTCTATTTATACTTATATCGACGCATATATGGGTACAGTCAGATTATAAGTTCAAATGTTGAAAGTCGTAAGGATCAACCCAATTCGATACTTACAGCGATGGCTTTAAGACTTTTGTCAGAGGGCTTCTTACAAGGGTTAGTAAGAAAAGGGTGTCTTTGAAATCCGTTGAAGCATGATTATCTACATTGTCTGAGACGATCACGGGACATTAGTCAGAATTGAGTTAAGGATAACATGGTCATGGATGTTTTAAATGTAAAAGGTTTGAGTTATTTTTAATCTTATGTAAACTTGCAACCATATCTAATCCCTCTAAAAATCAATCTAAAAAGGTTTGTTTTTGGTCGAACGCATAGGGGTAATGCAGCAAGAATCATGGACTCGTTTAGACCAGAAACGAACACCGATGGACAAATACGGAGTTACGATATTTTATAAATTTATGTTTTTACACTATTAGCACAAGTTCTGTCTTTCCCTTGAATACTATTTATGTTTTTGTTCCATCCCCTTTGTAGTGGTCCCAAATATTGCTACAACTGTGTTTCTTATCGTGTTTATTGTGTTGTGTGTTTTTTGTTTCATCTTGTATAGGTAGGTACTATAAGATACTTTTTCTGATACTGTGCTATAACTATGTTCACAATTCAACTGTTTGGATTCAATATCGTTCAATAAGTGACTTTATTACTTCTCCAGCAAGTCCTTAATTTGTTCCATTTATCAATGTAAGTGACTCGAGTAGAACAGAAGATAAAAACGTAATTATAAGAGAGTAGTATTCTGTTAATTACGTAAATTAGAGTAATAATTCACGTTTAATTTGCGACAAATTGCTTAGAGATAGCTGGCCGTTTTGTATTACGTATTGAACCTTTTATTTTCTTTACGACCAAAGCCATGTGGTCCAACCAGATCCACACACACAGGCTGCAGGCTGCTTGACACGGCGTTTTTTCAAATAGTGTTTTATCGAAAGACCACTTTAGTTTTTAAAAAATGCCTGTGTCGGCTACTCTGGTTCTCTTGCTAATACCTTCATTTATGATTCGATCTCGAGGGGAGACCCCGAGCATAGCCCTCTCCATTGCCTTCTGGATGACTTTCAGTTTTGTGAGGCCTTGAGTCTCAGTTCCAAATGGCATCATTGGTTTAAAGACTTTCGTCTTAAGACACTGCGGTATTAGAGACGTCAAGATACTACGAAGCGTCCCGAACGTTGCCCAGCCAAGTTAGATTCGACGGCTGTTCTCTTACTCAAAGTTGGTAGCCTATTATTTATTATTTGAAGGTGTTGGGCCTTGACAGGCTCGCTGAGCCTGTGCCACGTAGACTATCGCTGGTCCTTTGTGAACGCCCTTTCTAAAGTTCGTGTGGGGATTGGCCCCACTGCGGCCAGAAATCGCAGTAGATTCTTGATCGGGACCGTTTGTATCTCTTCTGGTGTCAGAACCTGCCTACCTAGATGAGTACTGCATTTGTACATCAGGGGGCCACAGTCACATAGGAGGTGCATAGGAGTTTCCATCTCCTCCTCGCAGAATCTGCAGCCGGTCGTATCGCTTAGATTTAATGTGTGCATGTGCTTATTTAATTTGCAGTGGCCTGTGAGTGACCTCGCTAACGTACAAATTTGATCCTTACTGAGAGCAAGGAGTCCGTTCGCAAATTTGCGATTGTAGCCTTTTATAAGTGCTTTGGAGTGGCACAATGGTAGCCTAACTTGATAGATTTATTAATAGATTGAAAATAAGGTCGACCTTCCAACGCTTCCCAATATATCAAGACCACAGAACATTATAAGAGGGATTAGAAATGCAAAGTAGCGCTTTTACTTCGGAGATGGCTGTTGCCACTTATCTTCCCGCTCACGCTGCTACAACTACTCATGCCTTCTCGCTCGCACCACGCAGCATGCCTTATGGTGTTATGCAAATAATGTGCAAAGTATAGGCGTGGAACGCGTGCTATACAGCTACAATCCTCTGTGGCTGTATAGCACACGTTCCACACCTACTTTGCACTTCTAACCCTTCTTATATTCTGTGGACCCAACTAACTGTATAGATTTATTGATTGATTGAAAATAAGGTCGACCTTCCAATGCCTCACAATATATCAAGACTGAAACACCAGAACGCAGGCATCAAACCTCGCAGCATTCGTACAATACAGTACGCAGCAACATTGTTAATTGCAGCCGTCGAGCGAGCTTGTAATTTATATCTCCAAATCCGCCATTAGTCGAAGCCTACAGATAAATCAGTGGGGAAATTCCTTTTGTCTCTAACACCAAGCAACAGTTCTTGAGAAAGTTACGGTTGAGTAGACTTGCGATTTGTTTATAAATAATAACGCGAAAAGGAACAACAATAATAATAATAATCTGTATACTGGGATAGTTACAGGTAAGTATCATTTAGATCAAATTGTCTGACGGGCCTCTACGTGTTGGCTTCGGCCCCACGCACGCCTCATGGAAAAGACATACTAACAATAATCTAATAGATAAAATATCCTGCTTAAGACGCTGTTATACCGTCGAGGCCGTTTTTTGAACAAGAACGAAAGTGTTTTAAACTGTGTTTTAAAGTCTGAAATTAAATTATGTCTTATTTAAGGATCGGGCGGATGGGCGACTGTTCTCAATTACACGATTAGATTAAGTTTACTAGATAGAAAAAAAATCCCAAAGTTACCCCTTTTTGTTATGTTTTTTCAATACTATGATTAAACTGCTGATATTTAACTTTTTATTCTTGTACTTAACTAAATACATTAAATATTTCTAGTGAACTCAGGAGACGTTTTAGCTTAGAAACTCCCATGAGCAAAGATATTGACGAAAAACACGTTTTTTTGCGATCCTGCTTTCAATTGGAGCGGGATGGCTAATTGTAATCTTATGCTTGCAAGAAAGAGACGCTTGCATTGGGATAACCTAGCCTTAAAGATCCAGTCGATGATACATTAGCTAATCCTTTGTGCGCGAACACCGGCACGAGAAATCATAAGAATAATTCCATGATTAAATATAAATAAAGCTGTACCCGGATGCTGTCAGACTCACCGAATACCTGGCCAATAAAATACATACCTACTAGTTCTATGGCCAAAAACATAGCGAAAAACTATCCTGTATAGTTTTTCGCTGTAAAGAAAAGTATCATTAATCTTTAAACCACATACTTTACCCATAAAACTAAACAACTTTTATTGTGGGAGCAAACCTAAAAGCTTAAAATAAAACACCTGTTCCATACGAAACGGCAATGCCTACTCGACTCAAATGTATATGGAACAGCAGTTTTTTTTGTTCTGACTGGTTTGCTGCCATAGTAAAAGTTGTTCAGTTTGATGGATAGAGTATGTGGTTTAAAGGTTAATGATCAGTTTTTTACACCCTATATATTGGGTGAGCTCAGCGGTGGCGACAGGTCAATCGTGCGAGGGCCGGGTAGCACGTCCCGGTACCGACTTGCCTGCGTGCGGTACCGACAAAGCACGCTACTCAGTACACCGCGCTCGACAGACCTGCCGCAACCGCTGAGCTTCCCCACTTTATTGTTTTTCGCTATGCTACAAGTTAACATGCGTTTGATTTGAACAACCAAACGCAAATCAGTAGTTGGTCTGTAAAACTCCGCCCATTTCTCTCCACCGATTCTAATTAAGAACCCTTGAAAGATGAATATCCTGATAAGAATTAGCACCCTCGATTGTGGCGCAGGAGCAATTTGTATGACGACTCTTATTACAATGGGTCAGAGTTTATTGTTGTGTCGGCAGGGTCACGGCAGTTGATCTGAGGTTTGGTTTTGTGATGTAATTACAACAAAAGAAATAGCTAGATTTTGCCCGCAACTTCGTCTGCACCGGCCTCTGTTAAAGTTGCGAGATCTTTATCAGATGTTAAGTCTTATTATAAGCTTTTAAACAAAAAATAAAAAACAAATTCATCAAAAACAGTCCACGTTTTTACGTGATGCTCGAACAAACACACAGAATCTAAAAAAAATATGCCAGGGATTCCAAAACGCTACAAACATAAACTTTTTATTTGTAAATATCTATCTATACACTTACACTACACTTTTAAAATCTTTCTATACTCAACATATTTTTCATCTCACAAGCTCGGAAAGATTCTGTTTATCATTCGAAATCTGAGTGCAAAAGTGCATTTTATCCGCTAGCGTGGAAAGAGTTTTTGAAATTTGAATATGTCTATTCAATATTTTTCTATGCCGCCAATCCACTGAAAATGCTTAATAACTATTTCATGTCACTGGCCAGCACGAAAAAAAAACTTTTTGAAATGTTCTTTTTAGCAATTCACTTTTTTTCCTCGCTGTTGAGAGGTGAAAAGTTGTGTGTTTCGCTCGGCTGTAAAGTTATTCTGCGTCTCGTACCTTTGAAACCTTCGCTGAGCTCAGGATTCTATTATTCCTACGGAATCCTACAGTCCTTCGCTTGCTCAGGTTTCAATACAAGTACTCGCGCCAAAAAGCAACTTTGCAGCCTAGCATAACAAATAACTATTATTCAAAATAATTTCACATGGACTGCTTTCTGGTGTAATTTTTGACTCTTTCTACACCACCGCGCCGAAGGTGTTCCGTTGTGGAGAAGATGCGGCCAGAAACTCTACTAACAATCAATAGACATGGTGTTAAACAAAACAAAAAATACAAATTTGGTACATGGCATGGCATTGGTACATGGCATGTGATCCGTGCGGATTCGAACCCGGACCTCACGATTGAGTTTCCATAGCTCTCCGCATCGCACCACCGAGGCTCTCACAATCACATCTCTCATGATAACAATATTAGGTAAATACTTAATTCCTAACAACCCTGTTTTTCACCTAATTTTCCTTCATTGTCAAGATCTCGCTTTCTAACCCTTCCACTGCGGAAGCACGATCCAAGATTATCTCCTTGTTTGACCCAAGAAGTTTCTCAGCTGGACTTCGCACATTTCAATTGTTAATTAGGTGCCAAGACCCAATGATAAATGGGAAACGTCAGCCCCTTTGTCGGTTAAAGGGTTGAAATTTGGGTTGTCACTATTCGAACCCTTATTCGTGAGAAGAGAACTGTTGTCTATGAAACTTATATAGGCTTATACCATGATGATGATCGCTTTTTAACGATAAGACCGCCTTTGTTTGCATCTTCTGTTTTTTTTTATATTTTAACAAAAGGCCCTAGTTAATATTTAAAGGAGTGATTTAGACCAAAAGACCATTGACAAACTTTCTCTATGGGACCAAAATAAAAAAAGCAAAAAAAAAAGAATCTGCTGTTCAACCAGCATTTTAGTTGAATAGGATTGCAGCTTTAAACAGCAGATTTCGATTTTGGTCCCATTGAAAAAGTTGTTCAATTTCATGGTCTGATCATCAGGATCCAGAATATTCCCAATCCAAACACCAATTTACGTCTTATGGGTGTGAAACCGAAAAATCAATCAGGAGTATACAAAATGCAAACAAAAATTTACAAACGGTTTACTAAAATTAATACATTTAGGACCTGTTTCACCACTTCTGAGTAAGTTCTTGTTAGCTTATCCGACGAATAGTTTGACATATTTGGTATGAAAATATGTCAATATATCTGTCAGATAAGCTAACAAGAACTTACCCAGAAGTGGTGAAACAGGCCTTTATACTTTCAAACTTATATTGTACTAGCTACGAGTAGTTGGCTGTCTGTAACCATTCAATTGGTTCTCCACTAGACAGAATTAAGTCAATTAAGACCAGTATTAAGTTTACATTCGATCCCATATTTGTCTTAAGTCTATTGTAGTGTGCGGATGACCCAAAATGACCCGATGCTCAAACCGCGTGATCTTAAACGTTGTAGGTTTAAGGTCAAGATGACCTTTAAGGTCACGTTTAAGGGTTAAGAAAGGTGAGTCTGTTGTAATAAGTACCTGTCCTTTATCGAAGTGTAGATAATTTAAAATGTGTGTCTTATTTGTATTAAACAGAAAATTAGGTAATCTATCTATCTTCCATAAAAAAAACGTTAGCCAGTATCGGACGCCCGGCAGATGTGAAACTTCTCTCGATTTTAATTTCGAACTTCCTTCACACAAAAAGATAGCGGATCAGAATTTCAAGGCATTCCCAAATTTTTCTGTGACTGGCTGACGAACAGCCGAAATAACTGAAGATAAAATATGGAATATAGAGGAATAATCTAGAGGATGTAGTAGTATGATGTATGTAGGGGTGTACTGATAAATTTGTGATGAAAAGAAACCCCTAAAGAAGTAAAACGGGTTGTTGAAGTTTTCTAAAATAAAGTGACTTGCAAAAGCTAGTTGATTTGATAAATCTTTTTTAACATCCACATATTATTGATTGTGTCCACTAAAAGTTTAAAGTAGCAACGGGCTCATTATCACAACAAAATAACAAACAAATTTCACTATGGAGCCAACTTCCAAATCTCAAAAATGATTATAAACTGTTTCATACATTTTTTTTTTTTATATAAATTAATAACGCTCACAGGCACATACATTGTAATGATCCCAAACTAGTACTAAAGGCTTTTTATTATGGAAACCATACAACAACGGCACGAACATATAACATCCATGACCGAACCGGGATTCGAACCCAGGACCCTGGCAGTCCGGCGTGGTAACCATTACACCAACCGGTCGTCAAGCGTTCGCAATTTGGGACGGATGGTCTCTGATAATTTTAACTGTGGAGTAATTTAAACTATTAATTTCACTTATAAATCACGATTCAGTTCTTCAGGCCTTCATCTAGAAGGCAGATGTTGGTAAATAAAAATAAAATCATCCCGGCGACTATCCGTCCCAAATGTATGAAACAGTTTATTTCCTGTTTCGCAATTTCTAAGTTTTCTCCTTAGTTTTTGTTCGGTTTGATGGTCTAATCTAAACTAAGCAACCCCTTACAACCCCTTACCCCCAAATATTACCACCTCTCTTGTTAAACTCTTCTGTTCTTTATCTTCCACTGCTTCGTTAATTGAACAAAGATAAAGAAAGGGAAGCAGTTACAAACAAAATTTATATCTCGAACAAATTACAGAATCTGTATGCGCAATGAACTGAACTTTTCATCTTTATTTGCATAATATATTATTTATGTATTCAAAAGAAGTAGCTTCGGAGCGGGACTCGTTAATCGCTCATTACCATGGTGTTATGCTTGGGACGTAGATTATTTGTGTATGGAAGAACCATTGTTCATACAGTGTATAAGCACATCTTCTACTCAGAACTGCAGAAGGCCAAACGGAAACGAGGCGGCCAAATCTTGCGGTACAAAGATGTGCTGTAAGTCACCTGATCTCGAGTCGAGCTGGAAGACAATGGCTAAAGACCGACCAACACAAAGGTGTATGCGTTTGAACAAGTGCGATGTTTGGATCTAGATGCGAAACGCGACGAGCTGAAGGCCCGTCTACCTACGACCATCCATTGTAATCTAGTCGGAGGGTTACTGCGAAAATCTGTTACGTAGGTCAGCCACCTGTGAGCACACGAATGCCGCTCTCAGCTGTGAGTAAATAGTCACTGTGGCCGATAACGGTCATTGATGATGATGATGATGACAGGGCGTAAAGGTACATGCGTTAAAACTTAAGGGCGGGCGTCAGTTTGACGAATAGAATGCAAGGTTAAAGTGTATAATAATTATTTTACTCTATACAGGGTGTAAAACTTAACGCGCTATATATTCAACAGGGTTCAGACCATCAAACTGAACAACTTTTACAACGAGACCAACATCGAAATCTTGCTTGGGACGTTTTCTATGAAACGACACCTTTTTTTTCGTGATTTCGATCTTGACTCCATAGTGAAAGTTGTTCAGTTTGATAGTCTGAACCCTGTTGAATATTCATCATCAGCCCGGTAAACCCCACTGCTGGGTATAGGCCTCTTCATTTTCACGCCAACCAGAACGGTCCCCCGCTAGTCTCATCCACTGTTTGCCGGCTACTTTACAAATGTCATCCGACCACCTGGCCACAGAGGATTATATTGTACAGAGTAACAGCTACTAAGGAGAGTCAATTTTATTATCCTATTCTTGTAGGGCTGCCTTAAAGGAAATAAATTTAATTGGAGTAGGTAAGTATGAAGGTAGGTAAATGTTTTATGACTCAATTGTAAATTGTTTTTGTTTATTTTGTTAGTTATTATTTGTTATTAATTCATTTTAGGCATGAAAATATTAAAACAATTTATTTATCTTTTGTAGTTCTTAGACATATTTAGTTGTAGTTAAAACTATATATTGCATTAAAATAAAATAAAAAAATAATGAAAACATTGTTAAAATGATGCCAAGTTTTATTTCAATGTAGTATTTCTTTATAAATGTTTACATTACTCTTCCAATAGTTCATGCACACAGTGCAAAATAATTTGCCATTTTTTTATTCGACTTCTAGGTACTACCTATAAACTAATAAAATAAAAATATCGAGCATACAACACGGAGCGGTGACGGGCGCGCGGGTAAAATCAACGATGTGTCACCCCTCACAGTCACACCTTCGTTTCGCCCGAAGTCACCCTCGGTCTCGTTGGTGAACCTCGTAGGTGAATGCGCGCACACAAACGCGCTGCGCATGTAGTGATGCGCCGCTTTTGCGAGCTTGTATGAAGCTGTCACTCTGTACAATATAATCCTCTGTGACCTGGCTGCTGGTCTGCCCACTGACCGTCTGTTGAATATGTAACGCATTAAATTTTACACCATTTATAGAGTAAAATAATAATTATACACTTTAACCGTCCATTCTATTCTTCAAACTGAACAATTTTAAGTATGAAGGGACCGCAGCGAGGACACTACAAATTTGCGAATAAAATCAACTGTTCTTTACATTTGAGTCTATAGTACTAGAGTACTATCATTTTCAGGAAAGTGGTATAGTATGCGTCCGATGACCTTGACCTAATAAATCTAAATACACTATCCAGTAACAGAACATCTGTGACCAGTAATTTTGTTCTACAGTGTTCGCTCTAATGGCCATTTAAACACTGCACTGTTTTTCCTCTGAATAAACTTAGTCTTGCATTACAAGTAGGTAGGAATTCTCGTATTTTTCTCATTTTCTGATTCCATCTAAATGCTTTGACTGAAGTTGCGTAATTTAGTTTTCTTTGATATCTTTGTATGTGTGCTGAATACTTCCATACCATTAATGCAAAAGTGCATCTGTCGATCTGTCTCGTTTTCACGGCTTAACTGTTCAACCGATGTTGATGGCTGCAATTACCAAATATCTTTTTAAGCATGCTGCAAGGAGCAAGTAATTGGAAAATTTTCTTCCTTCTACGTAGAAGGAAGAAAATTTTCCCGGACGTCCGGGAAGGAAATTCTTCAACCCAGTCACGTGATCAACTGGCGTTTTTTTAAACTACCAATTCGCAAGTCCAAAGTTAACATTTTATTGGATATAATTTGCGTTTCCTCTACCCTAAGGCTGTCTGGAAGAAATCGCTTCATAGCGATAAGACCGCCTTATTTTGTGACTACTGTTTTATCTCTCTGTATTTTACTGTTTATATTTTGGATTAAAATAAAGTATATTTGATTGATTGATTAAATTTCGCATGATTTTTGCATTTTTCAATTTTTAATTTGATTTGAAATAGCACAACATGGCTGTAACATGTTAATAATCAATAATAAAAAAAATTAAGTGAGTTAGTTAATCACCACCAATAGTCACCTACAAAAATACTGCAAAAGACATCTTATTGCATAGGCTGCGAAAAGTCAGTACTTTGTCCAATGACCTTTAACCTTGACCTTATAAATCTAAATACACTATCCAGTAACAGAGCATCTGTGACCAGTAATTTAGTTGCAGAGTGCTCGCTCTAATGGCCATTTAAACACTGCAACTTTACTTTCATTTTACTTCAGTTTTGCTGTACAGAAAATTATTATTTTTTCTCTAAATATATAATACTTCTAGTCTAGAATGCTAGTCTTGCATTACAAGTAGGTAAAATATTTTTCTCATTTTCTGATTTCATCTAAATGCTTTGACTGAAGTGGTGTAATTTTGTTTACTTTGAAATCTTTGTATGTATGCTGAATACTACTGAGATCGTCAGTGGCGCGTTGCGGAGAGGTAAGGGCACCGGGTTCAAAACAAAACCACAATATGAAAAAGCAATAAATATTGATTGATTGATTGATTGAACTTAGTAAACATGCCATGCACCAAAGAGTTTTTCTAACTTGTGTAGGTACGTAATACCACCATAAAAAATAGCACGAGGAAACTGACGAAGAAAAAATGCTAAAGAAGAAATTCTGATGTTGGTATTGTAAAGTTTACCTATCAGAATTGGGCACGCGTGGTATACTGAAGCCCATACACCCTCCATGAGGGTAGTCCCGCAGTGCTAGCATGATTAGTCACATGACGCGCGCCTGCGGGTTTGAAATCCATACCCGCGCCTGTCATTTATCCCGCGATACTGAGCATGATTTGACAGCTCGTCAGCCACTCTACCAAGAGAAAGCAAAGTCGCGGCCCAGGTTCGCTGGGTTCCCATACGGTTAAATCGATCAATTTGAATAGGGTATCAACGAATCGGTGATTAGAACTGCTCCAAAATCATTCGTTCTTTTACCTATTTCGTTGCTTAAACGTAGAGCTAATAACTCTACCGAACGGTGATCATGCTCGCATTTGTAGACTAGAGTCTACGAATGACAGTTGAGAGCTCGCGTCTTCGTAAGTCGCGGGAATCATGTTAGCTACTGTAGAGACAGAGGCGAAGACGCGCTGAAATAGAGATATGGTATAGAGAGACTCGAAGTCGCGGGGTATCATGCTAGCACTGCTGCGCCCTACCGTGCAACATTTATAGGCTGGTGATGATGAATACACAGAATGCCACAGAATAGGTAATAGTATATAGTTCTCTTATGCTGGAATATGCTGTAGTGAGTAAGATAACCGATTATTATTATTAGTCGGGGAAATCTACGGATTTTTGTATGGAGTAGGTTGCATTAATTGCACTTTAGGGGATTCTTTGGGAATGTAGTAGATACATACATGAAAAACATAAATTCTCAATAATCCCCGGTTTTTTATTGTGTATTATTGAATAATTAAGACATTTTACAAAACATTAAATTTAGGTATGAACAAAAAAATGAAAACTGGTGATTTTGTACAGGACGGCTTCGTTCAATACGTTTTACTTATAACAGTAATAATTCCCGGTTAATATCGTAAATTTGAGTAGATATTTAATATTTTGTAAGTCTTAAAAAATTCTAACCTCATAACTTAATTATTTACTGTTTGTTTGTACACATTAAATTTGCCTTGTGATAATGAACTGTCTCTTTTGCTGGTATGATGGAAGTAATATCTTTAGAACTAAGCTTGTCCTTTGTACATTTAATTCGATTTTTAGGTATTTCTCAGGTTCCTGAGCCCGTATAACCACGAAATCTGGAAAAAAGTGTTATAAACTAATACAGATATACGTTCAAACACAATTTACTAAAGTCTTTATGCAATCTCAAACCGTATTTTTCCCCGACTATATCAAGAACAGGTGGCCTTGACAGATAGGCGCATGTGCCACTGCGACCATCGCTGGACTTTTGTAATCGGCCCTTTTAAATTTCCCTGTTAGTTGTCACTGCGATCAAGAAATTAGTAAGTAGAAGAGGCATCATTTCCCAAATCTATACCAATATTTGTGTTTGTCTGCAGGGTACAAAATGTCGCTAGCCGTATGCCGGGATCGCCTCACGGGTTCTGACGCAGCCGAGCAACTCTGTGACGCATCTAGCAAGCCTCAAGCCTCCGTCGTCAGGTGTAACACTCATCCTTGCCCTTTCAAGTAAGTATGGTTTCATTACAGCATAGCATAGCATATGCTCACGACGATATTCCCCGAGGGGGTAGTCAGTGATATTCTGATATTCTGGTTTCATTACACCCGGTGAATTATGGGAAACAGGACTGAGCTCTGCTCTTGTAGTTGGAGCATTCGTCAATCCTGTCTTCCATCTCCCTCGACTTTCGAAACGACTGGAAACTTTTCCTTGACATGTGCAAAATAAATATTGGGCAGGGCACATTGCTCACAGAACCGATCGCCGATGGGGCCGAAAGGTCTCGAGTGGTGACCGCGTACCGGAAAGCACAGTGTGGGTAGGCAGAGAGCTCGCGCAATGTAGACCGACGAGCCGGTGAAGGTTGCAAGATCCTTTGGATGAAGGCTGTGCAGGACAGGTCGTTTTCGATCCTTAGGGGAGGCCTTTGTCCAGCAGGGGATATCTATTAGCTGAGGTCATGATCTGCTAAATAATTCTGAGTAGGTTTTCTTCTAACTCTCTTCCCCTTTTTAAACATTTATTTATGCCGTTTTGGTGAGAATGTATGCAAAATGCTATACGGAGCAACAGACTTTACAAAGGCATCCAAATTTCTTCTTCGACGTAACTATGCAAGTTTCCTCCTTATTTTTTCTTTGGTCGTTTGAGTAGTGTTATTATTACGTACCTGGTAAATTTTGCCATGTAAATTTGAACTTGGATCCTCATGCATAAATGAGTAAACACCCCACAAAAACAATGTTTAAAATCGCGCTACAATAATATGTAGTGTTGCCCGACCTTTCATCAACGAGTTCACCAGGCAGTAAACAATCTTTGAGCGAGGGCGTCAAGTTAACTTTGTGCGCTCCTTGGAAGCTTTTTCTCTGTGAAGAATTTAATCATGATTGAAACTCCACGCCTCATCACAACGTAAAGTGCTCTTGCACCCGTATTCTTAGTTTTTTCTTGACATTTCCTCACTCGAGTGGAGGATTTACAAAAATTACAAAACGTGATACTACCAATGAGCTAATCACGGAAGTGCGACATCATCAAAGAGCGAATCACGGAAGTGAGATATTTCGAAATTCAAATCACAGAAGTGCGACATTTCGAAATTACGAATCACAGAAGTGCGACATTTCGAAATTACGAATCACGGAAGTGCGACATCTTGAAATTTCTAATCACGCAAGTGCGACACATAATATGCTCGAATCACGGAAGTGCGACGGATTGGAAGAGCGACAAAAGGGGTTTCGGTAATCGCCTGTCACTACATCCTCGACTCGAGTTAGGAAGCCTCCTGGTAACAACAAAGAATACGGGTGTTAAACTCTTCAATCGTTCACAGGTGGTACGTCGGCGACTGGTCATCTTGCAGCGTGTCCTGCGGCGGCGGCATGCGCACGCGCCGCGTCCTCTGCGCAAGATCAGCTAACGTCACCCGAGCTGACACCTACGAGCCTGGCTCCAGCGATGAGCCGGGCTGTGTGTCCCCGGCACCCAAGGCGAGCCAGCCTTGCAATCAGCACGATTGTCCCAGTTGGGTTGCTGGGCCGTGGTCTGGGGTAAGATTAATTCTTTTTCCAATTGATAAAACCCGACCATTTTCATCAAATATAATTAGTTAAGGGGCACCGAGCCTATTGTGCTGCCTTCAATCGTATTTTTTGTATTTCTATGCAATTGAACAACATTACCAAAAAACAAGAATGTCACTGCTGATTTTCAATTTAGCGGGTCACTGCTACGGCGTTGTTTTGATAGTGTAGGTACTTATGTAAGTAGTTATTATCTTTAAAATCGCCAAATGTGGCCTTTTTTGGTAGTTTTAACAATAAAAACTTAAAACACAATAATTCGTAATGTCGATAAATTGAAAACCAATCATAACTACAATGTGACATTTTTGTTTTGTGGAAATGTTGTTTAATTTTTCAGAAATTAAAAAAATACGATTATACAAAAACTAATCAAACAAACCGCATCATGTCTCGCCCAAAGGTGCCTATCTCTTTTCTTGTGATAAATCAAGGCATCTCCGATGTATTTAAAACCAAATTAATAACTATTCTATAGAAATAACAAGAGATAGCACGTTATAAGTTTAGAGATTATATTGTCGCCAGCGTCTAAAACGTGTGATCCCACAGGGATTGAGACTAGACGTTAGTTTCCAAAGTTTATATCGTTGTAAACCTAAACTAGGATGTACAATTTGATGCCTCGAAACTGTCTTCGGCTATCGTACAGTTTGCAAATACATAAGGTCTAAATCCATGAACGACCAGGAGTGCGATTTTTGAATCTCATTCGGTGAGCTCAGCTGTTAAAAACGTCAAAATAATTACGGAGATACGCATCTTTTTACTGCTGATTTGACTTTAAAATATCGCTCTCCTGTAGTATTATTTTTGAAAGTCAACTTAGCAGTAGAAAGATGCATATCTCCATAGTTATTTTGACATTTTCAACTACTGAGCTCACCGAATGAGATTCAAAAATCGCACTCCAGGTGTAATGAATGGATGATACTCGTCCAGATTTTCATCTAGATTCGTCACATACCTGCTTGTCTCAGATCGTTGAGGTTTCTCATGGCCACTGCATTCGAATGCATCTTGTACATAAAAGAAGCATTCGGATTTCGGATACAACATGTTTCAGGAATTATCTTTGTATGTATGTTTCACGCCCTGCTCAGGTTTGCCGTGTTTCCAAAGTATCGAACCTAAACTAGGATGTACAATACAATTCGATGCCTCGAAACTGTCTTCGACTGTTGCAGCAAATACCATGCGTACAAAGGCCTCCTCTCTTGAGAGGAATCGGCCGATCGTCGAGAGTTACTGGCCGCATCTTCTCTACAACGGAACACATTCCGTCGCGGTGGTAGAGTCAACAATGACGTCAGAAAACTATCCCTGTGATAATATTTTGAATAAAGCATTTAGATTGAATGATTATGATTGATTTGATCCTCCGTTCGTGAATAAAGGTGAGAAGTAGTGAGTCATATTCCACCAGGCAGGCCCAGTGCGGAGTGGTGGATTGGCCATCGTGCTGCTATATAATTTTAAATAGGTCTGCTATTGTGTAGTCGCGCGTCGCGTCTGTTGCCCTTCCCGGCTCTAATTGTATCTAGAAAGTTTATATTTCGAAAAACAACCCAAATATGTATAACCATACAACGTCAAGCACTTAAATTGCTATAAAATAAACTAAACATTGGCAAAATCATCAACAATAAGATGGACGCCACATAAAAAAAAATAGAATTGAATAGAAATAGGTTTCTGTATTGACGGGAATATCAGAGACCATCTGTTTAAAAAAATCGTTTATTGCAGACTTTCTTCCATATTACGCTAAAAAAAATTACAGCCGAAATCAATTGGTAATAAACGTTACCTATTATCATTGAAAATTATAAGGATGTTTATGCGTGCTTGGGTGCTGGAATGCGTGCATACGTGCGTAGGTGTGTGGCTGTGTGTGTTTGTTTTTTTTTTCTTAAAAAATATACCTGTCTTGTAATAGTACGTCGTCGTCATAATAACCACAATAACTTGCGGCGCTATGCTAAGCGCTCGGTCGTTCGGAACTCCAAAGTTCCCTCCCTTGTTAGTTCGGCGAGGTGCAAGTTTGATATTGTGTAAGTTTGAGATTGTTCCGAATCTGTTTCTTCGTTTTGTAGATAGAGGAAGACAAATTTTCAATTCAATTTTAAGTATTTTCTCGTCTTTTTCCATAAAATTTATATCGACGGAAGAATGTAATCCTTTCTTTTTAGGGGATGATCAGAACATCAAACTAAAAATATATATTAGACCCTTCGATAAAATTAAAATTTTACTTTGATCGAAGATTAGACCAACATCTAAACAGGAAAAAAAAATCTGCTGTTCTGAACAAAATTTTAAATTAAACCCAAATAGGATGGTGACAGCGGATTCTATTTTTTTACGATATCGATGTTTGTCCCATAGAGAAAGCTGATCGGTTTAATGGTCGCTGATCGTCCCCTCAAATGGGTCAACCTACATAATTATTATGATAGATGTGTGTATAGCAGGGTTTGTCAGTTAAATTATTATATGCCGTATCAATCAAGTAGTTGAAATATAATTATCTGTTCTTTTGTCAAAGGTCAGTGTTATTTTCAATCTGCGCGGCGCGCCCTGGGCCCTATGTATTAATAAACGCGACAAGTGACAATTGACAATGACAATTCAGAGTACCTTGCTAAGAATGCTATGATACTGCAAGTTTAGAGTAATTCCGCTTCGGTCATGGATGTTATACGTTCGTGCCGTTGTTGTATGGTTTCCATTATAAAAAGCCTATAGCTATAGTGCTTGCTTGCGGTCATTACAATGTATGTGCCTGTCAGCGTTCTATTCTATTCTATATTTTAAAAAAATGGCTGCCATCTTGGAGAAGCGCTCGTTGGCGTAGTGGAGCTTCGGTATCGGAAACGATCACCGAAGTTAAGCAACGTCAGGTCCGGTCAGTCTTTGGATGGGTGACCGTTTAGTGGTATTTCATCTCGAGCGTTTCCGTGCTTCGGAAGGCACGTTAAGCAGTTGGTCTCGGATAGTTCCGTCAGATGGCGTTGTAACTATTCGTTAAGCCAGGTCAGAGGCCCATTGGCGGCTTGAAAATTCTCTGACAGCAAGGTGACCACTAACTTGCCTCCACCAACACGCACTGGGCCCGCGTGGTGGAGTATGGCCCACTCCCTCTCACCCTTATTCGTGAGAGGAGGCCTTTGCCCTGCAGTGGGATTCTACAGGCTATAACTTATTTTAACTTATCTTGGTTATGTGATGATTTTGCCAATGTCGAGTTTTTATAGCAAAAGTGCTTGACGTTGTACGGTTAATTTATTTATTTGTCATTGTCAATTGTCACTTGTCGCGTTTATTAAACAGGGTCCAGGTCTCTGCCTACCCCACTGGGAAAGAGGCGTGACGTTATACAGGGTGAAATCGATATCATTAGCATCCTTTTAAACTAAGAGTCTACCCATCAAACTGAACAACTTTTACTATGGGAGCAAACCAATCGGAGCAAAAAAAAAATCTGCTGTCCCATACATTTGAGTCGTGTCGGCAGCGTCGGCGGGTCCAGTTTATTATGGGACAACTGTTTTTTTTTTGGTTGCTCCCACAGTAAAAGTTGTTCAGTTTGATTGGTAGACTCTTAGTTTAAAAGGATGCTAATGATATCGATTTCACCCTGTAGATAGATAGATTTGTAACCGCAATCAATGTAGGACTATGTTAAGCGCTCGGGCGTGGAGTTACAAACTTGAGCCTTGTTAGTCTGCGCTTCAACTTCTCATATCGTACGAAATTTGTGTTTGCTTGTTATTTTGTTACCGCCTTTGTTTTGAAGATGTTTTTGTTATCTTACTTCAGTCCTTCGAATATCAAATGGTTTAATGCAATAAATGAAGGACAAAAGTCTCACGTTTCCAAATATTAAAATTAGTTATATTTACGTTAGATTGCGCCGGTATCATTAAGGGGATATAAATCGGAGCGCGCTCCATACAAAAAAAGTCTGGTCTGGTTAGGTATATTTTCAATACTAACCAATTGAACTCAATGAAATTTTTCAGAAACAATTTAAAACTAATCTCCATGCTTTTATGTTGTCAGATTAAAATATACAGTTCTAATGCTAGGATTAATTTAAGATTTGAATGGAATTCTTTGAAGAACTGTTACTTTAAAACAATAAATATTAAAGAAAATATGACAATATACAAGCATAGAGATTAGTTTCTATATTGTTTCTGAAACATGTTATTGACTTTCTATATATATATATATATATTTATATATTTTTTTTTTTATTATCTGACGTCATTTTCGTGACTCTACCACCGCGTCGGAAGATGTTATGTTCTAGAGAGGGTGCGACTTCTGGCTGGTCTGGCTCTACTTATCTTATTAAGTTATTAAGGCACCGGCACTGAATGCTATTTCTGAATCTTGAAATTCACAAAAATCATACTTTCTACTACTGATTTCAACATGACTTTCAAAAATCGCACTCTTCCTGTTGTGCTATTATTTAAGCACAAAATCTAAAGTGAGATGAACCTTACAAATGAGATGTCAAATTAGTTACAAATCCTACTTTCGAATTCAGAAACTTGAATTCGAACTCGAAAGAACTGACACTAAACATGATATCGATTTTAGGTGACATCGTGATCATGTTTTTCGGAACTTCATACTTGTTGTAATTTGAACGAAAATATTCACTGAGTAGACTTGGATTGTACGGGGGTTACGCTACTAAATAACACGACACGTCCGATTGCAATAACAGCTCGTTTATTACTGATCATAGGTGGGGGGTGCAGTTGCATACATATCACTTCCTTCCCGATTACATCGAAGCTCTGGGGAAGATAAAATAACAATATTACAACACGCCTTATAACTACTTCTTGGTAACTAATAAAACTGTTTATAGCTAACAATGTTATTCCTTGGCCTTAACTGACGCCTGACCGGACTGCCGAGCGGCTCATTGTCGCTATTGTTAGCAGTAACGATGTGATCACTTCCGATTAACGATCCTTCGCCTAGCTCGGCAGTTCGTTCATGCTCCTCTAAACCATCCCCAGGTTCTTCGCATGCCTCCGCCCACTCCTCACCCCCCGTATCCGCTTCCTGTCCTCCCGCGTCACTACCTTCAGTAGCCCTAGCCAGCCCTAGCCCAGTAGATAGAATATCTCCCTCTGTGCAAGGTAAAACTGTAATCGGAGCCTCTGCCGGTGCCACATTTAGTGGTCGTACCGGCTCGGACGTCGGTGACGGCGGCGACGGCGGCATGTGCAGCGTGGGCGGCGGTGAATGCGGAACATCATTACATTGCTTTGTATATTTCCTTATTTGATCCAAATGCCTTCTATGTGTTACCTCATTATCCTTGAAATAAATTTCAAACATTCTATTCCCAACAATCTTTGTAACTTTTCCTATTGCCCATATACCCTTTCTTGCTACAAACCACTTTGCCCATACAGTTTCCCCCACAGAAAATTGTCTATTTAATTTTAATTTTTCTGCAACATTGAAATCACTTTTCTGAGGTGGTAGAATGAGATCTAATCTTGACCTTAAATTGCGGCCCATCATTAGTTTTGCTGGGGTTTCTCCTGTGGAACAGTGGTTTGTATTCCTATACTCAAACAGATAACTCTGCAACTTTTCGTGTAATATTTGTTGTGTTTGGTTTTCTAATTTTAATATACATTTAATCATTTTCTTACACGTTTTTACAGAGTTCTCTGCTTGGCCATTGCTGGAAGGATGGTAAATGGGTGAAGTAATGTAATTTATTCCATTGTTTTTACAAAAATCTATAAATTCTTGAGAACATATTTTTGGATCATTGTCAGAAACAATAGTTTGAGGTAAACCGAAGGTTGCAAAAATATTTTTCAATTTCACAATAAGTGCTCTTGTCGAGGTGCCGCGGTCCATATTAATGCATTCCAGCCATTTACTAAACGCGTCGATAACTATTAAATACACGTTCTGACCTATAGACATATAATCACAGTGAATACGAACCCATGGACCCGGGGGGCGCGGCCAGGGCGCGGGGGGCGCACTAGCCGGTGCCCCGCGAACACTCGCGCACGCCTCGCATCCGCCAATCCACCTTTCTATGTCACTATTTATTGAAGGCCACCACATTTTGCTACGGGCTACACTTTTTGTTTTTACGACCCCGAAATGAGCCGTGTGTAGTTCCTCCAGCATACGGTTTCTATAAACTGTCGGAATAACAATTCTGTAACCGCGAAATAGGCAACCGTTATTCAGTTCTAAATCCGATTTACAATAGAAATAAGGTTTAATAGAATCACACTTTATTTTTCTTGGCCACCCCTTGTTCATATAATTAATAACGGTTGTTATTACCTTGTCTAGCTCCGTGGCCTTTTTTATGTCTGCAAACGAAACCGGTTCTATATCAGCGTTCATAAATAAAAAATATCTACTGCTATCCTCCTCACTCTCACTGCACCCGGTGACCGAAAGCGGCGCTCGCGAAAAATAATCTGCCACTAAATTATTCTTGCTACTTACGTACTGCACCGTATAATTATATGCAGATAGAATGATCGCGTATCTTTGTAGTCGTGACGCGGCTGTCACTGATACACCGTTTTTTTTACCAAAAATCGAAACTAATGGCCGATGATCCGTTTTTAAAATAAATGGTTCTTGGCGTCCGTATAAATACTGATGAAAATGTTTTACACCAAATATGATAGCTGTGGCCTCCTTTTGAATTTGGCTATAGTTCTTTTCGCTTGCTATTAAAGCCCTAGAAGCGAATGATATTGGTCGCTCGCGGCCGTCAGGGTCGACGTGCGAGAGCACCGCGCCCAGGCCGGCCGGCCCCGCATCTACCGTCAGCACGAGCGGCGCCGACGGCTCGAAATGAGCCAAGACTTGATCACTAGCTAACACTTGCTTCACGCTATCGAGCGCCGACTGCTGCCGGGTGCCCCAATTCCATTGACTATTAGCGTGGAGTAATTCGTGTAGGGGATGTAATAATGTCGACGCATTAGGAATAAAGTTGCGATAGTAGTTTACTACGCCCAGAAACCTTTTTACCTCCATAACATTATTAGGGATTGGTGCGTTTTTTATTGCATCCACCTTTTTAGGGCACGTTCTCAATCCATTCTTATCGATAACGTAACCTAGATAGGTTACGTTATCCTGGAAAAAGGCGCACTTTTCCTTTTGTAGCCTTAGCCCTGCATCTTGTAATCTACGGAAAATTTCTTTTAGGCGAGCCATGTGAATTTCCTTTGTTGGTCCTGTACAACAAATGTCATCTAACCAAATACTAACCCCCTCAATTCCCGCCAATAACGTTTCCATCGCCCTTTGAAAAATAGCCGGCGCATTCGCTAGTCCGTACACTAATCGCGTATATTTAAATAACCCCTTCGGTGTATTTATTGTAGTTAATTTTTGTGAGGGCTCTGAAATTCTAAATTGGTTGTACGCATTACTCAAATCAATTTTCGAATAGCTCTGCCCACCCCCAATTTTAGAGAACACTTCTTCTATTCGCGGAAGGGGATATTTATCCACTTTCAAGTCTTGATTAAGCGTACAAGAGAAATCGCCGGCTATTTTAACTTTCCCGTTTTCTTTTAAAACGGGTACGATTGGAGTAGCGTACTCTGAAAAATTTACGGGTACTAAAATTCCTAATTGCACAAGTCTTCCTAACTCTTCCATCACTTTCTCTTTAAGAGCGAAAGGTATCGATCGCGGTTTGTAAAATTTTGGCTTTGCATCTTCTTTTACATGTAACTCAACATCAAATTTGTTAAAACAGCCGAGACCGTCCTTCCAGACGTCTGGAAATTCATTAAAAAGTCGCTGCACCTCAACAGTGTTTCCATTAATTTTTGACAATGTATGGTGGTTTACTGTTGCAAAATACATTTTAAATCTTGTCATGAAATCTCGCCCCAAAAGTGGTGGACCACCATTCGTAACTACGTAAAATTTTATGTCATGTGAACAATTTTTATATGTTACTTTTGTTATGAAATAACCCTGGGGCGTGATTTTATGGCCATCATACATACACATTTTTAGATCACTCTGAATTAATTTATGTTTTGAAAAATGATGTTTGTACAGTACTTCCGAAATGACGTTTGTACCGCAACCAGTATCCAACTCCATACACACTTTTAGGTTATCTATAATCACTGAAATTTTAAGTGGACTATTGTTTACATACCGCATGTTAAATACTTGACACTCCTTGCAGCACTCGCCTTGAGGTTCGTTTTCTACCTCGATGTTATGAACTGCACTGTTACCTTTTTTAAAACCGCACATTTTTTTTAAATGGCCTTTTTCGCCGCACTTTTGACACTTATAGCTTTTAAAACGACACTTTTCAGACTCGTGATTTTTAAGGCCGCATACCGCACACTGTAAGACTCCAGCCACGGCACCAGGAGCTCGGCTGTGACTGAAACCGCCGGCGCGGGCGCCGGAACCGTTACCTCGCCGGTTTTCAATCTTATGCAGTGATTCCTCCTGCTTTATAAATTGCGGAAATTCCTCACCGGTGCGCGCCTGCCTAGCACACGCCGCCTGTTGGGCTACTTCAAGCGCCTTCGTGAATTTCAGCGTTTTCAAATCTTGTTCAAAAAGACGATCACGCTCTGGGCCCGAACGAAACCCTAACACGAACCGGTCGCGCAACACGGTATCCAACTCTGCCGCTCCAAACTCACAATGGACAGCTAATCCTCTTAGCCTGGCTGCCCATTCTTCAGCACTTTCACCAGATGACTTGACCGCATCATAGAACTTTGCTCTGTCAGCAAAAGTTGATCGTTTTGGAGTAAAATGTGCGCTCAGCACACTCTCGAGCTCTTTAAATGTTGCTTCTTCTACCTTCTTTGGATGTAGTAAATTCCTTGTTAGTAGGTATGACTCATCTGTTAAATGAGTTAGCAACACCGCGCACTTATTTGCATCGTCATCGACTTTATTTAGTTTAACGAACTGCGTAAAACGCCCCAAAAAAATAGACCATTCTTGAGATTTATGATCGAAAACTCCTAAGGAACCCAAAAAATTCGACATTTTTATTTATTTGTGGGTGGGTATCGCCCGACTCGTTGCCAGTTGGATTGTACGGGGGTTACGCTACTAAATAACACGACACGTCCGATTGCAATAACAGCTCGTTTATTACTGATCATAGGTGGGGGGTGCAGTTGCATACATATCAAGACTCCACAGAACGTACGAGATAATTTATCAGTTCATTTATTTGTTTTCGTTTTGTTAAATGAATGAATGAATACTTCATTAACACCAATAACAACAACAATGCACAATAGGAAACTAAACTGATTGTGGTACAAATAATATGCTAAAAATGCTTTACTACACAAAACTGACATAATAAAGCCATTAGTAAATTACACACCGAGGGCAGGAAAGTAAGAAAAGTCTCTTTCTTATTTACTGCCCGAGGTTAGTTACTTACTATTTTTCTCCGTAACGTAGGTGGAAAGCGGCTACTTCGTTTAGCGCAGCGGGACGAGAATTGACGCTTTCCGTCCGGAGGGGAGAAAAAGTATTATTTATTCTTATTTTTAATATTTGATAACTAGTTAATAGCACAGCGTGTAACAATAAAGTAAAATAGAGCTTTAAAATACGTAACAAAGTAAATAGTCCATAAAGAAAGATTGTGACAACTTTGTAGTAAGATTTCAATACTTTAACTTCCTCTATAAAGTTTCGCGGGACAATGTAATATTGCGAGTAAAACTAGAAACATAACTGAAAGTGGAGTGTAAAAATATCGTCTAGATTTAATCCAATTAAATCTCCTTTGTACAAATACCCCTTTTTACTAAAAACTTTGTAAATTGAGAGCTTTGTGTTTTGTGCTTTGTATTTTGTTAATTGTTGCAATGAAAATAATGAAAGTTAGGAAAGATTTTTTTTCTAGGTTGAAAAACCAGTCAGAACCATTATATATAAAGAGTTATACTTAATTAAAAGAAATGGTTTTATAATCTGAAATAAATAATTTGAAATTGAAATTAGTCATGGCATCAGATAGGTACTACTCTTTTGTTGAAATAAAAATAGCATTTCTTTCTTTCTGTCTTTCTTTCTTTCGAAATTGATATTTAAGTTTTTCATTTCCATCCCACAGTGCTCAGTATCGTGCGGCGAAGGAGTCCAAGTCCGTGGGGTGGAATGCACCCCAGTCGGGGGCGGATGTGACCCCGCGACCAGGCCGGAGATATCGCGACCTTGCTCAACGGGGATCAGCTGCCCCCAGTACAGAGAGTCCGATGAACCTGAGGTAATTACCATTTTTGTTGATTCGCAAGATAATTTGCAGAGGTACCTAATACATTTTGGTTCCAAGTCCGTGGGGTAGAATGTACCCCAGCCGGGGGCGGATGTAACCCCGGCGACCAGGCCGGAGATATCGCGACCTTGCTCGACGGGAATCAGCTACCCCCAGTACAAAGAATTTGATGAATAATACCAATTACCATATTATTGTGTCAATCTGGAAAATAATTTGCATAACCTTACTTTTCAAAGTTTGCTCCGTAGTGAAAGTTGTTCAGTTTGATGGTCTGAACTACCCCTTTAAATATTACATTAAAATTGGTCACGGGCTCACTCCCCGTCACGCTGGACCGAGTTTCGGTACTACTAGTAGTCATGGATGTTCTAACATAAGATAGTTTTGGACCCGATAGGTGGCTCCACCCGGGTGAAGCCGGGCGACTCGCTAGTAGAACTATAAATAAAAGAAAAACGGTTATAAAACCTAGACCCCGAAGATGCCTGAAGCTTGAGAAGTTCAGTTTTTTGTCTTTTTGTAAAAACTTTGAAATTAACTTTTAAAAATGCAAAATTCAGTTTCTTAGAGATTTTTATTAGAGTTTTTTTTATTTTTCCATTTGAGAGATTTCCTTCAATTACCGACCACTTTATTTAATAAGGTTCTGATAGAAGCGTGGTTCATTTTTAACACTATTGAGGTTGAAGGATGACTTGTTAAGTGACGCTGACGTGTAAAAAAAACCTTTTCACCTCACACAAGCTCGGAAAGATTCTGTTTATCATTCGAAATCTGAGTGCAAAAGTGCATTTTAACCGCTAGCGTGGAAAGAGTTTTTGAAATTCGAATCTGTCTATTCCACGCCAGTCCACTGAAAATGCATTAATAACCATTTCATTTCACAGCACAAAAAAAAAATTTTTAAAATGTTGTTCTCTATAGCAATTCACATTTTTTCCTCGCTGTTGTGAGGTGGAAAGTTGTGTGTTTCGCTCGGCTGCAAAGTTATTCTGCGTCTCGTACCTTGGAAACCTTTGCTATAAGCTCAGGATTCTATTCCTATCCTACAATACTTCGCTTGCTCAGGTTTCATACAAGTACTCGCGCCAAAAAACAACTTTGCAGCCTAGCATAACAAAGAACTATTTCGCTTTTTACGACAAAAAGAAATGGGGTGTGGCCATTGCTAGAACACACTTTAATTAAAACAGTAAGCTATCTTAATAGAAAATCATGGATAAAAAGGCTATAAATATCAGGCAATTAGAGCTATATGTCATCCTAAAAGGTGCCACTATGACATAAACATTATCATCTCAGCTTATAGACGTCCGCTGTTGGTCCTAAGCCTCCCCTAAGAATCGCCACGCCACAATGACCAGTCCTGGGCGCCCCCTTTCCAACGGGTTCCAGCCTCCTTCACCAGATTGTCGGTCCACCTTGCCGGGGCCTACCCCCCCCCCCCCCCCCCCCATTATCAATCTGTCGTCATGTGCTTGCGTACAGACACTCTCTTTTAATTTATTACATTACCCATTATAAGTCCATAACTGTAGGGCTATTGTGTAAGCTTCCGATTATATCGTTTACAAAATCGATAACGTTTTATGACTGTACTAGCCAATTTTTAAATAATATTTTGTTTCTGTGATCATCGTGTTCATTATCTGAGATAAATTAACTAAATATTAAGAAGCAAAATCGTCAAGAACTGCCAAAACACCGTGTCGATTTGATACCGATTGAATCGGGTATAGTTACACAATAATCCCCCTGATTTACGAAATACCCTTCATCGAAATCAAATCGGTTGAGAACCGTGATTTCGATGAAGGGTATTTCGTAAAGGGGTCTAGTTGTTGTTGGTTTTGGCCCATAGGTAATCTGGCTTGCTGAAGACATGTCCTTTAGATTGTCAACTCTATACTATTCGCCATTATGAAATGTGTACCTAATCAAAATATTATTTCCCCACAGGATGACATAGAAGATCTTCTACCAGGGGTAGTTTATCACACGCAACCCCTCATACAGCCGTACCCACCGCCTCAAGCCCGAGCCGAACGGCTTGTGGGAGAGCCAGATGTGCCAGTTGAAGCCACGTAAGTTGTGTTCTGTGTGTTGTTAGTGGCCGGGGAGGCATTTTGTGTTCTTTTACCATGAGGTTGAATTCACACCGAGTTGGCATCGGCTGGCAGTGGCCCTGCGATATCCAAGTGTAGTGGAAAAAATTAATAACCGGTTTAAAAAAATGTTTTGTAAAATTAAACCGATTTTAACCAAATTTTTGTTAGTCACTATAATTCGCCTAAATTTAAAGTTAGATAGAATTTAACAAAAGTTAGATAAATCATAAAATTTATCAAAAGTTAAGTAGAAAAATTAGGTAGAGAATTTAACAAAACATTTGTGAATAATTTTTTTCAGTGCTTGTTGTGGTATGCTCGGTAACGTGACTACTCCGATCCCTTCAAACGATACTATGTCTTTTAGCAATGTAGATAACGTTCAAAATACTGTGCCACTGAAACTGCTCGCTACTTTGTTGTTGGCCGCTGCCAGCTCGGTGTGAATTGAGCCTTAAGAGGGGTAAAAATTTGCATGTTTTTTTTCATGGTTCTTATTTGATTCATGATTGGGTTAGTGGGAATTTGTTAGTTAAAAACTTATTTAGAGTATAAACATAATTATTTACATACTAAGATCGATCTTGATCACTTGAAGCGTACTCAAAATTTTAATATTTCATGATATTGGCATTTCAGAAACATGACAAATTTGATTTACCTATTAAAAACGCAAAAAAGTTTTACTGTCCTTAGACATTTTAAACGACTTCTTTGTTCTTGACCTATTAATTTGTTCTTTAGAAACTTTTTTTTTATTAATTTTGCCTCCCCGACAAAAGTAGCTGAAGCCGTATTTTATTCCATCGAATATGACAAAATGGACTAATTTAAAATTTTGGTTCTATTTATGGATGCTACTTACTCATAATGCCTAATTTTTCATATTCGATGTGATTATAATGTGACCATTAGTAGTCTAGTAAATTGTGTGAATGTCTTTTCTTCTATGTTAATTATTGTTACTTAATTATTTTCTTCATCTCAAAAATGTTTCGTGCTGGGCGTTCGCGTTATGCTGGGTAGCGTAAAATTATATCAATATGACGCAATAATGAAGTTTGGCTTATACCAAAACGTATCAGGCTTTACAATTTTTTAATATGTTGCTGTCACTGTCATCAGTATAGGCAATGTGAGAGACAGAGCGTCAATAAAGGTGTACGAAGAATTTGGCCGCGTTTTCGTCCGCTATTTTGTAAAGTGGCGGTCTCGGATAATTCTTATAGAAATCAATAGCTAATATAAATACAAATGAGAATGTTATTTAGCAAATCCTTGTAAAGTATCATATTTTGAAGATATAAACATCTTAAGTTTGGTTGCTTTTATTTTCGAAATGTGACACTTTAGAAAGCTTTTCTTCAGTACATTTCTTGTTAGTATTGATGTCAGCTATCAATTTATTTAAATAAAATTAACTGGGGACACTAATTTTGAAAAACTGCTAGATAATCCACCTTTATATACTTACTATATACTTTATATATCTAATAAATAAATAAATAAATAAATAAATATAAAAATCTTGGGAACTTTGTTAGGTTTTGGTACAAGCCACCCCATGTCAGATTGTCACACTATTGTCTATTTCACTCACACTTTTGTATGAAATCGTTACAGTGGGTATCAGTTTTAAAGGCCTCCGCTCATTGCAGCGATATTATCGCTGCGATTTTGCGATAATTGTTCTCAGTACATTTTGTATGGGGACGCGCGCGATCCTACACACTGCCGCGATATTATCGAGCGATAATATCGCTGCGATTTTGCGATAATTGTTCTCAGTACATTTTGTATGGGGACGCGCTCGATCCCACACACTGCCGCGATATTATCGCAACCTGACGCAATCTCTTTCTACTACATTCAGTGAAGGGCGCATGCGTGACGCGAATCGCGGAATCGCTGCAGTGTGTAAGGTGTCGCGATATCGCTGTCGATAATATCGCTGCAATGTGCGGAAGCCTTAAAGCAGGCCTGGGCTAGCCAAGGCCCAGGTTCAAAACCCGCTCGCAACATTTTAAAATTTCGTTATGTAAGCGTGAGAATCTAAAGATAACCGAAAACAACTCTTAATACATAAACAATTAAGTTATAAGTAAAACAAACAAGGGATGGACACTTTTAAAAACGTTTTATGTACGATTCGTTAACGATAATTTGTACCGTCACGGTTCAACTGGGAATCCAATTTTAACAATGGATACTCTTTAATTTTAATTGTAGGCACAGTTGTAACAGTTTACCTGATTCCTTTGTGTGATGCGTCAAATGCAAAATCTGTTTTTTTATAATTCAGTAAGTATTTCAAAGATTCATACAGACGCGGTAAGAACCCGTTAAAATTATAGCACATAATTCGCGTTTAAAAGTGTTTTTAAAACCGTACTGATAATTTAGTTTTGTGTCTCTGAAATCCATTTAGCTTCCTCGATTGAGTCTTATCTACTGAATCCCCGATACTTCTAGTGAGTGATATTATAATGCCTTGGTCCGGATTGGTACCCTAGTCAATCAGTAAACCTCTAACAGTGATTGTCAAATCTCTTCAACATGATGGCAAGGCAGAGTAGCCTGCTTGTCGGTCTTCGGTGATTGTGCCCAGGAGCCACTACATGGCCAGTCCGCCTTCCCCTATCTATCTACTACCGGACATCCAGGCGCACCGCGGGATGTCACCCCTACTTGGTTGTCATTCCACAAAGATATTTGCACTAAGCGCCTTTCAGAATCTTTTATAATGCGCACAACCAGGGACTGGAAAGTATTTCCTAGCGCTTACAACCCGAATTCCTTTAAATTACGAATGAATTGGATTTTTCTGGGGTAAGTCCGCTACATCTTCGACCCCATCTTTATCCTGAGGACTGGATTGAGGTAAAGAGAAAACAAATCTGCAATAAAAAATTAATAAATAAAAAATACTAACTATATGATTATGATGATTATGATACCTACCGACCGTATCGTCATGTTATCGAATCTACACCCGATAAAAGTATTAGGTATTTCTGTACAAGTAAATATCGGTACCGTTTGGTATTAATAATTGTGGAATCGCACACATCTGTCTAAAAGGAGATGGATACCTTGTGGAGTAGAGTATTTTTGTCAACTGACATGAAAATCTTGGAATTAACTTTAAACTAATAAAAAGGGGGATACGAAAACATAACCATATTGTACATTGAAACGTGACGGTAAAAATTATAATTCTATATAAGTTGACACAAGGTCAAGTCCAAGAATTTTTCCTCATTTAGTTAGGGAATATTGTAAATGAAAGTTAAGCATTGTAACCCGTGAAACCATTTAACTTAATCTCATGAAAATATTACATTCAAATAATTAGAATCGTCGTGGCAAGAACTCGTTACAATGTTTAAGTTTTTATTGAGGGTTTTTATCTCTAGATGGTGCGACTAACACGAGAGGTATAAATAAAAAATAATGTTCCCGATACAACGATTTTTAAAGAGGTGTTAAGAATTAAGATATAAACAACTACCTCACGATTTAGTGGCGCGATCTAGTAAAGCTTATAATGGTAACCCAATTTTTTTAACATACCTTCTCAAGAGCTAAGGGTATTTTGTTATTGTCTCTTTCAGCAATTACAAAATATTCTTTGCGTGTGGCTGGTTGTATGTAAGGTATTGTACCTACGAAATACAAGTTTTTAAAAAGGTTTTTTTGAATTCAAAATAAACATCACACATTTTATTACAAAGGAATGACATCTACCCCTTTTCCATCCGACACGATTTCAATGGCTGTTAGATACCTTTGGTTTATTAGCTTTGTGTATTTTATGAGTTGCTCGAGGAACGATTTTGGACTTTAAACGTCTGTACCTTCAGTCGTATTTCGAGCTACTCCTAATTTCACTTTCACGTTTTATAGTGGTCGTAAAATTAGAATCCGAAACCTGAGTGAATGTTTACAAAGAATGCGTTCCTTTTGGAATGTCCTAGTGTACTCGTAGACTTGTAAATAATTGGTCACTATACAAATAAATTTACAAATGCCAAAACTGTCTTACGAAATGCGATTTGCACTAAAACTTTACACCTACCCTTAAAATCACTTCCTTTCACAAACCATTTTCTATCACTAACACTTAACACCTTTATCTTTTTCTATTATGCACTGCACAAAAAGTTTTGAAATTTCCTCGCACATTTGACACCTTGCATTCAGTTTTATTTCTTATGCTTTCAAACACTTTTCCAGAACTCTTTAAAACTACTCCTGAAATACTCTTGAACTGGCACTTACACTACACAGCTATCTTACAAAATTTTCACAGAGTGCTAATGAAAAATCACTCTTAAATTTATAATTATATAAATGCAATTTTCAAATTTGCAGGTGATGACAATTGGTGGATAACATTTTACACTAACACTGGTGCACATACTTCTACATAAACCAGCCAGAATGATGATTTAGGAATTATAGAAATCCCTAAGCACCTCGCATGTATTGAGAAACCATTGTGTGAATCTATAGACAATCTTAGTATACAAATCTACTGTTTAAGAGAAGTAATCGTTAATTCTTTTCCTATAGCTACATCAAAGACGATGATTGGGGACCCTGTAGCGTATCCTGTGGAGAAGGATGGAGAAAAAAAGAAGTCCATTGCAAAATATTTTTAGAATTCAGTAGGACTATAGCGAAATTGCCAGATGATAAATGCATGGGACCTAAACCTGCTGAAGAAACAGAAAGATGTGTTATGGAGCCGTGTTCTATGGCATATGGGACGTCGTTCGGTGATTCTAGTATGCCGTCTTACAGTGGTGGTGATAGGTAAGCCTTTTCCTTACTGTTGGTTATGTCTTTATGTACCTACCTGTATTTATATTTACATTATCACTTATTAAATATTTCTAATATAATGTTACACAAAAAATTTTAGGTCTAGTGCCTACTTTATTCTTACCTTTGCGATGCCATTTTCTTCTGGAAGTTTGCTATTATTAACACTGTTGAGAGTCTGCAGCCCTGAAGTGTGTGGTGTTCAATCGTTCATACAAAAAACATAATTCAGATGTTTTTAAGACAACATTTGTTTCAAATTATCATCAAGTGACTGTGAATGGCTTAAGATTCAATATTTGTATCTTTTTTAATTATAAGATATTAGTTATTAATCAAACTGTTATAACTTAACAAGTCTAAAATGAGTAACGCTTTTGATAACAATCAACCTTTTATTTCACTCACAAGTTTATCTAGAATACCATTATTGACAAATTCTTGAACAACGTCATTAACTCTAATCCTAAACAAATTATTTACATCTGGTACTTCTGTGATATTACCATCTACTAAAACATTACTTCCGTTCAATAAAACTTCATCTTCTGCTGAAGTAGTAACAATTCTTAATTCAATAAGAGCTATTAGTAGTCCAAATGGAAGCAAATCTTCTATATCTTTTACAAATTCATCCCTTGGGTATACCTTTTTAATATCCATTTCGTAAAGTTCTAAAAACGATTGCATACTTTCGTAGTAAACGTTTTGTAGATCGTTAAAGTGATTTGATCTGAAGGTAGAATCGGTGCAGATGTGGAGGAACATCAGGATGTCGGTGACCGGGCATGCGTATCGCATCGCTTGGAAGTCTAGGAAACAGATTTGAGATTGTTCGTTTTCCTGGAAAACAAAATTAGTTTACTATGTTACATAAAATCCACACTAATTATAAATAATTATTGTGTCTAAACTATCATCTCGACTGCATATGCATAAAGGGGTAACTATTTCAAAGGAATTTGCAAGTGAGCCACAGGCAAAGAATAAACAAACATAACACTAACAACGATTCTAAATTTGGCCCAGCCATTGCCATCAGTGCATTGTTATCGTCATTATGATGGTCAAATGTAGAAGCCTTAGATAACTTTTGACACCATCAGCTATTTCTCTGATACCGGCATCGTATAGAACGCAACAAAAGAATTGATAGAGGTATAAAATTAGCCCAGACAAAATAAGTAATGCTTAATAGCAGGAAGAATAAAGAAGTTGTCGATAAACGGGAGTTATTTATCTAACAGCCAAAATTAATGCTTACCTTTCGCTTGAATAGTACATTATTTATCCAACAGTCGCCGTGACACAAAACGTTATACTTTCTTGGCTTCATAAATCTCCTTAAAGTCTCTAACAATTTTGGTTGTATTTGTTTCAACTTCTTGTGAGCCTCAGAATCCGTAACTTCTTTTAAAGACATTTCGTATGATCCAGAAAAATAGTTCCTCAGTTTACTTTTGTTTAAAAATTGTTCTTGAAATGTTATGTCAGCGAATTTAAGTTTCAATTCCAAAAATCCTCCTGGATTTTTTCTTTCATAAACAAATGTTAATGCATGGAATTTAGCTAGCTCTTTTATAACTAAACAAACTTGAGCGTAATCCAAGTTTTCATATTTCGATAATTTATCATCCATTTCAAATCCGCTAACAAGCAAATCTTCTAATATTAGTACCTCGTTATTCTTCTCTGTCTTCGATAAAAGACATTCTGGTAAAATAACTCGTTCGTTCACATCCAAACAATCCTGTACACATATGAATTTTGGTACGACATCTATGTACACTGTCACTTCCCTTTTATGTAATTCACGAAACAGTTCTTGCCTTGTCGTATTGACTAAAGTTTTCACAATAACACTCACTTTATTATCCTCGTCTTCAGTGTCTTTGATCAACACTCTGAATATATTAGCTATATAATTATCACCTTTACCACTAATAGAGTCTACGTGATATTGGAAATCTTCAATACCTTTAATATTCGCAATTTCTTCAATACAACTGTGTAGTTCTATACAGTTGAATTCTTCTGGTTCACTTATGTTTACGTCTAAAGACATTTTTAGATTTTAAGACACTTGTCTTACTATCAGTGTGATATGGAATGAAGTGAGGTTTGGTGTAAATTAATCATTTTATGATAGGGCAACGATAAGATGCTGATAATCTTTTCTTATCTAGTTGAGTGTTTTTGTGATAAATGATAATAGAGTAAGAATTTTTTGTTGATAAGATAGTATACTGAGCAAATAATTGATATTACGACCAAAATAATTATAAAAGTCAAAGTACTTAATTGATAAAATCATGATTGCAATAGTTTTTGCTAAAACTTTTCCGTACAGCTTAGAATAAATAAATAACCAATACCTATAGCATGTTATCATAGTAAGTAGATACAGATAACGTTTTAACTTGCTGTGCAAAATAATATTAAACACATAATATTATTATGTTATAAATTATAACACATTAATTGTTACTCGCAATTTTCTTTTGTGAAATCTTTGTCCATTTTGTAAACGATTCAAATATTCAATAGAGTAAACAAGATTCAAATGTTGTCACCGAACTATTTCAATGTTTTTTATTCGGTTTGAACAACGCCTATGACGACAATGATAATGATAATCAGCCGGGTGAACTGGCGATAAAAATTATACCTACAGCTGAGTTATGAAGTAAGATACTCTTTTTGAGAGCTACGCTGTTATTATTTAATCTAGAATTAAACATTTTAACGGGTTCTTACCGCGTTTTGGTATATTTGAGTTCCCGATATTTCGGCAGTGTTACAACTGCCATGATCACGGGATGACTGAGGAACTGCAGGTAGATTGTCAGATGGTGTCAGGTAGATCATGGCAGTTGTAACACTGCCGAAATATCGGGAACTCAAATATACCAAAATGCGGTAAGGACCCGTAAAATTTTGAAATTCTAGATTAAGATACTCTTTCTTAGACTGAATCAAACGAGAAACAACAACCTAAGATAATCTGAGTGCTATAAAATTTCTACTTAGGGGCGTACCTAAGTCGAATTTCATTTGGTTGGACTTATTGCCCATTATGCTTCTAAGGTTAACAATATCATAAAGGTGTATTTTATTACCCAGCAGGTCATTGACCTTCGGCACATCTAGTAACATAAGGGTGGCTCCAGGCTCTCCGGGGAAATCTTACTCTTGGAAAGAAAAGGGTTATACTAGTTGCAGTGCTTCTTGCCTTAGCGGTGTACAGGTAAATGTAATATAGGGTTCTTCTTAATATGCTGAAACTTTTTAATGGGATGATCATACCGTCAAAATTAACAACTTTCTTTAAGGCACCAACAAAATCGAAATCGCGAAAAAGAAACAACTGTTCAACACTTGAGCCAAATGAATGGGACTGCAGATTTTTTTTTCGCGTTTCCGATATTGGTCCAATGGAGAAAGTTGTTCAGTTTGATGGTCTAATCATCCTCTTAAAAAAGTGTCAGCATATTTATTAAGAAGGACCCTGATGTCTACAAGGTGTTACAAAAATACAAATAAACCTTTAAGGGGGTGGTGTAGACCATCAAACTGAACAACTTTCACTATGGGACCAATATCGAAATCGCAAAAAAATAAATTATGTTCTATACTCTACGAATCGACTAGAGCTAAAATAATATGTATGGGATATAAAATTATTTTTTTGCGATTTCGATGTTGGTCCCATAGAGAAAGTTGTTCAGTTTGACGGTCTAAACAACCCCATTAAGAGTTTTAAAAATTTATTGTTACTTATGAAACACCCTGTATAGAGTGTTAGAGTAAACATCAGTTCCATTACTATAATATTGATCAACTTTCCCTAAGAAACCAATAGGAAATTTTCAAAAAAATGTTGCCCTTTCCATACTTAATGCCATCAACTGATCAAAAGATTTTATGAAAAGAGAAATTTATTTTTTGTTAATTTCCTATAGGTTTAATCAGTGTCATAATCAGTGTACAATCACCGTTAGTAATAAAACTGTCTCCACTTCCACCCTATATAACAAGTATCCCAATTAAGCAAACTTATTAAATACTAGTGTTTTCCCGCGACTTCGTCCGCACATATTATACAAGGTGTTTCAAGTAAGAATAAATTTTTAAAACTCTTAAGGGGGTTGTTTAGACCGTCAAACTGAACAACTTTCTCTATGGGACCAACATCGAAATCGCGAAAAAAAAATTGATATACCATACATTTATTTTAGCTCTAGTCGATTTGTAGAGTATGGAACATCAATTATTTTTTTCGCGATTTCGATATTGCTCCCATAGTGAAAGTTGTTCAGTTTGATTGTCTACAACACCCTCTTAAAGGTTTATTTGTATTTTGGTAACACCTTGTATACCAGATTTTAAGTCAGATCATAAGCTATCAAACAAACAAAATTTCATCAAAATCGGTTCAGTAGTTTTTGCGTGATGCGCGAACAAACAAACAAACAAACAATTTTGTCAATAGATGGCGCTGCACGTCATTTAAATCACGCTATCGAATGTTATTTGAGTTTATATGAAGTGAACCGCTACTTTTTTATTCCTCACATGATTTTACGGTTTTATAATAGTTAAGTGGATGTTCTGGGGTTTCAGAATATCTCTGACTACCCCCTCGGGGAATATAGTCGTGAGCATATGCTTATGCTTATAATAGTTAAGATCACTCAAATCCTCAAATATTTTTGTTCAGGAGCTGATAATCCAATGCGTCAGAGATGAAGACGGTAAGAACGCTTCGCCATACATGTGCGACCCGTTGACCAAGCCAGAGAACCGAGTGAGGACCTGCAACGACCACCCGTGTCCTCCCAGGTAACATGTCAATTCAACTCTCTTGTTGGACGGCCCGATAGCTAAGTTAGTAGTGAACTCGCCTGCTCTTACAGACATAGATTAATATGTATATTGGTCTTATAGACGAGCGACACTTTGCGGTCGCAGAGGGTTGCGCGATGGTCGCGCGACCCACGGCGACCGTTAAGTCTATAGAGCGAGACCCTCTGCGACCCACGGCGACCGCAAAGTGCCGCTCGTTTGGAGGAAAATATCTGTAAACGAGTTTATGCATGTTGATCTATTGTGCACGTTTAAAAGCCGTGGTGGTCCAGTGGCGAGTGACCTTGTCTGCCGTGCAGGAGGCGATGGTCCAAACCCCGTCCAAGACGACTCGTACCAATGAGTTTTTCGGAATTTATGTACGATTTGTAACATCACTGGCTTTTCGGTGAAGGAAAACATCGTGAGGAAACCTGCATGCTTCAATTTCGAGGCATATATTGTACCCACTGTCCATTATAAGTGGTGACGGGCTCACCCCCCTCACACTGGACAGAGTTTTCGGTACTACTGGTGAAACGTGGATGTTCTGAGGTTTCAGAATATCTCTGACTACCCCCTCGGGGAATATAGTCGTGAGCATATGTATGTATGTATGTATCTATTGATGAAATTGATATTATTAGCATCCTTTTAAACTAAGAGTCTACCCATGAAACTGAACAACTTTTACTATGGGAGCAAACTTCTAGGAGCAAACCGATCGGAGCTTAAGACGCTGTTATACCGTCGAGGCCGTTTTTTGAACAAGAACGAAAGTGTTTTAAACTGTGTTTTAAAGTCTGAAATTAAATTATGTTTTATTTAAGGATCGGGCGGATGGGCGACTGTTCTCAATTACACGATTAGATTATGTTTACTAGATAGAAAAAAATCCCAAAGTTACCCCTTTTTGTTATGTTTTTTCAATACTATGATTAAACTGCTGATATTTAACTTTTTATTCTTGTACTTAACTAAATACATTAAATATTTCTAGTGAACTCAGGAGAAATTTTAGCTTAGAAACTCCCATGAGCAAAGATATTGACGAAAAACACGTTTGTTTGCGATCCTGCTTTCAATTGGAGCGGGATGGCTAATTGTAAACTTATGCTTGCAAGAAAGAGACGCTTGCACTGGGATAACCTAGCCTTAAATAAGTGAGCGAGCATAAAATCTGCTGTTCCATACAGCAATGACTACTCGACTCAAATGTAATGCAATATCAGATTTTTTTGCTACAATCTGTTTGCTCCCATGGTAAAAGTTGTTCAATTTGATTGGTAGATTAGGTGAATAGATGATATCTAGTCTTCATTATGCAAGTCCGTTCCTTCAATGGGACTAGGATATTTAACTAATTTACAACGATCAAAACTACACGATTTTTACTATAGGTTTTTGACGTTTGTTCCTAGTCTTAATTTTATTTTTAGTTTTAGTCTTTAGTTTAATATTGAATATTCTACGTATAATACAGATAGTTATAGTCATAAATTAATTGGCTTAAACATTCTCCACAGATGGAACTACACGGAATTTTCTCAATGCACAAAGTCCTGCGGTATTGGAATTCAAACTAGAGAAGTTACTTGCATTCATGAGGTAAACATTTTCCTTATATATTCCACATTTCCTTCCATTCGCTTCAAGCATTTAAATTGTATATCAAATATCGACATCCAATGTTCTGTTTTCCTAGTTTGATATCAACATATGAGTAGCATACAAATAACTATTACTAGAGTTAACCCGCGACTTCGTTTAAGTCAAATCATAAGCTATCAAATAATAAAATTTCATCTAAATCGGTTTTGTAGTTTTTGCGTGATGCTGTTACAAACAAACAAACAGATGAACTGACTGAAAAAAATTCTAAAAATAGGTAGAATTAGAGACAGGGACACCTAAGAACCATATCTTAAGGTGGTTTCCGTCCATACAAAACGTTGTCGTATAACACTCGTAGACGGTGTTGATAAAAGTAATGTTTTATATATGGAAAAATAGCTTAGAAAATCTTGTTTGCGCATATCAAATAATATTTACAATTTATAATATTATTACGAAGATATCACGCTTTGAAATTATTCATACAAAATTTCAAACCCTTATATCTTCGTAATTATATTACAAGTTGTAAATATTATTTGACATGCGCAAACTCGATTTTCTAAGCTATTTTTCCATATATAAAACATTACTTTTATTAACACCGTCTACGAGTGTTATACGACAACGTTTTTTATGAAATTGACAGCTCTCCAACCACCTTAAAAATTTTCTTGTAAATATCTTCAATGTACAGACACACTAATGGTACCTACCGTAAACCGTAATTCTCGCTTGCTTTCGCGTACGCAAAGTAACAAAGACAGATGCACGTCTAGATTTTTGTCATTTTCACGAGGGTGACATGCTAGACTCACTGGTATTGGGCAATCATGTACAGTCACCCTTTAAAGTAAAGCAAATGTCTACATTTGTCTACATGTCTAACACCCTGTATAAACCGTAACTTCAATACGCATTTACACACACACACATTTTTTACACATTTCTCATCTTATCTATCACACAAATCAAACACAAATATCTTATTATAATTTTGCCGTCTAAGTCGCCATAGCCGATTACGGTTAGAAGGTCTATAGGTAGATATTACACACTTATGTACATATTTGTACCCATAATACTAAACAACTTTCCCCAAATTAGCAAACAATATTTTGGACTAACCATAGTAAACTCCGCGTGGTGTCGGCTGTCCGTGTGGTGTCGGCTAAGAGTAGCACCATACCATTTCCTCACGTGGTGGGTGTCGTAAAAGGCGACTAAGGGATCTACCGGAGGATGGGCAGCAGCATCGTCTGAGTACACACATTCAATCCAACTGCGATCGCCAACCCGCCTGCCAAGCGTGGCGATTTTTTTTTTTTTTTTTTTTTTTTTTTTTTTATTATTGATGGGTTTGCTCTTGACCCCAATCTAGTCCTCAGGACAAAGATGGGGCCGAAGATGTAGCGAGCTTACCCAGAAGTGCACTGGCACTCCTGCACACTGACGGCAAATCCCCCCATTTTTAGGGAGGCCTATGTCTAGCAGTGGACGTTTATCGGCTGATATGATGAACCATACTAAACGCACTCACCCGAACGTTTTTGTATGACAAGCCGAATTTTTTTTTGCGAATTTCATGTCTAAATATGAAACTACATGAGACTGACCTCATGAGTACAATCACCCACTAAAGTATTACAACTGTCTATCCTTACTACAGGGTGAAATTGATATCATTAGCATCCTAAGAGTCTACCCATCAAACTGAACAACTTTTACTATGGGAGCAAACCGATTGGAGCAACAAAGAAATCAGCTGCTGCATACATTTGAGTCGAGTAGACATTGCAGTTTAGTATGGAACAGCAGATTTTTTGTTGCTCCGATCGGTTTGCTCCCATAGTAAAAGTTGTTCAGTCTGATGGGTAGACTCTTAGTTTAAAAAGATGCTATTGATATCAATTTCACCCTGTATTGTGTATTTATTTACGAAATGACCTTTTTAATATCAAGTCCGATATCTCCAGGTGACAAGAGGCGGTACCAACACAGTCGTAGTACCGAACAGCATGTGTCCACAACCGCCGCCGCCTGACCGTCAATACTGCAACGTACTCGACTGCCCAGTCAGGTGGCACTCCGGAGATTGGTCTAAGTGTTCGAAGACTTGCGGGGGAGGCGTCAAACAGAGAGAGGTATGTTAAGTTAATTATTATTATGTTATCTCTTGTTGGTATTTCACGGGCCGTAGCCCGGACCTTTCGAAGGCTTGCGTGGGTCCAACACGTTGAGGCCCCTTTGAGACACTTTTATCTGAATGCGATAGGATGCACAAACCGTGGTCTATCTCTGAATGCATTATGCAATTGCACCAGAAGACATACCACGTTCGGTGCAGAGACTATTGTAGAAAGGACAAAAACTACTCGGGTTATGGGGGTGAACTGGATGGGCTGGGAAATCTGGGTTATTGCGGAGAGACTCGGGACGCCTGTTAATCTTAACTTTCTTCTCCCAGGTTCAATGCAAGCAAATAATGGCCCAATCCCACGTGGTAGAACGACCGGCATCTCTTTGTGGTTCACCACGACCTTCGGCCACCAAGGCCTGCAATTCCAGACCTTGTCTCTTGGATACGTCATCACCAGAGATATCGTTGGCTAACTCTTCTTATATTCAGCACGATCCAAAGAAGAAAAAGGTAAGAAAAGTGGTAATAGAATGAAGAAAGAGTATACGAGATTGATGGTTCATGTGATTCATAATATTATCAAGTAAGAAAATTGGTAACGCAGATTTTCTTTCTTGCCTCAGTAACTACTAAAGTCACGGACTACTTCTTAATAACTTGAACACACTTGTACTAAAGTGTTTCTTGGATCCTAAACAAAATAGAACTCTGCCATTTTCGTTTGTGCATAACAGCCACAGTTTTTTGAAACTACTGGAAAAGACTCTTCTCTTTTAAAAAAACCTTTGATCTAAGCTTTGAAACCGAATAAGGTGTTTTGCACCACCCCCTTTTTGTTGGACCAGGAACCTTTTAGGCGACCACAGCCTCATTTATATGAGGCATTGCAGGGCTCTATTTAAAGGATTTGAGCTGTACAATCTGTTCGTATCGTTATGTAAATATTGAAGGTGTGATGATTTATTCTTTACAAAACAGGTAACAGTAAAAGTTGGTGGATCAGCGACGATATTTTACGGGACACAAGTGAAAATAAAATGCCCTGTGAAAGGATACAACAGGACAAAGATCCAGTGGGCAAAGGATCACCAGATCATAACTAAATCGAAGAAGTACAAGATTTCTAAGAAGGTAAATGTTGAAAAGACTATCTCATAGGTAACCTAATCTAATCGGTTAAAACTTATAGAAAGATGAGGTGCGATGTACTCAAAAGCACCGGGAATGTATGGAAAGATGTATGGATGTTAATGAGGCAGTCTATGCCTACCCTAATGGGAAAGAGACGTGACATTATTGATAGATATAAAGGTAATAGAAGACTAACAATAATTATGTCAAGAACATGCGACACTATAAGCTGAATTTCTGTAATTGCAAATCAAACTCGATGAAATTCCGTTCGTTGACACGACAGAAGAAGGATACAGGAGTCAAAAACGACGGTTTGTCTGCAATCCTAAACTTTTACGTCCATGATAGATCTTTACTTTATCATGGAGGACGTTGACCTAATAAAACTTTCGTTTCGAGAAAAAGGACAAAAAGATTCTTAAAAAGTTGATATATCGGGAAGAAAAGTTCACAGGTTTTGTTATCAAGAAAATTGGTGACATATCGGGTCTACAATGATATCTTTTCGTTTTATATAGGGTCCAACTTAATATGCTGACCCTTTTTTAAGAGGATGATCAGACCGTCAAACTGAACAACTTTCTCTATGGGACCAACATCGAAATCGCGAAAATAAAAACAGTTCTTCCATACAAAACTGCAAACCTACTCGAGCCAAATGTAAGGGACAGCTGATTTTTTCTTCGCGATTTCGATGTTGGCCCAATAGAGAAAGTTGTTCAGTTTGATGGTCTGAACATCCCCTTAAAAAAAAGTATCAGCATATTAAGAATGACCCTGTATTTACTGTTCTTCATCTTTTTAAAAATCGATGGCATGTAATTCTATAGATTTCAAGTCCAGTAAATTTGATAATTACGTAATTTTCGCTTTCAGACTTCAATGTGCGTACCTGTCAGTAACTAAACTCTCAACCCATCTCTTTTCTAAGCAGGGTGCACTTCGCATAACGTCTCTCTCACTCCGCGACCACGGTGTCTACACATGCGTAGCTGGGCGATCCAGTGCAAACCTGACATTACTGGTGAAGCCGAGACCAGGGGAGTTTCCATCCAGTGAGGAGATTGAGAGGCATAAAGCCTTGGACGAGCCGTCTTCTCCACTTGCTGACAGGTTTGTTGGGATGAGCACTGAAAAAAGAACCAGTAGAAATCGCATGAGGCCTATATAAAAACTAATAACTAAATGAAATTCATCCTCATCTACATAATTATTCTGGGTGGGGGCTAATGCAAGCAAGGTGCTTTATGTAACACTGCGATCATTAAGTACAGCACGGCTAGCATGCCACCAACGACAAAGAATTTAAACGAGAAAAACGTCATGCGCGCTCTTTCTGGCATACGTAGAATAATAAGGATGGAGGCACATCTCGATTTTTATCGTTTTCTCGGGGGTGGCATGCGAGGCCAACTGGTCTATTTTGTTCGCCCCAAACTCATCCATATTATTTTTACACATACATCCGAACTATTTTTATGTAATTTTCGGGTATGCAGGTTTCCTCACGATGTTTTCCTTCACCTCCGCCGAGCTAGTGATAATGATAAAAACAACCGTTCATAAATTCTGTAGAACTTAGTGGTACAGGCCAGGAATCGAACCGCCGCCTCATTATTGAGTTGCTAGCTCTATCTAAAGCCTGACCAGAAATATAAAAAACCTGGTTTGGGGGTGCTGCAATCGACTATAATGTTCCAAGTACAAAAATTAGTTCCAATGATTTTCCGCAACATGGCAAGGTTTTCTATATTTCTGGTCGGGCTTTACATCAGTCTTACGATGCATCAATGGGCGAACGCGTCACGTAATAATTTTGTACGCTCGTAAAAGCGTTGTCTCTGTGGGACCAGGAACGCACAAAATGATCACGTCACGCGCTTGCCCAATGGCTCCTATAGATTGTCCACTAACGCAATTGTGTCGAAACTTTCTGTCTATGGAGCATTTATTCATGCCTAGTGGCACATCAGTCAAGTCAATGACAAACTATCCTAAAATTGTATCTCACTTCAACAGCAGAGCGGACGGAAGGTACCGAGCTATGATCGGAGGTGGATCAGACGACCAGTCGCACGAACAGAGGCCGGGGGATTCCAGGAAGAATTATAAGAGTAGACAGAGAGGTGAGTACTTGTCATTCCTATTTCTACGTGTTTTGACATCTTAGAACCAAAATAGTAGTAAATTGAAAAAAAACAATAATCTCCTGGCACATTATTCTTTCTTACATATTCTTCAGGCGATTGTGGGTATCTTCCCAACCAACTTCGAGGTATATTCTTCAAAATGTATAAGTAATCATCGGACAATAGTCGAAGTTATCGCATAATATATAATTTTTTTTTTTATCCTGTTTTGTCCCACTGCTGGGCAAAGGTCTCCCCTAAACTCTTCTACGTCTCTCTATTTGCTGCTACATCCCGCCACTCATTGCAGTAGGCATCTAGCTCGTCTCGCCACCTTTTTCGGGGTCTGCCTCGACCTCGACTCCCGTCGTGAGGCACCCATTGCGTAACGATTGATGCCCACCGCTCGGTGTGCATTCTGCAAACATGCCCGGCCCAGTTCCACTTTAGTTTTGCTGACTTTTCCCCTACATCTGCTATTTTAGTTTTGGAGCGCAGTGTTGTGTTCCAGATACAGTCTGTCCGTTTTACACCTAGTATACTGTGCTCCATAGCTCTCTGACACACTTGCAATTTTGACTTTTGCACCTTCGTTAATGACCAAGTTTGAACACCATAAGTTAGGATGGGCAGAATACACATGTCGATGAGTTTGCTCTTGAGTGAGAGTGGAAGGTCGCCCTTCATCAGTTCCTTCATTGACCAGTAGCTCTTCCAGGCGTTGTCGACTCGACGAGCGACTTCTTTGTCCTGCCTGTTTTCGAAGGATACTACTTGGCCCAGGTAAAAACCCCCTAAACAATCATGATAAGAAATCCCATAAAAATAATAAAAATCATTTATTCAAGTGACCAGGACTCGTTTTGTTAGTAACACAACATAACTTATGGTTAGTAACTTAGCACAACAAAAGATTCAAACCTCACCAGTGCTGCATGACTCATGTAGCACTATGCATCATGCAGCACCGGTTAATGTACGAGCAGTCGAGCCTACTCGCGATCATGTTCAGGATGCTATTGCCGCTGCTGCGCACTCTGCGCACCAGGGACCCGCAACGTTTGCGCATCGTGGTATAAAAACAGTCCACACGATTCTCTGCGATAGCCTAAGCGATAGCCTAAAGCAAAAAACATTCGAAATAACAGCCTCTCAATCTCTAACCTAACGGTAACCTCTTTCTTTTGTTAAGTCGGCTAAAAAGGTATATTAAGCAACCACAGATTCGCCGAGAACAGTCAAAAAACCGATCGAACAACAGCAACACCATAGCCACAGGCTCCAGTTAACTTTAACTTTGTTGCTTTTGCTCAACAAATTTGCTAAATTAGCCGGAGATACTAAACTCGAAGGCAGTTTCTTTAGCAGAATAAATTATACTAAATAAGCGGGAAGAGCTGAAATAATTATTGTTTTGCGGAAGACGATGCGGCTACGGTACTATTGCAAGCAGTATAACGTAACTCACTGCCACTAAGTCCCACTTGCGTCAACCAAGATTAGCAAGTTGTTGTTTTATACATAAATCATGGGTTACCATTTTCCCGCAGTTTATTGCTAACCCAGATTGACGTAAGTGGGGCTTAGAGTTTAATCAGAAATCAGAAATCACTTATTTGCTTTTGAACAGGGTACAATATTGTAGGATATTCGTAACATTTATACAAGATCTCCTGATTCAGCCATTAACAAAAACATGCAAATATTTACAGAAGAGATTATAAGTGATTTAATTTAAAATACTTTTTACTTATTGTCAAAAAAAATGAATGAAATGAATGAAATATTCTTTATTTACACCAAAAATAAATTACAATGCACAAAAGGAAATAAAGTGATAAAAAAAAATGTGCCTTTCTTACACTTTTCTTCTAATTGTAGTAATAAAGTTAAATAAATAATAATTAAATAATTAATTAATATTTAATATTAATTATGTAATATATATCTTATACCGAATGATTCGTATAAACCAGTTCCATGACTCACTGACAGACAACGCACAGTCTAAGGACGGAATCTGAATATAGAATCACATTATGGAACACAAAGTCTTCAGAGGATGTTGGAGTGCAAAAAGAAAATATTTTTCAAAAATCACCCCCTAAAGTAGTAGGTATGTTTTTCGAGATCCACGAGGACGGATCTGCGGGCAGAATAAAAAGTTCTTATAATCTGCGATACCTAAGTATTTTACCGCACTTCATATAAACCCTGTGGTTTCTGACAGTGCGGTTTGCTATGTATGTATAGATATAAAATTATGTATTAAATAAATAAACAAAAAAAAATCCCATATACTCCACCGGCCGTCTTTCCTTCTAGCCAAGTGTCACATGTCACAAAAAGATGTTATACTGCTTGGTTACACAAATATACTGTAACGTGGCGTTCATCCAGGATCCCGGGGGCCTTATCAGAGGATTAATTAAGAGTGCCTCGCCAAGTCCCGGCGTCTAGGGCTTTGTAAACAATACGGATTCAGTTTGTTATTAAAACTGTTTTTATTTTGTTCTTTTAGTAGATTCTTTAGCTCAAAACACTCTAGCACTAGCCTAGCTCTCTTTTGTGCTGTGATAAATCCCATTAAAACCGTTTCATGTTAAAAATGAAACCAAGACTCTCAATCCTACATCTACACATAAACTGACGACTATAATGTCTTGCGGGGTGGTCAGAAAACTTGAAACTTGCAACAATTACCAACCATCTTTTAAAGCGTGCAGATGTAGCAAGGCTTACTTCTCGACACTCAGTTGCAGAAACGCTCATTAAAGTCAATCCTCCATTAAATCTCTTGCTAGCTTTTACTTCTTCTTCTTATCATGTCGACTTCAAGTTCTGAACAAAGTCGCTAAATAGTACTTTAAGCTTTAATAAGCTTTTACTACGCCAACAAGACAAAAAGAGACAGCAAGAGATTTAACGGAGGATTAACTTTAATGAGCATTTTTGCAACTAAGTGTATCTCCTTGTAAAAGTTATAAGATCGCATTTAGATCCAAGCCTTGAGGATTTAGGCGAATACAATCTAAAATGTATAGTGAAAAGGTATGTTCTTCTTCGGTTTCCTCTCCATTACTGGAAGTAGGCAGTCAGCTCTGCATATCCCTGTCTATCTCTATTCAAACGAAATAGCTCTTCGACGCTGGTGATGTCTTTCCACTCTTTCATGTCCGCAAGCCACGACATTCGTGGCCTACCGACGCTTCTTTTTCCCTCTATTTTTTCCATTATTATAGTCTGAAGCAGTTGGTATCGCTCATTCCTCAAGATATGACCAAGGTAGGCGACTTTCCTCCTTTTAATGCTTTACAAAAGCTCCCAGGACTTCCTGACACGTCATAGAACTTCCACATTGGTGACTCGTTAAGCCCAACTAATCTTTTTCTTTATTACTTTAAGGTTATGTATAGTATCATTCTTCTTCTTATCGAATGGGCTGCAAGCCCTGGTGTCAGAGTTTATTCAAACCGCCTGACGGCCTCTGACGTGGTTTTTATGTAACGACTACTACCACCAGAGATAGTAGCCGGGACCAACAGCTTAACGTGCCATCCGAAGTACGGAATCATCTTTCTTTTCAGACAATCAGGTGACTCATCCTGCAATGTCCTAACCAACTGGGGAAAAACGCACAAAGTGACATTTCACTAGGTGCCCCCCGTGGGAATCGAACCCACGACCTCCGTGTCAAGAGCCCAATGCTCTTAACCATTAGACCACGGAGGTAGTATCATTGTATTTCTTGTTGTTAACGATTAAAGTCTGGTTCCACAAATGAGTATAAAAATTACAAATGTCGATGATAGCATACTTCTAAGTGTTTTGGATTCTGCGGTTGTGGCATTTGACGATAAAATAAAAATTGAACCTTGTAATAATTGTCCACAGGTAAAAACGTGGACAAAGTCCGTGACGCTCTCTACGGTACAGCCACAACTAGCACGAAGTCACCACCGAGCTTCAACTCTCAGGCCCGAGATGTTTACGACGAGAATGAGGTGAGAATTACTATTACTGGACGCTTTGTCATTCATGGTAGGGGTAAAAAAGTCAACTAGTTCTACTGGGATACAAGGCGCACAGAAATCTGTTGTTATTGTAAGAGATAGAACAACAAAAGATTCCGTCGGAGATAATGCAATAACGCGTTTGCGAAAACCGCGTAAATCATACGAAAAACTTTACACAGGAAAGAGAAAAAAACTGCATAAATTCATTAACTTTGAACTTTAAAATCTTGTGTCAGATTCAGGCACAAGATCAATGTAAAATCTTGTATCAGATATAAGATCAGTGCAAAATTTTGTATCAGATCCAAGATCAGTGTAAAATGTGGTATCAGAATAAGAATTTACACGTATAGGTTCAAAGCAAAGTTCAAGAAGTTAATCAGTTTCCTCTTGTCTGTGTAATGTATGGCACTGTTCGCAAATGTTCGCAAACGCTAGTTACGCGCTATTGCACTATCCCCGACGATTTGTGATGCATTCCTAGTTGTAATTTGAGTAGACAAATTCAACAATTTGTTACTAAACGTCATCTAAACGTTCAATTATAGCCGTATGCACATAATGACAGCATGTCTATGGACAGGTGCAGCAAGAAAAAAAAAATCTCTTTAAGTGCTGGTATAGATTAATGCGGTAGGAGATATTTTAAGCGATCGACCGATACAATATTTAAGAGATATTAATATGTAATTTAAATAGAGGTTATTATTAAAAAGTTAAATATGGAGATGAATCGTTGAGTCATATTGATTTTTATTACTATTGTGCATTAAGTGGAAACTTATTTCGTATTCTCGTAAAAGAACAGGTACAAGCATCTTTAATAGGTAACTAGCTACCAATGTCTTGTTAATCCGTCAAGCCCTTATAAAGGGTGTAAGTGACAGCCTAGCAAATAATGAAACAGCGAATTCAGACCATCAATGTAAACAACTTTCACTATGGAGTAACTCTCAGAAATCGCGAAAAAATATCAGCTGCTCTACAAAACCGCTATAGGTGCCTACTCGACTCAAATGTATTTAACAGCTGATTCTTTTTCACGTTACCTGAGTGCGGCTTCATAGTGAAAGTTGTTCAGTTTGATGGTCTGAATTTACCGTTTCTGTATTTGCTAGGCTGTCACTTACACCCTGTATAGGTACCAGACATAATACAATCGTTAGGTATCGTTAAACTACAATAGTAATTTGTTATGCTAGGATCTCTTTGTTGCCACTCAAATAAATTATAGTGAAGGACAAATACGCGAAAAAGAGAAGACAATAATATGCACGAAAATATGCAAAGTTCGCTAAGTTAGCAACATATTTTTTTTGTCTTTCTCGCACGTATAGTTTACTATCTTTCTATCTGGACTGGCAGTACAGACAAATATTGAATAGAAAAATTCGAATTTTAAAAACTCATTCCACACTAGCGAATATTATTTAATGAACTTTTGCACTCAGATTTCGGATGATAAACATAGTTTCCGAGCTTGTGAGGTGAAAATATTATAACTTGCCTCCATCAATCCTCACTGGGCCCACGTGGTGGAGTATGACACACTCCTTCTCAGCCTTTTCTCTGCAGTGGGATCCTACAGGCAATAACTTACAAATTTTTTGCCATATTTTTATTTACAAAATAAAATATTATGTCATCAAAAAAGATACTAAAAATAGTTAGAAAACTGAACCGATAAGAGTCATTTTCCTTCGCTAAAAACCATATCTTTATGCCAATATTAAAAACAGAAAACATCGCAAGTAAACTCTAAAAACATAGCAATAAAGACTGAAATTCATAGAGAGAAGTCTACAAAACTAATCTTTTAAATCAACCATAACGTTTTGCAATATCAATTTTACGGGCAGCATTAAGTAAGCTGTAAATTTTATTACGCTCATTCCAGTTGGAATAATTATAGTAAATCGATTAGGTTCTGAGCAAGTGTGTGAATTTTCTGTCGGATTTTCTCAATAATTGCGTAGTATACTTTAATTTTGCAGAGAATTCAAGTTAAGAAGACGATATAATTATAGAAAACAAGATTCAGTGATATTATCTTTGCAGAGGGCCTACCATGAGTTTTCACTGTTCTTTACTACTGTAGTTACGTTGCCAATTCGTATGGCAGAAATTAGTTCTCAACGTAACCACTAGGAGCGCTGTACGAAATTCAATACAAAAGTGGTGACGTAACTACAGTAGTAAAGTAAGGTGTAAACTCATGGTAGGCCTACATAGTTTGAGATTTAATTAAAAACATTGTAATTTTTCAATCCAACTGCTGAAGAAAAGATTTACATCTTGAAAGTTTACGTTTAATCTGAAACATTTTGCAATTTTTGTATTTTGAACTTTTCAAAATAAACCACCGACGTTATGTTATAAATTATAATCTATGTAGGTATTCCAAGTTTTTTTTTCCAAAATGTACCAAATAATAAAACCAACGTAATAATATACAGGAGTGCGATTTTTGAAACTCATTCGGTGAGCTCAGCAGTTGAAAATGTCAAAATTACTATGGAGATACGCATCTTTCTTCTGCTGATTTGACTCTCAAAAATCATACTTCAGGACTGCGATTTTTGAAAGTCAAATCAGCAGTAGAAAGATGCATATCTCCATACTAATTTTGACATTTTCAACTGCTGAGCTCACCGAATGAGTTTCAAAAATCGCACTCCAGGATGTAAAGAAAATTATCATTAACCATTAAATCACATACACGACCATTACACGACCCATCAAACTGAACAACTTTTACAAACCGATCAAAGCAAAAAAAAAATCTGCTGGTGCATACATTTGAATCGAGTAGGTATTGGAGTTTATAATGGGACAGATGATTTTTTTTTGCTCCGATTAATTGTGAAAATTGTTGAGTTTGATGGGTAGAGCATGTGGTTTTAAGGTTACTGATACTTTTCCTTACAACCTATATACTCATGTTTGCACCTATTGAAATAAAATTGACATAAAGACGGGTAATAATAACCCAAAATACCCGTTCTGAGGGTCTACCATGAGTTTTAACTGTATTTTACTACTGTAGTTACGTCGCCAATTCGTATGACAGAAATTAGTTCTCAACGTAACCACTAGGGGCGCTGTACGAAATTCAATACAAAATTGGTGACGTAACTACAATAGTTAAGTACGGTGAAAACTTATGGTAGGCCTACTGAACTAACAACAATAGCTTCGAAATCGTATCATCAGCGTGTCGTGTGCATTATTGGCCAGTTTTTAAAATCCAGAATAGAATATGCAGAGTGAAGTAAATCCCTTCTGAATTCTGTTATATTCTGATGAACCCGATTATAAAATATTCCATTTGAATCCGCTTTTACAGAGTTACTTTTAAAAAACCTTTGGTGTTTTATTATTTTATTTCGAAAACTTTAAATTTTTTATGTAATCCACCTGGATTGAAACAGGTTTTGTTTTGAAGCTAAGGGTTGTGAAATAATTATCGATAAAATTTTTTGATTATCGATTAATTTGAAGCATTAACATTATGAGCCTTTTCACACTTGACGCTTTCATCGGCTCACGCGGCGTCAATTTCCATACCAACTAATTAATTACCTACGTAAAATACGATATTGTAGCGATATTTGGCGATATCGCCGCTACCTACATAGCTGCGTTACGCAGCGATATTTGGCACATTGGCAGAAGGGAAATGCTAAGGCGAGGCCCTATACAACGTGTTAATGAATAAGCGCAAAACCTCATACACCCCAACTGATTTATAACAAAATAATTAGATTGAAACAATAAATTTATTATTTTGAAAGTTAAAATTTAAAGTTATTCGCATTTTAAGTTTTGAGGTAAAATGATTTGTTATCATTTCAGCAATGAATGAAAGCGCTAACGTGCTCTTGGATACATTTTAAGAATATTGTTTTGGTAGTAAGTAGGGTAAGTGTGCCCTTGCGGTGGGTTGAGATTGACTTCACTAAATTTTAAATTTTACGAACAAATTATTTAATATTTTGAAAAAAAAATACCTATGTTGAAACCGTGATAATTCGATTCTGCTCTCGGTTCCAAACAAACTACTTTCTAGTTTTACGTTAATTCATTAACACGTTGTATAAATCGTCTAAGCCTAGGCCCAAAAATCATGTATATTATAGGTCTATTATAGCTATACGTGGCTATACAGGATGTAAGGGACCAGACGCAAACGGAAACAGCAGACGGAAACGGTGAACTGCATCAAACTGAACAACTTTCCCTATGGAGCCTACCTCAGGCACCCCGAAAAAAATCAGCTGTCCCATACATTTAAATCTGGTAGGTAGAACAGTTTTGTATGAAACAGCTGATTTTTTTCGCGTTTCCTGAGGTAGGCTCCAGAAGGTTGTTCAGTTTGAGTTCACCGTTTCAGTCTGCGGAGGGCTGTCCCTTACACCCTGTACACAAAGTGAATCGCTTAATTATCATTTTTAGTAAATTTTAAAGTCTTATCTTTGCTAGTCTTAAAATAATGTTAACGGTATGAAATGTGACATTTTGTCGCTAGTAAAATCCTCGACAATTTGTCCCAGTGCGTGCAAAGCCCTAAAATGTAAACTTTTACTAACCCTTACTTTTAGTACCATGTCGTATTAACTTCCATGTAAAATGGTTAAAACTTTTGATTGAATGGTTCAATTACGTTAGAATGACATGGTACTAAAGTTTCTCTAGATTAAACACAAGTGTTATATTCTCGGTTAAAATGTCATATACTTATTCGACTCGTACCAATGAGTTTTTCGGAATTTATGTACGATTTTTTACACCACTGGCTTTTCGGTGAAGGAAAACATCGTGAGGAAACCTGCATGCTTCAATTTCGAGGCGTGTATTGTACCCACTGTCCATTATAAGTGGCGACGGGCTCACCCCCCGTCACACTGGACAGAGTTTCGGTACTACTGGTGAAACGTGGATGTTCTGAGGTTTCAGAATATCTCTGACTACCCCCTCGGGGAATATAGTCGTGAGCATATGCTATGCTATGCTATACTTATTCGACTGAACCTAATCATGTAAAACCTGTAAACAATTTCTAAAGAATACCTACCTACTTAGATCAAAGTATAATTAGTGGATAGGCCTAAGAGTTCTAGAGTGGTGACCGCGAACTGGTAGGCGTAGTGTGGGACGCCCTGCTGCCCGCTGGACAGACGACCTAAAAAAAGTAGCGGGGAGCGACTGGATGAGGAAAGCCGAGGACAGAGTTTTGTGGCGCGCCTTGGGAGGCCTATATCCAGCAGTGGACGATGATATACTGATGATGATGATGATGAGGCCTAAAGCGCGTTAAGTACTGTACTGGGCTTCACACAGTACTAGGGCAATTGGTCCATACAAACTGGCACAATTGTCTGTCAGAACTAGGGCAATTGCATACAAATTTGAAGTATACCATTCATTAATTTTGCCACATTTATCTGGTTTGAAATGTTCGCTTAAGACCTTATCCATTAATTTTACTTTGATCTAAGCCTCCCATCGAAAATTTGGGAATTTACGTAAGTAGGCGTTTGTGGAATGGGAAAATAACTACTTTGCTATAAAAATTTTAAAAATCGATTTTATCAAAACTTATCATAAAGGCCTCCGCACATTGCCGCAGCAGCAATTTTATCGAGCGATATTATCGCTGCGACTTTGCGATATTTCCAGTACATTTTGTATGGGGTCGCGCGCGATCCTACACACTGCCGCGATATTATCGCTGCGACTTTGCGATGCGTCATCGAGTCGCACCCCGCGATTTTGCGATAATTGTTTTCAGTACATTTTGTATGGGATCGCGCTCGATCCTACACACTGCCGCGATATTATTGCAACCTGACGCAATCTCTTTAGACTACATTCAGTGGTGGGGCGCATGCGTGACGCGAATCGCGGAATCGCTGCAGTGTGTAAGGTGTCGCGAAATCGCTCTCGATAATATCGCGGCAATGTGCGGAAGCCTTAATACCTACCTAAATTTTTGAAAGAAATAAGTAATGTACTCTAAATTCAAGAAAGACGATTCATCTCCAAACCAAACTAACTTTTATTCTAACAAAACCTTGCTCTCCGCACGCTGCTTCGGACTTTAACCAACTCCACTAAAGGAGAGTGCTGTACCCTCCCAGATGTTGCCACCAAAGCGCAGCAGCGCCTCCCGACTGCTGCCGTGTCTTCATTACTTAGTTATGCAGCTTCAGGTGAGGAGTTACCAGAATAGTGGGGACTGCAACTTACATTTTGGGACCGGTTGGGTACTTTGGGAACGGAACTTTTGGGTTTCAATTGGTTTATACTTTGGGGTTCAATTAGTTTATTCTTTGGGATTCAATTGGTTTCTACTTTGGGATTCAGTTGCTTTCTTCGTTGGGTATCAATTGGTATCTTATGTTGAGACCAATTGTTGTCTACTTTGAATATGAGCTGGTTTTCAATAGAGTTCAATTGAAATTTACTTTGAAGAACAATTTGTACATAACTTTGATAGTCAATTTAAATCAACTTTGGGAACCAATTGGTGACTACTTTGGGTATCAATTGGTTACTTCTTGGTAGACTAACGGTATCTACTTTTTTTATATAATTGATGTCTTATTTGGGGACCAAATGAGGCCTACTTTTGGGATTGTTAAGCATGCATTTTTGTGGTGTATTTTTTCAGTTTTTATCGGGCTGACACGGTTCATCATTTTCCTTTGAAAAATCATCCATTATTTAATAGAAAGGTTTTTAGTTTCTTCGGCATGCATGCAAGCATGGTTTTTTCGTTATGGACTATAGTCATCATCAAATAAATCGTATTTGTAGTCAATACATTAATCCGTAGTCAAATCTGGTTAACCTCCTAATTTTAATTTAATTACCTACCCTTTCATATCCCCATTCATTCTTTAAAAATTAACATTGTTCTGGTATCATTTCTTTCCAACCATTTGCATCCATCAATGCAACTTAAAAAAGTGCCCATTTAACTGATATGTTCAGAAATTTTGGAATTTTCAGACCCTGGGCAACTCTAGAGGCCAAAGGATGGTGGACCCTATAATAATGTATCAGAACTACGGAACTCCAACTAAAACAAGAGTCGTTAACCTCCAAGATAAGCAAATGATGTTTCCTGAAGACGATGATTCTGATATTATTATAGTAAACGAAGATTATAATCGAAATGCCATTGAAAATAATGCCGTGGACAGTTTGAGAGAGGATTTTGAAGATACGACAGATATTACTACAGAAAACAAGTAAGTAAACCGTTATCATATAAATCTTTAAAAAATACATTGGAACTGAACTACTTCGATTTCGGTGTCAATAAATAAAATAAAATACATACACTGATCAATTTTAGAACGTACTAGTGTTTACCCGCGACTTCGTCCTCACAAACTATATACTAGATTTTAAGTCAGATCATAAGCTATCAAACAAAAAAAGTTTCATCTAAATCAGTACCTAGTTTTTGCGTGATGCGCGAACAAACAAACAAACTTGTCAATAGATGGCGCCACACGTCATCTAAATCGCGCCATCGAGTGTTATTTGAGTTTATATGAAGTGAACCGCTACTTTTATTCCTCAAGATTTTTACGATTTTATATCGATTTTAGAACGTATATAAATACAATCAAGTCAATGTACTTACACAAAATCGTCCAGAATCTCAAATGCCTACATAAACTCACGACCATTTTCCCTTTCGTCATAGTGTTCAGAAACTTGGCTCCAATTATTACAAACTAACTTTTAAGCGTACAGTATTAGCAAGGCTCTCTCTCTTAGCATATGGAAGGTTTCAAGATGAAACGATTAGTCAAGTGGAGAATCGGAGATAAGTAACTAAAAAACTCTGTTTAGAAACCTCACCCCTTAGTCGCATCTTAGTAGTAAGAAACCCACGAAAAGAAATTAAGCAGTCCATTCAAATCTAAACCACAAGGCAAATATAATTTTGTCGAAAATGACTACGAGAACAACCATTCGAATCACAATGCATTTCTAATTCTATATTCATTTAGACGTTACCTATCAGTGTCAATTAACGTCAATGCCGAGAGATAGACTGAATTTGAAATTGAATCACGTATTAATTGAATCTATCACTTTGCAGGCTGATAGATATATTTGACGCAAACGAATACGTCTGGATGACGACGGAGTGGTCGCCGTGTACTGCGCTGTGTGGTCAAATTGGTCATCAGGTCAGAGGAGCTGTTTGTCAGGTGAGTAGGCAAGAAAGTAATGAAAAGGTTTTCTAATTTTATCTCATCATCATCTCAGCCGATGGACGTCCAATGCTGGACATATGCCTCCTCTAAGGATCGCCACAACGATAGCGCTGCCCTCATCCAAAGGGTTCCCTTAGCCTTCCCCAGGTCGTCGGTCCACCTGTGGTGGGCCTACCAAAGCTGCGCTTTCCAGTACGCGATCGCAAGTCGAGAACTTCAGTTCTGCGAGCAATGTGCCCCGCCCATTGCTACTTTAGTTTAGCAATTCTTTGGCCTATGTCAGCATTGTCAGCCACTCTGGTTTTTCTGCGAATCTCTTCATTTTTGATTCGATCTCGCAGGGAAATTCCGATTCCAATTTTATCTATGACGTGCTAGCTAATCAAGGAGTTGGCTTGGAGTTTCCTTGCGAGATCAGATTCACAGAAGAACCAAGGCCAATAAGGCCAAGGCTTCAGAGTTTGCGGGTAGTGTGATAGAACACACTGACTAGCGCTGTATTTCAACGTAAAGTTCATAGCTCATTTACACGATACCGCTTCCGCACGGTAAAAGAATGAACATTCAAATATAGGCTTAAGGTCGTGTAGTTACACTTTGCAATGACAACATTATTGATTGACAGCTTACCGTGCGCGATTTGCAATTGTTTGTTGTCATTGTAAATTATATCTACAGAGCACAAACTTAAGCCTATATTTAATGTGCATTCTTTTACCGTGCACGAGCGGTGTCGTGTAAGTAAGCTATAACCTTTTCACGTACCTACCAGCATAATAGGGTTGCCTCTGTTGCAAAAACACAATCTCACAGAATGGTTGCACCCGTTACCTTAGCCCTTGATAAACGACTTCGATAGTTTCTCATTTAGTTTCATACGGGTATGATATTCCATGCATAAACCTAATAACATGAACTCAAGAACTAAACTTGAGCAAATCCTTGCTGCATTGTCCTATAATCGCATGTCCTCGTTAAAAGCTAGCACTTATCTCTAACACAATGTCGCGAACTTTGTCCTTCAGTTTAACCGGTCCTCTGTTTACATTACTCCATTTTATAAATGGTCTACTTCACCCTCGTGTGCCGGAGAAACAACGACTAATTGTGCAATTTGTTTGCCCTAATGAGAAGAGGCTAGATTTTCTTAGCGGCGCCTAGATTAGTTTGAGACGGTACGAATAATGTGTTCGATATTTGTCTAATTTATCACGCATGTACTTTTTTCATTTGTGAAGGAAATAGTTTGGGAACAGTCACAGAATAGATACTAGTATATAGTTCTACATTATTAGATGACTATGCCTTATTGAACTACGTCGAAAATTTTCAACTTTCATACAATTTTATCGCTTAGCTTTTCAGGTTCGTTTTTAACGAAGCAAAGGCAAAATTTGAATTTGGAAAGGTTTAGCCAATTTAGTCACAAGTAGTGGTACACCCAAGACTTTGTTGCACATGAGAACTACCCAAGATAAAACTTCATAGAATCTCGCTATGATAAGTCCACTACTACAAGCCGCGACAAACCTACCGGACCAGTAGATAATCCATGAACGAGCAAGTCACGTGATCATTTTGTTTGCTCCTTAGAAGTTTTGGACTTAAGAAATATCCTGCGTAGATTGCTGCCTGCCTGCTTATCTAATAAAGTGGTCGTTGTAGTCGAGTTCGGTCATGATCATTCATTCATTCATAGTCAGTCTGTTGAATGACTACGGGACAAATGTGTTTCAGCCCCTCCCGTCCGGCCGCTTGCCTACCTAAGGCGTAGCCAACGACTAGCGCTCAGATTTCCATTATCTTTTTTTCTCACAGCACAAGAAAGATAACAAAACGACGACAGTGGAGACAGATGAGTGCTTGTCCCGAGGAGCGACACCTCCGAGCGTACTCCGCGACTGCCCTGGAAACAACTGCGCCAGCTGGAGAGCTAGTGCCTGGTCGCCCATCAGATGCCTTGCTAGTGGGGCTGGTAAGACCATCATGATTTCAGGCCAAGTACCATTGGAATCATTTCATTTATTTACATTACGTTCACTTAGTTCAGACCCATCTCGAATGAAACTTATGGACGCAGCCGGTAGTGCTGTCCGTGTGGCAAAATAAGAGGTAGGAAGATATAAAATGACATGCCATCGAATCGATGGAAGAAGAATGAAAAGTTCGAGTTCTGACTATGTGATGTTTTAGGTACCCAAAGGGATTATATCACCCATTAGTTATTATACATATTCGAAGCTAAAAGCCAATTTAGTCATAACACAAGTAGTGGTACACCCAAGACTTTGTTGCACATGAGAACTACCCAAGAGATAATACTTCATAGAATCTCGCTATGATAAGTCCACTACTACAAGCCGCGACAAACCTATCGGACCAGTAGACAATCCATGAACGAGCAAGTCACGTCATAATTTTTTTGCTTTTGGCAGTAGTATTTATATTTAATTCTACTGACAAAAACGTCGCTCTTGTATGCATCTATCGGATTACTGCAACTACGAGGTAGAATGTTCCTTCATTGAAAAGGGATGTTTTCGTGCCAGGCTTGGTAGGCTGCTTGAGGACCGGCCGGGTCTAACAGTTCCATAACAAAGTCTTTTTTATAATAACAATTTCGATTGCCAGCTGTTATCCGTCGTCGAGTGGAATGTGTCAGTAACAACGGCACAACTCTGCTGGCATCTGCTTGCGACTTCAGCACGCAACCCGAGAAGACCAGGCGGGAACCTAGGCCTTGCAAGCCCGCTTGGGCTGTTGGCGCTTGGAGTAAAGTAAGTTATCTTTTATCGTCATAGCAGTCGCTGTTCCATCACCGGTGGTGGCGCGTTGCAAATAGGTATTGAAACACAATCATGAGCTTTGGGACGGGTTCGCATTCGCACGAACGACATATGTATCAATGAGTTTTTAATACTTATGTACCGAAATATCGAATGCTCTCAAACGGTGAAGGAAAACATCGTGAAGAAAGCATACTCTGAAGAAATTCTGATGTGCCTGTGAAGTTCACTATTCCGCATTGGACACGCGTGGTAAACAAATGCCCATACATCATCCCTGTGGCCTGTGCCCTGCAATGCGACGTATATAGGCTAATTATGAAGTTATTCTGGTAGAAGTAGCTGTCACTCTTTCTCTTGTGATTACTACTTTCTATAAAGATTTCCTATTTGGTTCAAAGATTTAACTTATAAGCTTTTCAATAAGCTTTTCTGGATTCGGATACTATCCAAGTACTATACATATTCTTTAGCCTCCTAGAGCATCCCTTCAACACAAATGGTAAATTGAGGCCAATTGATTTTTGATGGTATTTGGATTGGTGGATTGTAGAATATCTAAATATTCTAAAAATTGGTGCAGATCTACAGCCACTGAATAATAGCTGTGTAATAGCAACACGCAACATCAAATGCTAATCGAATCTGTCGTCTCAGTGCATAGGAACATGTGGCACCAAGGGCCGTCAACACCGGGTGCTGCGCTGTGTGTGGCGCGTCGAGCGACCAGGAGCGAAGCGCCGCAAGGGGCGCCGCGCCGGGGCAGCCTGTGTGGGCATGCGGAGGCCTAACGTGGCCAGGAGCTGCAACCTGAATTGTTCCGTTAAAGGTGACTGTAATTTTTTTTGAAACATTCCGTTGATGGCAAAGTTTTTTCTCAAGATATTCTAAGGATGGCTTGCACCAACATTTATACCCCTTTAAAGATGATGCTGTCACTGTCATTGGAATGAGCAGAATGAGAGACGGAGCGTTCACTAAACACGTCTAGACCTAAATTCATTTTGGTACAATCCACCCTAACACTATACACCTTGTTTACTAATGTATTTGTATACACCCATAGTTTTTAATTACTAACATAACATACATTTTAGATAGAATTAAATATTCACGCACCCCAGAAACAAAAAGACTTACTAATTTTATTTTTGTTAGAAATGTCGAACTTGTTGTAAAAAAAGGTATTCCCAATATAGTCATAATTATGTCCTTTTTTATGCTCGCTTGAATAAAAAATGTATCGGCAGATTCCTATCATCCACCAAATTGTTCTTTATTGATAAATCGCATGCCTATGAAAGTATAACTTACACTTTTGTTTGATAAATTATTTTGCATCAAATATAACTCGAACTATTTCATTTGTTTATTTGACAAATAAAACAAGAAGCAATCACAGAAAATGAAATTCCTATTTTATTTGAACAATAGTTTTATTGCTTATTTTACCTAGACGATCTGATTCACATTCACCGAACTTTTATACTATATTTTCTATTCAAACTTTACTACCTTTCTTTATCATACCCATAAAACTGTTATGACTCCGCACAAAACCAACATACATATTAAATTCAATATCCATACGCAGTACAGTACAGTATATTATAATCTTTCGTGTCTCATTTCCTTCAGGCGGTATCTGCCGAGATACATCGAGATTTTGTGAAAACGTTCGTGCGATGAATATGTGCGCACTAAGAAGATATAAGGAACAATGCTGCAAAACTTGTGCCGATTGAATAAAAAAAACTTTCAGAAAAAAAAGTGTTGGAAAGAACTCACATTTTAAAGAAGTGAATTGACATGTTGTGAAAAAGAAATGTTTTTGCTTTGTAATTAACGATTCAAATATCGTCTAAAGACATTAAATGGAATTGAAATTTAAAATGGAGGCTAATATTAAAAAGTATAGTTGAGTGCAAAAGTGTTGTTAAGTTTAAGCCTTAAAGCTCAACAAATTCTTTAAGTAAATAATTTCTTCGATTCTTACATTTTATGAGAAGAGATGAATATAGCTGCATTGTAATAAAACGAATTGATTGTACTTATCTATTTTTAAAATGTAATAATTGAACAAAAATGCGATAGAAAATGTGTTTCCAACATCATTTAAAATAAAGTTAATGATCTGAAAGATACGAAAGATATAAAAAATATATACCTATCTACGATAAAAAGTTTTGTATGGAAGCACAAAAGAAAACAAATAGATCTAGACGTAAAAAGCACTAAGTGTTAACGAAATTAAATAAAAGGGATCTTCGAAAGGTAATATCTTTATTTCGAATTACAATTCGGTTTCCAGATCTACCTATAGGTAAATCTTAAAAAGCTATATTATTATCTGCATAAACTCGTTTGATATAAATTGAAACGAAAAATTTATTATAAATTAAAATCCTAAAATGGATCTAACTTTAAGTAGGAAATTAATCAAGTTTAGTTAAATGTTTTGTACATTACTATAATATAATTATTTAGTAAACAATATATCGCTGCTTATAAACGAAAGGGCCACAAGTCAAAAAATGTGTTTTTACAGGAGAGTCAATCAAAAATTTCATCTTCATTTTTCATCTCTTATTTAGTACTTTTTCTCTTTAATGCCTAAGTATGATATATGCTTAGGTGCGTATTTTGAATCTCTACCTCTTTTCTATTGCTAGTTTTTGGTAACTGTCACACAGAGATGACTAAGGACATAAAAGTCCCTTTCGCACATAAAATTTTGCCCGTATATCAATGAATATTTTGATAAAACGACACAAGTGGTCAAAATAAAAACGATTTTTGTAAACAATCTACTTACCTTTTTTAAATTTATAGTAAATCTTACAATTAAAATTAATTGGTTTCAAACCGCATTGAATGGCACATAAAAACTTTAAAATGTATCGAAAACTATACTTCTAATGAGAAAAAAAGGTGTTGAAGCACTATTAGAAGTAAGTAATTTGCAAAAGTAAAGGCTTCTAAAATCTCAAAAGGTATCTCAATGGATATATTTTACTTTTCTTGAAGATCGATGGATAGATCTATGCTTTTTCCCATGACTCTTCGGCCAGTAGGTCGACGCAATCCTGTTCTGAAGACATGCCGGTCCTGACCCATTTTTTTTATGTTGTTTTGTTTGCGGACATTAGTTTTCTCCTCTATAGTATTCGTATGTGTTGTGATGCAGCCCATAGACCTCAATTAGACACCCTTTGAAAGACAGTATCTCCAATTTGAAGTGTCCAGTGGGTCGCCCGTCGTCCCATGTATCTCTAAATTTTGTTACGTAGTGGATGTTGACCCAGGAGAGCTTCGAGCCAGCTTCTAGCGAGAGTTTATACAAGATCGGGAAGTGGCTGCATCTATTCTACAAGTATACTTTCCAACGCGGTGGCAGAGTCAAAAAATGACGTCAGAAAAGTTATTTTTGTGATATTTTTTGAATAAACAATTTTGAGTATTTTTTGCGTCATTTTTCAGAGGCCAAACCCCACTTTTGGTCACTGAACCGGCAAATTTTGTTTCTTAAATGTTGATCCAAGTTCTAAGCTACTACTATATGGCTATAGTATCATCAAAGTCCGTTTAGAAGTTGTTACTCAAAAAATAAAACTATCTACATTACTCGTATCCTACGTATACTTTATATCCCCAGTAACTTTTATATAGAATATGATCCATTTTAGAGAAATACCAAGTTTACCTACAATTTTAAGACAGTGACTGTACCTATAGATTAGATATAGACTACTAGTTCATAAACTTGACGCGATGACAAATAAAATTCTGCGTTATGTCTTTAAAAATACCAACGTACGCACAGAAATTTAATGAGAAAACGGACGTTTCACAAAATAAACAACTTTAGTTTAAAATAGTAATGTCATTTTAAGGTCTTTTTAATTGCGAAACGGACACAATCACTAATATGGCACCTTTGCATACAAAAAGGATATTTAACTTATTTATAACTTTTATGCAAAACAGACGTAATCCCAAATGTGGCCCTTTCGTTTATAAAATTTAACTAAATAAGGGGAAATTTTTTGCGTTGTGGCTGTTTAGCACATAAGTTACGTGAGATTATACCGACCAGCAGGTTGCAACTCGAAATATGGCTGTTTTGCTCAGAACTTAACCAACTAAACGCAAAAATGCTAAAAGGGCGTTTGCGTAATTTTTTGATTTAGAGTCCGAAATCGATGGGTGTCTTTGATAAATATGAAAATATAGGTTGATTTGGCAACATTTTTTAAATAAAAACGATTTTGGAAAATTTTGATTTGTGGCCCTTTCGTTTTGAAGCAGCGATATATAATAAAATAATTATATCACGGCGGCTTTTAAGGGGTAATGTGTGAAAAAGATTTCAAATTCACCTTTTCCGAAAACAAGGCTAAATCTTCAATAGGTAAGGAAATTATACGTATTTTTAATTTCATTTTATACAATTTATTTTTTCTTTCTCTCGTCACGGACTCTTTTCTGTTGGACTGTACAAAGTTGAGAAGTGTTTTTGTTTAAAATCACTTTTATATTCAGTTTATTCGAATGGTTTTTAAATTGAATGGGCTGCGTACAGTCGCACGTCGTCGTACGTCGTAGTCGTACCAAATTACCAATATGAAATTGTTTCCTTATTTGTGATATTGAAATTTTCATCAAAAATTACTTCTTAAAAGTCACCGTAAAAAATAAATGTAAAAATAAAACATAACTGAATTGAGCACTACTATTGCTTAACTGCGATTATATCAAAAGACATTTGCACAAAAATATAGTTATCACAAAATGAATGTATAGATAAAAATGTATGTAGTGAAATTGCCAAATAAAATGCTACTAAATGAATTGTATTTGAAAAGTATAGTACGTTATACGACCTTGAGCTTTCAAGCAATTTATATAGAAACTATATATAAAGAACCATACCTATAGATAAATACATAACGTTAATATGAAAACTTTTGGTTTTTAATTAGCCTATTCTGTGAATGTTTATAATTCTCTATTCAGGGTGTAAGGAAATGTATCATTAACCTTTAAACCACATACTCTACCCATCAAACTGAACAACTTTTACTATGAGAGCAAATCTGTCGGAACGGAAAAAACAGCTGTCGCATACTGCAATACTACTCGATGCAAACGTTTGGGACATAAGATTTTTTTTGTTCTGAAAGTAAAGCTCCCATTGTAAAAGTTGTTCAGTTTGATGGGTAGAGTATGTGGTCTTTACATCCTGACACTCTGACGTATCTGTCATATTTCAAGCGAACCGATTTAATTATTTACCTGCTTAAACCATTAGGAGCACCGCCTATCCGCACACGTTCTGTGTGTGTGCTTACAATACTGCAATGTGCAATATTACTGCTTCGTTGCGGGCAGGATAACCGGGCGGGAGGAAGTGAGTGTCGCTTATTTAGGTAGTAGGAAGTTTTCTTTGAAGGTGGCCTGTAGGATTAAAATAAAATAAAAAAAACCGTGTAAACGAGTAATATTTTGTGATATATAAATTGGTAACAAGGAAAAGCAAAATAATTATGATTCCTAGACAAAAACAAGAGAAAAAGCTTCCTTTGAGTGTCGAAAAGTGCTTATTGGTCGTAAGTCTAGATCCGACCACATTTGCGTGACGAGTTGATTATTATACTAACAATTGATACTCCTGACAATATCATTTTATTAAAAAGTATTTTACATATAGGTATGTGCTCTTTATACATAGTAAATAGATGGGAAGATATAATTCCTAATGAACAGAGCGCCTAGCGCATAGCGCCTTATCGGTAGATTCGAGATATTTATAAATGAATCAACTTCGGTAGTATGACAATTATTTGATTTAGCAGAAGTCACTTGGATATTCTGTCATTATTTAAATCATAATGTGCAGGAGCTAAAGACGAAATTGAAAATATCTCGAAATTGCTGACAAGCGCGGGCATGCTAGTAAGATCAAATTAAACCTAAATTTGCAAATACTGTCAATTTAGAAAATTATTTTTCGTCTGTCGTAGACAGTCAAACTTAAGTGAGGAGTTTATATATGTATATTCGTATTTATAAATAACCTAAATTAAAACATTACCTATCTATATTGAAAATAAATTATAGAAATGTCATTTCTAAAAATTAAAAGCAATAATATTTGCTTAAAGGTTGTATATATTAAAGCTAATGCGCCGAAGTTTATTGTAACTCATTTATGAAATGAGATTTAGTGAAACATAATTTAATAATGTGATGGTATCTGGGAATAGGGCCCTTATTGTCACTCGCCTCTTAGATACGATGTTTTTCAATGTCTATGTATAAAATTATAATAGAGATCTAAAGGACCCTTTTCCTAGATTTCGCTACAGGTACAGGCATTATAGGTCGCAAATATCATCATTGTTTCAACAAAATGCACTGTATCTAGTAAAAATAAAGATCAGAATTCAATGGATTTTGTAACAATAACTAGGTCATTATAATTGTTTGTAGTTTTAAGGGGACTCGTTTCGCAGCATGCTCCATACCAAATTTACGCTATGTACCAAATCAGTATATTAGATAACACACAGTAAGGGCAGGAAAGTAAGAAAGGTCTCAGATCTTCTTTTAGCGCAGCGGGACAAAAATCGACGCTTTCCGTCCGGAGGGGGGAAAAGTACATAATTGTAAAAATACAGTTGCACAATAACACACAAACAACAATGCAAAACCTTATTGTTTAGTCAAAAGTGGGAACATAATGTAAAAAAAATAATGGAATGTCACCTTCGTATCAGGCGCTACATTCTAACGGAAATAGTAGGTAACTCGCAATTATATCGATGGAGTCAAATTGTATTTCAAAATACATCGATGATGCATGGCGCGTTATCGTTAGTGTTACGGAAAATGATTAAATTGAATGGGCATAAATGGGCATCATATTATTTTTGATGAGAATTTTCAATCTGCATAATAAAATTAGCATCTACACCGTTCTCCGGTTATGTCTCAGTAACCGTATAACAAAGACTTGGTACACGGATACGAGAGAAAGATTCACACGTGGACGTTTTTTTTTTCATGACCTAAAGGTCAGCTGCCTGTTTGTATGGAGCAATGTGAGACGTGTCACCTTAATATTAAATTTCTTTCTATTATTTAGTAAAATTTTCAATTGAACTTTAATTAAGTTAATGGAGCAGTATTATATTCTACGAGATATTTAGATAAACAATTTGTTGTCAATTGTTAGATACATTATTAATAAGGGCTAAGTCTTTTCGTGATTTATCGATTATGAAGTGCAATGGAGTCGTTATAAGATAATTATTTTGTTGTATTGTTGGATGAATGAATGATTTTTTGGAATAAAAAATGTAATTCAGTCCGATTAATCTTTGCAAACTAAAAATGTCTTTAATTATTTTATTACCATCACCTACTATTGTAATTATATCTAACTATATAGGAAGGTGTGTATTTTTTTTTTATTTCAAATACTTATTTAATCTTAACTGGATCTACAAAATAATGTTTGTTGTCTTATTCTTAATTTATGACAATTTATAAAATGATAAATTGTTACACTGCACTGTAGAAATAAAATAAAAATTACAAATCATTCACTCATTAATTAATTAAAAATAATTCAAAATGAATGACTCCAATGCATTCTCTAATCGAAACACCACCAAAATCCCAACCCTGATTATTATCCAATGTATATAAATTAAGTATATACCTAGATTAATATAACACAAAGTTGTTCCAAAGTATGATACGGCATTATATTATCTGCTATTATGTAAACTTTCTCAAAATATTACCTAGTTTAATTTTGACATTTAAAATTAAGCCTAAGCCTCAAATAAATAAGGTTCCATATCAGTTGTAACTGCCATTGTAAACTTATTAACAAAAAAGCTAGGCAGCTTCTTTTGTGCCATAGTTTGTGTTTTAAAAAATAAACTTGAACGAATGAAGTTTTTATGTACTCTCTTTACCATTGTTCTGCTGGTCCAGGAATGAATTTAAAACTAGGAAAGTTTTTGTCGGCGACAGTACTACTTAGATATAGTTCTTCAAGAGAAAAAAAATTAAGGTGCATATTGAATCATCATTTAGCGAGTGGAAATCGTTGCCCTTTAGTGGGATCATAATGGCATATTATACAAGTATAGTACCTACCTATAGTACCGCCTAAAGGCTCAATTCAGACTGTGCAGGAAAATTCTCGATCACTTATTATGTGGTAGGTAATGAAATAACAACCTTAATCCATTCAAACAAAGCCAAGAATAGTATGCAACAGTAAAATCGAATTCATCGAACAGCATAGTTTGTTCGAATATCCTCTTTTCAGCTCTATTTGAATGTAGTAAAGTTGATATTTAATTACCACTTAAAAAGTGCTCCACTATGTTCCCGTCTGTGTTTACTAGAACGTTTTGTTCGCGAAACGTCACCACTCTATGTTCAATGTTAGTTAAATGTGTTATTTGAGGTTGTAACTAAGTTTCTGACCATCCAGAAAAGATCGTGACCGCCGATGTATATTTTTGTTCAAAGAAACATTAATTTGTTGATAATAGAACATAGTTATGCCAAAACGAACCAATCCACATCGTAGTGATTTTGAGTTAAAAATATAATACTAATATGGGTTGAAAATGGTCGGAAGACTTCCTATATTTCCATCAATATGACAAATATCGATTTGAGTCTAGGGAATATAATTTACGGTGGTTATTGAATGAAATTTTGCTTCCAAGTTTGGATAAATCTATTTGGCATAACTATGTTCAGTAAGTAGTCTTGCCTAACTATCGATAATTTACCTTGAAAAAATATTAACAATATCCATCGAGAGTATCTATACTTTTGAGATGCTTTACTATCGATAAATTAAGATACAGATAGAATCAATTAGTCTTAAAGTAAAAGCTTTGGATATTATAGATATTGTTACTATTTTTCAAGCTCAAGATAATATCGATAGGCTATCGATAGTTTCACTATTGTTAGACAACACTAACGTGAAATTTATTGTATGAAGAACATATTGTTGATTCTGTTCGCATTTAACCGCTGCGCTGTGCCATAGGAAAATGTTCAAAGCCGTGAAAAGGAGCTTTCAAATGGAAAATTCACGGTTCAATTAATGTCATTTGTCATAGGTTTGAACTAGTTTTGAAATAAAATATGTTTGTTAAATAGAATGTGATGAATTGAAAGAATATTGAATGTTGATTTAAAACGTTTTGAAACGTAAGAATATGATGATAAAAATGTAGGTTTTTGCACGGTGTTCTAAAATGAACACAGTACCCACGGACATGAAAGAAATACGGACCGAATATTGCACTAAAAAGATGTGAAGCATGCAAGGTAATACAATCTTGTTTGTTCTACAAGGGACCTACTCTCACACAGATGCACTAGCTCTAGGCGCAGGTCCTACAACCCGTCACCTTATGTACCGCGTGACAGCACGCACACAAAAGAAATGGGTGCTTCACTCATGATTAGACGAGATTACGTCTGGTTCTTCTTTTAAGTCTGTGACAGTACCTCATTTTCCCCTTATAATGGTTGTCTGACTTGTCATCTTACAGAAGAGATTAAATTTTTAGACGCTTGTTAGTTGCCCAGGATGCGTCAATACGTCACTCGGAAGTCTCTTAACGTGCATAACTGTGACAAATGGCATTAGTTTTGTTGAAGACTCCAGTCTTTCAGCAATAATTAACTAAACTTGAACGGAAAGGAATCTTATTTTAAAGTTCGCCGTTCAAATGTATGTTCAGAAATTACTGTCTTTCATACTAGGTACTTAATTTTGATTACCCAGCAAAGAAATTCGCTTGTTTTTCCACGTACTCGTATATAAAGAGGAAATTTAAATTCAAAGGAAGCAGGCAAATTAGTCCAGTAAAAATACGGGTCGAAAAGAAATAATTTATAATAAGCAATTTTTTTTGCTAGATTGTTTATACAAATGATATTAAGATACTTTATAAACGAATCCTACTAAATTTCGTATTTTTAGTTTTTAGTACTAAAATGTAAATTTTTTATTTATAGTGTCAGATAGCTTTCTTTTTTTATTTTGATTGTTTGTTTTAGGGTATGAGTTTACATACACTGTGTAAATTTTGTCCTAAAATTGAGTTTTTCGTAATTTCTACTTATTTAAAAACAAAGGTTCCGTGGTGATTTTTCGTTGGATTTACTTCTAATATAAAAAAATACAAATCGACAGTGGAAATTTCAAATGTCGTAAGGGACATTTTGTCGTAAGTCCACTGAATATACCACTGAACTCAGAATTTTTTCCTCTATCGATCTGTATATTTAAAATTTTGATATCTCTTCAAATAAAGGAGATACGAGGCCTATCATTTTGTAGTAAGTGACATAAATATTAAAACTTTATGTCGTATAGGTCAAATTTTAGGTTCAAACTGTTATGCAACGTGGTAAGTCTTTATAATTACCAGCCTTAAAGCGTTGTAACCCACATACAAAAAATAACATTCCTTTACAACATAAAATTCATTTAAAATATAGTTCAAACTTTGAATGAACATTGTTGTAAGTAGCAGCACATTATTACCCTCTGTCCTTTACGACATTATCGTCTGAAACGTAATTTCAAATATTTAGATAAACATTGTCGTAAGTAGCAAAAATTATTGCATTATGTCCTTTACAACAAAAATTGTGGTAAAATAATTTAGAATGTTGAATAAATATTGTCATAAGTAGCAACAAGTTATTTACATTACGTCCCCTACGACGTTGTGTTCACAAATAATTTGAATACAGTATGTCCTTTACGACGTTATTTTCACAAATAATTTCAAAGTTGTTGTAGAAAGTCATGACAACGGTTCTTATTTAAACTAAAATTAAACACTTAAAAGGGGTTTTACCCCGTTTTTGATATCTATATTCCCGATATTTCGGTAGTAAACTTACACTTCGGCAATAAACTTGTATGTTTTACAGAAAAACCAAAAACAAAATATTGCCTAAAAACGTTAGAATTTTTTTATTTTTGTTGCTATTGTAATGAATTCTAGACGAATTGTTTTAGAATTTCTTTATCTATAGCAAACTATTGATCAAATCTCGCTTAGGATAATAGTTTAGAAGATTGTGTCCCTACACAATATAATTTTGGAACACGTGTCCGTTACGACGTTCAAAAAATTGTGATTGTAATAAAAAATATTGTACACCCTAGGAATAATCGTAACCATTTTGGCGTAACTACCTGCCAGTCTTGTTCACTCTAAAATTAAATTTTGTAAAGCTATCTAAAAAGTTAGGTAATAAAAGAATTTATTATAAATATTCCAATTTCAGGTTCCAGGTTCCAATAAAATGACACAAAATAATTTATCTTTTGCTTAGTAATGTTTTGTTAAAGAAGCTAGCTTTCGTATGCACCACGGTTTGGCAACATTATTTAGACAACTGCTTATTGTTATGCACGGTGCATTAATTTAAGGGGTGATTGTACCCATGATACAGAATAACTTTCGCAAAGGAAGAAGGGAAAGTTCCCAAAATCAACTTTTCATACAAATATTCGATAATCGGCTGATCGAACATTTGTATGAAAAGCCCAATTTTTTTTGCTACTTTCCTATACGTTTCTTAGAGAAAGTTGTTCAGTACTGTCGGTTCACACGGCGACACATCAAGCAACGCAAAACCATAATAAGCTGGGCGCACGTAGGTGGAGTAGTTTATAAAGTCGCACGACCAACTTTATATTTGTTTTGCGTAGCTTGATGTGTCGCCTTGTGTACAATCACCCCTTAAAGTAATACAACTATTTACCTTAACACCATGTATATCGACTTGGTTAAGATGTAACATTAACTACCGACTTTTTAAATTATAAATAGTCATAAAAGGGAGAGAGCCATACAACAATTTTTTCAGGTATATAGTACACCTAACATAGTGCCCGCTGTGGGGATACCCACATGAACAGTTTACTCGGAAGTCGGACGTTTACCGACGAATAGGGAACCGCCGTTTTGTATAAAACAAGGGGGAAATGCCCAAATAAATGAGCGTACATAGATATTCCAAAGCTTTTACTACTCTGCCCTAACTAAGTACCACTGCAACTGCAACTGCAACCTCCTCTCCATACGCTAAGCGCCCTGAAAACTTGGCCGTGCAAGCAGGGATGATATCGCAGCAAGACGGCTGCGACTGTTGGTGCTAATGTTTCTCGCTTAAAAAATGAGTGATAGTATGGAGTCGGAGTCAGACGCTAATTTGGTTGTAGGTACTCTCTCCCTTCCTTCATTTTGGGAAAGCTGCTCTACAATGATTCTTTGAAAGTTGCTACAGTCTTATATCTAGATTGCAAGGTAGGCGTGTCCCAATATATTTGTAGTGTTGGGTGGAGAAAAAGTGTTGTCATAAATTAAGTTGAAAGCGTTGTGCTGGAATGTAAGTATATCCGTCATCAAGCTTTAAATTTACATTGAAAAGAAGATCTACTCAGCTCTTTTTGATGTCTTGCAAGTTAAGCGCTCATGTGTCTAAATCGTGAATATGTCGCAGTCGGTTTGTAGAATTTATTAGCTGCATTACAAAAAGGCCACCATAAACCACTCGACATCTATCGCAGTGTAGCCTGTGCCCTGTGTCTTGCGCCCTCCAGGACGTAGCAGAGGGTTTTCCTCGAGGAATAGAGGTGGCCAAGTATTGGAAAGATAAAGTGTAATCAACTTCAAACGAGAAATAAGAAGTCATAACAGGTAGCCGTTGTAAATGAGCCATTTCGTATTACGGCGGATCAAAATTTAGCCGGCATGTAATACGGCTGATCGAACGTTCGTCGCATTGTATCAGCGCTTCGCGTTCTTCAATACTGCTATAACAAGCTAGACGTAATGTCATAATTATAGCGGGTTATGAATCACCGTTTTGCCAGTTTTTAGTTTCCTTTCTGAAACAGCGCCGCTAGGTCAGGGCAGAAAGGGAGATAGGTGTACAGTAGGCCGTAACAACAACAATGGCGTCGAATAATTATATAGGGTCCTTCTTATTATGCTGACACTTTTTAAGGGGATTATCAGACCTTCAAACTGAACAACTTTCTCTATGGGATCAAATCAGCTGTTTCATACTAAAGTGCAGTAGGTTACTCGAGCCAAAGAATGGAACAGCTGATATTTTTTTCGGGATTTGGAAGTTGGTCCCAGAGAGAAAGATGTTCAGTTTGAAGATCTGATCATCCTCGAAAAAACTGTTATCATATTAAGTTGAACCCTGTAGAAAATGTTTCGGTGAAAAATTAAAATATTAATGGTTCTAATAAAGAAAACGTGTCAAATACCGGTACCTAAAAACAGTGTTTAAGGACAAGCAAAACTAAACTCAACCGCAACGGTTCTCATCTGAAATTTGTCTCTGACATAGCAATAATCTCTTTGATTGGATCGAAATTGTTTATTGTAACTTCCTTTTATTTTTATATAATTGCTTTACAACATACAATTATTAGGAGTGGACAAGACTGGTAGGCAGTTACAACAAAATGATTATGATTAAGCGTTGGGTGTGGTAGGGCGTAAAATAGATTTTTTGTAAATCGCAATTTTTTCCACGTTGTAACGGACATCTCATCAAAAGTTAGGTTGTGTAAAGGACATCTCTTCAAAAATTCTATTGTGTAAGGGACACTAACTTCTAAACTATTGTGCTGTGCTAGGTTTGATCAATAGTCTTCTATAGATGAAGTAATTTCAAAACTATCTGTCTGGAAATCACCTTAATAGGAAAGAAACTAAAGAAGTTATAAGGTTTTTTCGCCGAAATTTTGTTTTTTGGCTCTACTCAAAAGTAGGGGTTTGTCCCTTACGACATTTGAAATTTCCACTGTCGAAATGTATTTAACCAATGACGTAAAAAAATTGTATATACTATTTTTTTCCAATTTTACATGTTTTTTTTATTTTGTTTAATTATTTAAGAAAATGTTTAGGAGGATTTTCAATCTAAACGATAACAAGAATTATAATCTAAAATATAAAACAAAAAAACCTGCTATTATAAATTATTTACATTCGCCATGCAAGCGACCCGTAACTTTACTGGAGTAAATACAATTATTTTGTTGGAAATTTAAATAATGATTAAACTTTAGAAATTTAAATAATTTTGAGAGATCACATCAGAAATGAATCACGTCAGAGAACTAATGTGGTTGACATTGCTCAGAAAATTAGCAAGCTGAAGTGGCAATAGGCTGGTCATATTTGCCGAAGAACTGACAACCGATGGGGTGTCAGAGTTCTAGAGTGGAAACCGCGAACTGGTAGGCGTAGTGTTGTCGCCCTGCTGCCCGCTGGGTAGCGGGGAGCGACTGTATGAGGAAGGCCGAGGACAGAGTTTTGTGGCGCGCCTTGGGAGAGGCCTATGTTCAGTGGACGACAAATTAAAACGAAAAGACTGGAGTCTTTGATAAACAACTGTATGCATCTTACGCTCAGTTGCAGAAACACTCATTAGAGTTAATCCTATAATAAATCTCTTGCTAGCTTTTTCTATGTCAAAAAGAGAAAAAGTGACAGCAAGAGATTTAATGGAGGATTAACTCTAATGAGTGTTTCTGCAACTGCGCTCTAGTGTTAAATTGTATTAAACTTTTGTTTACACCTGCGCATACCTCTAGAACTATATCCGTTATTAAAATAATTATTGAAATTTTATTTTTAAGTCCCAGAGAGTTAAGTCCAAAATTGTACATTGTAACATGAATTTTCGAATAAAAATATATTATATGAGTAAGTTACTGAATTTTTGTGTTTTATTAATCAATACCTCACATAAAACAGAGATCTGCAACATTCTTCGTCAACATACTAAACAAACAATGGACGGAGCAAACAGTACGGAGCGAAAATACGCTATTATAATAAGATACCAGAGGATATTCTAAACTTGCCAGACAAAAAGTTTAAATCCCATGTTAAACAAGTCCTCTGTAAAAAAGGTTACTATAAACTCGATGATTATTTGAATGACCAAAATGTCTGGTCTTGACAATGTTACACTATGTAATTCAATATTTGTACTTTGTATATTTTGTTTTGTTTAAAAGAAGTGTGTTGTAGAGTTTCTGGCCGCATCTTCTCTACAACGGAACACATTCCGAAGCGGTGGTAGAATCAAAAATGACGTCAGAAAGTTATCTATGTGATATTATTTGGAATAAAAAATTTTGAGTTTGACTTTGAATAAAATCTGATGTTGCATGCATTTGAGTCGAGTATTAGACATTGCAGTTTAGAATGAAACAGCAGATTTTTATTTTTCTATTTCAGATTTGCTCCCATAGTACCTAAAAGTGGTTTAGTTTCGTTGTCTGAACCATCCCTAAAAAGTGTTTGCTCCCATGGTAAAAGATGCTCAGTTTGATGGGTAGACTCTTAGTTTAAAGGGATGCTAATGATATCAATTTCACCCTGTATACAGGGAGTTTCATAAGTAACAATAAATATTTAAAACTCTTAAGGGGGTTGTTAAGACCGTCAAACTGAACAACTTTCTCTATGGGACCAACATCGAAATCGCAAAAAAAAATTCATATCCCATACATATTTTAGCTCTAGTCGAATTGTAGAGTATGGAACATCAAATTTTTTTTTCGCGATTTCGATATTGGTCCCATAGTGAAAGTTGTTCAGTTTGATGGTCTATATCACCCCCTTAAAGGTTTATTTGTATTTTTGTAACACCTTGTATAGTGCTCTGTGGTTTTATGGTCTAACTAAAACACTCTTAAACGTATTGTATTTTTATAACACCTTGTTTATTATACGAGTCCAGTGGCGAGTAACCTTGCCTGCCGTGCAGGAGGCGATGGTTCGATCCCCGTCCAAGCCGACTCGTACCAATGAGTTTTTCGGAATTTATGTACGATTTGTAACACCACTGGCTTTTCGGTGAAGGAAAAAAATTCGTGAGGAAACCTACATGCTTCAATTTCGAGGCATGTATTGTACCCACTGTCCATTACAAGTGGCGACGGGCTCACCCCCCGTCACACTGGACAGCGTTTCGGTACTACTGGTGAAACGTGGATGTTCTGAGGTTTCAGAATATCTCTGACTACCCCCTCGGGGAATATAGTCGTGAGCATATGCTCTTGATGCTTGTTTATTATACGATAGTTCATAATATAAATTTTATAGATGTGATTTAGGTGGATTTTTGCTCTGTGGCCCGCGCCCTGTTGTGGCCCGTCGTATTTAATATGAGCTCAATCAACTACAATAACGTATAATAGGTACGTCATTGGTCAACTAACAATAATAAAACTGTTATATATATATTTATATATTACCAGATACATGAATTGAAACGACTTAAATAATACATCACATAAACCAAAAGTGATTTTTAGGTGACATAAAAAGATTCTGCAGGTTCTATAATAGGCAAACAGTTCATTAGGTACATAGCTCAGTTACAAATTATTAGAAACAAGAAAAACAAAAACAAACTAAAATTAAAGTGATAATAGTGTTAATATTAGTAGAAACATGGCAAAAGCTTCCTTCTATTTAACTTAGTTGAGATATGAAGTGTGTTTTTAATTTGTGATTAATGTTAGTTTGAAAGAGATATTGCGTCCCTAACGTCGGTAGGTAAAGAATTAATCAGTCGCGGTTAACAGAGTGAACAAGAGTGGAAGAACTACAAAACAAATAAGTATTCGAAAACACACTCATATACAATCTCAGAGCTCACCTACACTAAGATTTCAAATTCAAACAAACACGAATTCCAAAGACGTTCATAACTCTATCGAATGACGTCACAAACCCGGCCCCTGATTGGCTGCCAGCCCCGCACGCTACGCTGCGCTAACTCTGATTGGTTTAATGAACAATCAAGTCTGATTGGACCTATAGAATAGAGGATTGCAAAGTGGATAATTCGATTTAGTGCAGTGATAATTTCAGGTGATTCTGTTACTTCTTTTTTTAGTTTTTAATGTAAATGCAGTCTTTTTAGCAGGCTTTTATAATTTGTTTGTAGTATATGCAGAGGCTTGTGCCCTGCAGTGGGACGTATATAGGCTGTGATGATATGCAGAGGACTATATTTCCAGAGCGGGGAGTTAAAGAAAAAGTGTTTTCCTCAAGTCATTAAGTCATGCTATGTTGTAGAGTTTCTGGCCGCATCTTCTCTACAGCGACAACACGTTCCGACGCGGTGGTAGCTTAAAAAAGATTTGACGCTTTAGGTACCGAATATCTATCCGCGCGGCGAAGGAGCTGAAGGAGGCGAACGAAACGAATTTCCTTTTAATTCTTCTGACGATCGTTCTATTCGCGATAAGTGTGCGAGGTGTCATAGAATTTCATTCAACCAATTCTAAAATTCGATTCTTTCGCCTCCTTCGGCGCGATAAATGTGCCGTACACCTTTGAGCTCCTGTATTTAATAAATTATTTTGAGTTTGAAACCGTCACCGAAGATTTAAGGTTCGCAGAGTCCCACGCTAAAACCAAAAGTCGTTTAGTAATCAAAGTAGAATAGCAGAGAAAAGGGATTGAAAATAATTAGCTAATCGTGGCAAGGGATTTAAAGGTCCTGATTATTTATTTATTTATTGATATATGACAATACAATATTGTAGATTAACAAATAATCGACGCACTATAAACCATAACTGGTTTGTTCGTTTGGGCAGTAAAATTTGTGCGAGCTATTGATATTTGTCATCTGTGCAAGTACTTCTGCATACTATTACCTATTCTGTGACTTCGGTGAAACTTATAAACCTGGTACTACTATATAAGTGAACTTTGCTACATTTGCACGCTTAAGAGGATAGGTGAGTACCGTTTTTCCATACAAACGTATTCCTCTGTTTCCTCCCGGTTACAAGAGCAAAAAAAAATTTTACATGGTTTGGTTTTTTGCATTAATTAATTACTGTATGAACTAATAGGTACCTTCGAAAATGACAAATATTACCGCCCATTTTCAGACATCCAGCAAAAAAATTTGACGAATATAAACAAAATAAGCATCATATTATTCTTGAAAGAATTATTAAAACAAGATATGGTTTTAGTGGAGGAAACAGGGGATTACAAAATGCTGTTTTCGTCGATTTTATGCAGATAAAATGGGTACGAGCTGCAGTTGTTTCACTCTAGTTGGTGGGATCTATGGGTGGGGAAAATGACAAATTTTATCGGACCGGACCGGACAAATACGTATACAGTCGGAAAAGTGACCTATTCTCCAAATTAGCATTTCAGACCGCCTATCCTCTTAAAATAGTTTGTAGTTATCTAAGCTAGTGTTTGACCTCCCCGAAATTGATTATTGTCGTGTGTTCGTGTATATAATGTACCTACTGTGATTATGTACTACTAATTAGTGTAGATTGGATGTATTGTTTCTACAATCAGACTGAAACAAACGTTAATCTCTGATTTAATTGTCAGAACAATGTATCCTCCGTCTTAATTATATTCTCAGGATTAGGGGTGAGTCTACACCGATTTTGGTTTACTGTATCGTTAACCTACATGAGTGCTACGTTTAGAAATAAACATACATACCTATATAAATTCCACATGTAGGTACGATAATCTTATCAAATAACTAGTATTTTCCCGCGACTTCGTCCGCACAAATTATACACCAGATTTTAAGTCAGATCATAAGCTATCAAACAAAAAAAGTTTCATCAAAATCGGTTCAGTAGTTTTTGCGTGATGAGCGAACAAACAAACCAACAAACAAACAGACAAACAGACGGACAAAATTTCTAAAAAAGATTGATTTCGAGTCAGGGATACCTAAAAACCATATCGTAATCTTTTTTTTGTAAATATCTTCAATGTACAGACACACTTCAGTTTTACAGTTTTATAATAGTTTAGATAATGTCCGTATGCCCAGCGGGGCCCTCGGCCCTAGGGCTTTGAAACCTAGCTAATCATTTAGTGCTCATTTAGTGCTCTCTGAATATGTATGGCTTATATTTAGTGCTTCAAAGATAACGGAGTTATATCAAATCTAAGCAAGCGTCCGCCCAGCGGGGCCCTCCTTTATTATGGACAAAAATGATTAAAATTTTACATCAATATTTAGTGCTCTGAATTCCTATTAAAACTGTATCAAAAGATTTGATCTAGATGGTTTGGTTTAAAAGTTATTGCATTTTTAAGTTTTTAATTTCCAGCGGGGCCCTCTCTTGTTTGACTATATAAGTCGCTGAAATTTGTGTCGCCATTTAGTGCTTGATGCCAGGTATCGGTCTGTATAGTTAATTTACACATTCTGCTTCTAATAAACCTGGAAAATGCAATAATATATCGCAATTTTGATTCATATTAATTGACATTTCGTGGACAGTCGGCATCAGAAGTATACGAGAGCTTTACTATTTTTACTAGTCCGCCTAAAATTGTGCACCCGTATATCTGGTACATTGTCTACATCTTCACAATTCCTAGTTTCTAGGTCTTAGCACTAACACCAGTCTCCACATACTAAAAACTGTACCTATAATTTTAAGACCATTTTTGTTATTGAAAATTGTGTGGAGAAGAATAAACAATTTTTTTTTTATCTACGTCGTATTTTAGTCCTGGTGACTCTTGATGTGATATTATCAATTATTCGCTGCCGTATGACTTCTACTAGTACCAAAACGTTCATGAAAGTGCGCGTGTGTGTAGGTAAGTACTTATTATCTATCTATTATCATAATATAATACCTACTACAAAGGTTTGTCTGATTGTTGGCGTATTACACTATGTCTAAATGTAAGTGTATGAACACACCTGCGGAACGTTCGGCGCCGAACGTTCGGTTGAATACGCGCGCAACGCTTTTTGCTATACCTGCGACACACCAGTACGCACCATTACGCACCATATTTCCTTGTAGACACGTATTCAACCGAATGTTCGGCACGGAACGTTCCGCAGGTGTGTCCCTACACTTAAACTAACGGACCGATTTTAATAAAACTTGGTGTCTGAAAGCTTAGACCGTAGCACCCTCTAGCGATCTCCTAGGAAACCGCGGTCAAGTAAAGCTCTAATCTACTTCTGATGCCGACTGTCCACGAAGTGTCATTTTATATGAATCAAAGTTGCGAGATATTATTGCATTTTCCAGGTTTATTAGAAGCAGAATGTGTAAATTAACCATACAGACAGATACCTGGCATCAAGCACTAAATGGCGACATTAATTTCAGCGACTTATGTAGTCAAACAAGAGAGGGCCCCGCTGGAAATTAAAAACTTAAAAATGCAATAACTTTTAAACCAAACCAGCTAGATCAAATCTTTTGATACAGTTTTAATAGGAATTCAGAGCACTAAATATTGATGTAACATTTTAATCATTTTTGTCCATAATAAAGGAGGGCCCCGCTGGGCGGACGCTAGCTTAGATTTGATATAACTCCGTTATCTTTGAAGCACTAAATATAAGCCATACATATTCAGAGAGCACTAAATGAGCACTAAATGATTAGCTAGGTTTCAAAGCCCTAGGGCCGAGGGCCCCGCTGGGCATACGGACATGTTTAGATAATGGTAAAAAGTGCTCGCTACCTGTCACATTTGACAGAGTTTTTTCACTCTTAGTCATCATCATCAGCCTAACCTCGTAACTCCTAGGCTTTTTCGATAAAACATTGTATAATTACAGCCCGTATGTCTTTTTATAGGTTCACATAGAACCGGCCCAGAAAGCTAAATTTTTGAATATGTGTTTTAATGCGCATTATAATATTGTAAAATTGTTAATGTTGTTGTGCCCAACAGGGTTTCATGTCTGGAAAGTAACTATATTAAGATATTTAACAATCTTATGTTACCATGAAAACAACAAATAAATGAATATGAATATTATAGCACACTATTTAATGTCTTATGAGTATGACACATTTAAATCGAGTGCCTTTTAAAAGGGGATTGGGCGTCTACTGCATGAAATTGGATTTCATCTTGGGCAAGTATCACAATGGAGCTGACGACCTTTTAAAAAGCATCTGGGCGTTACGACGCTACACTATGTGATTTTTAAACGTGGTTTCTGAACCGTGGTCTGCCATCCAATTGAACCTCGCCTCTCTTGTTCTTTGAATAGACGAGCTAAATTTGTTGGCTACGGAAGCTGCCAGCTCTCCGGTCACCTGCGGTCTCGTGGAGACGCATCGACCGCATTCTGGGCCCTAGGAACCCATCGTTACGATGTTGTAGTAAAATGTGAAGCCAAACATTCGATAGCTCAGAAAATTAGCAAGCTGAAGTGGCAATGGGCTGGTCATATCTGCCGAAGAACTGACAACCGATGGGGTGTCAGAGTTCTAGAGTGGAGACCGCGAACTGGTAGGCGTAGTTTGGGATGCCCTGCTGCCCGCTGGACAGACGACCTAAAAAAAGTAGCGGGGAGCGACTGGATGAGGATGGCCAAGGACAGAGTTTTGTGGCGCGCCTTGGGAGAGGCCTATGTTCAGCAGTGCACGATGATAGGCTGATGATGATGATGATGAAACATTCGATTAAACAATAAGTGAAATTATGAAGTCGGTCACTCCACTTATCCCTTACCACGTTAAGGCACAAGCCAAGCACAGGCCGGAGTGTCCCGTATAATTGAATGACTATGCTAATGTCGTCGAGGTTATATTGTATTACCCCAGCCATAGAATATAGTTTCGACCTTCGATCAAAATAATCGAAGGTTTCGACGAGTTTATTATGTTTGTATGAATCTTCCTTACATGATACATATGAACGTTATATGATTGCTCTCGAACGGATTTGACTCTAAGGGCTCTTACAGACCAGCGACAGTTTGTTTACGACAGTTTGCGACAGCGGTCGCCGACAGTCGGCGACGGTCGTGCGACGTCGCGCGACCGTCGCACGACCCTCCGCGACCGTCTGTCGCAAGCTGTCGCCGACGGTCGCGCGACGTCGCGCGACGCCGCGCGACCCTCCGCGACCCTCGGCGACCGTTACGTCATCGTCATTTATAGTCTGAGAGTCAGATGTTGTTCTTGAGAGGTTTAATATATTTATTGTATAACGGCGGTTACAAGTTTATTGTTATTGTTACCAATAACAAGCCAGCAAACTAAAGACAAGTCTGATATCATCATCATCATTATCATCATCATCATCATCATCATCTTCATAATCGTCTGATATAGGTACATACTGAATTACTCAAGTAATTGTTAATTCAATTACAGTAATTGAGTAATTAAAATGACACAATTACTTTTATAAGGGTCTCCGATAAAACTAACTCTGAAACCAGGACCAGGGTGTTCGCCAGCGGGGTGTGAGTGGGGGTCGAGTGGGGGGTCGAGTGGGGGGTCGAGAGGGGGGATCGAGTGGGGGGTCGAGGGGGGTGAGTGGGGCGTCGAGTCGGGGGTCGAGTGGGGAGTGGAGTGGGGGGTCGAGGGGAGGTCAAATGGGGGGTCGAGGAGGGTGGGGGGGTTGAGTGGGGGGGTTGAGTGGGGGGGGGGGGGTTGAGTGCGGTGTGCATGTGGTAGTTTGTGGTCTTGCGCTCTCAGACTATACAAATGACGCGCGACCGTCGCGCGACTGTCGGCGACCGCTGTCGCGAGCTGTCGCAAACCAACTGTCGCTGGTCTGTAAGCGCTCTAAAAAATCTCTCGCATTTCCTCGCTGAATAGCTATGGTGATCCTGCTATCCCTCTTTATTTACAATATTATTTAAGAGAATATTATTCCGAGAGCGAAAATGCGCGCTGCATACAAACGTACTATGGTGATATTTTCAATACTAACCAATTAAAGTCAATGAAATTTTGCAGAAACAATCTAGAAACAAATCTCTATGCTTCTATAGAGTCAGATTTTCCTTAAAATATACAGTTTCAATGCTAGGATTAATTTAAGATTTGTATGGAAATCTTTGAGGCACTATAACTTGAAAACTATACATTTTAACGAAAGCATAGAAATTTGCTTCTAGATTGTTTCTGCAAAATTTCATTGACTTTAATTGGTTAGTATTGAAAATATCACCATAGTACGTTTGTATGAAGCGCGCTCCAAATAGTTAAAATGTACTTTATGAATCTGTCGAATAAATTAATAACACACTTCTGAATTCATCGAATGAGATTGAAAAACCGCATCTTGGTCTTATTAAGTAAAACTCAATTAGTACAAACTCCTGGTGAATGGAGTGTCGGTGGTGTGCAGAAACAATAATCTTTGAATGCTACTTTACATGCAGATTGAAACAGTTGGCCGAGCTCCAAATGATGCAGCTTTCACAGATTATAACTATGGTCTGGTAAGGTTGTATTTTTTTTGTTTAATTTGCAAAATGACTACCGCCGTTTGGCCTTAAAATAGTCCACCCCATTTCTTCTAGATGACTAGGCAGGGGGTTAAGATCTTTGTAGTGTATTTGTATTTTTGGAGTGAAATTTAGGGTAACCTATCTTACTTTCGAAATTTCACTGACCGAATTTCAGTTGTTCGAAAACGGTTTATAGAATTTTCTAGTGACAGATATTTTGTTACACATACATTTGTTACTCCTTATAAAGACTTGACAGAAGTATCATTTTCCAGAAAATTTAAAATCAGAATTTCATAATCATTTTTTTTCTTTTGACAACGGTCTTCTGGGTTCGAAGTTTTAAAATGTAGAAGCAACTTCTTCCAAAGTATGACTAGGACACTGAGACAACAAAGTAAAGTTTTCTGTAATAATTACCTACTAGATACATGATACCAGGATTATAGCACCAACATGCTTGCTAGCATGCTGCTTGCTTGCTTGCTTGCTTGTTTGTTGCTTGCTTGTACGCATGTTAGGAAGGCCGGTGCGGGGGGAAGCCCCCTGCCTGAGAAAAACAAACCGGTGGTTTTAAAAATGTAGGTTAGGTTAGGTTAGAACATGTAAAACACTTAGCGGAGCGAGCGAAGCGAGCAGAGCATCAAAATGCTTGCTGCATGCTTGCTTGCTTGCTGCATGCATGCTGCATGCTTTCTTGCTTGCTGCATGCATGCTGCATGCTTGCTGCATGTTTGCTTGCATGTTGCTTGCTTGCTTGTATGCATGTTGGGGGGTGCAGGGGGGCAGCGCCCCCCGCTAGGGGGGTGCGGGGGGCGTAAGCCCCCTGCCTGAGAAAAACAACCTGGTGGTTTTAAAATTGTAGGTTAGGTTAGGTTAGAACATGTAAAACACTTAGCGGAGCGAGCGAAGCGAGCGGAGCATCAAAATGCTTGCTGCATGCTTGCTTGTTTGCTGCATGTTTGCTTGCTTGCTGCATGCTTGCTTGCTTGCTGCATGCTAGCTTGCTTGCTGCATGCTTGCTTGTTTGCTTATAATGTATGTTGAAGGTGCGAGAGGTGGACGCCCCCTGCCTGAAAAAAACCATCTGGTGTTTTTAAAATTCTAGGATAGGTTAGGTTAAATATTTCTGCGGAAATGTGACTGTACGGAAAAACAAATATTCGAAAAAGTAAATTATCTGACTTACATTACTTCGGAAAACTGTGTTACAGAATTTTGATCCATTGGTTAAAAGAAAAAAAGGACAATAAAAAATCTGGTTTTTTAAAATATGGCGATTCATATTTCGGGGAAACAAAAAAAAAGGGAAACAATAAAAAGTATAACGATTTCGGAGAACTAAAATTCGGAAAACTATTTTTCGAAAGTACGATAGGTAACCGAAATTTAGCGAGGATTTTTCCAGAAACGCAATAAGTAAAAAAAATACCAAAATTATATTGCTGATGTATTCTCGAGGTTTCCACTCTAAGTCGACGGTAAAGAGATTAAAAGGTCTATTCTCCCATTTGAGGCCAGAGGAAAATTCACTGATAGCAAGTTGACCACTAACTTGCCACCACCAACACGCACTGGGCGCGCGTGGTGGAGTGTGGCCATTAGATCAAAATAAAATTAATGGATAGGCCTTACGAGAACATTTCAAACCAGAAAAATGAGGCAAAAAAAAATGAAAGGTTTACTTCAAATGTGTATGAAACTGCCCTAGATTTGACAGACAATGGCGCTAATTTGTATGGACCAAGTGCACCAGTAGTGTGCTTCAACTTACCGCCCTTTAGGCCTATCCATTAATTTTATTTTGATCTAAGGTATGGCCCACTCCCTCTCACCCTTATTCGTGAGAGGAGGCCTTTGCCCTGCAGGGGATCCTACAGGCTATAACTTACTTTTTTTTTATTCTTCCATTTATAATCGAATTTTGATTCCAATCTGAGGTAATTGTTTTTGATTGAAAATCTACTCGAAGTACACATCACATTCAAGTAAAAGTAAAACACAAACCACTCTCGCATGTACATTTCTAAGAATGCAAACTTTGCGTTATCCAAAGCACTACAAAACTTTGCTATAACCTTTCGGGACTACGATCTCGTAGCCCAAAGTCTACGAAGTCTACGAAGTTCGTAGCAATGCTACGTTTATCTCATCTACTATAGAGTATGTATCGAATTATTTCGATACAATCTTACATCGCAGTATTAATACTTTTCACTAGATTCACATATCATACTTCGCCTCGCACTTCGAGGGCTACTTTAGGACCTTGGACCATTGACCAAGAATTTTTCAGTTACGCTGCTAGTAGCACGGACCTGAAAAAAAAGACGGACGTAATCTCGTCTAATCACGAGTGAAGCACCCATTTCTTTTGTGTGCGTCCTGCCACGCGGTACATAATGGTGACAGGTGTCAGACCTGCGCCTAGAGCTAGTGCATCTGTGTGAGTGTAGGTCCCTTGTAGAACAAACGAAAATGTAGGGCCTTGCATGCTCCACATCTTTTTAGTGTCACATTCCATCCGTATTTTTTTCAGGTCCGTGGCTAGTAGACGGAATGTCAGTTAACCGCGTATGAGATGGCAATAGTCTTAGGGCCTGTTTCACCACTTCTGAATAAGTTCTTGTTAGCTTATCCGACAGATATTTTGACATAATTTCATACAAAATATGTCAAACTATCTGTCGGATAAGCTAACAAGAACTTACCCAAAAGTGGTGAAACAGGCCTTTAGAATCCTATACAATTTAGATGATACATTTCTGAGTCAGGTGTCCGTAGAACAAAAAAAGTGGTTACGTCGATAATGACAGCAATAAATAAGGTACCCAGCGATCTCCTTTTTTTACTGTGCATCTCTTATTGAGTGAAATAGGACAAAACAAGTTTTGACCTCTATTAATTCTCCCTCTACGGCTTTTTTATAATATATTTAACGACTCTGGATACCTTGTCCTTTTGAGCCACTAGTATTGACAGTTGTGGTTTATTTCGTCGCACAGTGCGGGATTTCGTTGTTTCACATCTGCCGGGCGTCCCGCGACGGCCACTTTTTGAAGTAAAACTTCTTTAGCCACGCTTGTCTTGGGGAGTAGGCTGGTGAATGCTTGACGAGAGCGTTACGAAAAGTGTGATCGGGTGAGGCGAACGGAAGTTTTACTTCAGTCGTGTGGTCTAAAGCACACTCGTTCTTTTTATGTCGTAGGACTGTTCAAACATAGTCAGACCAATGGTCCCAATGGTATGGAGTGCCCACGGACCTGAAAGAAATACGGACCGAGTATTGCACTAAAAAGATGTGAAGCACGCAAGGTAATACAATCTCGTTTGTTTTACAAGGGACCTTCACTCACACAGATGCACTAGCTCTAGGCACAGGTCCGACAACCCGTCACCTTATGTACTGCGTGACAGCACGCACACAAACTTACCACTAATGCACGCACACAAAAGAAATGGGTGCTTCACTCATGATTAGATGACATTACGTCTGGTTCTTCTTTTAAGGGGCCATAGGTTCTCACGAATATTTTCTATGAGAAACGCGACTGCCCTGCACTCCGAAAAGTGCGTGCGTGTGCCGTATTTTCGATTAAAAAGAATGAAACAAAAGTACTTTTACAGATTTTTTATATGATTTCACTAGATAAACTAATAGTGAATATGTGAGAATAAGTACCAAAAATCTGAAATTATTTTATGTTCTTCTAAAACGAGAAAAATGTTTAAAAATTCATGCAAATACGTCATCTTTGTGACGATTTTCTATCGAGTGAAGTAATTCCAATCGTGTATTTAATTTATGATATCACTAGATAAACTATCCAAAAATACTGAGGTATGACTTTGGTTTCGGTAAATGGTATAAAACAAGTCGATAAATGAAAAATAAAAGATGCCTCCAAGGTATTTCGTCCTACTCATGGAGTAAGAGGAGATGGCATATCGGCTTGTTTCTATAGAAAATTATGTCGCCGACAAAGGGGGTGAGGGACGGGTGAGGGGAGACAAAAAGCTTAGGGGAGCGTGTAATTTCTCTATGGTCGCCGTACAAACTAGTGCTCAGTTGGTGGTTACTGTGCACACTTTGTTACACCATCTCTACCAAGGGGAGCGTGTAATTTCTCTATGGTCCTACTATTGGGCCTTAAGTCTGTGGGAGTGCCAGGGATATTCCACAGTATAAGAACGAGTATGGTCTAGATAACTAAGCTAACTAGCGCCACCTATCTTTAAGTAACACATAAAAATGCGAAACAAACATTGAGAGGAGCGGAGGTTCAATTTAGATGCACCCCGTGATATGCACTCAGCACAGACAGCGTACCGACTGCAAAACAACGCAAAACAATTTTCAATCTTATGGTTATCTGAAGAAATCGCTTTTAATTTTGACACTACCAATACCGTTTCGTTAGCCTTTTTGAATGTTTTTGGTATGTTTTAACTAACAAAAAAGAAATTAGAAGTCAAACTTATTTCAGTGTCATGCAGTTTGGCAGAATTTTAAGAAATCTTTCTGTAATGTATTTTAGATGAATAAATTATAAAAACAATGATATCTTATAATATTTTATTTCCTACACGCCATCCCAAACTAGTCGCATCGCCCACAATTACCAACTAACAATCTCCCAAAAAAAAAAAAAAAAATTTACTATTAAATTGATCGGTAAGGTTCATTACAACAATTACAGTTAACACTTTAACTGCTGACGACCTACCAGGTAGGTCAGCGACCTATGGGCCGCAGTGCTCATGACTCACACCTTGAGTCAGAATCTTATAGCATTCCACAGTGTTAGCACTGCGCGAATGTCATTGTTTTGAGCTAAGTGTTAATGTATTTGCGCGCGAACGAACGGGACAAAAGACGTGATACAGCCGTATCACGTGTAGCATGCTACGAGTGCAGTAGTACCTGAAATTCGAAAGCCTAATTCTTTGAAAATCTTATTCCTTTAAATAATATTTGTATCAGCACTTAAAAACCTTCAGTTGATAACAAACTACAATATTTAGTTAACCAACGATGGATGAACTATAGTTTATTATTTTATGTGTGTGTCGTTGTTGTGTGGTTCCCATAACAAAAAGCCTGAGGCTTACTTGGGATCATTACAATGTATGTGCCTGTGAGCGTTATTTATTTATTTATTTTTGTTATTATCTTTGCAAAATATTGTATTTCTTGCATCTACTAACTTACTAATATTTGTATGCTGACAGTACCTGCATAAAACGGTTGGTAATATTCATCTCGCCGGTAATGCATTAAGAAACACCTCTTTACCCTCCGACTCAATGTACCAACAGCACTGAGAGCTTTTATTTAATATTTATAATCTTATCCTCTATACAGTTCCGTGACTGACAGATATTCACAGCCTAAACCACTGAAAATACAGGGTAAATATATAAATGTGGATAACTTCTGAATGTATTCTACTCATCAAACTGAACAACTTTTACTATGGAGCCAACACCGAAATCGCGAAATTGAAGTGAAAACTTCTTTAGCACCGTTGTGATTTGAAACTCATAGCATATGCTCACGACTATATTCCCCGAGGGGGTAGTCAGAGCTTAGGTAAAGTTATGTCAAGATTGACAGTCGAAGATACGAAAACGTCGAAAAAAATTGGAACCAGTACTGGTTCCTAAACCCTATACATATACACGCACACATACATAATTTCTATGGCGCCTCACGCACACCAGCCTACGAAACCTGGCCCCTTTTGTTTTATACGGTAAACCAGTGAGGCACATTCTAGACATATACTTTTTCTAAGAGTCAGAGATATTCTGAAACCTCAGAAGATCCACGTTTCACCAGTAGCACCGAAATTCTTTCCAGTGTGACAGGGGGTGAGCCCGTCGCCACTTATAATGGACAGTGAGTACAATACATGCCTCGAAATTGAGGCATGCAGGTTTCCTCACGATGTTTTCCTTCGCCGAAAAGCTAGTGATGTTACAAATCGTACATAAATTCCGAAAAACTTGATGAAACGAAAAAGCGATACTAAATAGTTTCTGACTAAGAAGGTTTCACTTCTACATGTGTGTACACACATGTATTTTTTTTATGTTTCAGTTATACTTACAATGGGACATTCTTGGTGTTAGGAAATGAAATAAAAGTAAGTAAGTTATAGCCTGTAGGATCCCACTGCAGGCCTCCTCTCACGAATAAAGGTGAGAGGGGAGTGGACCATACTCAATACTCAATATTTTATTGCGCATTGAGTATTGAGTATGAATAAAGGTGAGAGAGGAGTGGGTCATACTCAATACTCAATACTCAATATTTTATTGCGTATTGAGTATTGAGTATGGCCCACTCCCCTCTCACCTTTATTCGTGAGAGGAGGCCTGCAGTGGGATCCTACAGGCTATACTCCACCACGCAGGCCCAGTGCGTGTTGGTGGAGGCAAGTTAGTGGTCAACTTGCTGTCAGAGAATTTTCAAGCCGCCAATAGGCCTCGGACCTGGCTTAACGAACAGTTACACCACCATCTGACGTAAATATCCGGGACCAACAGCTTAACGTGCTTTCCGAAGCACGGAGATGCTCGAGATGAAATACCACTAAACGGCCACCCTGGATGGGAAGACTGACCGGACCTGTCGTTGCTTAACTTCGATGATCGTTTCCGATACCGAAGCTTCACTACGCCAACGAGCGAGTGAATGAAATAATGGAAATTATTTAGTACAGTTACTGGAGGCTGGGTAAATGCCCTCTTAATGAGACACAAATTGTTTCCCGTTATGGAAATAACACAAATTAAGTCAATTTAAAGCGATTTGCGTCAACTGCAGTCACAGTGAGACAACCAAAATAGTTCTGTACAAAATTACACAATAAATCATACTTTGCGCTAGAAAGCAGCCTGTTACAGTCACGGCACAAGTTACAGAGACTACAGTAAGACCACTTCGTACAAACTTCGTCTAAGATTTTTCTGCTGACAATTCATTAAAAGTAAAAAGAAGAAGAATTGAAGAAGTTTCAATAAAGTATATTTCATTCATTAATAAAACCATTATTTTAGGAAAGAATTAATTACCTAATTAATAAGTAGGTAATAACATTAATTTAGGAAAGATTTCAATAAGGGTGACTTGCATTAAAAAGTATTTAGGCTCAGACATGATTTTTGAATATGATTCTGTTACTGATCGTTCACGGAATAGGCTTATGCCTATACTTGTTGATACACACACATCTGCGCACGTATCTGTGGAAAATTCCATACTGAGGCTGCTTTTCCACCAGACATGTACGAGGTAGCGAGGCGGTGAGCGAGGAAAAAATCGTCCAATGAGAGTGCTTCAATTTCTCAATGACGTGATCGTGCGAGCGCGCTATTGGCGGATTGTCTCCTCGCTCACCGCCTCGCTACCTCGCACATCTCTGGTGAAAAAGCAGCCTGAAGCGGTGTAACTGCGCGTGTCCGCGGTCAAAATGTCCATCGTCTGCGTAGCTCCGCAAGTGAATAAATGTCGCAGCGAGAGAGCCGCCTGCACTATAAGTATTGCAGAGGTTATGATAATAAATCGTGAGCGTCAACGCAGCGGTATCGCCACCAGCTATCTGTAAACAATTACTGGACGACTACTGATTCCCGTCACGTCTCTGTACAGTCGTAGTCGCGCGGGTTCTTGTTTACCGTCGCGTGACGGAGGGCTAATATTTTGAAGGAGATTTATGATTTCTTAAGACGTAATAGTAGGTGGAAATACCTCTGAGGCATCTTTTATTTTTCATGTTACGACTAGATTTATACCATTTAAAGGAAACTAAAGTCATACCTCAGTATTTTTGGATAGTTCATCTAGTGAAATCATCAACTGAATACACGATTGGAATTACTTCACTCGATAGAAAATCGTCACAAAGATGACGTATTTTCATGCATTTTTAAATATTTTTCTCGTTTTAGAAGAACTTAAAATAGTTTCCGATTGTTGGTATTTATACTCACATATTCACCATTAGTTTAACTAGTGCAATCATAAATAAAATCTAGAAAAAGTACTTTGGTTAGTTGTTTTTAATCGAAAATACGGCTCACGCACACACTTTTCGGAGCGCTCGGCAATCGCGTTTCTCATAGAAAATATTCGTCGGGACCTATATTAAACGTTTGTTTTATGTTCTTTGCTAATATTTCAGCTTGGCTTCTTGGTCTACTGACGCGATGAGGAGATGAAACAATTCTCAATACGCTCATGGGTATCCGAATGCGGATTCAGATGTTTCATTCTTTTAAAGAGGACAAAACTCGACCCTTTTGGCCTCAAAGGTCGTAAACGCCACCTTTGGCCAAAATGAGTTAAAAATGCAGTTTTGTTTATTTTTTCGCTCTATCGATTGGGGATTTTACAGGGGAATACCTCCCTGTAAAAAGTCCTTTATGGCGTTTAGAACAGAGGGGTCGATGACAAAAAATTTACCAACGAATGTGTGGATTTAGAATTGGATGGATACATCCCATGAATGAGAAATAAAATTTTGGTGAGCTATGCAGGCTAAGAATATTAAGCAATGCTATGAAAATTAGGCAATGTTTTTGGTTGTTTTTTTCCTCGCTCACAGACTACCTTCTTAGCATAGTTCTGGTGGAAAGGAACCTGAAATTATGCCTCAAAGAATTAATGAACGGATGGACGAATGAAATGATCAAATAGTTTAATTATTAAATATAATATACCACGCCGGACTGCCAAACCAGGGTCCTGGGTTCGAATCCCGGTTCGGTCATGGATGTTATATGTTCGTGCCGTTGTTGTATGGTTTCCATAATAAAACCCTTTAGTGCTTAGTTTGGGATCATTACAATGTATGTGCCTGTGAGCGTTATTTATTTATTTATTTTATTTATTTATTATTTATAATGCATTGACAAAACATCATTTTCATCTTTTCGTCTACTTCTTCCACCCAAATCAGAAATCTTATTGAAAAATTTAATTTCTGTTCTATTCAACGAAACCACTATAACCGACTGTACCAATTTTCCCGACATTAGTTTCGAATCCGCAGCGAACGGAGCACGATTTATGCATTATTCAACATTATTTATTAATTTCCATCAAAATGCACTCCTGAACTAAGTATAACTGAATATAGTTCAGTATAGTTTCAAGTGCCGGTATAAACTTTAGTAAAAACTTTTCAACCGAGAAAAGAAAATACAAAATGGAAACACGAGGCTTGTTTAAAATGTACTTTTTACTTGCTTCGTACGTTTTACTTCATTCGATTAAATATTTTTATATTCCTCGGATGAAGGATGATTCTGCCAATGTCAAGGTCATTAGTACTGTAACCCTGGCACTATTTTTTTTAGTTATAGCCTGTAGAATCCCACTGCAGGGCAAAGGCCTCCTCTCACGAATAAGGGTGAGAGGGAGTGGGCCATACTCCACCACGCGGGCCCAGTGCGTGTTGGTGGAGGCAAGTTAGTGGTCACCTTGCTGTCAGAGAATTTTCAAGCCGCCAATAGGCCTCTGACTTGGCTTAACGAATAGTTACAACGCACTCTGACGGAACTATCCGAGACCAACTGCTTAACGTGCCTTCCGAAGCACGGAAACGCTCGAGATGAAAGACCACTAAACGGTCACCCATCCAAAGACTGACCGGACCTGACGTTGCTTAACTTCGGTGATCGTTTCCAATACCGAAGCTCCACTACGCCAACGAGCGCTTCTGGCACTATTTAATTACCAAAAAGGTAAGATTGCCGTTTTAAAATTGTTGTAAGGTACGACATAACTAATATAAAATCCTAAGTCATAAAGACCACAACCCGCCGCAACAACAAAAAAAGTATAGTAAAATATACGAGATCAATAATTAATTAATTAAATGGACGACGACACATCAAGCTATACAAAACCAACATAAGCTGGCCGCGCAACGTTATACGTTATTCAGCCTACGCGTGGCCAGCTTATGTTGGTTTTGTATAGCGTGATGTACTGCACTGTATACATAACTTTAGCATACACATTTATTTTTGAATAGATATTAAGTCGTGTTATGTTGAAGAGTTTCTGGCCGCATCTACTCTACAGCGACAACACGTTCTGGTGGTAGCTTTACAAAAAAATTGTATGCTTAAAAATTATTAAGAAATACACAAAACCCGACTGCATAAAAAACTATTAACTGAAAAGAGAAAAACAAGCTTCATAACCATTAATCAGCTATAACAACTTGGTTCGAGTTTTATAATTCTTCTCTGTCCCCGTTTAAATCCATGAAGCGTGCCAAAGAAATAGACATATAAACATACCTACATACATACTTACATATCTTGTATTAATGTTATAACTCGTTTTTAAATTATTCTCTGATAAATGAATGTAAAATTTTAATACTTATTAATATTTTCACGCCTTAAATGGCAGAATATGCTGGATTTTAATATTGTTATACCTATATTTGTACCATATTCTGGAAAATAAAATATTCTATTCTATTCTATTCATACGCTCGAAAAACATAACCCTCCTTCTAGGGATATCCTTTGCTATCGCTTCCTATATTGAATAACTTATTTTGAGTTTGAGTTTAAACCTACTAACTTATTTAATACACTAGTCCTTACTATCTCAGTGTAAACTATGCCTAACCGTCAGCATAGCTATAAGAAAGATAGTATCTTGTACAACATAGCGTCAGCTCACCCGACCGGAAACGAATTTGCTCCATTATATCTGTAGAGGTGCTAGAATATTCTACAACTCCACGACTTGACACTGACGGGGCCAGCAGAGACAATGTCCTTTCACACTGTGGAACAATGCAGTAGCTAGAAATAGTTGTTGGAGAATTTAATATTAACGCTTGTAAAATGTAGACTTGTGTTAGATTCGTAAAAGCAGTCGACCAGCTGGTCGATCGTTTCTATGAGAAAAGTTTATTTTTTTTAAGGAAGAGTTGTTTTCCTTAAGGCATACAACGTGTTAATGAATAAGCACAAATCCTCATACACCCCAACTAATTTATAACAAAATAATTAGAATGAAAAATTATTTCATTATTTTTATAAGGAGCAGCAAAATATTTCATGACTCTTTTAAGAGTGGTCAGAATCCACCGCATAGCAAATAGTCGTGAGCATATGTATGCATGCATGCAGAAACTGCTATAAGTAAAAAAAAATTTAAGTATTGAGGATATTACAGGGTGTTAGGGTAAAACTTTCAGGGTTTACACCTTTCCCTAAAAAAAAATCAACAACAACAAACAACAACAATCAAAAATCTACGAAATTTGCAAAAAAAACCATTTTGGACTTTCCATACTAAATGCGACCTGTTGATTGATCGTTTCTATGAGAAAATTTTTTTTTTAAGGAAGAGTTGATTTCCTTAAGGTATTTAAGCTATATCAGGCTTTGCTTTACATTGTACTTAGGAACTCTATCATGGGCGAGTCCGACATGCTCTTGACCGTTTCTTTTTATCTATGTAAGTTTCCATACCTTTTACTTGCTTGCCTAGCTATATAAAATCCACAGTATAATCCAGGTCACCGACTCTAGATGCAAGCACTAGATCTATCCCGATCTAGTACATAATATAACAGAGTGGGAGGTTTAGAATCCCAGCCATATTCTTCGTTGCGCAACGCCAAATAGAATTTTTGGCAAGACACGTTCAGAGATGCGAAATACCCCTTCTCATAAAAATTTACTCCAAGTCGAAGTTGGCTTCGAAAAAGAACGTGGCACAAAAACTATAAACGGTCTATGTCTGGGAAATACATAAAACTCACGACAACATACTACTCAAGGTGGTCTGAAGCTTTAAAAGAACTACCAGCATAGGTTAGCATGGCTCCGTGATATAGCGCCTTCACTCTCTTTCTATTTGCGCGCGAACGAACGAGATAAAAAGTGTGATACAGCCGTATCACGTGTAACATGCTACGACTGCAGATACATTTTAAAATGTTGTGGCATATACAAGGTGTTACAAAAATACAAATAAACCTTTAAGGGGGTGGTGTAGACAATCAAACTGAACAACTTTTACTATGGGACCAATATCGAAATCGCAAAAAAAAATTGATGTCCATACTCTACAAATCGACTAGAGCTAAAATATGTGTATGGGATATCAAATTTTTTTTTTTTGCGATTCGATGTTGGTCCCATAGAGAAAGTTGTTCAGTTTGACGGTCTAAACCACCCCCTTAAGAGTTTTAAATATTTATTGTTACTTATGAAACATCCTGTATAATGCTACTGGCAATGGAATAATAAAAAGGTGGCCTATGCCCAGTGGTGGGTTGATGTGGGTCGATTTGATTGCTGGGCTGTCGTTTTTACAAACTTTTTGAATTCCTACAAAATTAGCTTCCAGTGAAATGAAAAAATTACTTCAGTAACAAAAAGAATCACAGTTTTCCAGAACGTACTATAAAGTTGAAGTATACGTTTGACAACAAATATTTTTATTAACTCGACTATTTTTATTAGTATGAAATAATATTTGGGTGGTTTTATCATCGTATGTACAAAGCACATAGGCTCCGCGACGGCTGCATTCGCAATGCGCCCGCCGCGCCATTAGATTTACAACCTGTGCTGACTACGCTGAAATACTTACTATGTATTAAACATTATATATTCGAGGGGATATTGTTAAAAGCACGATTATTTTATGGGCTTCAGATAAATTAAAACCATCATAGGCATCTGTTCGCATAGTTACAGGCGATTTTTTTTTAACAATTTCCTATTGTTACTGGTTAATTAAAGATTATTCACATACAAAATATTATGTTTTTCATAAAAACGTCCGATCAGTTAGTTCAAAACTTTTTGGAAATTTCCTATATGTTTCTGAGGACAAGTTGTTTAGTGTCATGGGTACAATCACCCCTTAAAGTAATTAACCTGTTTACCCTAACGCCCTGTATATCGGATAACTTAGAAATACGGGCTTTGCTCCAGTCAAGCAGCAATGCTTGCTGCTTTCATCCAGTCAAGTCGACACTGAATTTTTAAATTTATTTCGTAAATGTCTTCCACCATACTCGTATTGCTGTCTTGCGAGAGCCTCCTAGAGTGATAAACTATACTGAAGGATAGATCAATTGAGAAACGGGCGCACGAAGTACGAATAAATGGATCGAAAAATAAAATTGCGAACTTCCAAAAAATTCGATGGAAATTTAATTAACATCATCTGTCCTGTCATTGTCGACTGGCCTTTCTCAAAGCGGGCGACAAAACGCCACCCTCATTCAGTCGTTCACAGTCCAGCTTTCTTGGTTCAAAAAATTTCCATTCGGTTGGGTTTGTCCCACTGTACCAGATTTCTAAAATACCGGATGCCCAGGATACCCTTTGGTACCTCCTTGTGGGACTCTTCCCACAATACCAGGCACAATTTGTAAGTAAATTGTTATTTCGAGAGTTTCTTTTTTCATATCTGTTTTATTTATTACTTGCTCGTTTTGTCCCACAAGAGGGCACATCTGACTGACGACTGTCAAATTAGGCGAGCTTGACTGCAAAAGTAAAAGAAACAATCGATACAACACTACAGGCCAGCATACACCGGGCCCAAGATCGAGCGGCCTGGAGAGCTGTGGTGGCACAAGCGGCCCACGATGGTCACGTCCCTCAGCCATGAGGTTACGACCAAGGAGAAGAAGACTGCAACTGGTCCATCTTGAAACACCTGACTCCCTTGATTTCTCATACTCTGGAAGACCCTGGATACAGGGTCCAACTTAATAATGCTGACGGCTTCTAAATGAAATGATAAAGAGTCCGATTTTTGAACATCACACGTTCTAATTAGCAGTAGAAATTGTCATAATCTCCATACTGATTTGGACATTTTCTACTACTGATTTGGAAGTGTGACTTTCAAAAATCGTACTCCAGACCATGAAACTGAAATCGTGAAAAAACTATAAGCGTGCATAGCATATGCATATGCTCATGACTATATTCCCGAGGGGGTAGTCAGAGATATTCTGAAACCTCAGAACATCCACGATTCATCAGTAGTACCAAAACTCTGTCCAGTGTGATGGGGGGTGAGCCCGTCGCCACCTATAGTAGACATAGTGGGTACAATAATACATGCATCGAAATTGAAGCATGCAGGTTTCCTCACGATGTTTTCCTTCACCGAAAAGCCAGTGGTGTTACAAATCGTACATAATCGAAAAACTGGTACGAGTCGGCCTGGATGAACCATCGATCGCCTCCTGCACAGCAGGCAAGTTTACTCGCCACTGGACATTGCCTAAATACCTCCCTAGTTTTTAATTAAGAACAAATTTTTTTTCTTGATATCGTGTTTGGTCCCATAGAAAAAGTTGCTCAGTTTGATGGTCTGTTCATCTCCTTAAAAAGCCGTCTGCATTTTTAGGTTGTACCCTGTACACTGATTTGAATAATAGTCCAGTCAGTCCAGTCCAGTCAGACAAAGGGTTCCTCTAAAAACCTAGGTAAAATAATTACCTAAAATGTTAAAGGTAATAACGTCTCTGCCCATAGAGAAAACCTCGTTTTACTGCACAAAGAGCTTCTACCTATTCACTTTAAAATGTGAAAGCCTGCGTAGAGTACTTACGTAAGTAGAGGCGATCCGATTCGGTGCTTTGTAGCGTTAACTCACTTTGGCATTGGACGCGGATTTTATTTAATGAATACGATTGTACTTTGATGGTTTTCTTTCGTATTGAACTTGTCCTGCAGTGGGAATCTACAGGCTATAACTTAACTTAGGACAATTATTGATTCCTCACTTTTTACTCTACCATTTGTGCGCTCAATCTACTAACAACACTATGGACACTGTCTGAAATAAATTGATTATTATTTTTTTTATTTTTTTATTTATTTATTATTTTTTTTTAATGCAGATTTATGGAGGCCAATAGTGAAATTAAGTAAGTTACAGCCTGTGCGATACCACTCAGGGCAAAGGCCTCCACAAATATGGAAAGTAAAGGGGGATAAATCCCGCCTATCCCCCCCTGGATACGTGTCCAGTGCGGATTGGTAGAGGCAAGATAACGGTCAACTTGCTATCAGTTTTCGAGCGGCCTTATAATTAGGCCTCTGACCTGGCTTAGTAAGTTATTAAACCGTCATCAGACGAAACTATCCCTGCTTAACATGCCTTCCAAGGCGCTCGAGGTGATAAGAACGTAACTTGTATCCTTACGTTCCTTTTATTCTGATTTTGTTATAGTGTGCAAATAAATAATGTTTATATTATTGTAGTAACTTGCCAACAGATGGCGCTAGCAGTCCCCTAGCAAAAAGTACGACATAAGACAATTGACTATGGCACATTGGAAACCCGTAAGCTGCTGCACTAAGGTTCACAATTGCATGGCAAGACATAAATCGCGCAAGAAGAATTCTCACAGAGTCTCAGTATATATACAAGGTTCCGACAAACATCATTAGGACCACGGCCGGTCCCCAGGCATCACACCTAGCCTGGCGGAAGTACTTCCCTTTTCTATGGAGGAACCTTCCACCTCAGTTCCTCTATATTATGTTACAAAATACCATAAAAGGTTCACCATCCAATGACTGATGATGCTGAAGGGCCATATTACACAAGCTATTTTTAAGCGTAGGCTTTCACGGAACTATATCGTATCGCCGCGGCATACCTAGCCACGATTAATCGAGATCAATCAGGGAATCTTCCATCTATTTAATCGAGATCAATCAGGGAAACTAGCACGTTTCGTTCCAAAATCCACTTTACTTTTTTCAATTATGTTTTTACAGAAACGATTATATCGAAAGTGTCGTGGGGCGATGTCGTGGTGATAACGCTCAGTAAAAATCACGGCGATTTAGTTGCGACGTCGCGTCGCAGCGGCGGTACAGTGGCGACATCGCATACGCTCATAAATCGCTTATGTGATAGGTCTCTAACTTTGTCCCCACAGGGTCTACTCTACGCCAAACGAGAGCGTCTCTAAATAAATAAAATAAAGATATCTAAGAAATGTCTACTCAATGTGTATAAGCATTTACAATGGCTTGCCTAGAGAAATCAGAGATTTGTCACGTAATAAATGTATAAGCTCATTAAGAAAGTGGCTAATCGAAAAATGTTTTTATACTGTTAAAGAATTTTTTGAACCAAATGTGTAAAAGTAGATTTTATTTTGAGGATAATACCAATTTTGTAACATTTTGGATGCCTTTATAAGAGGTTAAGTGTGAGAAACCTATTGTAAACTTCCACCTATACTATGTAACCATACTTATTAGCAAATAAAGTTTCTAGTCTATTCTAACCTCTGTAACATAACGTTAATCTACACAAATTAATGCGAGAGTACGTCACAAGACGGCTGGGCTTCCTTGGATCAGATTTTGCTTTCACACTAAAGATTCACCGAAGGTTTACCGTTTTAAAGCACTTTTTGAATAAATAAAATATAAATTAGCTAGAGGAATGTCTAAGGAATTTCATTTAAGAAGTGTAAAGCTAGATGTGGTGCTATTTTATTAACACGTTTATAGCTTATGTAACTAACAAAGTAAGTTAAGTACCAAGCAAGAAAATCTAGGAAGTAGATTTTAAGTCGGGAAAGAGACGACTTAGGGAACAAGACCAAAACTGACTAATCTTGGAAAGGGACGTATGAGTCCGTCCGGTTTTGGCAGAATAACAGCGCTGCAGTTACAGAAACAGTAACAGAAAGAAAAATTTAGATAATAAATTACTTATTAATTTAATTTAATACGCTAAGCCAGAGCCTATATACTGTGAATGATCTTATGTTTATGTTGTATTGTATCTTTTATGTTGTTCACTGTTGTATTGTACTGTTGAATTAATAAATGTGTTATCTTATCTTATCTTTATTAGTCAAGGCAAGAGACTAAACAGCTAATGTGAGTTGTGACGGCTAGCCACCCACACCTTTAAAACTTTGCTAGCGACATTCAGATCACAATACAATAATTTGGTGTCATCATCAAGCTGATTTGAAGATGGAGCCAAGAAATAGATATTGGATCCCTTTAATGGCTACTTGTAGCTATATAGTAACCAGTATAAATCATCAACAGCTACAACAGCTCCGTATACAGGGAGTATGGAAAAGTACCACTAACCTTTAAACCACATACTCTATCTATCTATCCATTAAACTGAATATTTACTATGGGAGCAAACCAGTCAGAGCAAAAAAAATCTACTGTTCCATACAACTGCGAGATAGCAGATTTTGTTGTTGTTCTGACAGGTTTGCTCCTATTGTAAGAGTTGTTCAGTTTGATGGGTAGAATATGTGGTTCAAAGGTTTATAATACTTTTCCTTACACCCTGTATAGAAAGTAGCATGTTCACGATAACATTTATAAAACCTAGTCGAGCTCCAAGAGATTTTAAAAAGTGTAATTTAAAAATCTCATAAAAGGTGGTAAAAAGCTTTCAGGAGCTAAGTAAAACATTGTAAAGTGCCACAATATGGCGGCTTGCTTGCATTTTCTAAGCAATACAGAAGAATAGAGGAGGGTATAAGATAATGTACAATTTTCTTTAAGTATTTTTATAATAAGGTGGTTACCATAGAATATAAGATGCATATGCTCACGACTGTAATCCTTAGAGGGAGTAGTCTATCTGCATTATTATAAAACTGTAAAAGAAGTGTTGTCGTCTGTACATTGATGATTAACAAAGAAATGGTTACGATATGGTGTTTAGTTAGGTGTTCCTAACTCCAAATTACATTTTTTTTTGTCTAATTGTTTGCTTGTTCGAGCTTATGCTTGATTGCTCGATGAAGGGAGCAGTGCCGGTGCGGACGAAGTCGCGGGCAAAAGATAGTGAAACGTAGGTAACTTATAATCTAACAATACTATTATAGCTGTAAATGTTTGTTTGTTTGTAACAGCATCACGCAAAAACTGGTGAACCGATTTTGGTGAAACTTTTTGTTTTATAGCTTATGAGATGGCGGACGAAATTGCGGGTAAAGTCTAGTATATCTATTTAAACACAGTTTTAACCTTTTATGCATCTTTATGTTTTCGTTTCATACTACTGAGTTCAGAAAGGTACTTATAGTTTACTTTCTCTGATTCCTTTATGTTCTTTTCTCTGAACATTGTTGTAGAATACATAACAATTAATCTATTATTGTTTTCTAATAATAGGTCTTGTATTGAGAAGGTAAGGTTCTTGTAATAGATCGGTCTAGCTCAAGAATGACTTTAATTTAAGTCTGTATTAGCAACCGATGCCATCAGAAACTTGAGAGCTACGTCATAGCGACTGGGACGTACTCAGGGATATTGAGGGGGAACTATAAATATGGGGAGTCACGTTGTACGTCTGCTATTTGGTGGTTCCGTTATTGGTCGTCGGTTGCCTGCTCCTTGGCCTGCAACGAAGCTACAATTGAATGGTAGCTCAAGAAGTGTCTTTTTAGCGTTCCGTACCAAAATTGGCAAAATGGAACACTTATGTAATCAGCTCGGTGTTTGTCCGTCCGTCCGTCTGTCACAGGGATTTTTATTAAAGCCCGTAAGACCAATATCATAAATGAAGTCAAAAAAGCTTTATTCTGATATTGGGGGCAATTTGGGAGGTAGAAAGGGCAAACCAAAAAAAATGTTTCTACTATTATGGTGTGGGGTATCAATTGAATTGAAAAATGCGAGTCTAAAAATATTTTTTCTTGTTTCTAATTAAACGTCTAATGAATAAAGTCAGGTACGTGTAAAGGGAAGGTGATTTTTGTCTTATTACTATTAATTAATTTAATCCACTTTATTATCAGATTGGCTCCGGACCTTCAGTCTTGACTAGTTTAGGAGCCAGAACCGCATTTTTTACTTTACAAGTTGTTAAATTCAGTAAAGGATATTTCATATTTCAAAGGGGCCTCAACACTGACTACATCCCTGTGAACTAATGTCATAGGAAACTTGAGAACAATGTCAGGGGGCCGCGGTTCAATCTGCTCACTTCGCTTGTGATTAATTGACCAACTTCCCCGGTAGCCTCTTGTGCTTGTCGTTAATGTGTTTGTGACAAGGTGGAGTGCCTAGCAACTAGCTAGCAACCAAGAATAACTAATAGTAACGGTTTATAATGAATATACCTACTAGTTTTACCCGTGTCTTGATCCACACCGACTACCGTCATTATAGCGAGATCAGTCAATGTTTTTTAATTAAAATATAATACCGTACATTATATTCTTGGTGTTGGTGCCCTATTATACTATTGTTAACTTAAATGCATTACATATTTTAGAGGGTGATTGAAACCATCAAACTAAAACACTTTAATAACGAATTTTATTTAAAAAACAATAAAACTTCTAAGTTTTCTCATTATCTTGATTAAGTTCCAGGTATCTAGTTCAGTAAACATTTCCCTTTAAACACATTTATAAATAAAACCGTCATTCACAACCCCTGACTTCGGTGGAAATAAATTATGAACACTTCTACCCTTGTACACGTCAATTAGGGGAATTAAAATTAGAATTAGGGGCAAATGTGGAACACAATTATAATTTAAAAGGGAATTTCCGAGAATGTGTTAGTAAATTCCTTTAAAGTATTTCTTGCCGTGTAGTTCTGGCTTAGAAAGGATTACCGTGTGCTTCCTGCGTAGAATGGACCACACCATTTCTTGTGGGTGGGTGAGGACCACAAAAGGATAAGGGTTCTTGTTCTTGTGCAGTTTTTTTGGGCCTCACGTTAGGCTAGTCACCTATGTCACCACTTTACTCGTACCTTCAATATGCTAAAAGTACATAATATACATACATGATACACTCATATACATACATACATACATACATACATTATTATTTATTTATCTTACACTTAATACATAAAATACTTTATTTCGAATACAACAACATTTAAATTTTACAACGCCAATTACATGATAACACGTTTTAAAAACTGTTTAAGGTACAATAAAGAGACGAAAAAAGAAAACATACAAAATATAAAACATACATACATACATACACTCACTCACGACCATGATACTTTTTGCAGTGGTCAGAAACATTGCTACAATTACCAACTTTCTGTTTAAAAATGTAGTTGTAGCATTTAGCAATTTAGGTTTCAGGATGGAGTGAGGTGTCAAGTGGTGAGAGGTTTTTAAGGACATAATCAGACTATGAAACTGAATAATTTTCACTTTGGAGCCAAAATCAAAACCACAAAAAAAAACAGCTTATTTTTTTCCGTGATTTCAATGCCTCCGATACCAAAACCTCGCCTCTTTCCCATATTGACTGAAATTCAAATTGCCTTAACCAAATCGATCAATTCTTAATTAAAATGTCTAAACCTAGAAGGCTGGCAATATTGCCTCTGCACACAATATATTCATACAATAGGTAACATTTTCGAAATAACACTCCTTTACTTCAGCACAGTCGGTTGAAAATCCGAAGTGACCACAAACATAAAGTAAAATAGTGATGTACCTCAATATGAATAGTCGATAATATTTCCAGTCTGCGGGGCGTAAAGCCCGGGCACTAAATCCAGTACATTTTACTGAATATTTTATAGGGTTGTGACGCTACGATGCTCTCCACGTTGTGAAAATTATGGACTAGTGTTGTGCTGTTGTCGATTGTTTCATTTCGTGTTTCATTATTATTATAATACAAAAGTGAAAGTTGACGTTTTACCAAATCTTTTCTCTTTTTGTATCAAATCAAATTTTTATTAAACTTAGTTTAAGAACAAAAGTTTCGATTGTTCAAATAAAGAGCCCTGGATTATTCTATCAATATCCCTACTAATATTACGAAACGGTGTAAAATTTTTATTGTTTTTTCTTCAAGTCACAACGAAACAATCTGATTTTTGGCATGAAAGTTGCTGCAATGATCAAAATATATAGACTACTTTTACTACGTCCATGCGTATTAAATTACAACTAAAATCTACCTACCTAATTGCTTAACAACTTAGTTCATCATACTTAAAAGGTGACAACCAATAACTGACGAGATGGAAAATCGAGGAAAATAATAAAGTGACACTTATCGATAAAGTTTATCGATTCGATTGAAATTCTATCGATACCGTTCCAGCGATTACCATTTTCATGGCCGTAAAATTTCAGAGTGTCGTCCATGAATAACAGAAGTGGTGGGGGAGGGGGTATTTCAGAATTATGATGTCATCACTCTGTGGACACGGCGAGACGGGCAGTGGGCAAAGAAGGCAAATAAATAAACAGATGCGACATGCGTTTGAGAATGACTTATATTGTACCTAATGTAGAGGTGTAAGTAAAGGGATAGGTAAGGGCATACGTTGGATATTGGCTATCACTTCAAACAAATGAGAAAAAGGTAAGCATGTGTGATACTGAGTGAGTGTGAGTGGAACAGGAAGACACCATTGACTAAATTTTCTGCCACGGCTTTAAGATAAAGTTTTAAAGTTACAGTGCCTCAAAGATTTCCATACAAATCTTAAATTAATCCTAGCATTGAAACTGTATATTTTAACGAAACGCTGACAACACACAAGCATAGAGATTAGTTTAAAGATTGTTTCTGAAAAATTTCATAGATCTTAATTGGTTAGTATTGAAAATATAACCAATCTTTGTTTATATGGAGCGCCCAGCAAAAACATTACCTACTTACTGCCAGACGGCACGCGTAAAAATAGGTACACCTAGTGAAGCTGACTCAGCGTTGTCAGCAACTTCGTACAGCGCGCGACGTATGCGACGTTGCCAAGTGGCAGAAATCAAGAAAGCGCATCGCAGACGATGCGCCATTAGTGTGGGAGATAAATTTCTCTGTTTCTACAGTCGCGTGATAGAGGCCTAGTTATACTTTTTTGCCATGAATGCACGCAAAAGTTAGGTTTTAAGGCCAGGTTATCCAAGTGCAAGCGTCTCTTTCTTGCAAGCATAAGTTTCCAATTAGCCATCCCGCTCCAATTGAAAGCAGGATCGCAAAAAAACGTGTTTTTCATCAATCTTTGCTCATGGGTGTTTCTAAGCTCAACATTCTACGGAGTTCACTAGAAATATTTAATGTATTTAGTGAAGTACAAGAATAAAAAGTTACATATCAGCAGTTTCATAGTATTGAAAAAACATAACAAAAAGGGGTAACTTTGGGATTTTTTTCTATCTATTAAACTTAATCTAATCGTGTAATTGAGAACGGTCGCCTATCAGCCAGATCCTTAAATAAGACATAATTGGTTTTCAGACTTTAAAACACAGTTTAAAACACTTTCGTTCGTGTTCAAAAAACGGCCTCGACCGGATAACAGCGTCTTAATCATTTCGCATCTACCTCCCACTTACTCTACGAGTAGGTCGTTTTACGATATATTCGTAACGAGAAGACCTGGCGATGTTCACTGATGGAAACTGAGTGCAGCCATTTTACAGTTTGCACCACGTATGATGTCTCCGGAGACATTCCATTTTGACACTTATATTTATGACTGGAAGAGTTATGTTATGAGCCATTTAGAATTGACTTTAGTTCACTTTGTATTTACTCAGTTAAGGAGATTTTGGAGCTTACAGTTTTAGTATAGTTTCTATTGATTTTGTTTTTGTTAGAACATGTTAGATAAACTCATGACCGTGTTTGCTTTTCAGGTGGACAGCAACTTTGCTACAGCTACCATTCAACTTTTAAGTGTGTATCTATTTATTTACGAGCAACTGATATATAGATAAACATCAGATTAACAAACTGAACGGCTTTCTCTATGATACCAACATCGAAATCGTGAAAAAAAAAAGTAACTGACCATGTTCGTGTAACTGACCCTCTGGGCCAAGTAAGATTGCAGTTTTGTAAGAAACAGCTGAATTATTTTGGCGACTTCGCCGTTGGTTCCTTAGAAAAAGTTGTTCAATTTGATGGTCTGATCATCCTTTTAATAACCGTAGGCATATTTAGAGTCCTTCTTAATATCTTCATCATATCAGCCGATGGATGTCCACTGCTGTACATAGACCTCCTCCAAGGATTACCATATAACGACCGGTCCTGCGCTGCCCTCATCCAACGGGTTCCCGCCGCCTTCACAGGTCATCGGTCCACCGTGTGGGGGCCTAGGTACCCACTGCTAATCTTTCCGGCACCTACGCGGTGCACACTCGAGAACTATATATCCTATGTGCAAAGGAGACTGGGCGAAAGTGGTTTATGAACAAATAGCGATACGGTTTCGGTATTTGTGTTGGGAAACCTCAACTACACCCTTGCGCAAAAGGGCATCAAAATCAGACAGGCAGTTTTGTAAAAATTGTACTTTTATACTAGCCTAACCTAACATATTCTATGAGAAGATATTGTTGAACCAATAGCGATACGGTTTCGGTGTTTGTGTTGGGAAACCTCATCTACACCCTTGTGCAAAGGGGCATTAAAATCTGACCCGGCAGTTTTGAGAAAAGTTCAGCTTTTATATAAACCTAACCTAACCTAATATCTTCCATGAGAAGGGGTTTATAAACCAATAGCGATACGGATTTTGACACACCTTTGCACGCATGCATGTTGCATATAGATGAGGTTTCCCAACATAAACGCCGAAACCGTATCGCTATTGGTTCATGGACCACTTTCCATACACATTTGCCCAGTCTCCTTTATAAAATTATTAGGTTCCTATACATCGGCCATCGGTTTTAGGAGCAAATTTACTATATCAGGTATAGATTTATTGCAGCCATTTTCATTTTCAGCATCATTCCAGGCTAAAATTACATGTCAAACGGTGACGGGTGGGCAGCTTTCCGCCCACAGCAAAATCATTTTAACGTTCTAACAAACCGTAAACCATCACGTTGCATGGAATCACGTGAACGTAGTGACTGCGAATATTTTACATGACTACAAGTTTCTGTCCGCAATTTCGTCCGTGTAGAGTTGTCGATTAATGTTTTAGGATTTAAAAAAATCCAGCGTTTGAGAGAGTTTTGAAATTCAACCTATACGGTCCTTCTTAATATACTGACACTTATTTTAAGTTGATTACCAGACCGTCAAACTGAACAACTTTCTCTATGGGACCAACATTGAAATCGTGAAAAAAAATCAGCTGTGTGTGTGTCATACAACTCATACATTTGGCTCGAGCAGGTTTGCAGTTTTGTATGGAAGATCTGTTTTTATCGCGATTTAGATGTTGGTCCCATAGAGAAAGTTGTTCAGTTTGACGGTCTGATCATCTCCTTAAAAAAGTGGCAGCATATTAAGAAGGACCCTGTATATAAGTATTAGGTATCCTACGTATTTTTTTAATCTTTTGTATGTGCGTTAGCACGACATTTATGCCAATGTCAAGAAGTTCTAAAAAGTATCTATCCAAATATCAAGGATGGTCTTTTGAGTTAAAAATACATATTACATTCACAAGTTTAGTTGTCTTTTTCACACTGGTAGCTCGGTTATTCGGGAACAGCGCGACAGCAACAGATCTTATAGTAGATTACACACCGAGGATAGGAAAGTAAGAAAGGTCTCAGATCTCATGTAATTTTGCCTCAGGCAACAAACATGTGATCTGAGGCTATCTTATTTACTGGCCGAGGTTAGTATACTATGTTTCTCCTCGACGGAGGTAGAAAGCGGCAACTTCGTTTAGCGCAGCGGGATGAAAATTGACGCTTTCCGTCCGGAGGGGAGAAAAATGCCTTTTCTTCAAATTTCTTGTGTATCGTCTATCCTCTTAAACTCATACTCCCTTTACGTAATCATAATTTTCAAAATAGAACAATACGAAATGGTACAACGTTAGCTTCTCGTGGCAACATCTCAAAAAGCGGTGCATTAAAAACCGCAAATAGTGTAGTACAGCTATTTCCTAGCCGAGCCTCGGACAGTACGGCGCCGGCCGGCATAGACTAAGTACGACACAGACTGGCTTTAAGAGGATAGACCAGTACAGTTTTCTCCATACAAACGTATTCCCCTGTTTTCTCCCTGGATAATAATAGAGCAAATATTTTTTTACCATACAATCTATGTCACCTCTACCATGTCCCTATGTTTTGCTTGTTTGCATTAATTAATTAAGAACAAGGGACCTTCGAAAATGACAAATTTTAGCACCTGTTTTTAGACAGCCAGTAAACAATTTTTTCGAATATAAACAAAAAAAGCAAAACGTACGGACATAGCCAAAGTCTTTCTCATATTATTTTTGAATGAATTATTAAAATCGGTTTAGTTTTGGAGGAGAAAACAGGGGAATACGAAATGCTGATTTCGTCGATTTTTTGTGTACAATATCGGGCCGAGCTGCAATTGTCTCTTTCGCTCTTTAGTCGGCGGGGTGTATGGGTGGGGCGGTAGCTTAAAAAAGAATTGACGTTTAATAAGTGTGCTTCAGGCTCCTATATTGAATAAATGATTTTGAATTGAATTGAATTGAAAAACAGCGTAGGTAGAAATTACATTTTTATTCGTCTATCGTCAGGGTTCCTCTCACGAATAAAACATTTTGAAAAATTCTATTATATACAGTGAAATAAAATGAAGTGAATGTAATGTTATGACGTGCATAAATGATGATTATTATTGAGTAGTTATACTGGGTCTTTAATAATTGTGACTGCCTATATGATGAGGTTATTGGCACCTGTTTTTAGTTTTTCGGACAAAAATTGCAGAACGGTGCACTTAAGAGAATATTATTCCGAGAGCGAAAATGCGCGCTGCATACAAACGTACTATGGTGATATTTTCAATACTAACCAATTAAAGTCAATGAAATTTTGCAGAAACAATCTAGAAACAAATTTCTATGCTTCTGTAGAGTCAGATTTTCGTTAAAATATACAGTTCCAATGCTAGGATTAATTTAAGATTTGTATGGAAATCTTTGAGGAACTGTAATTTGAAAACTATACATTTTAACGAAAATCTGACTCCATACAAGCATAGAAATTTGTTTCTAGATTGTTTCTGAAAAATTTCATTGACTTTAATTGGTTAGTATTGAAAATATCACCATAGCACGTTTGTATGGAGCGCGCTCCGAATAATATACCCTTAAAATTACGGTTAAAATGCTATTAATGGCTTTTTCTCGATTTCAAAATTATCCCCTCAATAGAAAAAAACAGTTCGCATTAAAATTTACACTCTGTATAGACAGTTACCTAAACGAATTGCTCGTTAACAAGATAGAAATCATAGAAAACATTATTCCTTCATATTTGGCTTCTCTACCCAATTTATAAATCCTACTCTATGCACCAACTTGCCTCAACTACGGAATACACTGTTTAGTCTGAAATTTATTACAATATCCCATATCTTGAGGATCATACAACATCATACGCTAGCTGTAGTGACATAAGGTATATTTTGGCTTGGTAACTGAAATATCGGAGTAACTTGGTAAAATTGGGGCGGTTAGGACAACTGTAGTAAGTGACTGTTACATGTTTATTTAGTTATTTATTGTCTGGTTGTTTACTTTGGTAATTATATTTGTGTTTTGTTTACTAAGTGGTTCGAGACGCACGAACTCCGTTGTATTTTTCTATAAATTTTCACAGCCGATTTCGACTACAGCTACTTTTTAATTATAAAAAAGGTACGCAACACATTTTTAAGCGCATACCGAATATGCATAATATGTAGAATAATGCGAATATGACTATGCAATATGAATTTGCTATAGCCCAGTCATTTTACAGTTTTGTTAGAAGGGGTGGGGAGTAATTAAGAATGATACTTTTAATCTGAAACCGGTACCATTTAGTGACAAAAAGACGGTCTACAAACTTATTAAAAAAAATTCAATACGCAACATAGAAATCCAAATTGTACCTCCCAGAAGGATTTTAATTTAATAATCATAATACCGATACACTCATTTTGCGAGTGATTCAAATAATAGAATCCTGAGCGCTTAGCGAAGGTTTCAAAGGTACGAGACGCAGAATAACTTTGCAGCCGAGCGAAACACACAATTTTTCACCTCACAACAGCGAGGAAAAAAAGTGAATTGCTAAAAAGAACATTTCAAAAAGTTTTTATTTTCGTGCTGGCCAGTGTCATGAAATAGTTATTAAGCATTTTCTGTGGATTGGCGGTATATAAAAATATTGAATAGACAGATTCGAATTTCAAAAACTCTTTCCACGCTAGCGGATAAAATACACTTTTGCACTCAGATTTCGAATGATAAACAGAATCTTTCCGAGCTTGTGAAGTGAAAAAATATTTACACGGTGTTTGAAGTGTATCTGTGTATAATGGTAAAGCCTTTAAAATGTGAAAAATAAAATTAACCGTCAGTTTTTTTTAGAACGAGATAATAAAAATAAAAATTTGGGCTTGTTGCTGACGCGATTTTTTCTTTATTTTTACATATTTCTATGCACAAATTGGCTCTTGATCATGATATACCGAAAAAAACAATTATTTATTAGTCCCGGCTCAAACCGTAAAATGACTGGGCTAAAAAGCATGCGGTAGTAGCTCAGTGACGATTCAGTGGACCTATTTTATTTGGCGCGATTGAACCCACGGTTTCTTAAACATTCTTTGTAGGTACGTCGTATGATGATGATGGTATTATCATTAAGTCATCGTCGACTTGTAGTGTTTATTTTATTTTATTATCATTTGGAAGATTTACAGCATTGATTACATAGTAAACTCATCCTTAACTAATTGTAAGCTAATAACAAATCTCAAGTCTTGCTAATCAGCAAGAAGGCAATATAATATATACCTACAGGGTGTAAGGGACAGCCCTCCGCAAACTGAAACGGTGAACTCAGACCATCAAACTGAAAAACTTTCACAACGAACCGCAGGAAACGCGAAAAAATATCAGCTGTCCCATACATTTGAGTCGGGTAGGTAGGTACAGTAGTTTCGTATGTAACAGCTAATTTTTTTTCGCTTTTGCTGAGCTCCATAGTGAAAATCCTTCAGTTTGAGTCTGAGTCTGAGTCTTGATGGTCTGAGTTCACCGTTTCAGTCCCCTACCTATCTCAATATTATTAAATACTATCTATACTTTACGATCACAAAATCTTGACTCCTCTGAGTTATTTCCTAAAATTTCGCTGAAATAGGCTAACAAATCCGACCAATCGAACGCTGCCTAATTAGTTAGGATGAAAAACATTTTCTGGAACGATGAACGATCATGGATTTACTGAGTTTTTATACTATACGATCTGTTTTAAGGGGCTACCTGCCGGTTTTGGGTAACTTTGTAACCATTTTATTCATTAACCATGGCACTTTTTGAGCTGAAAAATAAACGGTACCATCTACAGGATATACGAAGTGATGTTGTTTTTCTAGAAATCGATTTTAATGTATATAAAACCGAAGAAAAGGGACTCTAAAGTCACCCCTTTTTTCCAGTTGTAACCATTTTACTCTTACATTTTGAATCGTAAGAAAATGAAAATTTACAATATTGTTCACAATACAATTTAGAATGATGTGGTTTTCTTACTTATTAGAAATTAATAAAAAATCATCTAATTTTTCAAAGAAAACAGCTAAATTCTGACCGGAGCCACGAGCTCGTTCGCATCGATTAGTATGGAGAGTCGTGGTCCAGGGCAGATACGCCTTAATTAGGAGCGCGGTCCATACAAACGAAGTCCGGCTATATTTTAAATACCACCCAATTAAAGTCAACGATTTTTTTCTGAAACAATCTAGAATCTAATCTCTATGCTTGTATTATTTCAGATTTTCCTTAAAATATAAGGTCAATGCTAGGATTAATTGAAGATTTGTATGGAAATCTCGGAGGCACTGTTACTTTACATTTTAACGAAAATCTGTCACAATATATGCATAGATTAGTTTCTAGATTGTTTTACCCAAATTTAATTGACTTTAATTGGTTAGTATTGAAAATGTTACCAGACTTTGAGACTTCGTTTGTATGGAGCGTGCTCGTTATTATGTTCCCTGCGACGCGGATCTTGATTTTTTTTCACAAAATGTTTTACTCCAAAAATGGCAGAACCAAAAGAGCTAAGATTTCTTTTCTGTAGTACCTAGCTGACAGTAAACATACCAAATCTTACCAAATACGACTAATCAATGATTGTGGCATTAGCGGTTAAAAATATAAAAACCTCCGTATAATTATATTCTATATTTTAAAAAAAATGGCTGCCATCTTAGGTATGTGATGATTTTGCCAATGTCTACTTTTTGTAGCAAGAGTGCTTGACGTTGTACGGTAACTTGTGTATTTTGGTGACTTCAAGGATTGTTTTTCGAAAAGAACACTATCTTAAGCCACCACTGGAGCTTCGTTGTAGGCCGGGGAGGGGGCAACCAACAATCGACTCGCGATGCGACTACCCTAAAGCAGACCTACAACGCGACTCCTCCGTATAATATAAAAGCCTCGAATGTAATCTCCCAAAGATTGCCTATTAGAGGGAAACGAGAAATTAGCTCGGGTTCAAATCTTTTTGCTTACTAATATGTATCCGAAGGGATGACCGTTACTCATCAGATTATACATGGTGTTCAAAAAGTACATGTTGGTTGTAGTAGAAAAAATTGAGGACGCCACTTTCTTTGTAAGAACGCATATTTTTTAAGAATTTTGTGTTACACTTTTTCATTTTAGTTAGGTTTCTTAATTCGGTATGTCAAGTTTTTTTTTACAGGGCGAATCGAAAATCATTTCGAGATAATTGTCTCAAAAATTATATTTTATTTGTTAGAGATTTTAAAATGAAAGGATTACAGATATTTTAAATAAAATAACGTCGTTTTTCGGTCCCACAGTCGTGACGTCACTTGTCGGACCGAAAAACTACTTGGTAAATTTAAAATCAACAAAAAATAATAACTGGCCGTTCAGAAAAAAAATTATGTTAACAATACAAGAATTTGACATTTTGATGTTGCCGTTTCTGTTTTCAGCATAGAGTTAAAAAGAGAAAGCACGCAATTTTTTAATTAAGCACAGTTTTTTCTCAATGGAGTTCGAATGATTTTCTCGCGACCACCGTTTAGAGATTACAAATCAAATTAATCTAAAAAAAAGAAATTGGTTTCCTAAAACGATGTCTACTATCTGTAAAAAAATTAAAATCGATACATTAAAAAAACTTGAAATACCGAATTGAGAAATCTAAAATTTTATATTATGTGGGGTTTAACGGTAAAAAGTTCAACTAAAGTTACGGCCAAAGCTGTAATTAAACAGGTACAGTCAGCATCAAAAGTATCTAAGCATCTCCGGCGTTCAAAAACTTTTGAACAATTACACGAAAATAAACCCTATTTCCAACTAGATAACATTTTGATTTCTTTGTGAGTTGAAACAGGGTTTGCTATCGTAAAGTTGTTCAGATATTAATGAACACTTAACATGCTTAGATACTTTTGATGCTGACTGTACCTACAAAATTCGTGGCCAATCCTGTCCTGTTTGATCGTTCAACCTCACTGACATTCGGACGAGCATAACTAGGTCAAGATAGCGATTGATTTGATCTTCCCGTGTTTATCTTGTTGCTATACATACTTGCCTATCTATACAGTTGTAGGGTATGATATTATTAACTGGAATTGAGCTGTAGATTTAAGTTTACTGTGTGTGGGTGTAGAGACAAAGTAAACTTGATTTCGATACGTAGTATTAGCATTGTTGTGAAAGTTGTTCAGTTTGATGGTCTAAACTAAACCACCCCTGATGTTACTGAGGTTTTTTGTTAAACTTTGTATACAGGATAGTTACATTATTTTAAGGGGTGATTGCCTCCGTGGTCTAATGGTTAAGAGCATTGGACTCTTGACTCCGTGTCGTGGGTTCGATTCCCACGGGGGGCACCTAGTGAAATGTCACTTTGTGCGTTTTTCCCCAGTTGGTTAGGACATTGCAGGCTGAGTCACCTGATTGTCTGAAAAGAAAGATGATTCCGTGCTTTGGATGGCACGTTAAGCCGTTGGTCCCGGCTACTATCTCAGGTGATAGTAGTCGTTACATAAAAACCACGTCAGAGGCCGTAAGGCGGTTTGAATAAACTCTGACACCAGGGCTTGCAGCCCACTCGATAAGAAGGGAAGAAGAAGGGGTGATTGTACTCATGATAGGTACTGAACAACTTTCCATAAGAAACCTATAGGAAAAATTGCAAAAAATAGGAAAAACTTGTCATACAAACGCTCGATCATGTGATTGTATTTAGTTTTATTTTTGCGTAAATTGTTTTTTTGCTAATTATTTTTCTTATCGAGTGGGTTGATAGCCCTGGTGTCAGAGTTTATTCAAACCGCCTTACGGCCTTTGACGTGGTTTTTATGTAACGACTACTACCACCAGAGATAGTAGCCGGGACCAACGGCTTAACGTGTCATCCGAAGCACGGAATCATCTTTCTTTTCAGACAATCAGATGACTCAGCCTGCAATGTCCTAACCAACTGGGGAAAAACGCACAAAGTGAGATTTCACTAGGTGCCCCCCGTGGGAATCGAACCCACGACCTCCGTGTCAAGACCCCAATGCTCTTAACCATTAGACCACGGAGGCAGTTCTGCTAATTGTTGAAAAGAAAGAAAGTTGAGAAATGGAGGTGCTACTTGGGAATGTTCCTCTATTGAAAAGGGAAGATCTTCCACCAGGCTTAGTGTGAAGCCTGGGGACCGGCCGTGGTCCAACAGTTCTTAGTTGGACCTTGTATATATATCGAATCTCTGTGATTATTTCTCTTGCGCGATTTATGTCTCGCATTCGATTGTGAACCTTATTTGTAGTAGGTTACGAGTTACATATTTACGGTGAACGTTGTCTTTGTATGGAGCATATTTCTGAGAGCGACGGTATCGCCATCTGTTAGCTTCTTTGCTATAACTTGTGGGTGTTGACATCTATGGCAAGTCCCCACAGTTGTTCAGTATCGTGGGTACAATCGCCCCTTAAAGTAATGCATCTGTTTGCCATAATACCATGTATTTTTTTATCTTTTTGACAAATAGGATCATGTGAAAAAAATATGAGTCCTTATCATTTTTCTTGCTGACTGTAAAATTTTTTTAATCTTTGATTAAGGGTAGATTTTTCAAAAAGTCTCATAAGAGAACGTATTTTAGTAGGGCATACTAGCCACGCACGATAAAACGAGAAAACCTTCATGCGCGCTCACTTCCGCATACGCAAAGTAACAAAGACGAAAAAGTAAACGAGAAAAGTCTTAGTCGTTTTCTCTCGGGTGGCATGCTAGGCCCACAGCTGTAGTTACAACGTAATATCGACGGTTAAGAACCAATAATGTATATCTCAATTTTCGGCTGTTTTTACTTTTTTATGTCAATAGATTTAAAGTCCAATTTGGCATAAGTTGTTCAAGCAACTATCTCAATATGAACAATACTTCCTAAGTTATTTGTCATAGAAATACCATCTATCTTAAATTTTTCTGCCAATATTTCTATCTCTCCTCAAAGCGTCTAAACCTCTAAATATTTCTGGTAACTTATTAACTGAAGTGAAGAAACGTTTTTTTTATGTCCTGTAAAGTTGACTTTTTTGAGATAGACACTATTGATTCTTAACCGTCGATATGTACTTAGCTTTACACTCATGGAAGCTAAAAGTGTATCAAAAGTGGATACGGGCTCATTAACTATAAATATCGGTACCAAAATAAAACGATACCTCCTACGCCGTAGTCGGCGAAACACTACGCCGTAGCACCAAAATGGCTACGCCGTAGCCATAACACCGCAAACTAGAATATACACCCACTGAAATGTTCTGTGGGAAACCAATTTTCAACTAATCTTCTTTAGATAGGTATTCAGAAAACCCTTCTAAATTCGGCCTTGTTTTATAAAGGTTAGGGTTCAAATTATTTTAACAAAATAATCGTAAAATTATAAGATTTATTCTTATTCAGTAAATCGTTCAATTAAAGCCATTCGCTGATTGAACTATGAATCAAAGTCTTCGGTTCTATTTTGGTTGATTGATGGAAAATACGACATTGTTCACGTAGAAATAAAGTAGAAAATGGTTTGGCACGGAAATATTTAATTTAGGAAAAGTTTTATAGGTTACACTTTTAATTTAAATAGTCAATAAATGTTACAAATTTTTTAAGTTTTAATAAAACAGTGATTAAAATCTTCAAACGGAGCAGCTTTCACCACGGAACTGACATCGAGAAAGAAATAAAAACCAGTGTTTCATAGAAAAATGTAGATTCCAATGTTTCAAATGGAATACTTAGAAGATTTTATTTTATTTAGATGTTGTCTCCGTAGTTCAAAATGTTCAATTTGATGGTTACACCCCGTTATATTTATGACTTACACCAAAATTAAAAGCAAAAATCGGTTGTCTGTAAAGTCGGTTTACTGACGATAGTTGAACGTGACAACGTCATAAGAAAGTAATGATGGAATGATGGTTGCATTTTTCAAAAGAAAATTTTAATGTTATTTGTTTGATAGATATTTTGTATGGATATAGAGAAGGAGGTAAATGGAAATCACAATTGCCGATTGTGTCTCTTTGTCGCTCGTTCCGCGCTCTCGCTTGCACTTCAAGCCTTAAATGGAACGCCTCAGAGCGAGGTAACGCCGCATGAGTCATGTTTTTTCGTGCGTGCAGCCGGCTCCATCGAATTATTAGACGTAGTCACGACAAAAAAAAATTTTTTACTTCTCTATTTTATCCCACTGCTGGGCAAAGGCCATTTAATCCTCTAACCATCTCTGTCCTGGGCAAGCTCTGGCCACGCGTCATCGAAAGCATCCAGATCGTCCCGCCACTTCTTCCTAGAACGACCTGTACGCTGGCGACCGTTTTCTGGGATCCAGGGCGTGACGATTCTTGCCCACCTTTCCTGATGCATTCGACAGACATGGCCGGCCTAATCCCACTTTCATTTGGAGGTTTTTTCCCCAACATCGGCTATTCGTGTTTTGGAGCGCAGTTTCTGACACGGCTAGTATCAGCATCAAAAATACAGAGAGAAAATACAAAAGGCAGAAAATGAGGCATTCTTACCTCAGTGTCATGTCAATGTGTAATACCAGGTTGTTTTTTTAATATACCTTATACGTTTAGTATGCAAAATATTCGATCCTTCGACCTATCTGCAAATAAACAACAGAAATATTTCCCGTGCATCTCCGATACGGATCTCTAAAAATGTAGATCGCATCTGAAATTCCTGCGCACAATCCCGGCGGGAGGAGGGCTACGTACAAAACGCCAGAGTTCGCGTCACGAGGTGAAAGTTTTCACCTGATATCGACAGGTACAGTTACACTCCGGTAACTATGGCCTTAGGAACATTAATAAACAAATTTTTCAACAGACTTTCTCGTTTCTTTCAAGGTTGATGTCGTGTCGTATCAAGAACTGAAGACACTAGCGGAAAAGAAACAAGATTGGCGAATAGTCCACCGACAAGAGCGTAGCTCTTAAATAAGGTGATGATGATGACTTTCTCGTAAAATGACTCATCTTAGTTGCATGTATAATGCAGTTTATAAAGCACATGTGCGTTTTACTTTATACAGGGTGTTTCATAAGTAAGAATAAATTTTTAATCTCTCGGGGGTTGTTTAGACCGTCAAACTGAACAACTTTCTCTATGGGACCAACATCGAAAACGCGAAAAAAAAAAAAGATATCCCATACATATTTTAGCTCTAGTCGATTTGTAGAGTATGGGACATCATTTTTTTTTTGCGATTTCGATATTGGTCCCATAGTGAAAGTTGTTCAGTTTGATGGTCTACCTACACCACCCCCTTAAAGGTTTATTTGTATTTTTGTAACACCTTGTATATATATTATGGTACCTACAGATAAAGTAGGTAAGCTAAATAATGACCGTTTGGAGGCAAGCAATGACACTTTGTTTTCAACTTTATCTTGGCACTAGGAATGAGAATCTGCAAAGACCACCCAAAATTTAGGGGGGGCCGTTTAAGGGTAAGGGGGAAAAAATTGGAAAATGCACATTTTGCAAGGGCACTTTCCATGTAATTTTACGCCCTAAATCGAATGAGACTCAAGTCTCAAGTTAGAAAAACTCATCGGTACATGGCATGTGGTCAGTGCGGATTCGAACCCGGACCTCAAGATTGAGTTTCCATAGCTCGACGCTCTTACAAGAAAGAAGAATAGCAACAAACATATTATACTATACAAGGTGTTTCATAAGTAGGTAACAATAATTTTTTTTTTTCGCGATTTCGATATTGGACCCATAGTGAAAGTTGTTCAGTTTGATGGTCTACACCACCCCCCTTAAATGTTTATTTGTAGTTTTGTAACACCTTGTATATATTTTCCAAGTCTAAAGTTTACCCGTCCATCCAGTACATATCGAACTCGTCGAATACCGAATACAGAATTCGCTGATACCCATCCCGTATTCCGCCAGGATCTGAATTTTGCACCTTTATTTGTGTACTATATTTCACTATAGTTATAAGTAGATTGAGCTAGGTTCGTAGTAGTACAAGAACATGGTAGGTATATTTTGTATGTCTACAAAGGCGTTTTACTGTAAACTTGATGTAAATTTTAATGATCCAAATGTTTAGCCTTGAGTATTTCTTAGTGTAATTTAATGTATTGCTATTTTATATACCTAAGTACCTATAACAATATCATCATCAACATCATCAGCCCGCTAAACCCCACTTTTCACGCCGATAACAATATACGATCTATCAAAATAAGCTGAAACTATTTAAAGGGATGATCAGACCATCAAACTGAACAACTTTCTATAGCACCATAATCGAAATCGCGAAAAAATATCAGCTGTCTATCCTGTATATCCTTTATAATAAATAATAACCTCATCATCTCAGCCGATGGACGTCCACTTTCACACACGATGACGCATTGACGGAGCGGCAGACGTCAGTCCGTCATTTGTGAAGCAAGGAGTTGTATGAAACCGCACGTAGAAGCACACACGGTGCGTCAATCCGTCACCGAGTGTGCTTTTACGTGCGGTTTCTTAAAACTCATTGCTTTACAAATGACGGGCTGACGTGTGCCGCTCCGTCAATGCGTCATCGTGTGTGATCCTACATAGACATAAGCCTCCCACCAAGGATCGCCACAACGACCGGTCCTGCGCTGCCTTCACCCAACGGGTTCCCGCTGCCTTCACCAGGTCCTCGGTCCATCTTGTGGGGGGCAACACACGTTGCGCTTTTTGGTACGAGGTCCCCACTCGAGAACTCGTCGGCCCCATCTATAACCTAACTTAACTTATTTATTGTGTTCATCATCATCATCAGCCTATCATCACATCCACTGCTGGACATAGGCCTCTCCCAAGGCGCGCCACAAAACTCTGTCCTCGGCCTTCCTCATCCAGTCGCTCCCCGCTACTTTTTTTAGGTCGTCTGTCCAGCGGGCAGCAGGGCGTCCCACACTACGCCTACCAATTCGCGGTCTCCACTCTAGAACTCTGACACCCCATCGGTTGTCAGTTCAATTGTGTTATCTTTATATAACCCTTAATTGCAATATCTGGAACAAAAAGTATGAATAAATCAAATTATTCATAAAAAACAGACGGTTCTCTTCACATCACATTCATAACACAATATTGAGATTGAGTAGGTACTCTTAAAAGGTATTCTGGTAATAAAAGTAAAGGGACGCCCTCATCCTCAGAATATTCGAAGAGAATAACTGATGATAAAAGTGATGATTTCAACTACATTTACTATTTAGTTATACAGGGTGAAATTGATATCATTAGCATCCTTTTAAACTAAAAGTTTACCCATCAAACTGAACCACTTTTACTATGGGAGCAAACCAATCGGAGCAAAAAAAAATCTGCTGTCCCATACATTTGAGTAGTTTTTTTTGCTCCGATTGGTTTGCTTCCATAATTAAAGTTGTTCAGTTTGATGGGCAGACTCTTAGTTTAAAAGGATGCTAATCATATCAATTTCACCCTGTAAAAGCAGTTTGGTTCTGCACGTTTGTCTATCTTATCTTATCTTGTTGTGGGGGCTTTCAAGCCAGCATCAATGGGATCTTTTGTGTTAGCCCCAATAGTTTTTACTTTCATCACCCTTCAAATACAAATGGTCTATGAAGAAGGTTAAACCGTTGAGGGGACGAAACATAAGATCTTGGATATCCGTCTCCGAGGAGGCACATGCGTTTTGCCGCCAAGAAATCACAGTCACAAAGGATATGTTCCATGGTCTCCTTTTCTTCTCCGAGTCCATTTAATTATACAGGGTGTAAGTGACAGCCTGGCAAATACTGAAACGGTGAATTCAGACTATCAAACTGAACAACTTTTCCTATAGATTCCTCAGGAAACGTGAAAAAAATCAGCGTTTTCATACATTACGTAGAGCTGTTTTGTATGGAGCAACCTTTTTTTTTCGCGTTTCCTGAGGGTGGCTCCATAGTGAAAGGTGTTCAGTTTAATGGTCTCAATTCACAGTTTCAGTATTTGCTAAGCTGTCACTTACGCCATGTATAAAAAATAAAACATTCCTATCTACAGATTTTTCTATTTACTAGTCTTTGAAAACTCCTCATTGGTAAGGTTCACAAAACAAACGCCCCCAACGAGGGCGATGCTTGAGAAAAAATAAAACATTAGCGACGGAACGGAATGAAATTTGGCGGGCGAGTCTCAAAACGTCAAAGCTACACAGTTGATTTAACAAGCGTTCCGTATTCAGCTAATTTCGCGTCTTCTCGCTTCTCGCCGCTTCTCTAGACTTTAATACAGATTCACTGATGTAGGTGGATGTGGCATGGAAAGTTTGTAACTCCAGTAATCCGCACTGGACCTGCATGTTGGTGAATGGAGAATGTTCATGGGTATACAACATTTAAGAGAATATTATTCCGAGAGCGAAAATGTGCGCTGCATACAAACGTACTATGGTGATATTTTCAATACTAACCATTTAAAGTCAATGAAATTTTGCAGAATCAATCTAGAAACAAATCTCTATGCTTCTATAGAGCAGATTTTCGTTAAAATATACAGTTTCAATGCTAGGATTAATTTAAGATTTGTATGGAAATCTTTGAGGCACTGTAACTTGAAAACTATACATTTTAACGAAAATCTGACTCCATACAAGGATAGAAATTTGTTTCTAGATTGTTTCTGCAAAATTTCCTTGACTTTAATTGGTTAGTATTGAAAATATGACCATAGTACGTTTGTATGGAGCGCGCTCCTAATAATATACCCTTAAATGAAACTGGCATTATCTTCGATTTACCCTTACGGAGGAACGTGACGTCACACGTAACGACCGCCCCGTCGGCCGAATCTTTGCATTTTTGCATACCTACTGTCAACAAAACTTAATTGCCGGGTAATATTTGAGTTCTTCACTAAGGTTGGATACAATTAAAATATTGATAAAAATTATAGACCCACAGCCGAGTGGAGTTGAGGTGAAAATTGGTGGGAGGCAGGGAATTTACGTACTGTAGGTAGGTAGTTACGTAGCTAGAACTGGTAGTGGAATTTTATTATTGTACTAGCTTTTGCCCGCGACTTCGTCTGCGTTGACTTTAGAATTTAATTCAGAGAGGATTTAATAAATAGTGCGATAAAATACTTAAGAGAAGTTTATTCCGAGAGCGCAAAAGCGCGCTGCATACAAACGTAGTCTGGTGATATTTTCAATACTATCCAATTAATGTCAATGAAACTTTTCAGAAACAATCTAGAAACTAATCTCTATGTTCGTATGAAGTCAGATTTTCGTTACGAATTTCGTTTAGAATTCGTCTTTCTATAAAATTCACGCCTTGGTTTTGATTGTGATATATATTAGCGAAGCTTTTGAAGTCATGGTTGTGTCCTTCAGGGGGGCTCCGCCCCTCGTACCCCCGGGGGGCTCCGCCCCTCCACCCCGCCGACCGGGGGTTTCGGGCAAACATTCGGCAAAACTTTCTGCAACTGAATTCGTCTTTCTGTAAAATTCACGCCTTGGTTTTGATTGTGATATATATTAGCGAAGCATTTGAAGTCATGGTTGTGCCCCTCGGGGGGCTCCGCCCCCGTACCCCCGGGGGTGCACCGCCCCTCCACCTCACCGACCGGGGGTTTCGGTCAAATGTTACATAACAGAATTGGTCTTTCTGTAAAATTCACGCCTTGTTTTTGATTGTGATATATTAGCGAAGCTTTTGAAGTCATGGTTGTGTCCTTCGCCGCTCCAACCCAAGGGGGCTTTGGGCAAACATGCAGCAAAGCTTCGTACTGTTGCGTTAGCTCAGATTGTACTCAAAGACCAATATACTAAAGAACAATTAATTATAACGATAATACCGCGTTAATCAACCAAATTTGTTAAGCTCATTAGGTTTTGGAATAAATAATTGATGCAAACTTGCTATAAAAAATACCCCTAACGCCATCTATTTATTTGAAAACGAACTACCTACTTACTTTAGAAAAGCTTAAAAGAAAGAGGATTTTTTTGGTATTTTTCCAATTCACCTAGTATCTAAGTATACAAAAAAATCTGCAAGACCTAATAAATAAAATGCTCCGCACTTCTACCCCACCGACCGGGGGCTACGGGCAAACATTCGGCTAAACACTCTGCAACAAAATTCGTCTTTCTGTAAAATTCACGTCTGACATTAATTGTGATTGTGATAATTAACGAAGCTTTTGAAGTCATGGTTATGTGCTTCGGGGGGCTCCGCCCCCCGTACCCCCGGGGGGGCTTCGCCCCTCCACCCCGCCGGGTCCTTTTGGTAAACATTTGGCAAAGCTTCGTACCGTTGCGTTAGCTCAGATTGTACTCAAACGACCAATATACGATGAATTATAACGATAATACCGCGGTAATCAACCAAATTTGTTAAGCTCAGTAGGTTTTGGAATAAATAATTGATGCAAACTTGCTATAAAAAATACCCCTAACGCCATCTATTTATTTGAATACGAACTACCTACTTACTTTAGAAAAGCTTAAAAGAAAGAGGATTTTTTTTGTATTTTTCCAAAAGATTATTAAAAAAATTACTTAAAACTTGGCGGGATTAGGTCACACGAGCTATAAAATAGTACCTATATGATACTCGTGACATTATTTCACGCCGTGCAATAATGGACTACATAGGGCACACGTCGATCGTAGTGTACCTACTATAAGGTTATCGTACCGTTGTGTTGGCTCAGATTTGACTCAAATGACCAATATACTAAGAACGATGAATTATAACGATAAGACCACGATAATCAACCAAATTTGTTAAGCTCATTAGGTTTTAGAATAAATAATTGTTGCACACGACTTGCTTTCAAAATACGCCTAACGCCATCTATTTATATGAAAACGAACTACCTACAAACTTTAGAAAAGCGGGATTTTTTCGTATTTTTCCAATTTACCTAGTAAGTTTCTGACCATTCACCTTTTACCATTTACTTCAACTGATCGATCTGGAGCTCCCGCCAGGGAGTAATTATATTCCTTGATCTGGAGTGCGATTTTTGAATGTCATTCGGTGGGCTAAGCAGTTGAAAATGTCAAAATTGCTATGGAGATACGCATCTTTCTACTGCTGATTTGACTTTCAAAAATTATACTGTGGGAGTGCGATTTTTGAAAGTTAAATCAGCAGTAGAAAGATGCGTATCTCCATAGTAATTTTGACATTTTCAACTACCTGAATTCAGCAAATGAGATTCAAAAATCGCACTCCAGATCTCAGGATATTACGATTGGAAGTCAGGTCCTTAGCAAATCAAGCCAAGCCATGTAAAATTTTAAAATAAAAAAAGTCATCTCGACCAAGAATCGAACCTCGACCCCATGCGCGAAAATCTAACCGCTTACCAACCACGCTAAACTGATTTTATGAAAAGTGTTGAAAAAAGGAACTGCTATTTAACACTGGAATCTGCCCAAATGCATCTGTTAGAGTCAAGTCGGCGCTAGTGAGCGTGATAAAACATTGTAAATTATCCCACAGAGTCCCACAGCTGGGGTAAAAAGTATCCTATGTGTTAATCCAGAACATATTTTGTCTGAAAACCAAATTTCATCCAAATCCGTTCAGCCGTTTATGCGTGATTGAGCCACAAACTCACAAACTCACAAACTCACAAACATACAAACATCCAAACATCGTCACAAACTTTCGCATTTATACTATTAGTGAGATGCATGAACTCGTTATTTTTTGTTATTGTTATTAACTTCTCAAATAATGATATTTTGTAGTTAAAAATGAAACTAAGCCCTGTAACTACTCTTTATTGCAATGTAATTAGTGTGTGATGCCTAACGTCACGCAGCAACTGTGGATCTCCCGCTAAACTCCGTACGGAGTTTTGGAGAGAAATTGTGTATCCTAGCTCATAATCATGCTGTAAAAGTTAAATAAATTAAAAAAAACTCTTCTCTCTTCAGAAGAGTTCTATTCTAGCCACATGCAAATATCACGCTCCCCTGTTCTAGCTTAGAAGCTGGCTTTCCCTATCAGGCCCGGAATCTCCAAACCGGAAAAGAGCGGAGATTTGTCGTGAACAACCAATACGATTTGATATTTACCCATCTTCTCTACGCTCAGCTTTAGTGTTGTATACGATTCAAGTGGAACTGATAGAGAAGAGATTTCATATTTGTGCGGCGCAATCGAATCTGAGATGGGCGGAGTGGCTCGTAGCGGAGTGCAGATTGGCGGAGCGGACTGGAGTGGAGATCTCTTCTCTCTTCTTATCGTGTGGGCAAGCCCTGGTGTCAGAGTTTATTCAAACCGCCTTACGGCGGAGTGGAAATGGGTGAAGCGGAGTCGAGCGGGGGTCGAGCGGTGTGCGGCGCGGACGGCAAGCGGGCCGCTCGTGGCTTGTCAACAAGCCAGCACATCCCTGCTCCGCTCGACCCCGCTCCGCCTATCTCCGCTTCGCCCATCTCCGCTCCGCTCATCAGCTTCACTTTGGAGGACTTTTTATCATGGAAACCATGATAAATACAATCTATCATAGATTACTCTCTCATTCTATCTGTCATTGAAATCTAACACGAGTGTACCCTATCCCATAAAGTTATGGGTGTATCCAAATAATGCCGCATCTAATATTCAATTTGTCTTAGAAGAGCTTCCACTCGGAGCAGTCGTAGCTCTCGACGTCCTGATTGCCGCCTCGGATATTTATTAAATAAATATTGAATCTTTTCATTTGTACAATTTTGCGGCGCGCGCGCGCTGTTAACTGTCAAAGTGTCTACGCTTACTAAAATTAATGTTTTAGTCTACTTTGGTGCTTTGGAACAGTTTGGAACTCTAACCTACCATTGCCTACCATGAGTTTTCACTGTACTTTACTACGGCCGTGGTCACTGTACTTTACACCAAAGCCGTGGTGGTCCAGTGGCGAATAAACTTGCCTGCCGTGCAGGAGGCGTTGGTTCGATCCCCGTCCAAGCCGACTCGTACCAATGAGTTTTTCGGAAGTTATGTACGATTTGTAACACCACTGGCTTTTCAAGGAAAACATCGTGAGGAAACCTGCATGGTTAAATTTCGAGGCATTTGTATTGTACCTACTGTCCATTATAATTGGCGACGGGCTCACCCCCGTCACACTGGACAGAGTTTCGGTACTACTGGTGAAACGTGGATGTTCTGAGGTTTAAGAATATCTCTGACTATCTCCTCGGGGAATATAGTCGTGAGCATTATGCTTTACTACTGTAGTTACGACGCCTATTCGTATGGAAAAAATTACTTCTCAACGTAGCCACTAGGAGCGCTGTACTAAATTCAATACAAAATTGGCGACGTAACTACAGTAGTAAAGTACGGTGAAAACTTATGGTAGACCAACAGTTGGTTACAGATTACTATACTACATTCCAAATAAGGACGACAAGATTTTTCGATTCCTATTTAGCTTTCTAGAGTGCGATTTTTGAAAGTCATACGTTGAACTCAGTAGTAGAAAATGTCTGCTGATTAGACTTTTCAAAAATCGCACTCCTGAAATATGATTTTTGAAAGTCAAATCAGCAGTAGAAAGATGCATATCTCCATTGTAATTTTGACCTTTTCTACTGCTGCTGAGTTCAACCCATGACTTTCAAAAATCGTACTCTAAGGTTTTTCTCAACTGTTTTTGAGCGCAGCAAAGACCAAAATAAATCATTGGTTTTTCTAAACAAATTCACGGGATAGAAAGTTAAGGCCCCGAAATTCCAACGCTGCTGGCGGCCAGCTCTTAAGATGACGTTTTAGACGTTTGACACTACTTAAGAGCCTATTAGAGTTGAGTTTTGTTTATTATACAGACCTTCGATCAACAATATCCAACTAGATAACGCGTCAGCGCTCAAAACATGTCCCGGCAAATAACGCCTCACTATTGGAGTGAGGTCTTATTTAGAATTAGTTGCGTTCGAACAAAGCCAACGTAAGCACGTCTCGCAATGCCGCAATGTTCCTTTTTTAAATTACTAGGAATTATGGTTGCTTTGAGGTCGAAATTATAATGTATTCGGACTGTTTTCTCGGTTCGTTAACAAAAAATGTTGTATATTCACGAGGACAGAATTTCTCTTTGATTTTGTATGCGACCCGTTATCTAGTTGTATATTGTTGATCGAAGATACAGACCTAAAACTTAAATAGTTTACGTTTTTTACCCTAACTTTACGATAATAATACTGTAGAAAACCTAATTTTAACCCCCAAAAAGCACAATTGACCCATCCATCAAAAGGCCTTACAAGGGGGAATTGAAATTCGAACTCCCGTATCCAGTTTCGAATGTCCTCTGTCCCTGTCTACCGTGACGCAGAACCTCATTTATCCGTCCCGCTCTTTAATTAAGGGCGGGCTGTCAGTGGAGTAGAGACACTTGACGGGAACGTAGTGACTCTGCCAATTTGACGTTCAACTAGTGATGTTCTGACTAGCGGGACGGTTGTTATTACGTGTTGATGTGATAGCAATGACATCAATTTAAATCATAAAGGATGGCACTCCTCCTTACAAGCATTGTAACAAGGAAATTGGCAAAGGCGTCGTCGATATTTCCAATTTTAGGTGTGTCCCTTTCAATCCAATGACGTAGTTACGAAATGGCAGAAGAGAAGCTAACATTTTTGATGTTGGATTAGAAAGGGACAAAGTTAACGTCACAAAAGAAAAGAACGATCATTACCGACCACCAAGGAGTATTATCATGTTTCACCGCTTGTGAGGCAGTCTGTCTTCCATTATAGGTATTCTAAACTTCTTGAATGATATTCTATACACAAGAACTTCGCTGGTTGGTCCCATAGAGAAAGTTGTTCAGTTTGACAGTCTGATCATCCTCTTAAAAAAGTGTCAGCACAATTAAGTTGGACCCTATAATTTGTGCGGATGAAGTCGCGGGTAAACACTAGTATTACTTAAATTTATTTAAATCTAATGTTTCAGAGCATTACGCACTACATGCTAATGATATCAATGTCACCCTGTATCATGAACCTATGAACAAAGTCGGACTGAGTCTCGCCTAAAAAAGACTGTGTCACTCAAAGTCGGCCACCTCGCTGTACGTACAGGCCGGCACGCACACATTCACACATTAGTAATCCATTAAGCTTGCATACGTCAAAACAGTCGTACATTACGCGGCGAAAAATTATAAATTTTAGAGCATGTCTTGCGTGGTGAAATGTTGTAAAAACCATAGTGACCGAAAGAAAAAAAATCCAGGAATCACATTTCATAGGTAAACGAATAATTCATTACTTATTTCCTAATTTTATACATTAAAATAAATCTTCATTCATTAGAACAAAATAATTCATCACAGTTCAGTGTTGTCAATATTCTCGTGTACAAATTATCCAAAATATGAAAAAAAATATGTTTATTATTAAATTAAATTTAGTTAGGGTATTTATTTAATAGTTACTACTAGGTATTTCTTCGGTATTATTTAATATTCTTTTTACTCGATTTTCTAAAGAAAATGAAGTATGGAGAGAAATGACTGGATTCAAATAATTAGAAGTTGTAACGGTGAAAACGATTCTTAATTATCACAGCAGAGTAGGAACAGTATAATTTTGAACAATTAAAAAAAAATTAAATTTGCTTATTTATTAATATTTTTATGGTATAAATTTGGCTAACTTGGCAACAATCAATTCAGTCACACATGAATAGCCGCCGCCATTATGGTGCCTCGCTATTGCTTTAGCGGGAGTTCCGTCCGACTTTGTTCATAGGTTCATGCCCTGTATGTACCATGTCAGAAGACAAAGGCAATAGATAAGATTGTAATCCTAATATCTCAAACACACGTAATACATCTGACATCGGCTTTGAAGTTTGTTGTGCAGTTTCATACCAAACTCAGCCTCCATCAGTTTACAGAAGGTTTACAGGGTTGAAGTCCGGCACTAAACAAGCAGTATCGAAAGCCCATGCTATCGTGTTATCTCTTCGCTTGTTAAGGTAGTTAAAGATAAAGTCAAGCCATCTGACAGATAAGCTATAATGACCTGGAGTGCAATTTTTTAATCTCATTCGCTGAGCTCAGCAGTTGAAAATGTTAAAATTACTATGGAGATACGCATCTTTCTACCACTGATTTGACTTTCAAAATCGCTCTCCTGTAGTATGATTTTCGGTCCATCCCTCGTGGTCCAGCCCGGGCAACGGCATCACGAGCTACCAAGTTTGTGGTGGCGGCTGAACAATCCCCTACTGCGGTGTGGTAGGCTCCGCAAGGAGCCACCTGGCTCGCGAACACCCTCCTGCCGGAGTCTGGCGCCAAGCATCTTGCTGCGTTCCGTCAGTGTGCAGGAGTGCCAGTGCACTTCTGGGTAAGCTCGCTACATCTTCGACCCCATCTTTGTCCTGAGGACTAGATAGAGGTCAGGAGCAAACCCATCAATAACAAAAAAACAAACAAAAAAAAGGTGACTACGCGGAGGATGGGGTAGTGGAAATCGGTGAAATTTACTGTCTATACTGTTACAGTAGTATATTGCAATTAAACTCTCACGTACCAAAATTCCGGGTAGTACGATCGTACGGAGCAAAGTTGCCCCGAGAGACTCTGACTTGGCATTAAAAATAGTGTCAGCTAGCAGACATTCGAGACCAATTGGTTAACGTTCCTTCCGAAGCACGGAGGCGCTCAGGACCACCCGAGACGTGCACGGACCAGGTTTGCAACTAAAAAATCTGCAATCTCATAACATTATGTTTATACCGCGCAAAATGTATCATATGGTAAAAATGTAGATGATTTTTTTGAGACCTCATAGCTGGGTCCCATAGTAAAAGTTGTTCATATTGATGGCTACTTTCACCCCTTTGAGTTTTTGGAAGTAAATCCCTAACACCCTGTATAGAGTAGGTAAGTATTAAAACTATGTATTAAAAAAAAGTCATGCAAATTCAAAAAGAAAACCGTCATAGCGAAGCACGCTGCTGCGAAAAACTTTTTGACCGCCTGCGTAATATTAATTATTTTATTTGAAGAAGAAAGAAAATTATAAAGATTTTCTTTATTAATATTTTCTTAAAGAATCAACATTTCGAAGCCCCTTGGAGATTTCTAGACACTTTTGATCAATTCCAGTTTTGCAGGGGATAAATGGATCAATTCCAGTTTTCCAGGGGATAAATGGAACAAATTAATGTTTTCTTTCATCGAAAACCCAAGCGGTTTGATCAATCTTCTTTATTCTATTCACAAAACTATAGTAAAAACAAATGAGCCTTTCAACCTACCTACAATAAGTCGGTAAGTATGACAGATAGGGAGTAATTTCTCAAAACAACCTACAAAGTATAAAAATTGTGCCGTTAGCGAAGTGAAAGAAAACATGTGTTGGAATTTTTACCAATTTGTTACTTGGCAAAAGCTTCGAGAGGTTAGTCTGAGAGCCCGTTGTTATCATGCTATGTTATCTTAGTACAAACTAAGTGGAACGCTGATAGTCAGCTTCCGACATCTATCGGTGACGTTAAGAAACACTATGTTTTGAAATTTGGGTTCTTATCTAAACTGCATCGATAGCGTTCCTCACCGCTGCGCTGTAGTAGTGAGAGATTTCGTCCATATCAATTACTGTCTTGTTGGTCTAGGGGTCTAGCTAGACAACCGGCTTACGATTCGGGTGCTTATGGTTCGAGCCTCGTGTCGGCCAGCCGTCTTTTTTCAATTTATTTCACAATGTGGCTCCCCCTTCTGCTAATGAGCCTCGTTCACAGGGCACTTTAAAATCATTTCCACGGATGGCGCAGTGCTAACATAACAAGGAGCAATTAGCGTTGCCACAAATCCAAAACACTCATGATCTTATAAAAACCCCAGATACCATTCTGAACTACTCTGTTTCTAATCTTCAGACTATCAAACTGAATAACTTTAACTATGGAACTAACACTGAATCACTTATCATTACTATCCTATACTTATACTTACATTTGGCTGTTCTTTGACGTTTTCTAAGGAAACAGGTGATTGAGTCACGTTGCAGGGTTTGCCTCGAACACTTGTCTCTCGCGTGGTGTTCGCGCGGTTCGCGTCTCAGCCTGCCACGAGGCTCCAAAATCCTTCTCAGTTGTTCTTACTCAAAAAAATCCTTGAGATTGGATAGACACTCCCTCAAACTACTTGACACTGGCGAAATCTAACAAGGAAACGCCATTAAATAAAAATAGAATAAAAACAGGTGATTTTTATTGCGTGATTTAAATATTGGTCTCATAGTAAAAGTTTTTCAGTTTTATGGTTTAGCAAAGTAGTTTTTTAGAGGCCGCAAAGCGGTTTGAATAAACTCTGACACCAGGGCTTGCTGTGCACACGATAAGAAGAATTTTACACCCTAAACATGGATGTCATCTTATGTTCTGATAATGAAAATATTGCAATGGTCTCTCGGACTACAGTCTAAACCGCGCATCCCCACAGGACAGGCTGGTAGCGACCTCAGGGACCGCGATGTTTTAATAAACGTTACTTTATGCTTCATATTATGATAATGAAAATATTGCAATTGCCTCTCGGACTACAGTCTAAACCGCGCATCCCCACAGGACAGGCTGGTAGCGACCTCAGGGACCGCGATGTTTTAATAAACGTTACTTTATGCTTCATATTATGATAATGAAAATATTGCAATGGTCTCTCGGACTACAGTCTAAACCGCGCATCCCCACAGGACAGGCTGGTAGCGACCTCAGGGACCGCGATGTTCTGATAAATGTAACTTTATGGTTTACAACACATTTTTCTCACCCCCGAGTGTTCACCAGACATGAAGACGTTTTTATTTTTGCTTACCTTGAAGCTCGCTTAGTTTTTTACGATGATCTATCTTGAAGAAAAGTTTTTACTGGTGGAGTTTTTTTTGAGTGAAATTTATTCTACAGGGTGTAACAAAACACTCTAGTAGCACACCCTTAAGTAAAGGGGGTGGTTCAGACTATCAAACTGAACAACTGTCTTTATGGAGCCAAATTCTAAATCGCAAAAAAATCTGCTATTTCATACAAAACTACAGTACATACTAGACTCAAATTAATTGAACAGATGTTTTTTTTTCGCGATTTCGATGTTCGCTCCATATAGTGAAAGCAGTTCAGTTTGACGGTCTGAGTTCACCGTATCAGAATTTGCTAGGCTGTCACTTACATCCTGTATACAGGGTGAAATTGTTATCATAAGGGTTGAACTACACCGGAGCACGCCGCGTGCGATCGCGTTTCGTCTATCTTATATGCTCCAGCAAATGACGTTCCTGAGTGACAGAAAAGGATGGAGCGACGGAAAAATGCAATGCTGTGCTGTGTGGTGTAGTTCAACCCTTAGCATCCTTTTAAACTAAGAGTCTGCCCATCAAACTGAACAGCTTTTTTACTATGGGATCAAACCGACCGGAGCAAAAAAAGGGGTCCCGTACTAAACTGCAATGCTACTCGCCTCAAAATTCAACTGTATGAAACAGCTGATTTTTATTTTGCTCCGATCGGTTTGATCCCATAGTAAAAGTTGTTCAGTTTGATGGGTAGACTCTTAGTTTAAAAGGATGCTCATGATTTCAATTTCACCCTGTAGTTCTTCATAGTATAGGTACTTGGCTATTTCCAGCTTCCTGGTACTACTAGATATTTTATTTCTCCTTGTAATATTTCAAAAAGGGTTTTCGCTAATGGAATTTAAAACTGAGAGTATGAACACACACACCAGAAAGCACAAATGTAATAAATTCACCACTTACCAAATTTACTAATCTCTTAGCACTGACTAAAGCCACTTAGCTCTCCCGCTTTACTAACTATGTGCTAATCCTAGTTCATTCCTAGTTAACAAAGTTCTTTTCAATTAATTTAACTATTGGCTATGGGTTTTTGTAACTTATGTACCTAATACCGACTGCTCTCAAACGGTGGAAAACATCGCGAGGAAAACTGCATACGCTGAAGAAGAAATTCTGATGTTTATGTGAAGTCTAACAATCTGTATTGGGCACACGTGGTGTACTAACGCCTATACACCGTCCTTGAGAGTAAGTTGTGAGAACCTCAACATCATCATCACAGCCTATATACAGGGTGTTAACTGTTATATAAGTAAGAATACATTTTTAAAACTCTTTAGGGGGTTGTTTATACCGTCAAACTGAACAACTTTCTCAATGGGACCAAAATAGAAATCGCGAAAAAAAAAGTCTGTTATCCCATAGCCATACATATTTTAGCTGGAGTCGATTTGTAGAGTATAGAACAAAAATTTTTTTTTCGCGATTTCGTTATTGGTCCCATAGTGAAAATTGTTGAATTTGTTTAAACCACCCCCTTAAATGTTTATTTGTATTTTTGTAACACCTTGTATAGGGTGTATGGGCGTTAGTCCACCACGAGTGCCCAAAGCGGATTGGTAGACTTCACATACGCATCGGAATTTCTTCTTCAGCGAATGCAGGTTTCCTCACGATGTTTTGCTTCACCGTTTGAGAGCAGTCGGTAATAAGTAGGTAAGAAAACTCATTGGTACGTGGTATGTGGTCCGTGCGGATTGGAACCCGGATCTCAAGATTTCGTTTCCATAGCACTCCGCAACGCGCCACCTCAAGCCCTAAACTTTGTAAGAACTTATTTTCATGAAACAAACCTGACTCTAGCACTAAAGCTTTCTAATAAAAAAAACCGCATCGCAATCGGCCCACCCGTTTGGGAGCTACAATGCAACAGACAGACAGACAGTCATAGGCGTCAAACCTATAACACCCCTATTGCGTGTAAAAATAAAATCGAACTCTATCTATTCAGGTGTTTGTTATTTTATGATAATATCACCTACCCATTTTAGTTTTATTTGTCTAAAGTCTAAACAATCTGATAAATAAACTGCATAAACCATTTATAGTGCAGCTGTAAATCCAGATTTTATATCTAAAACGAGTATAAATAAAAAGGGTGAACGTTTTCACTCCGATCTGAACAAAGAGAGAACAATAGAAATTGGAGAACAAGCTTTACAGCTTTGCCAACGAAATAGTGCGCTTTGATTAGTATGAAAAAGGATTGTAGAGAGTACTATACAGGTATTGTTTTCAAATGAACAGTAAATGTACAGTACACAATAACTAGGTGTTTTTATTGAGTTTATGTTACTGGTGTAACAATGGAATAATAAAAAAAACCATTTAGGTACACAGCGAGCAAATGAACGCTACTGGAGTGCGATTTTTGAAACTCACTCGCTGAGCTCAGCAGTTGAAAATGTCAAAACTACAATGGAGATTACGCAACTTTCTACTGCTGATTTGACTTTCAAAAATCGCTCTCCTGAAGTATGATTTTAGAAAGTCAAATCAGCAGTAGAAAGATGCATATCCCCATAGTAATTTTGACGTTTTCAACTGCTGAGCGCAGCGAATGATTTTCAAAAATCGCACTCCTGGGCCCCTAGAAAAGGTATCTTCCGACATAAGAATCAGTTATTAACTATTCTTATGCTTCCGATTAGCGTTGACGACAGTAGAAAACATAAAAATGTATGGACTTGACGTATGGTGAAAGCAAACGTCAAATTTTTTCGATCGACAATGTAAAATTCATTCATTCTGTAATTTCTACAAGCGTCTACGCCAATAGAAATGTTACTTTGTCTATAGGCCCTGGTTGCGAACAGAATAGTTTTTGATTTCTATGTTGGTTCCATAGTAAAAGTTGTTCAGTTCGATATCCTGGAGCACCTCTTTGAGTATGTAACGCATTTAAGTTTACACCCTGTGTGGTATTACAATTAAACAAAATGTAAATCCGTACAATACGGGCGGCATCGGCATAACAAGTTCCCGAAGCCATAGTTAAAATTCAATAGAGGACTCAAATCTGCGCATATACATACCCGCCTATTCGGTGGAACGATACAATAATGTTACTTAATATTGTTTTCTCACCTCCGGACGGAAAGCGAAAATTTTGGTCCCGCTGCGCTAAACGAAGTTGCCGCTTTCCGCCTCCGTCGAGGAGAAAAATAGTATATTATATATACGCCTACGCCTTATTTTTGTGCCTACTGTTTTTTTCTTTCTGTATTTTACTGTTTGTATTTTGGTGTAAAATAAAGTATATTTGATTTGATTTTGATTTATACTAACCTCGGACAGTACCTAAATAAGAAAGCCTCAGATCATGAGATCTGACACCTTTCTTAATTGCCCTGCAATATACAAATGACGTAACAAATGTGTGAGTGAAATAGACAATAGTGTGACAATCTGACGTGGGGTGGCATGCAGCAAAACCCATTTGACAATTGAATTGAGGAAATCACATAGGCGAAGTATTTTTCGCTTACGCTGATAGACGTAACATCAGTGTAACCGCGTATGAGACAGCGATAGTCATAAAATCCTATACAATTTGTATCAAAATAGATATCTGACTCCGGAGTCAGACAGCCGTCGTAGAACAAAAAAGTGGCTACGTCGATAAGGACAGCAATAAGTAGCGATCTCCTTTTTTAACTAAAGCGAATTTGCTATGTGCATCTCTTACTGAGTGATATGACAAGACACGTGCTTTCTTCTAGTTCCTTCTCTTTCTACGGGAAATCAATTGACCAATTTGACATTTCATTATAAGACAATCTCTCAATTGATGTTCTATCGTGTATCAATCGATACAATATCGTCTACAACTCGTTACAGTATCGTTTCCCCATCTATCCCACACCGTCTCTCCCGATACCCTTGCGGTATGGTCATCAATATTCTGTTGGCAGTTTATGCAAAACATGTCCGTAGTTAGACCGGATCGACCAAACTTTGTACTATAACGCGATCACTACATTTGCCCCAACATGTGCTAGTGAGTAGAATGCAGAAAGGCTACATAATTTTATATACAGGCCAGTGGCGAAAGGTCGGATGTAACAAGGATGTAACGCACCCTACGAATAAGAATTTATAGAAGTGTAAATGAAGCTCAAAAAGTGGCACCAAAAAAAGTGTACCGTGTTCTAAGTTTGTTCTTTAAAAACTGTACCTAGCCGCCAAAACTCATACAAAATGACATTTTTCATTGGGTGCCAAAAATTATTTCGATTTTGTTTAGAGTTACTCTTCTATAGTTATTCTTATTCGTAGAACGCACCGTACAGATTAATGTAAATACAGGGTCCTCCTTAATTATGCTGTAATAATATGCTGACACTTTTTAAGGGGATGATCAGACCATCAAACTGAACAACTTTCTCTATGGGACCAACACCGACATCACGAAAAAGAAATCATCTGTCCCATACATTCTGTCTTGGTCCCTTAGAGAAAGTTGTTTAGTTTGATAGTCTGATCATCCCCATAATAAGCCGTCAGCATATTAAGAGGATCTTTATGTATATAGCCCAGAGGCGAAAGGTCGGATGTAACGCACCATACAATAAAATATAAATACACACTAGCATACACATAAAAGAAGGAATTCTGACGCGCATGTCAAGTCTACCAACACCCTCCATGATCCTTATTTTTCTTGGTCTATGTGTCACTCTTGGCCATCTTGCAACCTGACTCTCTTTTGTTCTCTTTTAATCCATCCGTTTATCATTTTGTGGTCTCTTTCACTCACAAAGTTGAAATATTAAAAACTTCGGATATGAACGATCTTGTTCTTGAATAATAAAGATTTTGTTATTTGATAAAAATCTCTCATATAAATGTATTTTCTCCCCTCTGGACGGAAAGCGTCAATTTTCGTCCCGCTGCGCTAAACAAAGTTGTCGCTTTCCACCTCCGTCGAGGAGAAGAAATAAGAAAGCCTAAAATCACATGTTTGTTACTTGAGATCTGATACCTTTCTTACTTTCCTGTCCTCGGTGTGTAATCTACTATTTTTAACCTACTTAAAAAAAGGAGGTTATTCTGTACTTTATTCTATTCTATTATTTTCGAAGATTGTTGGTCTTGTCCCACCTCTTCTATAAGTTTTGTAGACCTTTCGTACTAAATGTATTTTAGCATGCACTATATGAGACGCCATTGACTCGGTTACTAAACTTCCCGGACAACAGGGCATTGTTGATAATTAAGTAACGTTAAATTTCCTTTGCTATGACAGCACTAAACAACACAATTTACGTCCCAATGTATCAGGTAGGTACTTTGAGAATCTTATATATACTCATGAATAAATAACCCACATACACGGACCTGAAAAAAAGACGGACGTAATCTCGTCTAATCACGAGTGAAGCACCCATTTCTTTTGTGTGCGTGCTGTCACGCGGTACATAATGGTGACGGATGTAGGACCTGCGCCTAGAGCTAGTGCATCTGTGTGAGTGTAGGTCCCTTGTAGAACAAACGAAAATGTTGGACCTTGCATGCTTCACATCTTTTTAGTGTCACATTACGTCCGTCTTTTTTTCAGGTCCATGCCCACATAGAGAAAAAGATTAGACACAATCGCGCTTGTGGACAATCTGTGGGAGACATTGGGTGAGCGCGTCACTTGATCATTTTGTGCACCATTGAAATTGACAATGTCAATTCAGAGTGCATTGCTGGTTACTAATGACGCTAAACTTGCAGTGCTTCATGTGTCCTAGCATTCTCAGCAATGTACTCCGAATCTTCATTGTCAATTGTCACTTGTTGCGCACTGACCTGAAAAAAAGACGGACGTAATCTCGTCTAATCGTAAGTGAAGCACCCATTTATATGTGTGCGTGCTCTGTTGCATTGTAGCAGCGGGTTGTAGGATTTGCGCATAGAACTGGTGCGTCTGTGGATATAGGTCCCTTATCCCTTAAAACAAACGAAATTTTAGGACCTTGCATGCTTCACATCTGTTTAGTGTCATATTACGTCCGTCTTTTTTTCAAGTCCGTGTTGTTGCGTTTATTAAACAGCATATTTTTCATATTTTCTTTCAACAGACCCGCAACAGAAACAGTTTCAAAGTGTGATTTTGAGCCTGTACATTTTTTTCTTATGTATTTAATTTTTTATATTAGATAGATAGATAAATCATTTATTTGCATAAAGTAACACATACATAATGATACAGTTCATAAGTTCATTTCATATATTTCATATTTATTTATTCATAAACAAATTACATTGTGTTTGAAATTAAAGCTAAAGAAAAACCTAATAAATTACATATAAAAGACAAAATAATATTTAGTACTTACCTATAAATTTACAACAACAATTCAGTATAAAATTCAAAATTTAAAGTATATTTGATTGATTGAGGCAAACATAATTTGTACAACAAAAATAATATACTTTAACTATTATAATATTATTTTGTCATTGGAAAACTACAACACACGGTTTATAACAACATTGACACCATTAATATTTCCCAATCGTCGCGTCGTGTATGAAATAAGAAATAACGCTGTAAAGGGAAAGCAATTTTCCACCAAACACGGAAATATTTTCTAATAGCTTGCCGCCCTCGGCCGGCGCGATCTGGAAAAAATAAATGGATTCAAGTCGAGTGTTGTGTTTGTTATTTTACATTTTATATTTCATTGCTGTGGTTGACAAAATAAGCTCACGCCTTTCCTTTTAGGATACGTAGAATCTCCACTTAAGTACCTATGGATTTAATTGAAAAGGATTCCAAAGCTATGGTGGGTGGACGTCTCCAGAATTAAGAGAAATCCACTTATTAAATAAAGGTGGTCAGGGAAATTCAGATAGAGTCGGAATGTACCGCAAGATTTCGAGCCGGCTTCGCTCCTCTTACTACAACCGAGTCACGATTCTGGGAAACATATAGCTTTCTTCGCTCGGTCCAGCATGTGTTATAGGTACACAAATCAACTCGACTTCGACTTGAGCTCCACAATCGCTTCATTTGGGCATGATCTATAAATCGAGTTATGATGTAGTAAAATATAGAGCTCGCTTCGCTCGCTCTTAGTTTTCGATTGTATTGCAAAGACCTAGACACATTGCAGTAACTAGAATCTCCAGCTTCCCTCAATCATGGTTTTAAATCGCATTGCTTTGCAACGATTTTATAATTTATTTATTTATTTAATATACTTCTCTGAGGGACCACATCAGAAATGAAGTGATTCGTCACAGAACTAAAGTGGCTGACATAGCTCAGAAAATTAGCAAGCTGAAGTGGCAATGGGCTGGTCATATCTGTCGAAGAACTGACAACCGATGGGGTGTCAGAGTTCTAGAGTGGAGACCGCGAACTGGTAGGCGTAGTGTGAGACGCCCTGCTGCCCGCTGGACAGACGACCTAAAAAAAGTAGCGGGGAGCGACTGGATGAGGAAGGCCGAGGACAGAGTTTTGTGGCGCGCCTTGGGAGAGGCCTATGTCCAGCAGTGGACGATGATAGGCTGATGATGATGATGATGATGAAATAATATGTATTTAATAAGGTTTATCAACTAGGCACTACAAAACACTTCTTTTCTTATATCACTAGCAGAATCATATGCACATAATGTATCTAAATTATAGATAGACACGGCACTAACACAAAACAATTTAAGGTGCTATTCAAGTTAAGTTAAAATGAAGCAACACATAAATATCTTCCTTTTGTCAAAATTATAAATCTTTATAATACATTCAGTTAATCATGCAGTTAATCTTGAGCTCGCTCTTGGTTACGATTGCATTACAAAGATTTAATAATCTATAACGTCACGCCTCTTTCCCAATGGGGTAGGCGGAACCAAGGCGCGCCAACTACTACTATTCTTGCATACCTTTTTTGCCTCATTCACATCGATACACTCTTCATGCATGCCCGTCGGTTTCGAGTACTCCGCACCTCCCTCATTAAATTAAAGATTTCAAAATCGTTTTCGATGGTGATACATACATGCAAGTAAATTGGTGCTAGGTATGGATCAAAGGCATCAAAAACCCTTTGTATAGCAGTCAATATCTACACGAGCCTGTAACAGACACCGTGTGACAGCTTTGTCATCGTCACTGTATCGATATGTCACGATCACACCTCAATGGGTACAGTCAACCTCATAAAGATTTGCCCTGTGGCTCCTAAAACTATAGAGTTATAGCCAGAGCGCGGAATCTAAAAGGAAAGCAATTAAAATGGGTCATTGTTGTTAATCGATAGTTCAAGCTATATTTTAGTATTGAACTTAATTACTTAATTAGCTTATGCTAGATTTAAAGAAAAATAAATAATGTAATAATAAATAATAAAAAAATATATAAGTAATAATAAATATAATAATACTATGCTACTCAAAATTGAATTTTTGAAATAAATAAATAAATGTAATATTTATAAGTACCTATTTGTTTTTTTTAAATCTAGCATCAATGTAATTTATTTACATAACGAATGAAGTACAAATTTTTATATCTTTAATTTTTAATTTAATTTTAATTGTTTTCTCGGTAACGGCTTAAAGATTTGAATGAAATTTTGTATTGAGATAATATTTTAATTCTTTGTTTATCTAAATAGGTGTCATCCCTAAGAAAACCCGTTATCACAAAAAAGTCGCCAGGCGAATCTTGCTCGATCGCCCATCAGGTAGTAAGAGTTGTTCGCCCAAGTACTAAGAGTTGGTCGCCAAGGTATATGTATGCATGTGGGTCGTATTAGAAAAAATTTCTTTTAACAAAATAATTTAGGTTATTTTATTGCTGACTGTACAGACAAACCCGGAATCTAGGATATTCGTAGCACGGCTAAGCTATCATCAGTTTAGTTCGTGTTGCGGCCACGACCGGCTACCGGCGCGAACCGGTTGCGTCCGGTTTGAACCGGTGATTTACAGCCCCGCTCCGGTGTTCGTTTTGACGTATTGACATAGGCTTTGAGCCTATGCTGTTATTAATAGTCTCTTTGTTGGACTTCTGGGACGTTGAATTAATTAAACCAATGGTATTATACAGGGTGTTTGGGTAAACAGTTGCATTACTTTAACGGGTGATTGTATCCAAGATACTGACAACTTTAAAGCTTGACCAGGAATATAAAAAACCTGGTTTGGGGGCGCTGCAATCGATTTTCACCTTTAATGTCAGTGTTCCAAGCACAAAAGTTAGTTCCAATGATTTTCCGCAACATGGCGAGGTTTTTATATTTCTGGTCGGGCTTTACGCTTTACCCAAGAAACAGCAAAAAAAATTTTGTACTATCCATACCTACTAAATGCTCGAACGATTCTCGAACGTTTTTATGAAAAGTCGAAACATTTTTTACCAGTTTCCTATAGGTTCCTATGGGAAAGTTGTTCAGTATCAAGGGTACAATAACCCTTTAAAGTATGCAACTGTTTACCCTAACACCCTGTATCATCATCATCAGCCTATAAACGTCCCACTGCAGAGCACAGGCCTACCCTCTAGGAGGGCGTTTGGGCGTTATTCCAGCACGCTTGCCCAATGTGGATTGGTAGACTTCACATACTCATCAGAATTTCTTCTTCTGCATATTATGCAGGTTTCCTCATGATGTCTCAGTCGGTAATACGTACATAAGTTAGAAAAACTCGTGGCATGTTGTCCGTGCGGATTCGAACCCGGACCTCATAATTGAGAGTCCATACCTCTCTGCAACGCGCCACCGAGCTCTCTGTATGTTACTAATTAAAGAATGAAAATAGGTTCTCGTTTCGGAAATTGTAGAGCGTCTGTGGCCCGTTTCGGAGAGGTATGGAAACTCAATTTTGAGGTCTGGGTTCGAATCCACACAGCCACATGCCACGTACCAATGAGTTTTTCTAACTTACTGCTCTCAAAAGGTGAAGGAAAACATCGTAAGGAAACCTGCATTCGTCCGATGCGTATGTGAAGTCTACCAATCCGCATTGGGCACGCGTGGCGGACTAACGCCCATACACCCATTAGATGAGTAGGTATATGCATGCATACACCCTTAGATTATCAAGATAGACAGTCAAAGCTACGAAAGCGTCGAAAAAAATAGGAACCAGTACTGGTTCCAAAACCCTATATATATACACGCACACATAGTACATATTTTGTATGGCGCCTCACACACACCAACCTAAGAAAGTTAGCCCCTTTTGTTTTATACGGAACAAGTGTGAGGCTCATTCTAGACATATACTTTTTCTAAGCATACACCCTCCCATTTGAGACGAGTTGGTACTGCAATTTTGTATGACACTGGTGTTTATTTTTTTTAGATTTCGATGTTGGCTGGCTCCATAGTGAAAGTTGTTGAGTTTGGTGGTCTGAAGCACCCCCTAAATGTGCGTCGCTGACCAAAACCACACCCTGTATTATGAATTCTGGTAATTTTATTCATAGTTAAGGAGAAGTTAATTTAACGCCTTTCACTTAAAATAATTTTAACATTTTATAATTTCAATGACTTTTGCTGTTGACTGTACCATGTACCATCAAAATATTATGTTAAATCCTTACTTAAAAATGTATTTGAAGCGTAAAGTGGTACAATGGCGGTCATTATTATGGCAATTATTATGTTAATGTCGACCTGTAGTTGCAAGCCTATGTTATTGCACGACGATGTAACTACGTCACTAGGCTTGTAATTGTTTTTAATTGTTATAATTTTGAAAGCTTGTACTATTAATAAAGATCAATTTGGAGAATAACAACAAAAGCATGACGGGTAAACTTCAATGAACTATACATACATATTATGTAAACACAAGGCCAAAATATCTTTCAGGGTGTTCAGAATCTAAGCGTTTGATGATGGATTCCTAGTCAATTACAACTACAGAGGAGGGGAATGCTAATCTATAGAGGGTGTATGGAGGACAGACTGCCTGACAAGCGGTGAAACATGATAATACTCCTTGGTGGTCGGTACTGATCGTTCTTTTCCGTCGCGTTGTTGTTTTTGTGACGTTAACTTTGTCCCTTTCTAATCCAACGTCAAAAATGTTAGCTCCTCTCCTATAATTTTCGTAACTACTTCATTGGCATAGGCCAAGTATTTCGCTTATTCATTGGATAGATAGGGACACACCAAGAAGTTTAAAATACCTACAGAGATGGAGATTGCATTACAAACAACTTTTTGAAGCCAGAATCTATGACCTTTATGACGTCACCGATGTCTCCCATCTCATTTCCTCAGTACATGGAGTTGTCATTCTCAAGGTAATTCTAAAGTCATGACATCTGAGGAAATGAGATGGGAAACATCAGTGACGTCATAAAGGTCATAGATTCAGGCTTCAAATAGATGTTTGTAATGCAATCTCCATCTCTGTAGGCATTTTAAACTTCTTGGGACACACCTGAAATTGGAAATATCGACGACGCCATTACCAATTTTTTTGTTTCAATGCTTGTAAGGAGGAGTGGTAGGTTATTGAACAAGCCCTTACAACCTAATAATAAATGCCGACGTCCAGTGGTTCACTCCAAGTATCGTTTGAGCGACGCAGTGGAAGCTGTCGCCTTTTACAATGGTTGGTTATTTCGCTTGCTCGAAAACCGTTAGTGTGACGTCACCACTAATGTAAACCGCATTGAATTTGATGAACAATATTGTTACTGCAATTTAGTGGTTAATTCTATTCGTGGCAATAGAATTTCAGTTCCCAAAACTGATTTGCAAACTGTAATTTTGCTTAATCACGCTTTTACCAAATCTCTCTATGTTAGCTGTTGTTAAGGCGACGAAATATGCTTTTAACTATTTTTGACATAATTGATTGTCAAAATGATACTGTGGATTATAATATTGTCTTCATGCTTTTAAAATGCATTTTCTTTGTGAATTTAAAAGCAGTATGAAGTTCTCAATATCACGACTGTACACCTCTTGTATTAGGGTATCATACTATCACTGTAGTTATTTTATAAATAACGTAGAAATCTGAAATTGGACAGGACCTCCTCAAGAGATAACAGATAATCCCTTCTTCGTGCCTTCTTTCTATGCTGTGTAGTCAATCTCCTGATAACTCATTTTTCTTTCTTTCATATCGTCCTTCATCGATTTCAATTCTGAAAAGCAATTGCCCCAAATTGTAAAAGAACCTACTTTTAAATGTAGAATGTCTTTGACTTCTCGTGGAATACAATCATAAGCAAATGCTTATGACACTATAAAATCTAAGTATCTCTAAAGAAACTCGACAAAACAGCAAACAAATTATATTCTTAATTATAGTATTTTCTTATTTAATTCATGGCCTTAAATGTTGTATTGAGTAGAATTTACATGCGGGCCTAAATCGTTTTGTGGTTAAATTACACAAACGTGTTTTCCATTGACGATTATATTTCAATTTTCTACTGTATTTATAGGTTGGTAGTAAAATATAAATTCGATGGTGAAATACGAAGTTAAAACTTAATGTAACATATTATGGCAAATAAATGTGTTCTGTTCCATTCTTCTATTCAGGGAGGATCCAAGATTTCATACTCAGGTGCCTGTCATCTCATATTTTCAGGGCCTGCCGGGGAGGGGAGGGAAATTCATTTCTCACAACATATAAAGCACAGAATAAGAAAGAACATACAGTACGAACACTCCCTGCCTCTCACCAATCTCTTACCTCACCCCCTCTGCAGGATCGTGGCGTAAAATGTAAGCAAATGCGTATTCCTGTCTCGATCACACTCACTTTGTATGAACTGTCAGCTATGTTGTCAAGTATCCAAATGTCCATGCAGTTGCAGTGAAAGGGGGATACGTAGAAAGAGAAGGCACTAGAAGGATACACGTGTCTTGTCATATCACTCAGTAAGAGATGCACATAGCAAATTCGCTCTAGTTAAAAAAGGAGACCGCTACTTATTGCTGTCCTTATCGACGTATCCACTTTTTTGTACTTCGGCCATCTGACTCCAAAATGTCACTTCATATAAATTGTATGGGACAACCACCTGACTCCGAGATGTCACTTCATATAATTCGCTATCTCATACCCGGTTACACTGATATTCGGTCTACTAGCGTAAGCGAAAAAATTTTCGTCTATGGGGGGATATGACCCCCATTTACTTTTGAACGATGAATTGACAATAATGACATAGATGGTAAGATGGAAAAAAAAGAGCGTGACCACCACAGCCTGCGCAAGACGCACTCAGGTTTTGTCACTTAAAGGAGTGACAACTAGAGACTGATAGTGATTTTAGGGTTTGACCCTAACAATAATTCATCTATCGCTGAAACTTTGCAGTGTGATAAAGTAAAGTATATAGATTACGGTTGACTAATAATCTAGGTATATATAGAATACTTACTAGCTATAGAAACATATTACACAAAAGACTTTAAGAGTAAAGTATGTCATGTATATACTAGAGCTAAGGGACAGGGGAAACTTAGTCAGACAAGGGCGCTTAACTACTATGGAAAGAGAACGAGACAGTATTTAATTCCAAAAGTATGTAACAAATATCCGATCTTATTAGAGGAGCACAAAATAAAATGTAAACAAACCTTAAAGAAACAATTAAAACAGTGTATGTTAGGTTAACTTAATTTAATTTCATACAGCTTTGATAGCAAAAAAATAGCATTTAAGTAAAAAATTTGATTAAAGAGTGCAACGCCTACAAACTGCTTAGCAGTTTGGCGATATTAAAATTTGTAAACTTAGATGTAAGAATCTGAAATAAAGAAATAAATAAAAAAAAAAAAAAGTTTTTAATTTTTATGGTCCTAGATTATTTGTCAACCATAATTGATATACTTTATCACACTGCGGAGTTTCAGCGATAGATTAATTATTGTTAGGGTGTCCATACAAGGAAACTCTAAAATGATTGGACTATGAGTGCGTCTGGCGCACTCTGGGCATTCATCCTCGATACGACCATTGTCATTGCTGATTGGATAATTTTTCCACTACAGCTTGCATAGCCCAGTCATTATACAGTGTTTGTCAGGAGGAGTAGGGAGTAATTATAAATGGTACTCATAGCTCACAACCGTAAAATGAGTGGGCAATGCAGACGTCGTCGGATTGTATAGCTCAGGGGTCTCCAAACTTTTAAGCGTAAGGGCCACCCACATTGACTCTTTCACTAGGTCTCAAGGGCCAAGACCTGACCCATTTTCACATTTAAACATTCTTCTTCTTCTTGTGGTGCCATCTTCTATCGGAGATTAAAACATTAAAAACACTCAAAAAAAACTACAAAACTATGCATTTGAAATGTAAAATTTATTTCATGAATTAAATAAATAAGTACGCAAGAGGTATAATATTAAATATTACACTAAAAGAATCAAATAATGATAGGATCACTAGCTACACCAGATTCTATGCTACAATGATTTTCACCACGAAGAATTTTGAAGAACCCTTTGTCACCCCAATGCTGGTTCCACGAGTTAGCCACCAGCCAATACTTGGTACCATTCTCTACTCCCCATCCGAGCATCTTTACTGCATGACCACCTAACGGTTCTTTTCCGTCAACGTGCCTGTACACGCCAGTTTTATAATGCACAAAGTCAGGATAAACTGTAAACCCAACTTCTATAGGACCATTTGTAAATAACTCGGCTTTAATATCTTCTTCAGTTTGGAATCGTTCCATATCACCTCCAAAACGTTTGTCCTTACTGTAATCTACTCCGTAACTAGATATACATGAAAGTTTGCATTTTGGAGTAGCTTCTTCCTTACATTTTTTTCCAGGTACATTTGTGTGGTGTTCACATGGTTCTATTTCGTATGGTCTGCAACCTTCATTGGAATTGTAAAGACCACCGGATACAATGCCACTTTTTTTCCAATAGTTCCAAGGTCCATCCAAAATTCCTCCTCCACAAGAACCAAAATCACTGCATGTGAGGATATCTTCAGTTGAGAAATGAAATTGTTTAGTTCCGTTTGTGAATATACAATAGCGATCTGTCATGGCCTCAACACCGGATATAGCCCAGCAACTGCCGCATCCTCCTTGATCCCTTATTTCATTTAAGGAAGGACAGTTAGGCCATTTGTCCCTCGGGTCAAAGGATTCTGGTAGACTGTTAATCAGGTCTTTATCATGATGTTTTATTGCAATATGCTCACCGTTGTCTCTTCTAAAGTCTTCGATAAGCCCCATGAGTCCTTTGATGTATTCCATGGAGGTGTCAGGATGGAAGTTTCTACCGGCTTTCCATGATGATTGCTTCGAGTTGATCAAGTCTATGAATTCATCGGAAAGTGGGTGCAGTTCTTTGGCTTCAGCGAGGATAAAAGCGCAAAATAACGCGAGAAAAGTGTTCAGTGACACGAAACGAGGCATCAGTAGCCTTTGCAGGTAGTGCGGTAGTAATGTCAGTAGGTATAGTTGGTAATTGAATAAAGGCTTATGTTCCTATGTAGGTACTTATATAATGGAAAGCAGAGTGCAAAAAATGTATGGATTGCGCATACGGTCTTACCTAATGAAATGTAGGATTCCATCATTAATTATTATCTATGGAATGCTTCTTATCGTTGCATTGAAAATGTGTGGTTTATTTTAAGTGTTTATGATAAAATTTTAACTGAATAAATGGCGCATTATTTTACATAACATACGGATTGTTAAAGGGAATTAGACCATCAAATTGAACAACTTTCTTTATGGGACCAACATCTATATCGGGAAAATATATCAGCTGTTCCATACAAAACTACAATCCTACTCGACCCATATGTATATGAGACAGCTGATATTTTTTTCGAGATTTTGGACTTTGTCTTGACCTAAAGCACTACCCCTAAATATATTTCTAGTATGTTTTTTACACCCTGTACCTACGAATAAAGAAATAGATATCCTGTACATTTGATTCTCAAGTCAATAAAAGTCAAAATGTTCAGTTAAAAATTAAAGAAATATTTTGAAAAACATGATACCTACAGAAACACATGTCAACGATATCTATGTACCAAAGAAACACATAGTGAATCAAGAAAGCTAGCCGTCACGGGACGCCCGGCAGATGTTCAATAAATAAAGAAAAAAATTGCCTTAGAAAGTCGTTTGTGTTATCTTTTTTTGTTCTATTTCTATTTGCGCGTCAACGAACGAGATAGCTATGGAACATACCTGCTTACCCCCAAAAATGTTGTTACTAATTAAATCTATTTTGAGTTTTCTCCTAGACGTTATACTACAAAGCACGATGTAGTAGGCACCGTATCGGTGCACGTTCGAGATCTCTCCACTCGAGAGCCTCTGTGACGCCGACCACAGAACGGCACGTTTCGACCGGGCACGAGGTTCACTAAACCTTTACTATGCCATTATACAACCAAGTTATCGGCCTCAAATGTTGCTCAAATAGAACAACCCTTTTCTATCCGTGGGAACCGTAGTACATCTTGTGTCCTATGAACGTATGAGAATGTCGGTGGCGCGTTACGAAGAGGTACTGAAACTCAATCTTGAGATCCGGATTCGAATCCGCAAAGACGACATGCCATGTACCAATGAGCTTTTCTAACTCAAACGGTGAAGGAAAACATCGTGAGGAAACCTGCATTTATACGCTGAAGAAGAAATTCCGATGCGTACTATGTGAAGTCTAGTCTATTGGGCACACGTGGTGGGTGGACTAACGCCCATACACCCTCCTTGAAGGTAGGCTGTTATTTTTTTGTAGAAAAACGAAAGACTATAGTGTTCTATTCTAGGCTTCTAGCCACTAGGAAATCAATCAATCGATCAAATCAGTGTGTCAATGAAATAGTTGATCCATAAATACTTTTTTGTCTACTCGACCCAAATGTATGGAACAGTAAGATATTTTATTTACTACTAGTTGACCCGGCGTACTTCGTACCGCCTGAGAATTAGTTTTTCCCGACACACACTTTGCCGTTTGATAGCCTATGTAACTCAGGGATAATGTAGCATTCCAATGGAGAAAGAATTTTTTAAATCGGTTAAGTAGTTTTTGCGTGAAAGCGTAACAAACAAACTTACATTCGCATTTATAATATTAGGGATTTCAATGTTGGTCCCGAAGTGAAAGTTGTTCAGTTTGATGGTCACGAATCAAGAATCACGAGAAGAAGGTTTTACTATTCTATTTTTAAAAAAATGGCTGCCATCTTGGGTATTTGATGATTTTGCCAATGTCTAGTTTATGTAGCAAAAGTGCTTGACGTTGTACGGTAATTTATGTATTTGGTGACTTCAAGGATTGTTTTTCGAAAAGAACACTATCTTGAGCCACCACTGGAGCCCCGTTGTAGACCTGGAGTGCGATTTTTGAATCTCATTCGGTGAGCTCAGCAGTGTTAAATGTCAAAATTACTATGGAGATACGCATCTTTCTACTGATGATTTGTCTTTCAAAAATCATACTTCAGGAGTGCGATTTTTGAAAGTCAAATCAGCAGTAGAAAGATGCATATCACCAGAGTAATTTTGACATTTGCTAATGCTGAGTTCGAAGTATGACATTCAAAAATCGCACTCCTGGGAGGGGGCAACCGACGATCGACAGGCGACGCGACCGCCCAATAGCAGATCAACATCGTGACTCCCGAAGAAGGTTTTAGGGGATTTTTCAGAACAAATACCCTAAAATAAGAGGAACCCGAAGAACAAATGATGATTAATATTTTGGTGTTGCAACGTTACCGACCAACCCAAAAGGGAATATGGTTGCAAGTTTATATTTTGTTCACGTATAAAGCCCGCTACAGCAAAAGTCACCTCTTTACGAAAGAGATTTCAAAAATCCACTGCATTTTTAAAGTCTGAATCAGAACAAAGTATTGTAGTTTGTATTTGCTTGCGTCTTGCGGGCTGTCGCAGTTGAAACTGATCTACCGCTTAGCTTGGCTGACAATAGCAATTTATATCAGAAATATTGCAGCCAGCTGCTTGATCCTATTTACTTATCTGCAACCTAAAGCCTGGTTCGGACTTCGCTAGTATTTTAGTAGAGGGGCGAGTGACGTCTGAAGCCACAAAAAGCTTCCAAGCTTTTTGTGGCTTCAGACGTCACTCGCCCCTCTACTAAAATACTAGATTACGTCTGGTTCTTCTTTTAAGTCTGTGGATCTGAATGACATAATCAAGTTTGATGTGACTTTGTTTATTCATTCATTAATCATTCTAAATACCTAGAATAGCTAGCTAAAGCGTTAGGTATAAAAAATTTCCTTAAAAATAACCCTTAATAAACTACTCGACACTGGGCGGCTATTCAGGGGCCCCTAGGCACACTCAGCGTCAATTGCAGAAACGCTCATTAAAGTTAATCCATTATAATTAAAGCTTTCCAAAGCTGGAGCAATTTTATAGCCTTGTCTCTGGCTGTGAAATCCCAATAGTTTCAAAGCCTGGAGTTAATATAATCGTACTGCAAAACAATTAGATCCCTCACGCACAACTAAGAGTAAAATTTCTATCTCGCTCCGCTCGCTCCAGCTTATTGATTTGATTCATTTTATTACACAAATATATTTTTTTATATGTGTGATAGGTCTCAAACATTTGACCCCAATCTCACCTGATGTTAAGTGATGATGAGGCCGAAGATGTAGCATAGCTTACCTAGAAAAATGCCTATTCACTCTCGCTTTGAAGAGATAGATAGACTGAGCTTAGACCAATCACCAAGTCATGGTGTTGTAAAATTTCAAACTCGCTTCGTTCGCTCTAATGCAACTCCCTTTATATTTTGCTGCTCAAAATATTTGTCACGATGCTAAAATTTTCAGGTTGTCTTCGCTAGCTTATCATTATTTTTCGTACTCTGAAACGCTCATTAGAGTTAATCCTTCATTAAATCTCTTGCTAGCTTTTACTACGTCACCGAGACAAAAAGTGACTGCAAGAGATTTAATGGAGGATTAACTTTAATGAGCGTTTCTGCAATTGACGCTGAGTGTGCCTAGGGGCCCCTGAATAGCCGCCCAGTGTCGAGTAGTTTATTAAGGGTTATTTTTAAGGAAATTTTTTATACCTAACGCTTTAGCTAGCTATTCTAGGTATTTAGAATGATTAATGAATGAATAAACAAAGTCACATCAAACTTGATTATGTCATTCAGATCCACAAACTTAAAAGAAGAACCAGACGTAATCTCGTCTAATCAATGAGTGAAGCACCCATTTCTTTTGTGTGCGTGCTGTCACGCGGTACATAAGGTGACAGGTTGTAAAACCTACGCCTAGAGCTAGTGCATCTGTGTGAGTGTAGGTCACTTGTAGAACAAACGAGGTTGTATTATTGCATGCTTCACAAATATTTTTAGTGCAATATTCGGTCCGTATTTCATTCAAGTCCGTGTTCAGATCATTTTGGAAAAACAGATTATACGGTCACGAAATGGAAAATTAAAGTTCCCTTCGCATAATCAATCTCTATCAATACGTCGACATTGTCAACTCTATGTCTAATACAACACGGTTCAAATTATAATTAAAATATTCGTCAGAACGAGATATTAATTTTATATTTAATCAACTCTTGTTAATATTCTTGAGAAGGGTTGAAGACGTCATCTGAAACAGTGTCGAGTAGGTTCGCGGATGGTCGTGATTGATCGTGGACACTATCAGGCTTGCCACTAGGCAGTTAATAAAACGTGATAAAACAATGCTTGAGATAAAGATACTCCCAAAAATCACTCGACATTGATTGAAATGCAGCGCTTAGTGTCAATAAGATTGCATGAAATCTCGGAGCTGCGATTTTGTGCAATCTTATTGGTTGTTAAAACTCCGTTTCCCCCATTAGAGGAACTGACATGAGTTGTCAAATGAAACCGTTTTTGGATGTTTTCAGGAGACTATTCGCAGGCAAAATTAGAATGCATGCATGCATATGCTCACGACTATATTCCCCGAGGGGGTAGTCAGAGATATTCTGAAACCTCAGAACAAAAAACATTAGAAAACTGTCTATAATTTTGAGTCTAACGTGAAATCGTAGATAAATGAATGCAGTAGTGTCAATATATTTCACAAAATTATCTACGATTTAACTTTAGATTCGCGGAAACCGAATTGTAAAAATTTATAAGAGACTAGAAAACGGTTCTATTGCATCGCGTCACGTATCTCTTTCTATTATACAGTGGTGCCGCTAGGTACATCTCGCTCTCTCAGCTGTCAGTTCCTCTATTCCTGGTATAATACCTTTATGGTTTCCCCGCTCCGCCATCGCCAGCTCGCTCCGCATCTGTGGACAGGCACCCTGGGCGTCTAAGTCAGTTGCTGATTTTCAGCCCCTCCCTTTTCCCTAAAATCTTGAGTAGGAGATGAGTAAATGAGGGCAGATGAATAATACCTACAGATGCTCGAAACATCTAAATGTTACGTATTTGTAACTCTTAACTACATACAAAAATTATAAAATAACTAGTGTTTTCCCGCGACTTTGTCCGCACAAATTATATACCAGATTTTAAGTTAGATCATAAGCTATCAAACAAAAAAAGTTTCATCAAAATCGGTTCAGTAGTTTTTGCGTGATGTGCGAACAAACAAACAAACTAACAATTTTGTCAATAGATGGCGCTGCACGTCATTTAAATCACGCTATCGACTGTTATTTAATTTTATATGAAGTAAACCGCAACTTTTTTGTTCCTCATGATTTTACGGTTTTATAATAGTTAAGAAAACATAAAATTTTACTAAAGTGTTAAAATTGTCGTTTTGAGTAAGGGGCACCGACCCTTCGATGCTGTTTCGAGTGCGGAGTGTCTTTGTTGACATGCTAGGCCTATTGGATGGTAAAAAACTGTAATGGATGTAGGTATTTTAATAATAACAAAGAGCGTATTCAAAAGACCCGTCTAAAAGTTGTAACATAATTTAATAATCCGGCTTAACGAACGCTAAATTAATTCATATGATAATTTCGTTCGTCGAATTCAAAAGGCAATTTTCAACAGCCAATTGTCAGTTTTGAATATCGAATGTGGTGTTCGAAGTTCGAAATTCGTTCTAAATTCAAACAATAACGGCTGGTAATCGTTCCACAATCGATTTTGGCGGGAAATTTCTGAAGTTTGACAACAATCGAGGCTTAACGGTCGAGTACGATGTTTAAATTAATTTATTATCATAATTTCATTATAGAGGGTGATAATTGGGTTGAACGACGTTTCTGGATTCAAATGGAATTTGTTTAGCTTTTGGAGACTAACTTCTGTGTGACAATGAACTTTAGGAACACCGTGTTAGTATATCATAAAACATACATCCTAGGAAATAGGGGGGGCTTAGCATGCCAAGAGAAAATGACAAAAGTCTTCACGTGGTTTTACGTGATAACGTCGTCATAAAGAAACATTGATGAAAAGATAAATGTGTCACGAGCCAACTCTTGGGCCGATCAGCCTCTCTATCGCTTGTTCCGCGCCCTCGCTTGCAGGCTAGCTTAGACGGAACAGAACTTGTCACTTTTTCGTGCGTGCAGCATAGGCAAAATGCGCGTAAAGTTGAAGCACACTACTGGTGCACTTGGTCCATACAAACTGGCACACTTGATCTGTCATCTCGGTACATACTTGAAGTATACCTGTAATTTTGTTTTGCCTTATTTTTCAGGTTTGAAATGTTCCCGTAAGGCGGATGCGTGGAGTCGGTGTTCATCCAATTTATAAAACGTTAAGTATCACGTCAAAAAAGTACCTAACTAAATTGTAATTTGGAATTACGTTACTTACATACACGGACCTGAAAAAAGACGGACTTAATCTCGTCTAATCACGAGTGAAGCACCCATTTCTTTTGTGTGCGTGCTGTCACGCGGTACATAATGGTGACGGGTGTCGGACCTGCGCCTAGAGCTAGTGCATCTGTGTGAGTGTAGGTCCCTTGTAGAACAAACGAAAATTTAGGACCTTGCGTGCTTCACATCTTTTTAGTGTCACATTACGTCCTTCTTTTTTTCAGGTCCGTGCCTACATATTCAAAAGTAGCAGGGCGACAGGACAGAGAAAAAGCTGGCCGATGAGATCGCGATGTCTGGACATTTCTCGGACAACGGCCGGAGTACCGATAGCAAAATACCAACACTAACGAGTTTCTTCGCCTTATACCACCACCATTTTTTCTCGATCTTAATTAAGTAGATGCCATTTGTAGCACCACTTGCTTTTCAGTGCAGAAACACGTGAGGAAAACGACATACTTCAATTTCGAGGTGCGTATCGTATTGTATCCAATGTCGTGCTCCCATACATTCTGTAACACTGGACATAATGTACTCCTGTGGAATGAATCTGAATAATAGTAGTTATATTTAGAATATTGTTGAGTATGAGCATTAGTGGATTTATTAAGGTATTAGGTAACAGGGTTTTCCACCACACCATCACCCTTTGATAAAGTTATATGTCAAGATTGACCGTCGAAGATACGAAAGCGTCGAAAAAAATTTGAACCTGTACTGGCTCTAAAACCCTATAAATATACACGCAAACATACATAATTTGTATGGCGCCTCACGCACACAAACCTATGAAACTTGTCCCCTTTTGTTTTATACGGTATATTCGTGAGGCTCATTCTAGATACTTTTTCAAAGCTATCACCATTGGACACGTCAAATCGTAAATTGTATTTTGTCTGGTGTATAAAAACCAATTGAAAGCTTATAGGCCGAGGTCAGAGACGTTTTTTAAGTTTAAATCTTGGCCTTAGGGTAAATATTAATTTTTGCGCGAATGTTCACGTTTTAAAAGTATTTTAATGATATTTTTGGTTAGAAAATATTGTGTATTAATTGAATGACCAAAAGAGAGAAAACAAAGTTCTCACATTCATCACAATCAAGCCATTGACCAGAACGAACGCAATTTACGTAGAAAATTCACGAAAATAAGTTTCGATCAAAACTCTCATCCGTCCACAAATTTTTCTGCAAACCGTACATAAATAACAAGCATCCAAGCAGATAGTGGCTCTCTCAATAAGCGCATTCGAGTAAAATCATAATAGTACGAGTAGACGGAGCATATCGATGTTGTGTGGTGTAAGTGATACACTGAAGCTATTTTAAGATAACTGACACTCGAATAACACTGTGTCATTTGTCACAATAATAAGCTACCGATAGAACACGGTCGCGCTGCAGGTCTGGCGGTGTACGGACGCGTGTGTGTCGGTGCGTTAGGCCTGGACGTGGCTCCGCCATTTTGTGAACAATCACTTGAGACTTTAAACTACTTACACTGGCAAAACTGCCACTCTAGACTTAATTAATACGACTGATAATTTTCATACGTATACTCTCCACATAACGAGACGTTGGCTGAATTGTGATAACACATCGGATACCATTAAACAAACATTTATTGAATTGATAGAACACCCAATGAAGCACTCATTGGTTATGAGTGCCCAGAATGCTGGCAGCGTTTCCTCAGAATTACGTTCCAGCCTAATCAATGCCAAATCATCTGCAAAAGTTCTGTATAAAAGATTCGGCAGGATAGAAGAGTACACTTTATTTAAAAAAAATTGAGTCAGTTGCACACCTACCTACCGAAAAACCTACCAAAACCTATACGATATCTTCAGAAAAATATAATGGTACCCAATGCTTCAACGATCAGAGAAGAAAGAAGGGAAGAGGGCAATCGGATGCAGTCTGTAGCCACAGGGAATGAGCATTAGAAATGTAGACTATGCCTAAAGGGATTAGCCACGTCTGACTACTACACTGTGCTACTACCGCCTCGGTTGGTGCTATTTAAGCTCGACATATAAACTGATGTTGTCGTGATAACTACACTGACCATACATTTTTACTATGTGCTTTAAAATAGTTCGCAATGTCACTAAAGTTTGGATATACAAAACATTTTTTGATTATACGACGGCGACTAATTTAACTCCCGCTATCGCTTATACCTTATCCCACGGCAGGGACATGAGCGATCCCATAAGTGGAAGCGATATGGTACTCGATAGAGATGGGTAAACGGCGGATTTGCATTCCGTTTTGAATATAAATAGTTGAATGAATAAATCAGATTTTGGAGTGCAATTTAGAGCTTGGAGAGCGGGTTTAAAGCTACGGGAAGTTGGAAATGTTTTGTAATATCTCTCTAATAGCCTTATAGTGGTTCTAATGCAGCTTCGAAAGCGCAGTGTACTTTGTCGTGATTGGGAATTCTTTTACAGCCAATGGGGCATTTTCTGACGGCCAATAAAAAGTAAAATACTGGGTGTAACAAACACCCTAGTAATACTTAAGGGGATGCTTCAAAACATCAAACTGAACAACTTTCACTGAAATTTCGTCGAGTCGGTACAGCAGTTTTGTATGGGACAGTTGATTTTTTTTCGCGATTTCGAAGTTTTCTCCATAGTGAAAGTTGTTCAGTTTCATGGACTGAAGCACCCCCTTAAGTATTACTAGGGTGTTTTGTTACACCCTGTATTGTTACAAATTACCCGAAAGATGAGGTTGATGTAAGACTAAGATGGATGTATAACTTTTTTTAAATAAATGCATATAAAATAAGGTTCATGGCCGCGCGTAGGTCGAATAACATTAATAATATGTTACCTATACAGGGTGTAAGGAAAAGTATCATTAATCTTTAAACATGTACTCTACCCATCCCATAGTAATTGACAACTTTTACTATGGGAGCAAACCTTTCAGAACAAAAACACTTTCTTACACTGTCAAATCAAATTAATCGATTGTACCTACTATAATATTATTTGCATGCTATTTAAAATGAACTCATATACTATTTGATAACACCTATTGTAACAATGTACCCTATTTGAGACAAATAAATGATTTCTATTTCTATTTCTGTGCCTATAGCTTGTTGGGTCGCCGCGCCTTGTGTACGTCTATCCAATAGATAAATAAATATATTTTTCACCTCACAAGCTCGGAAAGATTCTGTTTATCGTTCGAAATCTGAGTGCAAAAGTGTATTTTAGCCGCTAGCGTGTAAAGAGTTTTTGAAATTCGAATTTGTCTATTCAATATTTTTGTATAGGTACCGCCAATGCACTGAAAATGCTTAATAACTATTTCATGTCACTGGCCAGCACGAAAATAAAAACTTTTTGAAATGTTCTTTTTAGCAATTCACTTTTTTTCCTCGCTGTTGTGAGGTGAAAAATTGTGTGTTTCGCTCGGCTGCAAAGTTATTCTGCGTCTCGTACCTTTGAAACCTTCGCTGGACGCTCAGGATTCTATTATTTGAACCACTCGCTTCGCTCGTGGTTCAATCTTAGAATCCTTCGCTTGCTCAGGTTTCAATAAAAGTACTCGCGCCAAAAAGCAACTTTGCAGCCTAGCATAACAAATAACTATTGTTTCCTATTTTACCATCGTCAAAGCCATGTTACGTCAACGCCATCTATCGAGGCATGTTGCTAGGTACGTTTATTACTTTTTAAACCACCTGTCAGAAAATCTCTCAGATAATCAACAGTTTTCCTAACAACTCCATAGATGGTGTTGACAAGAGATGGCCTTACAAAAGAACACGATCATTGACATATTTGTCCCTTTTGGGATTTGAGTCCGCGACCATCGGCTCAAGTTAGTACACTACCAACTGAGCTATCGGGTGATATGGTTGGCGAGTTTGTTTAACCATTTTTTGTCTTATGCAACATCGTTCCATTGATGGGTGGGCAAAGGCCTTCCAATTTAATTCTCAAACCATCTTTGTCCTGGGCATGATCTGGCCACATTTCATCAAAAGTATCCAGATCGTCCCGCCACCTCTTCCTAGGTCTACCTGCATAGGTAGCATGCCGCAGTGATACAGCGCTATCACACCTTCGCTCTCTTTCTATTTGCGTGCGAACGAACGAGATAAATGACGTGATACAGCCGTATCACATATAGCATACTACGAGGGCAGGACGCCGACGACTGTTTTTTTTTTTATCCAGGAGTGCGATTTTTGAATCTCATTCGGTGAGCTCAGTAGTTGAAAATGTCAAAATTACTACGGAGATACGCATCTTTCTACTGCTGATTTGCCTTTCAAAAATCATACTCAAGGAGAGCGATTTTTGAGATTCAAAAATCGCACTCCAGGGCGTAACGATTCTTGCCCACCTCTCCTGGTGCATGCAGACATGGCTGGCCCAATCCCAGTTTACTCTGGTAGTTTTTCCCCAACATTGACTAATCATATTTTGCATGTCTATAAAAAACTATTTCCAAAATCCGGAACGTAACAAAATTCCCTTAAAACTTAAAAGGTATTTTATACAGACTAAAAAATATCGCTTACAAAAGTACCCAGTTGAAAACTCGACACTTCACAAATACAAAGATCCCTGATTCAACTTTATGTCCATAGTAAAAAGGGTTAGAATCGCTTGTTTCGTAAGAATTCTTAAGTTAAATAGTTTGGACTGGGGTACTACGATCTATAACAAAGGTATTATTATGATAAGTTCTTTTTCTTACACTTTTCCACACTGGCTTCTTTGGCTATCAAAATAGGGGTGAGAGTTCAAGATTATAGTGAATGATCGGAATCAGTTTACACATAGATGAGAATGTTTTCTCCCCTCCGGACGGAAAGCGTCAATTTACGTCCCGCTACGCTATACGAAGTTGCCGCTTTCTCTGTCGAAGAGAAAAATAGTATACTAACCTCGGACAGTAAATAAGAAAGCCTCAGATCACATGTATGCTGACCAAACAATTACATGAGATCTGAGACCTTTCTTACTTTCCTGTCCTCGGTGTGTATCTACTATATTTGTTTAATTAAAAAGGTATAATAATTTCTATCAGCCCATAAAATTCGTCAAAACATTTAATACAAAATGAACTATTTACAAGGGTAATATATTCCAAGGCAGACTACCGACTGCAAACTGCAGGCTGCAAGTGCAGTTTTCTGTACAGTATCTGTAGAAAGATTTTAAATATATTTCAGAAAACTGTACTTGCATTGCAGCTTGCAGTTACAGTCGGCAGTCGGCTTTGGCAAAGGACTTCACTTAATTACTTAACAACCATATTTTAATTTAATTTAGGGATTAAGGAAGCACGTTTTTTTGTAAAAAGCAATTAAATCAGACGCACTAATTTTAAAGAATGATCACAAACTTTTACTTGAAGAGTTGGCCTTGTCCTCAGTTGTTCAAATGACAACACATAGTTGACTCTACTCCATCCATGATTGCATCAAACTGATTCGTCTCAGTGACTCACAATCAGTTCTAAGAGCACCTCTAACACTTCACAACTAAGCGTTCTCTCTTGGAATACTAATTTAGTTGTATAACGTCAGCTCCTAGTTTTTATGGATCTAGTTAGGAATTAATTAAGAAATTGTGAAATAGAGCTGCAATGTAGAGCTACGTAATTAGATACTTCGTCATCATCAGCCTGTCATCGTCCACTGATGAACAAAGGACTCTTCCAAGGCACTAGATAAAAAGTTCTGGTCTCCCATCCAGAACTCTGACTCCCCATCGGTTGTCAGTTCTTCGCAAGATATGACCAAACAATTTCCACTTCAGCTTGCTAATTTTCTGAGCTGTATCAACCATTTCAGTTCTCTTAAACATCAACTACCTCCGTGGTCTAATGGTTAAGAGCATTGGGCTCTTAACATGGACGTCGTGGGTTCGATTTCCACGGGGGTCACTTAGTGATATGTCACTTTGTGCGTTTTTCCCCAGTTGGTTACATTACAGGCTGAATTACCAAATTTCCAGAAAAAAAAAAGATTTCGTACTTCTGATAGCACGTTAAGCCGTTGGTCCTGACTACTATCTCTGGTGGTAGTAGTCGTTACATAACCAGGCCACGTCGGAGGCCGTAAGGTGTTTTGAATAAACTCTGACACCAGGGCTTGCTGCCCACACGATAGAAGAAGATTCCGCATTCTATGACTTGCAACAATTGTTCCGAACCTCTCATATCCAATTTCACCTTTCACCACTCGAATGTTTGACGTTTGTAAGGTTGCGTCCACATCTGACGAACGCGCCGCGAATGCGCAGCTCGCGAACCGTTCGCGAGACCACTCGAATGTTTGACGTTTGTAAGGTTGCGTCCACATCTGACGAACGCGCCGTGAATGCGCAGCTCGCGAACCGTTCGCGAGACCACTCGAATGTTTGACGTTTGTAAGGTTGCGTCCACATCTGACGAACGCGCCGCGAATGCGCAGCTCGCGAACCGTTCGCGAGACCACTCGAATGTTTGACGTTTCTAAGGTTGCGTCCACATCTGACGAACGCGCCGCGAATGCGCAGCTCGCGAACCGTTCGCGAGACCACTCGAATGTTTGACGTTTGTAAGGTTGCGTCCACATCTGACGAACGCGCCGCGAATGCGCAGCTCGCGAACCGTTCGCGAGACCACTCGAATGTTTGACGTTTGTAATGGTGCGTTCACATCTGACGAACGCGCCGCGAATGCGCAGCTCGCGAACCTTTCGCGAGACCACTCGAATGTTTGACGTTTGTAAATGTGCGTCCACATCTGACGAACGTGCCACGAATGGAACTGTTCACGAGCTGCGCATTCGCGGCGCGTTCGTCAGATGTGGACGCACCCTAATTTGGTCAGACGTAAACAGATTTAACTTTTATCCTTGTTCCGTTACCCCATTATTTTGTTGGTAAACTCTGGTTGAAACCATTCATTCGGTTCGCACGTTCAATTAAAACATTTTCTGTATGAAACGTAAACTGTTTTTGACACATCCAAACGAAAAATACAGAAAAACGTTACCACTCGAAATTAAATTATCATATAGCTGGTGATGTTCAAAAAGCGGAGAAGAGAACGTAGAGAACCATAATCCGAAGGAGTTGCTTTCTCTTTTACACTTAAATTTGCGTCATTAAGGACCACCTCTATACTCGCTTGCATAATGTGTTTATCTATACGCTAAGCTACAGAATGCCTTACTTTTGCTGCAAATTCAATTCTACTTGCACTATAATAAAAGCTATTGTTGTAAATTATATTTAAACAAACTCCCACTGTTTGGGTTAACTAGAAAACTAGTTCTTGGTTTTTGCAACAAAAAACTGGTCAAGTGCGAGTTGAATTTGCAAGCAAGGGTCGTTATTTAACACTTAGACCAGCGCTGGCCCTTTGTGGTCGTCCCAAGCTAACCCATATTTACGTATACCTCCGAACTTCTGGAATTTTATTTTCATTCTCGAGAATGCAGGTTTCCTCACGATGTTTTCCCTCACCGACGAGCTAGTAAATGATAAATACAACCGTACATAAAATCCGAAGAACTTAATGGTACAGGCCAGGAATCGAACCGCCGCCTCACGATTGAGGCGCAAGCTCTCTTCCGTATGGGCTATCATCGCTCTTTCCATAACAATGAATTAAAATTATGGTGGTTTCAGTTCATACAAAACTTTGTCGTAGAACACTCGTAGACGGTATTAATAAAAGTAATGATTTAGGAAAAATGCTTAGAAAATCTTGATTACGCGAATCAAATAATATTTACAATTTATAATATAATTACGAAGATATCAAGCTTTGAAATTATTCATACAAAATTTCAGATCTTCGTAATTATATTATAATTTGTAAATGTTATTTGATACGCGCAATCTAGATTTTCTAAGCTATTTTTCCATAATTATATAAAACATTACTTTTATTAATACCGTCTACGAGTGTTCTACGACAAAGTTTTGTATGAAATTGACAACTCTGCAACCACTTACGTGAGCTTTATTTATCCCACAACAATAAGGTTCAATCGTGACCCTTCCAACACGGAACCCTAAAAACTTTAATAAGAGAACAAAACATATTTTCTCTACGTCAGACCTAATACCGAAGTAAACATGAAGTGGAAAACTTGTATAGAATTGAAAACATAAGCACCTACGTGCATGCATTCAGAGAAACTCAATTCCTTTCTACACTGCAATGCAAACAAGTTATATTCTTCCATCTAGCATCTTAACGGTGACATTGGGTTACACCGTTGCGTAATTTAACCCTTTGCTTTTTATTGTTGTTGGCGACAGCAAACCTCCTTTTTATAGTTATTTGTATTTTTCTTAATAGTTAATAGAATGCGTTTGAATTGGCTGGTCATATCTGCCGAAGAACTGACAACCGATGGGGTGTCAGAGTTCTAGAGTGGAGACCGCGAACTGGTAGGCGTAGTGTGGGACGCCCTGCTGCCCGCTGGACAGACGACCTAAAAAAAGTAGCTGGGAGCGACTGGATGAGGAAGGCCAAGGACAGAGTTTTGTGGCGCGCCTTGGGAGAGGCCTATGTTCAGCAGTGGACGATGATAGGCTGATGATGATGATGATGATGATTGAATTTGAGTGTTCCGTTTTTGATACTATTTTGTTCTTGTGTGTCCTGGCACGAGATGTACTCCCGTGTTGCCGCCCGCCCCCCTCTCACTTTTGCAACTAAGTAAATCAGGCGACAGGGGCTCAATTTATGCGGTCCATGTGCTATCTGAGGCCATTTATGACGGCCCGATAGCACAGTCGGTAGTGAACCTGCCTGCTGTGCCGAGGGTGGTGGGTTCGCATCCAAATATTTGTATGATGAATATGAATATTTGTACCCGAGTCATGGATGTTTCTATCTATGTATGTATTCTATATCGTTATCTAGTCATCATAATACAAGTCCAGGCTAGATTCTGGTACTTTAAATGTGACTAGATAATTTGTGTGACGATGTCCCAGATATTTTATTTATTTATTTTAATTTAATCAAAAGGGTATTACGCATTTTCCGCTACGATGCGGCCCGCCTATCCTAATAAAACTGCATCGATATTAATAGTAGTTTAAATTCCAAATCAAGTTATGTATGAATATGATTCGGGACCAAATGTCGGTGTAAAAGCGGCCGTAGCAGCTTAAAACTTTGTCTGCAACGTTTTAAGTTGAGTTTTCAAGTGGGAAAATAAATTGTAAAACGCGTGGGCCCGTTCGTTTCGCAGTGCTTCGGTGTTGCCATAACTCTCTTGTTTTATTTTATTACGATGCGGTGTTACGGTACGTTTAGTTTTATTTATATTTGTGTAATTGTGTTCATAAATATAATAATACAGACGTGAATATTCAGGACGAAAAAAGCGAACGAGTGAGGTCTGATTTGCAAAAAAATTCTGTCAGAAATGAAATGAAAGAGTTGTTATGCACGCCTTTGTACAATCACGACTTATTGTAATATTTGTAATTAATGTTATGTTATTGGGTACAATAAATAATCTAAAGAAACATCAAAAGAAAGATAAAAATGTTGCTTGCCTTTGACCTAAAATTTTTGCAAAAAAGGAATGAACAAGCATTTCTACTCTTTACACGACTTAAGTGGCTCCCTCATCAGTCATCACAATATTAAAGATTTCTCAGTAAAGAAAGCCTAAATTAATATTTTTATCATTCCAAAACTTTTATAGGGTTTTTTACAGATTCTATTCTATATATTTTTTTTTAAATGGCTGCTATCTTGGGTATGTGATGATTTTGCCAATGTCTAGTTTTTGTAGCAAGAGTGCTTGACGTTGTACGGTAACTTATGTATTATGGTGACTTCAAGGATTGTTTTTCGAAAAGAACACTATCTTGAGCCACCACTTGAGCTTCGTTGTAGGCCGGGGAGGGGGCAACCAACAATCGACTCGCGATGTGACTACCCTATAGCAGACCTACAACGCGACTCCAGATCTTAATAAACATAGGTACTCGTATGTATGGACATCTGTTTTTTTTTCGGGATTTCGAAGTTGGCTCCATAGTGAATGCTGTTCAGTTTCGTGATCTGAAGCACACCCTAAAGTATTATATACTTACTAAGGTGTTTTGTTACACCCTGTATATTCTTGGAAGTGGTTTGTTTAGAACTTAGAAAAGTATTCTATAAAATAGCTTTTAAACTACTGTAGTTAATTGGAGTAGCTCTTTTTCACTGTGGGTTTTCATTACTCAGAAATCTACAGGTAACTGAACTGTTAAAGTTCTCTTAAAATACCTACTCAAAGTATTGGACAAACTTGATGTCAAACTTTCACAAAATCAATGCAATTATTTCCGTTCATAACTAAACCTTATTACCAGTGAATAGAGCGAAAAGGCAAAGTAAGCCTACCTACTAACATCGTTAAACAGATGACGCAAACTATCGACGGCTTTCTTCACTAATGATTGTCAGGGTTGACACATTCAGGAAAACAATTATTTTAAATTGATAAAAAAAAAAATTTGAAACTACCAAAACTGTAACTAACAAATTTTTTAGTCATTGCCGAAATTTAACTACGCATTCTCCTCGAGAAACTGAACAGCTAAGGAATGGAGCCAACTTCGAAATTGCGAAAACATTATCAGCTGCTTCATACATTTGAGTCGAGTAGCCCAGGCAAGTAGGTACTAAGTTTTGTAATAGTTTCCAAACTGACTAACAATTTTTTCCTATAATTAATTATGCAGTATTTTTGTTACGATATGTAAACAACGGATCAAAATGACACACGACACAGCGCGTCAAACGTAACAGCCAATCAGACGATGGGAATTAATTCGCAATATCGAAGAGAGCTTTCACCGATCCCTGCATTCCGAATACACAATCTACCCCGTCGTGCCAACGCCCTATGCCCTTCTTCATCTCTTACCCCTTCTGCCTTTGGGTCATTCGCTGTCCATTCACTGGATCGGTTGACCTATCAGAGCGCTTCGTTATCTCTGCTGTGGTTCGTCAATTGCACGCAGTACTTAGTAACAGGTCTCAGAGCTGCGCTGTATGTGCCATTTAGAAAAATAGCCATGCTTTTCCTTTTACTATCTCCCGTTCGCATGAAGGGAAGTCGGATATTAATTTTTCCGTCTCCTGCTATCTTCTTAGATTAAATTCGTTGTGGGGTAGGGTAGGACCTTCATAATGCCTGCCTCCGTGCCTAATTAAAAAAAAAAGAATATTTAAGAGTTTGCTTAAACACAGAACAGTTGCACAATTTTTGAGAGTTATGCGGTTATTAATTAAGCTAAAGTTAATCATTACAACGGGTTCTTACCGCGTTTTTATTTATTTTGGAACACAGAACAGAACAGTTGGTCCACGGCCCCGGGAATTCTAATACCCTTTGGAACATCCTTCCATTTCCTCCACAAAAGTATTTTTTAAACTAAGTGTGTTACAGCCCTGCGTATAGTTGGTCTCGTTTGCAGAGAGACAGTTTCGGCGGCACTAGAGGGGTGCTCTGCGCTGCTTCGTTAAACTGCTCTCCGTGGAGCAGCTCTAGCTTTAGTTACTCTTACTTTGACGAGTCAGTTAGTGAGGCACTACTGTTTACCGATGTGATTTTTACACACACGATTTTTTTTTATGTCATTTATTGGCGCGCCTTGGCGGCAAAACAGACTCGTGTGCAAAAGGCATGACGCTCTCACGCCACGTTTGGCAGCTGCAAAAGTTCGTTATTTAAAAAAGCATATGCTCACGACTATATTCCACGAGGGGGTAGTCAGATATTCTGAAAACTAAGAACATTCACGAACATTATTTATTTTCATAATATCCGACTGCGCCAGAAGGAGGGATTTGTTTTTTCCATCAATTACGTACTGCGATTCTTGCACAAGCATCACATAGTACGAATTTTAGACAACATTTTCAGTTCTTGTTTTTAACAACAGTTAGCGGGTGCGCCTAAGGCGACCCCTTTCAACCATTCAAGTTGTCTAAGCATTCAAGTTACCTCACCATGTTGTAGCATAAGCATAAGCATATGCTCACGAATATATTCCCCGAGGGTGTAGTCAGAGATATTCTGAAACCTCAGAACATCCACGTTTCACCAGTAGTACCGAAACTCGTCCAGTGTGACGGGGGGTGAGCCCGTCGCCACTTATAATTGACAGTGAGTACAATGCATGCCTCGAAATTGAAGCATGCAGGTTTCCTCACGATGTTTTCCTTCACCGAAAAGCCAGTGGTGTTACAAATCGTACATAAATTCCGAAAAACTCATTCTCGATCGAACCATCGCCTCCTGCACGGCAGGCCAGGTTACTCGCCACTGGACTTCGATCAACAATATAGAACTAGATAACGGGTCGCATACAAAATCAAAGAGAAATTCTGTCCTCGTGATTATACAACATTTTTTGTTAACGAACCGAGAAAACAGTCCGAATGCATTATAATTTCGACCTCAAAACAACCATAATTCCTAGTAATTTTTGAAGGAACACTGCGGCATTGCGAGACGTGCTTACGTTGGCTTTGTTCGAACGGAACTAATTCAGAATAAGACCTCACTCCAATAGTGAGGCGTTATTTGCCGGGACGCGTTATCTAGTTGGATATTGTTGATCGAAGCCACTGGACCACTACGGCTTGTTGTATAGTAATAATACAAATGTAGTGTTGATAACATGTTGATTCTCACGATCTCAGCAAGGTCTCATCAGATCCGAGCGGAGTCTGAGTACGCTCTCAGACTTGTTATCAGATCAACTGACTCGATGAAGGCACGTTTTAGATCGAGATAGTAAGCTTCTTTTTTACTTTCATTAATAACTGCCTCCGTGGTCTAATGGAAGAGCATTGGGCTCTTGACACGGGGGTCCTGGGTTCGATTCCCACGGGGAAACTTAGTCATATGCCAGTTTGTGCGGTATTCCCCATTAGGACATTGCAGGCTGAATCACCTGATTGTCTGAAAAGAATAGTAAATTACTGCTGCGGCCAGCAAAAGAGGCATTGATGGACGAACGTGTAAATGTGGGCCGAGGCGAAGCCGAGTAATTACTCTTCTATAAATCAAAGTTTGGTCGAATTCGGCCATAATCGTAATAAGCCTGATACGTCCAATTAATTTCGGTTTTTAGTATAAAAATCAATCATAACCGAATGGGTAAGTCCCACCCTACCCCTAGGCGTAGGGCCAGAGGTGGGTCCGTCACGACTGAAATGTGGATCTTACCAAACTCCCTGAATCCTGTTCGATCCATTGGTGGAGCATATTAAGAAATGCAAGTATCACAGGATCCACTGAGCCTAATGGTGGATCACAGTGAACTTCAGCGTGCTATTCAATCCAGTGGTAGATCGAGACAGTAGATCATACTGGACGGAGAGGATAAATCTGCCTCACATAGTATGAGGTACTAAAGGGAAGGAGGACTTTCATAGCTTCATCATACTGGCAAGGATTGTTGTCAATCCATCTTCACTATTTTCAGGGCCAGTAATCCATATTTTAGGAAATGCTGAGCTAGATAATCTAAACGCCGCGACCGTTGAGCTTCACCACTTTTCGTTTTCATTACACTATGCCGGAACCAAATCGTCACTTTACCTTGTGTTGTTATTTAAAAAGTTGGATTTTTGTAATATTTTCAGTCTGTTTAGTAAACATCAGGGGAATCAATGAGTAAACCAACGAAAAATCCAGTTCATCGCCAGTTATACTGATAGACTTAACACAATTATACTTCGAGCTTTGTTTAAAATGAGGAAGTTAATATTAGTGTTTGTGTTTGCTAATTTGTTAACAGGTTTGTGAAAATTAAGTTTTTTTAGAGAAGAGTGTCATGTTACGAGAAGAGTTTTAAGTTAACTGCCTCCGTAGCATTGGGCTCTTGACACGGAGGTCGTGGGTTCGATTCCCACGGGGGACACCTAGTGATATGATATGTCACTTTGTGCGTTTTCCCCCAGTTGGGTAGGACATTGTAGGCTGAATCACCTGATTGTCTGAAAAGAAAGATGATGCCGAGCTTCGGATGGCACGTTAAGCTGTTGGTCCCGGCTATTACTATCTCTGATGGTACTAGTAGTCATTACATAAAAACCACGTCAGAGGCCGTAAGGCGGTCTGAAAAAACTCTGACACCAGGGCTTGCCCACACGATAAGAAGAAGAAGAAGTGTTAAGTATGAATGTGGATGGCTGTGGTAGGAGAGGAAGGCCGAAGAAAAGATGGATCGATTGTATGATGGATAATATGTGTAATGAGTGCTGAAATGGAGCAAAATTGTAATCGCGATAGAAAATATTCCCTAAAATGTGGAACGTTTTTAGACCATATGAAACCAAACTGAACAACTTTCACTATGTAGCGAAAACATCGGAATCGCGAACAAAAAACAGCTGTTAAATAGAAAACGTCAACGGGGCAACTCAACCCAAATGTATGGAACAGCTGATTTTTTTCCCGAGTTCGATAGATAGTGAAAGTTGATCAGTTCCATGGTATGAAGCACCCTAAATATGAAACGTATTTCCATAGAAAAAGTATATTTGTCTAGAATGAGCCTCACGGTTAAACCGTATAAAACAAAAGGGGCCTAGTTTCATGGTGTGCGTGAGGCGCCATACAAATTATGTATGTGTGCGTGTTTATAGGGTTTTGGAACCAGTACTGGTTCCAATTTTTTTCAACGCTTTCGTATCTTCGACTGTCAATCTTGACATATAACTTTATCAAAGCGTATTTCATTTTTCACCTCGCATATCATCATCATCACCATCAAAACCTTTTTTGACAAGCCTAATGCTCTATTTTTCAGCAACCACAGTGCGAGGTCGACTAAGAAACATGTCATGTGGTATTGACGGTACTTCAATGACATATGTGTATGAAGGATCGTCAAGGATTGAATATTACCCTTGGCTTGGGATACTTTATTACCCTGTTGGTAAGTTTATACCAGGTTTATACCGTTCATATCTGCCAAAGAACTGAGAACCGATGGGGTGTCAGAGTTCTAGAGTGGAGACAACGAACTTTCAGGTGGTGTAGTGTAGGACGCCCGCTGAACAGCAGACGACCTTTAAAAAGGTAGCGGGGACACGGGAGGTAGTCGGGGAGCGACTGGATGAGGAAGGCTGAGGATAGAGCTAAACAAATATCTACTTTCCCATACATTTGGGTCTAGTCGGTTTACAGTTTTGTATGAAACATAACATCTGATTCCTTTAGTGCGTTCACACACGATGACGCATTGATGCAGCGGCAGACGTCAGTCCGTCATTTGTGAAGCAAGGAGTTGTTCAAACCGCACGTAGAAGCACACACGGTGACGCATTGACGCACCGGGTGTGGTATTCTATGGACTGATATCTGCCGCTCCGTCAGTGCGTCATCGAGTGTGAACGCACTTACGCGATTTCAATGTGGTTGGTCCTATGAAAAAGTGGTTCAATTTGATAGTCTGATCAACCCCATAAAATAGTGGAACCTGTATGCCTATTTAATAATGCATTTTCGGTCGTTCGCTTAAATAAACAAATATTTCACCTCAATGAAATATGAAAAGAGATGAAAGGATGTGACAAATGAATGCAATATTAATCACCTCAGTTCATCGAATACTTTTCATTGAAATAAATTAAATGATATATTGCGATTAAATTGACTGTTTCAGTTTTAAATAAAACCTTTAAAATATAAGGTTTAACAAAATACGCTGAAACTATTTTAAAGGGATAATTATATATATTGCTCCTGACCGATTTCGGCCACGGCGACTGCTTCAACTCCGTTGCTGGCTTTGATGGGCCCTCATGTGGCTAACATAGCCAATCTTCTTTGAGAAGATCCTCGCACATAGCGGGCACGTGAGCACGTCATTCTCATAGTGATATTGTATAGCCACCGGTGGTCGGACTTTCAATTCATCACGTTTGGCGTCTAGTTGTGATCGCCTATTTGCTTCAAAATCATAAATTTGACTGTTTACATGAGCTCTCCATGCTGGACGGATGGCCGCCAAATCTTCCCACTGCGCGGGCTCTATGCCACACCTTTTCATATGGCGCTTTTGCACATCTTTATACCTGAGGAGTTGCCCGCCATGCTTCCGCTTGCCTTCCTTCAACTCAGAGTAAAAGATGCGCCTCGCCACTCGCTCATCCGCCATCCGCGATACGTGACCACACCAACGAAGCTGTCGCCGCATAAGGTAAGCTTCGATGCCACCGACATTAGCTCGTCGCAGCACTTCTGTGTTACGAACATAATCCGACCATCGGATTTTCATTATCTTACGTAAACATTTTAGGTGGAAGCGGTCTAGAGTACGGATATGGTGGCGATACACGGTCCACGTCTCAGCGGAGTATAGGAGATTTGGCAGCACAATTGCCATGTAAACAGTTATCTTTGTAGCCAGTTTTAGGTTATGCGAGCGGAAGACCTTAGTGTCTAGCTTGCCAAATGCTGTTGCTGCAGCACTGATCCTATTGTTCACTTCAGCATCAAGGTCGCACTTTGATGTAACAGTGCTCCCCAGGTAGCGGAATTTGTCGACCTGCTTCAGTACATCCTCACCGAGTCTGATGGTCAGTGTCTCGTGACCTTGTGAGTCTAAGGACAGAACTTCCGTCTTTTGGACGCTGATCTTCAGACCAAACTTTTTGCAAGACTCATGGAGACCGGCTATTAGATGTTGTAGGCCATCTGGGGATTCTGCCAAAAAGCATAAGTCGTCAGCATACATGATCTCGGAGATCAATGCATATGACACCTTAGTGCGTGCCTTTAACCTGGCTAAGTTAAAGAGTTTGCCATCTGTGCGGAAACGAATGCGGATTCCTTCGGAAGAAGAATATAATGCCTCACGAACTACGATTATAACTACGAGATAAAGGGATAATTAGGTATATCCTGGACATTATAATCGATTGTAATTGTTGTGTGCCAAAAGCAGGTTTATTATTTTTCTGGTCAGGCTTTAAAAAAGAATATTTTATTTTGACTAATAAATTCAAAATTCATCTCAAACGCCTCCGCCGTGCGACGTAGAAAACGCTAAAAAAAATAGTTCACAAAACTGCAAACCTGTTCGCCCCGAAAATATATGGAACAGCTGATTTCTTTTTTTAAATGATTACTATACGGGGTGTGAGCTTAAATGCGTTCAATATTTTAGAATGTGCTTAGAACTTAGATCAACGTATTTTTCAGACCATTAACCTGAACAACTTTTACTAGAAGCCTCGAATTTCAATTTGAAATCTCGAAGAATGTCGAATCTATAGGAAACATCAACAATGGCTGCCTTTTATCTGTAATTTCTATGTTGCACCCACAGTAAATGTTGATCAGGTTGATAGTCTGAAGCACCCCCTAAAATATGTAACGCATTTAAATTTACACCTTGTATAGAGTTTAATCAATCGTCATCAGCCTCTATTATTCACACTGCTGGGCCCAGCACATATGTGGCATATTGTCATAATCTGAAGGTGTAGTGGTTGGTCCACCGCGCGTGCAGTTTTTGGTAGACTTCTCATACGCATCAGAATTTGTTCTTCATCGTATTCAGGTTTCTTCACGATGTTTTCCTTCACCGTTTGAGAGCACTCGGTGTTATGTTCATAAGTTAGAAACTGAATGAAAACAAATAAAAGCAAATAACTCGACTGCGAAGTTGTGTTCATAAAACCAAATTATTGTTGCTGTTGAAACATCTTTAGCTTCTACAAAATACAGTTGATTCAGTGGTTAAAGAACGGCAAATAAAGTTTGTTTTCGTTGAAATCTTTGATTAGTGTAGAATTACAAAGGCATTATCGTCGGTATTAGCTGATTAAAAGTTTTATTTTTCTTTACTTTGGTATTAACTTCGCTGGAAAGTCGGAAGTTTGCATTTTTACCTTGTTTTCTTCTGTTCGTTGAAGGAATTGGATGCATACATACATAAACTCACGACGGACCCTGTCGGGGTGGTCAGAAACATAGCTACAACCACCAACTTTCTGTATTTGTAGCAATACTCACAATCAGTAATTTAAGTTTCAGGAAAGGCCCTCCGTCACACTGGACAGAGTTTCGGTACTACTGGTGAAACCTGGATTTTCTGAGGCTTCAGAATATCTCAGACTAATGTTCTGGTGTTTCAGAATATCTCAGACTACCCCCTCGGGGAATATAGTCGTGAGCATATGCTAAGTTTCAGCAATGCAATTCTCTAAGCGTTTAAATTAAAATTTGCTGAAACTATTTTAAGGGGATGATCAGACCATCAAACTGAACAACTTTCTCTATGGGACCAATACCGAAATATACCCCAACAATACCCCATACATTAGAGTCAAGTTAGGTTTGGCAGTTTTGTATGGGACAGCAGATTTTGGATTTTTCTTTCGCGATTTCGATGTTAGTCCCATAGAGAAAATTGTTTCAGTTTGATGGTCTGATACTCCCTTTAAAATAGTTTCAGCTAATTTTGTTACACATTATATAAACAACATAAACATCTAAGATCTGAAGAATGTTACACTTGTGAGCTCATTGATAGTTTTTGACAGCGATGTGATGCTTACAGAATTGTACTCCTGGATGGAATGACGTGTCAAGTTGTGAGAGGTGGCTAGCTTTTCGCACACATAAACACTGCATTAGAAACCTTAAATCTTCGCCACAACTTTCTCCATTGGATGAACCTACTAAGTATTTATTATTTCCAGGTCACAAGCGATTCACGACAGCAGTTGTACTGGTCACGCGACAAATTGTGCTCGCAACTGCTACGGAGATAGACAGCTTGCCTAAGGATCAGTTTAGGTAAGTATTTAATAAGAAATGAGGTAATTAAATTAACCAACACGCATATCCTTCCCATCCTAACCTACGGTGCTCAAACGTGGTCACTTACTGAGGCCCGAAAGCCCAAACTCAAGGTTAAAAAGAGAGTGATCGAGCTAGTGATTCGCCAAGCGAGACTAAGGGCGGATTCAAGGGGTGTCTGAGGTCATGACCCTGGGCTGGGTCTTGGTCAACCACTGATAATTATTTGCTGGTCTGTCTAACGATCGGCGATCAACCAATCTGGCCACTGATCGACCATTCTGCTCATAGTAGTCAGTGCTAACGCTTCCCGATTGCTTAGCGTGAATGCAAGATTGGCGTGAACGAAATACCTACGAAAGACTATAAAACAAACTAATTGGGCCTAAACTCAAGGAGTTTACTAGTAGCCATTGACAAGTTCCACTATCTCTTGGCTCCATCTTCAAATCAGCTCGATGGTACCAAATTACTGTATTTTCATAATGACATACGCTTGCAAAGTTTCAAATCAATACGACTATTAAATAGGCGGTCTTATCGCTAAAAAGCTAAGCTATTTCCTTCAGACAACCTTATTTATGTCGAGTGTGTGATCTCAAAATAATCAAATATGTTTCCTCCTCGTAAATCGAAAACACACTTAACCAAACAAACACCACGTTTACGCCGCCGCCGCATACACGACAGCAATTAATTATGTATGCAGTTGCATCAACTGAATAGTTCGGTGTATTGCAGGGCACGATCTCGGGTAATCCTCGGCCACAACTGCAGCGGCCCTCCTATCCGAGTGAGAGACTACACGTACCACCCCGAGTTCAGACGCAACTCTTATTCTGCACTAACGATGATTCAGCTCGACGTTGATGAAGTTAGACAAGGTAAGAGCTAGAGTAGTCCTCGGTCACAACTGCAGCGGCCCTTCCATCCGAGTGAGGGACTATCGGAGGATGGGCAGCAGCATCCTCTGAGCACACACATTCAATCCAACTGCGATCGCCAACCGCCTGCCAAGCATGGCGATTATGGCAAATCCCCCATTTTTTTGGGAGGCCTATGTCCAGCAGTGGACGTCTATTGGCTGATATGATTTTGATGATGATGAGCCTTGAGTAATCCTCGGTCACAACTGCAGCGGCCCTCCCATCCGAGTTAGAGACTACACGTTGATGAAGTTAGACAAGGTCAGGGGTTTTCTGAAGTTCCTGAAATGAAATTCAGGCCTCAAAGAATTAACTAAAGTGCCCATAGGTGGGGCAAATTCCGAAATGAAATTCAGAGTCCAAAGAATTGCTAGGGTTAAGGCGGCGAAAACGATGTGAGGGATTTTTCGAAAGCGAATTAAAAAGAAAAAAATTGTTCCAAATGGCTCGATAGATGGATGAGCGATGTTTAGCACAAGACAGTGACGAACTGCGCCTATGCCCAATTGCCCAGCGGTGGGTGAATGTGAAGCGTATGCTCACGACTGTTTTCCCCAGCGATGGGGGTCAGAGATATTCAAAATTTTCTATAAATCTCATAGACATCTTATATACAAACTAGACTCCCAATCAACGTTCGAAAAATGGCACAACCAAAAGAGCTCGGATGAGCTCTTTTTTGTACTAGCTGACAGTTAACAAGCGAAATACGACTATGTTTATGAATCAAATACAACGTATTTAGTGACAACCAGCAGCATGCATACTTAATTTGTGCGGTTTTTTCCGTTTTTTTGAGAAAAATTTGCTAAGATTTTATATGACACTGTGGGTCTAGTATAGGAGGTCAATGATAAATCTGGATTTCTTTTAATAATTCAGTTACATAATTATATACTTGCCCTCACGACTTTAAACTTTCTATACTTAACACCAATTTTTGCTAACTTTTAACATAGTTTCAAAATAGTTTTTTAATTAAATATGCAGATTTGCGGCCGATTTGTCCGCCTCCTTCACACTTCATAGATCCTAAGATCTTTGCTATGGCTGTATCTTCAGGTATGTTCTTTTACTATCTACTTGAATATGCCTATATTGCTCACGACTATTTCTACTCACTACTACCAAAACAAGTAAAAACTTAAATAAATTAAAAAAAAAAAAAAAAAAAAACGTAATATAATAATGAAATTATTGTTTCAATGAAATTATTTCGTTCTAAATCAGTGGGGGGTGTATGAGGTGTCGCACTTATTTATTAACACGTTGTATAAGAACTCATTCCATCATATTCCATTAACGCATTAGTATTTTTTATTTTAGATTTATTTATTAAAGAAAATCTATTACTTACCCGTTTTTTCTATTGACTATTTACAGACTGTAGAAAATCAAAAATACAAATATACCAAATGAACTACGTCAATCCTAAAGAATGCAGAATGTTCTACAGAAGATCGGGGGTGAGTGAATAGAAAACATTCAAGTAGGTAATAGTAGATACCATATCTTTTTAAGGGTTCTGTACCCAAAGGTTGGGACCCTATTACGAAGCCTACGATTTCCATCCGTCTGTCCTAACTCTAACAACAACCCGTATTTAAGGTGGTTGGAGAGCTGTCAATTTCATACAAAACGTTGTCGTATAACACTCGTAGACGGTATTAATAAAAGTAATGTTTTATATATGGAAAAATAGCTTAGAAAATCTAGTTTCCGCGAATCAAATAATATTTACAATTTATAATATTATTACGAAGATATCACGCTTTGAAATTATTCATACAAAATTTCAAACCCTTATATCTTCGTAATTATATTACAAATTGTAAATATTATTTGATTCGCGGAAACTAGATTTTCTAAGCTATTTTTCCATATATATAAAACATTACTTTTATTAATACCGTCTACGAGTGTTATACGACAACGTTTTGTATGGACGGGAGAATTTTATTCCGAGAGCGAAAATGCGCGCTGCATACAAACGTACTATGGTGATATTTTCAATACTAACCAATTAAAGCCAATGAAATTTTGCAGAAGCAATCTAGAAAAAAATCTTTATGCTTCTATGGAGTCAGATTTTCGTTAAAATATACAGTTTCAATGCTAGGATTAATTTAAGATTTGTATGGAAATCTTTGAGGCACTGTAACTTGAAAACTATACATTTTAACGAAAATCTGACTGCATACAAGCATAGAAATTTGTTTCTAAATTGTTTCAGCAAAATTTCATTGACTTTAATTGGTTAGTATTGAAAATATCACCATAGTACCTACGTTTGTATGGAGCGCGCTCCGAATAATATACCCTTAAATCTTTTAAACGGTAAGAGTTAGTGAGTAGACATTTTCACAGAATATGTATTATTTTGCTAACGAATAAAAAAACTAAATGGAAAAACAAATAATAAAAATAAAGGGACAAGAAAAAAACAATACAAGACACGTAAAAAGGTAAAAAAGCGACAAACTTGGTGTGTTTAAATTATAAAGCATTTTTTAACCCTTAAACCGGCAGATCAGAATTTTGATCAGAATACGTCCTACGAGGGCGCCCTCTGCCGACACTTCCACTTTAGCTCCAAATATCTCTTTCGTACATCTGCTATCACTCATCCTCAATGACCAAACCTACGAAGCATAGGTACCCTTCTCTATTCTTATCATAACATCTTCTTTCAATTTAAATCGATCTCTAATCACACAATTTCTTACTCTATCTCTCAGTGTAACACCACACATACTTCGCAAGGAACGCATTTCATTTCAACACTTCACTTCACATTTATTACAAAACATGCTATGCAATGTATGCAATAGGTACAGGGTCCTTCTCAATATGATGACACTTTTTTAAGGGGATGATCAGACCATCAAACTGAACAACTTACTAGGACCAATAACGAAATTGCGAAAAAAAAAATCACCTGTCCCATACTGGCTCGAGTAGGTTTGCAGTATGGAATAGCAGATTTTTTTCGCGATTTCGATGTTGTTGTCAAGTTGTTCAGTTTGACGGTCTGATCATCCCCTTAAAAAAGATAAACTTTCCGCCGAATCATGTACCATTCAATGCTACCCAAGATATTTTAAAGCTTTCCTAAAGTAAATCTGAAGCTAAAACCTCTACACTAGAAGCAGTCACGTTTCTAATTCCACGTCTCTTCCAGTTGGACATAAACAGTATATGGCCTGCGCACACGGCTTGCGCGAAAGCTAAATCGGGTGGCAAGTGTGTTTGGAGGAGTGGAACGGTGCTGGCGGTGCGTCAGGGAATCAGGTGGAGACTGGTGGGTTGATTGTTTATTTAACCCCCGACGCAAAACGAGGGGTGTTATAAACCCCCGACGCAAAAAGAGGGGTGTTTTAAGTTTGACGCCTATGTCGGTCTGTTTGTCGGTCTGTCGGTCTGTCGGTCTGTCTGTCTGTGGCATCGTAGCTCCCAAATGGGTGGACCGATTTCGATGCAGTTTTTTTTAATAGAAAGCTAAACGCCTCCTCTCAATCTGCCGCAACTCTAGGATTTCCAGGTTCAAAGAAGTCATTTTTAATCGTTTACTACATTCCAAATAAGGACGACGTGATTTTCCAATTCCTATTTAGCTTTCTGGCCAACTCTGATAAGCAAATATAATATATTTATTAGAAAGATGTACTATCCGACATATCTTGGACGTTACTAAAGCTGTTCTAAGAATAAGTGAGAGTAAGTGTTTCAAATCTCTGTTTTTGTAATTAAAAATGGCATTAACCCTAGTTTCTCATCGGTTGATCGCTGATCGAACAGATCGGTGGACAAAATGGTACCATAAATCATCATGGTAAGGGTACTTGCGGCAAGATTTTGCTAGGCAACCCGGCGGCGTTGTATGAACCCCTGTATAAACTTTCAATTAATTCACATTTCCTTCACCGTTTGGTGATTTGGTGACCTAACAGGTGCACAAATTTAAGACGCTGTTATCCCGTTGAGGCCGTTTTTTGAACACGAACGAAAGTGTTTTAAACTGTGTTTTAAAGTCTGAAAACCAATTATGTCTTATTTAAGGATCTGGCTGATAGGCGACCGTTCTCAATTACACGATTAGATTAAGTTTAATAGATAGAAAAAATCCCAAAGTTACCCCTTTTTGTTATGTTTTTTTCAATACTATGATTAAACTGCTAATATTTAACTTTTTATTCTGGTACTTAACTGAATACATTAAATATTTCTAGTGAACTCCGTAGAATTTTGAGCTTAGAAACACCCATGAGCAAAGATATGAAAAACACGTTTTTTTTGCGATCCTGCTTTCAATTGGAGCGGGATGGCTAATTGCAAACTTATGCTTGCAAGAAAGAGATGCTAGCACTGGGATAACCTGGCCTTAAGGTCGGATCTTTGGCTATAATTCATACTTCCCTTTGCAGTTAGGATTTGGTATCCTCGGGCCAGGGTGCGAAAACCCGGCCAGGTTTGTGGACTACGGCTTGTACCAGAACTGGGTGAAGACTACCATCTCAAGGATCGGGAGAACAGCCATCACTAGAGTCGCCCCTGACTATGTTATACTCAGAAGATGTTAGTACGTTTGGTTGTAACTATTGTGTAATTCAGACATCGTCAACATCGATAGACGATTCCATGGCGCTAGATCGATGGTCTGATCCTCCCCTTATAATGGTTTCAGTGAATTTTGTTTGAACATACCATACCTATAGGTATAAATACGTATCTAAATGCCCAAGTGTCTCCTCCAAAATTAATATAAATTAGGTATGCATCATTTCATCTAACAGCAGCGGTATCCACGCGACATTTGCCTACACTTTTTCTTTAATAATATAAATAAATTTTTTAGCCTTATCGAAAATGCAGAGATTCGGCAAGTGCGACAAGGAGGAGACGCGAGTCGAGCTATATTCTGACAGCACTAACATTACTGGACGACCCCTGGCTTATAAGCGAATGCGACTAAATGTATGTATGTTATTTACCTATCGTAAAAAAACGGCAATACCTAATAAAAGTTTCAAACTTGGTACCTATGATTATAGTACATAGGTACTCTATGGTAAAACAACAAAAAATAAAAAACCGGTCAACGGTGTGTCGGGCTTGCGCAAAGGATCCCGGAAAAAAACATTTTTTTTTTGTAATATTGTATGTTGAGAGGATAGGCAGTTTGAAATGCTTATTTGGATAATAGGCTACTGTTCCGACTATACATATTTGTCAGATCCGCCCCACCCTACACTCCGCCGACTAGAGTGCGAAATAGACAACTGCAGCTCGGACCAATTTTATCTACATGAAATCGACGAAAGCAGCGTTTCGTATTCCCTGTTTCCTCCTCCAAAACGTTTAGTTTAGGCTTTTAATGATTCTTTCAAGAATAATATGAGAAACTATGGCTATGTCTGTATGTTTTGCTTTTTTTGCGCGCGCGCAGCAACGGTAATATACCCTTAACCGGGTTTTTAACAAACATTTCTCCTTCCCCAGGTAACTCTGCTAGCTAACGTGGAATACTCCTGCGTCCAATTTAAATTAATCCAAGACGGTTCAGCACACGAATACAAGCCCATCATTCGTCTTCGCCGCTGGTGTGCTGGCACCCGCGCACTATGCTCCGGCTTCCAACTGATCGACTTCGATTTCTACGTCGAAATATTCTTTATAAATAAAGTCCAGTTCAAGATGAGAGCGTACGGGAAGCAGGCTGAAGTTATCGACTCTGACATGGCGATGGTTTATGCTAACCGCGCTAGGACGAAACCTGGTGTGGATTATTTCGAAGTAGAAATACAGCAGCTTGTTAAGAAGAATGATTTTCATTGGGAATGAGACGTTTTCCAAATCAAAAAATCTGTAGATTTAGGAAAACCTGTACTTACCTAATTTCAAGGTGAAGTTTCATGGTGAAAGGTAAAGAAAGCAAAAGTATAGGGGCTAACACAAAAGATCCCTTTGGGTCGAAGTGTTGCTGGCTTGCCAGCCCCCACAACAAGATAAGATAAGATAAGATAATTTCACAAACTGTCATATGTCTATTCAAAATAGGCCCCGTATAGACTGCAACTTTTTGCAGGAATAAAAACGCGCGTTTGTCTATCGCTACACTAGCAATTAACAGGCGTTTGTATCGATTCAAAGGCATGATTTTAGAGATGCGAACAAGTTTCGATCGATACACACGCCCGTGTGCATTGTGGCAAAGGCTGTGGACTAACTGATCGAATGTTATGAAAGTTTTGCATCGTGGCTGTATTGTTTGCATCCATGCTTTATCGCGTTTGCATCGATTCTGCATCGCGACTCAATCAATGCTTTTTGCAGCACTTCTGCGCTCTAAAAAGTCGCAGTGTGTAAAGGGCCCTAATCAAATTACCCCAGTTTTGCTTACTCTGTAATTTGATTTCCCTATTTTTCATCAGATTCTGGTCCACCTATAACTATAACGGTAGTTTTATTTCAATAAATCAAACAAATATAGGAAAGTATTTTATTTACTTACACCAAAAACATAAGCAGCAAAAAAATACAGAGAAAATCCAAGGGTAAGGTATAAGAACTTATTAGGGTAGAGGACACGGTGAAAACGGTGTTTCAAACACGGTCTAGAGACCGCGGAACTTTACCACTACTAGTTAGGCCCGATTCGTAAATTTTATTCTTAGATTAAGTCGCCGCCGTTTACTATAGAGTAAACTGATTTTGCGTTTTACCAACCCTAATCTAAATGAAATGTCAATATCGAATAATTAAAAAAATATATAATAAACCATCTTATTTGGTTCCTGTCATTGAACTGAGAAATATAACGATATTTCAAAAAGTGCGGCATCTATCCTAGAATTACCCTAAATCTAATCAAATTAATGATTGAAAAATTTGTCTCGGGCGGGACATGAACCCGCACTCTTCCAAACCAGGGAAACGTGCTAACCAATTACACCACCGAGCCCACATTACACCACAAAGAACGAAATTTTCAATCTGTTACGTCTTAAGGGGACGTAATTTTTCAATCTTTAATTTGATTCGAAAAAGCACAACATGGCTGTAACATGTTTATAATCAATAATAAGTATAAGTTTGGTCGAATCCGGCCTTAGTAGTTTTTATTACACTATGACACAATAGTACTACAAAATCAGTTTCAAAGGCACGTACATTCACGTACACAAAGCTAATGCACAAAGGCTCTATTACAGTAGCAGTGTGTGCACAAATACTTTGTCAATCCCACGGATTTCACTGAACTAAACCTGTTTTTGCATGTTTCTCTTGTGTTTTTCATAATGCCACAACATTTTATTTTACGAAATTGCTCAAACGAATACTGTTTTGAATTTAGGTAATGTAACAATAGTAATACCTACTTACTCTCTATGATACTATAGAACGTTTAACATAAACAAAGCGGACTTACAAAATTATTATTTTACATCTTCCAGATAAAATCAACGTCTAAAATAAGGAAAGGTCCACTTAAGTTTGCGCGTCTATATTTTTTGAGAATGTAATGTGATGCTGTGACCCTTGTGTCTAAAGTCCGTAATAAATTTGTTAAAGTTGACACGAAATACTTAAGGGACAACATTGTTCTAAGAATGTGCAAAAGCTCGTCGCTCACAGCGTGAGTGCAGTTATAGAAAAAAATGCACTTTAAGCAACATGTGCGTGCGCGCATTGGGAGAGTCAAGTAGGAAACGTAATAAATTAGTAAATTTATGGCCACAAAAACAATTGCAATTTTGGAAAATAACTAATCTACAAGACGGAGAAGGGGAGTCAGATTTTAGACGCGAACCGGATAAGTCGAGATTGAGATGAGAGAGTCGCGCGCGAGATTCGTATACAAGATCGATTATCTCTATACTTGCTGTATAAAGTAACGCAGAGTACGGTGTCCGGGTTTTGAGTTTTTTTAGAGTCGGGCGATACTCTAAACGCGGGCGTGATTGTGTGGTGTGGGACTAAATGGATACTCATTCTAGTTTTAACTTATATATGACTTGTAATTAAATGTTATGTGTATATTATTTTAGATCAATGTCTTGATATTTTAGTAACTTTGACCTTCTTTTGACGCGTTTCAGTATGGACGGTGGCGATCAACAAGGTTTTGGTTATGGTACATCTTGATTAATAAGGTGAATGAATGGACCCAGTGTGAATTAATAACAAACCACGTCAAATATAAACGTCAGCTCTTTAAATTTACTTGATTACGCGTTATTAAAAATATTGATTGAAGGAGTAAACCAAATTAAAACTAGACAAGTGGATACTCTAGCACTTTGAGTTTTGGAAATCGTCTTGTTTTTTTTATTACCGCGGTACCCAGTTACAAATCAAAACAATTATTTTTTGTTGGGGACTACAGATCGTTAATTCATTTGTGTGTGATCACTGATAACAACTGGACTAATGCCATCTCACCCCTGGATCTATCAGTGCAAAGTTTCCTCTTGTTAAAATCATAGTCGTAATATCTTCCCCGAGGATTTGGTTTGTTGGGTGTTTTAACGCATTTACTGGCTGAAACCCTGTCCTGTGCTTGCTCCCAGACCTTGTTCAATCGTCCTTGCGACTCTCCGGGCCCCTGGGGGTTTCCTTTACAGGTTCGATGCCTAGACTGTGGGTGTTGTAAATCTATCATACAAACCAGATTTAACCGTTTGTAAAGTAAATTCATCAGGCAAGCTCTCGTTCGCTGACCAAATATTAAATAATAGATAAATTCCACCCGCGCCGCGTATCGCATTATGACGTATGTTTGGGATTGATCTGAGGAAGGAAGTAAGAGGTGTTAATCAGAGGAGAGAGTGATGGTTTGGTCCATGTTGAATTAGGGTGATTTCAGCCGCTAGTTCGTTCTCTGCTGAAGGTCCAGTACAGTACAGGAGATTGAAGGTCGCTGATAATTTGTTGATACATACTATAGCTTATCGGCCAATACCCCATCCAAGATTAATATCAATTTGTAACTGCGACTAGAACATTTATTTTCCGCATCAGTAGAACTGATTTTTACCTTGTCTCACTCATCTCTTTTCGTCTAGTCGGAAGTTAACAAAATGATGTCCGTCTCATCCTGGCCTTATTGGTAGGGGTTCTTTTAGGGAAATATATTATTATTTTCTTTATGTATTTTACTAACATAGCAAAGTGTTAAAAGCGTGTGGCCACGAAGAAAGAAACCTGCAGGATACCAGCCGCCGCCGGACCAGTGGAGGAATCTAGCTAAGTTGCATGTCTTTGGTTTACTTACTCTAATTTGTTTTATTCTAACTACACGTGTACGAACTTTAACTCCCCGCGGAATCGATTTACTTTAAATTACTTGCAGAAATAACTACAGACGTCAAATTCGAATTTACACAACGTATGAAGGGTCACTAAATAATAATCTAGACGATCACACCTACAGGCCAATAATTTGTTCAATAAATAATTAGGCAAATTAAATATATAAGTAGGTTAACAATATTAGAATAGATAGAGATATACATATAGGTAGTTAGCTAGGTTAGATATACATATAGGCTAGGGTAGGGTCGTTACAGAATGGTGCCGTGACCAGGATTTTACGTCATTAAATACGAAATCTAATTTCGTAACGTAATTAAAAGAACTTGGATTACTAAATTAGGTTGTAGATATGCTTTTCTCTTTCCATACCGTTTTATTTTAAGTACTAGGTCATAATTAATATTAATTCGTAGTTTCGAAACCCTAGCGTAACTAGTTAAGTAATTTAACGAGCTATGAAGAGGCCTATGTTCGGCAGTGGATGGTGAGAGGCTGATGATGATAAAGAAAGAGGGACCGAGAGTGGAGTGTTTTGACGCGATTTGGGAGAGGCTTGTGTTCGGCGGTGGTATTTTAAAGGATGATGATGATGTCTTTATCCAGCGGTGGGCGATAGATTGGTAATAATAAGTTAGTTAATTATCTAAAGTTTATTCGTAAATGTACGAACTATTAGACGCTGATTTTGCTGTGTGGTTTGAAATGAACTACTCCATTTCTTGTGAGTGTCGTGCGAGGCGACTATAAAGGTTTCTTGTGCAGTGGTTTGTGGGCGATGGGTTGCTCCTTAGTTCCGCATGACGCATCATTCCTTACGAAGAACGTTCCATACGCCTATTGGTAGTTGTAACAAAGCTTCTGACCACCCCGAGGGAAATCGTAGTCGTGAGTTTGCATATGTATGTATGTGTTGGAACTATAAGAAGCTGAGAAGGAATTCTGGGAGCTTTACTAGGTATTATTTTAAGCCACTACACTTCATTCCATATAAGGATGAAAAGATTTTCGATAACCAGGTATTTAATTTTCTGCCCAATTTCTGATTAGCAATTATAATTTATTTATCAGAAAGATATGCCTACTATCTGACATATCGTGGACGTTACCTACCAAAGATGTTCCAAAATAAGTACGAGTGAGAGAGTCAATGAGTCTATAAGTGAAAGTCAATGTTCCATATCCCCGTTTCTGGAATTCAAAATGGTCTTGAAATTGCATTGCTATTTGGAATGAATCATAGGTTCCCAATAACTACATCAAGCCAACACGAACGCCACCTGGCGTTATGATTGAGACATTACGTTCTAAGGAATGTATCGATCGTGAATTTGTATCAAATCAACGCGAACGCCACCTAGTGTTATGATTGAAACACTACATTCTAAGGGATGTATCGATTGTAAATTTGCATCACAAACGTGACGCAAACGCCACCTAACGTTATGAGTAAGAAACTACCTCTAAAAGTTGTACCGACGCTAAATCTAAAATGGCGGACTACACGACCGTCATGTAGTCTTGTTAGCAGAGAGAATCTGTCAGATGTCGCTACTAGCGAAATTATTCCCAATTGGAATCTAAAGTGGACTCGTGGCAGATAGAATATAAGCATTTCCAACAAGATTCCAGAAATTAATCTTGTTACAAATTGGAATAGGAGCATCAAATAAGAATTTGACCCACAGGAATACCAAATAAGAATTTGAAAATAGATAATGTTATAGTGTACCTATATTTGTATTAGTGAGTTATGAAAGCTGGCGTCTTGAACGCAGTGCGCACTGTGGCGGATATTGGCGTTTCTCTGAATAGGAGTTACTTAAATCGGAGTTTGTTTTTCACAGGTTTTGATGGTGCTCGCACAAACCTAGACTTTGTAGTATTATAATAGTATGGGTAACTCACGACGGTTCGAAACCGTAACGGCGCAAGTGTTTTTTTTTTTATGTATGTATGGATGTATAATATAGAATGGGAATTGGTTATTTCGAATCTAGGGGGCATGTCAAGTTTTAAGAAATAAATTTTAGTACGATTGATTTGCCTACTGATGAGCTCGGTTTTAGAAAATAAGAAATAGACTGTTTAGAATCTAGGGGGCATTGGCAGTGCCAATGTTTGAATTTGACACGCAGTGGACACTTAGCTGTCACTTCATACGAATGGGAAATCTTACTGCTAAGTTTAAATGTATGTAATGATGGTGAATACGAGTGAGAGAGGACTATACTGCCAAAAGACAATACACTCTAAAGCCTGCGGTAGTTTGCCTCCGTCCGTCGGGAGGAAGTGAAATAAAGAATTGGAAGCCGCGGTCTGAAAATGGAGTAACCATTATTATGTTGAGTTAGCGAAGGTATAGAACATTTGGCAATCAATCATGCATCATGTAATGAATTAATGAAATTACAATTTTCGAACAAATGTTGTCTCCTGACGAGAGCTATGCTGGTCTGGACATGATAGGAGGCAAATCAAATAGATTTGGTTAGGAACCCGCTATGACAAGGACGGTCAGGCGTGGAAATAATGGCCATTTGATTCTTCAACCCACGATTTAGTGAAACCACAATCTACAATAATTATCAAACTTACCTAACAATTTTCACATCGCTGGGTTGCGAACAAATCTGCCACGTAGAAATTCACAGTCAGCAGGAGATTGTCCTCAGGAGATAACGAACCTAATAAAAACTTATTGAGAACAGTGTACGAGAAGTACGAGACTGTACAAGATGCATGTTTGATTTACAGATAAATTCTATCTCATATAAATTAATTTCTTTAGTGAGAACCAGAACGCACGAGCTTATTTTGCACATCTATAATTTTTTATAGAAAAGTGTATAAAGTATTTAAAATCTAGGGGGAAATTGACGGCCGAAGCCTCTGAATGCTCTTTCTTATACTGTGTTGTGGATGTAGGACAAGTAAGCTCGGAAATAAGTTTTCGTAAGGTTAAGATTTAAGATATGTGAGATTATAAAAGTTTTCCTAGATGTGATTTTCTCGATTTTCCACATTCCAAGGTATGCGGAAACACTTGAAACTCAAGGGGGCACTCTGTAACAATAGTAATACCTACTTACTCTCTATGATACTATAGAACGTTTAACATAAACAAAGCGGACTTACAAAATTATTATTTTACATCTTCCAGATAAAATCAACGTCTAAAATAAGGAAAGGTCCACTTAAGTTTGCGCGTCTATATTTTTTGAGAATGTAATGTGATGCTGTGACCCTTGTGTCTAAAGTCCGTAATAAATTTGTTAAAGTTGACACGAAATACTTAAGGGACAACATTGTTCTAAGAATGTGCAAAAGCTCGTCGCTCACAGCGTGAGTGCAGTTATAGAAAAAAATGCACTTTAAGCAACATGTGCGTGCGCGCATTGGGAGAGTCAAGTAGGAAACGTAATAAATTAGTAAATTTATGGCCACAAAAACAATTGCAATTTTGGAAAATAACTAATCTACAAGACGGAGAAGGGGAGTCAGATTTTAGACGCGAACCGGATAAGTCGAGATTGAGATGAGAGAGTCGCGCGCGAGATTCGTATACAAGATCGATTATCTCTATACTTGCTGTATAAAGTAACGCAGAGTACGGTGTCCGGGTTTTGAGTTTTTTTAGAGTCGGGCGATACTCTAAACGCGGGCGTGATTGTGTGGTGTGGGACTAAATGGATACTCATTCTAGTTTTAACTTATATATGACTTGTAATTAAATGTTATGTGTATATTATTTTAGATCAATGTCTTGATATTTTAGTAACTTTGACCTTCTTTTGACGCGTTTCAGTATGGACGGTGGCGATCAACAAGGTTTTGGTTATGGTACATCTTGATTAATAAGGTGAATGAATGGACCCAGTGTGAATTAATAACAAACCACGTCAAATATAAACGTCAGCTCTTTAAATTTACTTGATTACGCGTTATTAAAAATATTGATTGAAGGAGTAAACCAAATTAAAACTAGACAAGTGGATACTCTAGCACTTTGAGTTTTGGAAATCGTCTTGTTTTTTTTATTACCGCGGTACCCAGTTACAAATCAAAACAATTATTTTTTGTTGGGGACTACAGATCGTTAATTCATTTGTGTGTGATCACTGATAACAACTGGACTAATGCCATCTCACCCCTGGATCTATCAGTGCAAAGTTTCCTCTTGTTAAAATCATAGTCGTAATATCTTCCCCGAGGATTTGGTTTGTTGGGTGTTTTAACGCATTTACTGGCTGAAACCCTGTCCTGTGCTTGCTCCCAGACCTTGTTCAATCGTCCTTGCGACTCTCCGGGCCCCTGGGGGTTTCCTTTACAGGTTCGATGCCTAGACTGTGGGTGTTGTAAATCTATCATACAAACCAGATTTAACCGTTTGTAAAGTAAATTCATCAGGCAAGCTCTCGTTCGCTGACCAAATATTAAATAATAGATAAATTCCACCCGCGCCGCGTATCGCATTATGACGTATGTTTGGGATTGATCTGAGGAAGGAAGTAAGAGGTGTTAATCAGAGGAGAGAGTGATGGTTTGGTCCATGTTGAATTAGGGTGATTTCAGCCGCTAGTTCGTTCTCTGCTGAAGGTCCAGTACAGTACAGGAGATTGAAGGTCGCTGATAATTTGTTGATACATACTATAGCTTATCGGCCAATACCCCATCCAAGATTAATATCAATTTGTAACTGCGACTAGAACATTTATTTTCCGCATCAGTAGAACTGATTTTTACCTTGTCTCACTCATCTCTTTTCGTCTAGTCGGAAGTTAACAAAATGATGTCCGTCTCATCCTGGCCTTATTGGTAGGGGTTCTTTTAGGGAAATATATTATTATTTTCTTTATGTATTTTACTAACATAGCAAAGTGTTAAAAGCGTGTGACCACGAAGAAAGAAACCTGCAGGATACCAGCCGCCGCCGGACCAGTGGAGGAATCTAGCTAAGTTGCATGTCTTTGGTTTACTTACTCTAATTTGTTTTATTCTAACTACACGTGTACGAACTTTAACTCCCCGCGGAATCGATTTACTTTAAATTACTTGCAGAAATAACTACAGACGTCAAATTCGAATTTACACAACGTATGAAGGGTCACTAAATAATAATCTAGACGATCACACCTACAGGCCAATAATTTGTTCAATAAATAATTAGGCAAATTAAATATATAAGTAGGTTAACAATATTAGAATAGATAGAGATATACATATAGGTAGTTAGCTAGGTTAGATATACATATAGGCTAGGGTAGGGTCGTTACAGTAAATGCAAAAATGCGAGAAGTTAATTTAGAGTCGGGTTTGCGCCTAAGTTTCAGTTCAGGGTTCGAAAGGATCATTGATAATTATCAATAAAAATTATCCTTTCGAATTATCTTGACGTCGATAAATTATATTTACTGGAGAAACAAAAAGCAAACAAACAATTAAGAAAAACAACAGAAAACAGTGAGAAAAGTTATATCGTGTTTGTGAGCTTCTTTTTTCGCAAATTACACATGGCGATACTTTTTGTTTTTTCATTTAAATAATTAACAATGAATCATATAACGTATTTAAGTATATCAAGAAAATAATCATGATAATTATACATATGCTCACGACTATATTCCCCGATCAGAGATCTTCTGAAACCTCAGAACATCCACGTTTCACCAGTAGTACCAAAACTCTGTCCAGTGTGACGGGGGGTGAGCCCGTCGCCACTTATAATGGACAGTGGGTACAATACATGCCTCGAAATTGAAGCATGCAGGTTTCTTCACGATGTTTTCCTTCACCGAAAAGCCAATGGTGTTACAAATCGTACATAAATTCCGAAAAACTCATTGGTACGAGTCGGCATGGACGGGGATTGAGCCACCGCCTCCTGCGCGGCAGGCAAGGTTACTCGCCACTGGACCACCACGGCTTTTTAATTATAGCATAGCATAGCATATGCTCACGACTATATTCCCCGAGGGGGTAGTCAGAGATATTCTGAAACCTCAGAACATCCACGTTTCACCAGTAGTACCGAAAACTCTGTTTCTTTTGTTTTTAATTATAAATGGTAATTATCCTTTCTAACCGTCAGCATAATTAAGAAATACCTACTTATTATGCTTAGCATACACTCATGTTACTTTAAATATTTGTTATTCATCAACCGATGTACATCAAGGCTTGGTTCATTCGCCCTGCGGAACTCTGAAAATGTGGGAAAAAATCAACAAACCAGCTTTCAAGCCTACGAGCATTCAAACTACAAAGGACTTGGATGTAACTACTCATCGGATATTCCCATCTGTACCTTCCGCCTACAGACGTCTTAAAATATTGTATCCTCAACATTATTAGCCTTGGCGTCACAACAAATAACTAAACTTATCTGGAGCGATGATAGCCCATACGGAAGAGAGCTTGCGCCTCAATCATGAGGCGGCGGTTCGATTCCTGGCCTGTACCACTAAGTTCTTCGGAAATTATGTACGGTTGTATTTATCATTTACTAGCTCGGCGGTAAAGGAAAACATCGTAAGGAAACCTGCATTCCCGAGAATGAAAAGAAAATACCACAAGTTCAGAGGTATGCGCAAATATGGGTGAGTTGCGAACACAAAGGACCAGCGATGGTCCAAGTGTTACATTAACGACCCTTGCTTGCAATAGCCCAACACAAATAATACAAAACTAATATGGGCAATAGTAGATTGTTAACCAAGGGATGAAACTCACCCATTTCACACGAGATGTTTGGCGCCCAAAACGAACGTGAGGGGCGCGGCGCCATAATTCGAGTGTGAAATGGGTGACTTTCTCCTATCCCGAGTTAAACACTCTGCTTTTCATTTCGAATACGAGGAAAGTAAACAAATATCAGATAATTCCCACAATGCCAAATCAATTTCTGAATCGCTCGATGAATTCGATGAGTCTGATAATATCATTTTGTATAAACGATCTAGCAAAAAAATTGCTTAGTATAAATTATTTCCTTTCGACCCGTATTTTTATTAGGCTACAAACATCAAATTTGATTCCGTGGTTTAAGACACATAGACCGAGAGGCTCTTGCATTTATAATTTATTAGGATTTCAAATCAAATTATAGATTGAAAAATTAAGTCTCGGGCTGGGACAACATGACTGTAATATTTTTATAATCAATAATAGTTGAAACTGGATTACAAATGATTATGGTTTTGCATCTGAGTACAAAATATTGTGTGTAGACTTGCTACGAATCGTAGCGAGCGTAGACAAGACGTAGCACCGGCGCCCGCTGTTATCTTACGACGGTAGGCCCAAGCATCGCATGTCTGACTGGAAATTTCATGATACGTCGCCATTTCATGATTTGGCTATCTGATAACCGCCGTATCGTTCAACGCTAATCTTTTGACGATCTGCCTATGCCTAGCCATGCTTGGGCAGGAAATACAAATAAGTTTAAAAAAAAATTTTACTTTAAAAAAATATCGGAAAGTTTATAAATAACTACTTACTTAAATAAATATTTTTTTAAGTAAGGTCAGGTTGGGTAAGTGAAACATACTTTATTTTTTTCTAAGGAAAATCGATTGGCCTGACTAAACTATTAGTCTTAGAACAGTGACAATGTGTCACTTACGTCATGAAAAGTATTGAGATTTAAAAATTTTATAAACTATTACCATAGGTGCATTAAAAATAGATAAAAAATCCAAAATAAAGTCCACGGACAGAAACTGTTTCACTTGCCTCTTGCAAGAGGCAAGTGAAACAGTCTATGTTTTTTGTTCATAACTAGCAATAAGTGAGCTTTTGATACAAAGGGTAGTAAATGCAATAGCGATTCAAGCAATTTTAGTCCTTTCCACATGGAAATAATGTTTATTTTGGCTTGGAAAAGTAAAAAAAGTAATTTGGGGCAAGTGAAACATATATCAGAAATCAGAGGTTCTCAACATTCTTTTAATTTGAAAACTTGTAGCTGACTATGAATAAAACTATAAGCAATTTCTTAGAGAAAGTATCAATTTAATAAATTTGAATCATAACAAAACAATGAATGTTATCCGTTTCCGTATAAGTAAAGACTCATAGATTTTTATAGAAATTCCGCAGCTGTCAAATAAAAATTTCGAACTTCCGTTACATGAAAACGTTGCGGATTCAAATTTTTAGGCCCTCCCATAAATAGTGTTTCACTTCAAAAACACTGAATGAGCAAATCAAGTTTCTAAAAATATTAGGTTATTAAAAAGGTTTAGAACCTCTGATCTGAGGTAAGTGAAACATACGTTTCACTTTCCCCACACTGCACTGTTTCTCTTGCCCCACTACGTAATTTTGAAGTTACGTTTTTCATCGTCAAATTATGACGAAACCTGTTACATTTACGTAAAATAAATATTCGTAGGGGGACAAATTAATATTATATGTAACTATCATTTTACAAAGACGATACGTCGGTTTTTAAAAGAATTATGAATATTTTCCGTTACTCACTCGCACTCGCAAAAATTGTTTTTTACAGACTGATATTTTGCGATGCTTTATCTCTTCACTCAAGCATAGTAGCGACATCTCTGTTTTATACCCGGAACTATAATAACAAAAACACCTTACCGACACCTACAGAACTAAGTAAAAGCTCTAATTATTGAAGATATTTGAATGTGTCCCACTTGCCCCGGTGTTTCACTTACCCAAACTGACCTTACCCAATTTTAACTTAGTTCCTTATAGCCGAATTTTTTACAAACTACAAATGCTACAGAATGTAAAATTTTCGGGCAAGTCCCTCGTTCAGTTCCAGAGTGCCGAACAGTAATAAGCAGAAATTATGCAGTAGGTACCTAGCTTACAATAAATAGGTGCATGTAGTATTGAAGGAACTGGTGTCCGAAATAGATAACCCAAGATTACACCCAAATATTTTCGAATCACCGGCTGTGTGAAAGCCGGACCGGCGCCGCAGGACTAAATTGTCACGATTGACCATTTAAAACTGGATATATCCGGTAGAGTTGGGAATAAACCTTCCTCACGTTGCTTCCGTCACCACAATCAGTCTTTTGTATAAGAATACAATGTTTTCTTTGCAGACAAAACACAACCACTTACAAACATTGAACCTTATCACTAAGCAATAAAACCCAGAACTTTACTGTAAAGTTTAAAGAGTGGAAAATTACAAAAGTCATATTGCCAGAAGGCGCGAATCAAGGATTTGCCTGTCGTTTGACGCCAAAACAAAGGTTTTTGGCGCTTTTTTTAAGGCAACTTTTGTGGGGAAGGACTTTTGTGGATAGTAGGCTGAAATTAGAGTGAATGCTGCTTGTAAGAATTTATAAGAAAGCCTTTTTGATTTGCCGGAGGCGAGTTGATTTACATTTTCAGTTAGGCACCGATTTTTTTCTCTGATTAAAACCGGAGATGTGTCGGGTCGAACTATGACCAGCCCAAAACTGGAACGGGTGGAAGGGTGAAAAGTTATGTGCGTTGTCTGTCAGTCAGTCTGTCAGTCATGGAACAGTTTTATAAGTTTAGAAAGTTAGAAGATAGATTACGCATCGTTGGAATAAGTAGGTAACTTAACAAAGTAGTTACTAACTATAATGAGCGTTTTTCTTTTGGTTTTCTAGGGGATCGAGATCGCTACGGTCTGTGCAAATAGACGTCAAAATTTCAAAAAGACTTTCTTTTAAATAATAACGAGGGAAAAGATGTTTAAGATGCCAACGCATCTTTTGATGGCATATTTCATTATTTAATAATCATTTAAATCTAAACTTTTACGCCTAGCATGGTTATATAGGGCTCGATCCTTTGGCGTTCCAAAAAAAGGCAGGCACAGCAATTCTTTACGAGGTTTTTCAGGATCTCGCGAACGGCTCTATGGAGCGATAAATATGCCATCTGTCGATTTTTTAAGGTACTAAAGTTAAAAAAGAAAAGAAAAACGGTCATTGAATGTAAGTAGAATAAAACAGTCCAGTGGTTTGGCCAGCTATCAGCAACATTGCCAGCATCCTTCCAATAATGAGCTAACAATATATTTACAGACGCCATTGTGCCTCACCACCTGCCTGCCTGTCAGCTCGGTTGACATTCACTCGTTCCGTTCATTCATTTATTATTCATTCGTTCACTCACGACGTGACTGAAGGTTGCCAATTGAGAGTTTTGCAACTTGTAGGGGGAAAACTTTTGGATTGGGAGTTTTTTGTGGCTACGAAATTAAATATATGAATAAAAACTTGTTTTTGCTTTTTATTTCGCATTTTATGTCTGTTTTTTATAAGTAAAAGAGTATTGAATAAAATTATCCTTAATGTTTTAGAACTCGCTGTACAATAAGCAATACCTTACAGGCTTATTTTGTGCCCTTTCATGTTCAAGGATTAATAGTTAGTAGGTATTACATCTCTAGAGGGGGAAGACCCTTTGGCAAAGATTACTTAATAGTTACTACCGTAACAGATACTGCACTCAACCCGATTTCGCGCGCTTTTTCGATTTTCGAACTTTGCGCATCAGGATCGAAAACTAAAATGCGCCTTATTTTAATGACCGACAGCCTGCGTATTGTCAATATCTTGCAAGATGCACGTGACGTCACGACCTCATCGCAGCTGTCAAACGTGAGTGACGTAGCACTGCCCTATTGGGACGCCGTTGCTTACATTGCTGTCCGTCCGTCTGCTCTTTCTATAGCTTTTAGCCAGTTCAAATGTTCACAGAATAGGATTTGATAGCAAATAGTAAAATATGAAGTGTCTCCGTACAAGAAACTTTTTTTAAAGATTTTGTTCTTGCTCTATCGTAAAAACGGCAAGTAATACAAAACAAACGGCAAAAATGGTGTGATTATAGTGCAAACTCTAACAACAAATAATAAAAACCGGCCAAGTGTGAGTCGTTCCGTCTCTAAGTTAATATGGTTGTGCCGACTTGCACTTGACAGTTTTTTTTTAATAAGTACTTGGTTTTAGGGGTGATTGTTTGTTGGGTAATTTTGCTTTTAAGTTGGCAACCCTGGCCGACGAACTGGGTTGAAACCCCATCGGGTATTCGTCTATAATGCTCCTAAATTGTAAATGACCGTTTCGACTTGAAGCGAACTTAGAATTTTGGGATGTTTAAATTATTAAGGTAAGGGGTCAGCCATAAGACGTGGTGAGAAGTTTTTTAGCTCTCATGGGAAACTTGTACGACTATTGGGTTTGTAGGTATTATATGCATAGGTACATTGAAACTTAGTTTCTTAGTGAAACAGTTAAGAAATTAAAGAGACAGACACACGTTGACGACACAAAATTCTTAAGCGCAAGAAACTCTCTCTCTGGTTAAAAACATTATGATAATACCTCGGTATTAAGATAGGTACCTGTGGAATTGTGAAGGTGTAGAACGATGAGCGATGGCACGGTGCCATGCTAGGCATTACCCTCCATGACCAAGTCACTAACGTGGAGATCCAACTTCGAGCTAAGCTTCAAGACTTCGGGGCCCGCATTGCTCGCATAAAGAGCGATGGGCACTTGAATGGAACAACGTAATAAAGTGTTCAAAGGGGTGCTGCAAAGTGCAAATTTAATGCAAAAATCGGGTACATCAGCCACTTGAGATTACACGAACGCTGCGTGTGAGTGGATAGTCGCTGTGGCCGATAACAGTCATGATGATGATCAATGAAATGCAAAGTCTCTTCTAGTATGTAGTACACACGGAGACACATCATGTTACTCACCCATGCAGTAGAGAGCCTGCTTAGATGCGGCTGCCGGCGCGGGCGCACCGTGCAGCACGATTGGCAGTGTTCAACTTCTAATAGTTCAAAGTCCAAACAGGGTAACCCGACATGTCGCCGTGTGTACATACTACATAATACGTAAATGGTTACATTCGGTTTCAATTGTAGTGGACTGGAGACAATGCATCATGATCATCTATATAATATGGCCCACTGAAGGGCACAGGCCTAGCCTCTAGAAGGGTGTTTGGGCGTTAGTCCACCGCGCGTGCCAAATGGGGATTGGTAGACTTCACATATCCATCAGAATTTCTTCTTCTGCATATGCAGGTTTCCTCACGATGTTTTCCTTCACCGTTTGAGAGCAGGCAGTAATACGTACATAAGTTATAAAAACTCATTGGTACGTGGCATGTTGTCCGTGCTGATTCGAACCTGGATCTCATGATTGAGAGTCCATACCTGTCCGCAACGCGCCACCGAGCTCATTAGACACTGCAAGGGAGACAATGCAAAGCTTGAAATTGAACAAACGGAACAATACCGTTTTCTTTTCTTTTTTTCCGAAACCAACAAATACAGCACCTCAGGGAGCAGATACTGTTTAGAGCAGTGGACTACGGGGGGACCACACCAGTGACTGCGAAGCGCCCTGGTAGGTCGGCCGAACCTTTTACGGACTTCATCATTGGGCGTTGCTGGGACTATGCAAATCATTGCATAACATGTGGCGACACGTTTCACGCCTACTTTGCACTTCTAATTCTAACCCTTCGATCAACAATATCCAACTAGATAACGCGTCAGCGCTCAAAACATGTCCCGGCAAATAACGCCTCACTATTGGAGTGAGGTCTTATTCTGAATTAGTTGCGTTCGAACAAAGCCAACGTAAGCACGTCTCGCAATGCCGCAGTGTTCCTTCAAAAATTACTAGGAATTATGGTTGTTTTGAGGTCGAAATTATAATGCATTCGGACTGTTTTCACGGTTCGTTAACAAAAAATGTTGTTTAATCACGAGGACAGAATTTCTCTTTGATTTTGTATGCGACCCGTTATCTAGTTCTATATTGTTGATCGAAGTTCTAACCCCTCATATAATGTTCTGTGGCCTCAACGTAGTTTATGAAGAGCACCTGCATGCGTGGTGCGTACACCTGAATATTTCAGTGTGAGGTTGAAAGCGGTCTTAGGTATCATTTCATTTGATTGCGCACTGATTTTATGGCGCCGAGGTTTTTTGTGATTTTTCACTTCAGGAGGAACATAACATAACATAACATAAATATTCTTTATTTGCACACCAAAAACATACAGCAACAAAAACATAATTAAAAGAACGTAAGGGTACAAATGGCGGTCTTATCACTAAAAGCGATTTCTTCCAGACAACCATGGGATGGAAGAACTCTTAAGTATAAAAACTTGCTGTGGCGGTGTAATAATAATACGATATCAAATATAAATAGCTTGAAATATATTATAAATATATTGTACTTAATAAAATACATACATATATATAGGGTCCAACTTAATATGCTGACACTTTTTTGAGGGGATGATCAGACCATCGAACTGAACAACTTTCTCTATGGGACCAACATCGAAATCGCGAAAAAAAAATCGGCTAACCCATACATTTGGCTCGAGTAAGTTTGCAATTTTGTATGGGACAGCTGATTTTTTTTTCGCGATTTCGATGTTGGTGCCATAGAGAAAGTTGTTCAGTTTGATGGTCTGATCATCCCCTCAAAAAAGTGTCAGCATATTAAGAAGGACCCTGTATACATAATATCTAACAATAATAATACACTATATAGGTAATGGATCAAAAAGACAAATCAATAATGAATAATAATAATAATATAATAAAATAAAAATATATTTATTTCTCCACCAGTACATTTCCTTAGGCACTAAAACAAAGAACTTATAATTAATTTTACTTAAAAAATGTATGTTGTGTGGAGACTGGTTTCTGGATTGGGTTTGGTATTCCGGTATTCCAGTCACCAGGTCCTCACTCCTCGGAATTCAATTCGGTTTCGGTACACAGATGAGTTTTTAATTAGTACGTTCCAGGTTTGGTAAGTAATACCTTTATTATATTTCAACTATTATATCTATTAACATTTTAAGAATAAAACAACAGTGAGTCAGAGGGAGAGGTAGTGATCTCTTACTCGTTTTTTAAAAATGGACAGGGAAGGAGCCTGTCTTGCAATAAGAGGCAGATCATTCCATAATCGAACAGAGTGCACTGTAAACGAATGATCATAGGCGGACGATGTGTGACGTGGAACAGCCAGTAACAAATTTTGAGCAGAGCGCAGTACACGGTCATGGGTGGCATGTAGAAATGTGAACCGTTCCTTGAGATATGATGGGGTTAAGGGGAGGAATAGGACAGAGTACAGAAGGGAAAGAATATGGAGATTACGACGAAGACGAATTGGAAGCCACTTGAGTTTGGAACGAAATTCAGAGACGTGGTCATACTTGCGAAGGCCAAATATGAACCTAATACAGAAGTTCTGGAGCCGCTCAAGTTTGTTTAGTTGCTCCTCATTGAGATCGAGGTAGGCAACATCGGCATAGTCAAGGACCGGTAGTAATAAAGTTTGGGCAAGCGCAGTTTTGGTGGCAGTCGGCAGAAAATTACGGAGTCTTCTCAGTGATCCTCCTGAAACAAACATTTTCCTATTTACCATCTGACAATCAGGATCAATTTGGATTCCCAGATTTTTCCCAGAGGAAATCTTTTTATTCTTCAGGATTTGTTTGAAATAACTTTTAAAAAAGATTATAGTAGGTAATTCCAGAGCTTTTTAACGTTACTTACCTGATAATGATAACATCATAATCATAAATAATTTCATATAAATACTTTGGAAACGGAATAAAATTTTAACGTCATTTTAACATTCATTCATTCATTCATTTTAAAATTTTAACGTTAACTTACTAACGTTAATATTAACGTACTATGTATGAAATTTTAACGGTAGCCTCCTCTGATAACAAATTCACAGACAGTATACAGAGAAGTAACAGAATACCTTACCTAAAACTATATCACTATTTGACCCAAATAACATAAACAGTATAGAACTAAGCTTCAACAATTTCATAACAGAATTAACCCTAATGCTAGCTTTGTTGTTCACTGTACATTTCCTTTCAGAATCCGCCCAGATCTAGGAATTCAGACAATGGCTGTACCTATGTTTGGCTCCAAATAGAACAAAGCCCTAGGGGCGTGAACAATACCTAGATCTAGCCTAGCCTTTGTGCTGGTCTAGACCTGCTTAATATCTTAGTGCTATTGTGTGACAAATTTATTACGTCGTCTTTAAAATGGGCGTAAAATTCAATTGCAGTTTATATGGTGGTGGTGTTTTTGACACAGAAACGATCAATACACACATAACATACAGGGTGTAACAAAACACCCTTGTAATAAGGGGGTGCTTCAGACCATCAAACTGAACAACTTTCACTATGGGACCAATATCGAAATCGCGAAAAAAATTTTTTTCGATTTCGATATTGGTCTCATAGTGAAAGTTGTTCAGTATGATGGTATACATCACCCCCTTAAATGTTTATTTGTAGTTTTGTAACACCTTGTATACCACCCCTTAAAGGTTTTTTTGTATTTTTTTAAAACCTTGCATAGGTTGATGATGATGATGATGATGATGAGAGCGAGGTAAGCGCATTATTACAATACAAGAGCGTCGGTGGCGTATTGCGGAGACGTATGGAAACTCAATCTTGAGGTCCGGGTTCGAATCCACACGGATAACATGCCATGTAAAGCCTTACCAGAAATATAAAAAACCTGGTTTGGGGGCGCTGCAATCGACTATAACCTGAGTTCCAAGTACAAAAATCAGTTCCAATGATTTTCCGCAACATGGCGAGGCTTTTTATATTTCTGGTCGGGCTTTACTAATGAGTGTTTCTAACTTATTTACCTACGTAAATACCGACTGCTCTCAAACGGTGAAGGAAATCATCGTGAGGGAACTTTCCCAAAGAAAACCTATAGGAAATTCGCAAATTATTTTATTTTTTTAATATTTTACTATAATTATGTTTCTTAGGGCAAGTTTATCAGTGGGTAAAATCGCCCCATTAACGCAATTGTTAACCCTAAACACCCTCGAGTTCGGCTCGAGAATTTGGTATTTTTTTCGCGATTTCGATGTTGTTGGCCCATCTAGAGAAAGTTGTTCAGTTTGATGGTCTGATCATCCTCTTAAAAAAACCGTCAGCATATTAAGAAGGGCCCTTTAAGGCTTCCGCACATTGCAGCGATATTATCGAGCGATATTATCGACAGCGATATCGCGACACCTTACACACTGCAGCGATTCAGCGATTCGCGTCACGCATGCGCCCTTCACTGAATGTAGTAGAAAGAGATTGCGTCAGGTTGCGATAATATCGCGGCAGTGTGTGGGATCGAGCGCGTCCCCATACAAAATGTACTGAGAACAATTATCGCAAAATCGCAGCGATATTATCGCTCGATAATATCGCTGCAATGAGCGGAGGCCTTTAATAATGACATGTCATCCCCTCGATAGAAGAAGAATACCAACATCAGATAAAAATTTGTTCAACAATTTGTATTCTAATCTAAATCTATATTTATGTATTAGGTATATTTCCAATAAATGGCGAGCACACTGTTTTGGTTCAATTGTCCATAATTGTCCTTCACTGCAATTAGTCCTGCACTGTGGTTCTAAAACAGGGTTGTCCAAAACAATAAAATAATTTACATTCAGTCCATCAATCAATTACTTACTTAGGTACACAGACGTGGGCTGTTTATGTATGAAACTTACTAGGGTACTTTGTTCGAAAACGAGAGTAACAAAAAAACTGATAAAGTGCGAGTCGGGGTACTCGCGCACCGAGGGTTCCGTACCACACCACCACAGAATAATTCAACACATTCTGGGCATGAGGTTGACTACGAAACTCAACTTCGGCGCTGACATCGAGTCTAAGGCTCAATCTGCAGCCAAAAAGCTGGGCATCTTAAACAAGGTGACGCGATACTTCACTCCTGAACAGCTCTTAATGTTGTATAAAGCTCAGGTCCGATCGTGTATGGAGTATTGCTGCCACATGTGGGATGGCTCAGCTAAGTATCAACTAGACGCTCTCGACTCAGTTGAACGTAGAGCCAGGAGGCTCATTGGCGACAGTAAGCTGGTAGAAACCAAGCTTCATAGCCTAGCCCACCGCCGCAGAGTAGCCTGCTTGTCGGTCTTCTACAGATTGTACTTCGGTGAGTGTGCACAAGAGCTGCATGAGCTCATCCCACCTTCCCCTTTCTACTTTCGGACTTCCAGACGCACCGCGGGATACCACCCCTTCTTGGTTGATATCCCACGTATCCGCACTAAGCGCCTTTCTGATTCTTTTATAATGTCCTGCCTGCGTCAGTATTTCCGAGCACTTACAACCCGAATTACTTCAAAGTAAGAGTGAATAGGCTTCGTCTGGGTAAGCTCGCTACATCTTCGACCCCATCTTTGTCCTCAGGACAGGATTGAGGTCAAGAGCAAACCCATTTAAAAAAAAAAAAAAAAAAAAAAACACATTTTTTTTTTACCCCCATAACATAGTAGGACGTACTCACCTACCTACACATAGGTATTTGATGCGCATACCCTTAGACCATATAACTAGGGACCAGCCTCGCGTTTGCATTTCCCTCTTCCAAGTAACACGATCAATTGATCATGTGCATTTACATACAATTTCATCCATCACTAAACGAGACAGCCTAATTGCGAAACAATAACTTCAAAATTGTCTCGTTAGGAGTTCACACGAGACTATACAGGGTCCAACTTAATATGCTGACACTTTTTAAGGGAATGATCAGACCATGAAACTGAACAACTTTCTCTATGGGACCGACATCGAAATCGAGAAAAAGAAATCTACTGTCCCATACAAAACTGCAAACCGACTCGAACCAAATGTATGAGATAGCTGTTTTTTTTTTCGCGATTTCGATGTTGAAAAGAAAGTAATAGAGAAAGCCATAGAGAAAGTTGTTCAATTTGATGGTCTGATCATCACCTTAAAAAAGTGTCAGCATATTATTAAGAAGGACCCTATATATAACGACACTGCGGTCGCAGAGTGTCGCGCGACCGTAAAGTCTATGAGAGCGACCCTCTGCGACCCACGGCGACCGCAAAGTGTCGCTCGTCTGTAAGAGCCCGTAGTTGTTTCCTTGTGGCTTCCACTCGAGTCGAGGACGATTTCGACATTTCTGTTATACAAATTATGTCAAAAACATCCTCCACTCGAGTGAGAAAATGTCAGGAAAACAACTAAGAATACGGGTGTTAAGATTTTTGATTTCAAAATAAGAATCTAAAATTTTATTCCAATATTTTAGATTAGGCAGGTATTAATTATTATAAATATACATACGTACCTTTATTAATAAATTTTATTAGGTAGGTATCCCACTGCAGGTTTGCTTGGCAAATGCCTCTTCTGGTTCACTAATGTTTAACACAAAATCAATAAGCAAAACATCACTTCTCAAGCAACGTTTAACAATGTTTCATTTCACAAACTAGTGATTTAACAAAGGTGTTAATACACATATTTACTTATCGAAAGTAGTCATTTAGCAAATGCATTGAATTATATTATGTTTATAGTTAAAACAACATTTCAACATCAGTTATGCGACAACAATCTTATTTACCAAATCAATTATTTAGCAAACAACGATAAATCAATTTTTATATCACAAAACGTTATTTGCCATTTTTCAAATTCATCTACTAAACTTGCTGCAACTTCATTTTAAACTTTAATTTCAAATATTTTAATAATGTTCGTCAGTCTGACGATCGTTCTACGTGACTAGATTGATGGCCCAGGAGTGCTATTTTTGAATCTCATTCGGTGAGCTCAGCAGTTGAAAATGTCCATAATACTATGGAGATACGCATCTTTCTACAGCTGATTTGACTTTCAAAAATCGCACTCCGAAGTATGATTTTTGAGAGTCAAATCAGCAGTAGAAAGATGCGTAGGTCCATAGTAATTTTGACATTTTAAACTGCTGAACTCAGCGAATGAGATTCAAAAATCGCACTCCTGACTGACGCGAGAATGAGCGTGTAACACCCGTCTTTCATGGTGCTTCATGTATAAAACATACATGAACGCTAAACCAAGCATACATATACGCAAAAATGCAGCATGACATACTAACTAACCTAACCTAGTCTAACCATAACCTACAGTTTTGATGTTACCTTTCTGACCCCTAAGCAACAAGCAAATAAGCATGCACTCAAGCAATGATGCAAGCAAGCATGCACACAAGCATGCAGACACACAAGCATGCAGCAAGCAAGCAAGCATGCAGCATGCAAGCAGGCATGCACATGCAAGCAAGCATGTTGATGCTCCGCTCGCTTCGCTCGCTCCGCTAAGTGTTATACATGTTCTAACCTAACCTAACCTAGAATTCGACAAGCTCCAATATGTTTTTCTCAGGCAGGGGGCTTCCGCCCCCCGCACCCCCCGAGCGGGGGGCGCAGCCCCCCTGCACCCCCTAACATGCAGACAAGCAAACAAGCAAGCAAGCACACATGCAAAGATGCAAGCAAGCATGCACACAGGCATGCAGCAAGCAAGCAAGCATGCAACATGCAAGCAACCATGCACATGCATGTACAGACAAGACTGCGTGGAAGAGGGGTGCTCGCTGGTTCGGTTTTGTGAAATGAAATAATGTGATCATCGATATTTGTAAAAGGTTGTTATATTTTGTAATTTGCTGATCAAACAATAAAATATAGGTAAAACGAGTTTCTAACAAAAGATGAATGTTTAAATAATACAGTTTCGTATCGAAGTGTCTTGAGAATGAAATGTTGCAATGTGACAATTTGACAACTGATCACAAAATTAAATAAATGGTTTGTGAAACCTATTCCTACTAAATGATGATTTGTGAAACGACTCATTTTTAGAACGTTGTGTATTTTTTAAAAAATTGTTAAACAACTGTCGTTCAAACGGCAGTGACCCGCCTCTTCTCACGAATATTATAATGGTGAGTAGGAGTGGGCCATACTCATGCGGTATATGCCAGAAAGAACCTATGAAAAAGAAATCATATTTGGACAGCCCTAATCTAAATTACGAATGCAAGCACCGGACCCAATAATGTTGTATAGACATTAAATTTGCTTATCAACTCAACCGCGCCGCAGTGGGCCGGTGTACCAATATTTTACAATTAGCCCACTTTGATTCCTATTTACTAGTGTGGTCAGGTGGAACTTTAGTACCTACAGGTTTCGGAATTGGAGAGAAATAGGGGTACCATATTTGAAATTCCATGCCTAGATTTTGATCCTAACACGTGCTACAATCATTTTATGCGGCTTAGAGTCCGCTCGTCCTGCGGCTCGCTTGGCGGCAGATTGACCACGGAGACCAGGTCCACCAGGTTACAGGGGGGCCGCTTTGGAGCTTCGCTCCTACACGTAGCTTGGCCTTTGGCCTCGCGGTCGGCTGGGCCTATAGATACTCTAAGTTATGCGGTAACTAGAAAAAACTTAGCATAGCATAGCATGCTCACGGCTATATTCCCCGAGAGGGTGTCAGAGATTTTCTGAAACCTCAGAACTGAAATTGGATTGAAATTTGATTAGAACTGAAATTGGATTAGGATTGAACTTCGAATTTTTAAATTAATGACGTAAAAGTTAAGTCTGTGCTTGCCTTTTTTACAGGAAAAGGAAACGAGCTCATGCAGCCATATCAGACGTAAACAGTTTCATCGCTTAAAATTATTCTTAAATAATGAAATATTCCAGATGTAATAAGCATCTTTTTTGATCGTCTTTTCTCTTTTTTTAAGATTTTAACATAGACGTAAACTCTAGCAATAGACTTGCCCTTCCATATAGAAGCAACATGTTCCACTTGAATGAGGTGTACACACCTGATTGATGTTCCCGAGTTCACTTCGTCACTATGGCAATGACAGACCGCAATGTGTCATTTTGTGTTGTTTTGTGTGACATGTTGTTTGTTTGAACGAGCTTGTCTATCGCTAGAGTAATATGTCTATGGATTTTAAAGATAATCATTTTGACCGTACCTATCTCGCGAAAATCTGGAAAAACTATCATTAAATAATATTATAGTTTGGCTATTTGCAACCTTACAATACCGAACTTTATAAAAACTGTGACACTAGTTATAAAGTTCATTCCCACGCAGAGCTGTCCGTTATATTATGATAAAAATAGTTGGACATACTTTGCATGGCCCAGTTTAAGTCCGCTTAGAAAAGCAAGGACCCAAACCCAGTGTCCTTATTCTAGCCCTACAACGCTAAATAGCTTATTTTGGAAACCTACCTATTACTTATTCTTCTTATCGTGTGGGCAAGCCCTGGTTTCAGAGTTTATTTAAACCGCCTTACGGCCTCTGACGTGGTTTTTATGTAACTACTAATAAGATAGATAGATGCTCTTAACCATTAGACCATGGTGGCAGTGGGGCATGGAGGTGGGTACCTACTACTACAACGTTACCTACATCATGGTGTCCTATCCCATACAAATGAAATTTTTGTTAATAAAATGGCAATATATGGCGTTATGGTATCGATTTGTAATTAATGTTTACGTAAAAGTGTAAATTGTTACTAAAAATACATGATCTGACTACAAAAAAATCTCATGAGCCTCGGAAAATCAAGCAATTTACTTTGCCCGAAGACTGCCCGAGTTACGGCAGTCGTGTTCCATTGTTTGACGTGGGGCATCTGTACTGTATAGTATTATATAATCTGCGCCTACATGATGCCTAGAGGTGCTCGTGACTACAAACCTGGCATAAAATGGCACGGCATGGCTTGGCTACTATCATTCTGAGCTATCATGTGATAAAAAATGGACGAACCATGACACCTATTGGCGCCCGATTGCGCTAATTTATAACATCGAAGTTCAATCCTTATTCAATCGCAGACTCTGTTCTAATCACATTGCAATCTAGTTACTATCGGTGGGTCAACTGTGAATTCCGTATCGCGCTAAACATGACTTATTTACAATGTGATTCTATTCTATTCTATTTTTAAAATATGGCTGCCATCTTGGTTTGTGATGATTTCGCCAATGTCGAGTTTTTGTAGCAAAAGTGCTTGACGTTGTACGGTTATGAAGATATTTTGGTGACTTCAAGGGTTGTTCTTATAAAAGAACAATATCCTGAGCCACCACTGGAGTTCCACTGTGGACCGGGGATGGGGCAACCGACGCGCACGTGACCATCCAATAGCAGAGCCACAGAGCAACTCTACAATGTGATTGATAGCCTGGAACCTCTAAGCGGTCTGTCAAACGGCTGTCATGAGCTGTCAAATCATTAGCGCGATACTGAATATGTAAAAAGTTGTGATTCGCATGCGGACTATTACGTTTCAGTTATTTAGCGCGATCAGAACAGTATAAATTTGCCGCCGAAACACATGTAGGTAATGTGAATTACCCGTGGTTCTATTGGTAGAACTACGGGCCAAGAGAATTGTCCTTGGTAATACTAGTAGAACTATCTCGGTAGGACCACGGGAAACAAACGTAAAAGAAAAATGGAAAAGGGAAACGCCTATCCGGTCATTTCATAGACTAAGTTCATAACAACAAGACCACACAAACTAGAATACGGCTTCACGAAGCCGCGGTAAAATTATGCAAATGGGAATTTAACTTGTCCGAACTCGGGAACTTCTTTACCTTTCAAGTTTCAACGGTTTTGCTGAGAAAAAGATTTTTTTTAATGTTACGATGGGATGCAACGTTCTTTTTGAACTACCATTATATTTATGTACTTGGGGCGCAGTCTTCGTTAGGAAAGTGTAGCCGAAACACACGGACCTGAAAAAAAGACGGACGTAATCTCGTCTAATCACGAGTGAAGCACCCATTTCTTTAGGTCCGTGCCGAAACATTTAACTATTATGAAGTTATCCGGTATAATAATTATATACTTAGGTAGGAAACGTACCTATTTTGTAACACATGAAGCAATAAAATACTATGACTATGACTAATACCTTAGATTATCAAGATAGACAGTCAAAGCTACGAAAGCGTCGAAAAAAATAGGAACCAGTACTGGTTCCAAAACCCTATACATATACACGCACACATACATAATTAGTATGGCGCCTCACGCACACCAACCTAAGAAAGTTAGCCCCTTTTGTTTTATACGGAACAAGTGTGAGGCTCATTCTAGACATACATTTTCTAAGACTAATACCTAATTATTATTATAACCCGCAGGGCAGCTTGTGGCGAGCTGTTGATGAGTGGCAACACCACGGACCCAACTCTCCAGATAGACGCGGGCCCGAATTGATTTGGCCCTTCACCTCCTGAGAACGCAAATGCGCGCTGCATACAAACGTAGTCTGGTGATATTTTCAATACTATCCAATTAAAGTCAATACTTACTTAAAATTTTTCAGAATTACCTAATCTACAAACTATAATCTCTATGTTTGTATGAAGTCAGATTTCAGTCAGAAAATATACAGTTTTAATCTACGAATAAAGAGTTTTAATGCTAGGATTAATAAAGATTTGTATGGAAATCTTTGAGGCACTTGTAACTTTAAAACTATACATTTTAACGAATAGGTACTTACTGGTACTTACGTACTTTTTGGTCACCGTCTGCCATTTTGACAAACTAGAGACATTTGTTACGGCAGGCATCCCAAGTGGTCCCGAGTCCTGAGTCTCTCCGCAATAGTCCAGATTTCTCTGTCGGCGGTCCACCCAGTTCACTCCCACAACCCTAGTACTTAAAATGATGTTCTTGTCACGACTTTGCGCCAAGCAAGCGTGGTCTGTCTATGAGTGTACCTACCTATTTGCATACCGTAAAACTACACAACTATAGTCCTGGGGTGCAAGTATGGTCCAATTTTCTGTCACCACTCAGTTACCCAAATGCGAAACATAACACCATGTCGCCATCTAAACAGTTGTTCTGTTCATCTGTATCTTTGTCTACAATAGGAGCTATCCAAATTTTTAATGACGTTATGTGTAGCAATTTATTACGGCAAGAAAACTGGACCATACTTGCACCCCAGGACTAGAGTTGTGTGTAGTTTTACGGTAGGTACTTAATGCATTCAGGGATAGAGGCACGATTATCCCATTGCATTTAGATAAAAGTGTCTCGAAGGGGCCTAAACTGTGTCTCCACGCAAGCTTTCCAAAGGTCCGGGCAGTATTGGCGTTAGGGTAGGGCCCGGTTGGGCGACCGCCCAGGGCGCCAGAGGTGAAGGGGCGCCGGAGGCCGGATCCCTTTTGTCTGTCCATCCATCCAAGTTGCATATTGTGACTTGTAGCAACCATTAAGATTTAAGAAAACATCTGGTGACATCACTAAGTGGCAAACACAAGAAAAGAATGCGAACTGTTGGGTACCATTACCTACTTTTGTTTACGACTCCCCGCCGGGTATTCCCGATAAACAATAGAACAGAATTTATCATCCTATCCCTTTTTTAGTTGTCATTGTATTGTTTTTATTTTAAAAGAGCAGTTGTTTTTGACTATTACGAAGTGAACAATAATTTTTACTCAATGAAGTGTTTAATCAGTTGAATTAGGTATAGCGTACCTACTCCGTATCTTGTTTTGTCCGTACACAGTATAATAAAAGATTCTAGAAAAGATTCCAGACCTTCTCGAACTCTCTATAGGCTCGAAATCAGATATCCATGATGACTGTATAGTGTGTGATGAATTCATTAATTTTAAATTCAAATTTTTCCCGATGACAGTTTATTTTTTATATTTCGTATATGAGCGTACATGGCGGCCGCGTACCGGAAAGCGCAGCGTGGGTAGGCCCCCCACACGGTGGACCGACGACCTGGTGAAGGCGGCGGGAAACCGTTGGATGAGGGCGGCGCAGGACCGGTCGTTATGGCGATCCTTGGGGGAGGCCTATGTCCAGCAGTGGACGTCCATCGGCTGAGATGATGATGATGATGATGATATGAGCGTACATACAGGAACTGTATCCAGATGTACAGATAGTACCTACTGCGAATTTTAATTAGTATACCTCACAAACGTGAGCCGTACCTAACTGGAATTAGATTTGATGTAGATGAGGCATAGGAAGTTCAAAGTAGGGCGGAAATTTCTTTCTTTGTCTCTTCAATTTGAGCATGCCAAAATTTCATGAAGGTATGTTACCCGATTGTGGCCGAGCTTTACAAAATTAATCTTTATGTATCTTTTGAACTAAGTATTAAAAGCTTGAAATGTTTACAAAAAATGCGTTATGGTGGATTTTCCAAGACATACGTACTTAACTACTTAATAAAAAAAAAGTGTTTTGTTTTTGTTCTATAGAAAAAACAGTAATACCTACACACAACCTTCAAACTTGGTGTATAGTGTATACCGGGGGTGGCCAAGACGTCGACCGCGTCGACTTTTATGATAGCCTCTTCGCGGCCATTCACCGCGCCATTTTCCTATTTCTATTCCAAAAATTCCAAAGTTTCGCTAAAAATTTTGGCTCTTTACATGTGGAATTTAAAATCTTACTGCTATCAAATTTAAAATCTATAGAAGACGTCGAAACATCATGGCTTTACCTTTTAATGCGGGGAAATTAACATTAAATTAAATAATTTTATAGGGAAGTTAAAATCGGTCGATAATTTTTTTCATAGATTAATTGATGCTAAATCTGTTGTGGTCCAGGAGGGAATATTCGTACTTTGATACCTACTTACTAACAACATAGTTTTTGAAAGTATCTAGATGTTTGAAAACTATGGCAACTTTTCATATCGCCTACAACACTTAGAGTGCGAATCAACGTTTTCTATGATGTAACGAACATCGTTCTCGGTTAACAGACGAGAATTTAATAATAACAAACATAGTTTTTGAATGTAGACCGCAGAAATACAAAAAAATATAAGAAGTCAACAATTAAGGGGGCCTCCATACAAGATTCAAAACTGTTTTTTTTTTCGTTTATTGTTTATAGGCTAAAACGGTAATAAATACAAGCGTCAATTTCCGAGTCCCGACTCGCACTTGGCTGTTTTTTTAACATGGGTTTGGACCTCAGATAAATTAACAGGAATGGATTGGAAATGATCTCTCATTTCTACGCAAAAAAGTCTGTCAATTTTGCGGGGGTGAGGGGGGAGGTTTATATACTGGCGCGGGACGCGCGTCAACTATTTTTATATGACGGGTATGCTCACTGAGCATGCGTCTTTGGCAGAGGGGTACGCGCGTAATATCGCATCCATTCCTGTTAATTTATCTGAGGTTTGGATATCAGATAGGGGGCGCCGTAGTTATCTCGCCCAGGGCGCTAGTAGTGCTAAAACCGGCACTGGGTCCGGGCTACGGACAATGAAATACCAGCAGAGATAAAATAATAAAACAGTTTGAGAAACTTTGGGAAATTACGTGGACTTTTTGACGTGTCCTTATAATGCACATAATTATGAATGGTCTTGAAATCAAAGGATTGAACATTTACTATTGGCGCTAGTAGTCAAGAAACTAATGTCAAAGTATAAGTATTTTTTGTTAGTTCCATATTTCGCCACTTACACACAAAGCTACATCTGAAACTAGCTGTCAGTGCAATATGTTCCGGTTCCGCAACCACTTGCCACTTTAACGTAAAAGCACCTTTTGTACTATTTTAGACAATCATTGGAGCTTTTAACCCCTAATATCATATTGTGAATTTTAAATGTTAAATAATGGAAAGGAATATGATATGCGCAATACATTAAAAGAGAAATATTGTAATATGTTTTTCGACAAATACTTATGCCGAACAAGAATATTTAGGTAGGTAAATGAAAGGAAAAAACATAACAATACGTAATGTTTCTCAATTTATTTTAAGATCAATTCGCATCACGCTTTCTAAAGGATTTCATTCTAAATAACGGAATTTTATTCATCCCTGTTTTTTGGATACACTACACCACTGATTGTAAAATTGTAGGAAAAACGACTGGCAACTGTGGCAACTCCGTCTTGAACAACTGTCATTGTTGTCATAGATTAATATGTATATTGGGTATAGATAGGCACAAGTCGCCTGCGATTTTAGAACGGCTTAATTATTGTCGTTGCCCCTTATTAGCGCATGGGGGAGCCACATTGATAAATAAATAGAAAAAGACGGCCGGCCGATACGAGGCTCGAACCATAAGCACCCGATTCGTGAGCCGGTTGCCTAGATAAATGATGGTAGCCACGACATTCGTCAAATTCTTGTTTCGTCAAATTCTTATTTCGTCAAATACTACATTCGTCAAGTCCTTGTTTCGTCAAATTCGCTTTTCGTCAAATCTAAGTACAGTTATGTAGAATAGATGACCGTGGCAAACTTCGTACCGCATTAGAATCTTGCCGGCACACACTTGGTCGTTTGTTTAGCCTATGTTCATCACGGATAATGTAGCATTAGAAGGGACGATTCAGACCTACCGGCTCTCATGGCGCCGCGTCGGAATGGAGCCGTACGGCTGCCGCTCCGACGGACGCGAAGGCAGCCGATCGCATGTCGACGGTGCCGGCTATATGTCGCAGAATCCGTCGGCAGCCGTACGGCCGTCGCTCACCGTGACGGACCCACCATACCCCTGGTGGTAGGGTGGGATCCAACCATACCACTATAGTAGTGATGTGACCATCATGTGTACCTGCATGTACCTACACGTTTGAGCATTGAGATGTACCAGGAGAGCAGAAGTGTACAAGAGGTTATTATTTAGGTAGGTATTATTTTTCAACTTTTTAGTTTTTTTTGAAGGCGGTTTTAATTTTTTTTAATTATGTGTTTTTTTTTAAGCCGATTACCTTATAAATAATATATAATTATTTTTAGTTTTTTTTCCTTATTGTCGTTGATTGTCCATAAGCTTAACTCAAGCGGACATGACGAAAAGCGAATTTGACGAAACAAGGACTTGACGAATGTAGTATATGACGAAATAAGAATTTGACGAAACAAGAATTTGACGAATGTCGTGGCAAGGCAGTGTTTGATATGGGCGAAATCTCTCACTACTACAGCGCAGCGGTGAGGTGTAGCGCGCTGTCGCTCATAGTGCTTCGAAACGTCACCGAGAGATGGCGGAAGCTGTCTTTCAGCGTTCCACTTCGTTTGCACTAAGATATCATAGCATGATTGTTGTCAGTTAGCCGGGCAGTGCCTCCTACTTTGTTTAATTTATTTAATGACTAAAACACACAAGAAACAATTCAGAATATTTCAAGGAGTTGTGTTTTGAACACGGCTTTAAACTACACTTCCCTTTCTAGCCTGAATAAATTGGTAAGTTCATAAATTTTCATGTTAATTACAATGCAATTCGCGTATGTATTTTCTAATAAATAAATTGATTTTCTAACTTAAAGTTGTGTCTTTAACATTATAATTTGATCGCCAATGCAGTTTATAAGAGTGCTTTAAACTCATAGTTTGTTAAATGGTACAACAAAAGTGTACCAAATATTTTGAAATAAACATAACTTATACAATATTCTTTATTTTCACACCAAAAACTTTAACTCATTCTTGCTCTTCAAGATAACAAAGAAGTGGACATATAATACCCTCTTTATTGCACCGCAGTTAAGTAAAAACACTACATAGATAACACACCTACCTCTATTAAGGCGTATCTGCCCTGGACCACGACTCTCCATACTAATCGATGCGAAAGAGCGCGTGGCTCCGGTCAGAATTTAGCTGTTTTCTTTGAAAAATTTGATGATTTTTTATAAATTTCTAAAAAGTAAGAAAACCACATCATTCTAAATTGTATTGTGAACAATATTGTAAATTTTCATTTTCTTCCGATTCAAAATGTAAGAGCAAAATGGTTACAATGGGAAAAAAAGGGGTGACTTTAGAGTCCCTTTTCTTAGGTTTTATTAATTAAATCGATTTCTAGAAAAACCACATCACTTCTCATATCCTGTAGATGATTCCGTTTATTTTTCAGCTCAAAAAGTGCCATAGTTAATGAATAAAATGGTTACAAAATTACCCAAAACCGGCAGGTAGCCCCTTAACCTTTGAAGTCCCGAAGTCGCGATATCCGGTCAGCTGATTTTGATCCTCTACGTCCCGAAGTCGCGATATCGCGACCTATGATTCTAAGCCATTCTGTACTTTATTTCTTTATTCTAGGGATTATTTTCACTTGTATAGACTGGTCAGTAATCAGGTAAGGATATAAGCTTTCCATTGGTGTACAATACTCATCACTGATTGGTCTAAGTTCAAAGTTATTAGCAGTTGAAATCAGTTGTTCTTGTGCAAACCGGTTTCGCCGGCGGGCGGACTTCGGGATGCAGAGCAGTTTAACATTTTGGGTGACCGGGACGTCAAAAGTTAAGGAACATAATTGTTTCCTGCAATTGTCTTACAATTGCCCTCTTGATTGATATCAATAGAATAATACAACTATACAGGGTGTAAGGAAAAGTATCATTAACCAACTTTTAATACGGGAGCCAACCTGTCAGCACAAAAAGAATCAGCTTTTCCATACTAAACTGCAGTGCCTACTCAACTCAAATGTATGAGACAGCAGTTTTTTGTTGTTCTGACAGGTTTGCTCACATTGAAAGTTGTTGAGTTTGTAGAGTATGTTGTTTAACACTTTCGCTGCTAAGCTCAAAACAATGACATTCGCGCAGTGCTAACACTGTGGAATGCTATACGATTCTGACTCAAGGTGTGAGTCATGAGCACTGCGGCCCATAGGTCGCTGACCTACCAGGTAGGTCGTCAGCAGTTAAAGTGTTAAAGAATGATGCTTTCCCTTACACCCTGTATAGCCTAGTCACTTTACGGAGTTTTGTTAGGAGGGGTCTGAAAATGATGACTAACAATGATGACGTAATGATGATGATGATGAGAAACTATCTTATTATGTTCTTTCGTATGCACTATTAGATAAAAAGTTTGTTTTTTGAAAATATAGGTCAAAATTTTACTTTCTTTTGAATAATTCTTAATTTAATTTGTAGGTGTCAGCTCAAGTATGTTTGCAGTTTAGTATAAAAGAGCAGAATTTTTTTTTCGCGTTTTCGTTTTTGGTGCCATATAGAAAGTTGTTCAGTATGACGGTCTGATCATCCCCTTAAAAAAGTTTCAGCATATTAAGACGGACCCTATAGATAAGAAGATCAAATCAATTAAACTTTCACTGCCATGCAAAGAGTAACCTAATTTATTTATTTAATTATTATTATTATGTGTCTTACGATCCGTAATCACGGGCAATTAAGTCCCGGACCTTTGGAAGGCGTGCATGGGGCCGAAGCCAACATGTAGAGGCCCGTTCAAAAGACAAGTTAATCTAAATGTAAGGGATACACATGGCGGATACCATCTCCGAGCGCACAATATGATACACACGAGGATGATCGGTGCAAAGACTATTGGAGTACGGCGCTATGGCCGCGATGGAAAAATAAGGTCTTGGGCTATGAAGGTGAAAGTTGGATGGATGGATACTGGGCTATGGGAGGAGACTAACGGACGCCTGCCATGACAACTAGTCTCGAAATTGTAAATAGGGCAGGCGGTGACTCGCCGACTCGTCGAGTGGGCCCCATAAAACGGCCGCACGCACAAAGTGCGACAATGGGGCAACATCCCATTGAGCGGCTAAAGGTTGTCGAGAGGTGAGGGCACCGGTTTCACCATCGCGGGGTTTACCCCCGTGAGTGGGTTTCCCCGTTATTACGCCATTACGTGCAATACACTTCCAACCTGGAGCATAGGTTCTCTGCTCTTGCGATTCCACTCTGGACGGCCAATGAAGGCAAGCCAGAGGTAGGGGGGTGTGTTACTGTCTGTATGTGTGTGTGTGAGCGCATGTCTGTATGGTCCCCCTGGATAGGGGTTCGCGGTGTCGCCACTCACCGTCAGCTCGCCCCGCGGGGTTATTATTATTATTATTATTTATGATACACTAGCAGCTTAGAGCTGATGCGTGTATATCACTGCACTTGTTTAGTTTCTTAAGTATTGGTCAAGTCTATTTTTTAATGAGTATTTTAATGATGTTCCAGTACTAAAATGACAGAAGACTTCACTACGCTGAGCAATGTGTCTCCGGTGCTGACTAACGAGAGACTGAGCAAGGCTCTAACCAGGTGGTTCGGGGAGGATGTAGTGTTTTCACACTGGGAGGTACGTGCATTCTATGGTTAACGAAATAGATTTTTTAAGGGGGCAACGAGTCTCCAATGCTGTCAATTGTATTTTGTAATATTACTATAATAACGATAGCTCAGTCGGTACTCGGTAATGAATCTGCCCACTGTGCCGAGGATCGCGGGTTCGAATCCTTTTTTTTTTTTTTTTTTTAATTTTATTCTTTTTTGGGGACTTTTATACGCATGTATATATCAGTCCCATCGTACCCTGATCTTTTTTACATCAACCAATGAGAAAATAAATCACTGATTCACTGATGAAGTCACAAAGGTGAACAACTTTTTAGTTTCATCGGAACTAGGGCTAGCTAACACATTGTGGAAAGCACCTACATCAAGTTTGTTCAACCTCAGTTCCTTCATCAGTGAATCCCGCGCTAGCTTGAACTTGACACACTCCACCAAAAGATGATACACATCCTCTACCGTATTACACTCCTCGCAATTTGGGGAATCAGCCTTTCTCATGAGGAATGCGAACTTTCTCAGTGGCATGTGTCCAGCTCGAAGCCTGTGTACTATCAACTTTCTTCCCATTTTAACATTAGTAAACCATGGTATGAGAGGTGGCAGAATTCTGTATAGACTTGTACCATATTCCTTTATCTTTGCATATTTCATTAAAAGATTCCGTCCACATCTCATAGCATTTTTTTTTACATTTAGGTAATATCTCAGAGTGATTCGGCAGAAAGGTTCGAATCCTGTAAGGAGCAAAAATTTTTATGCTGAATATTAATATTTGTACCCCATGGATGTTTGTTTCTATGTCTAGGTTAGATCCAGAAACTTTATCCCTCAGTCGTCTCCTATGTTATCCAAAATATAACAAACAGAAAAAAAGATTCGCTTCGCAATAATAAAAAAGTTGCTTAATTTGTAAATATCATTCTTTTTATTTTCAGTATGTCGGAGATACAGGCAAAGGGGACTCCTACCTAAGCGAGCTAATCAGAATAAAAATACACGGCAAAAACCAAGATGGTACCGACCAATACATACAGGTGATATTGAAAAACATTCCCAAAAGCCTATCCAGAAGGCTCACATTCCGTAGCGACGAATTCTTTAGGAACGAAATCAATTTCTACGAGATCGTTCTGCCAGCTTTACTAAAATTCCAATCAAGTAAAAACTTGACAGATCCCTTCACTAACTACGCCAAGATATTTTTATCCTACTGCGATGGTGTTAACGACGTTATTTGTTTAGAAGACGCTTCGGTACAACAATTTGGGAGCGCAGTTCGTCAGGAGGGTATAGATTACGAACATTGCAAGCTCACTTTCAAAGCTCTAGCCCAATTCCACGCAATGTCCATAGCAATGAAAGATCAGGAACCGAAAGAATTCGATAAAATCCGAAACGCAATATTCGAGACTTACTATGACAATCGCTTATGGGAGTGGTATGAAAAGTTCTGGGAGAGAATAAGCTATGTAGCCATAGATGCCGTAGAAAAGGAATTCCCTGACTCAATTTATTTGGATAAAGTTAAGGAATTTGCTGTTCCAGAACGTTACAAAGACATGATTAAGGCAGCGAAGACTTATGAGACCGGTGTTATATCTCACGGTGATTGTTGGACAAACAATTTCTTGTACAAATACGTTGATAATAAAGCAGTGGACGCTAAGTTGATTGATTTTCAATTGACAAGATGTGCTAGTCCGATTTTGGATATCAGTTTTGTTATATACGCTTGTACAACTCAAGAATTAAGATTGAAACATTATGATGAGCTAATGGAGTATTACTATCATGTTTTATCAACACAGATTAAGGAGATGGGCAGTGACCCTAGTAAAGTGTATTCGTATGAGCTGTATATGGATGAAGTGAAGAAATATTCTTTCTTTGGGTTAGCGTTCAGTTTTGAATCTACTCCGTTCATCGTTTTGGCGCCAGAAGATGCCATTAATATGGAAATGACTGTAAGTTTTTTTTTGTTGGAACCACACCTTACTCTTGTCTTAACATTTTGTATGCATGTGGCTCCACTGTAGAGCCAGGCGAAAACATCCCGTCGTATGTGGCGGCTCCACTGTGGAGCCGCGGTGACCATAGGCAACTAGGACCCGTATTGTTTCGAAAATAGAGCGAATTATCCCGTGCAAGTGAAAAGAACGGCTAGCTATTAAACCAATCAATTGAATGAGGCGGTAAAACGTGACTTATTCACTCGAGTGAAAAAAGGTTCATGACCACAATAAAGTCGGGCGGTCGGCGGCCATTTTCAAGTGCTCAGCATACGACGGGAGTTCAAATAATATTTACATTTTATAATATAACTAGTGTTTTCCCGCGACTTCGTCCGCACAAATTATATACCAGATTTTATGTATCAGTTATAAGCTATCAAACAAAAAAAGTTTCATCAAAATCGGTTCAGTAGTTTTTGCGTGATGTGCGAACAAACAAACAAACTAACAATTTTGTCAATAGATGGCGCTGCACGTCATTTAAATCGCACTATCGAGTGTTATTTGATTTTATATGAAGTAAACCGCTACTTTTTTGATCCTCATGATTTTGCGGTTTTATAATAGTTAAGATTACGTAGATATCAAGCTTTGAAATTATTCATACAAAATTTCAAAGCCTTACATCTTCGTAATTATATTATAAATTGTAAATGTTATTTGATACGCGCAATATAGAGTTTCTAAGCTATTTTCCATATATAAAACATTACTTTTATTAATACCGTTTACGAGTGTTTTACGACAAAGTTTTGTATGGACTGAAACCACCTTAAATTCAAAGCTTTATATAAAATGCTGTTCAGTTGATTCTGCTCAGTTTTAACACCTTGTACAGACACCTAAACACAGCTAGTCTTTTATTTATTGTCTCTTACAACCGGTTCGTCGGTTATTTCAAACATATACAGAACAATAGAGTGCAGTGATAACATAATATTTACTTTGAACAATACTTAGTAATCTAAATAGATAAGGTAGATAAACAATTTATTTTCACAAGTAGGTAACACATAATATTGCAAACAACAAGTTTACAAAACAATAATACAACGAAACATAAAATAGAACACAATGTAATTTATTGTATGCTACAGCCTTAGATCAAAATAAAATTAATGGATAGGCCTAAAGCGCGGTAAGTTGAAGCAAACTACTGTTGCACTTGGTCCATACAAACTAGCGCCATTATCTGTCAAATCTAGGGCACTTGCATACAAATACAATACAATACAATTGTCCCATACAATTTATATGAAGTGACATTTTGGAGTCAGATGGCCGAAGTACAAAAAAGTGGATACGTCGATAAGGACAGCAATAAGTAGCGGTCTCCTTTTTTAACTAGAGCGAATTTGCTATGTGCATCTCTTACCGAGTGATATGACAAGACACGTGCTTCCTTCTAGTGCCTTCTCTTTCTACGGCGTAAGGCCTATCCATTCATTTTATTTTGATCTATGGCTACAGCAGCAAATAGGTCCCAGCTCAACCTAGACCTTGCCCAAAGCAGGGTGTTGATTGTCAGATGAAACCTTTTTAATAGTAGTCTGAAGACGCAGCCACCAATGAGTGGATAATGTAAACAAGTTTAGACACAGTATGAGAAAGAGTATCCTGTACTACATACCGTACGGACACCCCTGCCACCCACTAATTTTACCTTCAGCCCCCTCTGGTAGGAAGCATAAGCATATGCTCACTACTATATTCCCCAAGGAGGTAGTCAGAGATATTCTGAAACCTCAGAACATCCACGTTTCACCAGTAGTACCGAAAACTCTGTCCAGTGTGACAGTGACAGGGGGTGAGCCCGTGTCGCCACTTATAATGGACAGTGGGTACAATACATGCCTCGAAATTGAAGCATGCAGGTCTCCTCACGATGTTTTCCTTCACCGAAAAGCCAGTGGTGTTACAAATCGTACATAAATTCCGAAAAACTCATTGGTAAGAGTCGGCCTGGACGGGGATCGAACCATCGCCTCCTGCGCGGCAGGCAAGGTTTCTCGCCACTGGACCACCACGGCTTTTTTAGGTCGGCGGTAGAAAGCGTGGCGGAATATTTAGGCAATGACGTATTAGTGTCTCGCTTGCATTCGCTCAGAATCGCACAAGCTTACCTTTTGTGTAATAACTAGTGTTTACCCGCGACTTCGTCCGCACAAATTATATACCAGATTTTAAGTCAGATCATAAGCTATCAAACAAAAAAAGTTTCACCAAAATCGGTTCAGTAGTCTTTGAGTGATGCGCGAACAAACAAACAAACAGACAGACCAAATTTTTAAAAATGGTTGATTTCGAGTCAGGGATACCTAAAAACCAAATCGTAATCTTTTTTTGTAAATATCTTCAATGTACAGACACACTTCAGTTACAGTTTTATAATAGTTTAGATAGCTAAATGTACAAAGGGGAGGCCTTTGTCCAGCAGCGGGACATTGAACAGAATACTTAAAAAAAAAGTGTACAAGGTGTGGTAGTAGTGGGACGCAAACAATAAGTGATATATTAAATAAGTGTAAGTTTAAATGAAATATATTGAGAAAGAAAGTGATGTGATCAATAAACAGAAAGAATTAATATTTGAATAGGTAAATACATAACGTTTATCTAAAGATAGTATGATACGATAAATGCCTAACAGTTATGAAAATAACAAATCAATTTATAAATTCATGTATTTCTGGTTAAAATAGCATCGGATCTCGAAAAATGAAAAAAAAAAACAATTCCCATAGCTGGTTGCGAATTTCAGACTATATTACCTTTTTTTAAATACTTGTTTAAACATACAATTTTATTCGTCACAAGTGTGTTGACAAAAATCGTATGAAACTCATGACACTCTCGGCTCAAATTACGCCCTCGCCTGAGGTTCGGGCAATCCAGCCTCGAGTGTAATGAAATGACGAACTTAGCTCACTTGAATCATAAATAATATACTATTGTTGTTCCAGGGAGATGAAAAACTGAATATAATTGATGTATGGCAACAAATAGGACCGTTCAAAACCAAGGAGGGTAGGCTAAGGGAAGCTAACAACATAGTATTCTGCGTGGACCGTGGATACATATAGACCATATTTTTTGTTTTGTCACTCTCTGTCTTAACCTATTTGATTAGGAAAGAAAGTGACAGAAGTATATTAAGTAGTTAAGAAAACTCTTTGATACACGAATAATTTTAGTACAGCTTGGCCAAAAGAGTAGAAAACGGTGATAATATAAAAGAGTAGAAAAATATTAGAGGATGCCAGGTGGCCAAGGTGGCCATCGTAACTTAAGGTGGTTGGAGAGCTGTCAATTTCATACAAAACGTTGTCGTATAACACTCGTAGACGGTGTTAATAAAAGTAATGTTTTATATATGGAAAAATAGCTTAGAAAATCTAGTTTCCGCGAATCAAATAATATTTACAATTTGTAATATAATTACGAAGATGTTGATATAATTATTAATAAGTAATTAAGTATAATTATGAAGGGTTTGAAATTTTGTATGAATAATTTCAAAGCGTGATATCTTCGTAATAATATTATAAATTGTAAATATTATTTGATTCGCGGAAACTAGATTTTCTAAGCTATTTTTCCATATATAAAACATTACTTTTATTAATACCTTCTACGAGTGTTATACGACAACGTTTTGTATGGACGGAAACCACCTTAAGAGGATAGACGGGCGCCATCCATTTTCTTCTCTTTTGGCCAAGCTGTATGTACCTTATAGCCCAGTAAAATTAGACAAATCAGGAGAAATAATTCCCGGAGTTTTGAAACTTTTTTAAACGTTCCTTTGGTACGTAAGATTGAAGAAACAAAAAAGTCCTGGCAAAGGGGGGGTGAGCTCGAGGAAGGGGGGGGGGGGGGGCTCTAATGGTGACTTTTTTCAGTTTTTCGCTTATTTCTCGGAATCTGTAAGTCGTATCGAAAAGTTTTGTAGGTACAAATTAATTCTGACAAAATTTTCTACAAAGTATGTGGTATGCACTTTTTTCATAGGACTTAACCTTTGAGGGCTAGTGGGCCAAGAATTTCAAAAATTATGAAATTTGTATGGCGACCATTATGAAAGTTGAAGATAAAAAGAAAACGATTTCGTATTCATAATGAGCGACCCCTAAAACCCCTGGATACAAATTTTCAGTTGGATCGGTGAACCATAAAATGCTGTGTTGGCGTTTGAGATTTCCATGGCAGCCATCTTGGATTTCGATATTTTTGATTTTTTTTTTACCTCTAACCAAATCTGACCAGGGTCCTCTACAATATTTGTTTGAGGTTCATATCCCTATCTATCATAGTTTCCGCGGGCCGTTGACCTCATTCATCAGTCGACCTTCTGCGGAAGACAAAATATTCCTTTTATCACCAAGACCATCCTTATTATGGTCTCCGAAATAATTTTACTATACGTTGGTTGGGGGGAACCCAGTGAACAATTATCCGCCTATCTATCTACTATATCTATGGAAAGTGGGGATATGGTGGGGATCATAAACTTAATATGTGGGGATCGACCAGATACCTCCTATTGATCTCCGGGTTCCTCCTTAGGTACAAGGATGAGATTTATGAATCATCATAATTATGGATGCCCTGGTGATAAAAGGAATATTTTGTCTTCCTCAGAAGGTCGACTCCTGACGAATGAGGTCAACGGCCCGCCTTAACTATGACAGATAGGGTTATGGGCCTTGAACAAGTAACATAGAGGACCCTGGTCAGATTTGGTTGGCGGTAAAAAAAATGCAAAATATCGAAATCCAATATGGCTGCCATGGAAATTTCAAACGCCAAAACAGCAATTAATGGTTCACCGATCCAACTTAAATTTTGTATATAGGGGTTTTAGGGGTTGATCATTATGAATACGAAATCGTTTTCTTTTTATCTCCAACTTTCATTAGGGTCGCCATACAAATTTCATAATTTTTGAAATGCTGTTACTTTCTCGGCTTTGTAGCCCTCAAAAGTTAAGTCCTATGACAAAAGTTATAACATGTTTTGTAGTAAATTTTGTCAGGTCTAATTAGTACCTACAACACTTTTCAATACGACTTATAGATTTCGAGAAATAAGTGAAAAACTAAAAAAAGTCACCTTTAGAGCCCCCCCCCCCCCCCTTCCTCGAGCTCACCCCCCCCATTTCCAGTACTTTTTTTTTCTTCAAGTTTATGTACCAAAGAAACGTTTGAAATAAGTTCCAATGCTCCGAGAATTACTTCTCCAGAATGGCATTTTTCTGTCTAATTTTACTGGGTTATTAGTATATTTAGTTATTAAGATTTATATATCATTCCAATATGCACTGGGACCGCGTGGAGTTTGCCCCCTCCCCTTGTTTATTAGTGGAACACAGGTAAAAAATCAAATTAAATTCAATTTATGACTGAATCTTCATAAAATTGTCAGAGTGACTTCGACCTTTAGTTAAACGAAAAGTATGAACAGATACGGTATATCGCGCATGTCACTGGCAAAGTGACACTTTCTATTCTATTTTATTTTTATTTAATGGCGTTTCCTTGTTAGATTTCGCCAGTGTCAAGTAGTTTGAGGGAGTGTCTATCCAATCTCGAGGATTGTTTTTGAGTAAGAACAACTGAGAAGGATTTAGGAGCCTCGTGGCAGGCTGAGACCACGTGAGAGATAAGTGTTCGAGGCAAACCCTGCAACGTGACTCCAAATCCAAAGTGACACTTTCTATGCAAAATAAATTTTATTGCGCTATTTCGATGACAGTTAAAGTTGTTCCGGTTGATGGTCTGAAGCACTCCCTAAAAAATGTAACGCATTTATGTTTACACTCTTTACACCGTGGATCGGGATCGTTTTGAAGCTGAAAGGAGGCTATATATTCCATCAGCAGTACAATCGATTGGCATGTAAAAAAAAAGTTAACAATTGAAATTTAGAAAAACTCAAAAGTGTGAGAACCATTTGTACCTAAGCTTATCAGGCTGCGTTTCCACCAGAGATGTGCAAGGTAGCGAGGCGATGAGCGAGGAGACAATCCGCCAATAGCGCGCTCGCTCGATCACGTCATTGGGAAATTGAAGCACTATCATTGGCCGATTTTTTCCCTCGCTCACCGCCTCGCTACCTCACACATCTCTGGTCGACTCGAGGTGTCGACATCGCGTTCGCCTGCGTCGCTAGGAAAATAATTCCGCTCGTCAATCTTCGTTTGCGCAGAGCAGGCCCGAGTCCCCGTCAAAGCCCGAAGTCATTTTTTTATCAAAGGGTGCAAAGTCGGATAGCAGCGAAAAGGGCGCGGAAACAATTAGCCAATTAGCGTAAACGGATTGAAGGTGGCACATCCTGATTGGTCAATGTAATTTCTCCACTGCCTCCGTGGTCTAATGGTTAAGAGCATTGGGCTCCCCTGACACGGAGGTCGTGGGTTCGATTCCCTCGGGGGACACCTAGTGATATGTCACTTTGTGCGTTTTTCCCCAGTTGGTCAGGACATTGCAGGCTGAATCACCTGACTTTCTAAAAAGAATGATGATTCCGTGCTTCGGATGGCACGTTAAGCCGTTGGTCCCGTCTGCTAATCTCTGGTGGTAGTAGTCGTTACATAAAAAACCACGTCAGAGGCCGTAAGGCGGTTTGAATAAACTCTGACACCAGGGTTTGTCCACACGATAAGAATAAGAATGTAATTTCGCGCGCTATTAAAATTGATGTTCTGCGCAGGTACATCGATAAGACTTATATAAACCTACTTGTACTATGCGTCTGAGACGTTTTCGAACATGGCTTTAAATTTTTTTTTTATTTAACTACTTTTGTAACATTTTATCATCGTAAATAACTCTGCTATTGATGGCATATCACCTCATTCTGGCTTCAAACCGACCCCAATTCCACGGTGTATAAGAAAGAAAAGTATAATTTTATGAAGGCAATATATCTTGTGATATTAGTTACATTTTTTACAGTACTAAGTATACAAATACCTATTTTATTTTAAGTAACACAAAATCGTATTATCCGTTGTTAGATTTATATAAATATCATATTTTTCATTTGTTGACCAATCAATACAAAATGAATTAAGTATGTGTAAGTATTTTATTTATTTGTCTCCCACATTGGGTCACTGATGTAGGCGGTGTTTCAAAAGTAGGATGAAATATAATCGCGACCATTCCAAAGAAAGGACGATAGACAGTAAATCAATAGTAGATAGTCTATGGCATAGACAATCATAACGATGAATATTAATATTTGTACGCTGATAGACGGAACATCAGTGTAGCCGCGTATGAGATAGCGATAGTCAGAAAATCCTATACAATTAATATGAAGCTAGATGACTGCCACATTTCCAGTGGCGTATTCTCCTAAGGGCAAAATGGGCAAGTGCCAAAGGCGGCCGGTACAAGGAGGGCGGCCCGTAGGGTAGGGCCATGCGCATGGGAATGAAATTGTTGCCCAAAGAAATACAGTAGGTAGGCTCTGGTTTATCTTTTTATTATTTATGGTATTGCATGTATTAGACCAATAGAGTTATAACCAAAGCCAAATCGTTTTGCGGAAGAATTTCAAGCTCGCTTTGCTCGCTTCGCCCGCTCTGGTCTCAATTTTTTTTACCATTGCACTGCATACATAGACTGATATGAGTTCTAGCACAGCGAAGACGTATAAAGGAAAAAAATCGAGCTCGCTTCGCTCGCTCCATATTTTAAATGTTGCTACTACTTTCGCAAATAGTAGATTACACACCAAAGACAGGAAAGGAAGAAAGGTCTCAGATCTCATGTAATTTCGCCTCGGTCAACAAACATGTGATCTGAGGCTTCCAAATATATTTGCCCAGGGGGGTTATTGTGTAACTATACCCGATTCAATCGGTATCAAATCGACACGGTGTTTCGGCAGTTCTTGGCGATTTTGCTTCTTAATTTTTAGTTAATTTATCTCAGATAATGAACACGATGATCACAGAAACAAAATATTATTTAAAAATTGGCTAGTTCAGTCATAAAACGTTATCGATTTTGTAAACGATATAATCGGAAGCTTACACAATAGCCCTACTGGGCCGCAAAATATGTAAATACGTCCCTGCTCATTTCATGAGTCAGACAGCCGTCGTAGTACAAAAAAGTGGTGACGTCGATAAAGGACAGCCATAAATAGCGATCTCCTTTTTTAACTAGAGCGAATTTGCTATGTGCATCTCTTATTGACTGAATATGACAAGACACGTGCTTCCTTCTCATAGGCCAAGTATTTCGCTTACGCTGATAGACGTAACATCAGTGTAACCGCGTATGAGACAGCGATAGTCATAAAATCCTATACAATTTGTATGAAAATAGATGTCTGACTCCGGAGTCAGACAGCCGTCGTAGAACAAAAAAGTGGCTACGTCGATAAGGACAGCAATAAGTAGCGATCTCCTTTTTTAACTAGAGCGAATTTGCTATGTGCATCTCTTACTGAGTGATATGACAAGACACGTGCTTTCTTCTAGTTCCTTCTCTTTCTACGTTCCTTCTAATACCTTCTCTTTCTACGCCCATCCCTTAGTTTTACTTTTTTTTACATCCAAGAACTGCCGAGACTCTTCACCGTCATAAAATAGGAATTTCATACAACATTTTTAGTTCTCGTTTTCAACAGAATTGGTTTAATGTAAAATTATAAAATTGCACAAATGCAAATGCATGTATGCATTTGCAAATTGCATTTTTGTAATTTAACCTGCATGCTTCCATTTCGAGGCGTGTATTGTACCCACTGTCCATTATAAGTGGCGACGGGCTCACCCCCCGTCACACTGGCCAGTGTTTCGGTACTTCTGGTGAAACGTGGATGTTCTGAGGTTTCAGAATATCTCTGACTACCCCCCCTCGGGGAATATAGTCGTGAGCATATGCTTATGCTAATAAAATTGCAAAATGTCACGTGACTTGTCTCCCCTCTCCTCACTCTCGTCTCACGTGACCCCAAGTGACACTGGACGACAGCCCTTCCCCTAATTACCGCCACGTAACTTATGGAGGCCCCCTAAAGTCAAAACACAACAACATTTCAAATTGCTAACAATCGATAGAATCTAAATAACAAAACAACACACTTAACAAATAAATAAACAAAAGGTCGAATAACATAACAAAATTCCGAAAATAACTTCCAAACAATATTTGTTGTAATGTATACTCGAAATACGATCCGAGTTTACAAATGCTTAAAGAATAAAATATACTTGCTGCTATTTCTCTACTCATTTCTATTGTGATATTCATTGCATTTAGGTACCTTATGCAAATTTTACACCGCAGAGTATCACTAACGACATCTATTGAATATTGTTTATATGGAATTTTGAAAACGCCATATTATTTTTAAGAAGAAGAGAGGTAGAAGTAGAGACTATATAACTCTTATTAAAGATAATATGATAAATCATTTACAGTAGAAGATAATTTTTTAAAGAAGTTATAATGTACAGTGAATTTATTGTTGTAATTCTAACATTAAGTAAAGGTAAGTTCGTTTAGTGGCGCCACTGAGATATACTCTAGCGATAGACAAGCTCGTTCAAACAAACAACATGTCACACAAAATGACACATTGTGGTCTGTCATTGCCATAGTGACGAAGTGAACTCTGGGGTGCGTTCAGAACCTACGCCCAGAGTGCGCCCAGAGTGCACTCCGAGTGCAACTTTTCGCCCTAACGCCGTTCCGAGGCTCGGTGAAAAGCGTTCTACCCATAAGAGCGAGCGAGAAGAACAACCGCACCCAAAGGTTCTGAACGCAGCCCTGGAACATAAATGCGGTGCGCCCACCGCATTTAAGTGGGAACATGTTGCTTCTATGAAAGGGCCTGTCTATCGCTAGAGTATATGTCAGTGAGTGGCGCCCTCATCACAATATTTAAGATTTCTCAATCAAGAAACCATTAATTTAAAAAGTGCTACTCTAATACAAGGTGTAAGGAAAAGTATCATTTTAACCTTACCCATCAAACTGAACAACTTTTACGAGGCATTGCAGTTTAGCATGGAACAGCTGTTTTTTTTTTCTCCGATGGATGGGTTTTCTCCCCTTTGTAAAAGTTGTTCAGTTTGATGGGCAGACTCTTAGTTTAAAAGGATGATAATGAATGATATCAATTTAACCCTGCTACCATACCACAGAAACAACGTCATTGAATTTTGGCGAGTGCTATTATGTATCTTATTTCTAAGACTATAAGGTTGATTTTCCAGGGCCATCAGTGTCACCAGCTACAATAGACCTGGTGGACTGCGGGGTAGATCTGGAGATTGAGGTATATCGAGGAGAAATAGACCAAGAAACGTATCCCTGGTACGGAATACTATATTACTATAACTGTAAGTATTTTTGTATTTATTCGACCATTTCTATCTAAAGGGTTTATACCTCCGTGGTCTAATGGTTAAGAGCATTGGGCTCTTGACACGGGTTCGATTCCCACGGGGGACACCTAGTGATATGTCATTTTGTGTGTTGTTCCCCAGTTGGTTACATTGCAGACTGAATCACCTGATTGTCTGAAAAGAAAGATGATTATGTGCTTCGGATAGCACGTTAAGCCGTTGGTTCCCGGCTACTATCTCTGGTGGTAGTAGTCGTTACATTACAACCACGTCAGAGGCCGTAAGGCGGTCTGAAAAAACTTGGGGGTTAAAAGGTCCCATTGTTTGGTTTCCCGTTAATATCGCTGAAACTAGGCAGCAAAAAAAAAATTTCCATTTATATCCCACCATACCAAATATCCTTGTTATATCCTGGGGTAACCCCTTACACAAAAAAAATCGGGTCTTCGTTGACTGGACTATAACGCACATTCGCCAAGAGATTAGACCTGTAGCAAATAAATGACGATGATGATGTTGATGTTTGACAGATGACGACATGGGTGAGACTAGAGCGGTGACCCCAGTGGCGCTGATACACGAAGAGTTCGTGGTCGCCGCAGCCGCCGACATCGGCCCCATGCCCAAACACAACTTTAGGTAAGTAAATACAATGACGACATGGCTGAGACTAGAGCAGTGCCTACAGTGGCACTTATATATGAAGAGTTCGTGATCGCTACAATCGCCGACATCGGCCCCATGCCCAAACACAACTTTAGGTAAGTAAATACAATGACGACATGGCTGAGACTAGAGCAGTGACTACAGTGGCACTTATTTATGAAGAATTCGTGATCGCTACAATCGCCGACATCGGCCCCATGCCCAAACAAAACTTTAGGTACATAAATACAATGACGACGGTGGATTTTCACTGTGATTGGAAGGTAGAGGGTCCCACTATCCACATTTTGCCAAGGGCCCCACATAGTGTACCTACTTAGGGACGTCACTGTTTTAAAGGGAATAAAATCAGTATCCCTTAATAGGTCATAAGGGTAACAAGATTGAAAAGGTTAGGAACCGCTGCTCTAATTATTATAGGGCGATGACTCGAGTCTTGCTGGGCGAGGGGTGGGAGTCCGCCGGGCGGCGCGTGCGCAACTACGTGCTCCACCCTGAGTACGGGGAGACCTACAACACTATCGCTTTAGTGCAGCTGAAAGATCCCATCCGTAACAGTGAGTTATACATTTATATTAATAGCTTTTGCGATCACCGAAGTTAAGCGACGTCAGTTCCGGCAAAAATTTGAATTTGTAATGGAATAAAATCCAAAGTTGCGGATTTCTTTCATGCTATCTCGTCCCCGCAAAAAATGGCAGAATATTTTTTAGTATAACTACTCGCGTAACTCAGTTTTATTGTCTAAGTAGTGTCACATAGTTCCGTCAGATGGCGGTGTAACCAAATATTCGTTAGGCCAACTCAGAAATTCTCTGACAACAAGATGACTACTAACTTAATCGCCTCCACCAATCCGCACTGGGCCCGCGTGGTAGAGAATACCACACTCCCTCTTCGTGAGAGGATGCCTTTGCCCTGCAGTGGAATCGTACAGGCTAAAACATTAACAGTTTTTTGACATTGTACGATAACAGGCTGATGATGATAATCGTGGTGAATCTCGTCCCAAATACTTCAGTATCACAAGACAAAAGTCTTTGACCAGTGTGTATTGTCATTGACATATGGAAAAGAGACGTGGTCGCTCACTCAAGGCCTCACAAAAAGGCTGAAAGTCGCCCAAAGGGCAATTGAGAGGGCTATGCTCTGAGTTTCCCTGAGATATCGAATCAGAAATGAAAATATCCGCAGAAGAACTAGAATAGCTGACATAGCTCAAAGAATTGCTAATCTAAAGTGGCAAATTGGCAATGGGCGGGGCTCATTGCTCGCAGAACCGATAGAAGAGCTCTCAAGTTTTTAAGGCTTTTGGCCACTAGACCACAGCTGTTATAATATTGTTTTCACCCAACGATATCAATGTACTAATGTTTTCACCTCACAAGCTCGGAAAGATTCTGTGTATCATTCGAAATCTGAGTGCAAAAGTGCATTGTATCCGCTAGCGTGGAAAGAGTTTTTGAAATTAGAATCTTTCTATTCAATATTTTTCTATGCCGCCAATCCACTGAAAATGCGTCACTGGCCAGCACGAAAAAAAAACTTTTTAAAATGTTCTTTTTAGCAATTCACTTTTTTTCCTCGCTGTTGTGAGGTGAAAAGTTGTGTGTTTCGCTCGGCTGCAAAGTTATTCTGCGTCTCGTACCTTTGAAACCTTTGCTAAGCTAGGGTTTCTATTATTTGAACCACTCGCTTCGCTCGTGGTTCAATCCTAGCATGCTTCGCTTGCTCAGGTTTCAATACAAGTACTCTAGCCAAAAAGCAACTTTGCAGCCTAGCACTATTTCATTATGTTTGCAGAACAAATCAAACCACTCTGCCCGCCCCCAGACGTAATACGTAACCCAGAATTCTACGTTATCAAATACAAAAGTGACGAAGGTACGTGGCCACGTATCGTCTCTTAATGTATACAGGGTGTACAATTTAATACGTTAGGGTTGAACTACACATGGCCGCACGCGATCGCATTTTTCCGTCGCTCCATCCTTTCCTGTCACTCAGGAATGTCATTTGCTAGAGCAGATCGGAACGCGATCGCGTGCGATCGCACGCCGCAGGCGATCGCGTTCCGTCTATCTTATATGCTCTAGTGTAGTTCAACCCTTATCCTTTAGGCATCGCGAAAAAGAATCAGCTGTCTCAATAGTTATTTAGTAATAATTATTTGACTAAAATGAATGAAATCTCATATTTTTTATGGCGATTTCTTATTTGGCCCCGTAATGAATGTTGTTTAGTTTGATGGTCTGACGCACTCCCTAAATTATGTAAGTAACATTTTAATTAAGTTAACACCCTGTATAGGGTCCTTCATAACATGCTAACCGTTTTTTCAGGTGATGATTGAACTTTCTCTTTAAGACCAACATCGAAATCACGGTTTTTATTAGGTATTTGTTGTTTTACTTTAGACTTTAGAGTATACTCTATAATCACACTAAATTTGATTGTATGTATTTCCGTTTTTTTACGACAAAGCTAAAACAAAAAACCTTAAAAAACACGTTTTTTTTGGTGAACATTTTAACTCGCTACCTATTACGGTTCCAAACTACGAATAAAGAAATAAATATGGAAATATAATTCACGTCAAAAAATGACCCCACGAACTTTGGTGTACACCACGCAAGCGCGCAAGACTCAATCATTATGGCGACTCCAATTACGGCGTTTGCAAACTCATGGTGCCAAAAATTAAGGAGATTTTGTTCGGAGTTATCGTTCCATATTTATTTCTTTATTCGTAGGTTCCAAAGGTACAGCGTAGGTATGCTTAGTAATAGGGTCCCGTCGCCACCATTTAAGTGCGGTACCCTAAAAAAACTTTTTGAATTTTCAGACTATGAGAGATTAAATAGAGAAGTGATACCCGTCTCGCACGTACCTGGAAATATGTGCAAAGATTTCTACGTCGCTGCGAATGTGAGTGCAGTAATACTAGGTTTATAAGTCTTTCACCCAGTTTCAGAAATGCTCATTACAGTTAATCCTCCAAAAAATATCTTGCTTTTACTACGTCAACAAGACAGAAAGTGACAGCAAGAGATTTAACGGAGGATTGACTTTAATGAGCGTTTCTGTAACTGAGTGTTATAGGTGTACCAGAATCTGATAACAAATAAGCATAGCATTTGCTCACGACTATATTTCCCGAGGGGGTAGTCAGAGATATTCTGGAACCTCAGAAAATCTACGTTTCATTAGTACCGAAACTCTGTCCAGTGTGACAGGGGGTGAGCCCGCCGCCACTTATAATGGACAATGGGTACAATACTTGCCTCGAAATTGAAGCATGCCGGTTTCCTCGCGATGTTTTCATTTAATTTTACCGTACGAAATATTTATTTCGCAGTTGTACACAAAGAAGATGCGGCCACCGAACGTAGTGTGCGCGGTGTCACTCGAAACGGAACGCATCTGTGTGTGGGAGGCGGGCAGCGTCCTCGTCATGAGGGACGTGTGGGGACGATGGCAGCTCGTGAGTTGTGCTCGTCACTTAATATTTTGTGTCGGGTTCCCAGGCCGTGCAATGCCAGATATACCAATAGGAAATTAGGAAAATAAATTGTTGAAAATTAATTGCTAATGTTAAGCCTTTTGCAATATGTAAGTTATAGGTACTTGTACACAATTTTTGGCTCTATATTATGCACCACACTGAAAATACATTGTAAATCGATGAAAATAAGAGGTAACTTTGTGATTTTGGATTGGCGATTTTGCTTTATACCCCTTATTCTGACAGAGGCTTTTTATAGACCACATGAAAGTAGCTGACATAATTCTTAAAACTTTATCAATAGGGTTCATTATTGAATGTAAATGCGGTGGCTCTATCCGGATAAGGGATCCCCAGTAACGCATGTAACTTGACACCTGTACAATCAGGTACAGTCAAGAGCACGTCAAGCTAGACACCTTGGACTTCGTACTGTTCTTGTGGCGTTCGTATTAAGAAACAATATCGCACTTCGAATGTCAAGGTTGATGTGCTCTTGACTGTACCTAACAGGGCACTTGTGTCCCACAGCTGGGACTGGGCACCCGCGGGCCGGGCTGCGGGGCGCCCTCGCGCTACCTCGACATGATGAGCTACTACCCCTGGATCATCAAGAGCCTCGACAAGTTCCGGATGCTCTCCATCTCCAAGATTAACAACCACAAGTTTGTGCTGAGAAGTGAGTATGAAAAACCCTTCAGCATCAACAACTTTCTGTATGGCACCAACATCGAAATCTCGAAATTAAAAGGCCTCCGCTCATTGCAGCGATTTTATCGAGCGATAATTGTTTCTAGTACATTTTGTATGGGGACGCGCGTGATCCTACACACTGGCGCGATATTATCGAGCGATAATATCGCTGCGATTTTGCGATAATTGTTCTCAGTACATTTTGTATGGGTACGCGCTCGATCCCACACACTGCCGCGATTTTATCGCAACTCTTTCGACTACATTCAGTGGTGGGGCGCATGCGTGACGCGAATCGCGGAATCGCTGCAGTGTGTAAGGTGTCGCGATATCGCTGTCGATAATATCGCTCGATAATATCGCTGCAATGTGCGGAGGCCTTTAATCTGCTGTCCCATATAATATAAAACTGCAGCACCTGTTCGACTCAAATGTATGGGACAGCTGTTTTTGATGTTGGCTCCATACCATAGTAAAAGTTGTTCAGTTTGATGAGTAGAATACTGAAGTTGCTGCTGCCGCTGTCATCATCATCATCAGCCTATCATCGTCCACTGCTGAACATAGGCCTCTCCCAAGGCACGCCACAAAAGCTGCCGCTGCCGCTGTATGCTGAAGTTATCCGCAGTGATATACAATTTACCCTGTATAAAGAAGGGCCCTGTATAGAAGCGCGCCCACACATAACTGCGACGTCGCATCGCATCGCAAATATGTGCCAGCGCTCTATGTGGCTATGTGCGAAGTGGTGATGGGAACTGTCAGCGCCCGGGGTGGCAGAAATGTGTACTTTTGTTGGACAAGCTGTGTAAAATCCGTTTGCATCCACTAATTATAGGCAGAATACGTTTATGTGGCGTGCGAGTGACAATTTTAATAAACTTTGCAATACTTATAATATTGATCTCTTTAACTCTAGCGTCGAGTCGACAAAGGAGGTTGTTCTTTACTGATGAAGTGTAGGGGTTATTGTTTGACTAAGGTCTTTTCTTTTATTGTTTTTTGCAATGCTTTGTGTTTAACTTAATTTATAGGTATATCTTATTCATGGATTCTAGCAAATATTTAAAAATTTTGAATATTGATAATGTTAAGCTAAAGTTAATCATTATAACGGGTTCTTACCGCGTTTTTATTTATATAACTAAATAACTTCAGCTTAATTAATAACCGCGTAACTCTCAAAAATTTATAATGTTGCTAAATTCTTTAGTTTTTACATTATTTTATTAGAAAAATAACAAACTTTCAACTAACATGTTACTTGAAATAATTCACGGCGGTCCGACACCGCTAGGGGCGCTAGTGCACATAGCCAGCACGCAGCGCATCACAGATATGTGTCGCAGTCATGCTGTGTTATCTTCAGTACAAACTAGGTGGAACGCTATTTTCCATAGACAGCATCCGCCATCTATCGGTTACGTTTCGAAGTACTAAATGTTGAATTTGGGTTCGTATCTAAAGTGTAGAGAAAGCGCGCTACACCTCACCGCTGCGCTGGTAATAGTGAGAGATTTCGCCCGTATCAACAACTGTCTTGTTGGTCTAGTGGTCTAGACAACCGGCTCACGTTTCGGGTGCATATGGTTCGGGCCTTGTGTCAGCCGACCGTCTTTTTTCAATTTATTTCATACTGGGGCTCCCCCTGCTGCTAATATAAGGCAACGCTAATAATTAAAACGTTCTAAAATCCAAGGCGACTTACTATCTATAACCAATATACATATTAATCTATGGTCGCAGTTATGTGTGGGAGCCCTACCTAAGGACATGTATGATCGACACATTACCATTGCAGGCAGCTACCGCGCGTACCAAAGGTTCGGTGCCTGCGATCCCGAAGAGAAAAAAAATCTGATCTACCGTGAATATATCACGTTGCGCACGGACAACAATCAGTACCAATTCTTGACCTACAACGTTAGTATTACCACATAATTGTTTAATTATAATAATACAGGGTGTTAGGGTAAACAATTGCATTACTTTAAGGGGTGATTTTACCCATGATACTGAACAACTTTCGCTGAGAAACCTATGGGAAATTGGCAAAAAAAATGTGGACTTTCCATACTAAATTAAATCGACGCCGCCTCGACTCCTTCTGTATGCGATGCGCTCATTATCAATTCTAAAATTCTTTTCCGCAACTCAAAATTCGTACCTATGTAAACTTATCATAGAGACCTGCACCAAAAAGAACTAGTTACTATTTTTCTCCTCGACGGAGGTGGAGATCGGCAATTTCGTTTAGCGCAGCGGGACGAAAATAGACGCTTTCCGTCCGGAGGGGAAAAACTATATTTATTTGGATCTCCGACCGACACACATACAATTTAAAGTATACCATTCATTTGTTTTTCTCATTTTTCTGATTTGAAATGTTCGCGTTAGGCCTTTCCATTAATTTTAATTTGATCTAAGGACACGACAGTAGTTTCATGGGCCCCCTGTCAATGACATGTCGTGACACTGGAGCGGTGTCATTGGCCATGAAACGGTTAACAAAAGGTTTGTTCAAAAAAATGGAATGCTTAGTGCCCTTGAACACTTATGCTTGTCCATATAATTCGTACGCTGGGTGCCTCTCGACACGCAGGATTGTCCGGTTTATTCCACTCAGTACCAACAAGTTAGTATGTTAGAATGTATTTTGTGGGACAAACCATGAAGTGCTAATAGGAATATACTTGTATTTCAAATAAAAAATGGACACGCAGAGTGGTCAAGAGGCACTGGCAGTATGATAGGTGTTACCCATTGTTCCACTATATGTGTCGGGGGCATCCGATAAAAAATAAAGAAACCACTAGAGATGACGGTGGCACTGAATGTGTGCAGCAACCACAGTTATTAAAGTTTATTAATTTTAATTGACAATGTTTCCAGATGACAATTCGACAGAATGTGGAATACACGTGCCTCACGTTGGAGCTGGTGAACGCGTCGGCCGTGTCCGAGATGCGGATCACACACGTTTGCGTCAGAGAGGCCTACGGCACTCCCTGCTACAACTTCAGAGGTAACATCATTTATCAATATGTAATATAAGCTACTGAACTGAAATCTAAGAAGGCTGCAGCCTTCTTCGAAATGGCAACGCTTTAGGTGTCTAGCTTACAGAAGGAGTCGAGGCGGCGTCGAGGCGCGGGCGAGCTAGTCAGTAATTTTATATTATACCAATCCGAGCGGCTCTCTGACTTTATCGAGCGATATTATCGACAGCGATATCGCGACACCTTACACACTGCAGCGATTCCGCGATTCGCGTCACGTATGCGCCCCACCACAGAATGTAGTCGAAAGAGATTGCGTCAGGTCGCGATAATATCGCGGCAGTGTGTGGGATCGAGCGCGGCCCCATACAAAATGTACTAGAAATAAATATCGCAAAATCGCAGCTATATTATCGCTCGATAAAATCACTGCAATGTGCGGAGGCCTTTATTCTTGATATACAATATCGACCGTATGTCGACAAATCCTAGTCCAGCTCTAGCGCTGGCTCTGAGGGTAGTCACTATTAATATCGAGGGTTTCTCTGCAAACAAGTCAGACATCCTCGCTGACCTACACCGCACAACGCAGTGCGATGTGATGTGTGGAAACCCATAGAGACGAGAATCAGAGTCGGCCACACATTCCTGGACTTCAGCTTATCGCCGAGACTTGCCATCCGAAACACGGCAACGCAGTGTTTGTTACTCTCGGCATAAGCACAAGGTCGGTTGCCCACTTCTGGCAAGGTACTATTTAGCGACTTTGTTCAAAATTTGAAGTCGACGCGATAAGAAGAAGACCGTATGTCAAAGTCATCAATTCGCGCCCGCGCCTCGACCCCTGTATGCGATATGCGATACACGTTAAGTTAAAACACACAACTAGTGCAATTGGTCCAAACAAATTAGCACAATTGTCTGTCATCTCGGTACAAATTTGAAGTATATCGTTCATTTGTTTTGCCTCATTTTTCTGGTTTGAAATGATCGCGTAAGGCCTGTCCATTAATTTCACTTTACTACTGATTTAGTTACGGTCACAGACTTAAAGTTACGGTAGTAACTAGTAACAATTCGGTATGTCAAGTTTTTTTTTGGAGGGCTGAATCGAAAACCATTTCGAGATAATTGTCTCAATAATCATATTTTCTACGTCAGAGATTTTAAAATGAAAGGATTACAGATATGTTTAATAAAATAACGTCGTTTTTCGGTACGTCCAGTGACGTCACTGGCATACCTGTGAACTCCTTGTTAAACATAAAATCAACTTGAAATACCCGGCCATTAAGAAAAAAAATACATTCACAATGTCAGAATTTGACATTTGATGTTGCCGTATCTGTTTCCAGCATAGAGTTAGAAAGAGGAGGCACGTTTTATTTTTTTTAAATATAGCAGTAGGTAGTGTTTCTCCATGGAGTTCGAATTATTTTTTCTCCACCATTTTTGCACTTAGAGATTACAGATCAAAATAATTTAAAAATTAAATTTATATTGATAAAGTCGATGAATCGCAATAAAAATGAAATAGGTGTCTTAAAATTATGTCTTCTATCCGTAAAAAATATAAAAATGACGACCGAAAAAAACTTGACATACCGAATTAAAGACCGACCAGAAATACAGGGTGTAAGGGACAGCCCTCCGCAAACTGAAACGGTGAACTCAGACCATCAAACTGAACAACTTTCACAATGGAGCCTACCTCAGGAAACGCGAAAAAAAATCAGCTGCCCCATACAAAACTGCCGTACCTACCCGACCCAAATGTATGGGACACCTGATTTTTTTTCGCGTTTCCTGAGGTAGGCTCCATTGTGAAAGTTGTTCAGTTTGATGGTCTTAGTTCACCGTTTCAGTCTGCGGAGGGCTGTCCCTTACACCCTGTATAATAAAGCTCGCCATGTTGCGGAAAATCATTGGAACTAATTTGTACTTGGAACACTGACATTAAAGGTTATAGTCGATTGCAGCGCCCTCAAATCAGGTTTTTTATATTTCTGGTCAGGCTTTAATATCATTGTTGGAATCGTTTTCGTTTTTTTCAGGATCCCGGTTTGACATATCAGTCTACATGATGTTCTCAGACAAATGTAGTTTCGAAATGTTCGCATGGGGCGAAACGAAGGTTATGACAACTTTAGACATTATGGAGTGGAAGTGGGAGGAGGGAACTTACTACAAAGACTTTGCCGTTGCTAGGGAGGAATACAGGGGGCCTGCTTGGATGACTGGGTTCGGGTTTGAGCCGCTGGACACAAAAATGTGGATACCGGAGTACGACATTTGGACAACGACAGAGTTTGACAACTCTTCCTGGTCCAGCACTACGGCACCGCCAGACAGAGATTATAAACGTAAGATGCAAATTCTCCTTACAATAATTGAAACCGTAGACAGAGAAGGTATAGAAGGAAGCACGTGTCTTGTCATATTCAATGCTTTCATAGTACTTACGCCGTGAGCACACCGACGCGGCGAACCGCGGTAGCGAAACTCCGGTAAAGGGGTATGGGTAATATTGTCGTCTTTTTTTTTTAAGCGGCCAGTTATCAAATGTGGTGGGTATTTTAGGGCTAATATTACTTTACATTATTATGCAAAAAAAATATCCTACGGTGTAACGTTTCGGAGATATTTATGTACAAAGTTTTAAAAAATGACTTTCAAATCTCATAAAAAGTTACTCGTTTTGGTTTTTTTTTCCCACTTTTTTTTAATAATTTTAATTGCATAATAATATTAGCCCTAAATTACCAACAACATTTGGTACCTAGCGGCGGGAACAAGTTGGATGAGCGCAGCGCAGGACCGCGAGTTGTGGCGATCCTTAGAGGACAGGCCTATGTCCAGCAGTGGACGCCCATCGGCTGAGATGATGATGATGATGATGAAATATTTGTTTCCAGCTCCACGAGTCGATCCGTCCTCACACTTCCGTCGCACGGCAAGTGTGTATCCGTTCTACATCTTCGGTAACAGAAAACGTCGTGAAAGGAGAAGACATAAACTGGCGGCCTATAGACAGTTAATAAATGTATAATGTTAACATAGCGTAAATAAATAAAGTCGAGCTCGCTTTGCTAGCTCTAAGTTTCTGTTTTAATTACTGTGTCTAGACAAAATCCTAAAGAGTTCTGACCAATAGGTCTACTAAGACGTGGTGCTAAAAATTTCGAGCTTGCTTCGCTCGATCCTTAGCTTTTACTCAGGCTACTTTGCACATGTTTTGTACGTAAAAAACCGATCAAACGAAGACTGACGCGCAATTGGTTCTCTTTATAGTCACGTTTTGGTGCTCTTTTGAGCGCGGACCTGGTGTCCAGTAGTTGGTAAGTCAATGGCAGCAACCTTATAAAATATCTTTACATAGGTATCGCTTGTTTTCTTGTTCAACTTTCATCATCATATGGGCCAAGGTAATAAAGGCCATAATGCCGCCCATTTCAGAAAGATTCAAAACTTATTAATTATTACAAAATTATCTATTTATCTATAACGTCACGACTCTTTCCTAGTGGGATAGGCAGAGACCAGGGCGCGCCATCTTCTACGATCCTTGCATATCTCTTTTCCCTTATTCACATCCATACATCTTTTCATACATGCCCGTCGGTTTCCAGTACTCCGCAGTCCGCACCTCCCCTTTTTGTAGTACGCAAACAATTTAATCAGAATACGTCCTACAAGGAATAAAATTTGTAAAAATTTAATTAAAATAATCATATCGCTTTTTTTTAAATACAATTTTATTTTTTAAATAAAAACGAAAACGAAATGTCCATTTTACAGTATTATAACAATAATGACTGACCAGGAAAATAAAAAATCTCGCCATGTTGCGGTAAATCATTGGAACTAATTTTTGTATTTGAAACCACGGACCTGAAAAAAGGACGGACGTAATGTGATACTAAAAAGATGTGAAGCATGCAAGGTCCAACATTTTCGTTTGTTCTACAAGGGACCTACACTTACACAGACAGATGCACTAGCTCTAGGCGCAGGTCCTACATCCGTCACCATTATGTACCGCGTGACAGCACGCACACAAAAGAAATGGGGGCTTCACTCGTGATTAGACGAGATTACGTCCGTCTTTTTTTCATGTTCGTGTTTGAAACATTGTCATTAAAGTTTATAGTCGATCATAGAGGTATTATACCAGGAATAGAGCAACAAACATGAGTTGTCAAATGAAACCTTTTCTGGATGTTTTTTGGAGACTATTCGCAGGTAAAAATTCGAATATTGTCTATAATTCTGAGTCTAACGTGAAGTTGTGGATAAATTAATGAAGTAGTGTCAGTATATTTCATAAAATTATCTACGATTTCACTTTAGATTCGCAATTATTCACGGAAACCGAATTGTAAAAATTAATTGGAGATTAAAAAAGCGGCCCTATTGCCTAGCGTCACGTATCTCTTTCTATTATACAGTGGTGCCGCTAGGTACATCTCGCTCTCTCAGCTGTATGTTCCTCTATTCCTGGTATAATACCTCTATGTAGTCGATTGTAGCGCCCCAAAAGCAGATTTTTATTTTTCTGCTTATACTTTAGATTACAGGGTGTAAGGAAAAGTATCGTTAACCTTTAAAGTCTTTAAACCACATACTGAACCACAAACTGAACCACTTTTACTATGGGAGCAAACCTGTCAGCGCAATAAAAATCTGCTTTACATAGTAATAAAATTGTTGAGTTTGATGGGTAGGTAGCATATGTGGTTTAAAGGTTAATGATACTTTTCCTTACTCCCTGTATTTTGCAGTTCTGGAGTGCGATTTTTGTATGTCATACGTCAAACTCGGCAGTAGCAAAAATTACTCTGGCGATATGCATCTTTCTACTGCTGATTTGACTCTCAAAAATCATACTTCAGGAGTGCAATTTTTTGAAGTCAAATCAGCAGTAGAAAGATGCGTATCTCCATAACAATTTTGACATTTTCAACTGCTGAGCTCACCGAATGAGTTTCAAAAATCGCACTCCAGCTTTGCCCCTCGAGTGCTCGCTGTGACAGCATTTCTTCAGCACGACTTCCACAAGCCAGTTTAGTATAATTCACATAATATATCACAAACTTCAAGCATTCCTCATTCCAGTTACTTTCCTGTACGCACTAAAGTGTTCTAAGTATTGGTATATAGTGTCTATCGGGGTGTATATTTCGTTCATTCTGTTAGCGAGATGCTGGGACGGCTGGATGGGGACCGTGGGGCCCACGAGGCCCTGAAGAAACTCCCGGAGAAGGCCCCAGACTGCGTTCGCCATAACACATGGCCTGTATTCTACCTGTTGATTAATTGTTTGAGTTAGTTTTATTACTAACTAGTGTTTTCCTGAGACTTCGTCCGCACAAATTATATACCAGATTTTAAGTCAGATCATAAGCTATCAAATAAAAAAGTTTCATCAAAATCGGATCAGTAGTTTTTGCGTGATGCGCGAACAAACAAACAAACACACAAACAAACAGACAGACAAAATTTCTAAAAAAGGTTGATTTCGGGTCAGGGATACCTAAAAACCATATCGTAATCTTTTTTTGTAAATATATCTTCAATGTACAGACACACTTCAGTTACAGTTTTATAATAGTTATTTAGATAAGAAGTGCTTAGACAATATAACTAGGGACCAGCCTTGCGGTAGCAATTCCCCTCTGCCACGTTACAAGATCAATTGATCATATGATTTGAATACAAATTTATACCTTATCACAAAAAGAGACTACTAGTCGTGTTCGGGGTTTCTCACAATGTTTTTTTCCGGTCAGGCTTTATCTGCATCTAACGCAGAAAGAGAATGACTAGAAATTGCAATAAAATAATAATAGTGGCGAAAACGAGATAGGCTTATCGCATTGAGTGTGCAAGAGATAATGTTGTTCATCCCTTTGTGTGTATGCGGCATTTTTGGTGATTAAGTTGAAATTGCTAACAAAATCTTGCAAAGGTAAAATTTTTCATACATTTTTGTCATAATCTCTAATAATCTCTATCCTTTTCCAGTATATATGTGGTCAGCTTAGACAATATAACTATGGACGAGTTACGCGTGTAATTCTACTAACAAACTTTTCTGCCACTTTTTCGCAACTTTGAATTTTATTCCATTACTTTAGATTCTAATTTTGATTGTTAAAAATAGTCTCGTGAAAACCCCGAACGAGACTAGTTTGAAGTTATTGTTTCGCAATTATAGGCTGTCTCGTTTCGTCTTAAGGTATAAAATTGTATGCACATGATTTATTTATAGCGCTAGTACCTAATCAATAACATTGGTGAAGTTTTACCTCAACTAAAATCCCCTTAAAACTCTGATTCATAGTGACGGAACCGAGTTTAACGCAAAAGTCACCGAGTTCGAACCTCGGTCCTTTGCTCTCGATCTTGGTCTGTTTCTTAGACGTGTAATGCTGCGAGAGCTTCATCATGAGCAAGTCGAAGAGGCCGTCGGCTATTACGTGGATGTTCTTCGCACCGCTTTCGAGGATTGAGAACACGGACGCTGGTTGCTCGGAGTTGTGGAGGATGTGCACCGTTTTTGCTGTCCCTGATGAAAAAGGGCAAGTTAGTTAATAACGAAATAAAATATTGTAGTGAATTAATTTAATATTTTCTAAAAATAACCTCCTGGTCCCCTCCTGGTTACCGAGAAGGGAGAACCTGGTGCTCTGTGACTCACAGATCTGTACCTAGCTCAGACACCAGTCTCTCAAAACAGTAATTATATTATACTCTTTTATGCACCTGTTTATGTAACTAAGTAGGTTCTATTGTTAAGTGTTTTGAGAGAAAATAAATGTTTTTTTTTTATATATTCATTTAAAAAGTGTAAAATATTACCTAAAATTAGCATTCAGACCATTTTCAGAGGGTAGGGGGTTAGGGGGGGGTGGGGGAGGACTAGAATAGACGAGGAGGGCCAATAACGAGAGTGTGAATGCCCTTCATTTTTCTCGTGGCATCGAGAGCCATAGTTATTACAGTTCTCAATGAAATCAGGGGCTGGCGGGGATTCGGGGAATTTAGAAATTTACATTGGCAACACAAAGTGCCTGCTATAATTTCGTAGCAAACCTACATTAGCACACGGACCTGAAAAAAAGACAGACGTAATCTCGTCTAATCACAAGTGAAGCACCCATTTCTTTTGTGTGCGTGCTGTCACGCGGTAGGTAAATAATGGTGACGGGTGTCGGACCTTCGCCTAGAGCTAGTGCATCTGTGTGAGTGTAGGTTCCTTGTAGAACAAACGAAAATGTAGGACCTTGCATGCTTCACATCTTTTTAGTGTCACATTACGTCCGTCTTTTTTTCAGGTCCGTGCATTAGCAGCACAAAGTTCCTGCTTAATATAATTTTGTAGTTAACCTCAAGGCAGCCTGTGGGATAACTTTAAAAAAAACTTACCCATCTGCGGTGGAGATAGGTAGCTTTCACAATCCACTAGAAACTGGCCCTGTTGCGTGGCTCCGAGAGCCAGCAGACGTTTAGTTAGCAGCTCTATAACGTATGTACCGGTCTTGTTCTCCGGCACTGGATACTGCTGCAAACTAAAACCAACCATTTTATTAAATACTAGTGTTTTCCCGCGACCTCGGCCGCACAAATTATATACCAGATTTTAAGTCAGATCATAAGCTATCAAACAAAAAAAGTTTCATCAAAATCGGTTCAGTAGTTTTTGCGTGATGTGCGAACAAACAAACAAACAATTTTGTCAATAGATGGCGCTGCACGTCATTTAAATCGCGCTATCGAATGTTATTTGATTTTATATGAAGAAAACCGCAACTTTTTTGTTCCTCATGATTTTACGGTTATAAAATATTTGTTTTTATAATGTTTTATAATGTTTGTATAATAAATGTTGACATTGAACAAAACTTTGAATGAAATAATGAGAAACTTACAATGTTACACCCATTTTTGTTGGTTTGTTCTGTGTTAGTTGCGTATTTGTTTGTTTATAACTGAATTATCAACACGCGAGGTTAGAATTCACAAGTAAAACAACTCAATCAAATCAACCTGTCATTTGTCAATGTCATGTCAACCGTAGGCGTAGGCTTTAGTTCCGATAGGCCTGTTTTGGCGCTGCAGTCACATGTATCATGAAACACCATCATAATAATATGGCGCCATATTGAATTGAACTTTAAAGCCTGACCAGCGGGGCTAGTACTACGCCAGTCATATAAAACATTGTAGGTCGCAATTGATTGCACGGAGCTGCATTTTTGGGATGTTGTTAGGATAGATACCAGCAGTATAAAACCAATTTTGCAGCTTCGAAAGACCTGTGCTAACCGAGGGGTTCTCGAAAAACCGCGCATTTTTCGGACATTTTTCATGTTTTGACATATAACTTCTAAACGGTGCATCTTGCATAAAAATTGCGTACTACGTTTTTAAAAAAGACAAAATTATCTATAATTTGAATTTAACTGCAGCTCTGAAAGTTAAGTAGGTCTTGAGATACAACACTTCAAAATTGGCCATTTTTCCCAAAAAGTTCAAAATTGTCGTTTTAGCCGTCTTCCGAACAGGATATCAGCTAAAATACTCATTGTACGAGGAAAATTGTAAGAAATGAATTTGTAAAACAGTTATGTAACTTTAATTTAAACACAAGTTGAACCCTGTACTGTGATTGATTCCTTTGTTATCAGGAAAAAACTAAATATAAGTAAAATCGGTTTTTCAAAAAATGGAGCTTGACTCATTGCAAGAATTTTGTAAAGGATAAAAAAGACATAACTCAGTGAAAAATGATTTATTTTATGCAAAACGAACTTGAGTATGATTAATAATGTATCTATACCATAACAAAACTGTAAATGTTTGTTTGGTTGTTAGTTCGCGCATCACGCGAAAACTACTGAACCGATATTAATGTAACATTTTGTATTTGAAAGCTTATGATTAGACGTATGAACTGATATATATTTGATCTCACTACCATGACGAGTGGCGGTGCGGACGAAGATGTGGGCAAATCTAGTACTATTATTAAACCGTAAATATTGGTTTGTTGGTTGGCGCTTCACGCGAAAAGTACTAAACCGATTTTGATGAAACTTTCGAGGTCTGCAAGCTTATGGTCAGACTTAAAATTTGGTATATCATTTATTTTGATACGATGAAGGGAACCCGCGTGGACGAAGTCGCGGGAGAACTAGTAATTACAAAATTATCACCATTATATAAAAACGAGAGTTTTCCTACGGCTTCGTCCGCACGGGTACCCGTCATTGTAGCAAGATAAATTATATACTAGATTTGACGTCTAATCATAACCTTTTAAATGCAATAAATTTCATCAAAATCGGTTGAGTGGTTTTTGCGTGATGCGCGAACAATCAAACAAACATTTACGGTTTAATAACAGTACTAGATTTTCCTACGACTTCGTCCGCACCGGCACTCGTCATGATAGTGAGATTAAATATATATCAGTTTATACGTCTAATCATAAGCTTTCAAATACAAAAAGTTACATTAATATCGGTTCAGTAGTTTTCGCGTGATGCGCGAACTAACAACCAAACAAACATTTACAGTTTTGTTATTGTATAGATACATTATTAATCATACTCAAGTTCATTTTGCATAAAATAAATCATTCTCCACTGAGTTATGTCTTTTTTATCCTTTACAAAATTCTTGCAATGAGTCAAGCTCCATTTTTTGAAAAACCGATTTCCCTTATATTTTGTTTTTTTCCTGATAACAAAGGAATCAATCACAGTACAGAGTTCAACTTGTGTTTATATTAAAGTTACATAACTGCTTTATAAATTCATTTCTTATAATTTTCCTCGTAGAATGAGTATTTTAGCCGATATCCTGTTCGGAAGACGGCTAAAACTACAATTTTGAACTTTTTGAGAAAAATGGCCAATGTTTGAAGTATTGTGTCTCAAGACCTACTTAATTTACAGAGCTGCAGATAAATTTATATTATAGATAATTTTGTCTTCTTTAAAAACGTAGTGCACAATTTTTATGCAAGATACACCGTTTAGAAGTTATATGTCAAAACCTGAAAAATGTCCGAAAAATGCGTGGTTTTTCGAGCACCCCTCGGTTAGCACAGGTCTTTCGAAACTGAAAAATTGGTTTTATACTGCTGGTATCTATCCTAACAACATCCCAAAAATGCAGCTCCGTGCAATCCATTGCGACCTAAGGCGATTTCTATGTCTACCGTGACTGGCGTATACGCCAACCCGCGATAGTGCTATCAAGCTTCCGCTCTCTTTCTATTTGCACGCGACAGAACGAGACAGAAGACTAAATTTGACAGATGGATGTGTTAAATGTGGTTGGCGTACTAGCCCCGCAGGATTATAACAAACCTGCCCTCGTAGTATGCTACACGTGATACGGCTGTATCACGTCTTTTATCTCGTTCGTTCGCACGCAAATAGAAAGAGAGCGAAGGTGTGATAGCGCTGTATCACTGCGGCATGCTAGCTATGCTGGTTTGGGGGCGCTGCAATCGACTATAACCTTTAATGACAGTGTTCCAAGTACAAAAATTAGTTCCAATGATTTTCCGCAACATGGCGAGGTTTTTTATTTTTCTGGTCGGGCTTTACAGCGCGACATAAAAGAGTCGAAAATTAATAAGGGCGCTGCCTCCACGCAAGAACGTCAAAATCACGCATAAGCTGGCAAGACCGACCTACAATTTGTACTAAAATATTTAGTTCCTGCTGTAACCGTTTTCAACTCTTTTATGTCGCACTGTACAGGCAGCGTCATGCCGTGTTGTTGCGTTACAGTATTTTCGCCTTGAATTGAGAATACGTAAGAAGGTGGCTTCTTCTCCATTGTATGACATAATATCGTTGATTAGTTTGTTCCTTGATCAGAATATCCCCATTTGTGCATTCACATTTGCATGGAATCACTGTATATCGTCGCTTATATAACAACACCGCGCAAGTCAATTTTGGCGGTTTTTATATGTTGATATCATAGAACTATTCGCGCGCTTCGATCTGCCAATCACAATCTTATACTTTTCCACCAATAACAGCACGCTATTCAACCATTAATAAATATTAATTCAACAAACAATAAATATTCAACAATAAATAAATACTTTTTTTGTCTACCTATAACTACAAGTCCTCTACAAATTAGCTTGACGACAGCAGCGCCAATACGGGCCTGCTTCTGTAGCTTGCCACATATCAGTGATCTGTGGTCAACCCCAACAGCAAAGAGTAATATAAGCGTAGAAAGAGCAAGTAATAGAACGAAGAACGTGTTTTGTCTCATTTACTCATTGAGGGATGCATAATACAAATTCACTCTAGTTAAAAAAGGAGATCGCTACCTTATTGCTGTCCTTATTGACGTAGCCATATTTTTGCTCTAGCCTCTATGGTCTGACATCGGAGTCAGACAACAAAAATTTCATAAAAATGTTTGTTGCTCTATATTTCGATGAATAGTTATTTCGTAATAATTTAATTCATTGTAATTTGTTGCGAGTGGGTGACTTTAAGTTCACAACATGGTAGCGTGCAGCGTTTTAGGATGCAAGAGCCGCACTGAACGTTGCAAAGAAAATAATTCATTCCACGGGTATGTTAACATTAATTCACGTTTTATTGCAGGAAACATTAATAATAAAACGCATTTTAATAGTTTCATTCATCGGGCAAGTGTTAAAGACAATAATTTAAAAGTTAAAGCTAAATTTTGTGATTTGTAATCTCAATAAGGGTGGTCAGATGTCATATTAAAATTACCCTGTTTCCACCTTGAAAATAAGGTAAGTACACCAAGGGCTGTGCCAAGGGTAAGCCGGAAGAGGTTTCATGAGGTATTTTGTAACCGCTAGTTAAACGTAGTTAAGCATACCATACCATGGATAGCTGTCATTGCCTCAGGGTTAAAAGCTCCAACAAAAAACAGCATTACAAATAGAGGTCGGTTAACTAAAGCTGGCGCGTGCCACACATTTACGCAATGCCTTTGTCTCACTGCACGCAGAATGTCTCATCGAACTCATTTGTATGTGTCTGTGAACGTGCCAGCAGCTTTAGTTAGGTTAACCTGTAAAACATACCATGATAGATGTCGTTGACGTGAGTTGAATCCTTAGGGCCTGTTTCACCACTTCTGGGTAAGTTCTTGTTAGCTTATCCGACGGATAGTTTGACATATTTTGAATGAAATTATGTCAAAATATCTGTCAGATACGCTAACAAGAACTTATTCAGAAGTGGTGAAACAGGCCCTTAGAGTATTTATTTATTCTACTAACAAACTTATCTGCCACTTTTTGGTAGCATGAGGTATGTAGGTATGTTTGAGGCAGCATGAAATCCGCAACTTTGGACTTTATTCCATTACTTTAGATTTTAATTTTGAATGTTAAAATTCATGAAAAACTGTGTCGTGTGAACCCCAAACGCGATAGCTTCGAAATTATTGTTCCGCAATTAAAGACTGTTTAGTGATAGATAAGGTATCAAATTGTATGTAAATGCGTAAGATTGTTTGATCTGGCACGTTGTCAGAGGGGAAATGCTAAGGCGAGGCGGTCCCTATATAGGGTCCTTCTTAATATGCTGACACTTTTTTAAGGGGATGATCAGACCATTAAACTGAACAACTTTCTCTATGGAACCAACATCAAAATCGCGAAAAAAAAAACTGCCCCTCCATACAAAACTGCAAAACTCGAGCCAAATGTATGGGACAGCTGATTTTTTTTTCGCGATTTCGATGTTGGTCCCATAGAGAAAGTTGTTCAGTTTGATGGTCTGATCGTCCCCTTAAAAAAGTGTCAGCATATTAAGTTGGACCCTGTATAAATCGTCTAAGGTTGGATCATAAAGAATAGTTAGTGAGGTTTTTTTTATGTCTGTTTGTCTATTCGTTTGATTGTTTGTGTGTTTGTTTGTTTGTTCGAGCATCACGTAAAAACTACTTTACCAATTTTTTCGTATAGGTAGGGTGAGGAGTTGTAGCTTTTTTGCGTTTTTAAGTGATGTATTTTTTCTTCAGTTTTCCAAGCGACGAATATTTTAAAAATATATGGGTCTTCGCAACTGGCAGACTCAATTGGTCACCTACTATAAATTCGCGTATTTGAAGAACATCTGTTTATTGAAAATATACGTATAAGAGAAATGGAATACAGTGACACTCCAACACGGTATATAAAGGTAAATTCAATATGTCGGTAGATAGTACCTACACAAGTAGATAATTATAATAGTCAAAGTAGGTATATCTAGTTTAGCTAGGAAAGAGTATAGGTCATTTATTATTTGTAAACTGGAAGACTAAGGCCACTTCTGAATAAGTTCTTGTTAGGTTATCCGACAGATATTTTGACATTATTTCATACAAAATATGTCAAACTATCTGTCGTATAAGCTAACGAGAACTTACTCAGAATTGGTGAAACATGCCCTAAGGCATTGTCCTAATTGGGCAATGTCGGTAAAGCTGGTTAGATTCTTTATTAAATAATGTTAGGTAGCATTGCTTTCTTTTTTTATTAGTTCTAGTAATGTTTTTGAGATGATTGTTTTCATACAAGAAGCGAAAACCAGTTTACCTACTTAAGCCTACTAAAAATCAGGTTCGGGTTTCGATCTCATTTGATTCTGTTCACCTTAAACTAGGTTACCTTACCTACCATACACTAAATGTTGGCTCCCTGCAAATTGTTCAATGTAATTGATGCTTAAGTTCGAGCTAAGTAGGGTCGAAATGTATGGATTTTGACATTTAACTGTAGGTTTTAGCAAGGTCTTACAATTATAGTACAGAATATGAGCCTCTATAGCTTACCAGAAAAGGTGTGTATCATATCTTACATTAAAATATGATAATTCTATAAGTTAACAACATAATTTATGATTTGATACAAATAAATAACTTTATTAAAATGTATTCTCGTTATTATAATGACACAAAGGGTAACAATAAATTGAAAATTGCATATTGCATAATGTGCTATTATTGTTCTTCTACTTCTTATCGAGTGGGCTGCAAGCCCTGCCTCTCTAGCATGCCAACGCCGAGAAAACGACAAAAATCGAGACGTGCCTCCATCTTTATTATTTTACGTACGCCAAAAAGAGCGCGCATGACGTTTTTCTCGTTTAAACGCTTTGTCGTGGGTGGCATGCTAGCCGTGCTGGTGTCAAAGTTAGTTAAGTTAGACTACTACCACCAGAGATAGTACCCGGGACCAACAGTTTAACGTGCGATCCGAAGCACGGAATCATCTTTCTTTTCAGACAATCAGGTGACTCAGCCTGCAATGTCCTAACCAACTGGGGAAAAACGCACAAAGTGACATTTCACTAGGTGCCCCCCGTGGGAATCGAACCCACGACCTCCGTGTCAAGAGCCCAATGCTCTTAACCATTAGACCACGGAGGCAGTTCCACGGAGGCGGATTATGTTCAATGGGTACCAGCCCGTCTAGTATGATTTCTCTACTAGCGTGCCGACTCTATTTTTTCCATACTAAGTACTTGTTGTACTTGCGCAACGCTCTGAAAAGCGCGAGAACAGCAGTGCGAATTTTGAAAGTCACATGTTCAAATCAGCAGTAGAAAGACGCATAATGTCCATAGTAATTTTAACATTTTCTACTGCTGTTTACAGCGAGTTACGGGTGTCTTTCAAAAATCGCACTACAGGGGCTATAGACAAGGTAACATTTCTTTTGGCGTAGACGCTAGTAGAAATGACAGAATGTATGGATTTGACATTGGCGATCGAAACATTTTGACGTTTTCTTTCTCCACCATTCTATTCTATTCTACTTTTAAAAAAATGGCTGCCATCTTGGGTATTTGATGATTTTGCCAATGTCTAGTTTATGTAGCAAAAGTGCTTGACGTTGTACGGTAATTTATGTATTTGGTGACTTCAAGGATTGTTTTTCGAAAAGAACACTATCTCGAGCCACCACTGGAGCCCCGTTGTAGACCTGGGAGGGGGCAACCAACGATCGACAGGCGACGCGACCGCCCAATAGCAGATCAACAACGTGACTCCTTTCTCCACCATACGTCAAGTCCATACGTTATTTTTTTTTTTTTTTCTACTGTCGTTAATGCTAATCGAAAGTACTTTTTCTAGAGGCCCTGGTTATTTTCTAAGCAGCCGAAGGCGCGGTGCGCACATGAAGTGAAATCGTACTAGACTCAAAGGACTGTAAGTATTCACCCTACGAGCGGCGCGGGAATCTCATTCGGTGAATTCAGCAGTTGTAAATGTCTTTATAGTGTGGATTTGACTTTCAAAAATCGCTATGTATGATTAATGATTTTTGAAAGTAAAATCAGCAGTAGAAAGATGCATATCTCCAAAGTAATTTTGACATTTTCAACTGCTGAGCTCACCGAAAGAGATTCAAAAATCGCACTTGTGTACACACACGCCGTGTGTACATAATATAGCATAGTTCATTTACCCATTTTTATGGGAGTTTGATTTCCTATGGTATCACTGGATGAAATTATCGCTGTCTCATACGCGGTTACACTGATGTTCCGTCTATCAGCGTAAGCGAAATACTTGGCCTATGAATATAAGTATATTAGAAAAGAGAACCCACTCGTGGCAACATTATGCATCCACCTTATGTCAAATTGAAAGCTACCTAACTCCATCTATGTTCCCGTTCTGTTATTAAACCTATACTATACATACTTACTTATATCTACTCATACGTATACATATTATTATTTTGAATGCTAGTTTTCGTTCAATCCCGCACCGATCCTGTTAAATTTCAGTCTCCCTACTATTTCTGTAATCTGTATATTGGTTAGAGAACAACAGAAACTCCAGAATATCACTAAATCGGCACGAAATTGAACTAAAACTACAAACAACACGCACATAACACAAATAGGCAGCCATCTTGTGAATTTGGCAATTTGACATTGACATAGACCATAAAATCTTTTTTTTTGTAGTTTGCAGAACGTAATACTAGATGGCTGCACTTTCTATGCAAACTACATTGAAGATACCTGCCAAAAGGCAAATGTCCTCCCACTGCCCAACAGTCCGATTCAAAACGTGTAAAAATCACTTGGGGAGTCTATCTATCACTCTCTAGCATACAAATCTTTGAATGTTTTTTCTCCTGTTTTTCTCTATCGTATTGGCACCCCGTCCCCGAGTAATTTTCACACGGTATGAAGCAAAAAAAAAACAAAAACGCAAGCCAAGACGCTACGGCCAAGTGCGCATTTTTTGTTGGCTGAAGAACGTAGAAAGAGAAGGAACTAGAAGCAAGCACGTGTCTTGTCATATCACTCAGTAAGAGATGCACATAGCAAATTCGCTCTAGTTAAAAAAGGAGATCGCTACTTATTGCTGTCCTTATCGACGTAGCCACTTTTTTGTTCTACGACGGCTGTCTGACTCCGGAGTCAGACATCTATTTTCATACAAATTGTATAGGATTTTATGACTATCGCTGTCTCATACGCGGTTACACTGATATTTCGTCTATCAGCGTAAGCGAAAAATACTTCGCCTATGCTGAAGAAGCTCTTTTCTTTCCAACAACTTTATTCAGGAACCTGAAACGGAATGGAGAGGAACTTTGGACGAAATAGAAAACAAAACCAGTCACGCGCAGGTTGGCCGATAACATCAAATCAAACTATCGTCCAATGACGAACGAGAATCAATTGTGACTAGCCAAAGCACCAATCAGAATAAAGGAAGACAGCAAACGAAAACAAAATCATGACGTCACTTGTCAACGCTGGACCAATGAAAATACGACAAATAATTGTATGGGCAAATTGACAAGTGCGTGGGCCTCACCAACATTTTAGGAGTATTTATTTACGTAAAATCCAATTAAAATTGGTCATTTATTTAATTTAACAACGCCATAGTACACGCCAATATATGTTATAGTTATTACGTCATCCTAAAATTCAGTTTTTAAAGTGTAGGAGTGAAAAAATACGCAATATTTTCGTGGTGTGATAAAAAGGATTCGATTTCTTATCTAACTTTGAAGAGACATTGGATGCTAGAAGATGATACCAGATAGCGTGACACTGATTGTTAAGGCGCCTAATCAGCAAATTGAGGATCAGAATGTGGAATGCCAGACTGCATGGACAGTCCGCCAGCTGAAGGGGCATCTTTCCGAAGTATACCCAAGTAAACCGGTATGACTGTTTATTTATAATTCCAGCTGAGCTATTTACGGAATTCTTACCTTTTCATCGATTTCTGTGTTTATATAAAAACCTGCCAAGTGCGATTCGGAGTCAAGCAGCGAGGGTTCCGTATCCGTACCACCATATTTACGAAACAAAAAAACAAATGTCTTTGGCATCCTTAGCGCGAGCCCGACATACTCTTGGCCGGTTTTATTATATAGTTTTTAGGGTTCCAGACTCTAAGGGTGAAAACGGGAACCTATTCATAAGCCTGTCGATTGGTCCGTCTGTATGTCCTATCTATTGAGGGCTGTTGAATGGTAACAGCTAGACAATTGAAATTTTCACAGAGTTTGTACTATTATGGCAGATTTGTAAACAAATAATGAAAATGTCTAAAAGTTAAAAATGAAGGGGGTTGTCATACAAGAAACTTTTCTTCTTTTTGTTCTATAGTAAAAACGGTAATACAAACAAGTGTCAAACTTGGTGTGATTATAGATCAATCATTACAGTACAACAACAAATAATAAAAACTGGCCAAGCGTGGGTCGGTTTCGCGCTAAAGGTCACGGAGTAATTCGGTATGTCAAGTTTTTTTTTGGAGGTCTAAATCGAAAACCATTTCGAGATAATTGTCTCAATAGTCATATTTTCTATGACAGAGATTTAAAAATGAAAGGATTACAGATATTTTTAATAAAATAACGTCGTTTTTCGGTCCACGAGTGATGTCACTCGCTGCCCTTGCAAACTCCTTGGTAAACATAAAATCAACTTAAAGTAACTTGGCCATTAGGAAAAAAAATACTTTTTCAATGACAGAATTTGACATTTGATGTTGCCGTAAAGATGGGCGATTGTGAATGAAATTATTCGAATAATTCGATTGTAGAAGTCATTCGAATTATTCGAATAACCTTACATTTCATTCGAATTTGATGAAAAAGCGAGATGTAAATAAGAATGTATTGCGTCGTCTCATTCTTCCCGATTCAAATTATTAATACTAGTTTATTTATTCGAATATCCGTAACATCATCTAAAAGTAAACTGTATTTACTGAGAAAAAATACCCAATTTCGTGTGGCAAATTTAATCATTCATTCAACCATCGAACTTAGCGCTATTCACATTAGAACGGACGGGCGCGGGCGGAAGACGAGGACGGACGGGAGCGGGCGGAGGACGTGGACGGACGGGAGCGGGCGAGAACGGACGGGCGCGGGCGGAGGGCGTGGACGGACGGGAGCGGGCATAGAACGGAGGACGTGGACAGACGGGAGCGGGCGGAGGACGTGGACGGACGGGAGCGGGCGAGGACGGACGGGCGCGGGTGGAAGACGTGGACGGACAGGAGCGGGCATAGAACGGAGGACGTGGACAGACGGGAGCGGGCGGAGGACGTGGACGGACGGGAGCGGGCGAGGATGGACGGGCGCGGGTGGAAGACGTGGACGGACAGGAGCGGGCATAGGACGGAGGACGTGGACAGACGGGAGCGGGAGGAGGACGGACGGAGGACGTGGACCGACGGGAGCGGGCGGAGGACGGGCGGGCGTGGGCGGAGGACGGAGGACGACGACGAGAAATTCCTGGCTTAGCACCAGATTCTGGTTAAATATGTGTTTTGCCTATCAAAACTAAACGAATGCAAAAAAAAATCAAGTCCATGCTGTTACCCGTTGAGGAGATCCCTCGAACGGAGACATTCCTGGCTTTATTAGTAACTAATTATTGTTATCAACTAAAAGTAATCTTAACAATATGAGAAAATGCTCAATTTTGTGTGGCAAACTGAATGAATGAACTAGCGGTTCGCAAATCAGTAACTATTTACTTATTACTACGAATATCAATTAAAAGTAGACTTTATTGTAAGACGAAACAGCCCAATTTTGTATGGCAAAGTGAATGAATGAACTAGCGGTTTCATTCGAATTTGCGAACTAGCGATCGATTGTTTTTGTATTCGATTGTTAATATTAGTACTATCAAACCATTCGAATATTAGAATCAGTAACAATCGCCCATCTCTGTGTTGCCGTTTCTGTTTCCAAAATAGTCAAAGAGAGAGGAGAGTTAGAAAGTGGAGGCAAATATATTTTTTTTTTTTTTTATTATAGCAGTAGTTTTTCTCCATGGAGTTCGAATTATTTTCTTTCCACCAATTTTGCACTTGGAGATTACAGGATCAAAATAATTAAAAATTAAATTTATATTGATAAACACGATGAATCGCAATAAAAATGAAATAGGTGTCTTAAAATTATGTCTTCTATCAGTAAAAAATATAAAATGAAGACAAAAAAAAAACTTGACATACCGAATTAAAACTATTTTGTAACTTAATTATATGTGGAGTGCTAGTGTGACAGGTTTGCTCCCATAGTAAAAGTTGTTCAGTTTGATGGGTAGAGTATGTGGTTTAAAGGTTAATGATACTTTTCCTTACACCCTGTATTATCCCTATGCATTACATAATGTAGGAATAACAGGACTCGCCTTGCGGTAGCATTTCCTCTCTGCCACGGTATAAGATCAATTGATCATGTACATTTACATTCAGTTTTATACCTTATCACCAAACGAGACACCCTATAATTGCGAAACAATAATTTCGAACTTAGAACGTTTAGGGTTCACACGAGAATACTTTCATGATTTTTAACATTCAAAATTAGAATCTAAAGTTCTTTGAAAAAGGATATGTCTAGAATGAGCGTCACGAATATCCCGTATAAAACAAAAGGGGCCAGGTTTCATAGGTTGGTGTGCGTGAGGCGCCATACTAATTATGTATGTGTGCGTGTATGCTGACACTTTTTTAAGGGGATGTTCAGACTAGGGATTGCAAATCCATTCAGATTCTGAAATCCGGATTTTAGGAAACGGATTTGGGACCAATCCACACATGCCGAAATCGAGTTGATTTTGTTTATTAAACAAAAAATGCAATGAGCGAAGTGAGCTCTCAAATTCCCAGGCTAATAATTTGGTTGTAGTAAGAGCCTAGAGTCAGAGTGCAAATAAAACCAAATTAATCGAGCTAAGCGAGCCCAAAATTTCGCAATACATTTTGACTCTATTTTTTATTTGCCCTGAACACATCGAGCTTCTCTGACTTTTCAAGAATGTGGACACCCTGGATTTCTGTTAAATCTGCAAAGGCCTGGACCGGGCGTAGGACCAGAAGGAGTAGATAGGTATAGGCAGTTTAAATCAAGAATGGAGTAATCAGAACTGCTCATCGAAGCTCAGGCCTTGGAACCATTCGGATTCTGTTGTTATTTGAAAATTTCCTAGGTTTATTTTGATAAAATAACTGGGCAGGATTCACTGAAAACGAGATCAAATGTAGAAAAATAACGAATTTCGAGAATATTAACGAATGGGAACAAAACCCGATCAGTTCAGAGGCCAGAACATCAATGAATAATACTATTCAAGCCTACCAAGAAAATGTTCGTAAAATCCGGATTTAGTTTTTAAATCCGGATTTTAAAGCTCAGCCAAAATGAACGGATATCCGGATATTTCGGATAACGGATTATCCGGATTGCAATCCCTAGTTCAGACCATCAAAGTGAACAACTTTCTCTATGGGACCAACATCGAAAGAGCGAAAAAAAAATCTGCTGTCCCATACATTTGGCTCGAGTAGGTTTGCAGTTTTGTATGGACGAGCAGATTTTTTTTTCGCGATTTCAATGTTGGTCCCATAGAGAAAGTTGTTCAGTTTGATGGTCTGATCATCCTCTTAAAAAAGTGTCAGCATATTAAGTTGGACCCTATATGTATAGGGTTTAGGAACCAGTACTGGTTCCACCTTTTTTCGACTCTTTCGTATCTTCGACTGTCAATCTTGACATATAACTTAATCAAAGCTAAAGTTATGGGGAATAAAATCCAAAGTTGCGGATTGCATGTTACCTCGCCCCCCGCAAAAACTGGCAGAAATGTTTGTTAGTAGAATTACACGCATTACCAGTCCTCATATAAGTAGTCAAAGTGGAATAACACGTAACATACATGTGTTGTTATCAAATTAATTAGTTTTGTGTGTATTCCAATTATTTCGAGTACTTGCAGATAAGGGTTTTAGCAGCCAATCTAAAATTGTTTTTTGCGAACTGCAATGTTTATAGCCTATGCAACATATGTTTAAGTGCATTTTGAAATACAGCCTGTTAACGAATGAAAGCTACATTTTGTCATTAAAATTGTATGTTTACATCCTTTGGAAGTTGAGTGCTTTTAAATATGGTCTCAAAACAGCAATAAACGTCACAAGAAATGTAGCAAAATATTAATTTATGTTTAGAGACAGAAAGGTCTATGACTCAGCTTGATTTAAGTTGATGACATCACCAACAACTGCTGTTATTATGTCATAGCCTGATGTTTAAGAGACAAGTATCAATAAAGAAATATGAGTACCTATGCATTATAATATAAAAAGGAAAAAACATTGAATTATTGGAAAACTCTTTTAGAGTTAAGCTCGCCTTTGTACATCATGATTTATTGTAATTTTTCATAATTATGTTGTTTTGTGTACAATAAAGAATCTAAGAATTATTGTGTGTAGTACCTACTTAAGCCTGTATTCAAAGCAGTTGTTCAAAGCCCTGGATGGCATTGGCTTAGTAATAGGGTCCCGTTTTCACCCTTGGGGTCAGATGACCCAAAATTGGGTTAGCTGAGATCAGCTAATAGAAATCCACTGCTGGACATAGGCCTCCCCTGCAGATTGCCATAGACGACAACGGGTTCCCTTTAAAAACCGTCAAAGGATAGTGCATCTTCTAATCTATTGTTCTTTTCGTCTTTTCGCAGAAAACGGACGAACAAAAAATAATATACTCCGGTCAACTCTTAGATGACAACACAGTTTTAAAAGACGTACTACGCACCTATGAGAGCCAAATCGCTCATACGATGCACCTTGTGTGTACACCAAAGAGAATAATGCCCGAACCGGAACCAAGCGGGTTAAGGAAGCGGAACATACAGAATGCCCAAAACGAAACTACTGCCCCAAATGCTACAACTGCCCCGACAGAAACTGAACGGCCAGTAGAGACAACTTCAAGGCCAGAGACGAGGCAGAATGATCAGAATCACACGGTTGAGATGCAGAATTATTTGAGCTCATTCGTTAATAATTACGGACGGGTTCCTCCGTACCCTAACTACACTATGGGAGAGGGTTATTTGCCGGTACCAAACGACCCGGCGTTGCTGGCGAATCATGTTATGATGATGCAACAAGCTTACTTGCAATATATGCAACAGTATGCCAATATGTAAGTTTTTTTAGTTATATTTAGAGTATATCTGAATAGCTCATCTAAGAATTTAGTTGTGAGCATATGCAACGTGTTAATGAATACGCCAAAATATTTGAAAATATGTTTGTTTAGACTTGAGAGTAAAATCGATTTATCAAGGTTATGAAAGTTTGAGAACTGCTGGTTTAGACCATCAAACTGAACAACTTGCAACATTGAAAGAAAATTAAAAATCTGCTGAAACAGCAGACCTCAGTACAGTACACATACATACTCGACTTAAATTTATGGGATAGCTAATGTTTTTTATTTGACACCGTCTCCATAGTGAAAGTTCAGTTTGATGGTCTAAACCACCCCTTTAAAGGAGGACCCCCTAGGAGGGTGTTTCGTTACACCTCATATAAACTGTTAAAGAAAAAAAACCGACGCTTCTGAGTTCTGACCTTATTAGGTGTTCAATCAAATGTTTGATAATGTTAAACTTTGATAATGTTTTGGCCTTTGACTTAACCCTTAAACAGGCCTTGGCCACCATATTTAAATTCAATAATGAACCTTATTGTAAGTTTTTAGTAGGTACATTGTCAGTTACTTTTATGTGGTCGATAAATCGTACTATGCCTGTTTAAGGGTTAAGGCAGATTATTTCATCTGCAGTGTTATTATTTAAAATATTTAATAATCAAAACATTAAATAAATTGGTAAGAACCCGATAAAATGATTCATTTTCAATATCTGTTGTTAAAAGGCAATATCATTCGTCTGATAAATGTAGTTTTTTTTAGAGCTGTCGATAAACCATTTCGAGATAATTGTCTGTAAATATTATAAAAGGTTACTTATCTTATAACTATTATAAAATCGTAAAAATAATGAGGAATAAAAAAGTGGCGGTTCACTTCATATAAACTCAAATAACACTCGATAGCGCGATTTAAATGACGCGTCGTGCCATCTATTGACAAGTTTCTTTGTTTGTTCGCGCATCACGCAAAAACTACTGAACCGATTTAGATGAAACTTTTTTTGTTTGATAGCTTATGATCTGACTTAAAATCTGGTATATAATTTGTGCGGACGAAGTCGCGGGAAAACACTAGTGCCATATAAAATAATGCCGTTTTTTAAGTGACCGAGTGGCGTCACTCGGTGCCTTGTAATTGCCATGCTAAACTTTTAAAAAATCTGATTTGGCTGGAACTACGGGGCCACATTGTTCCCGAGGCACAGGGCTCCCGCCCACAGTGGCCAATGCCTCCACAACTCTTGTCGTTCAAATATCAATTCGCGTTGTTTCTCTTAGGTGGCAGGCGCCCGGCGTGGCTCCGGCGGCCCCGCCCCCCGAAGCACCCCCCGCGCCCCCCGCCGAGCCCCCCGCGCCGCCTCCCGAAGACGAGGAAGCGCACAGGGACTGGCTGGACAACCTATACGCCGCGTCGAGACTCGCCATACTGTTCTCACTGGTCTACTTGTACGGCAGCCCCGCCAGGCTACTGCTGGTGCTGCTGCTTGTAGCCGCCGGTTATCTGTGAGTGTATTTATACTGTACGACATCCAGGGCCGTATTAAGCCATACAAGGACTTCTGACTGAGATTGGGAACTGTTGACTTCCAAATATTATTGATTAAGCGATGGAGTTGCTTTGTGGGTTGGGTTTTGTGCGGTCACGTGCGCGTCGGTTGCCCCATCCCCGGCCTACAGTGGAACTCCAGTGGTGGCTCAGGATATTGTTCTTTTATAAGAACAACCCTTGAAGTCACCAAAATATCAATATAACCGTGCAACGTCAAGCACTTTTGCTATAAAAACTCGACATTGGCAAAAACATCATTAAAATTAAAAAAAAAAACCAAACCATTAACCAAAGATGGCAGCCATATTTTTTAAAAATAGAATAGAATAGATTAAGCGATATAGATCATGCTGACACGAAAGAATATTGGTTTATATTTGGATATTTTCGAACCTTATCAAACCAGCAACTCGTATCGAACGTCAAAACGTACGGTTTGTATGAACTACAAGTAATATTACATCATATTACACATTACTTTTTATTGTTTATCAATTTTTGTATTTTATAAAACAGGTAGTATAAAAACTCACAGCCTAACTGACCGAATTGTTTTATGGGACATGATAATCAGTTAGTAAATATTGGCACTCTAGATTTGCTCTCAATTGCCTTACGCGACGACCTACATTTTGTAGCTGTCAATTTGTAACATAACTAGAAGTTCGAAGTAGAATCTTGTACTTTAAATGGGACTAGAATCTGTGTGACATTGTCCTAGATATTTACTTATTTAACTGAATATTTTATAACTGTATTTTAAAGTATAAGAAAGAGAACGTACCTACGTACAGTACGAACACTCACTGCCCCCCACCAAAGTTGACCTCATCCCCTCTCGGTGGATCGGCAGGTGGACGACCACGTATTCCTTTTTCACATTTGCGTACGAAAACACATCTTTTCGTGTTAGCATGAGTTATGTCGCATGACCATAATTCGTGCTGTAGTGTAAAGATTAGTCAGTCAGCAATGGTCGTATCGAGGTTGACTGCCAAGGTTGCGCCTGGCTGCCACTCAGGGCTTTTTCCTTCTAGTCGCTACAAAAAAAACTGAAACCATTTTTAATTCCAGTTCATCACTTATTAAATGTCAACTTTTCTTTCTTTCGCAGACACCAAATCGGATTCTTCCGTGACCTCCAAGTCAACTTGGGACAGAATGCCCACCGCGAGCCTAACAACGCCCCACGTGAGCCTAACAACGCCCCACGTGACCCTAACAACGCCCCGGGCGAACCTAACGTTGCCCCGGGCGAACCTAACGTTGCCCAAAACGAACCTAACGTTAACGTGAACGTTAACAACGATAACGTTAACCAACAGTCGTTATTAGCTGTCACATGGATGATATTTACATCGTTTTTCGCTTCATTAATACCCGATACTAATTAGTTCGTTGATTCTCTCCCATTTGGATGTCAACTTTAAAAAAGTTTACTTTTTTTGGTAAAGGAATAGTTTGGTAGCAAATTGTTGAGGTATAAACACTTTATTCTTTAAACTAACGCCTTACTACATCAAAGGTCCGTATTTATTCAAATGTAAACCGTATTACAAAGGAGTAAGATACAATTTAAGAATAAAGGTCACGCAACAGTTTATGATTGCTTGGTGAAAGTGGTTGGGATACTCGCGTGACGTAAAAGGTGACTGAACGACCCCCGCTTTCCGATAGACCCGTAATAGACCCGAAATAGAATTCTGCGCATTCATAAATCGTTGGGCGACCTTGTACCACATGAATAAATATCCCTACAGAACGAAAGCTCCATACAAGCGTGCGCTGTCTGTGCACTTCACAGGTATTTATCTCTTGCAAGCTATTTTCAAATCTATTTTAATTGTCATTGAGTTCATTATCAATTGATTAATGAAAACTGCTCGAGAATTTTTCTGTTAGATGTGCGCTGTCCCTTCGAGGAAGTACAAATAGTCATTCGCTTTGGCGCATCGCTTACGAAGCGCCAAAAGTTGTATGGATTTAATCTGAGTAGCGCGGATAAATCCCACTTATCACCCCCCCTGGATACGTGCATCAGCCAGGGGAATATGTACTCTAAGGGCTCTTACAGATGAGCGACACTTTGCGGTCGCGCTAATAGACTTTACGGTCGCGCGACCCTCTGCCACAGAATAGGTTTGGTATATAGTTCTATATACAGAACGGCCACTCCCCGCCCCCCTCTGACTTCAGATACCTCACCCCCCCTCAAACTTGAGGGAAAAGTGAGGGAACTCGAGCAAGGGAATGCAGTCAGGCGCGCGCACCCGTTAGATTTGACTACATAAAATTGAGTCTTTTCAGTGCATAAAAACGTTGAAAAATAACGGTAAATTCACATTTTCATTAATTCTTTAGCTCAAATACTATTTTTAATAACTGAACGAACAATAAAAAGTAATGAAATGAAGATGATGTTTATACAATGCGCGCTAAGTCAACCCTACACATATGTCAAAGACATTTTGCACCTAGTGCGCATGTGCGAACGTCATCATGTCAAATCCAAAATGTTGTTAGTAGTGCCGGACCTGTGCCTCTGCGACCGCATAGTGTCGCTCGTCTGTAAGAGCGCTAAAGGGTTTGAACCTCGTCGTGCGATTTCCTGCTGTCAGACCTCAACCCTAACGCGCGCTATGTGTGAGTTCACAGACAGCGGCCACTTGTATGAAGCTTTCGTTCTGTAGGGATATTTATTCATTTGCTCGTACTAAGTAGTCGTACAACGAACAGTATGGACGCCCTCTGCCAGTTTTGACCTCAACCGCTCTCGGTTATCGACAGTAAGAACATACTTTCCTTCTGACGTGTAGAAAGACGGGTAGAAAATGGTGTAGTCCTCACTCATTCTGACTCGTTAGGCACGTGCTTTCCTTTTCATGTCAGTGCGGTGCAGTCGTATGAAATGTGCAAAACGAAGTGAATAAAAAGATTTTGTTGGATTCTGAGTTTGTTAAAAATTATGTAAAATAACAATTTAAAGTATAGATTGTAAATATTTGAGATAGTTTTGCCTTTGTTGTATTGTATAATAATTAGTATAAACATATATAAAGCGGTGATTTCAAAGTTTTGGTTTGATACTGAATAAAAAGGACAGTCTCAAAAATAACGGATTCATAATAAGGGTTGAGACCATAAAGTTATTATACCATACAGGAATAAAGTCAGTGACATGAGTTGTCAAATAAAACAGTTATTGGATGTTTTTTGGAGACTATTCGCAGGCAAAAATTCGAATACTGTCTATAATTCTGAGTCTAACGTAAAATCGTGGATAAATTAATGAAGTAGTGTCAGTATATTTCACAAAATTATCTACGATTTCACTTTAGATTCCCAATTATTCACGAAAACCGAATAGTAAAAATTGATTAGTGACTAAAAAACGGTTCTATTAATTCGCGTCACGTATCTATTTCTATTATACAGTGGTGCCGCTAGGTACATCTCGCTCTCTCAGCTGTATGTTCCTCTATTCCTACCTCTATGGTTGAGACATATTGAACGACGGCGGGCCCATACAAAAATGACGTTTAGTATGGGAAGCCGTCCGCCTTCGTCACCGCGTCAACTCGAAATGTGTCTCAACCCTTAATCGTTATTTTATGGAGATCGTTCTTTGTTCAGTATTAAAAACTCTAAAAAATTATGGAAATAAAAAAAAACTTATAAACTATTTTGGTTGAGGCCCTTAGAATTTTAGCAAACAAAAAAAGTTATTAATTATTTATTAAAAAATTTCATGTACTGATATGAAACCAAATACTAAATGTATAAAATATTTTAGTTTATTGCATGTAATAAATAGTTTCTATATAGTTATAATTCTGCTATTCGTTTAAGAGCGTTTACCGTTCAGTGGAGACCTCATAATAAAATTTAAGATTAGGTACTCAATAATGAAAACCTAAAATAAAAAATTTCCTTACTTTATCCGAAAGCCTAAAAGGTATTTTTTACAATACTTATAGGTACAAAAACATACAAAAGACACTGCCCAATCCCGTTTCGCATACAAAACTGGTAAATTTGAATTTTATAAGAAATCCCACTGCAGAAAAGAATAATTTTCATTTCATTGGGAAGTATGATATTCCTCTTGTTTTGTGTATAATTTTAGCTATCATACTCTTTGTATTAGTTCTTTGATTATACTCATTCGTTAGTTTCGCAACGATTTGAAACGAATACAGTTCGTCACGTGGGCAATGGTATCGATTCGGTATTCCCACGACTTAACTAAATTTATTCCTGTCATTTTCTAACATTCGACTAAGAAAAGAGACAGAAAACCAAGTACCAAGAACTGACTTTAGTGCTGTCAAAGTGACGCTACACGCCCAAAATAAGATGGCATCATAATGCACGCCATCTTATTTAAGTCGTTTTTGGGCGTGTAGCGTCACTTTGACAGCACTAAAGTCAGTTGTTGGTTTTCTGTCTCTTTTCTTAGTCGAATGTTAGAAAACGACAGGAATAAATTTAATTAAGTTAAGTCGTGGCAATACCGAATCGATACCTCTTTTGAAATTAATACTAAAATTACCACTACTACTATTTATTTTGATTTTGTTAAAAGTGGAAAGTTTTGAGCCTATTACCCAACTACAATCTACATATAAGTATTGTATAAAAAATGCTTTCAGACTTCTGGATAAAGTTAATAAGGAACATTTTTCTTTAGGGTCCATTGATAAAGAAATCTTATACTGAGAATGCCACTGAAAAATACACGAGTTTTACTGAAAAAGTAAAAACTTAATCATACTGTACCGATATTGATATAGTATGTTTAAAATATTTAGCTCTTTTACACTCAGTTGCAGAAAAGCTCGTTAAAGTTAATCCTCATTAAGGGGCCGTAGGTCCCGACGAATATTTTCTATGAGAAACGCGATTGCCCAGCGCTCCGAAAAGAGTGTGCGTGAGCCGTATTTTCGATTAAAAAGAACTAACCAAAGTACTTTTCCAAGATTTTTTTTATGATTTCACTAGTTAAACTAATGGTGAATATGTGAGTATAAATGCAGTATAAGTTCTTCTAAAACGAGAAAAATGTTTAAAAATGCATGAAAATACGTCATCTTTGTGACGATTTTCTATCGAGTGAAGTAATTCCAATCCAATTCAGTTTATGATTTCACTAGATAAACTATCCAAAAATACTGAGGTATGACTTTAGTTTCGGTAAATGGTATAAATCTAGTCGTAAAATGAAAAATAAAAGATCCCTCCAAGGTATTTCCACCTACTATTACGCATCTCTTGCTAGCTTTTACTATGTTAAGAAGATAAAAAGTGACAGCAATAGGTTTAGGCTGCGTTTCCACCAGAGATGTGCGAGGTAGCGAGGCGGTGAGCGAGGAAACAATCCGCCAATAGCGCGCTCGCTCGATCACGTCATTGGGAAATTGAAGCACTCTCATTGGCCGATTTTTTCCTCGCTCGCCGCCTCGCTACGTCGCAGATATCTGGTGGGAAAGCAGCCTTAATGGAGGATTAAGCTTAATGTGCGTTTCTGCAACTGAGTGTTAGGCAAGCTCCACCTTCCGATCCTATAACCGAATTGAGCTACATTGCTGCAGCAAAAGTGAACTAAATGAAGTAATGAATCTGAAATAGGATTTGATTTGTAGGATGGTGTAACATGCCTTCTTAGATTTAAAAAATCATTATTAAACTTGTGATTGCCTTTGCATTTCCATCGTTGGTTATTTTGTAAAATAATTTATTTATTAAAAACAATGTTTAGTTGGTGGTTATAAAGCTGTCAGATTGAAACAACTATGTAAAGTTTTTGAAATACGCAAGAGTTTTGCGTATTTCGGAAAGGGCATTAAACATTTTTGTAAAAGAGCATGGCATACCTACTTTTCGCCATCTTGGATATGTCATGGTTTTGTCCTGACAATAGGACACATCTGTCCTGTATCCTTTACATATAAAATGTTGTTTAGTTATTAATTCTATAGAACTATTTTCAGGTTTTGCGTTCTTTTGTTGACGCCATGTGTATAATAATTTGTAATTTAACATTTTTAAAGCTTTTTTTATTGATATACCTAATGTAAAATTAAAAAAAGACGCAAATATTTTAGACTATATTATCACTACCTAAAAACATTACATAGTTAATCTTATTTATTATCCGCATGCCATGTAATTTAGGCTTCTTTTTATATATAATTCTCACAATGACTTGACTTTTTTAATGTCTAACGAATGCGGGTAATTATATCAGAAAGTCTGTTGTAAATAAACTATAAAATCACGTAAAATGGACGCGTGTATTGTAATTTTGTCAAAATAAAACAGCTGTAAAGTTAGCACTGCTGAGGAATGATATTAAAATTAATTAAGTTCGGTCATCTATGTACTGTGATAAGTTTTAATTTTTGTTTGCACCTTCCTAGAATAAAATTTTGGAATGGATTTTGACTTGTTTTATTTATTACAAAAAACCAAATAGACATCTTTATTCTTTATTACTACTTATTACTTGCTTGCTCTTTAGGATGTGATATCTTATCTTGTGCATTATAAGTAGTAATATTAGTTGATTACACACAGAGGAAAAGGAAAGTAAGAAAGGTCTCAGATCTCATGTAATTGTTGACCGAGGCAAAGCCGAGTATACTATTTTTCTCCTCGACGGAGGTGGAAAGCGGTAACTTCGTTTAGCGCAGCGGGACGAAAATTGACGCTTTCCGTCCAGGAGTGCGATTTTTGAATGTCATACGTCGAACTCAGCAGTAGCAAATGTCAAAATTACTCTGGAGATATGCATCTTTCTACTGCTGATTTGACTTTCAAAAATCATACTACAGGAGAGCTATTTTTGAGAGTCAAATTCGCAGTAGAAAGATGCATATCTCCATAGTAATTTTGACATTTTCAATTGCTGAGCTCACCGAATGAGATTCAAAAATCGCACTCCAGAGGGGAGAAAAATAACTTGTGATGCTCCGACTATACCTATAGGTGTGGTGACACACCTGCCGAACACGCATCTACTAGTAAAAAAATGGCGCATACTGAGGTGCCTAGGGAGTATTGTATTCTTTGCTGGTGTCGCTGGTCCTGGTGCTGTCGAAAAGTGGCCAGAGGGCCTACCATGAGTTTTCACTGTTCTTTACTACGGTAGTTACGTTGCCAATTCGTATGGCAGAAATTAGTTCTCAACGTAACCACTAGGAGCGCTGTACGAAATTCAATACAAAATTGGTGACGTAACTACAGTAGTAAAGTACGGTGAAAACTCATGGTAGACCTACAGTTTCAAGTCCCGTCTCATCTCATCAGTTTTAAAGTTTCGTAAGCGAACGTTACTACTATAGTTGCATCGCCAATTTAGTATGACAATTAGTTCTCAACGTAACCACTAGGAGCGTTGTACGAAATTCAATACAAAAACTGTAGTTAACTAGTAAAACTACTAGTAGCACCGTACTAGAGTAGTAACTGTAGTAAAGCTACAGTGTAATCTCATGGTAGACCTACGGGACAGTTTCCCAATTTTTTTCCTATTCGTCAGTTTTCCTGTTTACGACAGTATTTGCACAATCCAATGCCAATGACCTGCTTTTTATTAGGGTCAACGCACATGTCTAGCGGAGAACTGTTAGAACAGTTTTCATTAATCTATTGATAATGAACTCAATGACAATTGAAATAAGGTCAGAAGTGCGATTTTTTAATCTCATTCGATGAATTCAGCAGTTTAAAATTTCTATGGAGATCTTTCTACTGACGATTTGACTTTCAAAAATCATACTTCATGAGTGCAATTTTTGAAAGTGAAATCAGCAGTAGAAAGATGCGTATCTCCATAGTAATTTTGACATTTTCAACTGCTGAGCTCACCGAATGAGATTCAAAAATCGCACTCCAGCATAGCTAGCATGCCGCAGTGATACAGCGCTATCACACCTTAGCTCTCTTTCTATTTGCGTGCGAACTAACGAGATAAAAGACGTGATACAGCCGTATCACGTGTAGCATACTACGAGTGCAGGTGGGGTAAGACAAACACCGGGGTAAGGAAGTAAAATACTGACTCAAACTCTATGGTTTGATCAAAAAAATGAACTAAATCAGACTCATATTGAATTAAACAAATTGTTTCTTTTATAACTGTCCCCATAACACTCATATATGTAAGATATTTACAGAGCTAGTAAAAGTGTTCGTCTTACCCCGAGTTATGGGGTATAAAATAAAGTATGTTTATCTTACCCCACCTTATCTTATACTTTAAAACAGCAGCGTGCAAGACTTGTGACGTGTGTTCGCGTTCTCTTGCACGCTATTTTAAACTGTGCTCGAGCAGTTCTCCGCTAGATGTGCACTGACCCTAAGACTTACATACAAGTGCGGAAGTAGGCGGGCGTGTTGGATGGAATGAAAAAGAAAGAAAAAAAGCTAGTGTTTTAGAATGTATTACAACTTTATTGTTACTTAAAACAACGGTAATAAGTTAATTAACAAAACTTAAATTAAAACTCATCACTGAAATCAACATCCATTAATTCCTGCACTTCCTCGTTCTGTAAAACGTTGCTATCGATATTTTCTTTCTCATCCTGCAATTTTGAATTTCCATCTATTTTCTTTCCTATTTCATATTCAACATCTTCATGAATCGTTTTATGTTCTTTAGCTTTTTCTTCTACATCTGTTTCTTGTTCTACTCTTTCTTCTAAATTATTAGTTTCGATATTTTCGGTGTCATGTTTATCCTTAATTTTAGTTTCATTTCTGTCAATATCTTCGGTTATTCCATTAATTTCAGTTTCTGTTTCTATAAGATCACCTCCATTCATATTTGCAGTAGCTTCTGTAATTTCAGCATTGACATTCGAATCATCATCATTCCTATTGACATGTACATCGACAGATATTGACTGAATAACTGCCATGTCTTCATCATCCGAACTATCATCATTTTGTTCAATTCTTCTCTCTTCTACTCTTATATCTTTATCAGTAAGATCAATTACTGAATTCTTTGATTTATTAGTATTTACAGCTTCAAAATCACTCAAAGGTCCGACTTTAGTTTGGTTATTTATTTCTTCTGTTATATCAATAACTACGTTGTTTTTATCAGAATATACTTCATTTGTTTCATCGTCCGATTCTATGATGTTTGATTTATTCATTTTTTTAGGAGACAGTTCTGATTTCTCAGTCATATCAATAACCAAATTGTTTTCTGTATCAGATTCCTCATCAGAATCAATAATATTTGATCGATTCATCTTTTTCGCTTTAACTGTATCTAGGTTTACTTCTGTATCCAACATATGTTTTGGCGTATCAGCTTTTTTAGGAGAGAGTTCAGTTTGCTCAGTCATATCAATAACCAAATTGTTTTCTGTATCAGATCCATCATCAGAATCAATAACATTTGATCGATTAATCTTTTTAACTCTTGCTGTATCTATGTTTCGGTCTGTCTCTGACATATTTGTGTCTTTTTCTGTTATTTCTATGACTAAATCATTATTTTGAATATCATTAACCATATTTGATCTCACCTCGACTGCATCATTAATCATTATTGGTTCTTCTTCAATAGAATTCGATTTATCGATTAAATTGATAGTAGTATTTTGTTTAAGGCGGGCCAGTCTCCTTTCTTCGGCTAGTTTTCTGTTACGAATCATTCTCTCTTTCTGTTCGTCGCTTATTGACGGAGATGACGTCGCTTTTGGCATTGTTAGGGATGATCTGAAAGGTAAATCGATTTGAGTGCTATTCATAAAATGAACCATTTTCAAAATAATCAGGGATACGTTTTTTTACAATGAGTAAAAGCACACGAACGCATTGTGGTAGCTATAGTCTGTCTATAAAGTCGTGGCATGATTATTTGAGGAACAAATCATTTTAGTATGGTGGTGTTGCCAGGTTATTCTTGAATTTGATGTTCTTGCGTGGAGACAGCGCCCTCATTTTTTGCCAAGACTTTATAGACATACTGTATATTCCGCCTAAAATAAAAAAGTATATCAGTCACACAATGCCGACTAAGTAAATTAGGCGATGGGGCTCAATTTATACGCTCCATGCGCTATAGGCTAGTCGCCTATCCCGCTATTTTAATTTAAGGCGAGCTCTATTTGCTGCTGCAGTAGCCTATTGAACTCCTTCGCTTCAAATACAAACTTAACTAACCTTCGGTCCACACTAGGAGTAGCAAAACCAGGTTTCTTCACAGACCCAGGAGCAGGAGTGGCTCGTGCGAGTTCTATTTGCTGCTGCAGCAGCTTATCAAACTCGTCTTCCTCCGGTACGGGTGCTGCAGTCTCCTCATCACTCGAGTCTTTCTGGACAACCGTCTCTTCTGACAGGAATTGATCGGAACGAATTTTGTGTAGGTGGACCTGGAAAATAAATTGCATTATTTTAATTAGTTCCAAAGCTTAGCATCGAAAATTCGTAAACTGAACTTCTCTATTCTCTACTCTTCTATATCTCTCTCTATTCTGTCTGTATACCCAGCAAACTCTGGCTCCACCTCAATTAATAATTTTTTCAACTATTTAAGAGGGTACCGAGCCTATTGTGCTGCCCCCAATTTTTTTTTTTTATTTCTAAACAATTAAACAACATTTCCAAAAAACAAGAATGTCACATTGTAGTCCTGATTGGCTTTCAATTTATCGAAACATTACGGATTGTGATGGCTTATGCTTGCAGCTATTATCTTACGATAATAACTACAAACAGTATAAAAACAAATCCGCAGTGACCTGATAAATTGAAAATCAGCATTAACTACAATGTGACATTCTTGTTTTTTTTTAAATATTGTTTAATTGCTTAGAAATAAAAAATACGATTGGGGGCAGCACAATAGGCTCGGCGCAGCCTTAATCTAAATTTGGCAAGAAGACAAATAACAGTATCACAAAAAAGTTAGTAAATTATTTTTTGTATTAAATTGAGTCAGGTGACGTTGGATAGGTCTTGTAAAATGGAACAAAACATACCATACAAAGTCGTTATAATTGCTTGTATCACGAGATATACGCGCTAAAAGTCGAAAATAGGGCGTAATCAAGGTGATTACCAATATTTTTCAAGACAATTGTCACAATAATTATAATAATAATCTTTTAAACCCTGATGGATTTAAAAACCTTCACCCAAAATGGGGTCCATAGCACAAACATAGAAGAAGACTAATCATACTAACAATCTAAAAAGTGAAGATACTAACAGTACTAACAACATTTGAATGTTTGAAATGTAGTAACCATTATGCTATGGAATCTAAATAAAAGGTTTTTTATTTTATTTTATTTTTAAACCCTGATGGGGTAAATAAAAATTTGTGTATTTATTAACCCGTCTTACCATGACAGGTCTCTTTTTGCCCAAGGTTTCGATTTTCTTCAAGCAGTCCTCGAACTGGAACTTGGGATACAGCCTGTACGCCCAGTGTTCTAGCTTCTTTAACACCATGTCTAGATCTTCTTTTTCATGGCCCTTTCCTGAAACGATACAATATCAGCCTATAAATTATCTCTTCACAAGTATAAGGACGAAAGGGGGCCATACTTGAATGAGTTTGATGTTGTCAGAGGATGTAATCAATATCCTAAATATAAAAATAAATACATTTGACTTTGACCACTTTTATCTTTATCCACTTTCTCTGGTCCCTACTCTGTTATGGCCCTAGACCATATAAATATGGAGTATGGACGATGATTCTCTACTAGGAATTATTTAACAAACGATGTAGCATGAAATCCGCTACTTTGAATTTTATTCCATCACATTCATTCTAATATTGATTGTTAAAAATTGTCTCATGTGACCTCCAAACGAGACTAGTTTGAAGTTATTGTTTTGCATTTATAGGCTCTCGGTTAGTAATAAGGTATGAAATTGTATTTAAATGCACATGATCAATTGATCTTGTAACTTGGCAGAGGGGAATGCTAACGCGAGGCTGGTCCTTAGTTAAATGGTCTAATTTAAATCTGGGGTGCTTCAGACCATCAAACTGAACAACTTTTACTAAGGGAGAAGCTGTTTCATACATTTTTCATATATTTTTTTGCTCACTTTCAATGTTGTCTCCATATTGTACAGTTCGATTATCTGAAGCACACTGATTCCACGGTGTATTGACACAAACCTTTAAATCTAAAGTCCTTGAAGTGTTCCGGTATGACCTGTATGCCCCTCGGACCCGTCAGTCGAGCCGGATTGAGAGTGAAGCGAGGGTTCTTCACAACTCGCTTGGCCTTCGCGTTCGGGTCTACTCTCCTTTTATCTTCAACTACAAAATATTAATTATTATTATTAAGTCTTTATTTTCATCATCTTATAAAAATTATTACAATTCATTTACATGCCATGCCTTATTTGCTGCTAACGAAGACAAAATATTAATATTATGTTATTATTTGTTCTGCCTACCCCAATGGGAAAGAGGCGTGACGTTATAGATAGATAGATAGATTATTTGTTCACGGAAGACAGTGCCATGTTTGCATTCCATCAACCCCTGTCATGAGCTTATGGACAAAAGGTTAACAGAGAAAAATAGTCATACAAGCTTTTGTCCTGTGACTGTCAATTCCTTTGTTACCGTCACGCTTCGGATCGCCGGCACACGCTAACGAATGATCGTTGGCATTCGCTAAGCCGTCCAGACCGGACCAACGAAAGCCGGGGAAACTCATTGGTGTTTGATAAGTCGGTGTGTACGCAGCATTAGGGTATCACACGCACGCGATCGTACGCGGCCGCGTGTCTGTCTATCTTATATGCTCTAGCAAATGACGTTCCTGAGTGACAGAAAAGGATGGAGCGACGGAAAAATGTGATGCGGTGCTATCAAATGAGGTTCAACGATAGGCAAAGTATTTTTCGCTTTCGCTTGTAGACGGAACATCAGTGTAACCGCGTAAGAGACAGCGATAGTCATAAATCCTATACAATTTGTATGAAAAAAGATTTCTGACTCCGGAGTCAGACAGCCGTCGTGGTTACGTCGATAAGGACAGCAATAAGTAGCGATCTCCTTTTTTAACTAGAGCGAATTTATTATGTGCATTTCTTACTGAGTGAATATGACAAGACACGTGCTTCCTTCTAGTTCCTTCTCTTTCTACGGGTTCAACCCTTAGAAGAGCTATGGTAGAGTCAAAAAAGTTTTAGTACTTTCAAATTACGTAGGCCAGACTTATTTTATTTTATTTTGTATTTTATATTATTCGGGATGCTAACAGCCTCTTTTACAAAATAATACTTAAATAACAACCATCAGCCATTTACAAGAATCCACATATAAATTTTATACATATAAAACAATCAATTTACGTTTCTATAAATGGTATTAAGAGTAGAAACTATTAAGTATCAATAGTCTTATCAACTAACAACTTTTTGGTAAGTCGAGAACTACAGCTAAATAAGTCAAATCGAGCATCCTCGTTCAAAATAAGTTCTAGGAAAGAAACTATTTTCCCTAACGTTGGTACGGTGAGATGGAATGTGCAGCAAAGTACTTTTGCGTAGCTTTCTAGCTGGGGTTTTAAAAACTATGTTACTGAGGAGCTCCGGACAATCAACAGCGGACTGAGCAATGTTAACGAGGAAACATGTATCGGCTATACTTCTTCGCATAAACAATGGCACCAAATGAAGATCAGAGCAAGCGTCTTCATAATCGCGGTGATCGAGGTGAAATTTGTATTGAAGATATTTTATAAACTTTGCAACGTATCTTAGAGGAATAATTATAGATTTAAATACCTGCTTCGTCTTCCTTTTCGCTGTTTTCATCACTGTTCAGAGGCGAACGAGGTCTCTCTTCGAATTCGTCGCCTTCGATCACGCGCTCCAACTCTTGCGCTTCACCGGCTTCGTCGTTGAGGAAAACGTCTTCGAGGAGCGACATTTTAACAACAGAAACACTTTTCACTAATCACAATACTTAGTAGATTTGCCGACGAAAATCTAATTTTGTTTTGATTTGAGATGGTCTATCATATCAATTTGGACATATTCTTAATGATCTGTGATAGATATCAATTGACTTGACATAATTTATGGCGGGAAAAATCATCTAACAGGTTAGGTACGTTCGAATCGTAGAAAGAGAAGGAACTAGAAGGAAGCACGTGTCTTGTCATATCACTCGGTAAGAGATGCACATAGCAAATTTGCTCTAGATAAAAAAGGAGATCGTTACTTATTGCTGTCCTTATCGACGTAGCCACTTTTTTGTTCTACGACGGCTGTCTGACTCCGGAGTCAGACATCTATTTTCATACAAATTGTATAGGATTTTATGACTATCGCTGTCTCATATGCGGTTACACTGATGTTATGTCTATCAGCGTAAGCGAAAAATACTTCGCCTATGGTTCGAATCATTGTTTTATTTTTGAAATTAACTCAAATAGCAGCAAAATACAATATATATAAAATACTATTGTTGTCTTTGTTTCATATTTCAACAAAGCTTTTTTGCAAAACTACAGAAATTTCATTTTTCGTTCGAAAATATTGCAGTTTTGTTTTGGGACGTTGGAAAGCGTTCGGAAATTTTTAAGTGATGGATTGCCGATTTTCAAAATGATTTAAATCAGTGAACCGAGGTCTTTATGACTTTCAAACGATTTAAAATTAAGAGGGCGCGCACTGACGATTGTAGTCACCATGTCTGTTTCGTCATTGTTATTGTTACCACGTCTATGGATCCTTATGGAGGTGCATACTGAGTAAGGATCCATACATTTGTTGAGAGTGACGAAACAGTCACGGCGACTAAAATCACCAGTGCGCGCTAATGTCTTATACTCCTATTCTATTCTATATTTTAAAAAATGGCTGCCATCTTGGGTATGTGATGATTTTGCCAATGTCGAGTTTTTATAGCAAAAGTGCTTGACGTTGTACGGTTATATTGATATTTTGGTGACTTCAAGGGTTGTTCTTATAAAAGAACAATATCCTGAGCCACCACTGGAGTTCCACTGTGGACCGGGGATGGGGCAACCGACACGACCACCCAATAACAGAGCCACAGAGCAACTCGTCTTATACTCCGTTCAGGAATTAGAGCGACAAAATGTAAACAAAGAAACGTCACTGTCAAAGTGACATTACGTTGTCAGAAACCTTTGGTACATTTTTTAAGAATAACATTATGTCGGCAAGGCATTTAATAAATGGCGTTGACATTAAACATTTACCCTTTATCCATAAATAATAAAAACAATCGTGACAATTTGAATGAAATTTTTAAATTATGTTATGTAGCCCGCTACTCTGTCTTTTTCTGTACTTTGTGGCTTTTTGTGTAGCGTACGGACTCAGACGACGGTATTTAACAATCAACAGACTTGTTTACGTTATTGTATGCAATACAAAATCTTTTTCTTTAAGCACTTTGTTAAAACGAACCAAAGGTCTCAAATATCTGATTGTTGCCAGACCACGAAATAAAATATTTACAGTCACGCTTTCTATTAATCTAAAATAAATTATAGCTTGCGTACGTTTTAATTATTTTCCATACGAAATTAACATATCATTTGTCGTTATCCTTTGCGAGTAAAATAGATAGTTTACTGTTATTCATTCCGGAGATAAGTTTTCTACAGTCTCGAGATGGTATTTTCTATACTGGTATCACCGTTGTTTACATTTTGTCGCTTTAATTCCTGAATGGAGTATAATCCTATTCAGCAGAGGAGTAAGAACTAAAAAGACGTATTATGTGTGATTCCAGAATATCGTATATGAACACCACTTCACTGGCTCAAGGCTTACACCCGTATTCTTAGGCTGAGATTCAGAGACGATTTGTAAGTCATAGTTCGAACTCCCGTATGTCAAAATCCATACATTTCGACCCTACTTAGCTCGAGCTAAGACGGAAAAAATCGTCTCTGAATCTCGGCCTCAGTTGTTTCCTTGAGGCTTCCTCACTCGAGTCAAGGAAGCTTTTGATATATTTATCATACAAATTATGTTAAAAACGACCTCCACTTGAGTGAGGAAATATCAAGAAAATGACTGAGAATACGGGTTATTCTCCAGGGTCCGAATAACCTACTGATAACCTCCGATGGTAGTCAGATGGCACCTCAAGAAGAAAAACAATCGTTAGTTCTAATATACTTATATTAATCTTCGCGTTATACGCGCGGCCAGCTTGTCTGTGAGTAAAATCATTTGATTAGAACATAACTCAAAATCGTAAACTTAATGCTTATTGTAACTCAACTGATCTCACTTGAACAAGGCAATGACATAGAAGGCACATCACTAGCTAGCTAGCAAGTCACGTGACCAGCTTGCGTTTGAGAGCGCATTCACAGGTATGGAAATCTGTAAATTCTATTAGAAATCAAGTTATTTCTCATTAATTATCGTAGAAATAAGGTAAAAATCAAAGTTGACGTTCTAATCTGTGTTGTTACGTGCAAAATGGGTGTGTGAATTGGTGCTGTGAATGGTTATTTCTGCAACAAAGACTGTCATTTTGATACCAAGAATGGTGCTTCAAGAATGGCGTCCCCACATGTGCCGCAGCCCGATCGTTTTCGTCTTGGACGTGCTAGAATCTGATGACGTGAGCCCACGGAATGGGCGGAAAAATGCTTTCGTTTAATTTTTTCACGTAAATCCGTTGGAAATCAACGTCAATCGTTCGGCTTTCGAAGACCGCCCTCACGGTCTACTTGCAATGAATCATTGTTCCTATTTCCACGTAATGTAGCTAATAATTTCCTCTATTTCGCTAATGTAGATATTATAAAGGTCATATTCGAGGTTTTTGCGTAAAAATTCTTCGGATGGACAGGAAAAAAAAGTTGGTTATGTTTTGTTCGACATCCGCCTCGGATGTTTTGTTTACCAATTTACCGCTTTTTCGACGCGTCGTATTTCGTCACAGGTGAAATTATCTTTGAGATCTTTACGATATCGATAACAGTGTTTTTCCTACACTTGGATGCCTTTGTTTTTTTAATAATTAGAGGGTATTTCCCTGTTAGGTGTCCGATTTTTGCAAGATTCTATAACCATAACCAGTCCTTTTACATTCCAACAAGAATGTTTGATAGGGTTGTGTATTATATCACACAGTAAAGCCTGACCAGGAATATAAAAAACCTGGTTTGGAGGCGCTGCAATCGACTGTCACCTTTAATGACAGTGTTCCAAGTACAAAAATTAGTTCCAATGATTTTCCGCAACATGGTGAGGTTTTTTATATTTCTGGTCGGGCTTTACATGATGTTATAGATAAGCTCACAACCGTAATCTCTTTAGGGAGTGGTCAGACACATTACTACAACTAACAATTTTCATATCTAAACTTTTCTTAACTTGATCTAGGCTTGACAATTGCCTAGAAAAACCAAAATTGATTGAAACTGTGCTTGTTTTGGGCGTAAATAATTTCTCTTCTTTCTAATTTCGGTTCAGTAAACAGACCACTTAATTTATTCCCGTGGGTGTTCTATGTTGCGACTAAGGGATTTGACTTCTGAGGGCGAAAGGCTAGCCTTCCACCACCTGTCACTACACATCATTCCATTCTGAAACCAATATGCCACAGTTTGGTATGTCAAGTTTTTTTTTGGAAGGCGGAATCGAAATCCATTTTAAGCTAATTGTAATGGATAATTGTCTCAATAACTATAATTTCTGTTAGATATTATAAAATGAAAGGATTACAGATATAATAACAATTACAATGATGTTGTTATGTTGGTATGTAACTAGCTTTTGCCTGCGAATTCATCTGTATGGATTTAGGAATACTTCAACACACTGTATTGTACCCCTTTCAATGGTTGGTTTCGAGAAATCCTTTCCTAGTTCAACCACAATATATATTGTAAGACATGTTTCTATCTATCACCCATAGAAGAAAGTCACAAGCAACAGAGAAAAAATTTGATTATAGCCATCGTTGGCCAATTGCAGATGAAATAAGTGAAACAAAAACAAACGAAAAAAATGTCTATCTCCACTAAAGTAGTTTAGGCTGTGCGTTATCTATCAGTCAGTCAGTCATGGAGCTGTTTTAAATGTATACAGGGTAAAATTGATATCATTAGCATCCTTTCAAACTAAGAGTCTACCCATCAAACTCAACAACTTTCACTATGGTAGCGAACCGATCAGAGCAAAAAAAATCTGCTATTCCATACTAAACTGCAATTTCACCCTGTAGATTAATTTTTCTATCTGTATTTATTTTTATCTTTACCAGCATCCTATTTTGAGCAAGCAAGAACCCAAAGTTGTTAGAATCAAGGTTGCCATAGGTTGACCTTGAGGTCAATGACCTCAGTTTTGAGATAACTTTAATTAGTCATGCAAAGTTGGTGGAATTTGGCAAAACTCGTATGATAATTTCAACACATTCTGTTGATTAATTATAAACTCACGACTTATGCCCTTTTGGGGTGGTCAGAAACATTGCTACAACCTACGAATAAGAGAATTGTATAGAAGTATAAATGAAGCTCAAAAAGTGGCACCAAAAAAATTGTAACGCGTTCTAAATTTGTTCTTTAAAAATTGTAACTAGCCGCCAAAACTCATACAAAATGTCATTTTGCATTGGGTGCCAAAAATGATTTCGATTTTGTTTAGAGTTACTCTTCCATATTTATTCTTATTCGTAGGCTACAACTATATTTTTAAGTATGCATCTGTAGTATAAGCTAACCTTTAGCTCTCATCTACTGCATAGGTAGCATGCCGCAGTGATACAGCGCTATCACACTTTCGCTCTCTTTCTATTTGCGTGCGAACGAACGAGATAAAAGACGTGATACAGCCGTATCACATATTGCATGCTACCAGTGCTGATCAATAAGCCCCAAGAGCATCGCTGGGGCGCAGTGGATGGGTATAGATACTCAATCACAAGGGTCCGGGTTCAAAACCGCAGAGATGGCATGCCATGTACACACGGCGACACATCAGGCTACGCACCCTATATACCCACAATACACTACGTATAAAACACAAAATAGTTGGGTAAAGAGCCTGCATAGACGCGGCCGCCGGCGCGGGCGCAGCGTGCCGTGAGACGAAACAACAACAACAACATACCGCACCCTCTCGCACGATTCGCAGCGTTCAACTTCTATTAGTTCAAAGTCCAAACAGGGTAGCCTGAGCTGACGCCGTGTGTACCAATGATTTTTTTTAACTATCTATCTACAACGTCACGCCTCTTTCCCAGTGGGATAGGCAGAGATCAGGACGCGTCAACTACTACGATCCTTGCATACCTCTTTTGCCTCATTCACATCTATATGTCTTTTCATACAATGCCCATCGGTTTCGAGTACTCCTCACCGACCATTTTTGTAGGACGCCACCGATTTGATCAGAATATAATACCTATTGGTACTACTATGTCTACTATTACTACTACGTCCTATTTTTTTTACTAATGTATGTAATACTGACTGCTCTTATTGAAACATTGAAGATATTTAAAAAAAAAATGATTATGATATGGTTCCTCGCTCGAAATCAACCTTTTCCTTAGAAATGTTGTCTGTCTATTTGTCTGTTTGTTTGTGTGTTTGTAAGGCAAAAACGACCGAACCTATTTTGATGAAACTTTTTTTGTTTGATAGATTAATATAATCAGACTTAAAATCTGGTATATAATTTGTGCGGACGAAGTCGCGGGTAAACACTAGTTACTTATAAAATCAAACATGCAATAAAAAAAATCTCGCCGTATGCCCCAAGAAGTGAAGTCTACCAATCCTCATTGGGCACCCGTGGTGGACTAACGCCCATTCACGCGCCATGAGGGTATATAGGCCTTTGACCTGCAGTGGGACAAACAGAATGTAACAAAATACCTGCTTGACTCAAATCCAATACATTTGGAACACAACAGCAGATTTTTTGTTCTTAATTTTCTCCAAAGTGAAAGTTTTTAAGTTTGATGGTCTAAAAAACTTGCCACCACTTAAATATAACTTGGGTGTTTTGCTACACCTTGTACAAGCTGATGATGATATGTCCCAAAGGGATGCGTGCGGAGCGTATGCTTATTGCCTATTAGGTCTAATGACAATACAGTAATCTTATCTAATGGGCTCTGGGTCCACAAATTAGGTTGAGCAATTTGTTAGGTTTGTCAAGCTTAGATATGCACAGCCATGCATCCCCATCCTGTTTATAATTCAAATTAGTAATATGCTATAATGGGTGTTGTAGATTGACAAGTACAGTGCTGTTCAAAATCTTGTTGAAGGAAATATTGTCACCGTTTTTTTTTTTTTTCAATTTTCTAGTTATGTCACATTTGGTCATAAATAATGTACTGAAAGAAGTATAATAATGTGGTCTTATTTACCGCCCAAGGTGCGTATACTATTTTCCTCCACGCAGGCGGAAAGAGGCAACTTCATTTAGTGCAGCGGGGTCAAAGTTGATGCTTTCCGGCCGGAGGGACGAAAAATACTATTTCTCCCCTCTGGGTGGAAAGCGTCGAGGAGAAAAATAGTAGCGACACCTTGGGCAGTAAATAAGAAAGCCTCAGATCACATATTTGTTGACCACAATTACATGTGATCCGAGACCTTTCTTACTTTCCTGCCCTCGGTGTGTAATCTACTATTTTAGGAAGATAAATAAATATTTCTCACAGATAGTCACGGCGCGTCCATCAACACGCCACTCGTGGACAATCTGGCAATCTATGTGTGTATGACCAGCACTGGGCCTTGTGTAGTATGACCCACTCCCTTCTGCCCCTTTTTTGGTGAGAAGCCTTTGATCTCCAGGATCCTACAGGCTATACATTTACGTCTACTTACATTTTAATTCTTTTTCTCTTCTTTCAATAATAGCTTCGGCCATTCAAAGAGGCAATGCGGCTAACAATTTAGGGTGTGTTGGGCCCAGTCTTTTGTTTAATTACTGATTGACGGTGTTTGCATGTGTTTAGTTGGACAGCAAATTCACCTTCTCTATTTAGGGTTCTGTAGTCAAACAATGAACCCTTATACTTTCGTCCATTCTGTCTGACTGTATGCCCGCCTCAATAACTCGCTCATTTTTGCACCTATTGAATCGACAATTGGCATGAAAGCACCCTTCTTCCGTCTTCTTCATTTTCAAGTGGATCTATACTGCATTCCAAATAAGGACGAAAAGATATTCCGATTCCTGTATAGCTTTCTGGCCAATTCTGATTAGCAAATATGATTTATTTATAAGAAAGATATACTATCCAACGTATCTTGAACTTTCCTAAAGCTGTTCTAAGAAAAAGTGAGAGTAAGTGTTTCAAATCTCTGTTTCTGTAATTCAAAATGACCTTAAATTTTCGTTGCTATTTGGAATGGAGTATAGTTTGAGGTTTATTTTTTGAAAAAAGTGTAGGTCTTCCACAGGCGTTGGGTTGGAATGCCCGGGAACCCGTTCCAATTGTTCGTAATCTGGTGTTGTATTAATGCAGTCTCTTTATAACTTTGAATAGTGTCTTTTAGGCCGCCATATGATTGGTGAATATTCGTAACGTGCTGTCTTTGCCATCTTATTGGCTTATTTCTAGTGTTGTGGTGCCATCTACTGGAGGTTGGCTATTCATACTCTGGATCCTGCACTCCAGAACAGGGAGATGATGTTAATATTGAACCATTCACGGAAAAACTACTGAACCGATTTTGAATATAAAATAAAGGGTCAAACTTAATATGCTCAGGGTTTTAAGAGGATGATCGGACCATCAAACTGAACAACTTTCTCTACGGGACCGAAAACGAAGTCGCGAAAAAAATTTCCAGCTTTTACATCTATCTAACTCGACCCAAATGTATGGGACAGCAGTTTTTTTTTCGTTTTCGATGCTGGTTCCGTAGTGAAAATTGTTCAGTTTGATCGCCCGATTATCCCTGATATCCAGATTATGCGCATCATTCGGGGCGCAACAGTACTGAAGTACACACGGCGACACATCAATCTACGCAAAACAAACATAAGCTGGCCGCGCGTAGGTAGAGTAACGTATAACGTCGCGCGGCCAGCTTATGTTTGTTTTGCGTAGCTTGATGTATATACAGGGTGTAAGGAAAAGTATCATTAATCTTTAAAATGACTCTACCCATCAAACTGAACATCTTTGACTATGGGAGCAAAACGATCAGAGCAAACAAAAAATCTGCTGTCTCATACAATTGCGTCGAGTATTGCAGTTTAGTATGGTACAGCAGACTTTTTTTTGCTCTGATCGTTTTGCTCCCATAGTAAAAGTTGTTCAGTTTGATGGGTAGAGTCAGTTTAAAGATTAATGATACTTTTCCTAACACCCTGTATCTCTTTTCTGTGTCCAAAGGTACATAGCACCCCACTGATGTATACTGTTTGATATTGTTCCAGCTGCTTGTAAATAGAGGCTGTAAATATAAGCATAGTGAGTAAAGATGAGTTTGGGTGCGCGCGCCACCAAGGGTGGTGCGAAGGCCGGCAAGGACCTGAAGCCGGACAAGGGGAAAACAGAGAAGCCCCAGCCCAAGGAGAAGGTGAAACCACAGGTAATAATCAAATAAATTAATAAACTGGGAGATTACAGGCTTCTTCCCCTGAACGGTATTGTGTCCTTGACCACGTTTTTTGAGGGTGAAGAAAATAAATATCTAGGAAAAAAACAAAAGACCGCATTGGGTCTAAGTGTTGCTATACTTGCACTGTACAGTACGACCAGGAAAATAATTCCGCTCGTCGATCTTCGTTTGCGCAGACAGGGACAACAATTTCCCGACATATTACAGTACTTGAAACCATTTGATAATAAAATCAACCTTGTGACTACGCTGTTAAAGAGGAAAATTGATTGCCGTGAAAACTAAAGACCGAATGAAGATAGCTTCAATCGACCAATAGATGTAGTTCATTTTTGGCGCGTAATCGTAGAGTATTGTGATTGGTTCGCGCGGTTTTAATAATTGTCAACTGCGCGTGGCAGCGTGATAAAGCGCTATCACACCTTCACTCTCTTTCTATTTGCGCGCGAAGACGTGATGCAGCCGTATCACGTGTAACATGCTACGGCTTCTGGCACTATTGTACTAAAATAAGATAAGAAGCGTAGTATTGAGCTATACATTTGTTTAATTCCAGGCAACAACAGAACAACTCCGGATGGCACACATGATCGACCGTAAAAACGAAGATGCGTCTGACGTCCGGAGGATGGTAAGCTTTTATTTATTAACTATAACTAGCGACTTGCCTTGTCTTCGCACCACTACACAGCTTAGATGAAAGAAAAAATAAGGGATAGGCCCTACCCGAACATTTCAAACCAGAAAAATAAGTTGAAACAAATGACAGGTATACTTCAAATATGTACCGAGATTACAGACCAAGTGTGCTACGTATGGACCATTTCTGTACTTCTTGTGTGCTTCAATTAAACGCGCTTTGGGCATATCCATAAATTGTATTTTCACCTCACAAGCTCGAAAAGATTCTGTTTATCATTCGAAATCTGAGTGCAAAAGTGCATTTTATCCGCTAGCGTGGAAAGAGTTTTTGAAATTCGAATCTGTCTATTCAATATTTTTCTATACCGCCAGTCCACTGAAAATGCATTAATAACTATTTAATGTCACTGGCCAGCACGAAAAAAAAAACTTTTTAAAATGTTGTTCTCTTTAGCAATTCACTTTATTTCCTCGCTGTTGTGAGGTGAAAAGTTGTGTGTTTCGCTCGGCTGCAAAATTATTCTGCGTCTCGTACTTTTGAAACCTTCGCTACGCTCAGGTTTCAATACAAGTACTCGCGTCAAAAAACAACTTTGCAGCCTAGCATAACAAATAACTATTTCATCTACGATAATAATAATAATCTAAGCTACACAACATACATGGGCAAAGTAGCTATTTCGCCATCACCGTGACTGTTGTTCCGGTTACACACAAATCGGACTAAACAACTTTCACTATGAGGCGAACTCAGTGGCGGACTTGCCCTAAGGCCCATAGTAGGCCCGGGCCTGGGGCGGCCAGATATTAGGGGCGGCCAATCGTGACAAAAAATTCACTGATGGTATCAAGAAAACTCAAAGCATATTATATTACTTAAATTTCTGAATCACCTGCACCAGATGGTTACCAAAATTCCTCATAACCTGTAGATAGGCCCTGAACCCGGACTTTCGATTTTCAATAATATATCGCGATCGTTTCAATCCGAACTTCGTTGTAATAGAGTTGACATTGGAGCGAAAACGTTCGCGCAATTGCGAAGTTCGAATGTCCGGGTAGACCCACTGATAATCTGTGGGACCTAGCCCAAGATAATTTTTTCTGTAATCTTTTTTGCTTTAGTAATTCATAGATATGTTTACGCCGTTTTCTCTGATATATTATGCCTTCACTGACAGACTTGTCTTATAGACAAAGATCAGCATTATTACTTTTTTCCTTCCATAAAGTTTTTATCTCTCTCACTACCGTGGGAAAGACAAGTAACACAATAGGGGCATTTGACCCTACTACATTCAGTTAGAACTATTATTGTTGTTTTAATTTAATTCTGAATTGTGTAAAGTTAACATTGCGTTAAATGTGCGTTTAGCTATTAAACATAGAAAAAACCGGCCAGTTGCGAGTCGGATTTGTGCACGGAAGGATCCGTACAACCATACAATATTACCAAAAAAATGTGTTTTTTCTGGGATCCTTAGCGCAAGCCCGACACACACTTCAATCATCAATCATCATATCAGCCGATAAACGTCCACTGCTGGACATAGGCCTCCCCAAAAATGGGGGGGATTTGCCATAATCGCCACGCTTGGCAGGCGGGTTGACGATCGCAGTTGGATTGAATGTGTGTACTCAGAGAATGCTGCTGCCCATCCTCCGGTAGATCCCTTAGTCGTCTTTTACGACACCCACGGGAGGAAATGGGACACACAACCAACCAACCAACCAGCCAACTGTCCTGCAGTTTGGCGAATTTGTATTTTATGTAATAGCAGTTGTAAGATTGAAGTTAAATAAATAAAAATAAAAAAACACTTGAACGCTTTTTATTATATGTGTGTTATTACTTATAACACATTTAATAACTACAATGTTGGGCAAAGGTCTCCCTCAAGCTTTTCCAGCCTTCTCTATCCCTTGCCATCAGTTGCCGTTTCGTGGGCATCCAGGTCATCGCGCCATCTTTTTCTTGATCTGCCCCGGCCTCGGCTCCCATCATCGGGCTCCCATTGGGTCACGATCGTTGCCCACCGCTCTGTATTCATGCGACAAACATGTCCGGCCTAGTCCCACTTCCGTTTTGCGGCCTTAACGCCTGCATCAGCGATGCGGGTCTTGTACCGCAGAGTGTTTCTGATACGGTCGAACCTTCTGACACCTAATAAGCTGTGCTCCATTTGCTCTTTGGAAAACCTGCACGTCTAGCATGACTTCTCTACACGCGCGCAATTCTGAATTTTTCCATACTACAAGTCGCGGCTTGCGCTCTCCGAAAAGGGCGGGAACAGGTAATTTTGTATGCAGCGAAGGCGCGTCGCGCGAGTGTAGAGGAATCATACTAGACGTATTGGAGTTTGGTTATCTGAGAATTCGTAAATAAAATAGCCACGTTTAAGGCCCAAGAACATGCTCGAGCATTTCCCTGCCTAATTTGAATAGATCCTAAAGCAACAATGTTGCCTCCAGGTGTTGGAGTTAATGGAGATGACGTGCCGCACGGAGGAGGAGGTGTGTTCCGCGCTCCACGACTCCGACAACGACATGGTGGCCGCCTGCAACTTGCTGCTGGAGGAAAGTCAACGTATACAGGTCATTATGCTTTATATTGTTGAATTCTAGATAATACAAGACTTGTGACAGTTCAGGTAGGAGAGAACCATGGAAGAACCAGCCTGACAGTCTCTAAACCTTAATATAACATTTTGGTTACAAAATAGATCTTAAGATTCGACAAATTATTAAATATAAACTGGAGTGTGTTTTTTGAAAGGGCGTGACATTCAAAATTATGATCGAATGATGCATAATCTCCATTATGCATTTGGGGGTTTGGGCTTTGACAGGCTTTCGCTGTTCCTTTGTGATCGCCCCTTTTTACAGTTCCCACTAATCCTTATTGCGGCCAGAAATCTTTGTAGGGTTTTTGATCGGGATGGTGTGTATCTCATCAGGTGTAAATACTTGTCTGCCTAGATGAGTATTACGTTTGAACATCAGGGGACCGCAGTCACCTAGAAGGAGTAAAATCTGTAGCCGGTCGTATGATTTGTTTCAGTGTTTGAATAAAAAATCTCCACAGTAGTTGATTTGAACGTGTGACTTTACAAAATCGCTCTCTAGGTATAGTTGCAGTCTTCTTACTGATATTGCTGTAGTAACCGATGTTTTCTAAACCGACAGGGCGAATGGCAAACCAACGAAAAGAAGAAAAAGAAGCCGCCGGCCGCCACAGGGAACGGCGAGGCCGAGCCGCCCTCCGACCCGCGGTCACGCTCCCAGCCGCGCCCGCGCCGCGGCGAGGGGGAGGGGGCGCCGCGGGGCCGCGGGGCGCCGCGCGGCCGGGGCGCTAGGGGCGCCGCCAGGGGCCGCGGCGGCAGGAGGGGCGCCGGCCTCATGCGCGTGCGCACCAGGGACGCGCGCGTCAGTGTCTGGGGCCAGGAGCCCACAGGTGCCGGTGGTGAGTGTCATACTGTAAGCGAGGGGCGCTAGGGGCGCCGCCAGGGGCCGCGGCGGCAGGAGGGGCGCCGGCCTCATGCGCGTGCGCACCAGGGACGCGCGCGTCAGTGTCTGGGGCCAGGAGCCCACAGGTGCCGGTGGTGAGTGTCATACTGTAAGCGAGGGGCGCTAGGGGCGCCGCCAGGGGCCGCGGCGGCAGGAGGGGCGCCGGCCTCATGCGCGTGCGCACCAGGGACGCGCGCGTCAGTGTCTGGGGCCAGGAGCCCACAGGTGCCGGTGGTGAGTGTCATACTGTAAGCGAGGGGCGCTAGGGGCGCCGCCAGGGGCCGCGGCGGCAGGAGGGGCGCCGGCCTCATGCGCGTGCGCACCAGGGACGCGCGCGTCAGTGTCTGGGGCCAGGAGCCCACAGGTGCCGGTGGTGAGTGTCATACTGTAAGCGAGGGGCGCTAGGGGCGCCGCCAGGGGCCGCGGCGGCAGGAGGGGCGCCGGCCTCATGCGCGTGCGCACCAGGGACGCGCGCGTCAGTGTCTGGGGCCAGGAGCCCACAGGTGCCGGTGGTGAGTGTCATACTGTAAGCGAGGGGCGCTAGGGGCGCCGCCAGGGGCCGCGGCGGCAGGAGGGGCGCCGGCCTCATGCGCGTGCGCACCAGGGACGCGCGCGTCAGTGTCTGGGGCCAGGAGCCCACAGGTGCCGGTGGTGAGTGTCATACTGTAAGCGAGGGGCGCTAGGGGCGCCGCCAGGGGCCGCGGCGGCAGGAGGGGCGCCGGCCTCATGCGCGTGCGCACCAGGGACGCGCGCGTCAGTGTCTGGGGCCAGGAGCCCACAGGTGCCGGTGGTGAGTGTCATACTGTAAGCGAGGGGCGCTAGGGGCGCCGCCAGGGGCCGCGGCGGCAGGAGGGGCGCCGGCCTCATGCGCGTGCGCACCAGGGACGCGCGCGTCAGTGTCTGGGGCCAGGAGCCCACAGGTGCCGGTGGTGAGTGTCATACTGTAAGCGAGGGGCGCTAGGGGCGCCGCCAGGGGCCGCGGCGGCAGGAGGGGCGCCGGCCTCATGCGCGTGCGCACCAGGGACGCGCGCGTCAGTGTCTGGGGCCAGGAGCCCACAGGTGCCGGTGGTGAGTGTCATACTGTAAGCGAGGGGCGCTAGGGGCGCCGCCAGGGGCCGCGGCGGCAGGAGGGGCGCCGGCCTCATGCGCGTGCGCACCAGGGACGCGCGCGTCAGTGTCTGGGGCCAGGAGCCCACAGGTGCCGGTGGTGAGTGTCATACTGTAAGCGAGGGGCGCTAGGGGCGCCGCCAGGGGCCGCGGCGGCAGGAGGGGCGCCGGCCTCATGCGCGTGCGCACCAGGGACGCGCGCGTCAGTGTCTGGGGCCAGGAGCCCACAGGTGCCGGTGGTGAGTGTCATACTGTAAGCGAGGGGCGCTAGGGGCGCCGCCAGGGGCCAACGACTCTATGTATTGTATACCTGATTCTGGTTCTGTCACTTAAAGTTTGGGAGCGGGCTTCAGCCCCTTACAAGTTTCGAGTTTCTGCGAGCTCACCGTAATTTCGTTCTCAATCGTGTGCTAATTTACGCGAATATTTTTAAACTTTTATAATTCATTTATTAATGCAATCATATGTTTACATAAAAAGTATTACAAAGCAGAATAGACCAACATGCTGTGTTACACAGGACACGGCTATCGGCTATTCACTGCATTTAAAATGGCCCTTTTTACAAATTGATGTAGCATAGCATATGCTCCCGACTATATTCTCAGAGATATTCTGAAACCTCAGAACATCCACGTTTCACCAGTAGTACCGAAGCTCTGACCAGTGTGACGGGGGGTGAGCCCGTCGTCACTTATAATGGACAGTGGATACAATACATGCCTCGAAATTGAAGCTTGCAGGTTTCCTCACGATGTTTTCCTTCACCGAAAAGCCAGTGGTGTTACAAATCGTACATAAACCGATCGGATTTTCTGGGATCGAACCATTGCCTCCTGCACGGCAGGCAAGGTTACTCGCCACTGGACCACCACGTCTTCAAACACAAATTGATGTACCTTGTTAATTAATTAACAAGTGTAACAGAACAGAATTGAGGGTCCTTTTTTATTTAAACATTTGGGAAATATATTAACAGTACTATGCAGAAATCATAAAATTTTTCGTGTGTAGAAGTAATAATTGATAGTAAAAATAAAATCTTGAACGTGGCTCTAGCGTAAAATGTTCAATGGCATATTCAGTGTTTTATTTTGGTTGAGCCGAAAATTTATCATAGGTATTTGAAGCGAATTTAAACTTTTATAAAACTGTAACTGAAGTTAATCTGTACATTGAAGATATTTAAAAAAAAGATTACTATATGGTTTTTAGGTATCCCTGACTCGAAATCGACCTATTTTAGAAATTTTGTCTGTCTGTTTGTTTGTGTGTTTGTTTGTTTGTTCGCGCATCACGCAAAAACAACTGAACCGATTTTGATGAATCTTTTTTTGTTTGATAGCTTATGATCTGACTTAATATCTGGTATATAATTTGTGCGGACGAAGTCAATAACATTACTAGAATCAAATTTAACAGTATACAAAGCTCACAATAACATTGAAAATTATAAAAATCTAAAGAAAAGATCACGATGAGGCCCTTTTGTATGAAATCTCTAATCCAATAGGTAAGTAGTTAGTGTGTAAATTGAAGCAATAAGTAAGGAACAATGTCTTGCAGGCGGAAACATGGGCGACTCGTTCCCCGCGACGGAGGACTGGGAGAACGAGGAGTGGTCCGGCTCTCTCTCCGACACCAAGGTATGTCTCATTTTTGAAAGATACCTTTTGATTACAGGTGAAATAGTTATTTGTTATGCTAGGCTGCAAAGTTGCTTTTTGGCGCGAGTACTTTTATTGAAACCTGAGCAAGCGAAGGTTTCAAAGGTACGAGACGCAGAATAACTTTGCAGCCTAGCGAAACACAATTTTTCACCTCACAACAGCGAGGAAAAAAAGTGAATTGCTAAAAAGAACATTTCAAAAAGTTTTTATTTTCGTGCTGGCCAGTGTCATGAAATAGTTATTAAGCATTTTCTGTAGATTGGCGGTATATAAAAATATTGAATAGACAGATTCGAATTTCAAAAAGTCTTTCCACGCTAGCGGATAAAATACACTTTTGCACTCAGATTTCGAATGATAAACAGAATCTTTCCGAGCTTGTGAGGTGAAAAAAAAATTGTTTCTCCTCACCTGCTCGGAAACATTATGTTTATCATGCGAAATCTGAGTGCAAAAGTGAATTTTATCCGCTAGCGTGGAAAGAGTTTTTATAATTCGAATCTTTCTATTCAATATTGTTTATACTGCCAGTCCAGATAAAAAGATAGTAAAAAAGGCGAGAAAGACAAAAAAATTATGTTGCTAACTTAGCGAACTTTGCATAATATTTTCGTGCATGTTTATTGTGATCTCTTTTTCGCGTATAGGTTTGTGCTTCACTATAATTTATTTGAGTGGCAACAACATACTAAAAAGAGTTTGTTTTGTTGTCAGGTGTTCACGCCGAGTGCGAGTGCTCAAAACTCAGCCGACGACCCGTCCGCCCAGGGCAACGCCACGGTATGTTATTATACTACACTATTATAAAACTGTAAAGCAGGCACTACACTCTCCCGAGAACTTCTCGGCGAGAATTCTCGGCAAGAACTTCCAAAGGAAATAATGAAGGGCATCCACGCTCATTCTCGTCCGTTCTCAGTGAGAATGAAGTGCCTACTTAAGGCGTTTCATCCGTGTTTGGGGACAGTGCGTTGAGGGTTGTTTGGTGGCTAGGGCAGGAGTAGTGAAACGAGTTGAGTATCTGTGTGTACTGATTTATTAGGGAAAATACACCTTCTTATATACAACTCGGCGGTTCCCTATTCGCCGGTGGACCGCCGAGGCAAATGTAAATGTGGGTACCCCACACCGTGGACCACGACTCTCCATACTAGTCGATGCGAACGAGCGCGTGGCTCCGGTCAGAATGTAGCTGTTTTCTTTGAAAAATTTTATGATTTTTATTAATTTCGAAAAAGAAAGAAAACCACATCATTCTAAATTGTGTTGTAAATAATATTGTAATCTTTCATTTTCTTCCGATTAAAAATATAAGAGTAAAATGGTTACAACTGAAAAAGAGGGGTGACTTTAGAGTCCCTTTTCTTCGGTTTTATTCATTAAAATCTATTTCTAGAAAAACCACATCACTTCTCATATCCTGTAGATGGTTCAGTTTATTTTCCAGCTCTAAAAGTGTAATATTTAATGAAAAAAATGGATACAAAGTTACTCAAAACCAGGAGGAGGTGTACAGAAAACAAGCAGTCAGCACAAGCTTCGTCAAAATCTTGAATAAACAGTTAGAGATTCGCAACGCGCTTCGTCATCGCTAAAACAAAAACCAACTTAAATGCCTTCCACACCACGGAACGCACCCGGCTCAAAGGAATTCATCACACTAGCAGCATTCCCGCTTTGATTGGTTAGAGAAATCGTTTGGACCAGATAAGAATCCGAGCGGGGATCGTTCCCGCTCTCAACAAACCTCCTGCCCAGCTCTCGCACAAAAGCCTTGGCCTCACATCCCCAAACACCAGACGTTTCCACTGCTAACGGCACAAAGATGTAAAGGGACTCTAACTCTGAGTACCTGACATGCTTGAGCGAAGCCGCTTTTTCAGGCGCTGACCCCGCCTCGCTTATTGTACCCGCTAAATGTGATGCCGCGTGTGCCGTGTGTTTTTCGTTTTGGGACACTGTGGTAGGGCCGAGAAAAATATATGACTGAGTGTCTCGAAAGCAGCTATAGGCGAAGTATTTTTCGCTTACGTTGGTAGACGGAACATCAGTGTTACCGCGTATGAGACAGCAACAGTCATAAAATCCTATACAATTTGTATGAAAATAGATGTCTGACTCCGGAGTCAGATAGCCGTCGTAGAACAAAAAGTGGCTATGTCGATAAGGACAGCAATAAGTAGGGATCTCCTTTTTTAACTAGAGCGAATTTGCTATGTGCATCTCTTACTGAGTGATATGACAAGACACGTGCTTCCTTCTAGTTTCTTCTCTTTCTACGAAAGCAGCTCATCCTAGTGATAATACTAAGAAGTTATAATTGAATTGTTGATCCAGGAGGATTGGGACGCAGCAGAGACGAACGGTCCGTCGGAGAGCCACATTCCTTCCTACACGTACCACAACGCGGCCCACACTGTCTGCGCCGTCTCGCCCACACACCATCTGAAGAGAGTAGAGGTATGTATTATTATCATCAGATTATGACGGTGAATCTTCAGAGACAGTGATGGACACATTCATTGTTTCTGCAAGATAGTGATTTTCCTGAAGATCTAATGGTAGTAATAAAGTGTTATCTGCGGCAGGTGTGCAGCCCGGGCGGGTCTCCCTCGGGCGCGGGGGTGGGGGTGGGGGTGGGGGTGGGTGCGGGGGCGGAGGGTGCGGGGGGAGGTGCGGCCCCGCTCCCCCCCGCCGCCGCCGCCTCGCCCTGCGCGCAGGACTACCACAACGTCAATGTCAACGTGAACGTGCCGCACCAGGTACTGTACGACCACATTCTTATTAGATTACACGTGTAACTCCTCCATGGTCAAATGATCCAAGTCTAAGATCGTGAGCGATGCGCTTACTTGATTTCTGCCACCCGCAGCAGACGGCAATGTCGCGTACATCGCGTGCTGTACGAAGTAATAACGCTGCGTCAAGATTCATCTAATCTAAACTATTATAAAACTAACTGAAGTGTGTACATTGAAGATATTTACAAAAAAAAAATTACTATATGGTTTTTAGGTATTCCTGACTCGAAATCAACCTTTTTTAGAAATGTTGTCTGTCGGTTTGTGTGTGTGTTTGTTTGTTTGTTTGTTCGCGCATCACGCAAAAACTACTGAACCGATTTTGATGAAACTTTTTTTGTTTGATAGCTTATGATCTGACTTAAAATCTGGTATATAATTTGTGCGGACGAAGTCGCGGGAAAACACTAGTTGGATATATTTTTGCGCGTACCATGTGGCAGTGGGTAATGAGCGTTTTTCTTTTGGTTTTCTAGGGGATCAATAGATGGCGCTACGGTCTGTGCGAATATACGTCAAAATTTCAAAAAGTGCTTCTTTGAAACAATAAAGAGGGAAAAGAGAATCAAGAAGATGCCAACGCATCTTTTGATGGCATATTTCATTATTTACTAATCAATTTATTTATGTTTCCTTGGCTTTCAAAAAAAGGCAGGCACAGTCTTGACAATATTTTGACAGGATCTCGCGAACGGATCTATGGAGCGATAAACATGCCATCTGTCGAGCTTTTTAGGAACTAAATTTAAAAAGAAAAGCTCGATGCTCATTAAAGCGAGATAATTTACCGTTTTCTAAGGAAGTGATGTTTCTGTTATGTAGTAACTAGTAATCTGTGACCTAATGGTTTTAAATACATGCATGCTTCGATCAAAATAAAATGAATGGATAGGCCTTAAGCGAACATTTCAAACCAGAAAAATGAGGCAAAACAAATGAAATTTTTACTTGTCACTTGTATGAAAGTGCCCTAGATTTGACAGATAATGGCGCTAGTTTGTATGTACCAAGTGCACCAGTAGTTTGCTTCAACTTACCGCGCTTTAGGCCTATCCATTCATTTTATTTTGATCGAAGCATGCATGCATATACTCATGACTATATTCCCCGAGAGGGTAGTCTATACTAATATTATAAAGTGGAAAGATTTTATTTTTTGTTTGTTTGTTTGCATTGAATAGGCTCCGAAACTACTGGACCGATCTGAATAATTCTTTCACCATTAGAATGTTACATTATCCATGATGAACATAAACTAAAAAAACGGCCAAGTGTGTGTCGGGAAGGTTCTAAGACGGTATAAAGTTCGCCGAGGTCATCTTCAGAGATATTCTGAAAACTCAGAACATCCACGTTTTACTAGTAGTACCGAAACTCTGTCCGTATGACGGGGAGTCGCCACTTGTAATGGACACGGACAGCGGGTACAATACATGCCTCGAAATTGAAGTATGCAGGTTTCCGCGCCATGTTTTCCTTCACCGAAAAGCCAGTGTTATTACAAATCGTACCCTTATCCTCTTAGGATAGGCGAGCTGAAATGCTAATTTGGAGAATAGGTCACTTTTCCGACTGTATACATATTTTTTTGCTCTAGTGTTATTAATTAATTGTCCAGGGAGGAAACAGGGGAATGCGTTTGTATGGAAAAAACGGTATTCGCCTATACTCTCAAGTTCCGTAAAACTCATTGGTACGAGTCGGGCTGGACGGGTATCGAACCATCGCTTCCTACACGGCCGGCAAGGTTACTCGCCTCTGAACCACCGCGACTCATTGTTTATTAAATGTATCGATAATGTATTATATGTGTATAATGTTGTGTCCTCAGCCGATGGGCATGTCCGGGAGCCTGACGGCGGCGCAGTCGCAGTACCTGTCACAGCTCACACAGCAGTCACAGCGGCACGACAACAGTGAGTAGATCTATATCTAATATCTAAACTATTATAAAACTGTAACTGAAGTGTGTCTGTACATTGAAGATATTTACAAAAAAAGATTACGATATGGTTTTTAGGTATCCCTGACTTGAAATCAACCTTTTTTAGAAATTTTGTCTGTCTGTTTGTGTGTTTGTTTGTTTGTTCGCGCATCACGCAAAAACTACTGAACCGATTTTGATGAAACTTTTTTTGCTTAATAGCTTATGATTTGACTTAAAATCTGGTAGGTATATAATTTGTGCGGACGAAGTCGCGGGAAAACACTAGTATATATATAATACTGTTCACCACCTTTATATTACCTGTGTGTCGCAATAAAGTCTTTGATGTTTTGAAGTTTGAAGTTTTACATATATATATACCGCCTTATTTGTGTACCATAATCAGCACTCGTAGCATGCTACACGTGATACGGCTGTATCGCGCCTTTGGTCTCGTTCGTTCGCGCGCAAATAGAAAGAGAGATAAAGGTGTGATAGCGCTTTATCACGGTGGCATGCTACCTATGCTGATTGTTTCCTATTGTGCATTGTATTTTGTTTTGGTGTAAATAAAGAATATTTCAAGCATTCATACTAGGTATATTATTAGCTATGACAGTGTGCTTAGAACTTATAACTAGGGACCAGCCTCACGTTAGCATTCCCTTGCCCAATTGTATAGCTTATCGCCTATAATTGTGGAACAAAAACTTCAAACTAGTCTTGTTTGTGGTTCACACGTTTTAACAATCAAAAGTATAATCTAAAGTAATGAAATAAAATCCAAAGTTGCGGATTTCATACTACCTCTCCTCTGTAAAAAAGGTTACTATAAACTCGATGATTATTTGAATGACCAAAATGTCTGGTCTTGACAATGTTACACTATGTAATTCAATATTTGTACTTTGTATATTTTGTTTTGTTTAAAAGAAGTGTGTTGTAGAGTTTCTGGCTGCATCTTCTCTACAACGGAACACCATCCGAAGCGATGGTAGAATCAAAAATGACGTCAGAAAGTTATCTATGTGATATTATTTTGAATAAAAATTTTGACTTGACTTGACCTCGACCCCGCAAAAAGTAGCAGAAAAGTTTGTTAGTAGAATTAAAAGCGTAACTTGTCCATAGAAATATCATACTTCCCAGTGGAATGGAAATTATTCTTTTCTGCAGTGGGATTTCCTATATGTGTCAGTTGTAAAACGGGATTGGGCAATGTCTTTTGTACCATTTCCGGACAACTGAAAATATGCTTGAATCTGCCAATCCACACACAAATTCAACACGAAATCTCCAAAACTGTAATGACTACTAACTTAAATGTTGGTATGGATTTCTAATGGCACCTAAGGCTGGATTTGAACATATAAATGTGTTATCTGCAGGTGTGTACACGTCCAACTACGGTGTGTACGGTGCTGATCTCAGCGGACAACGCAAGCAGCGGGCGAGGGTGCCTCCCCCTTCTAAGGTAAATAGTTGAAAAGTAAATGTTTTCCCCTCCGGACGGAAATCGTCAATTTTCGTCTCGCTGCGCTAAACGAAGTTGCCGCTTTCCACCTCCGTCGAGGAGAAAAATAGTATACTAACTCGGAAAGTAAATAAGAAAGCCTCAGATCACATGTTTTCACTCGGTTTCGATCTTTCGGCTTCGCCTCGGTCAATAACATGAGATCCGAGACCTTTCTTACTTTCCTGCCCTCGGTGTGTAATCTACTAAAACTGTAAGTTTCAAGCTTTTTGATCAATATTAGTAGATTAGATTAGATTCATTTATTTAATATTATAACATGTCACATTCTTACATAAATATTTTACATAAAATGTCCATTCATAGCATGATCGTCAAATTGTACAATAAAATAAAATTAGCAATGTCAAATAAGAATAATTATAAAATTATAAAACGTTAAAGTTAAAAATAGTCTAATGACTACTTCAAGAATAATAAATAGAATAGAAACAATAAACAAATGAAAACCATATATTATTATAGTATTTAGTATAACGTGTGATGTTGTTGTCAGATCCCGTCGATGGCGGTGGAGATGCCCGGCGGCACGGAGAGCGGCGCGGGCATGTTCCTCGACGTTCAGTTCGGAGCCCTGGAGCCCGACGCACTGCAGGACCCCCCGACCAAACAGGTATGTACAATATACATACACGCATAGACCTCGGATTATATGTGTAGGATGACCATACGTGGTGCGTGGTAATGATTTCAAATGAAAGGCGAGACTCCGTATAAACATTATCTTTTATTTATTTCACTGCGTCGACATTTAATACCGTTTCACTAACAAAATCACCATGGAGAAGAAACCGGCTAGAAACTCCATAGCTACAACCAAAATATGACGTTGTCTATTAATTCGGGCAGCGTCTGCACTTGGCAACGCTCTCGGGCAGACTGCCATGTTTCGAGTCGGGTATTCTTCTCGCGGCCCCCCGAAGGGAGGTCGCGGGGAGACAGCATCGAGGCGTTGGCCTCCCGACTGTGATTGAATTCGCCGGCCGTTGAGACGGCCGGGTCCTTAGGGGGCGCCTGGTGGCGCCTTTTGGTCATTCCGGTGTCTGCCGGCGAGATCAAGCCCACTGAGTGGACCCCGTTAGGGGAGGCCCGGTGAGCGATCCTGCGGCCGGCAGTGAGGTCAATCTCGGTGGGGTTGTTTGGCCGCGGGAGGCCCGCGCTCTGACGGTTCGACCCACGGTCCTTAGGTGTACCAGGGGAACCGTGACCAGCGGTTCGGCCCTTAGGTCACGCAGAGGTCCACGGGGATCCGCGGTGCGCAGGCTCCGCAGCGAGGCGAGTCCATTTTTGGACTCAGGCATCAAAAGTCAATCAGGGAGGCCTGCACCTGCCCGGTGGCAGGCCGGTAGTGAGGTCAGTCCGTAATCTTTTTCTTGTAATTATCTTCAATGTACACCCTTCTGTTACAGTTTTGTAAAGTTTAGATTGGTTGGCACGATTACAAAAAGAAATTCTTAGCTATTTCAGGGAGCAAACCAATCGGAGCAAAAAAAAAATCAGCTGTCCCATACTAAACTGCCGCCGCCGCCGCATACGTGACTCAAATGTATGGGACAGCAGATTTTTTTTTGCTCCGATTGGTTTGTTCCCATAGTAAAAGTTGTTCAGGTTGATGGGTAGACTCTTAGTTTAAAAGGATGCTAATGATATCAATTTCACCCTGTAGTAGATTACACACCGAGGGCAGGAAATTAAGAAAGGTCTCAGATCTCATGTAATTGTAGACCGAGGCGAAGCCGTGGGATGAAATAGCTAAGAATTTCTTTTTTTAATCTTGCCAACCAATCTAAACTTTACAAAACTGTAACAGAAGGGTGTTCATTGAAGATATTTACAAGAAAAAGATAACGATGTGGTTTTTAGGTAAACCTGACTCCAAATCAACCTTTTTTTAAATGCTTGTCTGTTTGTTTGTTCGAGCAACACGCAAAAACTACTGAACCGATTCAATGAAACTTTTTTGTCTGAAAACTTATGATTTGACATGTTTATAGTTTGTGCGGACGAAGTCGCGGTAAACTGTTTTAATCTAATAAACATATTTGTGTTTCAGGTGACGTCACAAGCGGAAACTCAGCCCGTCTCAACTAGTCACGAGGCGCCGAGTGAGACGCCAAGCAATAGCTACCCCAACAGTAACAGTATGGTGAGTTACTCTCTTTTACACCATTATGATGCGATATAGTCACTATTTTTATGATGTAGTCACTATTGTGGAAGTGATGTCAGTCACTATTGTCGCAGTGATGTAGTTACTTGTGGTAGTGATGTAGTCTAGCCACTATTGTGTTATTGATGTAGTCACTATTGTGCTAGCGATATAGTCACTATTGTAATGATGTAGTCACTACTTTCTTTTTTAAACGGTTCCAGTAATAAAAAAAAATTTTATCATCCCTAATGTTGAGAATGTAATCTACTGCATTTTTAAGCCATCAGTAACGAACAGTGTACTCTATTGCGATTGTAAATTACAATTTGTTATAGTACTATGTTTATTGAATGGTATCCACTGCTTTTATTATATTTTTGCGAGTCATTGTGTACGACTTGCAATCAATCAATCAATCAATCAATATTTGCAATGCAAACGCCCTTATATGCCGTTGCTAATATGTTGGCTAATAATATAAAATGTGTTGTTTCAGTTAAGTGAGAGCCTCTCGGTTGTCGACACGATGCCCGCGAGCCAGCCCGTCGCCACGGAGAGTGTCGTCACTAACAGCACAGGTATGTATCTAAACTATTATACAGTAAGTGAGAGCCAGCCCGTCGCCACGGAGAGTGTCGTCACTAACAGCACAGGTATGTATCTAAACTATTATACAGTAAGTGAGAGCCAGCCCGTCGCCACGGAGAGTGTCGTCACTAACAGCACAGGTATGTATCTAAACTATTATACAGTAAGTGAGAGCCAGCCCGTCGCCACGGAGAGTGTCGTCACTAACAGCACAGGTATGTATCTAAACTATTATACAGTAAGTGAGAGCCAGCCCGTCGCCACGGAGAGTGTCGTCACTAACAGCACAGGTATGTAGTGTATGCTTCATAACCAGTGATCGGAATGTCGGGGCATTTTTTGAGCATACAAGTATGGATACGCCTGAATTTCCCGGAAATATCCGGATTTAATAAATTTTGATAAAATTTCACGGGATTTACTGGGATTACCTATTTAGATATCAGGAGACGTTTTTTTTATATCAAGAATATTAGCAGCGCATACTAGAGGCCGCGCCTTTGAAACACGCTGCCTGGTACTTTTGACATGTACCGCGCTTAGGTAAATATGTTGACCGTTATTAAACAATGATATTAAGTAACTAGATTAGTAGTTAGGGCACCAAAGCGTTGCCACTTCGAAGATGTCTGCAGGCTTCTTTGACTTCAGTTCAGGCGTTTATCTATAGTGAGCGGACATATCCGTGACGTATAATTAAGCTACCAAAATGGGGAAATGCGCAGTAAAAGTTTGTAAATCACAGTCGGAAAAGAATAATAAAGGAAGTGGTGTTACTTTTCACAAGTAAGTTTACTATATTTTGACAAAATTAAATTAAAAAACTAAATAAATTTTTCACGCATTGTTTTTGCCATCAGTGTTGCAAGTAAATACGATTTAGATTCACAAACTTTTACGGCGCATTTCCCCATTTTGGTAGCTTAATTTATACGTCACGGATATGTCCACTCACTATAGATAAACGCCTGAACTGAAGTCAAAGAAGCCTGCAGACATCTTCGAAGTGGCAACGCTTTGGTGCCCTAACTACTAATCTAGTTACTTAACATCATTGTTTAATAACGGTCAACATATTTACCTAAGCGCGGTACATGTCAAAAGTACCAGGCGGCGTGTTTCAAAGTCGCGGCCTCTAGTATGCGCTGCTAATATTTTTGATTTAAAAAAACGTCTCTTGACATCTAAATAGGTAATCCCAATAAATCCCGTGACATTTTTATCCATATTTATTAAATCCGGATACTTCCGGGAAATTCAGGCGTATCCAAACTTGTATGCTCAAAAAATGCCCCGACATTCCGATCACTGTTCATAACTAATGAACTATAACAGAGATGGGCAACCTTTGGGAAGTCGCGGCCGCGGGCCGTAGATAATTACGATAAATAGGAAGTAGTGAAAAAAAAATCGTCGTTTTTATACATGTACGAAAAGTGTATTAGGTATATTAAATTGATTAAGTACCTATGTACGTTTGAACTTAAGAAACAAGCCTAATCAACGTTGTGCCTACAAGCTGCAATCTTATGTAAAAAGTGTATACAGGGTCCAACTTAATATGCTGACACTTTTTTAAGGGGATGATCAGACCATCGAACTGAACAACTTTCTCTATGGGGCCAACATTGAAATCGCGAGAAAAAAATCAGCTGTGTCATACATTTGGCTCTCGTAGGTTTGCAGTTTTGTATAGGACAGAAGATTTTTTTTCGCGATTTCGATGTAGGTCCCATAGAGTAAGTTGTTCAGTTAGATGGTCTGATCATCATCATAGAGGCTAACACAAAAGATACCACTGGGTCGAAGTGTTGCTGGCCTGCCAGCCCCCACAACAAGTTGTTCAGTTTGACGGTCTGATCATCCCCTTAAAAAAGTGTCAGCATATTAAGAAGGACCCTATATAACAAGCAGTGAACATCTTTTATTAGTCTAAAATTTTATTATTCTTTTATTAGTTTAAAAGTATCCGTTTTGTCGCCTGAATCTAGTAGTGATAAGAATGCTTCTCTCATTTTCTTATTGGTGTAAACCGAGAACATTAGGTACTCTTTTTTCGTGCGCGATTTTTAAATCTTTCGCGGGCCGGGCGTTGCTATAACTTGCGTCGTCTGTGAGCTCGCACAGTAATCGAAGTCTGTGGTATCGTCGCAGCGTCCCTGGAGAAGCAGCTGACGGCGTCGATGAAGCAGCTGTCGGTGAACGCGGAGCCGGCCGCGCCCGCCGCCTCGCACGTGTCCAGCGCCGCGCACCCCTACACACAACACCACAGGCCTAAGGTATGATAATAGTAGATTACACACCGAGGGCAGAAAAAGATCTCATGAAATTGTTGTCAACAAACATGTGATCTGAGGCTTTCTTATTACTGCCCGAGGTTAGTATATAACTTCAAAGCTTGATATCTTCGTAATGAGCGTTTTTCTTTTCTTTTTTAAATTTAGTTCCTAAAAAACTCGACAGATGACATGTTTATCGCCCCATAGAGCCGTAAGCGAGATCCTGTCAAAATCTGGTCAAGTCTGTGCCTGCCTTTTTTTTAATGCCAAGGGATCGAGCCCATTCAGCCATGTCAGGCGTAAAAGTTTCGAATGTTCGATTAAAATGATTAGTAAATAATGAAATATGTCATTAAAAGATGCGTTGGCATCTTCTTGATCATCTTTTCACTCTTTACTATTTTAAAGAAACACTTTTTGAAATGCTGACGTTTCTTCGCACAGACCGTAGCGCCATCTATCGATCGCCTAGAAAACAAAAAGAAAAACGCTCATTATATTATAAATTGTAAATATTATTTGATACGCGCAATCTAGATTTTCTAAGCTATTTTTCCATGTACAAAACATTACTTTTATTAACACCGTCTACGAGTGTTCTACGAAAAAGTTTTGTATGAAATTGACAGCTCTCCAACCACCTTAAATACAAAGAACTGTACGTCTACCATGAGTTGTCACCGTATTTTACTACTGTAGTTACGTCACCAATTTTGTATTGAATTTCGTACAGCGCTCCTAGTGGTTACGTTGAGAACTAATTTCTGTCATACTAATTTGCGACGTACAGCTTGGCAAAAAAGTCGTGATAAAAAATAAGGGCGCTGCCTCCACGCAAGAACGTCAAAATCACGCATAATCTGGCAACACCACCATACTAAAATTTTAGTTCCACCTGTCACCACGATCATGACTTTTTTGCCAAGCTATAACTACAGTAGTAAAGTACAGGGAAAACTCATGGTAGGCCCTCTGTTCAGTCGAACCTTACAGAGTCGAAAATGTGGGAATACTAATTTGTTTGTATTTCTTGTATTGTATTTAGGAACGTCACTGTTGTCGAAGTGTATAGTATAGTATTGTCAGGCCTGTTTCACTCCGCACTGTAGGTATAAAAGTATACCTACGCGTTCGCGCCGCGACGTCGCGGCCTAATTCAGTCCAGTGCCACGCGCTCATTGCATCGCACGCGTGAAGTATAGATGTAGGTACTTACTCGTTGTCCAATCTTGCGTTGTTGACATCCCTTACCATTCACTCACAGAGTCAATGTGTGAGTCAATGTGCGAGTGTCAGTCGCGTTTGGAGCGAGCGTTTTTAGATAGTGAACCTTCTGTTGTACTCTTAGATATTCTGTGGTATTGTATAGTAACGTTGTTGTCGTTGTATACAGCAGCAGCAGCAGCAGCAGTCGGTGGGGTCGGGCGGCAACGTGTACGCGCATCACGCGGTCTCGCACCACCCGCCGGTCTACGGCGCCAACGTGTACGCCGGACAGGTCCGTTCTACACCTATTACTACATACCTACTACACCGTAGCAAAGATTACTATACTTCATTACAAATAAGGACGAAGAGATTTTACGATTCCTATTTTGCTATCTGGCCAATTCTGATTAGCAAAAATAATGTATTTAACTGAAAGATATACTATACTTTGGACGTAGCCTAAAGCTGTTCTATGAATAAGTGAGTGGAAGTATTTCAAATCGATGTCTCTGTAATTCAAAATAGCATTTAAATTTCGTTGCCATATCGTTCAATTCCCACCAAAAGAGGCGTGAAGCGCAGCGGCGCGCGGGAGCATTTTCGGTTACCTATCATTTTCAATGAATCTTATTGCTAGTACTTTTAAGGTTCAAATTGACTTGAAGAAAAGACGGGCAGCGCGGCGTAAAAAGCATAGAAGTACTGCAAAAAGCATCGATTAAATCGCGATAAAGCATAGTTGCAAACGCGATACAGCCACGATGCAAAACTTTCGTAATATTTGATCATTTATCAACGACAGCTTTTACCACAATGCATACGCGCGTGTGCATCGATACAAACATGTGTGTGCATCGCTACAATCATGCGTTTGAATCGATACATTCTTCTTCTTTCTTTCTGTTAATTGCTGTAAATGTACCGATAAAGTTACGCGATACACGAATGCGCGTTTTTATAGCTGCAAAAAGTCCCAGTCTGTACGAGTCCTATTTTGACTAGACAGATGACAGTTTGATACTACCATGTGATACATGGATCTAAATCATAAAGGATAGCACTCCTCCTTACAAGCATTGATACAAGAAAATTTGACGTTCGTCTCCGTCGTCGATATTTCCAATTTTACGTGCGTCCCTTTCTATTCCAATGACGTCACAATTACATGAACGACAATTGAGTGACGTCATGCCTAGACATACATTAGAAAGGGACAAAGTTAACGTCACTAAAAACCACTACGGAGAAGAACGATCATTGCCGACCATCAAGGAGTATTATCATGTTTTCCCTCTTGTTAGGCAGTCTGTACTCCACTATAGAGGATTCCAAACTTCTTGATGTGAAATCACAATTTTTTACATTTTTTTCATGCCCTGAGATTCTGGTCGACCTAAAACAATCCTTGAATGTGTGTCGGAGATCCAAATAAATAATTTGTCTTTCGTTCTTTCTTTCTTTATCCCTTCCCTTCCCTTCTTTAAACCTTCTTTGTTGGGTGTTCACTACGAATAGTAGATTCCCCGAAAATCCCAGATTTTAATCATTTCCGTAGCGTTCTGCGCGTATTTGTTGGGGGGGAAGCTAGAGGCGGTCATCGCGCTGCCGCCATTGGCCGATCAGTCACCTTTTATACATCATCAACATGCGAGCATCCCCTACCACTTTCCCCCAGCGCTCATAAACCATTTCGAGGACTGTACTAAACATTTAAGCATTTAAAACAAATGTAACATGAAATGTATAAATACTTGCAGGTGAACTCAACGAACGCTTCATTAACGGGCGCCTCGGCGATGGCAGCCACAGCCTACCCGTCAAGCGTCACTCTCACACAGTACCAGCCCATGATCAACTCGTACCAGGTTAGTATACTATAGTACATAACTAATGTAATGTAGCAGGTGAACTCGACGAACGCTGGCAACCAAAAATAATGCCATATTTTTTTTTCAAAAACACTTTTCGTCCTACTGCGCTAAACGAAGTTACCGCTTTCCGCCTCCGTCGAGGAGAAAAATAGTATAGTAACCTCTGGCAGTAAATAAGAAAGCCTCAGATCACATGTTTGTTGATTACATGAGATCTGAGACCTTTCTTACTTTCCTGCCCTAAGTCTTAGATCAAAATAAAATGAATGGATAGGAATTACGGGAACATTTCAAACCAGAAAAATGAGGCAAAACAAATGAAAGGTTTACTTAAAATTTGTATGCAAGTGCCCTAGATTTGACAGATAATGGCGCTAGTTTGTATGGACCAAGTGCACCAGTAGTTTGCTTCAACTTACCGCGCTTTAGGCCTATCCATTCATTTTATTTTGATCGAAGCCCTAAGTGTGTAATCTACTATTCCTGCCCTCGGTGTGTAATCTAAACTATTATAAAAATGTAACTGAAGTGTGTCTGTACATTGAAGATATGTACAAAAAAATGATTACGATATGGTTTTTAGGTATCCCTGACTCGAAATCAACCTTTTTTAGAAATTTTGTCTGTCTGTTTGTTTGTTTGTTTGTTCGTGCATCACGCAAAAACTACTGAACCGATTTTGATGAAACTTTTTTTGTTTGATAGCTTATGATCTGACTTAAAATCTGGTATATAATTTGTGCGGACGAAGTCGCAGGAAAACACTAGTCTAATATAATACCTTGTAAATAAAATATAACTGAGACGTTGTGCCCTTCCAGCAGACGTCATCATCAGCGACGGTATACGGCGGCAGCGCGCTATACACCGCCGCGCCATACACCGCCTACCAGCCGACGCCTGCCAAGATACAGGCCAAGGACAACACGCCACAGGTACTGAACACGTTGACCACTTGAGGCCTGTTTCACTAGAATAGAATACTTTATTTTCCAGACCTTTTCCTAATATGATACAAACATAGGTATTACAGTATTAAAATCCAGCATATTCTGCCTTAGTCGTGCGCACTGCGGCCCATTTGTCGCTGACCTACGACGTAGGTCGTCAGCAGTTAGTGTTTAGGCGTGAAAATATTAATATTAAAATTTAACATTCAGTCATTTTCCGAGTACAATTTCTGGGTAAGTTCTTCAGCATATCTGACAGATTTTTTGATATATTTCGTATGAAAGATTATGTCAAATGATCTGTCAAAATAAGCTAACAAAAACTTATCCAGAATTGGTGGAACAGGCCATTAAGGTGGTTTCCGTCCATACAAAACGTTGTCGTATAACACTCGTAGACGGTGTTAATAAAAGTAATTATATATTTAAAATTATATATGGAAAAATATATAATATTATTACGAAGATATGACGCTTTGAAATTATTCATTCAAAATTTCAAACCCTTATATCTTCGTAATTATATTACAAATTGTAAATATTATTTGATATGCGCAAACTAGATTTTCTAAGCTATTTTTCCATATATAAAACATTACTTTTATTAACACCGTCTACGAGTGTTATACGACAACGTTTTTTATGAAATTGACAGCTCTCCACCTTAAGAGTAGAGAATAAACCAGAAGGAACATTTTGGGTCTTTCTTAGCGCGCTTATGCACTGCTTCCGATCCGAATCCGAGAAATCGTGGTCCATCAAAAAATGTATGGACATTAATCTCATGTACACAAGGCGACACATCAAGCTACGCAAAACCAAAATAAGCGCGACGTTATAATTATGTTATTCATCCTACGCGCAGCCAGCTTATATTGGTTTTGCGTAGCTTAATTTGTCGCCGTGTACGTATATATTTCATACTCTTAAAAAACCGGGACTAGACCTGGTTTTTAAGGGGATGATTAGACCATCAAACTAAAAAAAATCTCCAACATTATTAAAAAACGCAAAAAAAACAGTCGTTCCATACTATACTCCGTTCAGGAATTAGAGCGACAAAATGTAAACGAAGAAACGTCACTGTCAAAGTGACATTACGTGGTAAGAAACCTTTGGTACATTTTTTAAGAATACAATTATGTCAGCACGGCATTTAATAAATTATATTGACATTAAAAATTTATCGTCTATCTATAAATAATAAAAACAATCGTGACAATTTGAATGAAATTTTTAAATTATGTTATATAGGCCGCTATTCTGTCTGTGTGGGCTTTTTGTGCTATGCGTAGCATCCGCGCATAGCGTATGGATTCAGACGACGGTATTAAACAATCAAGAGATGCGTTTACAAAATAAAAAACATTTTCTTTAGGAACTTTGTTAAAACGAACCAAAGGTCTCAAATATCTGATTGTTGCCAGACCACGAAATGAAATATTTACAGTCACGCTATCTTTTAATCTAAAACAAATTATAACTTGCGTATTTTTTTATTATATTCCATACAAAATTAACATATCATTTGTCGTAATCCTTGGCGAGTAGAATAGATAATTTACTGTTATTCATTCCGGAGATAAGTTTTCTTCCATCTCGAGATGGTATTTTCTACACTGGTACCACTGTTGTTTACATTTTGTCGCTCTAATTCCTGAATGGAGTATAAACTGCAAACATACTCGAGCCAAATGTATGGGACATCTGATTTTTTTTCGCGATTACGATGTTGGGCCCATAGAGAAAGTTGTTCAGTTAGATGACTGATCGTCCCCTTAAAGAATCGTTAGCACATTAAGGCTAGGTTATCCCAGTGCAAGCGTCTCTTTTTTGCAAGTATAAGTTTACAATTAGCCATCCCGCTCCAATTGAAAGCAGGATCGCAAAAAAACGTGTTTTTCGTCAATATCTTTGCTCATGGGAGTTTCTAAGCTAAAAATTCTTCTGAGTTCACTAGAAATATTTAATGTATTTAGTTAAGTACAAGAATAAAAAGTTAAATATCAGCAGTTTAATCATAGTATTGAAAAAACATAACAAAAAGGGGTAACTTTGGGATGTTTTTCTATCTAGTAAACTTAATCTAATCGTGTAAGTCGCCCATCCGCCCGATCCTTAAATAAGACATAATTTAATTTCAGACTTTAAAACACAGTTTAAAACACCTTCGTTCGTGTTCAAAAAACGGCCTCGACGGGATAACAGCGTCTTAAGAAGGACCTGTTATAAAAGTTTACGTAATTTTTTTGGGAAGCAGGAATGAAAATTCTACTTTTCATAAATATCATAGGAGGTACCAAATCGAGCACTAAATCTGTGTGTATTTATCTTTTTGTAATGTGCACCCGTTTCATTGGAATCATCGTTGGAATAAACGTCTAGCTAGCAGCCTCAACAATCCACCGTCATATCTCGGCTTGTATTGAATCAATATTAATGAAATTTTGGATTTAGGAAGTACTAAATGAGTACTAAATCTAGACATATAAATCACATTGATAAACATATAAATCACATAGTGCGACTGCTACCTTGACGTCTATCTAGCAGCCTCAGTAAGTAACCCAAATATCTTTTAAAATGCAGGAGTACCAAATCTGTGCTTTGGGCACTAAATAGTACTAATTGGGTACTAAATCGTGGCCTAGTCAAAATCTTCGAATTCGTTGGTGAGGCTGCTAACTATACGGACACCCCAATGCGTATTGGTAGACTTCACATACGCATCTGAATTTCTTCAGTGTATGTAGTAATATAATGTTTAAATTATAGCAATGTATTTGTTCGCAGTACGACAGCTCGGTAGCGTCAAGTAACAGTTTAACGAGTACGTCGACGTCACAAGCTTCCACCGCCAAGGTCGCCGCAACGGCCGGTAAGATATTATACAATAAATAAATAAATATCTTGGACATTATCACACAAATTATCTAGTCACATTTAAAGTTCCAGAATCTAGCCTGGACTTGTATTATGATAACTAGACAACGATATAGAATACATATATAGATAAAACATCCAAGACTCGGGTACAAATATTCATATTCATCATACAAATATTTGTCCCTTACGGGATTCGAACCCGCGACCCTCGGCACAGTAGGCAGGTTCACTGCAGACTGTGCTGTTGGGCCGCCTAATAACAATAACAGTGTATTTAACGAAAAACTCCTTAAAACGTAGACATTATTTAACTTTGGATGCTTTTAGACAACCCAAGGCCGATGATAGTCCATACCGAAGAGACTCAATCATGAGGCGGCGGTTCGATTCTTGGTCTCAAATTATATTCTGATTTTTCGTTCGTATTATTTTTTTAACTAGTTTTTTACGGGAAAAGCATTACTTGCACTTTTTTAGTGAATTCTGTATTAAATATTGACAATTAACACACCGAGGGCAGAAAAGTAAGAAAGGTCTCGGATCTCATGTAATCGGCTTCGCCTCGGTCAACAAACATGTGATCTGAGGCTTTCTTATCTACTGCCCGAAGCTAGTATATTATTTTTCTCTTCGACGGAGGTGGAAAGCGGCAACTTCGTTTAGCGCAGCGAGACGAAAGTTAACGCTTTCCGCCCGGAGGGGTGAAAAGTACTATAATCATAACGTTCATAAATTCAGAAAATCCTACATTCCTGCTCCTTCTGCCATACCCAAGATTTACTTCCATACATAATCACTAACAGAATATGATGAATTTATCATTGCATGTTATCGTGTACAGTGACGGCGGCGGGTGTGGGTGTGGGTACAGTGTCCGGGGGCGGCGCGGGCGGCGTGTCGGCCAACGCGGGCTACGCGGCCGGCGCGCTGTACGGAGCCGGCGGGGCCAGCGCTACGTACGCCGCCTACGACGAGCAGATGATGCGCTCCACTCTGCCGCACCATATGGTGAGTGTACGAGTGTACGAGTGTTGACATCATGGTGCGAACGTGTCGCAAAGTTATTTTTATATCTAAGTGTCGCCAAAATGCAGGGACGGGAAACAAGACTGGTTGTGCCTCTAAAACCAAATGTATAAGATCAGTTAGGGTAAGAGGAACATAGTTTATTTTGAGCTAGATGTTTTGAGCAGGGACCGAAAATTTTCGGTAACCTTTATTTAAATGTTACCTTTATCGAGGTAACAACCGATTTTAATACCGGTAACCTAAATATGACCTTCAATAGAAAGAGAGTGAGTGCGGATAAGGGTCGGCGCAGACGGAGCGGCAAAAAACGCGCGTGTTTTTAATAACATCGAAAAATGAACTTTAATTTCTGCTAATCAAAAGTATGAAATTGATTCAACAACGTCGTTGGTGTAGCGGGTGACGCAAATATGTTGGAGCATCCGACGAGCGACGCGCGCACTATTTTTGGTGTTGCTACAGCATTGGACAGGTTGAGATAATAAAGGAGATGGTTATTTACATTTTATTGAACCCCTAAACCATAAAATGGTGAAGTTTATGTTCCCGTTTGAGTTTAAGTTTGTTATTATAATTAATTAAATTTGTATTTAGTAACGAGGTACTTACTCAAAAAACTGAATACTTATTATATTTAGGAAGATTCAATTTTAAACAAATATCTGTGTACGCGGACCATTAGTAGAATGATATTAAGGTTACCTTTAAATATACCTGTAAAAAAAATTTTGGTTGTAACCAAAAAATACCGGTATTATCGATACCGGTTTCGGTCCCTGGTTTTGAGCTCTAGCAAAAACAAAATTTGTTCTTGCTAGAAAATTTTATGTTTTATGAGAATTTAGAAATATGCTAAGCTTGCCTTTATTATCAGCTTTCCATGTTTTAAGAGTCATAATGCTATGTCGTAAAACTGACCGTATCGGCTAAAAACGTGTAGGTTGTGTTCTCTCCCCCTTCTCTGGGGTAATAGGAACACCCGTCGTATGTCATAAGAATGTGATGTTTATTTAGATATACTTATTGCTACTTTTCAAGTAACACGAATTGAATCAAATTTGAACTATTATTTTTATTTAAAAAATGGAGAAATGAAATTTAGTGTAATAGGAACATAAAGTTCAGGTCAGGGGTGAACAACATAAATTTTGCTTCTTTCGAACATAGTAGCGACATCTATCGTCACTGGAATGTGCTTTTTATGAGTTCCTCTTACCCTAATTGGGCTTATTTTACACTCTAAGGGCCTGTTTCACCACTTCTGAGTAAGTTCTTGCTAGCTTATCCAACAGATACTTTGACGTATTTTGTATGAAAATATGTCAAAATATCTGTCGGATAAGCTAACAAGAACTTGGGGAGTCACGTTGCAGGGTTCGCCTCGAACACTTGTCTCTCGCGTGGTGTTCGCGCGGTTCGCGTCTCAGCCTGCCACGAGGCTCCAAAATCCTTCTCAGTTGTTCTTACTCAAAAACAATCCTCGAGATTGGATAGACACTCCCTCAAACTACTTGACACTGGCGAAATCTAACAAGGAAACGCCATTAAATAAAAATGGAATAGAACAAGAACTTATTCAGAAGTGGTGAAACAGGTCCTAAATCTTGTATATAGTAAGTGTTTTAACAATTGTGTATAATGTTTCCAGGGAGGATACTACGAGGTGGGGTACGGAGGGCGGGAGGGCACGTTCGGGCTCGGCGCAGGAGAGAGGTTCGGCAGGACTGACGCCGCCTCGCCCCAACAGGTATGTTGTGTAAATCTTCTTAAGGCGTCATAGTAGGTGGAAATACCTCGGAGGCATCTTTTATTTTTATTTTAGTACTAGATTTATACCATTTACCGAAACTAAAGTCATACCTCAGTATTTTTGGATAGTTTATCTAGTGAAATCATAAACTGAATGCACGATTGGAATTACTTCACTCGATAGAAAATCGTCACAAAGATGACGTATTTTCATGCATTTTTCTCGTTTTAGAAGAACTTAAATAAAATAGTTTCCGATTTTTCGCATTTATACTCACCATTAGTTTAACTAGTGAAATCATAAAAAAAATCTTTAAAAAGTGCTTTTGTTCATTCTTTTTAATCGAAAATACGGCACACGCACGCACCTTTCGGAGGGCCGGGCAATCGCGTTTCTCATAGAAAATCTTCGTCGGAACCCATGGCCACTTAATGTGCCGCTCTAACTAGTGATGGTTGGCAGTTCTACATCATTCGCTAAATTGTTTAGAATCCGACTTCAAATAGCACCGACCCAAACGGACGCCGTATGACGTAATCAGGCGACAGGGCCCCTAGACAAAGTATCTTTCGATTAGCGTTAATAACAGTAGAAAACATAAAAATGTATGGACTTGACGTATGGTGACGAAAGCAAACGTCCGAAATGTCAAATTCATACATTCTGTCATTTCTACTAGCGTCTACGCCATTACAAATATTACTTTGTCTATAGGTCCTGATCCTCTTTCAGGTATTTGGTCGAAATCCACTCCGAGGGACCTAAATTACATCCTCAATAGAATTCCTATTTCATGTGTGTTATAATTGTGTATCTACATTAAATATTATCCTTTTATATCCACAGGTGCCAGCGGCCGCGTTACCGCCCGGCTACGCGTACTTCTACCAGCCACCTCCAACCACCTACCAGTACGGAGTCTACCCCACGGTGAGTTATATCCAGTGATCGGAATCTCGGGGCATTTTTTGAGCATACAAGTTTGGATACGCCTTGATTTCCCGGAAATATCCGGATTTAATAAATATGGATAAAAATTTCACGGGATTTATTGGGATTACCTATTTAGATGTCAAGAGACGTTTTTTTAAATCAAGAGTATTAGCAGTGCATAATGGAGGCCGCGACTTTGAAACACGCCGCCTGGTACCTTTGACATGTACCGCACTTAGGTAAATATGTTGACCGTTATTAAACAATGATATTAAGTAACTAGATTAGTAGTTAGGGCACCAAAGCGTTGCCACTTCGATGATGTCTGCAGGCTTCTTTGACTTCAGTTCAGGCGTTTATCTATGGTGAGCGAACATATCCGTGACGTTTAAATTAAGCTACCAAAATGGTGAAATGCGCCGTAAAAATTTGTAAATCACAGTCGGAAAAGAATAATAAAGGAAGTGGTGTTACTTTTCACAAGTAAGTTTACTATATTTTGTCAAAATAACATTAAAAAACTAAATAAATTTTTCACGCATTGTTTTTGCCATCAGTGTTGCAAGTATATACGATTTTGATTTTCCCACACTGTAGGGAGTTTCGGTACCCTCTTCGTTATTTCATACAGGGTTAAGTTTTAATCAGTCCGGATAACTTCACCATTCATTCCCCTAATCAAACTGAACAACTTTCAATATTGAGCCTACATCGAAATCGTGAAAACAAAATCACCTGTTTCATACAAAACTGCAGTACCGACCGACTCGACTCAAATGTATTGGACAGCTGATTTCTTTTTTCGTGATTTCGAAGTTGACACCATAAATAAAATAAATAAATACCTAAATAATAAAAATCTTTATTTGCATAGTGAAAGTGAAGAAATTACAATATGGTGACGTTATCCGATCTGGGCTGATTAAACATCAACCCTGTATAATATGATATACAGGGTGTTTGGAAGCGGGGTGCAAATATTTAAGGGGATGATAGTTGACACCATTTAGAAAATTTTGAGCCATACATGTCTTAGACGAAGTCTGATTGTTGATTGTTAAATGCAATTTTTATTTTATTTTTGAAAAAACGCGATTTCTGACAGTTAATTGCCAACAGTTTATGTTGTTATGTTAATTGTTTTATTTTATTAGGGTTTTCAGATGTGTATTAATCTAATGAACTAAGTTTCAGGCGCCTGTCTTATTGGAAAAAAAATCTAGACGCTTTCGAAAGTCGTAAAAATTTTAACAATACTGCGAAGTTTATGGCAATTATAAAAATAAATAAAATAGCCTTGATCGTTCAAACCTTTTTAAAAACATGCTCGGCTATTGGCCTTTCTTTCAAGGTATCATTTAAGCGGATATCTTAGCAATTCTCAGAGTTAGAGGTTAAAAACCAAATTGAAAGAGATTAAATTCGATTTTTAAATGGACAAATGAAACAACATTTTTGGTAAAAATATAATTGATGATTCATTTTAAAAATGTGTAGGTACCTCGATTTCCTACACACTTTTTTTACTTCGATCGTTGTTATTTTGTAAAAGAGATCCTTGGCTACTCCATCCCGAGATGTGAAAACCACGGGGTCAGGTCCGGGGAGCGTGCGGGTCAAGAGATGGGTCCCCGGATTATTAGATTAGAAATACACATCTGACAACCTCAAAAAAAAAAAACAATTAACATACCAACATAAACAGGGGCACTGTTGGCAATTAACTGTCAGAAATCGGGTTTTTTCAAAAATAAAATAAAAATTGCATTTAAAAATCAACAATCAGACTTCGTCTAAGACATGTATGGCTCAAAATGTTTTAAATGGTGTCAACTATCATCCCCTTAAATATTTGCACACCGCTTCCAAACTCCCTGTATTACTTAAAGTTTAATTATACCTAAATCTGGTCAGAACACACAGAGCCTATAATCAATATGCTGACACTTTTTTAAGAGGATGATCAGGAGTGCGATTTTTGAATCTCATTCGATGAATTCAACTGTTGAAAATGTCAAAATTTCTATGGAGATATGCATCTTTCAACTGCTGATTTGACTTTCAAAAATCATACTTCAGGAGTGCGATTTTTTAAAGTCGAATCAGCAGTTGAAAGATGCGTATCTTCATAGTAATCGTGGGTTCGATTCCCACGGGGGGCACCTAATGAAAGCTGAGCTGAGCTCTGCGAATGAGATTCAAAAATCGCACTCCAGACCATCAAATTAAACAACTTTCTCTATGGGACCAACATCGAAATCGCGAAAAAAAAACAGCTGTACCATACATTTGGCTCGAGTCGGTTTGCAGTTTTGTATGGGACAGCTGATTTTTTTTTCTCGATTTCGATGGTGGTCCCATAGAGAAAGTTGTTAAGTTTCATGGTCTGATCATCCCCTTAAAAAAGTGTCAGCATATTAAGTTGGACCCTGTATATTCAAGTTCAATTCAGGTAATAAATTCATTAAATTAACTAATTAATTCTGGGGAAATTATTTCTAACCACTGGCAACTGTAGCCGTATTTACTAACGTTATTAAACTAATAACGTCTTTCTCATTTCGTCGTAATTTTTTTGACGGCAGAAGAAAACGAGACAAACATAGTTTACTTTGGCGTATGTATCGATTTCCAAGCTACATCTTTGAAACTCTGCTGAAGTGGTTTTACGCTTTTTTGAGTATTGTTTGTAAGAAGCTATCCCTCTAGTATTGTATAAAGCTCACTGTTATTAAATCACCCAGGACAAAATCTCAATGAAATCAGTCGGTTAACCAATTTCAATGTTATTATTGGATCCCAAATTACTTTTTCGAGATTTCATTACCATATAAAATAATGTTTTGTTGCCGTTGTAGTTTGCCGTCTAATTAAAATTATCTGAAAATGTTTAAAATGTTGGGACTTGGGAGTAAAATATAACGATAATTTCATTAAAATTTAAGTTTGTGGCATCGTTGGCCAAATTGAATTGCTGGATAGAAGAGGTCTCCCCACGCCCCAAAAAAAATTATGCATCACGCAATTTTTTGGTGATTTTTTTTTAGTGTTTTTCTCAAAAAAAAAATCGAAAGTCAGCGTTTAAGCTGGAATAAAAAGAAAAGGTTGTGTGTACAACACCCATTTTTTTAAATTTGAATGTTTGATGTTGTACGGTTCTATCAACATAAATTAGTTTTTAAAAAATCAGAAGATCTCAAGCGCTTTTAGATTATTTTTAATTGTAACTCAAAGTTGTTCTGTTAATTTTATTTTTCTTCTTCCAAATAAAATTAAGGTCAATAAAAAAAATTTGAGGTCGCATCCATGTAATTTGAATGTGTATAGAACCGTACAACATCAGACATTCAAATAAAAATAAAAAAATGTGTGTTGTACACACAACTTTTCTTTTTATTCCAGCTTAAATGCTGACTTTGATTGAAACTTTTTTGAGAAAAACACTAAAAAAATCACCAAAAAATTGCGTGATGCATTATTTTTTTGGGGCGTGGGGAAACCTCTTCTATCCAGCAATTCAATTTGGCCAACGATGCCACAAACTAAAATTTTAATGAAATTATCGTTATATTTTACTCCCAAGTCCCAACATTTTAAACATTTTTAGAGAATTTTAATTAGACGGCCAACTACAACGGCACCAAAACATTATTTTATATGGTAATGAAATCTCGAAAAAGTAATTTGGGATCCAATAATAACATTGAAATTGGTTAAACGACTGATTTTATTGAGATTTTGCCCTGGGTGATTTAATAACAGTGAGCTTATACAATACTAGAGGGATAGCTTCTAGAAAACAATACTCAAAAATGCGCAACTTCAGAGTTTCAAAGATGTAGCTTGGAAATCGATACATACGCCAAAGTAAACTATATTTGTCTCGTTTCTTCTGCCGTCAAAAAAATTACGACGAAATGAGAAAGACGTTATTATTTTAAAAACGTTAGTAAATACGGCCACAGTTGTCAGTGGTTAGAAATAATTTCCCCAGAATTAATTACTGAATTTAATGAATTTATTACCTGAATTATAAACTTGAATATGTAGGCTCTGTGTGTTCTGAACAGATTTAGGTATAAATAAACTTTAAGTAATATTATCATATTTTACAGGGTTGATGTTTAATCAGCCCAGATCGGATAACGTCACCAATGTCACCATATTGTAATCTCTTCACTTTCACTATGCAAATAAAGATTTTTATTATTTAGGTATTTATTTATTTTATTTATGGTGTCAACTTCGAAATCACGAAAAAAGAAATCAGCTGTCCAATACATTTGAGTCGAGTCGGTCGGTACTGCAGTTTTGTATGAAACAGGTGATTTTGTTTTCACGATTTCGATGTAGGCTCAATATTGAAAGTTGTTCAGTTTGATTAGGGGAATGAATGGTGAAGTTATCCGGACTGATTAAAACTTAACCCTGTATGAAATAACGAAGAGGGTACCGAAACTCCCTACAGTGTGGGAAAATCAAAATCGTATATACTTGCAACACTGATGGCAAAAACAATGCGTGAAAAATTTATTTAGTTTTTTAATGTTATTTTGACAAAATATAGTAAACTTACTTGTGAAAAGTAACACCACTTCCTTTATTATTCTTTTCCGACTGTGATTTACAAATTTTTACGGCGCATTTCACCATTTTGGTAGCTTAATTTAAACGTCACGGATATTTCCGCTCACCATAGATAAACGCCTGAACTGAAGTCAAAGAAGCCTGCAGACATCTTCGAAGTGGCAACGCTTTGGTGCCCTAACTACTAATCTAGTTACTTAATATCATTGTTTAATAACAGTCAACATATTTACCTAAGTGCGGTACATGTCAAAGGTGCCAGGCGGCGTGTTTCAAAGTCGCGGCCTCTAGTATGCGCTGCTAATACTCTTGATTTAAAAAAACGTCTCTTGACATCTAAATAGGTAATCCCAATAAATCCCGTGAAATTTTTATCCATATTTATTAAATCCGGATATTTCCGGGAAATCAAGGCGTATCCAAACTTGTATGCTCAAAAAATGCCCCGAGATTCCGATCATTGGTTATATCTTATAGTAATTCTTCAATCGAGTCGATCTCATGTCATTGTACATTTTTATAGGTCAACTAGTGTTTACCCGCGACTTAGTCCGCACAAATTATACAAGGTGTTTCATAAGTAAGAATAAATTTTTAAAACTCTTAAGGGGGTTGTTTAGACCGTCAAACTGAACAACTTTCTCTATGGGACCAACATCGTAATCGCGAAAAAAAAAATTGATATCCCATACATATTTTAGCTCTAGTCGATTTGTAGAGTATGAAACATAATTATTTTTTTTCGCGATTTCGATGTTAGTCCCATAGTAAAAGTTGTTCAGTTTGATGGTCTACACCACCCCCTTAAAGGTTTATTTGTATTTTTGTAACACCTTGTATAGCAGATTTTAAGTCAGATCATAAGCTATCAAACAAAAAACGTTTCATCAAAATCGGGTCAGTAGTTTTTGCGTGATGCGCGAACAAACACACAAACAGACCGACAAAATTTCTAAAAAAGGTTGATTTCGAGTCGGGGATACCTAAAAACCATATGGTAATCTTTTTTTAGTAAATATCTTCAATGTACAGACACACTTCAGTTACAGTTTTATAATAGTTTAGATATAATGGCATACACCGACATATTTGCAGTTTATTATGAGAAAACTATTTTTTTTTTCGCGATATCGATGTTGGCCCATAGTGAAAATTGTTCAGTTTGATGATCTAACTAAACCATAAATCACCTTATTGTTATTTTTACTTTTTTGTCACCTTGTATCAACTACTAAACATAATGTTATATAACATTGCAGTACGGGGGAGGCTCGTCGGTGGGCGGGGTGGGGGTGGGAGGCGTGGGGGGAGTGGGCGGGGTGGGGGGTGTGACGGGCGCGGGCGCCGGCAAGCTCAACACCTACGCGCCGCAGCAGCCGCCCTACGACGCGCAGGACTCCTACAAACCTGGTATGTACTATACTTAAAGGGCCATACGTCCTAGAACAATATGTCACATTGTAGTCACTATTGGTTTTCAATTGATCGCAACATCGAATTATTATGTTTTACGCTTGTCGCAGTCATTATTGTTAAAATCGCCAATGACGGTTTAATAATAACATGCGATATGGCTCAAGCTAACACGAAAAGTAAATATTGGTGGAATACTGCCCTACTAATATGGTTTCTCTACACGCGTTCGGCTTGCCTTCGCATAGAAAATTGCATTTTCTCCCCTCCGGACGGAAAGCGTCAATTTTCGTCCCGTTGCGCTAAACGATATTGCCGCTTTCCACTTCCGTCGAGGAGAAAAATTGTATATCGGCTTCGCCTCGGTCAACAATTACATGAGATCTGAGACCTTTCTTACTTTTCTGCCTTCGGTGTGTAATCTACTATAATTTCGCGCTTTTAATTAGAAAAACTAGACAAGACGGGTTAGAATATGAATCTAGACTATTCCTGGCTTTGTTTTTTTAAGGGATCAAGCGTGTTTCTTTTCTTTTTTAAATTTAGTTTCTAAAAAACTCGATGGATGGCATGTTTATCGCTCCATAGAGCCGTTCATGAGATCTTGTCAAGAAGTTCCTGCCTTTTTTTGGAACGCCAAGGGATCGAGCCCATACATCCATATCAGGCATAAAATTTTCGATTAAAAAAATGATTAGTAAATAATGAAATATGCGATGCATTGGTATCAAGAAGTTTGGAATCCTCTATAGTGGAGCGCAGACTGCCTAACAAGACGTGAAACATGATAATACTCCTTGGTAGTCGGTAATTATCGTTCTTTTCCGTCGCGTTGTTGTTTTTTGTGACGTTAACTTTGACCCTTTCTAATCCAACGTACAAAATTGTAGCTCCTCTCCTGTCATTTTCGTAACTACGTCATTGGATAGAAAGGGACACACCTAAAATTGGAAATACCGACGACGTCATTGCCAATTTTCTTGTTTCAATGCTTGTAAGGAGGAGTGGTATCCTTTATGATTTAGATCCATGGTTGGTATTTTCTTGAACATCTTTTCCCTCTTTATTATTTTAAAGATATACTTTTTGAAATTTTGACGTTTATTCGCACAGACTGTAGCGCCATCTATCGATCCCCTAGAAAACCAAAAGAAAAACGCTCATTATTTCAGAATATTTATGCGAATGAACCGTAAATAATAAAATACGAAACTAATAGATAAATGAACTCTTTTGATAATTTTTTCACTCTTATTTCATGGTGCACAGATTTTGTTCGCGTTGTCTGCTCTATACATAATTACTCAAATGACCGCGACCTGGACAGATCTATTGTAGCTGTCATCCTTGACCTAGAAGTCATTTCCTAGGCCCACGGACTTCATGAGCCGTGTTATGCTTTTGAAGGGGAGGTCCCTAATGTCAGTGGGTGTTATCACGTACCCACCCAGATGGCGACTCCTGCTGTGAATAAGCACTTCACATTCGCAGAAGTGTATTGGCGTTTCCACGGCTTCACAGCAGAATCTGTGAAGCGAAGCAGGATGTGAACAGGTGTGCTAACAAGTTGGTATGCGTACATTACAGCGGGGCCGTACACTGGTGCAGGCAGTAAGGCGGGGTCGGCCGCGGCGGCCGAGCTCGCTAACCCTATGTACGCCAAGACTCACGTCGCACTCAACAAGGTCAACGTGAGTACTGCATTTTTACATTATGTATTGCATTGTTAACTACGCTATTTACTTTCAGCCACGGCTGACTGACCTTCACACTGCTCTGTCACACCAGTGTGAAGGCCAGGAATTGTTTTTCCTGTCCTTCACACTAGTGTTATGGATAGGAAGTGATATTCTTTACCGTCACACCATAGCGATGACGTCACATTTATTACTCTTCGTCACTATCACGTCGTTCTGACTGAAGTGTGTCTGTACATTGAAGATATTTACAAAAAAAAGATTACTATATGGTTTTTAGGTATCCCTCGAAATCAATCTTTTTCAGAAATTTGTCTGTCTGTTTGTTTTTGTGTTTGTTTGTTTGTTTGTTCGCGCATCACGCAAAAACTACTGAACCGATTTTGATGAAACTTTTTTTGTTTGATAGCTTATGATCTGACTTAAAATCTGGTATATAATTTGTGCGGACGAAGTTGCGAGAAAACACTAGTATGGTTATAAAAGAAGTTAGGGCATACATTCACACACACGCACACATCGAACATCCCGACATAAATTAGTAATAAATAATTAAGATAACAAAAAAATATAATTAAAAAATAATCAAAAATTTTAAAAATAATAAGTTAAAAAAACAATAACAATAAAAGAAAAAATATATAGGTACCTATTTTTACTTTATTTTGTCTGGTCTTGACAATGTTACACTGCACTATGTAATTCAATATTGTATTTGTAAGTGTACTTTGCATATTTTGTTTTTTAAAAGATGTGTGTTGTAGAGTTTCTGGCCGCATCTTCTCTACAACGGAACACTTTCCGACGCGGTGGTAGAGTCAAAAACGACGTCAGAAAGCTATCCATGTGATATTATTTAGAATAAACATTTTGATTTGATTTGATTGATTTTTATATGCAGGACACCGCAGTGGCACTGCTCAGGCGCCGCACTGCGCCTAAGACAGTGTTATTAAGTATGTTTCATTATAGTAACATATGATATGGTAATGGTCCACAGAGCTACGAGAAGGCGTCGTTCCACAGCGGCACGCCGCCGCCGTTCGGCGCGGGCTCGCACCTCTACATCGCCGCGCCGCCCCACCACCACCCGCACCACCACCAGCAGCACCAGCACCAGGTAACCACTACACCACTATACTACGATCACATTATAGTACAACTAAGAATTAGCTGTCATTCGTAGTCGTAGGTACCCAATGACGTTCTATATCTAGGACTCCGTATCGGCGTGCTGTTGCAAAGTTGTGCGGCGTAAGCATAAACTGACGTTTTTTTCTCTTTATAATGTTTATGTTACAGCACAGCTAGCATGCCACCCACGACAAAGCGTTTAAACGAGAAAACCGTCATGCGTGCTCTTTCTGGCATACGTAAAATAATAAGGATGGAGGCACATCTCGATTTTTATCGTTTTCTCGGGGGTGGCATGCGAGGCCTACTGGGCTTTTTTCTTACAAGAAAATGTCACCCCCATATCTATATCTATAACACTTCCAGCTACTACAGACATATTGTAAACGTATATAGGTGCATTATTAGTCAACTAAAATTCTTCGCCTTATCCCCAAATGAACCATTTAGTAAAGATCGGCTATGGTGGCCTGACGTGGGCTCATCCAGAACACTATTACAATGGCCTATAAATAGTAGTGTGTTGATCGCAAAGTCTGATGCTGAAGTGTGTGTAATAAAAAAGTTCCGAAATAATACCCTAACGACGCAAAAATGAAAGTGTGACCTATTACATCGGTACATTAATTTTATTTATGAAAGATAGGATGCGAAGAAGTGTAAAGAATCTAATAAAACCATTTAATTTTCATCATAAGATAATATCGAATAAAACTTATTTAGAATCAAATTAAAGATTGAAAAATTTGTCTCGGGCGGGACTTGAACACGCACTCTTCCAAACCGGGGAAACGTGCTAACCAATTACACCACCGAGCACACTGCCCAGAGAACGAAATTTTCAATCTGTTACGTCTTAACGGGACGTGCCGTGGGGACGTTTTTATTTATTTAGTTCTATGTTCCTAATAGTTCCTATGTTTATAGTTCTTGTATTGTGAAGGGACTGGAGTGTCAGCGGCAATGTATAGACGAGAGCAGTCAAAACATAACATTGTGAATAAGGGTTAACCTACACATGGCCGCACGCGATCGCCTTTTTCCGTCGCTCCATCCTTTTCTGTCACTCAGGAACGTCATTTGCTAGAGCATATAAGATAGACGGAACGGAACAGCACACCGCGTGCGATCTTGTTCCGTCTATCTTATATACTCTAGCAAATGACATTCCTGAGTGACAGAACCTTTTCTGTGAACGACGGAAAAAGGGGATCGCGTGCAGCCATGTGTAGTTCAACCCTTAGAGACATGTGCAATGTTTAGGCTTTGTTATTATATGACATGATGAGTCCATGGTTATAGAACGTCATTGGTCGTACCGGACAACCGGTCCAGAGTGATGGACTTGTTGTCAGAATCTGAGCATCAATTTGTTATTTAGCTATAATTTCTCCAAAAATTTAATAAATCCAGTCGCGTAATTAATTTAAATGGTTTGACTGAAACCAAAATATGTGTGTTTGAATCAATCTGTTTGACCGTCTCGGGGTTTAAGGGTGCGTTTAAACTGAAGCGGAGTTGAGACATAAAATCAACCAATCGTAATACTAAATTTTCCTCGCCTGACGTCGCTTGACGGAATCATGGTATTCTCTACTCCGCTTCAATGGAAACGCATCCTAAGGGTCAGCGCACGCCTAGCGGAGAACTGTTCAAGCAGTTTTCAGTCTGCAGTTTTTATTCAATTGAATATGAACACAATGGTAATTGAAATAGAGTTGAAAATAGCGTGCAAGAAATAATGCGAACACGTCACAGGGATAAGAATCTCTTGCACGCTATTTTCAACTCTGTTTCAATTACGATTATGTTCATTTTCAATCGATTCAGAGCTGTTGCGCTACTTCCGATCTGTCAATAAAAGTATGATCGTGCTTCGGATGGCACGTTAAGCTGTTGGCCCCGGCTATTACTATCTCTGATTGATGGTAGTAGTCGTTACATAAAAACCACGTCAGAGGCCTTAAGGGTATATTATTCGGAGCGCGCTCCATACAAACGTACTATGGTGATATTTTCAATACTAACCAATTAAAGTCAATGAAATTTTGCAGAAACAATCTAAAAAAAAAATTTCTATGCTTGTATGGAGTCAGATTTTCGTTAAAATGTATAGTTTTCAAGTTACAGTGCCTCAAAGATTTCCATACAAATCTTAAATTAATCCTAGCATTGAAACTGTATATTTTAACGAAAATCGGACTCTATAGAAGCATAGAAATTTGTTTCTAGATTGTTTCTGCAAAATTTCATTGACTTTGATTGGTTAGTATTGAAAATATCACCATAGTACGTTTGTATGCAGCGCGCATTTTCGCTCTCGGAATAATATTCTCTTAAGGCGGTCTGAAAAAACTCTGACACCAGGGCCTGCCCACACGATAAGAAGAAGAATAAAAGTATGGACAAATAAAAAGTCTAAAAAAGTTTGTGTCCGTATAGTTAGCAGCCTCACCAACGAATTCGAAGATTTTGACTAGGCCACGATTTAGTACCCAATTAGAACTATTTAGTACCCAAAGCACAGATTTGGTACTCCTGTATTTCAAAAGATATTTGGGTTACTTACTGAGGCTGCTAGATAGACGTCAAGGTAGCAGTCGCACCGAGAAATACTGTTTATATCAATGTGATTTATATGTCACGATTTAGTACTCATTTAGTACTCCGTATATCCAAAATTTCATTAATATTGATTCAATACAAGCCCAGATATGACAGTGCATTGTTGAGGCTGCTAACTTGACGTTTATTCCAACGATGATTCCAATGAAACGGGTGCACATTTCAAACAGATAAATACATACAGATTTAGTGCTCGATTTGGTGCCTCTTATGATATTTATGAAATGTAGAATTTTCTTTCCTACTTCCCAAAAAAACTATGTAAAGTTCTACATACATTAGATTTTCGGTACAATCATGAACAAAAATTATCATTTATCGGAACTCTACTGCCATGAGCTGGGGCACGCGATCATAGCAAGTAGTTCATAGCAATACTGAGAGATGGCGGGATTTTATTTACGTTAATTACGGTGGGTGATGCGAAAACTTGTCGAAGAATTTATTGCTTGATTCAAATGAGTGCAGCCGAGGGACTACAACGAGTTTATGATGAACCTTGTTCTATCATAGATGTTTTCAAATGAGCGTTTAACTTTTCTTTTTTAAATTTAGTTCCTAAAAAACTCGACAGATGACATGTTTATCGCCCTAGAGCCGTAAGCGAGATCCTGTCAAAATCAGCACTCGTAGTATGCTACACGTGATACGGCTGTATCACGTCTTTTATCTCGTTCGTTCGCACGCAAATAGAAAGAGAGCTAAGGTGTGATTGCGCTGTATCACTGCGGCATGCTAGCTATGCTGGTAGAGTCTGTGCCTGCCTTTTTTTTATTGCCAAGGGATCGAGCCCATTCAGCCATGTCAGGCGTAAAAGTTTAGAATTTTCGATTAAAATGATTAGTAAATAATGAAATATGTCATTAAAAGATGCGTTGGCATCTTCTTGATCATCTTTTCACTCTTTACTATTTTAAAGAAACACTTTTTGAAATGTTGACGTTTCTTCGCACAGACCGTAGCGCCATCTATCGATCAAATTAAAGATTGAAAAATTTGTCTCGGGCGGGACTTGAACCCACGCTCTTCCAAACCGGGGAAACGTGCTAACCAATTACACCACCGAGCCCAACTACCCAGAGAACGAAATCTTCAATCTGTTTCGACTTAAGGGGACGTGCGCGCCATCTACTGGCAGTATTACAACCAACCAATTGCAAGTCAAATATTACAACTTGAATTCATACAATATAGATGGCACACCCTGTTCCAATATTATTGTTTATAAACATGTTACAGCCATGTTGCGCTATTTCGAATCAAATTAAAGATTGAAAAATTTGTCTCGGGCGGGACTTGAACCCACGCTCTTCCAAACCGGGGAAACGGAACAAGCGGAACGGAACGGTAAAAAAAATTCCAGTACAATAATGGTAGAGTAGATTTAAAGAAGAATAATAGTCTTCTGGACTCATATTACATAGGTACATACGAGATTGAGAAGTATCAGAGTTATACAATTTTAATATCATTTCACTTTTTTGCTTGACAGTACCAACCATAGAGTTAAAATAAATTGTAAACCCTATTACAGTTGAATAAAGTCTAAATTTGATTAACGATATCGACGGACCTAAATTACGATTAGTATGTAGAACTTTACATAGTTTTTTTTGGGAAGTAGGAAAGAAAATTCTACATTCATAAATATCATAAGAGGCACCAAATCGAGCACTGAATCTGTATGTATTTATCTGTTTGAAATGTGCACCCGTTTAATTGGAATCATCGTTGGAATAAACGTCAAGTTAGCAGCCTCAACAATGCACTGTCATATCTCGGCTTGTATTGAATCAATATTAATGAAATTTTGGATATACGGAGTACTAAATGAGTACTAAATCGTGACATATAAATCACATTGATATAAACAGTATTTCTCGGTGCGACTGCTACCTTGACGTCTATCTAGCAGCCTCAGTAAGTAACCCAAATATCTTTTGAAATACAGGAGTACCAAATCTGTGCTTTGGGTACTAAATAGTACTAATTGGGTACTAAATCGTGGCTTAGTGAAAATCTTCGAATTCGTTGGTGAGGCTGCTAACTATACGGACACAAAAGTTTGACTGATCCGTACTTTTTTCCGATCCATGTCCGTGACATGTTTGCATTATTTCTTGCACGCTATTTTCAAATCATTTTCATTCAGGAGTGCGATTTTTGAATCTCATTCGGTGAGCTCAGCAGTTGAAAATGTCAAAATTACTAAGGAGATACGCATCTTTCTACTGCTGATTTGACTCTCAAAAATCGCTCTCCTACAGTATGATTTTTGAAAGTCAACTCGGCAGTAGAAAGATGCATATCTCAATAGTTATTTTGACATTTTCAACTGCTGAGCTCACCGAATGAGATTCAAAAATCGCACTCCAGTTCAGTCATTGAGTTCATTATCAATTGATTTATGGAAACTGTTCTAACAGTTCTCCGCTGACGCTAAGAAACCTTAGATCTAATGTCATTTTAGTTCAAGGATTTGACTCCCGAGATAGGCACTATAGCATTGTTGCTTAGTCAACTCTAGTACTTTGACTACGGTTTTATTGAAGCCGATATCATTTGCGCTGATTGTAGTAATCTCGTAGTTATTGCGATTGTAATAGAGTTTAAAATCCATTGACAGTTCATCGGACCGCATCGTAGCTGCAAGACTTGTCGCCTTTGATTAATTATATGTCAAGATAGAAACTCGCGCTTCTAACGTACTGAAACAAATGGGCCATCTTTCTTATTTGGTGCAGTGCCGTAAATAGGGCGGTGCGAGCGGTGCCCAGGCACAGGGCGCAAACCCTGGGGGGGCGCAGAAATGATACCAAGACAGGACCAAGTTTTGGCCAATGCATGTCGTGGAGCGAGCGACGCCCTACCTTAAAAATTGCCCAAACAAATATTTTCCATCTTTGCCAAAATCCTCATAATATCTTATACTTTATCTTGCTTGGAGGGACCTACCTAAAAAAATTTTGGTAACGTTTTGCTTCGTATTACACAGTACAATTAATTCCGCGATAATTTGTCGAGGGCGCAGTTATAGAAGCTCGCACCGGGCGCATAGAAGGCTATTTACGGCACTGATTTGGTGTGCGTGATGCGTCATACAACTTATCTCGCGTATATAGATAGGGTTTCGCCATCAGCAGCGATTACATTACCCAACATGCAGGGGCCGATTTCGGTATACATTACCTGATTGTTCTCTCTATTTTAAAGTGTAGCAAAGCAAGCAATGTATGCCGAAATCGGCCCTTAATGTTGGGTAATGTAATCGCTGCTTTACCTGCCTAGCTAGCATGTTAATACGCGAGACTGCTATATCAAGCCTTTTATCTCGTTCGTTCGCGACTAAATAGAAAGAGAGCGAAGGTGCGATAGCGCTGTATCACGGTGGTATACTACGGCGGCAGTTCAATTTTCAAAAAAGCCGTGGTGGTCCAGTGGCGAGTAACCTTGCCTGCCGTGCAGGAGGCGATGGTTCGATCCCCGTCCAAGCCGACTCGTACCAATGAGTTTTTCGGAATTTATGTACGATTTGTAACACTACTGGCTTTTCGGTGAAGGATAACATCGTGAGGAAACCTGCATGCTTTAATTTCGAGGCATGTATTGTACCCACTGTCCATTATAAGTGGCGACGGGCTCACCCCCCGTCATACTGGACAGAGTTTCGGTACTACTGGTGAAACGTGGATGTTCTGAGGTTTCAGAATATGTCTGACTACCCCCTCGGGGAATATAGTCGTGCGCATATGCTATGCAGTTCAATTTTCTCGACGTTTTCGTAGCTTCGACTGTATATCTTGACATATAACTTATCAAAGCTTGTAGCATGCAAACTGTATGTCAAAAAAAAACCTGTTATGTTTGCATGACGTTAGTTATATTTTGAACTTTAATTTACTATATACTTAGAGTTTGCTTTCGTTTGTAGATGGATGTTCGGGTGAACAGTAGTCATAATAGGCGGGTAAGTTGTATACACATTTATATATAATTATGTTTGTTACGTACGTGTTTGCACTTATATGTTTAGTGTTATTATGTATAGCATTACCCGCCTTTTTTGTTTTTAGTGCATGTTTTTTGCATGTATTTTTTTGTGTATGAGACATGATTGAAACCAACGACATGATTATACAGGGTGTAAAAGAAAGGTGGTCATAATGAAAGGGGTGGTTCAGACTATCACACTTAACAACTTGCACATTGTCAACAACGAAATTGTTTAAAAAATTCAATACCTACTTGACTCAAATGTGTGGAACAATTGACAACATTTAATTTTAAGAAAGGTACCAAAATAAGAAAACCATTTGGAGATTATGTGATTCAAAGCTTATATCAAAATTATAAGATTTTTATATCCATTATTTCTCGAGTTATTTGAAAAATACTGAAAAATATAATATAGGTTGAATGAGATTATATTCCTTTGCCTGCTTGGCTTTTCTATTGTATTTGACAGTTTTTATTTATAATGTCATTGAGGCCAAGGTATCTTGGCCATAAAGCCTACGTTTTTCAAAAAATCTCTAAAGTAAATTAAAAATAGAAATATCAGTAAAAAATTAAATCGAAAAAATACGTATCTCTTATTTTTAACCTATTTTTATATTTTTCATTAAAAACTGGTGGTTAAAAAAATGAAATGTTGTCAATAATAATTGATCAATGAATCAATGTTGGCGCCATAGTGAAAGTTGTTCAGTTTGATGGTCGAAAGCTCGATTAAACCTTTCTGTTACAATCTGTAGACGTATTTACGGAATACAGTATTTCGACATATTAAGTCGATATCATAAAGCCAAGGCAAAGGATAAATCAACCTTCAACTTTGTTACAGTTGCTTTAAAAGGTATCAAAATAAAGAATGTGTTAAACAGATAACTATTGAGGGAAATGCGGCGGGCCGAGAAATCTGAATAAAATAACTGAGAATTCGCCGATCTTAAAGCCAGTAGTTTGGAATTACCATTGACTTACCAAATACTGGACGTCGAGTCCGCGCTCAAAGTGTCCGAACCAAAAGAGCACCTAAACGTATAAAGAGAACCAGTTACGCGACGTTTGTGTAGGTTAGTCTCAGACCCTTTTTTCGACAATTTTGCAATAGACCCGGCGTCCATTATTTCGTATGTCAATGGGAATTGATCTTAAATCGTATATTCATTTGTTACGTTTATAAATGTTGGGCTTTGAGGGTGATGGAGTATGTCTCCATCGCACTCTCACCAGTGAAAGCTTAGCGGCGTAATCTTGCGTGCCAGAACTATTAAATGTTACCAAACTACCTTTGATTAAATTAAAATAGCGGAAGATAGGTGATGTTCTTGCATTACCTACTCGAACAATGGATCCACTTTTTTACGTACTTACGATTGAAAAGTAATGCAATGTGTTTTTTTTTTATTATTTGTACAAAGAGTATAAGCACACGAAGGCATTGTGGTACCTTTAGGGTTGAACTACATCAGGAAGCACGGCATCGCATTTTTCCGTCGCTCCATCCTTTTCTTTCACTCAGGAACGTCATTTGTTAGAGCATATAAGATAGACGCAACGCGATCGCACGCGGCGCGTGCTGTTCCGTTCCGTCTATATCTTATATGCTCTAGCAAATGACGTTCCTGAGTGACAGAAAAGGATGGAGCTACGGAAAAATGCGATGCTGTGCTACGTGGTGTAGTTCAACCCTTATTCCACTTAAAATCATAAAGTATATCAATTACGCAATGCCGCGTGTATTGTGATAATTTATGCGATCCATGCGCTATAGGCTAGTCACCTATCTTCAACTATTTTAATTTAATCAAAGCAAACTACGAATAATTTGAAATTACTTAGGTACCCAGGGATATAACTCATTTTTATTCACAACAAGAACCTCTCTGTAAAATTCCATTAAAAAATGAATGAAAAATCGCTTTTCACCTTAGTAATGTAAGGCTTCAAAGCGCTTAACTAAAGGGTCATTAAACTACTGCGTTGTGGCGTCGCAAATTTACTGATTCAATTAGAAAAAGCTTGTTTTTTTTCAATGAGGCATTTTCAGTTTTCACTTAAAAGTTTGTGCAGTCAACGTTTATGAACAACAAACACTAAAATTGTTGGTGTTATTGCGTATTTATCGGTAGTGGCAGTTTATCTATTGGCAACACCAAATATGTCAATGTCAGCCGATGATGATGATGCCGCGTATCCACCAATTGACGCGCAACACGTGACGCTCAACATGTACGGCAACGTAGTAAAACAACGGGTTTTTAAGGGGGTGATCTGACCAGCAAACTGAAGAACTTTCTCTTAAGAAAACGTCGAAATCGTGAAATTTGCTGTTCCATACAAAACTGCAATCCTACTCGACCAAAATGTATAGGCCAGCTAATATTTCGCATAAAGAAAGTTGTTCAGTTTGATGGTCTGGGGTGCGATTTTTGAATTTCACCGGTGAGTTTGAACAGTTTTTAAATCTCATACAAAAGCCTTCTCTTACGAGAGGGAATGGGACTCGTATTGAACTCATGGGTATGATAATTTAGTCACCGGTAAGATTAAAAAATGTGAACTTTGAGAAATCTGTGAATATCGGCCATTTTACTCAGCCGGTTACATTCAAAAATCCCACTCCTGGAGTGCGATTTTTGAATCTCATTCGGTGAGCTCAGCAGTTGAAAATGTCAAAATTACTATGGAGATGTGCATCTTTCTTCTGCTGATTTGACTTTCAAAAATCATGCTTCAGGAGTGTGATTTTTGAAAGTCAAATCAGCAGTAGAAAGATCCATATCTTCACAGTAATTTTGACATTTTCAACTGCTGAGCTCACCGAATGAGATTCAAAAATCGCACTCCTGATCTCAAAAAAACTGTCAGCATTATTAAGTTGAACCCAGTATTGTTGTTGGCAACCCTAAATAAAATAAAGATTTGCGACGTCACGCCAGTAACGCCTCGGTTCTATGTTCTAACCCGTCACAAGTGTTATACAGCAGTATATTAACAGTAGTTCATTGCAGCAGGAGAGCGCGGGAGGCGGCGGACGAAGCGCGGCCAGCAAGCCTCCGGCGAGCAAGCCGACCTACTCGCAGTCGTACTGGGCTCCCAACTAACTAGCTGACCAGTGGTAACTATCCTATTATACTTACTGTTTATGCACGGTGTAAAAACTTTGTTGCAGCCTTTGGGGGTACTTCAGACCATCAAACTGAACATCTTTCACTATGGAGCCAACATCGAAACCTCGTAAAAAAACAACAATTTCATACAAAAGTGCAGTACTAACCTTCGATCAAAATAAAATTAATGGCCTAAAGCGCGGTCAGTTGAAGCAAACTACTGGTGCACTTGGTCCATACAAACTAGCGCCATTATCTGTCAAATCTAGGGCACTTGCATACAAATTTGAAGTAAACCTTTCAATTGTTTTGCCTCATTTTTCTGGTTTGAAATGTTCGCGTAAGGCCTATCCATTCATTTTATTTTGATCTAAGGTACTAACTCGACTATAATGTATGGTCCAGCAGATATTTTTTTCGTAATTTCGAAGTTGGCTCCATAGTGAAAGTTAATTAGTTCGATGGTTTAAAGAAACCAGATGAATTCAAGCACCGAAATAGTAGCGAATTGCTAACATAAGTATGAAAAGCATAAATAAACAAAGTACCATGTTTAATTTTTTCTCTCGAAATATATTGGTGGCACATATACAAAAATATCTATATTAAACTATTCAAACTTAGTATGTCACTAATGGGGGGGTTTTGGACCACTCCTGCCCACTGTCCATTACGTCAGAAAGCTATCTATGAGATATTGATATCCCTTTGAATAAAAATCTTAGGTTTTTTATAGTTTTAATAATGTGGTTTTCTTTGTCCGCAGGCACCCAAACACAGTCGCTAGACACATGTAAATAGAAGGCTATACGCCCCCTCACATTCAGTCAATTGTCGGCCACCGGTCGGCGCTACATTCGCCCTACGTCCTACCGCTTCTGCGCGCCTGGTACCTCGGATCTCATCTCCAAGGGTCTGGGGGTCCAAACGGGGGGTCGGGGGCTCAAATAGGGGGCTAGGGGGACAGTTCGTGACGTCATCATGATCTGGGGTAAATTGGGTTGAAATTCGTGAGGTTAAATCATGAGTTTTTTCTTCCAATGTTAAAAATGGACCTTGTTTATAGTTAGCTAAGGTCCGAAAAGTATCTGTTATTGGTCAGTTATTTGTAAAATTGATCGTGATTTCGTCACTGACTTGCGATAAATGGTCGCGTTGACTGATATATTTAGCATATGTAACTTTCCCCCCTCCCCCAAGACTCCCCCCTCCATGATGTGCTGGCGTAAGAGACAAAAGAGACCGACAATTTCGACAATATGCTTTTTGTAGTAAAATCCGGTCTAAATTTTGTCAAGCTGGTCGGACATAGGGTATTTCTATGTCACAATGTGACATAAAAAACAGTATAAACACTAAAAAACACAAGTCTCTATACGTGTACCTATTTTAACTGTTTAATGTAAAATAAAATGAAGGAAATTGAAATAGAAAACTGTTAAATAATGATTTTTTTTAAATTCTAGTGTATTTTTTTTGTATCGCGGCCGCGGTCGGTCGGTTTAATTTTTTATATCAATGTAATAATGCGATTTAAAATAATGGATAATCGAGATTAAGTGTTAGTTTTAATTCAAGATGTTAGGGCTGTCGCCTGACCGATATTTCATTTACACTTTTAGTTACCGGTCTTAGTGATGCGATTTGAGTAGATTATTCTTTATTAGGTACTAAAAACATGAGTCTTAAGACTCAAATTGGCTCAAGTACTTGGTTTGGTGCTGAATATTTTTGGAACGAAAAGTTTCAGAAATAACAGCCTTTTTATAACCTATCGTTGATACCTTGGTCCAATTATCGCCTTTCAAGACTTATTTTCGTATCGAAGAGAGTTTAACCTACACGAATGACGTAATTAAGACCGGTTACTAAATATGTAGTCAAATATCGAACAGGCGACAGGTCTATATGTGTAACAGGTTGTCAATGTATCGACTTTAGTTAATAGCATACCCGGCCGTCGCCGCCCGTCTCATTTCTGTAAGTCCGCTCTTATAGGTTACAATAAAATTGTTTAAAAAATTAATTGTAGTGCTATGTATATCTCTTTTTATATATTATGTATATGTATGTAAGCGTTTGGTACGCTGTGCGCACCGAATTATTTTGTATTTAGTTAACAGACTTTGTAATTACATAATATTATTGAAAATAAAATAAATGTCATAGGTCGATAATTGTATGTAACTGTATTAGTCGGAAACTTTTTTTATGTGAACAAAATGCTGTTGATGATCTCGCGGGCATTTGGAAGTATGAGGGAAATACACATATTGGAACTTGATATATTGTTTTACTGTTCTTCGTTCAGATAGGATTTTGGATACCTTTAGAGAAATATTTTTACAGAACAAAACCAGCGTATAGAAAGAATTTTAACAAATCCTAGCAATGTCAAGCCTCACCAGAGAAATAACTGTACTTAGATTTGACGAAAAGCGAATTTGACGAAACAAGGACTTGACGAATGTAGTATTTGACGAAATAAGAATTTGACGAATGTCGTGGCAACCAAAAAAAAACTTCTTTGGGGGAACTATGTTTGAGAATTCTGGCCTTTAAAAAAGGCAGGCACAGTCAGGAAGGTAGCATAGGCTTGGTACAGTCTTGAGATATTCAGTCACACGTCTAATATGGAGTGATGAACACACGGCGACAAATCATGTTATGCACCCTAGTACAAAACACAAAATCCGTCGCGGGCGCAGCGTGCCGTGAGACGAAACAACAACATACCGCACCCTCGCACGATTCGCAGCGTTCAACTTCTAATAGTTCAAAGTCCAAACAGGGTAACCGGATCTGTCGCCGTGTGAACATGCAATCTGTTGAGTTTTTGGGAAGTAACTCATTGCGACGAACCTATCCAGACTACGACACTTGCTGGAATGTACCTTGAATACCTGGCCTGTGAAATATAGAAACAAAATCGTATGGTCAATAGTTCTACATGAGAAGAACAGGGTAAAAATCAATGTTTCGACTATATTACTAATAAATAAAAAAAAAACATTTCTTCCCATCAATTTTATTGAAAACAAATACAAAACAAACAGCCATAAATCGGAATGTAAATAAACATTTCATTCTTATACCTCATAGTAATTAACTTATTCTATCCCATTTACATTTTTTAGCACATAACAGCCTTATACAATTTTTAGGCACCATAAAACTTAGGCTACCGGCATACAACCACAAAACCGATCTTCCGGTACATGGTAACAAGGTTCAAAGTAGATTACAAGTGAGCGGCGGCGGCGTTATCGACGATCCAATACAACGACCCGTCTTCTGGCTTCACTCGCCCTGCCGGCAGATCCTCCTTGTCTTTCAGAATGCGCTGTAATAATAAATACATTAAGAGGATAGGCGAGTACGGTTTTTTCCATACAAACGTATTCCTCTGTTTTCTCCCTGGATAATGACACTAGACCAAAAATTTTTTTATCATACAATCTATGTTGCCTCTGCTATGTCCCTATGTTTTGCTCTTTTGCATTAATTAATTACTGTATGAACTAGGGACCTTCGAAAATGGTAAATTTTACCGCCCGTTTTCAGACATCCAGCAAACAAAGACGAATATAAACAAAAAAACCAAAACGTACAGACATGGCCAAAGTCTTTCTCATATTATTCATAAAAGAATTATTAAAATCGGTTTAGTTTTGGAGGAGAAAACCGAGGAATACGAAATGCTGTTTTCGTCGATTTTATGTAGATAAAATCGGTTCGAGCTGCAGTTGTCTCTTTCGCACTCTAGTCGGTGGGGTGTATGGGTGGGGCGGATCGGAAAAATATGTAAACTGTCGGAAAAGTGACCTATTCTCCAAATTAGCATTTCAGACCGTCTATCCTCTTTATAATGAAAATAGTGGGAACAAGCTTAAACGCGAACGACACAACCGCTCGCGGCAACATTTGCAACGCGACTCATTTACAATCTTTAGGGCCTGTTTCACCACTTCTGAATAAGTTCTTGTTAGCTTAACCGACAGATATTTTGACATAATTTCATACAAAATATTATGTCAAACTATCTGTCGGATAAGCTAACAAGAACTTACCCAGAAGTGGTGAAACAAGCCCTTAATATTCTTAAGAAAAAAAGAATCTTTAATCTTATTTGAAACAGCACAACATGGCTGTAACATGTTTTTTAAGGTGAACGCACACCTGGCCGCGCCGCAGTCGCCTCCTCACACAGAATTTGTATGAACTGACATTTGCAAATGCTGCTGCAGACACATCTGTCAATTGTGTGTGTGTGTGTGTGTGTGTTTGTTCTGCTCAAATTACAATTCTTGAGATTGGGATAGATACTCCCACAAACTACTTCACATTCGCAGCGATGCAGTTGGTCACAAGCAAAACGCCAATAAAGTATTTAAAAAAAATTGGGCCTCTTACTACTACATTCAAAGTTTCTGACCAGCCCGAAAGAGATAATGGTCGTGAGATTACGCATTAAACATTATTTACTTACTTTAACCATATCAGCTTTACCCGCACCACTAATAGCAAATATACAATTCCTCGCATTGTTTATAACTGGATACGTCAAAGTTATTCTCTGTAGCGGGGGCTTGGGAGAATCTGTGATCGGCGCTACCATCAAGCTAGTTTCTTCTAGAAGAGGGTGGCCAGGGAATAGAGAGCATGTGTGGCCGTCTGGTCCCATACCAAGCAAGAGTAGATCGAACTTGAATTCACCGTTGAACTGAGATTTTAGTTTTTCCGTGTAATCTTCTGCTGCTTCTTTAGCTGAAAATTATATTTAATACTAGTGTTTTCCCGCTACTTAGTCCGCACAAATTATATACCAGATTTTAAGTCAGATCATAAGCTATCAAACAAAAAAAGTTTCATCAAAATCGGTTCTGTAGTTTTTGCGTGATGCGCGAACAAACAAACAAACTAACAATTTTGTCAATAGATGGCGCTGCACGTTTTTAAATCGCGCTATCGAATGTTATTTGAATTTATATGAAGAGAACCGCTACTTTTTTATTCCTTATGAATTTACGGTTTTATAATAGTTATAAGATTGATGATAAGTACAGTGATGCCAACTTAGCAACTTTATAGCTAGATCTAGCAATTTTCGGAGGTCTAGCAGCTACAGATTTGTAAAACTTGTAGCTAAACTTTTTGGCTACTTTTTCTAGCAACTTTTGGGACTGTGAGTTTTTCGAGCCAAAGCCATAAAAATGAACGAAAATGGAGCAAAAAATAAGGAAAAACCATGAAAATAGCTAAATACTTAGATTATCAAGATAGACAGTCAAAGCTACGAAAGCGTCGAAAAAAATAGGAACCAGTACTGGTTCCGAAACCCTGTACATATACACACACACATACATAATTAGTATGGCGCCTCACGCACACCAACCTAAGAAAGTTAGCCCCTTTTGTTTTATACGGAACAAGTGTGAGGCTCATTCTAGACATATACTTTTTCTAAGGCTAAATATTTGATTTTCTTTTCCTTTTTACTATATTTTACTCTCCTTTTACTTGTTTTTTTATTCTGGAAGCAGTCAGAAACAGTCAGTAATTTTGTCTTTACGTCCGATGCATAAATTTTTTAATCTTTAATTGAATAAAATGAGCACAAACATTGCTATAACATGATAATAACACCTAATATTTCGAGAAATTAAAAGACATTTCAAAGTTTGGCGTTGTTTTAATCGATTTTGATGTTTAGCTACATCTAGCAACTTTTATATGAAAGAAAATTGGGCAATCTAGCAACTTTTCGTGAACTACCTAGCTACAGGCCTAACACACCAGTTGGCAACACTGGATAAGTAAAAGACGACTGCCAGTCTTGAATTTGCTCTGTGGCTCTGCTATTGGGTGGTCGCGTGCGCGTCGGTTCGGTTGCCCCATCCCCGGTCCACAGTGGAACTCCAGTGGCTCAGGATATTGTTCTTTTATAAGAACAACCCTTGAAGTCACCAAAATTTCAATATAACCGTACAACGTCAAGCACTTTTGCTATAAAAACTCGACATTGGCAAAATCATCACATACCCAAGATGGCAGCCATTTTTTAAAATATAGAATAGACTGCCAGTCTTAAATGGTGAAGGAAAACATCGTGAGAAACCTGTATTATACGCTGAAGAAGAAATTATGATGCATATATGTGAAATCTTCCAAACCGCATTTGGTAGAAGTGGTGGACTAACGCCCATACACCCCCTGAGGGTAGGCCTGTGCCCTGCAGTGAGACGTATACAGGTTGTTTCATAAGTAACAATAAATTTTTAAAACTCTTAAGGGGGTTGTTTAGACCGTAAAACTGAACAACTTTCTCTAAGGGACCAACATCGAAATCGCGAAAAAAATAATTTCGTATCCCATACATCGATTTGTGGAGTATAGAACATAATTTTTTTTTTCGCGATTTCGATATTGGTCCCATAGTGAAAGTTGTTCAGTTTGATGGTCTACACCACCCCCTTAAAGGTTTATTTGTATTTTTGTAACACCTTGTATAGGCTGATGATGAAGTAAAAGAGTGAGAACTTCTACAGTGTGAAATTGATATCATTAGCATCCTTTTAAAGTAAGAGTCTACCCATCAAACTGAACAACTTACTATGGGAGCAAACCAATCGGAGCAAAAAAATATCTGCATCATTTGAGTCGCGTTAGGCAGCGGCGGGTGCAGTTTAGTGCTCCCATAGTAAAAGTTGTTCAGTTTGATAGGAAGACTCTTAGTTTAAAAGGATGCTAATGATATCAATTTCACCCTGTATACTTCATTCCAAATAAAGACGAAAAGGTTTTCCGATTCCTCTACAGCTTTCTGGATGTATTTATCAGAAAGATATACTATCCGACCTATCTTGGACATTACTGAAGTTATTCTAAGAATAAGTGAGAAGAATTGTTTCAAATCTGTTTCTGTAATTCAAATTAGCCTAAAAATTTCGTTGCTATTTGGAATGGAGTATGGAAGGGGAGAGGGCACTCATCCTCAGTGGGTTGTGTCGCTCTCAAATCGCGGTGTAATGTTCTACCGGTTACATATCAGAAAGCCAAAAATTCATTGATCAAATTTTAAAAGAACTACGAACGAAATGTCAAAAGTACGAAAGGCCTAAAGTTGATACATCAAAATTTAAAAGGTCAAAAAGACGATTGGCCGAATCGTTCAAAGGCCAAATGGATGAAAGATCAAAAGGTTGAAATATCAAAAGTTTTATTTCATCAAAAATTTACGAAAAGGCAGATTTTTCAAACCTTAATAAAAGCAAAGAAAATGGCCCTACAGTAGTTTTAGCGAGGAGCGAAGCGACGAGAACCGAATTGCTACTGTTTACCTTGTCCACCCGAACCCGAAAAAAAATTGTAATAGGCGTTTGAATGAGAGTAAACATGAATTACTATTTTTATTTATAAGTTAGTTTAATGAATAGCATAAATATGCACAGCGTTAAAAAAACCTTAAAATTAATAAACATACAAATGAAGTAGGTGAGAAAACTTATACTTTTGGGTGGACAAGGTAAACAGTAGGAATTCGTTTCTGGCTGTGGTCGCAAGAAACCTAACAAGCTCGTCGCTTCGCTCCTCGCTAACCTAACCGACTGAGTCTAAAACTACTGTAGGGCCATTTTCTTTGAATTTATTAAAGTTTGAAAAATCTGCCTTTTCATACATTTTTGATGAAATAAAACATGATATTTCAACCTTTTGATCTTTCGTCCATTTGGCCTTTGAACGATTCGGCCAATCGTCTTTTTGACCTTTTAAATTTTGATGTTTCAACTTTAGGCCTTTCGTACTTTTGATCAAATAACCATTTGGTCTTTTAAAATTAGGTATTTCGTTCGTAGTTCTTTTAAAATTTGATCAATGAACAATTGACTTTTTGATATGTAACCGTTCTACCACGACTGCTTTTGCATTCTGCTACTCACAAGTCTTTTGCATGCTTCAGCTTCTCATCATCAGCCTACAGAAGTCCCACTGCAGGGCGCAAGCTTACCCTCAGAGAGGGTGTATGGGCGTTAGTCCACTACTAGTGCCCAATGCGGATTGGTATGTACATATGCATTGGAGTTTCTTCTTCAGCATAATGCTGGTTGGATCACAATGTTTTCCTTCACCGTTTGAGAGCAGTCTGTATTACATACATAAGATAGAAAAACTCATTGGTACATGGCATGTCATACTACATAAGAATATAAACTTGTATGCCTGGGTGGCATTTTACAGAAGCCAAGCAGAGCAGAAATGTGTAAAATCAAACAATAATATGAAATTTCCACGCTTGAATCCGCTTGATGGCATCAATTTATTATTGGTTGATCTTACAGATCTCTGCTCCGCTTTAGTGGGAACGAACTGAACAAATGCTAGGTAAGTATAGAATAGGTATGGTTTATATGCATTTGAAATATTACCTGAAACACCTTGTTTGATAACAACAAATTGGTTTTCTTTCAAATTGGTTTTCGGTATAAGATCCCGTTTGTAAACTCCAAATGTTGAATCTGCATCGTTTTCTGGGACGAGTCTCTCATCGCAGAACGCTAGCACCCATTTAGACCAGTCCGTTGTCACTTTAGGTAGTCCCTCGCATAGATATTTCAATACAGATCCCCCTGGAAAGAAAAACATTCGATATTGTAATTTTTTATTAATTAATTAATGGTTTTTTGCTGAGTGAGTTTTGGGAGTTAGTAATCTCAACATAGACTTAAACTGTAGCGATAGACTTGCCCTTCCATAGAAGCAACATGTTCCACTTGAATGAGGTGTACGCACCTGATTGATGTTCCCGAGTTCACTTCGTCACTATGGCAATGACAGACCGCAATGTGTCATTTTGTGTTGTTTTGTGTGACATGTTGTTTGTTTGAACGAGCTTGTCTATCGCTAGAGTAATATGTCTATGAATCTCAAGGATTGTTTTTTTTCTTTATAGCAAAAGTGCTTGATGTTGTACGGTTATTATAAGTATTTTTGTGACTTCAAGGATTGTTTTTAGAGAAGAACACTATCTTGAGCCACCACTGGGGCTTCGTTGTAGGCCAGGGAGGGGGCAACCAACGACCAACACGCAACATGATTACCCAATAGCAGACCTACAACGTGACTCCTAAAAAAACAATCCTTGCGAATTGGTAGATTTCACATGCGCATCGGAATTTAGCAGCGTATGCAGGTTTTCTCACTATGTTTGCTTTCACCAATGAGAGCAGTCGGTCTTTGATAAAGTATATGTCAAGATTGACAGTCGAAGATACGAAAGCGTAGAAAAAAATTTTTCCTAAACCCTATACATATACAAGCACACATACATAATTTGTAGGGCGCCTCACGCACACCAACCTATGAAACTTAGCCCCTTTTGTTTTATACGGGATATTAGTGAGGCTCATTCTAGACATATACTTTTTCTAAGCAGTCTGTATTACATACATAAATTAGAAAACTCATTGGTACATAGCTTGTCGTCTAAGCGGATTCGAACCAGGAGTGCGGTTTTTGAAAGTCAAATCAGCAGTAGAAAGATGCATATCTCCAAAGTAATTTTGACATTTTCGACAGCTGAGCTCACCGAATGAGATTCAAAAATCGCACTCCTGGAAATCAATGGAGAACATTATTTACAACTGACCTACTGTTTCTTCAGATTTGTCCAATTATTCAAGAAACATTTCCCAAATACTATAGTTTAAAATTAGCAATGAAACTACAAAACTCTGCCTGCTTCATTGTAATGTTAAGTCTTGGACTGAAGAATTAAGAAGACACTGTCCGAAGTATGTACCAGAACTTTGATAATTTTACTAATAACAGAATAAACATGATGTAACAGAACTTTGATAATTAATAACAGAATACCTAAACATGATAAAACTACATTACCCGATAGACCGACTACAAACTTTCCACGATTCTGTATAGCATCGTTCGAAATCTTCTCTACGTAAGACGATAATTTGTTGATTAGTTCTTGTTCATCTCCCACTTTTATTACGGTCATTTTGCTTCAATTTATTACTGAAAATCAAATTTTATTCAAATCAAACTAACTAGGTTATTTATTTATACATGAATGACATTGACAACAAAAGGTCAAAAAAAAAAAAAAGATTTCGTGTTTTTTTATTAGGCACGTGGAGTTGCTCTGTGGCTCTGCTATTGGGTGGTCGTGTCGGTTGCCCCATCCCCGGTCCACAGTGGAACTCCAGTGGTGGCTCAGGATATTGTTCTTTTATAAGAACAACCCTTGAAGTCACCAAAATATCAATATAACCGTACAACGTCAAGCACTTTTGCTATAAAAACTCGACATTGGCAAAATCATCACATACCCAAGATGGCAGCCATTTTTTAAAATATAGAATAGAATTAGGCACGTGGCGACATACGAGACGTGAGAAAAATTTGTATTTTAATTTTATCTGACTGTCTCTTTTGTGCCTTACGTTGAACGTATTAAGTTAGAAAAAGGAAGACGTTGACCTTTAAGCCCGTTTTGAATTTTTAACGCTCAGTTGCAGAAACGCTCATTATAGTTAATCCTCTATTAAATCTCTTTTAGTAACTTTTTGTCGTAGTAAAAGCTAGCTAGAGATCTAATGGAGGATTAACTCTAATGAGCGTTTCTGCAACTGAGCGATAACCTTTTCATTCCAAAAATATGCATTCGATCGATCGCAATCGAAAAGAAATCCAAAAATATATTGTCAGAAGTGGGATTCGAACCCACGCCCACAGAAGTGGACTGCGACCTGAACGCAGCGCCTTAGACCGCTCGGCCATCCTGACTTGCAGGTCCCTGCTGAAATTACAGTTTAGCTGCTGAAGCACCGAAAATATTGTTAAAAACTTTAGGCAGAATGTACTTTCGAAACCAAACTGAACAACTTTTACTATTTAAATGCTATACTTACTTATAAGTATTATATTTTTCACTTCGATTTCATTCGAAATCTGAGAGCAAAACAGCATTTTATCCGCTAGCGTGGAAAGAGTTTTTGAAATTCGAATCTGTCTATTCAATATTTTTCTATACCGCCAGTCCACTGAAAATGCATTAAGTAATAACTATTTCATGTCACTGTCCAGCACGAAAAAAAAACTTTTTAAAATGTTCTCATTCACTTTTTTCCTCGCTGTTGTGAGGTAAAAATTGTGTGTTTCGCTCGAGTGCAAAGTTATTCTGCGTCTCGTACCTTTGAAACCTTCGCTATAAGCTCGGGATTCTATTATTTGAATTTTCAATCCTAGAATCCTTCGCTTGCTCAGGTTTCAATACAAGTAGGTACTCGCGCCAAAAAACAACTTTGCAGCTTAGCATAACAAATAACTATTACGATTATTTAATTTTTTTTTTCTTGTCATGTTTTGTTGTGTAGTAGGTTCGCGTAGTATTTATGTTTGATGTTTGTGTATGTATGTTCATCCATAGTAAACATCAACACTTAATACCTACTAATAAAAAGGTAAGCATAATTATTAAATAAACTCACGATCATCAAATCCTTTCAGGGTGGTCCTATCATAGGGTTTACATGAATTCATGTGATTTCACGAAATCGGAGCAGAGCCGTCGAATAATGATAAAAACACAAAGAGTAAGAACCACCTTTGCTCAACGTTTCAGATCATTTCTATTCCCCTATCTATACAGAAAAGTTAACGGGATGTGTAGCCTGAAAGGTCTTAGTGCCAGAGAGGTCAAATTCAAAGTAACCAATTATTTAAAGTCCCTTGATTATGTTGCCACTGAATCACTCCTAGCCGTTCCTTGTTAAAACACCAACTCACTTACACACACACACACACACATACACTAACACTCACACACTTATTATTTTTATATTTCAAAGATGTTAATTATGTGTAGGTTGTTAAATTTCATCGCATGTCTCCGTTATGTTAGTTGTAACTTGATTGTCTATAGGTACTTAACATTTATTTATCACTGTAATTATTTAAATATCGCTCACTCTGTCCTAAAATTGTAATTATTGCCTGATAAATCGTAAAGGATTCCCGAGATTCTGGCTTGCCGCATGCGGGGTCCATTGTATCATGTGTACTGATTTGTTCTTTTTGTTAATAAAGATATTTGTATTTGTATTTGTATTTGGTCAGAAACATTGCTACAACTAACTATATGCTGGAGTCTACGAACTGGAGTGCGATTTTTGAATCTCATTCGGTGAGCTCAGCAGTTGAAAATGTCAAAATTACCTCTGGAGATGTGCATCTTTCTACTACTGATTTGACAAGACAATATACTTATATTACTCTTTGGATTTGACTCTCAAAAATCATACCTTAGGAATATTTTTGAAAGTCAAATCAGCGGTAGAAAGATGCGTAAGTATCTCCATAGTAGTAATTTTGACATTTTCAACTGCTGAGCTCACCGAATGAGATTCAAAAATCGCACTCCTGCACCAAAGCATACGAGGGGTTATAAATTAAAATCTGATAAACATAGTACAAGTATCCAGTACTACTATATTATGTATACTCTAAGCTGATAAAAGAGAGCACCGCGTGGAATTCCACTGACAGTCGTAGCACCACAGAGCGCTTCGGCTGCAGTGCTGATATTACAGGACATAGGTCCCCTTGCCCTCTTGCCCTGTGCTTTCGAGAAGCGACCTCGGAAGCGGGATCCATTCCGAGGTTGCGATTCGAAGGCACTGGGCTAGTGGGCGAGGGATCCCTTGCGGCTACACCCACACATCACTAATCGCCAACCGCGACTGGTCCTCCAGTCGCGGTCGGCAATGTCGCTCTTTGTGGAGCCTAGGCAGCGGGCTTCCCCCCTAATGGCATCAGACATTACTAAATCCGTGTGTCGTCACACACAGCTTTAGTATGGCTGGTTCATATAGAAGTGCCCGGCGGTAATGACCGCTGTGCCCACCAAACCAACTCACTGCGATAGCCCCCGTTCAATGCGTTAAAATATTGCACTTAGTTAATGCAGTTGTGACTGCATTCGATTCTGAGGTGGGACCGTTTGGTTTCCTTTTTGTTTTTTTAAATAATGTATTTAACATACATATAATATTTAAATAGTACTTGTGCTTAATTACGAAAAAACTGATGTTATCGGACAAATTTTTTCATACTAATTCTACTCGTTACTAGATGGCGCTTTCAGTTCATCAAGGTGCTTGGATTTTGGATTATGACGTGCTGTGTCACGTAAATGCAGTTTTTCTCTAGTAATTTCAAGTTGTAATCAAAGATCCAAAAGTGCAAAGCACAACCTAGTTTTTGCGTGATGCGCGAACAAAAAAACTAACAATTTTGTCAATAGATGGCGCTGCACGTTTTTAAATCGCGCTATCGAATGTTATTTGAATTTATAATAGTATGCATTTGACTTTGAGGTTGAACCGATTTTGATGAAACTTTTTTTGTTTGATAGCTTATGATCTGACTTAAAATCTGGTATATAATTTGTGCGGACGAAGTCGCGGGAAAACACTAGTTTAAGATAAAATTAAATTCGTCATATTAGAAAAGAACACTTCGTAACGCTACTCGACACTAGATGGCACTGTAAGCTTTTCACATTTGTTGACAGATGTCGCTACAAGTCCCGCAATTTTATATTATAGTATTTTTACAGCACGGTAAAAGTGAAAGTGGAGTGCAGTTAGCGAGAATGAACGCGACGACCGCGACCGCGCGGTTGTTGACCGTCAAAACTATTAGGTGACGTAACAGCGGTAATATGGGCTTGAGAGAGGAGATCTTTTCCTTCCTTTCGTAGCGGAGATCGAATGACACAAGCACGTATCCAGACTTTTGTTTTGGGGGGGGGGGGGGGGACATTTAATTTTCAGGGGGGGATATTCATAGAAAAACAATGAAAAAGTAGGTATCACTTTTCCATACAAATATATAAATCCCCCCTATCCCCCCCCCTGGATATGTGCCTGGAATGACACACAGATTGGCACAGCTACTACCGTAACAGATACTGCACTCAACCCGGTATCGCGCGCTTTTTCGAATTTCGAACTTTGCGCTTCAGGAACGAAAACTAAAATGCGCCTTATGTCAATGAGCGATAGCCTGCATCTTGGAAGATGCACGTGACGTCACGACTTCATCGCAGCTGTCAAACGGGAGTCACGAGGCACTGGTTTTGGTCTGAGTCGTCTAACAGTAGGTATGTCTCCAAAAATACAATGCCCTTTAGGTACTGAGGAGACTAGCTAGCTGGGGTCTACCTATAGGTAGGCGAACTTATTCTTCAAAAGCGGATATTTGAGGATGTAGGCTCCTGGTGACAGAAGCGCTGGCAGCTAACTATTTTTATTTTGCTCAAAGGATCAGCCAAGCAATCCAAAGAGGCAATGCTGCCAGCCTCATTTTTATCGACTAGTAGGTAGTAGTAGATTATAGTTGATCTATTATAGGTACGTACCCTGATTATACCTACCTACCTATTATTCATCATTATCATCACAGCCTATATACGTCCCGCTGCAGGACACAGGCCTAACCTCAGGGAGGGTTTATGGGCATTAATGCACCACGCGTGCACAATGCGGATTGGAAGACTTCACATACGCATCAGAATTTCTTCTTCAGCGTATGCAGGTTTCCTCACGATGTTTTCTTTCACCGTTTGAGAGCAGTCGGTAACGTAGGTACCTACATAAGTTAGAAAAAACTCAATGGTAGAGGTACCTACATGGCTGCGCGTCACCGACGACCGTCTCTTTTATTTACCTATTATTGTTTATTCTATGTACCTAGTACGTATGTGTGGAAGCCAGTAGGTATAGACAATACCCACTACGCCAGTTTCCTGGTGGAAGCTGTTCCGGCTTAGAATTGGACCACCTCATATCTTCTCGTGGGTGTCGAACGAGGCGACTAGGTACTAAAAAAAAACATACATCCACCTCCTCCTTTTTTTGAAGTCGGTTAACAAATAAAGGATTTCTTGTGCAGTTCATTTAAAAGTTCATTTTCATTTTTTCTTGTGGGTGAAAGGCTAGCCACCCCCCACCCCTATAACCATTTTACACCTCGCCAGTCTATCTTAAAAAATATTAAGCAGCAAAATCACCAAGAACTTTTAGTGAAAAACACTTACTGCATGTCGATTTGATAGGTAACGATATACCGGATGATTCCTTTTAACCGTTCCGAAACTTTCAGGGCCACCCCTGAATTCCCATTCAGACCATCAAACTGAACAACTTTTACTGAGGGAGCAAACATGAAATCGCAAAATGCTCTTCTATACTAAACTGCATTGTCTAAGAGAAAAGAAAGCAGATTACTCGTATATTTCTTTTCGATTTCTGGTTTGCTCCCATGGTAAAAGTTGTTCAGTTTGATGGTCTGAACCACCCCTGAAATTTTCGGAACGGGAAAATCGTCATCCTGTATAGAGGGTCCTCCTTAATTTCAAGGGAATGATCAGACCATGAAACTGAACGATTGATTCTTTTGTTCCTTATCAGTAAGAGGAGCGAATGGGATAAAAAAAGGTTTTTTCAAAGTTTTTCTTGTTTACTTACATATTTAAATCTGTGAATGCTGAAGTAAAGTAGTCCAGAAGTTAGGACTAGTCTCCTATGTACGTTTTCTTGTAGCTAGAATGCTTCTGGTGGCTGCCCTTTGTGCCCCATCTCAACTTTCCACCCTATAGCCACCAAATCCTACAAGCCCGCCTCATAGTATAAGAGATAAGTGTACTTTTTGCAACCATCGGCAGCAAGGCTAATTCAGTGTTTATGGGGTGAAGAGCATATCTCTTGTGATGCTGATGGACCAGGTCTGCCTGCATAACGTCAGTCGGTTTAGGAGTTACAGACCTTTGAAGGACAGTAAACAATTGACTGACGTTATGCAGGCAGACCTGCTCCATCCCCATCACAGAGATGCTCTACACCACCCCATAAACACTGAATCAGCCTTGCTGCTGAAGGTTGCAAAAAGTACCTACACTTATCTAAACTACTATAAAACTGTAACTGAAGTGTGTCTGAACATTGAAGATATTTACAAAAAAGAAGATTACGATATTATGGTTTTTAGGTATTCGTGACTCGAAATCAACCTTTTTTAGAAATTTTGTCTGTCTGTTTGTGGGTTTGTTTGTTTATTTGTTTGTTCGCGCATCACGCAAAAACTACTGAACCGATTTTGATGCAACTTTTTTTGTTTGAAAGCTTATAATCTGACTTAAAATCTGGTATGTAATTTGTGCGGACGAAGTCGCGGGAAAACACTAGTCTCTTATAATATCAAGAGCCGCGTATTAGTGTAGAGGAACACACTGCGGAACGTTCCGCGCCGAACATTCGGTTGAATACGCGCTCAATCCGCGACACACCACACCATGTACGTGCCATTACGCGCCATTTTTCCTAGTAGACGCGTGTTCAACGGAACTTAGTTTTCAGTGCTGTATTAGGCTGGCTGCAGTGAGAAATCACTGCAAAGGTAACAACTCTAAATAACGATCTGCATAGCTAGCATGCCGCAGTGATACAGCGCTATCACACTTTAGCTCTCTTTCTATATGCGTGCGAACGAACGAGATAAAAGACGTGATACAGCCGTATCACGTGCAGCATACTACGAGTGCTGGAGTGCGATTGTTGAATCTCATTCGGTGAATTCAGCAGTTGAAAATGTCAAAATGACTAAGGAGATGTGTAGGTATCTTTATACTGCTGATTTGACTTTCAAAAATCGCACTCTAGGTATTTATAGATGCATTCTGTGATAGTAAAAAGGATACCTCTACCAGCTGAGTTACAGGACTACCCCCGGGCACAATCTGCTATAGCTAGTGTGTGCAATAGCTAGAACCTACAATGCCCCTTGTGCCCTAACACCAGCTGAATTAAAAGACTAGGTACTGAAGAACCGGTGTCACGAAAAGAAGAAAAAGTCCCGTATTCATAACCCAAACTATATAAGCGCTCGGGAGCTTTAGCTATGTTGCAACTATTTCCGCGAACTAAAAAGTCGGCCTTCGTCTATCTGTAAAACCTAAAATGTAATGGTCATCCTACACAAAAGTGTTCACATATCGAAAGCGTGAGTGGATGTGTGTCAAGTGTAACGGGCATGTGTGAGGTCGGCAGGTTAACAGGCCTTTCTTGTACTGGAACTTCGCTTACTTGACGCGCAAGGGACGACCATTATATTTTAGGATTTCGTACCTAAAGGGTGCCGACGGGACCATAATTTACTAAGCCTAGCCGTCCGTCCTACCTTTAAAAGGCTGTATCTTTTGAACCGTAATAGCCGGTTGAAAATGTTGAAGCCCTTTTCCACCAGAGTAAGCAAATGAAACAATGCTATTGGTGGAGTTTCTCCTCGCTCAAAGCTTATACCTTTCTCGCACAACTCTGGCGGAAAACCACCCTAAGGGAGCAACCCACATGGGTGTCGTAAGGCGACTTCTTAATAACAGATATTTCTTTTGCAATGTTTCTGTACGTACCTAGGTAGCTAATCTGATGGCAGCTGTAGCAAGGATTCTAACCAACTTGCACTGTATTATATGTATGACTATCATCATCATCATCATCATCATCATAAGCCCATCATCGTCCACTGCTGAACATAGGCCTCCCCCAAGGCGCGCCACAAAACTCTGTCCTCGGCCTTCCTCATCCAGTCGCTCCCCGCTACTTTTTTTAGGTCGTCTGTCCAGCGGGCAGCAGGGCGTCCCACACTACACCTACCAGTTCGCGTTCTCCACTCTAGAACTCTGACACCCCATCGGTTGTCAGTTCTTCGGCAGAAATGACCAGCCCACTGCCACTTCAGCTTGCTAATTTTCTGAGCTATGTCAGCCACTTTAGTTCTGTGACGAATCACTTTATTTCTGATGTGATCCCTCAGAGAAACAGCATAGCTCTCTCCATAGCTCGCTGAGCGACCTTGAATTTATGAACTAGCCCTATCGTCAGGGTCTACGTTTTCGCACCATATTCACTGATTGAACACCTTCGTTTTGAGGCATTGTGGTAAGGCCGAGGAGAATATATGACGTAGTTTCCCGAAAGCAGCCCATCCTAGTTGGATACGCCTAGCGGCCTCCTTGTCGTTGTTTCTACCTAGTCTTATAGTCTGTCCATAAGGTAGACATAGTCTTGCACAATTTCTATTATGTATGACTATATCATAGTTAAAACCCCAACTAAACTAGGCGTTGATTCATACAATCATACAACTATTAATAAGTGACATTAACCTACATTATAAAGCTCACGCTCACACTGCGTATGCGCTTGCGCATCTGGTGCTAAGGACATGGTTTGTCACGCTGCGCTGTTGGATTGGATAGTAGGTACTACTACTACTTAATTCTTTCAGTAGGTACCTACAATACACCACTTAGATATAGATAGATTCAGATAATAAACAACTTTCCCTATGGATATAGGTCGAAAAAAGATGTGCACCTCCCAAAGAAAAACGATCGACTGATTTTCACTTTTGTAGGTCCAATAAATTTCCTCGTTGTTCAACCCCTGTTCTTAAGGGCAAGTCGTTTTTTTTTATTATAGATGGCTTTGCTCTTGACCTCAATCTAGTCCTCCGGACAAATATGAGGTCGAAGATGTAGCGAGCTTACCTAGAAGGGCACTGGCACTCCCTGCACACCGACGGAACGCAGCAAGCTGCTTGGCGCAAGACTCCGGCAGGAGGGTTATCGCGAGCCAGTTTAGTTTCAATGCCTGAATAAACCCTTAAAATTTTGTTAGTAATTTAAAATTAGTGGTGTTTAATTATGATAGTCATGGTACATTTCGAAACCTGTGGTGGCTGCATCTTTAAATTTTAACCTCTTTCCTTTAAAAGTGACTACGGGCTCAACGGAAAATCTAAGGGAATGTCTGGCAAGATGTATGGACCTGGACGCAAGATAGGTGTAACATGTCAGAACCGCTCAAATTGGATTTCCGTAGTCTTTGCATACCCCTCTGGGAAAAAGACGTGAGTTTAATGTATTCTATGGGACCAACCATAGACTTAAACTCTAGCGATAGACTTGCCCTTCCATAGAAGCAACATGTTCCACTTGAATGAGGTGTACGCACCTGATTGATGTTCCCGAGTTCACTTCGTCACTATGGCAATGACAGACGGCAATGTGTCATTTTGTGTTGTTTTGTGTGACATGTTGTTTGTTTGAACGAGCTTGTCTATCGCTAGAGTAATATGTCAATGGGACCAACATAGAAAATCCAAAAATGTATTTTTTTTTTCGATTTTGACATAGGCCCCATAGAGAAAGTTGTTCAGTTTGATGGTCTGATCAACATCTATCATTTCAGCCTCTTAAAAAAAATTCAGCTACTTTTGTTGGACCTTGTATAACTTATATACTTTATACTTGTATACCTACTTTAGCATACTTTCCTGAAACTTCCGTTATGCTAAAGTATACAAGTAACTACTTTAGCATATCGAGAGGTTTCAGGATAGAATGACTTAGCTTAGAGCTTAGATATCAAGTTGTGAGCTTTTCGCTCACAAAAACGGTTACCTATCGTACTTTCGAAATAGTGTTTTCCGAATTTTAGTTATCCGAAATCGTTACACTTTTTATTGTTTCAGAAGACCTTTGTGTAAAGAAAAAAAATTAATATGAAATTCGGATTTTAAATTTTCTGGAAAATGATATTTCTGTCAAGTTTTTTAAGGAGTAACAAATGCATGTGTAAGAAAATATCTGTCACTAGAAAATTCTATGAACCGTTTTCGAATAACTGAAATTCGGTCAGTAAAATTTCGAAAGTAAGATAGGTTACCCACAAAAACACTGCCTAGATACCTAGGTCCATTAACTCCATTATCCCTTATTTGCCTTGTAAGGCCCCCAGGAGATTAAATCCATTCTTAGCTGGAACCACGTGGTACAAACAACATAGCAAACGTATTAACAACACATAAGATAAGTAAATAAACCATGTAATTCTATGGCACATATCCAATAGTGTCATGGCCTAATGAACATTAAACTTATGTATGTTAGTTATTTTATTAGACTATAATGTTTGTTATCATTGGGATGGATCCACTTTAATTGAATTATGAAATATACATTTAATTTTCTTACTAGCCTTTCTAGTAGAAACTGCTAAAATAAAAAGTGGTCACATAAACTACTAAGTTGATATTTTCTCCGTATAACACCCTAGTAATACAGGGTATATTATTCGGAGCGCGCTCCATACAAACGTACTATGGTGATATTTTCAATACTAACCAATTAAAGTCATTGAAATTGTGCAGAAACAATCTAGAAACAAATTTCTATGCTTGTATGGAGTCAGATTTTCGTTAAAATGTATAGTTTTCAATTTACAGTGCCTCAAAGATTTCCATACAAATCTTAAATTTATCCTAGCATTGAAACTGTATATTTTAACGAAAACCTGACTCCATAGAAGCATAGAGATTTGTTTCTAGATTGTTTCTGCAAAATTTCATTGACTTTAATTGGTTAGTATTGAAAATATCACCATAGTACGTTTGTATGCAGCGCGCATTTTCGCTCTCGGAATAATATTCTCTTAAGGGGGTGCTTCAGACCATCAAAAATCAGCTGTCCCCATGGATCTAAATCATAAAGGATACCACTCCTCCTTACAAGCATTGATACAAGAAAATTGGCAATGGCGTCGTCGATATTTCCAATATTAGGTGTGTCCCTTTCTATCCAATGACGTAGTTACGAAAATGACAGGAGAGGAGCTACAATTTTGTACGTTGGATTAGAAAGGGACAAAGGTAACGTCACAAAAAACAACGACGCGACGGAAAAGAACGATCATTACCGACCACCAAGGAGTATTATCATGTTTCACGTCTTGTTAGGCAGTCTGCCTGCACTCCACTATAGAGGATTCCAAACTTGACGAATGTCGTTGCTACCCTTCTTGGCTGTCCCATACATTTTAGTCGAGTCGGTAGTAAACAGTTTTTTATGGATCTAAGTATTATTGGATGTTTTTTTATACCCTGTATACTGTATAACCCTCCTTCTGTCACAGTCGGGTAAAAACAAAGGTCTTCTTAGCTTACCTTACATTAAATTGATCCGGTAAATAAAAAAGGGTAAGAAGGACAGAATGCAAATAAAATGCCAGGTATGTAGGTGTCCATAATACACCTAGGTACCTATTAGAATTCAGTACATTATGTAGGTACGGTCAGCACATACGGATCTCGAACGCAACGCGTGCCGCGCCCCGTGTGTCGACACACATTCGTCGTATTGAGTAGGGATAGCAAAATAAATTGGCTGATATCTCAATACCATACCTAAGTTACCTATCTATAGGGTCCTTCTTAATATGCTGACACTTTTTAAGGGGATGATCAGACCATCAAACTGAACAACTTTCTATAAGGCACCAACATTGAAATTGTGAAAAAAAATCAGGCCCTCCATACAAAATTGCAAACCCACTCGAGCCAAATGTATGGGAGAGCAGATTTTTTTTTCGCGATTTCGATGATGGTCCCATAGAGAAAGGTGTTCAGTTTGATGGTCTGATCATCCTCTTAAAAAAGTGTCAGCATATTAAGTTGGACCCTGTAGTGAATGCGTTTTGAAATTCACAACAAGTGATCTGATCAGATCACAAATTCGTATGTTTTTTTTTATTTGCAAAAGGAAAATAATCAAATCTTTATTTTACACACAAATAGTGCAACACAGAGAGAAGATACAAGTGATCCAAAATATGGCAGTCTTATCGCTATGAAGCGATTTCTTCCATGCATCCTTAGGGTACAGGAAAAAGTATTTTCTTTCTCTGCGCTAGCTATAATTGTTTTTCTATCGCTAGTTTTATTGCTAAATAAACTAACATAAGATTGATCTAGTCGATAAAAGCGACATGTGAACCGGTAGGTGAGACAGTTCCTCTTAATAAATCCCCTCTCCGAACCTTTAACGTTTAATACATTAAGACGAAATTAGCTTGTTCGGAGGGACTTCGTATGCAAGGTGGGTAAAGTGCTTAACTTTAACTGTATATGCAACCTTGTATGCAGTGTTGTATAACATGTAGATGTCGCTGGGAATGGAAAATGTTCGGTATATCTTAAAAAGTCTAATCCAATAACTGAGTTACAGTGAGATAAATATATATATAACCCAGAGATAAATAAAGGACCTTGTATACGTTTCGCACTAACCGCCCCTTTCTAGTAAAAACTGCAGTCGATATTTTGCTCCCTGCTCTTATTTATCTAGAGGGTCCTTCTTAATATAAATTGCTGACACTTTTTCAAGGCGTCGATCTGACCATCAAACTGAAAAACTTTCTGTATGGGTGGGACCAACATTGTAATCTAAAAATATCAGCTCATACATTTGGGTCGAAACTCGAAAAGGTTTGCAGTTTTGTATGGAACAGCAGATTTTTTCAGATAGTTCGATTTTGGCCCCATAGAGAAAGTTGTTCAGTTTGATGTTTACACCTGCCAACACGTACGTTTACACACGTACAGAATCAGGACAAGATTTCGTATGTATTTTTTATGGTCCAGGTCATCCCGCCACCTCTTCCTGGGTTGACCTGGACGCCGCCGACCGTTTTCGGGGATCCAGGGCATGAGTCTTTTTGCCCATCTCTCAAGATGCATCCGACAGACATGACCGGCCCACTCCCATCCCATTTAAGTTTGGCGTTTTTCTCTTTCTCTAGAATGCTGCGCTCCATTGCTCTCTGACTAACCTTAAGCTATGAACTTTTGGGTCTCAGTAGGTTAGGTTACCTAAATGATCCCTATATATCCTCCTTATCTCCTTCCATTAACAAATCATCCATTTTTCCGCCATTTCACAATATACTCAATAACACAGTTTTACTTCAACATGGCAGAAGGCCAGTGACCTCTCCACTTGCCTTGGAAGACCCCATAGAATATAAGAGAAAACATTATAGTATACCTAATAAGGTTCTAATTTAATTTAATTTAATTTAATTTATTTAATAGGTACACCAACAGCATTACGTATTTCGCATTACAAACAACGTTTCCATATAAATCTAGTCGCTAATACATAGGCCAGTTAAAGGTATACACAACATTCAAAAATTACATCGTATTAAAATAATAATAAAATCTGGAATAATTAGAAAATAACAATTAGAAAATAACAAATGGGAAGAAGATGACATTTATAAAAGCAAGCATAAGCAAGCAATAATAATGATTATTTAGAATTTCGAACTGAAGTCAGTGGGTTCTATTTTAAAAGTCGTGACGAATGGGACATTGAGATCAGCAATTTTGTGTACCTCGTGGATCCATGACCTTAGTTGTGTTATGGTTATGATATGATACTCTAAAGTAAATACTAAATATACGTAGGTACAATAATTTTATTGATATAGTAGATTACACACTGAGGACAGGAAAGTAAGAAAGGTCTCAGATCTCATGTAATTGTTGACTGAGGCGAAGCCGAGGTCAACAAACATGTGATCTGAGGCTTTCTTATTTACTGTCCGAGGTTAGTATACTATTTTTCTCCTCGACGGATGTGGAAAGCAACCACTTCGTTTAGCGCAGCGGGACGACAACTGACGCTTTCCGTCCGGAAGGGAGAAAAAATATATTTTAATTTGTTAACTCGCTAGGTACTAGTGAAACGTGGATGTTCTGCTGAGTTTTCAGGAAATATAGTCCATATGCTTTGCTGATGTGCTTAAAACAGGGTGTGAGGGACAGCCCTCCGCAAACTGAAACTGTGAACTCAGACCATCAAACTGAACAACTTTCACTATGGAGCCTAACTTAGGAAACGCGAAAAAAAGTCCCAATTGGTTAAATTGCAGAAACGCCCCAGTAGAGTTAATCCGCCACTAAATCTCGCTTGCTGTCACTTTTTGTCTTGCAGACGTAGAAAGGCTAGCAAAGAGATTTAATGGAGGATTAACTCTAATGAGTGTTCCTGCAACTGAACGATAGGGCCTTAACATTTGTTCTCATAATCAATAAAGGCGTAAGCGCAAGCGCATATCATGCACAGGGTGTTGTAACAAACGGTGGGTGACTTACACACGTGCGTTTCGACATATCTACTGCATGTCAGAGTCAGACGTTTGTCGCCTGGACTTTTAGTGAGGGGCCGATATGTATCGATAGAAGTGGAAATGTGAGTTATTGCCTGTAGAATCCCACTGCAGGACAAAGGCCTCTCAAGAATAAGGGTGAGAGGTTGTGGGCCATACTCAGTCACACGGGCCCAGTGCGGATTGCTGGAGGCAAGTTAAGTTAGGGTTAGCTCACATCTAGCGGAGAAATGCTCGAGCAGTTTTCATTGATAATTAACTCAATTAAATTGAAATAGAGTTGAAAACGTGCAAGAGATTTTATTCCGTGCAAAAGATTCTATTCCTTTTTTTGCTTGTCTTTGTATTGAATTTGACAGTTTTCATTTCTAATTTAATTGTGGCCAATAGGTATAGCCAATCATTCATTTTTTCAGAAAATTCTAAAGTAAATTAAAAATAGTAAAAATAAAGATCAAAAATTAATTCGGAAAAGTACGTAAGTACGTCTCTTCTTTCTTAACTTTTTTTTCAATGAAAAAAGGTGGTTAAAAAACTTAAATGACCATTTGTGTCCACCAGTCCCTCCCGGTGGTGACCGTGACATGCATTCGCATGAGGCTATAGTAGTGGGATGTAGTTAATGGGAATAATTAGAAGATGACGGAGATGAAACAAATAAAACCAAATATGGTTTTAAAATTAATTTGGCATTGTCACAGATTAATAATAAGTTACCATTGTTCTAACAAATAAAACGTTTATTTTATCCTTTTTCGCGAGCAAGGCTCGAACTATTAATTTCTTTATTTGGCTATTAAACTTTTTATCGATAATTATCTATAATGCGAGGGCGCAACACTAGTAATCAGATTGGAGTATATCTGGGCGCGGTTGTTTGCCTTGCACACATGCCTCGTCTCATGTACTTTTTGAAGAGTCGGCAAAAAAATAACTTTATTAAGTTATTTTATTCAGGGTCCTTAATTCTTGATATGCTGACGGTTTTTTAAGGGATGATCGATCAGACCATCGAATTGAATAACTTTTTCTCTAGGACTTTCGTGAAAGATAATAGAATAGAGATGTGGATGAGTTAAGGGGCTATAGGTTCCGGCAAATATTTTCTATGAGATTTCGATTGCCTAGCCCTCCGAAAAGGGCGTGCGTGTGCCGTATTTACGATTAAAAAGAATTAATAAATATAAGTATTCTTTTATAGTTTTTTTTATGATTTCACTAGATAAACTTACGGTGAATTGAGTAAAATTCCATTAGAAAAAGGTTGGAGGTTATTCTAGTTTGAGAATATAATATTTAAACAGCTTTTTTATAAATAAATCTATCCAACGATACCTACTGTGTATTTTTTTCGTTTCGGTAACTTGTTTAAATCTTGTAGAAAAGCTAAAAATAAGAGACCCCTTGGGGGATTCCCGGACGTATGGCTCCCCTCAAGAGAATATTATTCCGAGAGCGAAAATGCGCGCTCCATACAAAAGTACTATGGTGATATTTTCAATACTAACCAATTAAAGTCAATGAAATTTTGCAGAAACAATCTAGAAACAAATCTCTATGCTTCTATAGAGTCTGAGTTTCGTTAAAATATACAGTTTCAATGCTAGGATAAATTTAAGATATGTATGGAAATCTTTGAGGCACTCTAACTTGAAAACTATACATTTTAACGAAAATCTGACTCCATACAAGCATATAAATTTGTTTTTAGATTGTTTCTGCAAAATTTCATTGACTTTAATTGGTTAGTATTGAAAATATTACCATAGTGCGTTTGTATGGAGCGCGCTCCGAATAATATACCCTTAAGGAGTGAGCTTTGCCCAGCAGTAGTAGGTATTTAGTGGGAAAAACCCGAATTTAAAAAATAATGCTGTAGTGTACCTACCAACTACCATTATTTAGAAAGTATTATCTTTTTTTTCTAACGCTACAGAGTTCCAAACCAATGTAATTTAAAGGCAATGCACTAGAATCAGGAGCCGATTTGCAAATGTGATACTGAGATTTATAGTTTGAAACAAACTCACTTTAGTACTGAATTCATAACAGTAGGAACCCCTACGAACATTTCTAGTCATTGCGGAAACTTTATGTATTCTTTCCGCACTGACTAAAGAATGATTTAAGTACATAAAGGGGTGCGTCAGGCCATCAAGGCCTCCGCTCATTGCAGCGATTTTATCGAGCGATATTATCGCTGCGATTTTGCGATAATTGTTCTCAGTACATTTTGTATGGGGACGCGCTCGATCCTACACACTGCCGCGATAGTATCGCAACCTGACGCAATCTGAAAACGCAAATCTGATCTGATTCTGATCTTGTGAAACGCAATAAAGTATTGAGTATTGAGTATTGAGTATCTCTTTCTACTACATTCAGTGAAGGGCGCATGCGTGACGCGAATCGCGGAATCGCTGCAGTGTGTAAGGTGTCGCGATATCGCTGTCGATAATATCGCTCGATAATATCGCTGCAATGTGCGGAAGCCTTATAACTGAAAAAAACGTTCACAATGGGAACAATACCTATTTTTCGTTCTTCTTCTCACATTAAGAATTCTCATAATTCTGAATTAGTCATGTAGCCATGGAACCCGGCCCTAATGACATGGACCCCACATGTGTCCATGGACCTCAAGTTAAGAAACTCTGCCTGGTTAGCGTGGTAGACATTGTTGTTGTTGTCTTATGGTACCCCGATGGTACAGAGGGCCCTCGTGAGACGCCGCCATCTCTCCTTGTCCTGCGCCTGGTGTTTTACATCGTGTCAACTCAACCCGGCGGCTGTTGTCGATCTTAGATTATAATAATTTTATCACCTGGCAACCCTAGCTGCATAACAACTGTACGTGTCACTGCACGCGGTCACCAGGAAGATGTCAACTTATTGGATTATGTGATTATGTTGTTCACTGTACCAACTTGTAGATTACGCATCCACTTTCCCCAGAAATATAATATGAGTGTTTTGTTTAAATGAGATTTATTCGATTGTAAGTAACTAATTTTCTGTAGAGCGATTTTTGAAACTCATTCTCTGAGCTTAGCAGTTGAAAATGTCCTACTGTGGAGATATGTATCTTTCTACAGCTCATTTGAGTTTTGACTTTCAAAAATCTTCAGGAGAGCGTTTTTTGAAAGTCAAATCAGCAGTAGAAAGATGCATGTCTCCATAATAATTTAGATCTAGTGTACCCATCAAACTGAACAACTTTTATATGGGAGCAAACCGATCAGAGTAAAAAAAAAATCTGCTGTTGCATACATTTGAGTCGAGTAGGTATTATAAGCGTTGCGGTTCAGTATGGTACGGTATGGTTTGCTCCCATAGTAAAAGTTGTTCAGTTTGATGGGTAGACTCCTAGTTTAAAAGGATGCTAATGATATCAATTTCACCCTGCATACTTCACTCCACGGATGGCAGTTCATAATGGAGTGTTAGTCCCAACATTGATGTATGCAAGTGAATCTTCGGTATGGCAGAAGACGCACGAAAGTAGGATTAACGCTGTGGAGATGCGCTCATCGAGAAGTATGTGTGGTGTAACTGTGATGGACAAATTGAAACATAGTTTAATTAGAAAACGTTGTGGTCTGAAAGGGGATGTAGTGACAAAGATAGAGAAAGGCATGTTGAGGTGGTTTGGTCATATGGAAAGGACTGGATGAGATCAGATTGACGAGTGCAATCTATAAGGCAAGCGTAAGTGGAAATGTTGGAAGGGGACGGCCTAGACGTACATATACGGACCAAAATTGGCGACGTGCTTAAGAAGGGCCAGGTCAGATCTACCCGAAACCGACGAGCATGCATGAAAGGACTAATGAATGTGGAGGAAGCTAGGGAGGTTTGTCAGGATCGTAGCAAGTGGCGTTCCGTTGTCTCTGCCTACCCCAGTGGGAGACAGGCGTGAGAAATATGTATGTATGTATGTACTTTGCGTTTGTATCGTGCATATAGGCTAGGCATAGGTCGTGTAAACAGGTTTTAACAGACACTCACAAGACAATGAAGTGCTAATGATATCAATTTCACCCTCTACAAAGAAGTTTAATACATTATCATTGTATTTACTATAATTAATTATCTATCTGTAGTATGTAATTAAACTTAAAGTCAAAACGCATTTTGTCTGCTCGCGTCACGTTCGCCAATTTGCCAATTTTGATTGGCATTCCATCTATCATAATCTATTATGATAGCAACATTTAAAAGTCAATGTTTATAGCTGTCAATAATAGTAATAATTCTGCTTGTACATTATTGATAATAATTAATGAGATGGTTTACATGGGGGCACGCGGGCGCGGGCGGTGTGATTAACTAACAATAAATGTCAATTACGCTTCATTTTAATCCAAAACAAAGGTAGTAGGGAGGTAAACAGAGAAAGAGTAAAAAAACAACGGCTTTTACACAGGGTGTAAGGAAAAGTATCATTAACCTTTGAACCACATACTCTACCCATCAAACTGAACCACTTTTACTATGGGAGCAAAAGTGTCAGAGCAAAAAAAAAATCAGCTCCTCCATACCTTTGAGTAGAGTAGGTATATTATTGCAGTTTAGTATGGAACAGCAGCACAGATTATCAGCAGACTTTTCACATCACACACGATGACGCATTGACGGAGCGGCAGACGTCAGTCCGTCATTTGTGAAGCAAGGAGTTGTAAGAAACCGCACGTAGAAGCACACACGGTGACGGATACTTCGTCGTTCCTGCATAGCTAGCATGCCGCAGTGATACAGCGCTATCACCAAGCTATAACACCTTAGCTCTCTTTCTATTTGCGTGCGAACGAACGAGATGAAAGACGTGATACAGCCGTATCACGTGCAGCATACTACGAGTGCTGAAGCGCAATGTTCGAAATTTTAGAAAAAAGCGCGCGGAATCAGTTGGGTTCGGTATTTCGTTGCTAGCAAAGATTCTACTAAGCACTAACAAATTTCTGAAGATGATCGTAAAAGACATTGCCCAATCCCGTTTCGCATACAAAACAGGTAAATTTTGAATTTGAATTTTATAAGAAATCCCACTGCAGAAAAGAGTAATTTCCATTTCATTGGAAAGTATGATATTCCTCCTTTTCTGTGTATAATTTTAGCTATCATATACTCTTTGTATTTGTTCTTTGATTACACAATTCTTTAGTTGCAACGATTTGAAACGAATACAGTTCGTCACACGGGCAATCTCGTGGGCAATGTCTTTTTCATGTTTTGTTTGAAAGTTAGTTAAAGCTCTGCCCATGTAAACTAACCTTAAGCTCCGTGCACATAAGAGTAACACATGCTACATGTTACAACTTAAAGCGACAACGCACCGCAAGTGTGTCAAGGTCTTCTACTGATTTTTAAAATAAGTTATCTTTCGATTGGCCGTATGCATTCGCGAAGTGCGTGCGATCATGTCAAAGTAAATGGTGTAAACTGGTTCGTATAAATTGTATATGGGATTTTGAGTTAATTTTAGTTTGATAAGGTTGTAAGAGGAGGATTCATGTGTGAATATAAATCAATAGGTATGAGCTTTATAATTATAGCCGCTAGCTTTTAGGGTTCAGTGTGGTAAACTATCAGATGACGTCATCCATCATGTCCTTTATCCTTTATCAGATACATGGCTCATGGTATCATGAAAATCAATAAATAAATGTTGTAGGTACACATACAATACATAAACTTACGACGATAATCACTCAGGACTCAGGTCAGAAGCTTTTCTACAACTAACTATATTATATACTACTCGTATCTTTTGTATTAGGTACCTGTTTCAAAGCAAAAAAAAAGATACAGTTTTTTACAGTTACCCGGTTAGTAATCTATCTATCTATATAGATAGATAGGTTAGTAATAACCGCGTTTAATGATTTAGCTCAAATCACAGACCACTAGTCTGTGGCTCAAATAAATGATATTGAAATTTTTGTATATTTCTATCTTTTGAATCATGCAGTTGTAGCAGAAAGACTCACTTTTAACATTTTAAAGGTTTCAGGATAGAATAACTTGTCAAGTGGTGATTATAGTCGCTTGTTTTCGCTCACAGAAACACTGCTTACTATACTTTATCCTTATGTCGCCTCATGCGCCCATTGGCTGATGGGGTGTTTAATTTTAAGCCGGTACCACACGGCAAATAAATACATTTTCACGTGCAGTCATTGTTTCAGCGTGTTACAATAAAGTTCACACTATATTGAAAACACCCACACACGCTATACTCACGTGTATAATCAATCACAGTGTATAATGTATCTCTGACTGCACGGTCCAGGAATATAATGGAGAGCATAATCGGTGTATTGCAGAAAGGGCGAATCGGGGGAAAATAAGCATAGCATAGCATAGCATTGCATTGCATATGCTCGCGACTATATTCCCCAAGGGGGTAGTCAGAGATGTTCTGAAACCTCGGAACATCCACGTTTCACCAGTAGTACCGAAACTGTCCAGTGTGACGGGGGGGGGGGGGGGGGGAGCCCGTCGCCACTTATAATGGAAAGTGGGTACAATAGTATTTCTGGTCAATGGGTACAATACATGATTCGAAATTGAAGCATGCTGGTTTCCTCACGATGTTTTCCTTCACCGAAAAGCCAAGTCAGAGACCTATTGGCGGCTTGAAAATTCTCTGACAGCAAGGTGAACACTAACTTGCCTCCACCAACACGCACTGGGCCCGCGTGGTGGAGTATGGCCCACTCCACACTCCCTCTCACCCTTATTCGTGAGAGGAGGCCTTTGCCCTGCAGTGGGATTCTATCTACAGGCTATAACTTACTTACTTACTTACTTATTATTATTAGTCGGTTAAGAATGGATAACGGTTTTTGTTGCTGTATGTTTTTGGTGTGCAAATAAAAATATTTATGCTATGTGATGTGTGTATGATAGTAGGAAGGATTACAGCACTGCATTTTATTGCCAGCTACAGAACCCAACAGTTTATTAACGAAACTGACTTGACTAGTACCAATATGTCGACAGGGTTAACAACTTGACCAGCTGGATATTTTTTTTTTAATTGCGGTCGTATCCGGACCTTGGTATTTATTTTTTTTTATTAAAAGGAAAAAGGAAGTTACGTAATGTTATCTATGGTTATAGTCTCTTTAGTAATCGATTTGTTTTAAATCTGGTATAATATCGAATATGATGATTAATACTCGTATGTAGGTATTTTTTATTTCAGTAGGACTATCTTGAGATGTAAACAATAATTATTTACATTTATAAACTCACTATCATAATCCTTTTCAGGGTCAGAAACATTGCTACATTCCTACAAAATTTTGACTATACGCGTAGACGACTATTAATAAAATTAATATTTTGTACGTGGAAATATAGTTTAGAAAATCTAGATGCAGCGTCAGAAATAAAGTTTGCAATTTACGATATAATTAAGAAGATATAAAGCTCTGAATTTATTCATAGATTTCAAAGCTAATCTTCGTGAAAACTTTTGTATGAAATTGACTACTAATGACGTGCCAAGCAAGACGTTACTGATATGATAATATACATTCAAACTAACAAACATACATTGGCGATCCTTAGGGAAGCCTTTGTCCAGCAGTAGACGTCTATCGACTGATATGATGAACGAATATACCTAGGTAATCGTTTTGCTCTGTATACTTAACTCTATTTGAAAACACTGTAATTTTGTGTATACAGGCGGTGTTTCATAAGTAACAATAAATTTTTAAAACTCTTAAGGAGGTTGTTAAAACCGTCAAACTGAACAACTTTCTCTATGGGACCAACATCGAAATCGCGAAAAAAATAATTTCATATCCCATACATATTTTAGCTCTACTCGATTTGTAGAGTATAGAACATAAATTTTTTTTTCGCGGTTTCGATATTGGTCCCACAGTGAAAGTTGTTCAGTTTGATGGTCTACACCACCCCCTTAAAGGTTTATTTGTATTTTTGTAACACCTTGTATAAGTGTTGTTATAGAGTTTCTGATCTGATTATGATCAGACAGTTCATCAAACTGAAGCACTTGTGTTTGATTTTCTAATCATCTCCTTAAAAAATTGTCAGCGAATTTAGAAAAAAAGGGTGAAATTTATATCATTAGCATCCTTTAAAACTAAGAGTCTACAGCCATCCAACTGTACAACTTTTACTATGGGAGCAAACCGATCGGACAAAAATAATGAGCTGTTCCATACTAAACTGCAATGCCTATTACTACACTATACTCAAATGTATACAACAGCAGATTTTTTGCTCCAGTCGGTTTGCTCCTGTAGTAAAAGTTGTTCAGTTTGATGGGTATACAGGGTGTTTCAGAAGTAACAATAAATATTTAAAACTCTTAAGGGGGTTGTTTAGACCGTCAAACTGAACAACTTTACGGGAACTCAACTCTATGGGACCAACATCGAAATCGCGAAAAAAAAATTTTGATATCCCATACATTTTTAGTACTTACCTAGTCGATTTGTACAGTATGGAAAATCATTTTTTTTTCTCGATTTCGATATTGGTCCCATCGTGAAAGTTGTTCAGTTTGATTGTTTAAACCACCCCCTTAAAGGTTTATTTGTAATTTTGTAACGCCTTGTATAAAGGATGCAATGATAACAATTTCAGCCTGTATAATGCAGAGCTTATTATGTTATGATTTGAGGTTTACTTTTAAGACAAGTCACATTGGAATATAGTATAGCTGTTGTTTATGTTTACATAATAATTTAGATTGAGTTTTTATGCTACACATTAGTTTATTAGACGCGGATGTCATAAAATAAATTTGTTCAATTTTAAATCTACAAAAGTAATTATTCACTAAGTATATTTTTTTTATTTTGTCATTAAAGTGCCATAAGTTGTAAAGTTTTATTTTATGTTTTATTAGGTACCTATTTGCTTAATCTGTCATTTCATCGGTCCTGCGCTGCCCTCATATATTATATTATTCGGATGACCGGTCGTTATGGCGATCCTTGGAGGAGGCCTATGTCCAGCAGTGGACGTCCATCGGCTGAGATGATGATGATGATGAAGACTTTACATCGGAGACTAAGTGAGATTTTGCAGAGTTTTATGCAGATTTATTTACCACTAAAATAATCAATACTTTTTATTCGTCCAACGGCGAACATTTCGTGGACCTGTTGATTTTGTATTGAAGGTCGAAAAAAATAAGTTTTTCGTCATTATTTGAATACCCACACATAAACGACACAACAATAAATTGATATTTGTATGCTCTATGCAGTGAGCTTAGTAGTAAGTAGTAAAATTGTTTGTATGCATAAGTTTGACTCAAATATCACTAATGCGTAGGTAAGGGGAAGTTTGATACGAAATTTAAAATGTGTCCTTTAAAGTTAAAGGTGGTTTTAAGAAGTCTTCAGAAAAAAAAAACACCCAATTGGGTAAGAAATGCCTAAGATACCTATCGTGAAAGCGGAAGATTTAAATAAAAAGGAATTGGGAACCTCCTTCTTTTGTCAGTTAATAATATTCTTCCACGCATAGGTAGCTCTATAGGTTACTATAAACTCGATGATTATATGAACGACCAAAATGTCTGGTCTTGACAATGTTACACTATTCAATATGTTCAATATTGTATTTGTAAGTGTACTTTGTATAAATTGTTTCAGGCCGCATCTTCTCTACAACGGAACACCTTCCGACGCGGTGGTAGAGTAAAAAATGACGTCAGAAAGCTATCCATGTGATATTATTTTGAATAAAACATAATAATAATATTTGAGTTTGAGTTTATCGAAATCTACAACGCGCATAAGTATCAAAACTAATGAGCATAATATCAAAGAAGGTATATACTTACTTATTATGTAACCACTAACTGCCCCCATACATTAAAATTGACATATATGTAACTATATGTATTTAGTTCACATAAACGTGTTTATATTAGCATACAATAGGCACTTTTGAGGTTATGTTGGAATAGAACCATAGTTTAAACAAACTTTTTGTTTGGTTACGTAAGTTAAAAATATTACGTTTTGTTGTAGGAAGTCGTTATAATTAACTGGTTTTTGCGTGGAAATATGAATGATGTTTACTTTAGTTCTTATTCGGATTTGTAAACCAAAACATTGATCAAGTTTAGAGAGCTTTGCTAATTGGTCTTTGGATGGGTGGCCATTTTATAGGGTATTTTATCTAAAGCTTCTCCGTGCTTCGGAGGGCACGTTTTAAAAGGTCCAACTTAAGGTGGTTGGAGAGCTGTCAATTTCATAAAAAACGTTGTCGTATAACACTCGTAGACGGTGTTAATAAAAGTAATGTTTTATATATGGAAAAATAGCTTAGAAAATCTAGTTTGCGCATATCAAATAATATTTACAATTTGTAATATAATTACGAAGATAAAAGGGTTTGAAATCTTGAATAATTTCAAAGCGTGATTACTTCGTAATAATATTATAAATTGTAAATATTATTTGATATGCGCAAACTAGATTTTCTAAGCTATTTTTCCATATATAAAACATTACTTTTAGTAACACCGTCTACGAGTGTTATACGACAACGTTTTTTATGGACGGAAACCACCTTAATAAGCTGACGGTTTTCTAAGGGGATGATCACAACGTCAAACCAATCATAGAAAAAAAAACAGCTGTGTCTGAAATTTTGAATACATTTGAGTCGAGTAGGCATTGCAGTTTTGTATGGAACAGCTGATTTTTTTTTTGCTCCGATTGGATTGCTCTCATTGTAAAAGTTGCAAAGTTGTAAAATGCTAATTACCTACATCAATTTCACCCTGTAGGTATAGCTCAGAAAATTAGCAAGCTGAAGTGGCAATGTGTTGGTCATATCCATGGAGTAAGAGGAGATGGCATATCGGCTTGTTTCTATAGAAAATTATGTCGCCGACAAAGGGGGTGAGGGACGGGTGAGGGGAGACAAAAAGCTTAGGGGAGCGTGTAATTTCTCTATGGTCGCCGTACAAACTAGTGCTCAGTTGGTGGTTACTGTGCACACTTTGTTACACCATCTCTACCAAGGGGAGCGTGTAATTTCTCTATGGTCATATCTGTCGAAAAACTGACAACCAATGGAGAGTCAGAGTACAATACGAGTATATTACATAAGTTACTTCGTTTGGTTGATGGTATAAGACAGTATAAGTTCAAAATCAAATGTTCTCGACTATCGCTATTGCTTTTGAAATGGACCATCCATGGTCGAAAATAAACAAAACACCAACTTGACCGGTATTCGTGATCCCGTGGCATCTCATCAGTCTTCAGTCTACACATTTGTCTTGCTTTGTCTGTCTGAGTGTGGGCTTGCCTGTTGTTAAGTGTAACCTCTAAACTGTTGCCTCATGTCATCGTGTTTAGGTGTGACAATAGCGAGGTTAGAAGAATCTGTGGTAGAATGATAGTTTAAAATAGTTAGATTCAACGATTTGGTTTATTTTGGTGAACAAGGCATCTCCTACCACTTACTTACCTTTTTTTTTAAATTTGAGTAAACATTATACAGGGTGACATTGATATCATTATTAGCATCCTTTTAAACTAAGAGTCTACCCATAATACTGAACAACTTTTACTACGGGAGCAAACCGATCAGAGCAACAAAAATATCAGCGGTTGCATACATTTGAGTCGAGTAGGGATTGCAGTTTAGTATGGAACAGCAGATTTTTTTTTGCTCCGATCGGTTTGCTTCCATAGTACCTAAAAGTTGTTCAGTTTGATGGGTCGACTCTTAGTTTAACAGGATGCTAATGATATCAATTTCACCCTGTATTGTCGTTTGATAGATACATTACTAAAGTACGTTCATGCCGAATTTCAGCTTGGTGATTAGTTTTATTTAACACTGTAGGTAACAAGTTTAGTGGGAAAAGGTAGCAGATCGTGAAAAAATAACAAGAATAGCTTTTAAACAGTTTTTTTATCGTTCTGTATAGAACGAAAAAGGTTAATAATGATATCCCCTTCACCCTAGATTTTCATTTCACCTATACACGACTAATAAAATATAAAATATCACTGCATCTATACAGGGTGTAAATTTAAATGTGTTCAGACCATATAAAACTGAACAACTTTCTCTATGGAGATAACAACATCGAAATCTCGACAAAATATCTGCTGTGCAATAGCAAACGTCAATGGATAGGTATCTACTCAAATTCTTAATGTATGGAACAGCGGATTCACCCTAATACATGACGAATAAATAGGTATTTTTATAGTAAACTGTAGCCATATAGGTAGGTGAGACAGGGTGTAAGGAAAAGTATCATTAACCTTTAAACCACATACTTTATCCATTAAACAGAACAACTTTTACTATGGGAGCAAACCTGTCAGAACAAAAGAAACTGCTGTCTCATACATTTGAGTCGAGAAGGGAGATGTTTAGTATGGAACTTCGATCAAAATAAAATGAATGGATAGGCCTAAAGCGCGGTAAGTTGAAGCAAACTACTGGTGCACTTGGTGCATACAAACTAGCGCCATTATCTGTCAAATCTAGGGCACTTTCATACAAGTGACAAGTAAAAATTTCATTTGTTTTGCCTCATTTTTCTGGTTTGAAATGTTCGCTTAAGGCCTATCCATTCATTTTATTTTGATCGAAGGTATGGAAGAGCTGATTTTTTTATGAGCTGACTGGTTTGATCCCATAGTAATAATTGATCAGTTTGATGGGCAGAATATGTGGTTTAAAGGTCAATGATACTTTCCCTTATGCACTATAAAATTTTCTTGTCTTTTAAAAGTTCGTACATTAAAAATATTGTTGATAGTTGCAGTAGTTAGAGATTAGAGAACGTACAATACCTAACCTGCTACAAAAAGTTAAAAATGGAAACGTTGGTATATCGATTCATCTTAACACCATTCATACATAATCTATTTATTCTTCATCATCATCATCATTAATTCAGGTCAGGACTAACTATTTGATATCAAATTATATCAATATCACGATACGTTGTAACTATGATGTCAATTGTCAATTAAACATCGATCGAAATCAGTTTTACAAGTTAATTTTAACAGTCAGTTAAACTAAACACTATAATGAACAATGACTGTACTTAATTATCTCACTAACCTCTTAATTATACAAAGCTATTATCAAATGATCACAATTATACATTATACAAAATAATACGCCCCTGAAAATGTTATCTCTAAAAAGATAGAGAAGATAAAATTAAACAAATTACTGCTACATATTAAAACTGTTTATTTAACTACAAATACTGTTATTGTAAAGTAAAATGATCTTTAATGCTAACACAATTAGGTTGCGTGAACATTTCAAGAACTGCATTATGGATTTGTTAAAATTAAAACATGCAAAATTATGTGGGAATCGTTTTAGAGGAAAACAGTTCGTATTTGAAAGACAATAAGAATTATGTAAAGTGTATGGGTAAATGTAGAACATGCGAAAGGTGTAGCTATTGTCGCCAAAAGCGACATTGAGGAAGGTCAGACGCATGTTAGTGCGGGTCAGTAGAGTCAGCACAAACATTTTATTCATATCTGAGATATTATTTTGAATTATGAAAAATATCACCATTATCGCCCTGTATAATATATTCTACAAGGTGTAGCAAAATATGTCCCACGGGCTCACCCCCCGTCACACTGGACAGAGTTTCGGTATTACTGGTGAAACGTGGATGTTCTGATGTTTCAGAATATCTCTGACTACCCCCTCGGGGAATGTATTCGTGAGATGCTTATGCTTATGTAGCAAAATACCCTAAAGCCACAGCCTGGTTTAGATTCTAAACACCACTACCACCACATTAATTCTGACCATCAAACGCATAACTACGCTTGGTCTAAACAACTATGAAGCCAAAATCAAGAAAAAAAAATCTTCTGTTTCATACAAAACTGCAATAGGTACCGACTTGATTCAAATGGATGGAGGTTTTTTTCGACCGTTTCTCAATAGTGAAAGTTGTTCAGTTTGATGGTCTGAACTAAACCACCCCTTTAAATATTACTAGGGGTACTTTGTTACACCTTGTATAGCAGTAGTCCAGTCATTTTAAAGTTTGACTCGGGACTAATTAAGGGGGTTGCAGAGGGAGTTGCACTACACTAGATGGCGCTCGGGAGCATTATTCCTGATTTTATCACATTTTATTTTATATCTCGTAATTGTGATGATTTCAATCAAAATTTTCAATTATGCGGGCACTTGTGTTTATGTTTTACTGATCTAGCTACAAGTTATAGTAATTTTATTGTTCATACGAATTTGATATACATTTTAATTTTAATCAATTTCATACAAAACTTTGACGTATAACATTCGTAGACGGTATTAACAAAAGTAATATTTTATATATGGAAAAATAGTTAAGAAAATCTAGATTACGGATCTCAAATAACATTTGCAATTTATAACATAATTACGAAGATATAAAATAAAATGTGATAAAATCAGGAATGATGCTCCCGAGCGCCATCTAGTTGCCTGTGAACGTCTCTGCAACCCCCTTAAGATTGTATTTTTATTTTTAAGAGTCAATTTGAGCCAAAAAAAGAAAAGTCATTTTTTTTTTAATAAATCACTTCAGCAATAAACCAAATTATGCATTAATCTTGTTCTAAAAAACCTGAAGGTAGGTAGGTACCTACATTTTTAAGGATTACCGTTATACACGCTTCAGACACGGAGTCAATATCGCTCATCCGCAGAAACAAAGACCTAACTGCAAAATCGCAAAAATTACACGAAACGCGTCATCGTCATCATCATATCGTATGGCATTTTTGGTTTCCTGCTTGAATCCGAGGAGGTTTACATTTTGAGGTCACGATGTTTTAGCCAGTCTTCCGCTGCCGGGGTTAACCTACGGAGTTCTTCGATTCCACCGGGGAAACGCGCAGAGTGCACTCATTTACCACATGGGTGAGGGTTTGGTCAGGTGCCCCGCAGTCGCACGTCGGTGACTCCCTCAGGCCCCACTTGTAGAGGTGGGAGTTGGTCCTTTCATGGTTATATTAGTTCTCGAGTGGCGACCACGTACCGAAAAGCGCAGCGTGGGTAGGTAGGCATGATGAAAAGGTGCACCGACGACCTGGTGAAGGCGGCGGAAACCCGTTGGATTAGGGGGCGCAGGACCGGTCGTTATGATAGACCATGTCCAGCGGTGGACGTCCATCGGCTGAGATGTTGACGAGCAATGCAGGTAAAATTAATTCAGTATACAGAGTCCTTCTTAAATGCTGACACTTTTTTAAGGCGATGATCAGACCGTCAAACTGAACAACTTTCTCTATGGGATCAACATCGAAATCGCGAAAAAAAAATCTGCTGTCCCATACAAAACTGCAAACCTACTCGAGCCAAATTTATGGGACAGCTGATATTTTTTTCGCGATTTCGATGTTGGTCCCATAGAGAAAGTTGTTCAGTTTGATGGTCTGATCATCCCCATAAAAAAGTGTCAGCTTATTAAGAAGGACCCTGTAGATAGTTAAAGTTTTTCTGCTGCCACTACTTTGTTACTTTATCTTTCACCGGTAGCATTTCCTGAGGTCGTCGCGGCGCAGGCGCAGGAAACTTATTGTCACTTTTGTATGTCAATGACGTTACAGTTGCTAAGATAAGATGATAATTGAATGAAATGAAGAGGATAATGAAGAAGAAAAGAAGAAAAATGAAGAGGATAATTCCACTGAAACGTCATTGGACCAGCATGTGATGCGATGTACGACTTTATACACATTCGGTAGACTCGCGTGGCTAGAGGTCTACCGAGAGGACGTTTGTGTCGTCGGCTGATGCTCTGTGATTGTTCTGGCCATGCGGGTCGGACATTTTGTGAACTCTTTTGTGTTTTAACCTTAAAACAATCACTTGAGACTCTAAACTACTTACATTGGCAAAACTGCTACTCTAGATTTAATTAAAACTACTGATCATTTCCCTACGTATAATATTCACATAACGAGACGTTGGCTGAATTGTGATAACACATCGGATGTCATTAAACAAAAATTGAATTAAATTGAATTTACACATTCGGTAATAGATTTAACATAATTACTACGTTAGATTGGAAATGCGAAAGAGAAAGGCAGAGCATTAACGTGTATGTTAGAGCGAGATAGATAGACGAGACCATTTCACGAACACGCTATAAGCCTGTGTGCCATACACCTCACTTTGTTCGGGCGCCAAACATCTCGTCTGAAATGGGTGACTTCCATCCCTTACCTACTATTTTTTTCACGAATGTTAAATACAATGTACCCTAACTGAACCGAAAAAAGGCGCCAAGAACTTTGTACCACTCGAACTATGGCGCCCCTCACGTTGTTCTTTCGTCCCGCTGCGCTAAACGAAGTTACCGCTTTCCGCCTCCGTCGTCGAGAAGAAAAATTGTATACCAACCTCGGGCAGTAAATAAGAAAGCCTCAGATCACGTTTGTTGATCTCGGCTTCACCTCGGTCAACAATTACAATATGAGATCGGAGACCTTTCTTACTTTCCTGCCCTCGGTGTGTAATCTACTATTTCGTTCGTAGAAAAGGGGAAACGCCCGCCACCTTTGATAAAGTTATATGTCAAGATTGACAGTCGAAGATACGAAAACGTCGAAAAAAATTGGAACCAGTACTGGCTCCTAAACCCTATACATAATCTTCGATTACATAATACACGCACACATACATAATTTGTATGGCGCCTCACGCACACTAACCGATGAAACTTGGCCCCTTTTGTTTTATACGATAAAACAGTGAGGCTCATTCTAGACATGTCATATTATTATACTTTTTCTAAGCCCGCCACGTTGCATCGCGTCGCCGTATAGGTTAGGGTTCAGTCAGACAGATGCAGTATGTAGTAAAGATACTAGTTTTGCTAGATTTATGCACCATAACATATGAAATGGACTCGTCAGATGGCGCTGTGTGTTTTTAAAACGCACTATCGTTGTCACATTATGAAACATCAAAATTCTGCGTCGGAAAATAGTAGGTAGGTTCCGATGAGAAGCATAATTAACCTTAAATTTTTGAAATCCTTATTCTTTATTATAAGGATTCCTTAGTGCACCCCTTCATCCTCTGTAGAATATTACATGGTCCCAGGGTTACCAGACGTACCTACGAAGTTCCTCGTACAAGTACGAGATTTGGGGTCTCTCGTATGAGGTACGAGGATGCCGTCAGCCTCGTACAAATTTGTACGAGGTTTTGACTTTCAGGGAAATTATGGCTTGATATAGGAGCTTCGGTATTGGAAACGATCACCGAAGTTAAGCAACGTCAGGTCCGGTCAGTCTTTGGATGGGTGACCGTTTAGTGGTATTTCATCTCGAGCGTTTCCGTGCTTCGGAAGGCACGTTAAGCAGTTGGTCTCGGATAGTTCCGTCAGATGGCGTTGTAACTATTCGTTAAGCCAAGTCAGAGGCCTATTGGCGGCTTGAAAATTCTCTGACAGCAAGGTGACCACTAACTTGCCTCCACCAACACGCACTGGGCCCGCGTGGTGGAGTATGGCCCACTCCCTCTCACCCTTATTCGTGAGAGGAGGCCTTTGCCCTGCAGTGGGATTCTACAGGCTATAACAAGCAGGCATAGGTATTCATATATACCTATTCATTTATTCTACAAAACTACGATAGTTTTGTCGTTTTGTAGAATAAATGAATATTTTATCACAGAAAGACTGTTAGATGTTTATTTTTAGATTTTAGTTTGCTGAGAAATCAGTAAGAAACCGATCACCGCTTAGATTTTTTCCTTGTATTAGGTGTATTAGGTATCTTTTTTTTTCTGTGTAAAACAAAAATATTTTTTTTTAATAATTTTGTTGCCCTATGAAACGTCTAAATTTTAATTGTGTTTATATGCCAAATTCTTCGTTTTTACACACTTTTGACTAATGTACGAGGTTTAATAGGCAAAGTACGAGATTTTTAGTTGCTTTTGTACGAGGAAAAATTTTCTACATCTGGCAACCCAGCAGGGTCCATTCGAGATGATCAGACTACTATGGAACTAAACAACTTTCTCTACGGGACTACAGTTGAAATCGCGAAAAAATCTGCTGTTCCATACAAAACTGCAATATTACTCAACCCAAATGTAAAGGACAGCAGATTTTTTTTCGCGATTTCGAATCTGGACCCATAGAAAAAGTTGTTCAGTTTGGTGATGTGATCATCCTCTTAAAAAAACCGTCGGCGTAATTATTAAGTCGGTTGGACCCTGTATTTTCATGTTTCTATCTTCAGCGGTTTAAGCTGTTCACAAATTAATCACAAATTAGGCTCTATTTCAAAGTAAAAGCTGGAACGCAAGTAAATGGCGCCACCAGCGCACTTGTGGGTAGCCAAAATGTATCTACCAAAGCTCGTTTGGCTGTCCACAATAGCGTGTTGGTTCCAACTTTGATGTATGGGAGTGAAAGTTGGGTGTGGCAGCAGAAGAATGAAAGCAGAATAAATGCAGTGGAAATGAGGGCTTTACGCAAGATGTGTGGTGTGACTATAAGGGATAAAATGAGAAATACTGTGATTAGGGAACGTTGTGGTTTGAATGAAGATGTAGTGGTTAAAGTAGAGAAGGGAATGCTTCGATGGTTTGAACATATTGAAAGGATGAATGAAAGTCGACTTACAAAACAGATATATAAAGCGTGTGTGAAAGGAAATATTGGTATAGGCAGACCTAGGAGGACGTACCTAGATCAGATCAAGGAAGTCATTAAAAAATGCCAGGTTAAAAGCAGCCGAAATCGACGGGAATGTATGAAAAGATGTATGGACTTAGAGGAAGCTTACTTAAGTGTGTCAGAACCGCCCAAAATGGAGATCCATAATCTCTACCTACCCCTCTGGGAAAAAGGCGTGAGTTTATGTATGTATGTATTACAAAGTAGTAAGTAACAGTTGCTCTGGGCCTGACGGCATATTTTTATTTTGTGCATAAAATTGTGCACTTAGTCTGAGTCACTACAAACTTTTTTTTAACTTGGGCCTTAGGAGGTTAAATACAAAACTTAGAGATGTATCTTTTGCAAGGACATTAGCAATGTCCTGCTTCCTTGTTTATAAGCAACTCGTGAATCTCGTTCGTGACAGTGCTGTATCAGTTTCGTATGCCAGACATAGTCAGTACATGGTTAGGGTCAATGTAAGCGCAGCTGCTGCAGATAACCAATTACTAATATCTGATCAACTATCTATACTTTCGCAATACCAATCCGAACACGATTATGGCTTCTAGAGCAAAGCTCCTAATAGTAACGTGTCATTTGTATATGCCATAGTGTGACATAGTCAGTACATGGTCAGGATCAATGTAACCGCAGCTGCTGCAGTAAATACTTACTAATATCTGATCAGCTTTCTATAGATACTTTGGCAATACGATTATGACAATGGCTTCTAGAGAAAAGTAGTACTTACTTTAAATACAATTCAATTATACTTTATTGCACACCAAAACAGAACATGCATTTGAATACAGATAAGAATTACAAGTAGGTACAAATAAGAACGGGGGAACGAACTTGACGTTCGTATAAGAAAGACGTACTTTTCATTCCGTCCGTGATTTTAATCTAAAGTTGTGAAATAAATGCAGTGCCGTTAATAAATCGCATATCCCCGGGTTCACCATCAAAAAAGCCATCCAGTGCAAAAAACAGATTACAGATAGCACCTGTATATTGGAAGATACAGAAGAAATACGTTTTTAAAATCGTTAAAATTTCAAAGTGAAGTGCTCGCATCGCTAATGTCAGTGACTCATCTTCACCAAGCATTGACCTCACTAACCTCCATCGAGACCATCAAGCTGGAAGCATATCAAAAATTCGTCAGCAACTACAAGCGTCACTTTGGCCCAGCGGTCGAGCGCCCAGTCACAGCGGGCGCTCGCGGCTTCTCAGGTACCACGTTCTAATCCCAGCCAAGACATCTCGGACTTTTTCTATTTTTTCAATTTTCTATTTAAATTGATCAAATCGCGCTTTGCAACCAACACTGAACTAAATATGAACTAAAGATGTCAACTAAATCAAAAGCTACAACGGTTAAAAGTGGCCGCAAGATGGCAGGTCAAATCGTTTGCTATAAATGCAAAAAATCTGTTGACATCAAAAGTACACTACAATGCATGAACTGTAAAAACAGTTACGAGTTCGATTGTGCAGGTTTTTCGGAAAAACTTTATAGACTAATGAATCAAGAATCAAAAAATAAGTGGAAATGCGGGCTGTGTCTAGTAGGTCGGAAACTACCGAAAAACGATCTATCCAACACCAACATCACGCTCAGGAAAAAACATTGCTCCCCTAAAATACGAAACGAAAACGACGAAATCTTAGATATGGGGGCATCACATTCCACACCTCAAAATACCTCAAAAATTACTGATTTGCAGACTAATGTTAGTACTCCAAATCAATATAGTGTCAATATACCTATATCAAACTCATTCGATTCATTAACAGAGGAAGAATCTGACAGCTTTAACAAATACAAAAAGAAATTAAATAGTAGCTGCCCCGAGTTAAATGTCATCGATTTCGATAGGATTGAAGAGCTGGAACAAAAAATATGTAATCTTCAAGAAAAATTACAAAGCGCAAATAACGAAATAGACAACTTATTGATGGAAAATTCAGCCCTACAAAAAACTATTTCAGAAAAAAACAGGAAAATTGATCAGCTTTCCCTGATATGCAATTCGAACTCTAAAAATGTTACAACCAGGAAAAAACGTAAGAGCCTACTTTTAGAAAATAAAAATAAACTGAACTTCTCGCAAGATCACTCAACGCTATTAGATCCATCAGCTCCACCCAGTAACAAAAAGGAAAACGACAATATTGAAATGGTGGACTTCTCGCAGGTTTTTCTAACTCCATTAAATACTACCGTTCCACCTAGTAACAGCAAGGAAAATTCCAATTTGCAAGTACTGGATTTCTCGCAGGATTTTCCGGCTCTTTTGGATACGATACCTAGCAACAACAAGGATAACGATAATATTGAAAAGCCGAAAATAATTATTATTGGTGACCAACAAGTACGAGGCCTCGCAGCGAAAATGTCTAGAGCAAGATCTGGAAAATGGAACGACATTTATGATGTTTCAAGCGTGGTTAAACCTCACGCGACATCTTCGTCAATATTTAACAGCTGTAACCACATAATCAACAGTTTGAAAGAGGATGATATAATTGTTCTGTCCTTAGGGTCTTACGACAAAAACCCTTATTTACTACTGACAGATCTATGTAACACTCTCACTATGTTAAAAGATTTTAAAATCTTTATGTTAAGTGTAAGATATAACCCTTATCTAAATGTTGCGAAATTGAACTCCGAATTGAAATTGATGCTGAAAAACTTTTCAAATTGTACTTACATAGACGCTTATACTAACAATTTGATCATGAATGAAAATGGAATGCGATCTGTATCGGACTACCTTACCTTTAAACTAAATATTGAGATCGATTACTTAAACTACGAGAAAAATATTATAAAAAAATGCTTTAGGCAACAGCACTCTATTGCTCAGCCCAAAAAAGGAACTATCCCATTCTATTTTCATCCAAAACCTAAGCCTGCTCCCGCCCTCGAAGTAGATGCAGTGAACAAACAATGTAAAAAAGGGACGATCCCATACTATTTTCACCCAAAGCCTGAGGTGCACTCTGCTCCTGTTATCGAAGTAGATGAAATTAAAGTCAAACAATGTAAAAAAGGGACGATCCCCTACTATTTTCATCTGAAACCTACAAAAATGATCTCTGAACCCGTGGTCATCCTAGATCAAGTTAATAGCTGCAAATTTTTTCGTTCCCCAAATGACACAGACAGAGTCAATAACACTTCTTCACCAAAACATACAGGGTGTATTAAGTAAAAAGGAAATTATAGAAACTACTCTGGAAGAATGGAACAAAACTATAGGAAATATTGATATTATATGTTTCACTGAAACTTTTATAAAATTAGGTACCGAGTCAAATTTAATTATAAATAACTATAAGTCAGCAGCTCATTTCTGTCGGAAAAACGAACGCAGAGGAGGCACCTGCATTCTTATAAATAAAAATCTTGACTGTAAAACTATTGACACCCCTGTAGCACCTATTCCTTATCTTTTTGAGTACTGTATTACAGAAATAATAAATCAAAACTTAATTATTGTGTGTATGTATAGAACGAAACCAAAATCTGAAAAATTAAGTACATGTATTGACATATTTTTAAATACCTTAGATAAACTTTTGACTAACCTAAATAGAAGATTTACGAAAAAAAAAAATTATTATATGCGGAGACTGGAATATAAATATATTAAAAAATGACAATAACACTAAAAAGTTATTATCCATACTGACTAATAATAAACTGATTATTCACATTAAAAAGCCAACGAGACTATCTTCCTGCATAGACTTAATAGCTAGCAATATAACTATTGTTCAGCCAGGGATTCACTACATGGGACTATCAGATCACGAAACCTCCCAAACAATTACTTTTACCACTGAACGTACTGAACAAAACTCAAATCGGATATCATATTGGTTTGAAAAACGTAGAGATTATTCTAGGGAAAACATAAACAAATTTATAGAATGCATAGCAGCTCTTTCTTTTAAGGAAGTGTACCTACAGCCAGACACTGACAAAGCTTTTGAAATATTTCACGATTATTTAACCATGTTTTATAACCTCTGTTTCCCTATTAAACTAATAAAAATGGTAAACAAACCTATAAAAAACAGATGGTTGACAAAAGGGTTAAAAAGAGGTTGCATTATAAAAAGACGTTTGTATCTAAATTATAGACTGTCAAAAACATCTAGGCGCTTAAACAAGAGTTTGTACCATCAGTATTCGAAATGCATTTACACAGCACAAAGGATGGATACATCCAGATTCATAAAAAATGCAAAAAATAAAACAAAAGCTGCTTGGGATATTATAAATACGAATACGAATAATAAAAAGTTTGTTAGAGAAATAAAATCCATAAACTTGCAAGGTAGTGACATAGCAAGTGACTGCCCACAAACTATTGCTAGCGCATTTAATAACTATTTTATAGGTTTGAGTAATACTTCAACAACTCCGCTAACGACAAGAAATACCTTACAGACACTTAAGCACAATAACAAATCAATATTTCTGACACCCACCGATCCGGTCGAAATTCGGGGGATAATAAAATCGCTTCGCAACACAAACTCTACCGGATATGATGAACTAAGCACAAGGATAATAAAGACGTGTGCAGAGTTTTTAAGCCTACCTTTAACTCACATAGTTAATACATCATTTTCCCAGGGCAAATTTCCTTCCAGATTAAAATTTTCAATTGTGAAACCTCTGCATAAAAAGGGTGATGATAAAAATATGAATAACTATAGACCCATAACCTTAATACCTGTTATATCAAAAATTTTCGAGAAAGTGATGTTTTTAAAAATTGATTCCTTCATGACGTCTTGTAATATATTAAGTACTCGGCAGTTTGGTTTCAGAAAAAATAGTTCTACAACTCTAGCTTGCTTTTCATTAGTTAAATTAATTACCGAGAGTCTTAGTAATGGCTATCGAGTCGCGTCTATATTCCTAGACATGAGCAAAGCTTTTGACTTTGTTTGCCATAAATTATTATTACAAAAATTACAATATTATGGTATTAGAGGAAAAGCATGTGAATGGGTTGATAGTTATCTTCGAAACAGACAACAATGTACTGAAATAAGTCAGGTTAGGAAAACAAAAAATGGGACACACCATAAACAAACTTACAGGTCGACATACTGCCAAAATAACTACGGTGTCCCACAAGGAAGTATTTTGGGACCGTTACTATTTCTTCTTTATATCAATGATTTACCTGACTCTATAAAAAAGGATTGTATACTTTTTGCTGACGATACAACTTTAGTTATTAAGGGAAAAAATAGGATAACGTTAGAAACAGAAATAAACCATACACTTTTAACTGTTCTTGAGTGGCTGCAGTCAAATAATCTTAATATTAATGTTTCCAAAACAAAGCTTATAGAATTTCAGACTTATAATAGTGTGTCAATGAACTTAAACGTAAAAATTAATAATATTGACATTGAATCTGCGAATGACACTCTCTTTTTAGGAATAATGGTTGACAAATACTGTAACTGGAAGTCTCAAATTGATAAATTATGTAACAAACTTGATAGATATGTATTTTTATTAAATAGATTAAGACTTGTAACAACTAAAGAAGCTGTCCTAACTGCTTATCACGGTTTGGTGTCCTCAACTTTAAGATACGGTATTGTGTTGTGGGGCTCTTCAGTTGAATGGCAGAAAGTGTTCATTGCACAAAAGAAATGTGTAAGAGCAATGTGTGGAGCAGACTTCTTAGATAGCTGCAAACCTCTGTTCATGAAATTAAAAATTCTACCATTACCTTGTCTTTACATATTAGAGATATGTACTTTTGTCCACAAACATTCAAACTTATTTGTAAGAAAGGTGGATGTTTGGAATAGAAGAGAGAAATACAAATATAAACTGTGCGTACCGACTCAGAGAAAGCAAGTGTTCTCAAATAATTCATTCTGTCTGGCCATCAAAATATATAACAGTCTTTTTGACCACTTTAAGGATCTTAATCTCCACCTGTTTAAAAAGAAGCTACAAATGTATTTATTGGAAAAATGTTATTACTCTGTACAAGAATTTTTGAATGATAATGATAAAATATATTAAATTGTGAATACTAATATAATTAAATAATTGTGTAAGTAAATGTAATATTCATTATAATGTATTTTGACAAATATTTTATTGACATTTTATGATTTGTAATTAATAATTAGTTAGTTAGTTGAATTGATTTGTAATTAATTTTAATTTATTCTCTTGTTTTTTGTTTTTGTATTTTTTCTGTTGTTAATTTCATTGTTACTTTAAATATTTTCACGCCGTTAAGGGCAGAATATGTTGGATAAGCTGATTTATGAACATTTGTACCATATTCCAGAAAATAAACAATTCTATTCTATTCTATTCTATTCTATTCTATTCTATTCTAAGGCGGTCTTATCCCTAAAAAAGAAATTTCTTCCAGACAAACTTAGGATTTAACAAACGATAAAAATAGGTAGGCAGTGTAGCTCAAAAGAAAGATATCCAGAATGACAATGAGTGCATAAATATACTTAAAAATTAAATACTATTCTATTCTTTTCTAAATTTACAATACTTAGGGCCTGTTTTACCACTTCTGAGTAAGTTCTTGCTATTCTATTCTATTTTTATTAAATGGCGTTTCCTTGTTAGATTTCGCCAGTGTAAAGTGTTGAAGATATATTTATTACATATTGTACGGTAATAGGATATGGCGATCTCAAAGCCCCGTTTTTAAACAAAAACACACACTTGAAACCACCATAAAACGGCGGAGCCACGTGGCCAATCAAGTCGCAAGCCGACAACACGTCTACTTGTTACCCCCTTAGCCACGCGACTCCCAAACTCCCAAGTTCTTGCTACCTTATCCGACAGATAGTTTGACTTATTTTGTATGAAATTATGTCAAAATATCTGTCGGATAAGCTAACAAGAACTTATTCAGAAGCGGTGAAACAGGCCCTCAGAGATGTATCTTTTGCAAGGATACATTATCCTATTTCCTTGTTTATAAAAGCAAGTGCTCGCGGTCCTCGCGAGTTTCGTTCGTGACAGTGTTGAGTCAGTTTCGTATGCCAGACATAGTCAGTACATGGTCAGGGTCAATGTAACCGCAGCTGGTGGATATAAACAATTACTAATATCTACTGAATTCTCTAGTTGGCAAGTGTACAACGTTGGATTAACAATTCATACAAGGTGTTGTCATGTGGATTCTAAAAAGGTTTCTACAGGGTCCTTTCTTAATATACTGACACTTTTTTAAGGGGATGATCAGACCGTCAGTCAAACTGAACAACTTTTCTATGGCACCAACATCGAAATCGCGAAAAAAAAGTTCCCATACATTTGGCTCGAGAGTTTTGTATGGAACAGATGATCTTTTTTCGCGATTTCGATATTGATCCCACAGAAAAATTCAGTTTGACGGTCTGATCATCCCCTTAAAAAAGTGTCAGCATATTAAGTTGGACCCTGTATAACTAGGGTCCTTCTTATCGAAAAAAAAATCTCCCATACATTTGTCTCGAGTAGCAGTGTTGCAGTTTTGTATGGAGGAGCTGATTATTTTTTCGTGATTTCGATGTTAAGTATGATGGTCTGATCATCTCCTTAAAAAAGTGTCAGCATATATAGAAGGACCCTATATACAGGCTGTAAAATTTAGACCATCATGCTGAAAAACTTTCTAATTCAAAATAGTGAATAAAAATCAGCTGCTCTGTTCCATACAACACGTCCAATGGCTAATTGACCTAAATGTATGGAAACAGCTGTTTTTTTTCACGCGATTTCGATGTTCGCTCCATACTGAAAGTTTTTTAGTTTTATGGTCTATAACTCTTCAATACGTAACGCATTTAATTTTGCAACCTGTAGAAACCAACGATATTTATAAAGAGTGCAAAATTTCCACAGACGCCTCCATTACCACCTATCATGTACTCTGTGTGAGCAATAAACGATTATGAATTATGAAGAAAGTCCGGAAGAAATCTATAGGAAATTCGCAAAAAAAAATCGGACTTTCCATACTAAATGCAATCAGCTGATCGAATGTTTGTATGAAAAGTCGAAAAAAAAAATCTCGAATGTCCTATAGGTTTCTTAGGGAAAGTTGTTCAGTATCATGGGTAGAATCCTAAAAGTAATGCAATTGTTTACCCTATGTAACACTCAGTTGCAGAAACGCTCATTAAAGGTAATCCTCCATTAAAGACACTGTCACTTTTTTTCTTGTTGATGTAGTAAAAGCTAGCAAGAGATTTAAAAGAGGATTGGAGGTTAACGCCGGAAGCTAGGGTTCGGCTTCAAAATTTCGAGTCTCGACTCTGTCGGGGAGAAAAATTCTACTAACCTTTGGCAGTAAATAAGAAAGCCTCAGATCACGTTTGTTGATCTCGGCTTCGCCTCGGTCAACAATTACAATATGAGATCTGAGACCTTTCTTACTTTCCTGCCCTCTGTGTGTAATCTAATGTTTCGTTCGTAGAAAAGGGGAAACGCCCACCACGTTGCATCGCGTCGCCGTCCCTAGGGTCGCTACGCTAGGATAGGTGTAGGGTGTAGGGTTCAGTCAGATGCAGTATGTAGTGAAGATACTAGTTGTGCTGGATTTATGCACCATATCATATGAAATGGACTCGTCAGATGGCGCTGTGTGTTTTTAAAACGCACTATCGTTCTCACATTATGAAACATCTAAATTCTGCGTCGGAAAATTTTAGCTGACGATTGGAAATACCCTGAAAATTTTTGAAATCCTTATTCCTTATTATAAGGATTCCTTAGTGCACCACTTCATCTTCAGTAGAATATTACATTACAGGGTCCATTCGAGATGATCAGACTACTATGGAACTGAACAACTTTCTCTGTGGAACAGACAGAGTGGGACTACAGTTGGAATCGCGAAAAAAAATCTGCTGTTCCATACAAAACAGCAATATTATTACTCGACCTAAATATAAGGGACAGCTGAGCTGAAATGTGAGGGAAACAAATCTCTATGTTCGTATGAAGTCAGACTTTCGTTAAAATATACGGTTTTAATGCTAGGATTAATTTAAGATTTGTACGGAAATCTTTGAGGCACTGTAACTTTAAAACTATACATGTTAACGAAAATCTGACTCTATACAAGCATAGAGATTTGTTTCTAGATTGTTTCTAGATTGTTTCTACATTGACTTTATTAGATGGTATTGAAAATATCACCAGACTACGTTTGTATGGTAATATACCCTTACGGATTTCTCATTGCACCACTTCAGACGTATCCCCGACCGAACGACCTACATCCCCCATACACATCCTAAAAAAAAAGTAAGAAAATGAGGGCACACATCCTAAAATAGAAATTTTCCCAATTTAGGCTCTATTTCAAAGTAAGTAGTAAGTAAAAGTTGCTCTGGGCCTGACGGCATATTTTTATTTTGTGCATACAATTGTGCACTGAGTCTGAGTCACTACAAACTTTTTTTTAACTTGGGCCTTAGGATGTTAAATACAAAACGCAGAGATGTATCTTTTGCAAGGATAATAGCAATGTCCTGCTTCCTTGTTTATTTAGCAGGCTCGTGAGTTTCGTTCGTGACAGTGTTGTGACAGTCGTATGCCAGACATAATCAGTACATGGTCAGGGTCAATGTTAGCGCAGCTGCTGCAGATAAACAATTACTAATATCTGATCAACTTTTTATATTTCGCAAGATCAACCCAAATACGATAATGGCTTCTAGAGCAAAGCTCTTAAAAGTGATGTATCATTTGTGTATGCCATAGTGTGACATAGTCAGTACATGGTCAGGATCAATGTAACCGCAGCTGCTGCAGTAAATACTTACTAATATCTGATCAGCTTTCTATAGATACTATAATAGTGTAGGGTCAAGATCCAGAATCTTATGAACGAGAAATAAATACTGCACTTGCTAAAGAAAAGTTGGAAGTATGTACATTTGTTCAAAAAAATAAAAATCTTTTCATGCTAACTAAAGATATGTGTACTCGCGAAGTGCGGTCGCAATATAGATATAAGCTACACAACCCATCTTCTAAATTGGCCGTAGTTTCTAAGAACAGCTACATGATGTGCATTAAAATTTATAACAAGCTACCTGACCAATTTAAAGATGATAAAATTGGTAAATTTAAGAGAATGTTACATATGTGGCTATCGGTAAAATGTTTTTATAGTACGAAAGAGTATCTGGATTATAGATAGTGTTAAGTTGTTATTTAATTGTTATATAATTATGTGAACTACCAATTTTGTGTTTTTAATTATTGTTGCTATGTGTCTGTAACTAATAAATACACTGACTTCTGCTAGTTACAGTTTTTTGTTATTGTTGACATACCTTAATGACATTTGTTTAGTAGTTGTATGCATACTTAATTATTTTGTATTTCAATGTTTTTTGTTTTTTTGTTTGTGCAAGTCTGGAAAGACAGGGTTCGGTGAGCCATATTACTTTATATTGCAATGTGAACAGCATAATGTACCTGAATACCATACACAATAAATGATTTGAATTGAATTGAATTGGATTGATACTTTGGCAATACGATTATGATAATGGCTTCTATAGAAAAGTAGTACTTACTTTAAATACCTACAAATTCAATAATACTTTATTGCACACCAAAACAGAATATACATTTGAATACAGATAAGAATTACAAGAAGGTATCTACAAATAAGGCGGTCTTATCGCTAAAAAGCTATTTCTTAGAGACAACCTTAGGGTAGAGGAATTAACAAACGAAAATAGGTAGGCAGTGAAGCTCAAAAGAAAGAAATCCAGAATGACAATGATCAATGAGTGTATAAATATACTTAAAAACTAAAAAATACTATTCTATATTCTATTCTTTTCTAAATTTACAATACTAAGGCCGGATTGTAATTATGTGACATTGACATTTCATTTAGATAAGGGTTGGTAAAACACAAAATCAGTTTAGTACTCTATAGTAACCGGCGACTTAATCTAAGAATAAAATTTTCTCGCGTTTGGTCGAATCAGGCCTTATAGATGTATCTTTTGCAAGGATACATTATCCTATTTCCTTGTTTATAAAAGCAAGTGCTCGCGGTCCTCGCGAGTTTCGTTCGTGACAGTGTTGAGTCAGTTTCGTATGCCAGACATAGTCAGTACATGGTCAGGGTCAATGTAACCTCAGCTGGTGGATATAAACAATTACTAATATCTACTGAATTCTCTAGTTGGCAAGTGTACAACGTTGGATTAACAATTTATACAAGGTGTTGTCATGTGGATTCTATAAAGGTTTCTATACAGGGTGTAAAATTAAAAGCGTCACATTATATCAAAGGGGGTGCTTTAGACCATCATGCTGAAAAACGTTCAACATCAAAATCGGGAAAGAAAAATCAGCTGTTCCATAGAAAACGTCCAATGGCTACTTGAGAAAAATATTATATGGCAAGAGCTGATTTTTTTTTCGCGATTTATGATCTATTCTACAGGTGAAATTGATATCATTAGCATCCTTTTAAACTATGAGTCTACCCATCAAACTGAACAACTTTTACTATGGGAGCAAAGCAATTGGAGCAAAAAAAAATTTGCTGTCTCATACATTTGAGTCGTGTAGGTAGGCAGCGGCGGCGGGTGCAATAGTATGGGACAGCAGATTTTTTTGTTGCTCCGCTGAGTTTTTTTTTTTCGCGATTTATGGTCTATTCTATAACACCCTGTTCATACGTAACGCATTTAATTTTACGTCCTGTAGAAACCAACGATATTTATAAAGGGTGCTAAATTTCCAACAGACGCCTCCATGAAGAAAGCCCCGAAAAAACCTAGGTAGGTATAGGAAATTCGCAAAAAAAAATCGGACTTTCCATACTAAATGCAATCAGCTGATCGAATGTTTGTATGAAAAGTTGAAAAAAAAAATCTCGAATGTCATATAGGTTTCTTAGGGAAAGTTGTTCAGTATCATGGGTAGAATCACCCCTAAAAGTAATGCAATTGTTTACCCTATGTAACACTCAGTTGCAGAAACGCTCATTAACGGTAATCCTCCATTAAAGACACTGTCACTTTTTTTCTTGTTGACGTAGTAAAAGCTATCAAGAGATTTAAAGGAGGATTGGAGGTTATCGTCGGAAGCTAGGGTGTGGCTTCAAAATTTAGATGTTAATTTGTAGCTTAATTTGTTAGATTCAAAGAGGAGGAAATAAAGCCATACGAAATAAATAAATAAAGGAGGATTATCTCGAATTAGCGTATCTGCAACTGACATGACTGACTGACCTGTTTCACCACTTTTGAGTAAGTTCTTGCTAGCTTATCCGACAGATAGTTTGACGTATTTTGTATAAAAATATGTCAAAATATCTGTCGGATAAGCTAACAAGAACTTACTCATAAGTGGTGAAACAGGTCCTGAGAATAGTAAACAAAAGAAAGCAAAACAAAGCAACGTCTAATTAAAAACAAACATAAACACTAAACAAACACCCCTAGCATACTGAGAAATAACCAAGGTTCACATGACCTAGCACCTAGGTTGCCTATACTAAAGCCTATAAATAGAATCCTGCGTGTTAGCACTAGGAAATGCTACGCGGAAGAGCTCTAGTGCATAAATGCAAGGCCTAGGATGTAAGGCATAAGTTGCAAAACGCCATAGATGGCGAAACAATGACCGGGTACTTCCGACTGTTATCTTTCTTTGACAGATCTATTTGTGGTACCGGAAATGCAGGTACATAACAAAGTTAATTGCATGTTTAATCAGTTTAATCAGCTCGGTGGCGCGTTGCGGAGAGGTACGGACTCTCAATCATGAGGTCCGGGTTCGAATCCGCACGGACAGCATGCCACGTACCAATGAGTTTTTTAACTTATGTACGTATTACCAACTGCTCTCAAACGGTGAAGGAAAACATCGTGAGGAAACCTGCATATGCAGAAGAAGAAATTCTGATGCGTATGTGAAGTCTACCAATCCGCATTGGGCACGCGTGGTGGACTAACGCCCAAACACCCTCCTAGAGGGTAGTCCTGTGCCCTGCAGTGGGACGTATATAGGCTGATGATGATAATAAATCAGGGCTTAATCCCTGGAAAATAATACAGGATGTTGGGTAAACAGTTGCATTACTCTAAGGGGTGATTGTACTCATAGTACTGAACAACTTTCCCTAAGAAACCTAAGTATAGGAATTTTTTTTCGACTTTTCATACAAAAGTTCGATCAGCTTTGCATTTTGTATGGAAAGTGCAAAAATTTTTTTGTGAATTTCCTATAGGTTTCTTAGGGAATCATTGGTACAACCACCCCTTAAAGTAATGCAACCGTTTACCCTAATAACCTGTATACAGGGTGTTACTAAAAGGAGGGTGTTTCAGGTCATCAAACTGAACAACTTTTACTATTGAACTAACAGTGATGAAAAAACTGTTATTCCAAACAAAACTGCAATCCAATGTCAAATGTACCTACCCTTTAGGACCTTAGTTTCGACAACAAAAAATCTGTTGTTCCGTACAAAGCTGCAATACCTACCTCGACTCCAATGTACCTATGCAACACCGATTTTTTTGCTCCGATCGGTTTGCTTCCCGTAATGTTTTTGTAAAAGTTGTTCAGTTTGATGGGTAGACTCTTAGTTTATAAGTCAAATTATATCAAACTTCACCCTGTATAAGTAGGTATACTTCTTCTTATCGAGTGGGCTGAAAGGCCTGGTGTCAGAGTTTATTCAAACCGCCTTACGGCCTCTGACGTGGTTTTTATGTAACGACTACTACCACCAGAGATAGTAGCCGGGACCAACAGCTTAACGTGCCATCCGATGCACGGAATCATTTTCCTTTTCAGACAATCAGGTGACTCAGCCTGCAATGTCCTAACCAACTGGGGAAAAACGCACAAAGTGACATTTCACTAGGTGCCCCCCGTGGGAATCGAACCCACGACCTCCGTGTCAAGAGCCTAATGCTCTTAACCATTAGACCACGGATGTAGTTGATGTTTAAGAGAACTGAAGTGGTTGATACAGCTCAGAAAATTAGCACCACGGAGGCAGTAGGTAGGGTCGGTAGTTGTACATTGAACCAGGCAGACACAATGAACCATCAAAATTTCTCCAAAATGCGAGGTTGCCGCTTCGTGCTTATATTACCGAAAGGCACGCGTTTGGACTCGCCCCCCACCCACCAGTTTGCGCGGCGATCGCGCGAAAGGTTGTTGTGTAATGACGGATTACGTGAAAATCTATCAAAAAAGTTAGTATTTTCTGCAGATTTCTTGGATTTTTCATTGTTTATTTGCTATTCATAATATTTCCTTACTTATCACATAGGATTCTGCATGTATTTGACTATCTAATTTGGCATCTTTGACCTTACAATGTCGTGTTCAGTACCGTAAAATTTTTATTTTCGTTTAAAATCTCGTGGTGTCTCTCAATGAACCGCTTCGATGTGGTCCACATTGAACCTGGTTCATTGTGTACCGTTGAGTAACAACTAACAACCTTTAACGTTATATCCTTTATTCCATCATATTATGGGGACCCCATTATAGTACATTAGCGCCACTTCAGTAAAAACAAATTCCTAGCTGAATACGGAAGTACCTAAGTAAAAATTTTTTTTTTTAATAATGCCCTAGTGTCTATATGACTAATACAAATGTAAAATATATAAAATAATAATAGAAGAGTAATTATTAAGAATGTATCTAATGTTGATTTAATTTCACTATTTTTTATTTTTGAAGAGATACTATGATTAAAAATGTGGTGTGATTATTCAAAGAAGAGTAATGATAAAGAATATCTCTAATGTTGATTTAGTTTTACAATTTTGAATTTTTTTGAAGAGATAGGTACCTATTATAGGTAGGTAATTAATACTGTGCTGTGATTATTAATAGAAGAGTAAATATTAATAATATATCTAATTTCGAGTTAATTTCACAATTTTTTACTTTGTTTAAGAGGTACTATAAGTAAACGGTGCTTTAATAATTTTTTAATATTTTTGCATACATACATACATATTCTCACGCCTGTCTCCCACTGGGGTAGGCAGAAACAACGGAACGCCACTTTCTACGATCCTGACAAACCTCCCTAGCTTCCTCCACATTCATTAGTCCTTTCATGCATGCTCGTCGGTTTCGGGTAGATCTGACCTGACTGACCTGACCTTCTTAAGCACGTCGCCAATTTGGTCCGAATATTTTTGTAAGTGTAATAATAAAACTTAAAATAACAATTATGTTTAATTATTAAATATCATGCACTAACACTGTGAAATCTAACAATAAAGGAACATATATCATCGGGTGGTTCATTGTGGAAAATACCCTGGTTCAATGAGTAACCCTAGGCATGCACATTGAACCAAATATGTTTTTTTGTTTAAACTTTAATTAAGACCAAACTATTAAAAAATCTATAAAAACGTGAATGCAAGCTTAAACCCAGATAAATTCCTTAACTATTAATGAAATACTTAACCGCAAAGGACGAAAAAGTAAAAAGTTACAGCCCTCCAAAATTTACCTGGTTCATTGATGAACAATTCACCCTATACTAGATAAGCGACTTTGCGTATGTCTAAAAAAAATTCTTGTCACTGCAGCTTAGTATGGAACAGTCGATTTTTTTGTTGTTCCGATCGGTTTGCTCCCATATTAAAAGTTGTTCAGATTGATGGGTAGACTCTTAGTCTAAAAGGAATAGAAAAGAATAGAATATAATACTTTATTATCCAGAATATGGTACAAACATAGGTATAATAGTATTAAAATCCAGCATATTCTGCCATTTAAGGCGTGAAAATATTAATATTAAAATTTTACATTCATTTATCTGAGAATAATTTAAAAACGAGTTATAACATTAATACAAGAAAATAAAAAATTGAAAATAATTAAATAGTAATGTCAGATCATATAATACAAGACAACAAAAAATAAAAATTGAAAGGCATTAAATACAATAATTAAATAGTCATGTCAGATTCACAAACACACAATTACAAGTCACAAAAATCTAGTCAAATATTAATAACGCGCAACATTTGGTTCGTTTAAAAAGTCCTGCACTGAGTAATAGGACTTTCCCATGAAGTACATTCGCACCCTCTTTTTAAAAAGATTGAAATTTAATTCCTTGAATTGATCTGGTAAGCAATTGTAAATTCTGATAGCCATACAGTATATGCATTTTGTGAATACACCTGTTTTCTCTGAACGGGTACACACAATTTATATTTGTACTTGTCCCGTCTGTTCCAAACATTAACCTTTTTGACAAATAGATGTGAATGTTTATGAACAAAAATACACATTTCATACAGGTAAAGGCAAGGTAAAGGTAAAATTCTGAGTTTTTTGAACAGCGGTCTACAGGATGCTACATTTCTCCTTGTATATCTGATGATGCGTGCGTCAGTAAATGTTGTTGCTGATTACAGTAAACTTGCACAGATATATTTTATTTACAAGGTGAGGGGGAATTTTGATTCACAACACTAACGAGAATTTTATTAAGGGGCCATAGGTCCAGACGAATGTTTTCTATGAGAAACGCGACTGCCAAGACCTCCGAAAAGTGAGTGCGTGTGCCGTACTTTCGATTAAAAAGAACAAACAAAAGTAATACCTACATTTTATAGATTTTTTTTATGATTTTACTAGATAAGCTAATGGTGAATATGTGAGTTAAATACAAAAAATCGGAAACTATTTATAGTTCTTAGAAAACGAGACAAATGTTAAAATACATGAAAATACCTCATCTTTGTGACGATTTTCTATCGAGTGAAGTAATTCCAATCGTGTATTCAATTTATGATTTCACTAGATAAACTATCCAAGAATACTGAGGTATAACTTTGGTTTCGGTAAATTATTAAAATCTAGTCGTAAAATGAAATATAAAAGATGCCTCCAAGGTACTTCGTCCTACTATTGGGCCTTAAGCGAAGACGCATGATCTTAATCAACCCGTAATAGGTACTCAGAAAAAATGGTTAAGTAATGTTTTTGTAAAATCCATTCATGACAGAAGGTCAAAAAACCGCAGTGTTAGTGTGTCAGGTGTCAGTCACACATACACACGAGAACTTATTGGTGTTTTTTCCTTAAGATAACCTCTGTTTTAAAAGCGTCCATCTTTTTAGACAATCTTTTATAATTTCGTTAATTGTATTCAATTTGCATTTTTTAAAGACTGTCAAAACAAAAACAATTTTTTCAGTGTTTACAAGTCAGAGTACCTACCCATAGTAATTCTTTGTTTTCGTGGATGAACGAGTGCAAGAAAAAACGTTTTCAAAAAAGTGGCTTACGGTTCAAAGTGCAACGCAACACTATGTCTTTGCAACTAAGAGACAGTGCAATAAAATTTAGTGCCCGCTTCGCTCGCTCCATTCCATAATTATGTTGACTATTAGGTATAGCAAACTCGCGCCAATCTGTCGCATGGGAAAACTTACTTCAGTTGCGATGTTGCGATTTATTTAGCGCGATTGCTCTCCTGTCTCGTAAGCTGATGATCTAATAGGTTAACTTATAATACTTACTACATCAATATTTCCGAACACCCCGAAAAAAATCGGCCGAGATCTGTAAAAAGTTGCATATAAGTTGAGTAGGTAGGTTATGTTAAAAAAACAGGTCGTTTATTGGATGGCATTGGTATTGGTATGGGTCAGCGGGTTCATTTCCCGCAATTCGACGACTAAGGCGCCTATTTTCCGTGTGGTGGGAGTGATTACTCTTGCCATTCCAGCTCCTCCAGGAAGCCCACCAGCCTGTTGATGCTGCCAACTGCTTCTGGAAGAGACCCCGGTGATCCGAGGTGTTGTGCCCGATAGTGTGCCGGTGTGCCCGTTGCGTTCTAAAAAAACGTGTGCAGCTGTTTCTTCGTACTCCATGCAGGGTGTGCACAGAGGACTGCTAGTAACACCAATATAATTCTTCTTATCCTGTCGACTTCAAATTTTGAACAAAGTAGCTAAGTAGTACCTTGCCAGAAGTGGGCAACCGATACTGCACCGTCGCTAGCGGTCATGAGATCCTCCTGCGTGCAGGAGAGCGATTTTTGAATCTCATTCAGTGAGCTCAGCAGTTGAAAATGTCAAAATTACTATGAAGATATGCATCTTTCTACTGCTTCTACTCTCAAAAATCATACTTCAGGAGTGCGATTTTTGAGAGTCAAATCAGCAGTAGAAAGATGCGTATCTCCGTAGTAATTTTGACATTTTCAACTGCTGAGCTCAGTGAATGAGATTCAAAAATCGCACTCCTGGTATGTTAGGGCACGCAGGGCACGATGTGAGATGGGCCATCATTTGTGGAGCTTCAACTCACACCAATATTGAAAAGATGGCAATAAAAATACATACCTATTAAAAATCTTGTCATTTAGTAAAACAATTCAATTAATTACGAATTCATATTATAACATTAACATACAATGATAAATGTCTATATTATACAATAATACAACAAGACATCTGACGGGTTTATTTAATTTGGGTGCTAATAAATTACATTAAAATAAATGTCGGCAAAGACTTTGATCGTCAATTTATTTTAAATAATAATACAGGGTGTAACAAAACACCCTAGTAATACACAAGGTGTGCTTCAGAGTGCAGACTGCAGACCATTCACCAGCACAAACTTCGAAATAACAGTGTAATCAAACAAAAAACAGAGCGTCGAGCGAAGCGAGCTCGACTTTTGTCACTCCAGGACTTAAAACTTTCACCACCATTTTGACCACCGTACATAATATGCCTACTTCTAAAAGTCAGCATGCTCGCGGGGCGTGACAGGAAGCCATTCGTAAAATTGGATCGGGCCGCAAGAAATTGCGGTGCGGGCCGCATGTTTGACATGCCTGCTGTAGGCCTACCATGAGTTTTAACTGTACTTTACTACTGTAGATACGTCGCCTATTTTTTGGCAAAAATTAGTTCTCAACCTAACCACTAGGAGCGCTGTACCAAATTCAATACAAAATTGGTGACGTTAAAACTCATGGCCTACCTACAGGGTGTAAAACTGTAAACTTAAATTCATGGCCTACCTGCAGGGTGTAAAACTGTAACCTTAAATTCATGGCCTACCTGCAGGGTGTAAAACTGTAACCTTAAATTCATGGCCTACCACAGACCAGTAAGATGGTCTGTGTGGCCTACCTACAGGGTGTAAAACTGTAAACTTAAATTCATGGCCTACCTACAGGGTGTAAAACTGTAAACTTAAATGGGTTAATATTAAACAGGTTGTTTCAGACCATTCAACTGAACAACTTATATCGTAAGACCAAAAAACTTGCTGTTCCATAGAAAACGTCAATCTTCCAATGAAAAAATCAAACTCGACCCAAATGTACGAAAAAGCTGATTTTTATTCGCGATTTCAATGTTGGTCCAATTTGATGCTTTGAAGCACCCCTTATGTACCTATGTGTCGCATTTAAGTTTACAATAGTTGAAACATTCATGACTTTTAGGTACAAAATACAAATATACACGATACAAAATATTAGAACCTCGCGGGATTCAAACCCGCGACCCTCTGATCAACAGGCAGGTTCACTCCCACACAAACTGAGCTATCTGGTCGTCGAAAAACTCCAAGCAAAGCCGCGTGCAAACACTTGTACAAATTAAATGCTTTTGTAAATAAAACGTTTTCAAGCGTCATAAGCATAAAGGCAATCGATTTTATCTCACACGATTATTGCTTGATATTGGTATAAGTTTAGTTAATTTTTATTTTAAGTTAGGAGAGATTAGCGGGAGCGGTAGCGGTTTTATATTATTCCGGTCTGAGAATTGATAGAGAGATAGACAAACTTTAAGCCGAACCCCGTTTCTGGGTCTTTGCTAAAAGTTCCAAGCTATTCTAAATTCTAAAGACACTTTTAACACGTTCGTGGGCAGTGCAAATCCTGAAATGTCACTGGAAATTCCCATACAAATTCACACGACTGTCTAAACCGTACTGACAATACTCAGCCTAAATGACATCGAAGATTGTGACAGTACGGTTATAGCCATAGTACGGTAATGGCCGTACTGCCACTGCTATTACTGAATAGTATTAACATCAGTGACAGTACGGTTATTGCAGTAGTACGGTAATGGCCGTACTGCCACTGCTATTACTGAATAGTATTAACATCAGTGACAGTACGGTTATTGCAGTAGTACGGTAATGGCCGTACTGCCACTGCTATACTGAATAATATTAACATCAGTGACAGTACGGTTATAGCTGTACGGTATTGGCCGTAATGTCACTGATTTCAATGCATTTACATTAATGTTAGTGACAGTACGGTTGTAGCATAATTAACAAATTACCAAAAGTATCACTATAACAGTATTAGTCTCTAAATAAATCTCTAAATCTATTCAATAAAAGACGTTTAATTATAGTTATTTTTATTGAAAATAAGGACGGTAAAATTATCACGAACTTAAGTATTTTGAGTTTAATGAGTTTACCTTAGATAAATACCTAACCTAGTGAAACGTGGATGTTCTGAGGTTTCAGAATATCTCTGACTTCCCCGGGGAATATAGTCATGAGCATATGCTACGCTAGGCTATGCCTTAGATAGGTGATTGGTCTTTGCAGCGAAATCATCATCCATCATAAAATGGATCTTCTTCAGGACTTCAGCACTAGATCATCTGGACACTGGCGTGATGCTTGTCTTCTCTTTTCTGAATCGAGGCATTTAAAAAGAAAAAATAACATTGAGCACAAGCACAACATAAACCATGATACCATTCTTCCTATGGGTGTCGTACGAGATAGGGATAGATACGAAAGATGAGGTTTCTTATGCGTGATCGAAGAAATTGATTATACCTAATATGTAGGTATTGTATGAATAACCCATTATTCAAAAAATTATCACAACGATTTTTGTTTTAATATCTTACCAAATTTTACTTTGCGATACAAAATAGTTAGGTTGGTACGATATTGCGTTATCAGGTACATATTTTTGTCACAAAAATTTTTGTTACTGCAATTTACTACGTTTTATTACGTTGTCCATGCAAATTTATGAATATAATATGTGTATTATCAATTAAGATTATCATAGGTCACTTTTACTGCGAAAGTAATCCGCATAAACAAGCGCACACGCTCCCTGCGACGATATGCCGTTCATACAAACACGACGGTCAAAACCGTACTGTCAGTGTGTGCACTATTGATTTTGCGAGTGTGAGGCCCCAAAAAAAAGGTTTCTACAACGCTTAATTTTGGCAGTAGTGCAGTGGAATGCCTACACAGAATGGCAGTAGGCGTGGTTTACCCGATAATCGTATGAAAAACAGTCTGTTATGACCGTAGTGTTTTTTAATGGAGCTTGAATACGAACGGTTTATACCGTACTGTCAATTTTCACAATCCATTTTTACGGTAATAGCCGTCACTGCCCACGAACGTGTTAAACATTAATTTAAGTTCCTTTTAACCAAGTTAGTTTCAGGAGAAATTAAGTTATCGTTATCCTAATCTTAGACACCTACGCCCATGGGAAGAAATCCTGCAACCCATACGGCTAATATCATGCTAATATTCATTAAAGGCTTCCGCACATTGCAGCGATATTATCGAGCGATTTTATCGAGCGATATTATCGACAGCGATATCGCGACACCTTACACACTGCAGCGATTCCGCGATTCGCGTTACGCATGCGCCCGTAGTAGAAAGAGATTGCGTCAGGTTGCGATAATATCGCGGCAGTGTGTGGGATCGAGCGCGTCCCCATACAAAATGTACTGAGAACAATTATCGCAAAATCGCAGCGATAATATCGCTCGATAATATCGCTGCAATGAGCGGAGGCCTTTATGGCTTGGCTTGATTTTGAGCGTTTTTTTTCCAATGATATTAATGTTTCTACCGTATTTTTTTACTGTCATTATTTACGGATCCCGCATCCGGGATGTCGGCTTATATTTTTATGCTTTGTATTGCGTTCGTATCACATGGAATATGCAGCCAGCCAGTACACAGACTATTTTATAGGTGGCAATAGTTAAACATTCCGCTGCAATAGTAAGTTTAAGACTATCGCTTCGCTCCCGCTCATCCCTTGGGCCGTTGTTTAAGCCTTAACTTTAAGAGGTAAGTATACGAGTATGTGTCGAGATCTTGACCTTATTATATTTCGGCATTGAAAGTATCGCGAATGGTTATCGTGAGTGACATGTCAGGTCTTTAGGGTTCCGCAAGGTGTTGGTGTCAAACGGTTTTTATTGGAGTCGAACGCGAAGTGATCTAAGGGCAGTGTGGCTCCTGCATCATCATCATCATTAAGCTATACATTTACACCCTGTATATGTATTATAGGCTAATGATGATGAATAGCTAAGGGAGAGGCCTCCACAGACTGAAACGGTGAACACAGACCATCAAACTGAACAACTTTCACTATAGAGCCTACCTCAGGAAAAAAATCTGCTGTTTCATACCTACAAAACTGATGTACCTATGTCCGACTCATATAAATGGGACAGCTGATTTTTTTCTCGTTTCTTGAGGTAGGCTCCATAGTGAAAGTTGTACAGTTTGGGCTGTCCCTTACACCCTGTAGATATGTCCCACTGCAGGGCACAGGCCTACCCTCAGGGGGAGGGTGTATGGGCGTTAGTCCACCACGCGTGCCCAATGCGGTTTGGTAGACTTCACGTAGACATCGGAATTTCTTCTTCAGCGTATTCAGGTTTCCTCACGATGTTTTCCATCACCGTTTGAGAGCAGTCGGTATTACGTTAGTTAGTTATAGCCTGTAGAATCCCACTGCAGGGCAAAGGCCTCCTCTCACGAATAAGGGTGAGAGGGAGTGGGCCATACTCCACCACGCGGGCCCAGTGCGTGTTGGTGGAGGCAAGTTAGTGGTCACCTTGCTGTCAGAGAATTTTCAAGCCGCCAATAGGCCTCTGACTTGGCTTAACGAATAGTTACAACGCCATCTGACGGAACTATCCGAGACCAACTGCTTAACGTGCCTTCCGAAGCACGGAAACGCTCATACGGATTACGTACATAAGTTATAAAAAATCATTGGCATGTCGTCCGTGCGGATTCGAACCCGGTACCACATGATTGAGTGTCCATACCTCTTCCAACTTCAAGTACCTACCTGCAAGGAAAATTATTTCTTTTCTTGGGTTTCGTCACACCCTGGACACTTCGCTGACACAAACACTTTGACACGTTTGACTTCATACAAATCGGCTCGCGCTGACAAGAAGAGGTAAGCACGTGAGATACTGAGTGAGTGGCCAGTGACTACATCATTTGCCTATTGTCGACTGTCGTCTTCAAACTTTTCTCTCATTGTTGGAACACCCAAATTCTTCCCGTGGGTTTCTTACGAGACGACTAAGAGATTAAAGGTGTCTTATCCAGTATTAATGTGGGAAAAGGCCATCTCTCACCACTTGACACCTCATTCTATGCTGAAACATAGTCATAGTCATAATAGTTTATGGCTTCTTGTCGTCAAACATAAATTGCTAAATGTGAGCATTGATACAACTATTATTATTCAACAGAAAATTTATAGTTATATCTGAACACCCCGAAGGGGAAGGGATGGTCGTAAGTTTTTGGAACCTGTGGTGTGTATCAATTTTAATATATTTATATTAACTTTAATATAAGTATTTATATTTTATATGGAATAGAAAAGCGTGTTTAAAACTAACTATGCAAACAATAAATCATTTTTTTTTAAGACAAATGGTACTATAATTATACATTTTTATCAGTTAGAATGTTTTAGGATTTTTGTTTTCTTATTGTTACTTATAAGATAAGATAAATATTCAAACAGCAGCAAGCAGCAGCAGCAGCAGTATTCGGTAAGCAGTGGTGGTCCAGTGGCGAGTAACCTTGCCTGCCGTGTAGGAGGCGATGCACACTGGGGCAAGAAAGCAAAACTGGTGGCAGAAAATACCCAAGTATTTTTATGTTTTCTTTGCTTCATATTTGTTAGTTGATATGTTTTCTCATGTAAATAAAATACATTTTAGATGTTTTTATACAAATTATATTGAAAAAAATCTTGTACTTAAATATTCTTTTTTTTTTAAACTTTGTAATCACACCCTAAAATAATAAATATGTAACAAAATTTTATTAATCGGCATCACTAGAATCCGCATCTGCATGTTGAGTAAAAACTCGGAATTTATCAAGCTCTTTTCTTTTAATCAATATCGTGTCGGAACTCGTTTCTGAAATCAAATTGAATTATAAATGTATGTTCCTAAATTAAAAAGTAAATAGTTAAGTACATGTGCCAAGTGCAGGGGAAAACGGCCAAAGCGGTTTCGGTGTAAAAAATAAATATGAATAAAATAAATAGAATCCAAACTAGAAAATTGCTTACGACCCTTAAAGCCTTTTTTACTAGAAAAGGCAGAATATGGGCAACAAATTCTCTTGATCCTATGTTAAGCAATAAACAAGCTTTGTAAAAATGTAAAAACCACAGCTTGGACAGCCTTGGAACATAACTAAAAGTCTTAACATTTCTGTGCATTGAGTAAATATTTAAGACTTTCAGTGTAGACACCGTTTTAACATTATTAAAAACACTCTTTTAGTAATAAAAAACTTATAAAATATGCCCACATACCTGAACTTGAAGATGCAATCAAAGAATAAAATTTTATTCCATAAATGCTGACGCACAACAACTTTTAAATTTTTAAAAAACATACTTACGTAGTTTCGCGCGGGCAAACTCGCTACAACTAAGCGTAACTTTGAAGTGCGGGTTGGGAAATAAGGTGGAAAACGACATTGTTTTATAACGCGTAAAGTAGTGCACTATCGTTTCAATATATAGCACTAGAGTTATTATCATTTTTAAATTTTGATTTTCTGCCACCAGTTTTGCTTTCTTGCCCCAATGTGCGATGGTTCGATCCCCGTCCAAGCCGACTCGTACCAATGAGTTTTTCGGAATTTATGTACGATTTGTTACACCACTGGCTTTTCGGTGAAGGAAAACATCGTGAGGAAACCTGCATGCTTCAATTTAGAGGCGTGTATTGTACCCACTGTCCATTATAAGTGGCGACGGGCTCATCCCCCGTCACACTGGACAGAGTTTCGGTACTATTGGTGAAACGTGGATGTTCTGAGGTTTCAGAATATCTCTGACTACCCCCTCGGGGAATATAGTCGTGAGCATATGCTAAATATTCAAAGGTTTACGGTTCAAAATGTTAAAAAGAAATGGTTATAATTATTTTAACGCCATTTCAGTGGCGAGTAACCTTGCCTGCCGTGCAGGAGGCGATGGTTCGATCCCCGTCCAAGCCGACTCGTACCAATGAGTTTTTCGGAATTTATGTACGATTTGTTACACCACTGGCTTTTCGGTGAAGGAAAACATCGTGAGGAAACCTGCATGCTTCAATTTCGAGGCGTGTATTGTACCCACTGTCCATTATAAGTGGCGACGGGCTCACCCCCCGTCACACTGGACAGAGTTTCGGTAGGTACTACAGGTGAAACGTGGATTTTCTGAGGTTTCAGAATATCTCTGACTACCCCCTTGGGGAATATAGTCGTCAGCATATGCTGTATGATGTTAATGATTATTAAAATAGTATGATAAAATAATATTAATGTTCTCATGTAACATCAATAAGTATAATGAACCTATCTACACATAAACACTATAAATATATGTCCATACGTTTAATTGATAAATGAGTAACATTTGACCTTATTTCCTTCCGATCTTGGCATTGGAGTACATCGCAAAAGGCAATGTTACTCTTACAAACTTTAATTTTCCTTCTACCAACAACATTCACATCCTTATCTCAAAGGTTTACGGTTCAAAATGTTAAAAACAAATTGTTGTAATAAGTTTGTTAATAGTTACTTTCCGTAAGTGATATGTTGGACATATACAATGAATGTTGTTTATGTATTTATGTAAGGTTGACGACTATGTAATGAGCAAGGACAAATTTTAAATTAAAAAAAAATCTAATGGATTATAATGATAGATGAAAGCAGTGATAGATAGAATGTCGGCCATGGGAGGGAAGACGGTTAGTGGGCAGGAGTGCGATTTTTGAATCTCATTCGGTGAGCTCAGTAGTTGAAAATGTCTAAACAAAAAAAAATGTCAATGTCAATGTCTAAATTTCTGTCTTGTCTATGTCTGTATAATGTCTGTCTGTCTAATTACTATGGAAATATGCATCTTTCTACTGCTGATTTGACTTTAGAAAATCATACTACAGGAGAGCGATTTGTGAGAGTCAAATCCGCAGTAGAAAGATGCTTAGCTCCATAGTAATTTTGACCTTTTCAACTGCTGAGTTCGACGTATGACATTAAAAAATCGCACTCCTGCAGCCAGATGGTCGGAAATAGTCGGAATCATGAAGTCAGTCGGTCGGTCGGATGTCCTCCGACCATCTGGCTGCTGGTCTGCCTAATGATATCTATTGGCGAGTGCGTCACGTGATCATTTTTGCGCTCCCGGAAGGACTCAGTTTATCTATAACGTATTTAGTATCGACTCATGTGCCAGCAGCTCAAACCAGTTGGTCGGAAGGCAATTGTAGAGTAATCGGCAAACAGTGGAAGAGGCTAGCATAAAGACCGTTCTTGATGACGTGAAAATAAAGACGCCGCAGTTAATTATGACAAAAATGCTCTATCTAATCAAGTGGAACAAGAATCCGCTACGATCAGATCTGGAGTTCGATTTTTGAATGTCATACGTCGAACTCAGCAGTAGGAAATGTCAAAATTACTCTGGAGAAATGTTTCTACTGCAGATTTGACTTTCAAAAAGTATACTGACGGCCCGACAGCACAGTCTGTAGTGAACCTGCCTGCTGTGCCGGGGGTCGCGGGTTCGAATCCCGTAAGGAACAAATATTTGTATGACGAATATGAATATTTGTACCCGAGTCATGGATGTTTGTATCTATATATGTATTCTATATCGTTGTCTAGTTATCATAATACAAGTCCAGGCTAGATTCTGGAACTTTAAATGTGACTAGATAATTTGTGTGACACTGTCCAAGATATTTATTTAATTTATTTATATTTATACTTCAGGAGTGCGATTTTTGAAAGTCAAATCAGCAGTAGAAAGATGCGTATCTCCACAGTAATTTTGACATTTTCAACTGCTGAGCTCTGCGAATAAGATTCAAAAATCGCACTCCTGATCAGATAGACTAACTCTAATAGCGACACGGTAACGGTGGAGGCATCAAAGGTGTTGAAGATGACTAAAAGCCTGTTACGACCTCGATTTCCATCTGGGTTTGTGCTATTCTGGGGTGTTTTGGTGTTTCTCCATCACGCGTGCCCAATGTGGATTGGTAGACTTCACATACGTACCGGAATTTCTTCTTCAGCGTATGAAGGTTTCCTTACGACCTATTATATCTCATAATGTTGTCTATACCAAGTCCGAATTGACGACGCTCCCTTCACTTGCTTCGTTTCACGTCCTGCCTGCCTTGTTTGAGGATACAGCAGCCTGATAGAGGTGACTATAGGGTCCTTTTTAATATGTTGACACTTTTTTAAGGGGATGATCAGACCATCAAACTGAACAACTTTCTCTATGGCACCAACATCGAAATCGTGAAAAAAAATCTGCCGGTCCATACAGAACTGCAAACCTACTCATACTCAAGCCAAATGTATGGGACAGTGGATTTCTTTTTCGCGATTTCGATGTTGGTCCCATGAAGAAAGTTGTTCAGTTTGACGGTCTGATCATCCCCTTAAAAAAGTGTCAGCATATTAAGTTGGACCCTGTATACAAGGTGTTACAAAAATACAAATAAACCTTTAAGGGGGTGGTGTAGACCATCAAACTGAACAACTTTTACTATGGGACAAATATCGAAATCGTGAAAAAAATAATGATGTTCCATACTCTACAAATCGACTAGAGCTAAAATATGTATGGTATATCAAATTATTTTTTTCGCGATTTAGATGTTGGTCCCATAGAGAAAATTGTTCAGTTTTTAGTTTGACGGTCTAAACAACCCCCTTAAGAGTTTTTAATATTTATTGTTACTTATGAAACACCCTGTATAGGAATTATGGGCACATTATACTATAAATAGTAACACCCGCTCTATCAACAAAAATAAACGCTTTCACGGCATTTTGTCATAAATTTTTTATCCAGAAAACAAAACGAGGTAGGTACACGCTAGGTAATTCTTCAGCTACTCATCAAATGTGACGCCGCGAGTGAAGTCACAAGCAATTATATTAAATATAAAATACAGTAATAACCTCGTTTAAATATCATTAAAACACTTAGCTATTAGAGATATTAAATAAACCATACACTGTAATAGAAACACATGTTTTAGCACGACCTATTCTCGACCTATGCGACCTAGAATTATTCTAGTCATAGTGCATTAGGTACATTGCAGGAAGGAACCTTGTATGAACCATTATCGCTACGGGGTGTCAACTAAAAGGATAATAATACAACATAGGCTATGTCAACAATAATCATACATAAACAAGTGAAGGAAAACATCGTGAGGAAACCTGGATACGCTGAGGAAGAAATTCTGATACCTACGTATTTTTCACCAATCAATTAGGTGGAAACGGTTGTGGTGTGGTAACACGTGGTGGACTATTGCCCATTTACCTTCACCATGAGGGTAATAAGTATGTGCCCAATAGTGGGAAGATTGAGGTCGATCAATGGGCTATGGAGAGAGCTATATCAGGAATGAAGTGATACGTCAGGAGAACTAAAGTGGTTGACAGAGTGGAGACCACGAACTGGATAGCGTAGTGTGGGACGCCCTGATAGCAAATGACGTTCCTGAGCGACAGAAAAGGATATTAGTGCGTGAAAAAATGCGATTCGGTGGTGCCAGATGAGGCTGCTATTCGACCAGAGATGTGCGAGGTAGCGAGGCGGTGAGCGAGGAAAAAATCGGTCAATGAGAGTACTTCAATTTCCCAATGACGTGATCGAGCGAGTGCGCTATTGCCGGATTGTTTCCTCGCTCACCGCCTCGCTACATCGCACATCTCTGGTGGAAACGCAGCCAGCAAGAAGGTGGCATGGCACCAGAGATGTTGACGATCTTTACGACACCCGTCTGGGTCGGTGCTATTCGAAGTCGGACACCACTCCACAAACATTGCTTTTGAATAAGTACACTTCGGACACTAAAAAGTGTTCACTAATCTGAGCTTGGGGGGTCCTTCTTACTATGCTGACACTTTTTTAAGGGGATAATCTGACCATCAAATTGAACAACTTTCTCTATGGCACCATCATCGTCAACAGGATGTTGACGAACTCTTACGACACCCGTCTAGGTCGGTGCTATTCGAAGTCGAACACCACTTCACAATCATTGCTTTTGAATACACTTCGGACACTAAAAAGTGTTCATTAACTCGCCTTTCTCAATACGAATGTAACAGGGAAGTTATTAAATCTAACGTAACAAATTGTTAGTACACTATTTGTGTCGAAGATTGCGCGTTTCTAGATCTTTTATAGATTTAAGTAAATGTTATAAAAGTATGAGATAAAGTGCATTGATAAGATAATCGAGATAAACGGGCCACTTTTGTACAGTCAAAAGTGGCTAGCCGCAGTTACGTACGTCCAGGAGTGCGATTTTTGTATCTCATTCTGCAGTTGATAATGTCGAAATTTCTATGGAGATATGCATCTTCCTACTGCGGATTTGACTTCCAAAAATCATAATTCAGGAGTGCGATTTTTTAAAGTCAAATAAGCAGTAGAAAGATGCATATGAGAACGCTTTTGTATGAGATTTAAAAACCGTTCAAACTTACCGAATGACATTCAAAAATCGCACCCCAGGAGTGCGATTTTTGAAACTCATTCGGTGAGCTCAGCAGTTGAAAATGTCAAAATTACTATGGAGATTCGCATCTTTCTACTGCTGATTTGACTTTCAAAAATCGCACTCCAGTAAAATAATTCCGATCTTCAATCTTCGTTTGTGCAGAGCAGACCCGAGTCTCCGTCAAAACCAGAATTCATTAAATATCAAAGGGTGCAAACTAGGGTGCAAAGCTAGAACGTCGTTCTAGGTGCAAAGTCTTTGCGCTTTTTTTTACGCCTGAATACCCGATAGCGCGATTTTAATAAAGTGTTGCGCCATCTATTGACAAGTTTGTTTGTTTGTTTATTCGCGCATCACGCAAAAACTACTGAACCGATTTTGATGAAACTTTTTTTGTTTGATAGCTTATGATCTGACTTAAAATCTGGTATATAATTTATGCGGACGAAGTTGCGGGTTAACTCTAGTAGTTTATAAAATGATGCTACTGACATCAATTTCACCCTGTAAATCTCTGCATTAGTATCAAAAGTGAAATTCTCAAGTCTTTCTTTATCGTGTTCCCAGGAAGTGTATTTTGCACTTCCTGGGAACTAAACCGCCAAAGAAATGTTAATAAAACAAAAACGTTTATCTATTTAGTATTCGCGGCGAGAAGGAAGGTCATGCGGCAAGATCTAGGTCGTTCTGTCAAAACAAACGAGTCGTAATGCGTCGGTTTATATCCTTGGTACGGGGGAATATTCCGTAGAATGTAGATAATATTCGCGAATTATGATTTTAATTCGATTATTGCATAAGTACCTACCTATATTCTAGGTGTAAAACGGACAGACCGAATCCGGAACACAGCACTGCGCTTCAAAACTCAAATAGCAGACTTGTTAGGGGAAAATCTGCAAAACTAAAGTGGAAATGTTTGCGGAATGCACACCGAGCGGTGGGCATCAATCGTTATGCAATGGGTGCCTCACGACGGGAGCCGAGGTCGAAGCAGACCCCGGAAAAGGTGGCGAGACGAGCTGGATGCCTATACTGCAATGAGTGGCGGGATGTAGCACCTAACCATAGCGTAAATACTATAATGTACTTTGATTGAACAGAAAGACGTGGAAGAGTTTAAGGGAACCTTTGCCCAGCAGTGGGACAAAACAGGTTAAAAAAATTCATATGTGTGCAGAAACAGGGTGTTAGGGTCAAAAGTTTCATTTTTTAGGTTGTATCCATGATACAGAATTACAGAACAATTTTCTTTAAGAAACCTATACAGGATGGATTTTTGAGACGGGGCAGTAAGGGCAGGTACCTTAACCGTTGTAGCTACAGCGAAACGTTCTTAGGAGACTATCCTTAACTTTTTGAAAAATTTCGAACTGCATTCACAGATTTCGAAAAAAATGTACAGTCAGCAAGAAAATTGACAATTTACACAAAAACTTTTTTTGATGCCAATCGATCCTGTTTCTTATAAGGATCAATAGACTCTATGGGACCAACCGAGGTTTGAGTACTAGAAATGTCAGAAATCGCAAAAAACGTTTCCCATACATTTGGTAGGAAATGAGACTCCAAATTTACTTTTATACATAACAAAACTTTTTTATTATGGATAGACTGGCCGCTAAAAAGAAGTTTGTTCGAAAATAAACAAAAAGGATCAAAATATTAATAATATTAGAAAATCTTCAAAACGTGTTGTAAATTGTATGATTTTAAAAATACATTTCTTTCTAATACGGTTTCAGTATGTTTTTATTATCAAAGTCTTCTTAGCGGCAAATCTGTCCTTAATAAAAAGTTTTGTTATGTATAAAAGTAAATTTGGAGTCTCATTTCCTACCAAATGTATGGGAAACGTTTTTTGCGATTTCTGACATTTCTAGTACTCAAACCTCGGTTGGTCCCATAGAGTCTATTGATCCTTATAAGAAACAGGATCGATTGGCATCAAAAAAAGTTTTTGTGTAAATTGTCAATTTTCTTGCTGACTGTACATTTTTTTCGAAATCTGTGAATGCAGTTCGAAATTTTTCAAAAAGTTATGGATAGTCTCCTAAGAACGTTTCGCTGTAGCTACAACGGTTAAGGTACCTGCCCTTACTGCCCCGTCTCAAAAATCCACCCTGTATACAGGGTGTTTCATAAGTAAGAATAAATTTTTAAAACTCTTAAGGGGGTTGTTTAGACCGTCAAACTGAACAACTTTCTCTATGGGACCAACATCGAAATAAAAAAAAAAAAATTTTGATATCCCATACATATTTTAGCTCTAGTCGATTTGTAGAGTATGGAACATCAATTTTTTTTTCGTGATTTCGATATTGGTCCCATAGTGAAAGTTGTTCAGTTTGATGGTCTACACCACCCCTTTAAAGGTTTATTTGTATTTTTGTAACACCTTGTATAATTTAAAAAAAAAAACAGGAACGTTTGATCAGCAGATTACATTTTTGGGAAAGTTAATTTTTTTTTTGCGATGTTCCTATAGGTTTTTAGGGAAAGTTGTTCAGCCCCTTAAAGTACCCTAACATCCTGTATATTCTACAGAGGTCGTAGGGGTGCAGTGCACTAACATAGGATATTTCGAAAATAAGCCCCTAAACGGGGTGTTCAGTTGAAGTCCGAAGACGCGATTTCGAAGTTGGCTCCATATAGTGAAAGTTTTTCAGTTTGATAGATATTTACCTTGTACTTAAGTATAGTTAATAATAAACGATATTTTGTGTACCTACTTAAATTAAAAAAAAGTTACCTACTTAATCTGGATGGATTCTACCCGGAGTGCGATTTTTGAACATCATTCGATCAACTCGGCACGGCAGCAAGAAAGATGCGTACCTAATCGCAATAGTAATGAGTCCAGAGTAGTCCAGACCTATCAAAGATTGTGTTCATATCATAATAATCATGCATTCAGACATCGGTTTTATTTCCTTCCTATCATGAAATCGTAAAATAAGTGGTTTTGAGAAGACCGTGTTTGGAGACAAAAAATCTAAAACAAAAAGTAAAATACAAAAGATATGCCCCGGGTGAGGATCGAACTCACGACCTTAAGATTATGAGACTTACGCGCTGCCTACTGCGCTACCGAGGCTTCTGACGTGGCAGCTAAATTTGGCGAACACTTGCGGTTCCGCCGCCATCTTGGATTCCCACAAGGTTACCAAGATAACAAAATGTAGGCAAATTGGCTTAAAATATATGCAAATTCTAGCTATTTAGCATTGTAATTGTGATCTGATGCGTTGGTAATCGTTATTGTAACAAAATTAGAGCAGCTTCATTAGTTTTTCCATAAAAGACGTGTTTTGTTTGGAAAAAATCGATCCTTTTTACCCGACTGCGACAGAAGGAGGGTTATGTTTTTCGAGCGTGTGTATGTATGTATGTATGTATGTATGTATGTATGTATGTTTGTATGTCTATTTCTTTGGCACGCCCTACAGCTTAAACGGCTTGATGGATTTTAACGTACGAGGTGTCCTTAGAACCGTAAAAATCGTGAGAGTGTCATAGGATACATTATTTAAATATGGCGTCTGCGAATTAAAAAAGAGAGGGGGGAGAATCAAATTTTTTTCGTAAAAAATTACAACATGGGTATCAAATGAAAGCTGGTGAAGAGCAGATTCCGAATATATATATATTATAGTACTTTTATGCTACCATTTTGACACAAGACTAAAAAGTATGAAATAAAGTAAATTATTAAGAAAAACAAAAAACCCGACTGCATAAAAAACTATTAACTGAAAAGATAAAAACAAGCTCCTTACTCGTAAATCAGCTATAGTAACTTTGTTTGAGCAAATTATTTGAATGTTATTACCTACTTATTAGGTAGGTATTGCAGGCGGGGACAAACCAATAACCAACAAATACTTAGGTCATTTTTCTTTGTCCCCGTTTGCGATACCTACCTAATAAGTAGGTAATAACAATCAAATAATTTGCTCAAACAAAGTTACTATAGCTGATTTACGAGTAAGGAGCTTGTTTTTATCTTTTCAGTTAATAGTTTTTTATGCAGTCGGGTTTTTTTACCCGACTGCGACAGAAGGAGGGTTATGTTTTTCGAGCGTATGTATGTATGTATGCATGTATGTATGTATGTTTGTATGTCTATTTCTTTGGCACGCCCTACAACCTAAACGGCTTGATGGATTTTAACGTATGAGGTGTCGTTAGATTCGTAAAAATCGTGAGAGTGTCATAGGGTACATTATTTAAATATGGCGTCTGCGAATTAAAAAAGAGAGGGGGGAGAATCAATTTTTTTTCGCAAAAAATTACAATATGGGTATCAAATGAAAGCTGGTGAAGAGCAGATTCCAAATATATATATATATATATATATATATTATAGTACTTTTATGCTACAATTTTGACACAAGACTAAAAAGTATGAAATAAACTAAATTATTTAGAAAAACAAAAAACCCGACTGCATAAAAAACTATTAACTGAAAAGATAAAAACAAGCTCCTTAAATCAGCTATAATAACTTTGTTTGAGCAAATTAATACAATTTGAATGTTATTACTTATTAGGTAGGTATTGCAGGCGGGGACAAACCAATAACCAACAAACAGGTCATTTTTCTTTGTCCCCGTTTGCGATACCTACCTAATAAGTAATAACATTCAAATTGTATTAATTTGCTCAAACAAAGTTATTATAGCTGATTTAAGGAGCTTGTTTTTATCTTTTCAGTTAATAGTTTTTTTACATTACTATACAGGCTGTAAGGAAAAGTATCATTGACCTTTAAAGCTTTGATAAAGTTATATGTCAAGATTGACAGTCGAAGATACGAAAGCGTCAATAAAAATTGGAACCAGTACTGGCTCCTAAACCCTATGCATATACACGCACACATACAAAATTTGTATGGCGCCTCACGCACACCAACCTGTGAAACTTGGCCCCTTTTGTTTTATACGGTAAAACAGTGAGGCTCATTCTAGACTCATATACTTTTTCTATGCTTTAAAGTTTAAACCACATAGGTACCTACTATACCCATAAAACTGAACAACTTTTACTATGGGAGCAAACCTGTCAGCGCAAAAAAAAGTCAGCCGTTCCATACTAAACTGCAATACCTAATCGACTAAAATGTATGAGACAGCTGATTGGAAGTAAGGAAAAGTATCATTAACTTTTAAACCACATCAAACTGAACAACTTTTACTATGGTGCACCCATAGTCCAACCAGTCACAGAACATACGTTTCATACGGTTGAGTCTAGTAGGTAGTTATTGCAGTTTAGCTGATTTTGTTGTTGTTCTGACAGTATTTCTCCTATAGTAAAATTTGTTCAGTTTGATGGGTAGAGTATGTGGTTTAAAGGTTAATGATACTTTTCCTTACTCCCAGTATTGTGCAGGTACATAACACCCTACATACAAAGGTATCAGGTATCACCGCAGAACGAATGGTTTCCAGTGTCCATGACATGGTTCGATATTTTGGATGACATTTCCCTGACCCGTAAGAAACTTGCCACTACGGGTGAAGCCGTAGTATGATGTAACCTAGTTCGTACAGCCTAATTATGTCAGATTATGTCGACGAAAAATACCTATAGGTATTCTATTCTTGCTTTAGCCATAATTTTTTAAATGGTTTTAATTGGGTGTGAATTATCTGCTTTCGATGTCGCGTGGCCAGAGCTTGCCCATGGAGCCACAGTAACATCTAGAAAAAAATAAAAAAATCTGCTGTCCCATACATTTTAGTTGAGTCGGTAGTCGGTCGGTACCGAATTAGAATCTTTACATATAATAAGTAGGTACGAACTATATTTAGTTTTCGAGATGATAATGGAAATAGATTGTAGGTAATTAAAAAAAATTCAGGGTGTAATGGACAGGACAGCCCTCCGAATACTGAAACGGTGAATCAGATCAAAACAGAACACTTTTACTTACTATGGAGCCTACCAAAGGAAACATGAAAAATAAGTCCTGTTTCGTAATTATTTGACTCCGAAAGCCCTCCGAATACTGAAACGGTGAACTCAGATCAAAACAGAACACTTTTACTTACTATGGAACACTTTTACTTACTATGGAGCCTACCAAAGGAAACATGGAAAAAAGTCCTGTTTCGTAATTATTTGACTCCGACAGCCCTCCGAATACTGAAACGGTGAACTCAGATCAAAACAGAACACTTTTACTTACTATGGAACACTTTTACTTACTATGGAGCCTACCAAAGGAAACATGGAAAAAAAGTCCTGTTTCGTAATTATTTGACTCCGACAGCCCTCCGAATACTGAAACGGTGAACTCAGATCAAAACAGAACACTTTTACTTACTATGGAACAGTTATACTTACTATGGAAGGCCAAAGGAAACATGGAAAAAAATCAATTTTCGTAATTATTTGACTCGGGTAGTACTAGGTACAGCAGTTTTTTTATGAAACAACTGATTTTTTTCACGTCAATTGGCTGTCACGAAATTAAAATACCTAGCCATTGCATTAGATAACCATCTAAGATATTTTCAGAGTGTTTGAATAGAGAAAACGAATCGCTTCGTCTCGGTCGCACGTAATTTTGTAACATTTTGAATTACCGACATTTAAATTGGTTTAGTACCTATGTATTATGTTTTTCTTTTGGTTACTTTCTCAACTAAATTGCTTATTTGATTAGTTTTATTCAGGAAGCTGGCATAGGTATTGTCTAGTTTTATTGAAAAAATAAAATAAAAAAGCCTTTATGTATGCTGAAAGATTTCTTTTGTCGTATCCACAAGGTGTAGTTAATTGAAATGAGTCAACAAATTTTCAGGAGTGGTTCAGACCTTAGATCAAAATAAAATTAATGGATAGGCCTAAAGCGCGGTAAGCTGAATCAAACTACTGGTGCACTTGGTCCATACAAACTAGCGCCATTATCTGTCAAGTCTAGGGCACTTGCATACAAATTTAAAGTAAACCTATCATTTGTTTTGCCTCATTTTTCTGGTTATCCATTAATTTTATTTTGATCTAAGGTTCAGACCACCAAACTCAATAACTTTCGCTATGGAGCCAAGAACGAAATCGCGAAAACAAAAATCTGCTGTTCCATACAATTTATTGGTTTTCATTACTGTATCATGTTTTGCTCCACAAGAGGGCACATCTGAGTGACTTCGTCACGGGCGTTCGAGTAGCGGGTGTCATTTGCAGCAGATCTTTTTCCGCGATTTCAGTGTTGGTCCCATTGTGAAAGTTGTTCAGTTTGTGCGGTCTGAAGCACCCCTAATGTGATACGCTTTTAAGTTTACACCCTGTATACCAGGTTTTTAAGTCTAATGCTTTTTGCATTCAAAATTTCTTATTCTTTCTTTCTTACATAAGATTAAGAGGATAGGCGAGTACCTACCGTTTATTCTATACAAACTTATTCCCTTGTTTCCTCCCTGAATATAATGATTAATGACTAATAATGACTAATGACACTAGAGAAAAAATTGTTTTACCATACAATCTATGTCCCCATGTTTTGCTTTTTTTGCATTAATAACCCAAGCTGCACAACAATATCTAATAAGAGGATATAGGATAACTACTAGAATTTACTGCCGTTGTCTACCATAAGAGCATATCGTCCATGTAGACATCTCCTAGAGCTCGTATAGACACAGTTACCGAAAAATGGGCAACGTTTATAGTGCAAAACCAGGATAGTCATAAGACAACGAGTTTCGGAGCCAACTCTAAAGAGTAACCTTTACCGGAATACGTTTAAACAGTTTCTAGAGCACAAGTTTAGTGTAGTAGATAGTCTTATGATAATATTAGGATAGTAAAACAGACGTTCTTTAAACCATTTTATAACCGATCGGCTAAAAATTTATAATCACAAGAATCATACAAGAATAAACCGCTTAAAATTATTTTATTTCCTAATGGCGTACGTTTGACACTTATGATATTTATTTCAACATGGCGTTTACATTTTATTAACATTAACATCATATTTATCACGCGTTGGTATTTCGTATAGACAGCGCGAATGAGAGTGCGGATTTAATTGTATCGTGGGAAATATGGAGATGATTGTATAAAACTAAAGCGCTCGCTGTATTATAACATTTAAGCTAAAAGAAATTATTTTTAACATTGTCATAAATCATAATTCATTTTAGTTTTTCATTTAATTTCAACAAAAATTATATTTTTATGATGCTTCCTCATAAAAAGTATCCATTTCAAGTAATTTATTGTTTTTAGTGGTCAAAACAAGTGTTTAAAGCTACATCAAATATGTATAACTCTTTTTAGGTTCCATTTTAATTTTTAAAATGGCGACGCTTTGCGCCTTGAACCGTGACAAGAGTTTTTATCCTAAAGAGAAAGCTATAGAACACAATATGACTTTCACTAGATTAAAATACTATTCACTGACATTTCACTCCGTTAAATAGTAAATTACTCCTATGAAGCTTGTATGGTGGTCTATAAAATGCAATGTTTATATACTGTAATTTCTTGTCATAGTCGTACCAAACGTTTACAAGGCTCTGAGATGTGCAGTGCAAGTGTGAAGGATTCATACAATATTTAAAATTAAACAAGAAAAAAACAGGTAGGTAGAAAAGTTAAAGCCTTTTTATTTATTACTTAAGTATTATGTGAACATGAGCAAAAAATCTTGATAGTAGTCCAAAATAATAATGATTTTTCAATCATATAAGAACATCAGTCATTTTGTTAGAGTTTAAGGAAAATAAAATCACTAAATCCACTAAATCCACTATCACCTTTATGAGGCATGGTCAGCCCTTGTTAGCGATGTTCATTGACTTTGCGATGTCAGACTTAGCATATCCTCATGACAATATTCCCCATGGGTATGTCAGATATAATATTCTGAAAACTCATAACATCCCCGTTTCTATAGTACCTAAACTCTGCCCAGTGTGACGGGTAGTGAGCCAGTGTATGTTAGACTTTATTGTTTGATTTAAATGGGAGTGCTTGGAGGGTTATTACTGATGTAAGTGTCCGATTAAATCGTTCACAAGATCGATAACGTGGGTGTCTATTATGACCCCTAGGCATATTACACTGGCTCACAACCCGCCACACTACCTATTAGGCAATTATTAAGTAAACTTTACGCCCCTAGTGTGGCTGACAGGAAAAAAATTCTCACTGTCCCCGCATGTCCCGCAGGTCAATGTCCCGGGTTATTCCCGTTGTCCCCCAACACTACGCCCCCAGTGAGGGGGTCGGGATGTCGCAAAGAGGGTCCCATACAAAATTAGGACTCAGAAAATTTTCAACAAAACACAATCGCCAAATATAACATTCGGGATCTGGGGGATGACCCCACCCGGGGGGGTGGGGTCACCCTTTTTTTTAGTCCAATTTTTTTTTGATTAGACTAGCTAAACAGTAGCAATTTGGTTCTGGTGGTCGCAAGAAACCTAACATGCTCGTCGCTTCGCTCCTCGCTAACCTAACCGACTGAGTTAGATCGCGCCCCCTTCCCTTTATAAAAACATAATTTATAAAATATCGGTGAATCCTAGCGAAAAAATTGCAAAATTTTTGAATCCTTGGGATACACGGAAACCCACCCTTCCGCATGCAAAAATAAAAAAAAATCATTTTTTTAAATTTTACAAGTCCAGCCCCCATACTAATTTCACCCGAAAGTCGATGGTTCATACAATTTCGATCAAAATTTAAGTCCCAGCTCCATATAAAATTATCATAAACATTTTTTAAGTGTGCGACCCTCTTTGCGGCACCCTAATAGCCGAAGAGCGGACAGTTGGCAACCCTACCTGATCGAGTAACAAGATGCGACCTACCTAGGGTGTAGCACATCAGAAAGGGTTGCCTGGGCGTAACCTGGAGGGTTTTGTACAGTGAGCAAAAAAGTGGTATTTTTTTTTTGGTGTAAATTACCTCATTGAGTAACAAGTTGGCATATAGTACAGTCGATAGAGCTCATCGAGAAGTGCCAAATTATATAGGGTTGCCTCGCCTAGTCCTGGGACTTTCCTGAGTCGGCCTGATTTTATAGTGGCTAAAAATTCAAAAAATTACCTCATCGAGTAACAAAATGAGACTTTGCCATTTAATAGCTCTAGTCGTCCTATTAATTATTAACGTAGGTTGCCGGCCCTAAACCTGGAAATTTTCTTAGTCGGCCGAGTTTTATGTTCGAATTTAAAAACTGATTGATGCAACAACGTCGTGGAAATGTGTCCATGGATGGTTGAGAGATTGGTGGCATATAGTAATCAATTATAGGTATTAATCTGGAGGGACACAAACTTAAAAATTGTGCACCGTTAGCAAAAAATATCCAAAAAGTGGCGACACAGTCAGTATGCAAGCAAACCTATGAAAGGCGTGTAAATACTGTATATTTTATAATAATTGTTACGGTCAGTGTAATAAATCTGGTCAGTCAGTATTAAGAGGAAAAGTACATGAAATTTGAAGAATTGGTATTTCAGAGATCAATTACTGTCGGGGTGTAAGGGGTAAACGCAGTACACTATGGCGACAACCTAACTGCCAACCTCATCTGCTCGTGGTGCACCCTGCCGACTAACCAACGAGGCTCTGGCGACCGACTGTGATTCCAGTATATCCATCCAAAGCAGGCTATACCAAAATCCCTCGACCTATGATGGGCAGCAGCATCACCGGTGCAACTAGTATATCCCTGCGATCACCAACCCGCTATACCAAGCGTGGTGATTATGGCATTTTTACCTCCCAAATATGGAATTTAGTCCCACATGGCCCCGGCCCCTAGTTCCCGGCAGCTCTACTATTCCAGGCTACGGCAGTGGTCTAGCTAACGGTAGGACGGGGGGTGCTAAGAATACCCGGGTTACTAGAGGCTGCCAACATCAACGACATTTATTGGCAACGTTAACGTATAGCGGACGAACACTGATGGAGGACGAAAAGTTCACGAAACTCGAGATAGAACTAAAAAAGATTGAGAGGCATATTCTTGGGTTGTCAGAGGTCCGAAGACAGGGGGAGGATACGATGACCCTAGAATCTGGCCACTTGTTCTACTTCCGAGAAGGCGAAAGGCTGTCCCAGGGTGGCGTAGGATTTCTCGTCAACAAAACCCTCATCCACAATGTAATGGAGATAAAGATAAAGATGCATTTATTTGTACGACATGCGTAGTTTTACAAGCAGGTGTTACAATAATTATTAGGTCCTCCATGTCTTACCTTACGGCTTACAAAATTGATTATTTCAGAGATGCTAATTCGTGTATTAAATTAACTCATTACAATATCATCATCATCATCAGCCTATCATCGTCCACTGCTGGACATAGGCCTCTCCCAAGGCGCGCCACAAAACTTTGTCCTCGGCCTTCCTCATCCAGTCGCTCCCCGCTACTTTTTTTAGGTCGTCTGTCCAGCGGGCAGCAGGGCGTCCCACACTACGCCTACCAGTTTGCGGTCTCCACTCTAGAACTCTGACACCCCATCGGTTGTCAGTTCTTCGGCAGATATGACCAGCCCATTGCCACTTCAGCTTGCTAATTTTCTGAGCTATGTCAGCCACTTTAGTTCTGTGACGAATCACTTCATTTCTGATGTGGTCCCTCAGAGAAACACCGAGCATAGCTCTCTCCATAGCTCGCTGAGCGACCTTGAATTTATGAACTAGCCCTACCGTCAGGGTCCACGTTTCCGCACCATAGGTCATCACTGGCAGAACGCACTGATTGAACCCCTTCGTTTTGAGGCATTGTGGTAGGGCCGAGGAGAATATATGACGTAGTTTCCCGAAAGCAGCCCATCCTAGCTGGATACGCCTAGCCTTGTCGAAGTTGTTTCTACCTAGTCTTATAGTCTGTCCAAGGTAGACATAGTCTTGCACAATTTCTATCGCCGCCTCACCGACGTATACCGCCTCTGGCTCGACATGAGAATTAAGCATGACTTTCGTCTTGTCTAAGTTCATGCCGAGACCGACCCGTCGGGAAGCGGCATTAAGGTCGCTAAGCATCCCACTGAGGTCATGCAGCGATTCCGCCATGATGACAAAGTCGTCGGCAAAACGCAGGTGTGAGATGTACTCGCCGTTCACACATATGCCTCGTCCTTTCCAATTGAGCATCTTGAAGACGTCTTCCATCGCATTAGTGAACAGTTTCGGGGAAATAACATACCCTGTATCACTCCTCTTAGCAGGTGGATCGGCTTCATCTTGTACTTGTACGGACATAGTGGCGGCGTCATACAGACATCTAAGCACCTCAATGTATCGCCAGTCGATCTGGCATCGCTGCAAGGACTCCAGAACAGCCCAAGTCTCGATCGAGTTGAAGGCTTTCTCATAGTCCACAAAGGCTAGACACAAAGGTTGATTATACTCCTCGGTTTTCTGTATAATCTGCCTTACCGTGTGGATGTGGTCTATGGTACTGTAGCCTTTTCGAAACCCGGCCTACTCCGGGGGCTGAAACTCGTCGAATTTTTGAGCGAGACGGTTCGTAATGACCCTCAAGAACAACTTATAGACGTGGCTCAGAAGTGAGATCGGTCTGTAGTTCTTGAGGAGGGTTTTATCTCCTTTCTTGAAGAACAGGACCACAACACTTCCGCTCCACGTCTCCGGTGTTATGCCATTGTGAATGACGGAATTGAAGAGCTTTCCTAGGGCCTTCAGAAGCTCTGTTGTTATTCCGTCTTCACCCGGAGCTTTGTTATTTTTAAGTTGTTTGAGGGCTTTTCTAATCTCGCTCGAGTCAACGACCGGGATATCGTCCGTGTAGTGGCGTACTAGTGGGGCTCTGGGGTCGGTGTTGCGAGCTACAGGCTTTGGGGCGTGTGTTGCATACAAACTTCCATAGAACTTCGAAACTTCAGTGAGGAGGTCCGGCTTAGAGACAACGATCTTCCCATCCGCGGATTTGAGTTTTGACAGGTGGCTTCTCCCGAGCTGCTGAACGAATACTTTCGACCCCCGGTTCTGCTCAATCGCCTCCTCTATGGAGCGCGTGTTGAAGCGTCGGAGGTCGCGCCGTATTAGCTTTTTTATTTTTTTGTTGAGAACCCGATGTTCTGCTGAAGACTCTTGCGCAGATAGAACTTCACGTCTATGCCTCATGAGCTCCAGAGTCTCGCTTGAGAGCTTGGATTCTTTTGCCACACGCTGCGTGCGGAAATGCCTGTAGCCCACTTCACGGAGAGCTTTTACTAGTTGGTTTGTAGCCTCGCCAACGTCCTCGGTGGTTTCCAACGAATCAAATCGATTTTTGAGGTCGAGTTGGAAGCTGTTACTTCCAACGACAGTTTGGTGCAGTGTGGGACGGAGGGTCGATTTCATCAGACGTCTTCTTTCAAGCTTGACATTTATATTCAGAGCACCTCGGACCAGTCGGTGATCACTTCCGGTGTTAAACCTGTTGATCACTCATACATCTCTGAATATGTGCCGTTTATCAGTCATGATGAAATCGATGTCATTTTTCGTCCGGCCGTCAGGGCTTCGCCAGGTCCACCTCCTTTGGGGCTGCTTCTTGAAGAATGAGTTCATCAAGCATAGCCCTTGCCTCTCTAGGAAGCCGACCAGCGTATGCCCTCGCTCATTCCTGGTACAAATACCGTGTGGACCTACCTTCGACTCATCGCCCTTCTGTACTCCCACTTTGGCATTGAAATCCCCCATCACAACCGTGAAATGAGTCTTTGCGGTATCGTTGATAGCTCTAGAGATATCCTCGTATATAGCCAGGCATCCCTACCCATCCGTCATGGGGGCTTTGAGCCTGCCGGCTTTTCTCGCATCGGCGCAAGGGTTTAAATTCTGTCACTTAACGGAGACGAGGCTTGCGTAACCTTTTGCAGCTGATGGATTGACGAGTTGGACGGCTCTCTTCTCGACCGCGTCCGCACACAGAACTCCAGGAGTACAGCGAGCCTGGGACGACGTGGGAGCTAAAGCGGCTATTTACCAACTGATAGGCGCGGCTACTGGCTCAAATTTGCCCAGACTTAGGGCGATATCAAGGGCAGCATCGGGAGCGTGGTTGCAGGCACTCCCTTCACCACATATGGGAACCCTGCTCGACGGCGACTCGCTGCGGGTGGTGGTAGCTCTCCGCCTGGGCTGCGATGTTTGTCAACCACATGAATGCATCTGCGGGTCCACGGTGGAAGCCAATGGCCATCAGGCATTGAGCTGCCGTCGGTGCTCGGGGAGACACCCACGTCACTCAATGACATCGTCCGTAGGGCACTGATTTCGGCCAACATACCGTGCATGTTGGAACTGCGAGGCCTTAGTCGCTCGGATGGGAAAAGTCCTGACGGTTTGGTCTAACGCTGGTGCCATGGCAGAGAGGAATGTGTGCTATGGGACGCCACGTGCGTCAGAACTCTCGCTGCCTCGTATCTCAGCCGCACGGTTCGCTCTGCAAGGGCCCGCGCACGCACGCACGTGGTTTTCTTCTCGGGGCCGCGGGGAGACAGCATCGAGGCGTTGGCCTCCCGACTGTGGTTGCAAAGCGCCGGCCGTTTAGACGGCCGGGTCCTTCGGGTTAGCGCAGAGCGCTTGTTGGCTTCTTTTGTTCTTGCTTCCTGTGCGGTCGGACCCACCAGGTGAGACCCCGTTGGGGGAGGCCTAGTGAGTCGCCTGCTACAGGAAGCGTGTTGTAATTTCCGGGGGAGAGGGTGTCAGTCATGGGGGGGGGAGTCAGTCAGGTGGTGAGGGGGGGCTCGACTGCCTCAGTGACTAAGTCACGAGGCAGGAGCTTCCGATCCGGTGGGCGCGCGTGGTGCGGAGCTATCTCCCGTATGTGCAAACATCCTTATGGCTAGGCGACCGATGAACTCGTCCAGTGTCTCGGTCTTTAGGTCCCTCTGGATAGTGGCGTTTCTTACGAACCGTGGGGCGTCTACAATTGTACGGAGGACCAGCGACTGCTGGGCCCTCAGCCGGACTCGGTTTGTTTCAGCGGCTAGTGCGTACCAAGCTGGGGCGGCGTACGTGAGTTGCGGTCTGATGTACGTCTTGTAGACGCCGATCTTCACGCGCAGAGGGAGCCGGGACGAGAGGACTGGACGAAGTAGGGCGCGAACAGCGCGCACCTGGCCAGTTACCTCCTTTATGTGGTGCAGCATTGTTAGGCGGCGGTCGATGGTCACCCCCAGGTATTTAACTTGGGGGGACCACGCGACATGTTGCCCGTAGAGCTGCAGGGGAGGAGGCAGGAGGGATGAGTGGAGTCCGACGACAATCGCCTGTGTCTTTGCCACGTTGATTCTGAGTCTCCATTTAGCCAGCCAGGCTGGGAGGGCGTCAAGTGTGGTCTGCATCTTTTTTGCTGCGTGGGCTCTGTTTACTGACGACGTGTAATACGCAGCGTCGTCAGCGTATAGGGCAAGCTGGGCTCCGCCCTCCACTGGGATGTCATCTGTGTACCTGGCATAGCATACTGGAGACAAACAGCTACCTTGGGGAACTCCGGCATCAATGGGGCGCTCGTCTGAGGCGGCATCTTCCACTGCCACTTGGAATCTGCGCTCTGCCAAGAAGGAGGCTACGGTCTTAACGACTCGACGTGGAGTCGTAGAGGTGGCCAGCTTGTAGACGAGTCCTGGATGCCAGACACGATCAAAGGCCTTTTCCATGTCGAGGAGCACGGCGACTGTGTATTCCCCCTTATTTGAAGCCACAGTCATGTTATGTAGGACCCTCGACAGTTGGAGCGTCGTGGAGTGTTCGGCTCTGAAGCCAAACTGCTCGTTCCAAGGCGTGATGTGGGGCGTTAGGTGACGCAGCAGCATTTTCTCAAACACCTTGGAGATGGTTGGGAGCAAGGTGATGGGCCGATAGCTTTCAGGTTTCAGGATATTCTTCCCGGGTTTCGGCAGCATGATGACGCAGCCCAGCTTCCACTGCTGTGGGAAGTGGCCCGTCCTCATGATCCCATTGAACAGGCGCGTTATGGTCATGATGGCTCGCTGCGGTAGGTGTCGCAGGGCTTCGTTCGTGATGTTGTCGGGGCCTGGGGCCTTTTTTAGCTTGGTGCGCTTCACCATGCGCTGAACTTAGTTTGGGGAGAAGACGACGGGGTCCTCGTCGGAAGCTATCGGCCTGGCGAAGTAGTCATCCATGTGCCTTTGAATGACTGCTGCGTGGTCGGTGTCGTCGGACGGGTTTGGCTTGAACTGCCGCTCTAGGCTCTCCGCGAAGATCTCGGCGCGGACTTCAGCTCGGTAGCGGAGGGTTCCGTCGCCGGCTAGAAGGGGGCGGGTGGGCTCAGGGTTCCCGGAGAATTGGCGGCCGAGTTTGTGAACGGATGTCCAGTCATCTCCAGCCGACTCGATGGTGCATTGCCAGGATTCGGTTCTCTCTGCTTGTAGAGCGTCCGAAACCTTTGCAGAGATCTTCCGCCAGCTGGTCGACATCCGATGCTGAAGAGACTGGACGGTTAATGAGGTGCTGGGCCACATATCCCCCGAACTCTTCCCAGTCAGTGTGTTTCCTGGGTTTTAAAGGAGGTATCGAAGTCAATGGGTCCGTTAGGATTACGAGCACTGGCTGGTGGTCGGAAATCATGTGGTCCTCCAGCACCTCAATCGTGGGTCTTGCGTGGAGGCCGTGGACGAGGGTCAGGTCGATGGTGTCCGGCATGTAGGCTGCAGAGTATGGGTAGTGTGTCGGGGCCTCCGTGCCCAGTACCTCGTACCCTTTCCTCTCCCCGTCGTCGAAGAAGCGGCGCCCGTTGAAGCAGATTTCGTGTGAGTACCAACCTGTGTGTTTGCAATTGAAGTCTCCGGCGATGATGGTGGGGTGTGGCGAGTCCAGCATGGTGTGAACATCGGCCACCGCCAAGGAGACTTTAGGAGGCTTGTAGAAAGCAAACACACGGTGGGGTCTGCCGTCGAGACACAGTTCCACACCTAAGGCGTAGGCAGACTGCAGCTGCGGGGTCGGTAGAGCTTGATGGACGAGTCTCCTCCTCACCAGGACGGCTAGGCCTCTGTAGGCCTGGCCGGAGGTGTCGGATATCTCGTCCTTCCGGTAAATGTGAAAGTTGGGGCACCTCAGTCTGTCGTTGCTCCTCAGGTGTGTTTCCGAGACGAGCACCACGTCAGCATTTTGCTCCGATGCGAGTGCACGCAGCAGGTTGATCTTGCGGGGGGACAGTCCGTCGGCATTCCAATGAATGATCCTGCAGTTGCTAGCGATCATTGCGGCGTTTGGAGGCTCTGATCCTTGCCAGGATCGATTCGAGGGGGTCAGTGCCGCTGAGCATCAGCAGGACTAACCCGATCAGGAAGTCTGTGAATTCCCGATCGTGTAGCTTGTACAGGTGTGAGTCGTAGTCTATCACCTGCTGCGTGTGCGGTTGGCGCGTTCGCTGCCTTGGCTGCCTTGGTGGTGCATCAGTCTCAGTCTAAGCCTTGGGCGCCTCCTGCTGCGCGGTCTCGTCAGTGGAGGGGAAGGTCTCCTCCTTCCTTCCCTTTTTTTTCTTCTTACTCCCCTTCTTTCTCCCTGGTTCGGCTCGTGCCTGCGCCTGGGTGGGATGGCCTCGCTGCGTGGGCCCGTTTGCGGCCGCCCTTACCTCTAGTTAGGCGCTCGGGTCGGCCTCCTGGGCGGGGGGGGTCCTCTTTATTTTTGTGTTGGACTGGGTTAACGGGACTGTACCGGCCTTCTTGTTCCTGGCCTCCTTCTTGAAGACCGGGCACCGGCGCCGGCAGCCGTCGGCGGCTGACAAAAAGCGGGACATTTACTCGGCTTTTGTGATTTTATGCCGCTGGCCTTCGAGACCATGGGCTGCTGGGGGTCGGAAGCTTTGAGCTTCGTCGTCGACTCCAGGAGAGGGGGAACGATGCTCGCTCCGGGTACTACTTAATGCAAAGGTTGTCCATCGCCATCCATCGCGGAAACGCGAGATTCTCGACGGTCCCTACGTACATATTCCTAAGTGGTAGATACGTGATTTGCCTTTTATTGTTCCATGTCCTTCAGGTCACTCTATACTATCGATTAGTCAAAAAAAAATTAAACATTTTATGCAAATTGAACCTTAAATCCACACACACATTTCCCGTAACTACAAAATTAAGAAAAATTTCCGAAGTAAACTAACATCAGTGGTAGTTCAGTGATTCTACATTGGAACGCAATCCACGCCTGCCGCGTAACTGCAACGCACTATGTTAGTTACGTTGTTTTACGTGAACAACTTTACATGCCTAAGCCAGGCCATGCCATGCAAGTGGTAGATAAGTTTTCTTACGTCGGAAAATAAAAGTACTTTTTATCAATAACTACCATTTAAGGCTTTTTATGTCGGAAATATTTTGTAAATATGATAAGAAAGTTGTATTTATGTTATTAAACTTCTGTAACTTCGTCTGGTTTTGGAAAAAAATATTGATTAGCCAGCTAAATTAACATCTTACAACCATCATGTCAATTCCAAATTTACATATTAGGTGAAAGTTGTTTATGACCAGGAAGCTGGCATACATTTATGACTGTGCGCGTTTGTCATTATTTATAATAATTATAATGTTTTATGCAGAAAATAGTTTAAAAAAATTATGCGATGTAAAAAGGTCTATCAAAACCTCTTTATTTATTTATTTCATTAATTGTAGAAATTAAAACCATTTACCATGAGTTAACTAACGTAGCAATGTTTTTTAAGGCAATATGAACTAGAAAATTGGTTACGCCGATCACATGAGCGCTGATGTTTGTCGTGAAAGAGAGTAACAGTAGCTATAAGTAATATATGGGATGTTCAGATGGGAAGATGAATCCCCCCCATAATAGCCCTCTCCATTGCCGTTTGTGTGACTTTCAGGCTTTTTATGAGGCCAGGAGTGAGCTACTATGTCTCAATTTCGTATGTCAAGTACTTAATATTCTATCCTATTCTGTGTCGTCACTGGCAACACACACTGGTCAATGACTTTCGTTTTGAGACACTGGAGTGTTTGGCCGAGAAGATACTATGCAGTCCATACGTCCTGAACGATGTCCAGCCCAGTTAGATTCGTCTATTGACCTCTACCCGAAGTGGGACCATCCTAACTGGATGGTTTGTCCCTGGTTAACATAATCGTAGTAACTTCGAACTCAGAGTCTACAATCTTTACAGGAGTGGGTAGAACATGGACATTTGACATGATCTTCGTCTTGTCCATGGTAATTTTCAAAACAACTCGTTCGAAGGCTCTGCTAAGGTCATCAAGCATTCTACTGAGGTCCTCCATGCTCACCGTCATAATAACTTTAATTCTTATGACTATCTTTGGCAAACTAAAAGAGACTCAGCCCTTTCCAATCCAAAACCTTGAAAACATCTTCCAGTGCCACGGTGAACAGTTTCAGAGAAATTACGTCTCCATATCTCACACCTCGCTGCGGTAGGATAGGTTTCTATCGGACTGACATAGTGGCAGTAGCATTTGAGCACTTCCAAGTACCAGTAGTCAACTTTTCATCGCTGGACAGACTGCAGCCCATGTCCCATTCAAATCAAAAGCTTTTTCGTAGTCCACGAACGCCAAGCAAAGAGGCAGAGCGTATGTATGTGGTACGCGGTGCTAAAGTTTTTTCGGAACCCAGGTTACTCGGGATGTTGGAATTCGTCAAAATGAGCGAGACACGGTTCGTTTCAACTCTCAAAAACAGCTTATAGACATGACTAAGTAGTGAGATGGGCTTATAGTTCTTCAGTAGGGCATTATCGTCCTTTTTAAATAAGAGAACCATCAAATTTCTGTTCCATGTCTGCGGCGTTTTCCCCTCAGGTATGACGAAGTCAAACAGCTTCTGAAGGGCTTAAGGACCGATTTCAATAGTCACACCCACCACACCAATTACTCGTTTTGAATTAGGTTGGTACTCATATCGTATGGTTTAACAAGTCGCCATATAATATTGTCAGTTTATCAAAATAGTAAAGTCTACTACTAGAGCACGACTAAGAGTCGCGTATGACTCGCCATAACATTTATCGCTCTATTCAATCAAATAAATTTCTGGAAAATAGCTTAACGAGATAAGGCCGCCTTTGATACCCTTCTCGTCTATGTTGTGAATTGTATTTGTCTGTCTCTGACGTGTAAATATAGTACATTAATGATTTTATGTTATCAATATTGTTAAGTCTCAAATTACTTAATAATTAACAACTGATAATAAAGTATGTAATTTCTTAAACCTTTGTAGGTCAACGTTTCACTAGCAGTACCAAAACTCTGTCCAGTGTGACGGGTACACACGAGGTATGAGGGACGGGGTTAAAATTTATTAATAATACTAAAAAAAGTTTACTTTTTTTTGTAACAATACACTTCGCCCTTACCTACAAACCCCGTATCTCCATAATGTTTCCCATGTACAATGATCTATGTGACAGTTAAGATTTTGATCTTTCGTGAGACTACCGCGTAATAATCAATATGTACCACATACGTTATTTGTAATTGGAGCGTTTCCGATGTAGAACTAAGTAAGTGACTAATAACACACTTCCAATGAACTTTTTGAGTTTTTTCTTTATGTTTCATATAGTTTACCGTATATTAAACCTATATTCCAAATTTCGTAACAGTGCTACAAATAGGACGTGAAATACACATGTTTGAAACTTAAAAGTGCTCTCCTGTAAAATTTGACTTTTGCACTTACGGGAATGTACGTAGGGACCGTCGCTTTGTATCCGGTATGACCCGGGGAGGGCTTTTTGACTGATTAAACTTTTTTGTCTGATAGCTGACCTGATATGATCTGACTTAAAATCTGGTATATCATTTATAAATCTCGCTACGAAGACGGGAACCCTCGCCGACGAAGTTGCGGGTAAACGCTCGTATTTTATACACCATAAACTGGCAATTACATGTCGTCCCATATTTGGTATATTCCCATATTTTGTATGTAATGTATAATGTACCATATATGCACATTTTTTATTTCGTAAATAAAAAATTACAGAAGACTGCTCAATTTTTTTAAATATTTTTTATAGGTTCCTTAAACTCAGAAATACAACATTTTTTTTTCCCGCTTAGTTATAAAAGTCCATGCGGTAAGGGGTTAACGCACGAAACATTTTACGTGCTCGTAGTCGTAGTCCTTCCGTCAGTCTCGTCCTCGACGACATTTCGGCTAAAACAATCAAATCTATCAAGTAGGTATGTTCATGATACGAGTAAAAATAAGTTAAATTACATGCTAATAACTTCTGTATCAAACAAACAATTATAATATTTAGTTCTAAAAATAAAACGAATAAGTTCTATCTGCTAGTTAGAAATCAAAATGTATTTGAAAATACATGATAATTATTAGAACTAATAGCTCCTATCTACTAGATAGGTAATAGTAGGTTCTAAATAAACTTGGAATAATCAAATTAATAACTCCTATCTTCTAGATAGGTAATAGTAGGTTCTAACCATAGACGTAGGTACATTGATATCGTTGGTTCTAACTGTTCTAAGTAAACTCGGAATAATCAAACTAATAGCTCCTAGCCGTGGTGGTCCAGTGGCGATTAACCTTGCCTGCCGTGCAGGAGGCGATGGTTCGATCCCCGTCCAAGCCGACTCGTACCAATGAGTTTTTCGAAATTTATGTACGATTTGTAACACCACTGGCTTTTCGGTGAAGGAAAACATCGTGAGGAAACCTACATGCTTCAATTTCGAGACATGTATTGTACCCACTGTCCATTACAAGTGGCGACGGGCTCACCCCCTGTCACACTGGACAGCGTTTCGGTACTACTGGTGAAACGTGGATGTTCTGAGGTTTCAGAATATCTCTGACTACCCCCTCGAGGAATATAGTCGTGAGCATATGCTATAGCTCCTATCTACTTGATACGTAATATAGTAGGTTCTGTAAACTTGGAATAATCAATCTAATAGCTCCTATACACTCCTAACTACTTGTTTTTACATAAATATTGACACTAAATAAAAAACTTGTTGTCCCTTTACAAAAAACAACGACAATGGCCGCCGCACGCGCTTCCCGTGACGTCGTACCACCTCACGCCACTCGATAGTTCGATCTCTTTCGCACACTGTAGCCGAATGACGGATGTCAGTTCTCCGGCAGTTTGATGGTAGATAGGATCGTATTGGCAGCAAAATTAGTTCGGAAGTAACTTAGGAAATATTCGTTTTGGTAAGTTAGAATATATTAGCAGCATTTCAGGCTAACACGCTCAAAGCGTGTTATTAGGAGGTATTCAGAATTCAGTATTAAGAATTTGTGGCGTTATTTATTACAAAATCACTTAGGAGTCTTTGCCAGTCGGTGCGAAATTGAACTCTAAGTAAAGTGGCATAGATAACTCATTTTGGCCCCGGGTGTCAGGAGGTATTCGAACATCGTCGTCGAAATGCCTGTAGCCCACTTCACGGAGAGCTTTTACTAGTTGGTTTGTAGCTTCGCCAACGTCCGCGTCCTCGGTGGTTTCCAACGAATCAAATCTGTTTTGGAGGTCAAGCTGGAAGCTGTCACTTCCAACTACAGTTTAATGCTGTGTGGAAGTGTGGGACGGAGAGTCGATTTCATCAGACGTCTTCTTTCGAGCTTGTAATTTTATTCAGAGTGCCTCGGACAAGTCGGTGATCACTTCCGTTGTTAAACCTATTGATCACTGATACGTCTCTGAATATGTCCGGCTGTCAGGGCTTCGCCAGGTCCAGCTCCTTTGGGGCTGCTTCTTGAAGAATAAGTTCATCAAGTATAGCCCTTGCCTCTCTAGGAAGCCAAGCAGCATAATTATGCCCTCTCTGGTTTCTGTTACCAATACCGTGCTGACCCACCTTCGACTCATCGTTCTCCTATACCCACTTTGGTATTGAAATCCCCCATCACAACCGTGAAATGAGTCTTTGCAGTATCGTTGATAGCTCTAGAGATATCCTCGTATACCGATTCGACTTCTTCGTCAGAGCCCGTCGTAGTAGGCGTATACCAGTACAACCTTCAAGCTGCACCTTTTGGAGAATTTTAGCACGCGGTATTCTACCCGATTCGACACACTGCTGATCTCCATTACATTGTTGATGAGGGTTTTGTTGACGAGAAATCCTACGCCACCCTGGGACAGGCTTTCGCCTTCTCAGAAGTAGAACAAGTGGCCAGATTCTAGGGTCATCGTATCCTCCCCCTGTCTTCGGACCTCTGACAACCCAAGAATATGCCTCTCAATCTTTTTTAGTTCTATCTCGAGTTTCGTGAACTTTTCGTCCTCCATCAGTGTTCGTCAGTTATACGTTAACGTCGTAACAATAACAGTCGTTGATGTTGGCAGCCTCTGGTAACCCGGGTATTCTTAGCATTCCCCGCCCTACCGTTAGCTAGACCACTGCCGTAGCCTGGAATAGTAGAGCTGCCGGGAACTAGGGGCCGGGGCCATGTGGGACTAAATTCCATATTTGGGAGGTAAAAATGCCATAATCACCACGCTTGGCAGAGCGGGTTGGTGATCGCAGGGATATACCAGTTGTACCGGTGATGCTGCTGCCCATCATAGGTCGAGGGATTTTGGTATAGCCTGCTTTGGATGGATATACCGGAATCACAGTTGGTCGCCAGAGCCTCGTTGGTTAGTCGGCAGGGTGCACCACAAGCGGATGAGGTTGGCAGTTAGGTTGTCGCCATAGTGTACTGCGTTTACCCTTTACACCCCGACAGTAATTGATCTCTGAAATACCAATTCTTCAAATTTCATGTACTTTTCCTCTTCTATTCTATTCTATTTTTAAAAAAATGGCTGCCATCTTGGGTATTTGATGATTTTGCCAATGTCTAGTTTATGTAGCAAAAGTGCTTGACGTTGTACGGTAATTTATGTATTTGGTGACTTCAAGGATTTTTTTTCGAAAAGAACACTATCTTGAGCCACCACTGGAGCCCCACTGTCGAGCTGGGAGGGGGCAACCAACAATTGAAGAGCGACGTGACCGCCCAATAGCAGATCGACAACGCGACTCCTACTTTTCCTCTTAATACTGACTGACCAGATTTATTACACTGACCGTAACAATTATAATAAAATATACAGTATTTACACGCCTTTCATAGGTTTGGTTGCATTTGCATACTGACTGTGTCACAACTTTTTGTATATTTTTTGCTAACGGTACACAATTTTTAAGGTTGGGTCCCTCCAAATAAATACCTATAATTGAATACTACATACCACCAATCTCTCAACCATCCATGGACACATTTCCACGACGTAGTTGCATCAATCAGTTTTTACATTCAAACATAAAACTCGGCAGACTAAGAAAAGTTCCAGGTTTAGGGCCGGCAACCTATGTTAATAATTAATGGAACGACTAGAGCTATCAAATGGCAAAGTCTCATTTTGTTACTCGATGAGGTAATTTTTTGAATTTTTAGCCACTATAAAATCAGGCTGACTCATAAAGTCCCAGGACTAGGCGAGGCAACCCTATATAATTTGGCACTTCTCGATGAGCTCTATCGACTGTACTATATGCCAACTTGTTACTCGATTAGATAATTTACACCAAAAAAATGACCACTTTTTTGCTCACTGTACAAAACCCTCCAGTCAACCCTGTACTTTTAGACGTAGGTACCGTTCTGATGTGCTACACCCTAGGTAGGTCACATCTTGCTACTCGATCAGGTAGGGTTGCCAACTGTCCGCTCTTCGGCTATAACCATATAAATAATTAATAAGTTTTGTATTCGAATTCATGACATTATTATTTTATTATTATTGTATAAAGCACACTATTTTACTGCAAAAACAAAACGTTGATTTTGCGATAACACCATTTACAGTGTTTCCATTAAAATCCATTGATACTATTATAGTGGGGGACAACGATAACATATTTTCCCGGTCGGCTCCAGTGGGGGACAGCTAGCTATTTTTTTCCTGAGACAAATCCACTATTGTATCTTGTTCTAATATCTCTTTATTTTCCATGTATTTACGAACATTTCGCCGAAATCCCCCGGAATATTTGTTTTTTTTACTTTTTCCATTGCTGGATAGTTGAACACCGTCCAGCAGTAGAATAAAAACACTTATTAAGGGTCGGCACTACCTACGGCCCGTTTGACATATCTGTCAAAAGAAATAGACCGGTGGCCGACAACACTCAACCTTATCTTATAAGATTAATGAACAAATCAATTTGATAGCCTTTGGTAATAAATTTCTTGCAAAAAACTTGGTCGGCTGCAGCGCGCGGCGCAGCTTGGCTGGCACGTTTACTGGTGTGAAGGAAAAAGTGCACCCTACCTGGTGACACAACATTTTACCTCGTTGAATTACAGGACGTAACTAGTCTTTTGGTCTAGAGGCCAATTAGTAAGGACTAAAAAGTCTGGTCGGCCGACCCTATCCTGGCAGGTTCGTAGGTCCGACCGAATTTAGGGTACCTACTACCCGGAAGGCAGATTTTACCACATTAAATTACTGTTGAATGTTTAGTTGTGCGTGGCAATACTCCTGCAGCATCTGGATTTGAGAGCCGTAGGTCGAAATTGACATTTACAGCAACAGTACAGTACCGTGCGTGATGGACCTATAATGTGACTGATCAAATATCACCCCTGGTGGTAGGATGAACCCATCCTGGGTTCCAACTAATTAGATCACAGTATTACTAAGGCTTAAAAAAAACTTAAAATTATTATAACAGAACAAATTAAAACTTTTAACAAAATAAAGAAATTATTATAAGTTTAGGTATTAGCAAACTAAGGGTTTGTAATCTTTTATCATCATAATCATCGTCAGATATAATATTTTAAGCACGGAATAAGAGTAAATTTTGCAGTAACTGGAACGATTGTCTTCAAAAACATTTGCGCAAAAGGACATCAGTGTGACCACTTTTAGTAGATTTCTTCTTTATTGGTAGATTTAGGGCAAAATTGTTTAGTAGATTTTAGTGTTTGGGTATTCGAAAATTTTTATGTATTTAAAAATGCAAGGATTCCGGCTAATAAAATCTAAGCTGGCAATACAAATGGCTGAGAAAACGATTGCAGGGTTTGCAAGTTTTCCGGAACTTCTAGTACATCATCATCATAATCATCAGCCTATATACGTCCCACTGCAGGGCACAGGCCTCTTCTAGGAGGGTGTTTGGGCGTTAGTCCACCACGCGTGCCCGATGCGGATTGGTAGACTTCACATGTACATCAGAATTTCTTCGTCTGCATATTATGCAGGTTTCCCCACGATGTTTTCGTTCACCATTTGAGAGCAGTCGGTAATACGTACATAAGTTAGAAAACATCATTGGTACGTGGCATGTTGTCCGTGCGGATTTGAACTCGGACCTCTTGATTGAGTCCTCTCCGCAACGCGCCACCGAACTCACTTCTAGTACAGCAAAAGTCAAAAAAAGTCAAAAGTCAATATTTTTATTCAAAATAATATCACATAGATAACTTTTTGACGTCATTTTTGATTCTACCACCGCTTCGGAAGGTGTTCCGTTGTAGAGAAGATGCGGCCAGAAACTCTACAACACACTTCTTTTAAACAAAACAAAATATACAAAGTACAAATATTGAATTACATAGTGTAACATTGTCAAGACCAGACATTTTGGTCATTCAAATAATCATCGAGTTTATAGTAACCTTTTTTACAGAGGACTTGTTTAACATGGGATTTAAACTTTTTGTCTGGCAAGTTTAGAATATCCTCTGGTATCTTATTATAATAGCGTATACAGTGCCCCATGAAAGATGTGTTGACCTTACTGAGTCGAAAATGTGGGAACACTAATTTATTTTTATTTCTTGTATTGTAATTATGAACGTCACTGTTTTTGGGAAAGAGAGACAAATTTTTGCGAACGTATAAAATATTTTCGTAAATATATTGACTGTAGAAAGTCAAAATACTGATATCTTTAAAAAGATCTCGTAATGAATCTCGACAACGCAGATTATAAATGGCTCGAATTGCCCGTTTTTGAAGGATAAAGACTGTCTCAACGTCTGTAGCACGGCCCCACAGCAAAATACCATAAGACATAATACTATGGAAGTAGCTGAAGTACACAAGTCTTGCAGTAGCTATATCGGTTAGCTGTCTGATTTTTCGAACTGCATAAGCTGCCGAGCTCAGCCTACCCGCTAGGGTTTCTATATGAGGACCCCATTGCAGCTTCGAGTCAATCTTTATCCCTAAAAATACAGTATTATTTGTGAAATGCAATATATCATTGTCTAAAATTATTCGATTTTCATTATTAATAACATTTGGTAGAGTGAATTTAATACATTTAGTTTTCTTTGCATTTAATGCAAGATTATTAACACTGAACCAATTCAGAACTTGTCGAAGAGTATAATTTACATTCTCATTTATATCATCAACATCTTGTGCCTTTCTACTTGTTTTGAAAATAAGAGAAGTATCATCAGCAAATAACACTATGTTCGACAAGTTCTGTACCATGTAGGGTAAATCGTTTATATAAACCAGAAAGAGAAATGGACCCAATATAGATCCCTGTGGAACGCCCATTTTTACTTGTGAGCCAGACGAATTTGTTCCATTGATAGACACCCTTTGAATTCTATTTTCCAAGTAAGATTCTAAAAGATCCAGAGCTCTGCCTTGAATACCGTAGTGGTTTAATTTGATCAACATTGTTTTATGATCAACACAGTCAAATGCTTTGGATAAGTCACAAAAGACTCCGATTGCATTTTGGTGCTCTTCCCAAGCGCTAAAGATATGCTGAATCAGCTTAACTCCGGCGTCGGTTGTTGAGCGACCCTTGGTGAATCCAAACTGTTGCTCATGCAACAGCCTCTTGAGGTTAAAGTGGGAGAGCATTTGACTGAGTATAATCTTTTCAAAAACTTTGCTGAGAACGGGTAGGACTGACACAGGTCGAAAGTTACTAGGATCGCTTTTATTGCCCGATTTGAAAAGTGGTATTACTTTGCTGTGTTTCATTAAGTCAGGGAAAGTTCCCGAGTCAATGCAGCAATTAAACAAAGATGCTAAATAAGGTGCTAAAGTTTTAATTACAGCGCTGAAAAGCTTGACTGACATACCCCACAAATCTTCAGTATTTTTTTGGTTCAATGCTTTGAAGACCTTGACTATTGTATGAGGGCCAACATGGTCAAAACTGAATTGGGAAGTGCACTGGTTTACATTATTCTTTAGCAAGACTTCGGCAAGAGCAGGAGAAGAGTTCAAAGATTCTGTAGTCTTTACAGGAATGTTGGTAAAGAATGTTTCAAACTCTTCAGCCACTTCCGCCTCTGAGCTAACTACACCATGATCTGTCTTAATTGAGATGTCTTGTTCTCTCGGTTTTATATTCCCAGTTTCTCGGTTAATCACATTCCAAACAGTCTTAACCTTGTTGTCTGACCTCCTAATTTTATTACGGATATGTAAAGATTTCGCTAAGATGCAAACTTTTCTAAATATTTTTGAATATGTCTTGACGTATTCTTTAAAATTATCACTATGCATATAGGTCTTTTTTCCGTATAGTTCAAAAAGAGTGTCCCTACTCTTTCTGATTCCAACCGTAGCCCAGTCGCTAAATTTGAATTTTTCGGTTGATGTGGTTTTACGAATTTTGAAAATTTTGTCATACTCTGTACAAAGTACATTAAAAAAATCTTTGTAACAATTATTAGGGTCACTCTGGTTAAAGTTAAGAAACGGCAATTTACTCTCTAACGTGTCTTTATATCTCTCTATCTTTCCAACAGTGACGGGCCTACTCTTTTTCATAATTTTATCGTTCGTTTTTAAAGCTGGGAAAGAAAATATTTGTCCGCTGTGATCTGATTTAAGGCAATTTATTACCGCTTTATCAAAGAACTCACAGTTACAGAATATGTTATCTATACATGTGGCGGTAGTAGCTGTTATTCTATTTGGTTCCAAAAATAAGTTTTGTAAGTCAAATGAATTGAATAAACTAGTAATTCTAAGGCAGTACGAGTCTTTTTCAAGTAAGTTAACATTAAAATCCCCACAGACTATGATGGATTTATTACTTTTAGATACTAATTTTAACGCATCTTCCATTACTGACTCAAAAACATGGAAGTTCGAATCATAGGGCGGCCTGTATACACAAATTATAATGTGTTTTTGTAACTCGACACAAGACAGTTCTATGGTACTTTCAACCGAAAGTCTGACAATATCTCTACGTTCCTTTACTTTAAGATTATTTCTACTAAATATGACTGATCCTCCGCGAGTTTTCGACTTTCGGTTGAGAGCACTAGCTACTCGATAATTTTCGAAGCCAAATAACATTTGACTTTCTTCGAGCCAATGCTCAGTAACACAAAACAAATCTAATTGAAATTTTTCTAAAAATAATTCGATTTCTAATTCTTTGCCAGAAAAGCCTTCGATATTCTGATGAACTAATTTAAGTGTAAACGGCTTTTCTTTTGTCACATTACCTAGTTTAAATCCGGAGATTCAAGTACATTGTTAGCAATATCACTAATCAAAGTATTGTCTGAACAATGTGTCACCGAACCGCTATCCGCGCATTCGCGATTTGACTCGATGATGTTGTTTGAGGTTGAGCTTAAAGAACACGTGGCGCCATCTAGTGGAGCCGGTGACACATTAATCAGCTCCTTCGTTGACAAACTATGTACTTCCTCAGGTACATAATACAGTGATCTTATTTGTCTTGCTAGTAGCCTAGCAATTGATTTTTGTTGGTACAATGTATCCTTCGTCAACATTTTTCCACTAACAATTTTATTAGTGTCAAAAAAAGAAAAAACGTCACTATGACGACATGTCAACTTAAATATACAATTATTTATGGAATGAATAAATACATTTTGGCTTCCCCAATGAGGGGAAGAATAGGGGATTGCACAAAATATTATTCTGTTAGCCCCTAGTTGAGATAACAATTCAAAACTCTTTTCTAACTCTTCCACCTGGACACCCATACAATTTTGTACGTAAATTATAATGTTTGTTTTGCTGTCACAGTCGCTCGATTGGATTTGTTCTAATATATGTGCCAAGGAACGATCTGGCATGCAATAATTCACAACTTTATGATTGATTTTGTGATTCATTAAAATTCCTAATCCCTTTCCGATCCTGTCAGAGTAAATTAATGTTTTCGGTTTTGTTTCGGAAGTAGACAAAGAAACAAAACACGGTTCCTCAGACTGATCTGTACATGTAGGTGATTGTAGCAGAGTTTCAGGCCGCTCTGTGTTTGCTGAATGTGTACAACAACACGTCATATGATTATCAACCAATGAGTTAAATCGTTGTTCGTTATATGTACACAGCTCCAACAACTCACTAGCGTCCTGAATCTGATCACTTATCTGTCTTTGGGCCTGAACATATTTACAAGCAATATCATTAAAACCTTGTTCTAGGCTTGTTATTTCAGCCTGTAGGGTGCATGTGTCTGTCTCATACCGAATCAACTGTGATTCTAATTTAATTTTATGTAAATCTAGTTTTTCAATTAAATCTGACCGCTGTTTTCTTAATTTTAAGTTCCTTTTACAGTACATTACTTTTGGTTTAACAACTTTTTTCAATTTTTGAATAAATTTGTTTACTTTGATATATTTCTTAAGTTTTTTGATACTACTAAAAGTCTGATGTGAATGCGCTGAGGTATGGCTTAGACCACTTGAACCGGACTCGATCAGCTCGCAGTACAAACTTTGGGTGGTGTTCGCTTCCTGGCGTGCTTGTTCTTCTTTCTCTTTCCTTTCCTTTTGGGCAACAAAGTCATTCACTTCGCTCAGCTCACGTTCCAGATGATTCACACGCTCCAGCGCCTGCTCGAAGATGTCGCGGCACTGACTGTATGACTCGATCTGTTTGGTGAGCTGATCACGCTGATCAAGAACGTCCGTGTAGTGGTTGTGAAGCTCCGCCAGCTCACGCTTCAACTCAGTGTTTTTATGCAAGATGTTTTTAATTTCATTCTCGCTGTCGTCACGTTCCTGCAACAGCTGATCGCTCAGGTGCTTGGAACATTTCAACTCCTCGAGAGCTACCCGTAGTTTGGACTCCAATTCCAGTGTCTTGGCCTTGCTGCGGGTCGTCATTTTGAGGCAGCAGTGACTCCAATGACACCTGGAATGTATACACACGGCAGCTAAATCGTGGGTTAGGACTGCTTGAAGAAATTATGTTTACTTTAAGAGTAAACAGTAGAATATGCTTTAATCGTACTAGTTTGGATGTACAGATGTTAGATGTTATTAGAAAGTGTTAACTATGTCTGTGGCAAGTGTTTTTATCGTCTACTTTGCTTCCACAAATTCGTCAAACAAAGTTAGATTGTAACGGCGCCAAACGTGAATATGGACGTGTCTCACGGCTGTGAGACGTGTATGGGTGAATCGTTTTACTGTTAGTTGATAAATTAATAGATTTTGAACACAATTACTCCCCTGGTTTCCAGTAAATCGTCCAAGGAATTCAAACGCAGTCCGTTGGCGGTTGACGTTTGGGTATTTGTTGATGATAACTTCGTATTAACACTTTCACCGTACGAGTTTTGTTTTCGTAATGGTTTTTTATCTTGATTATTGATAATATAATATAAATTAGACGTATTTTAATCTATTTTTACTAATTATTTCTAATAAAATTACTACGAGTTTTATTTTAGCATATCGCCTAATGTTGTTTTTTTTTACAAAAGAGGGCTTCTGAGCAGAGTTGGAATTTTGGTACCTAGCACTTTTAATATGTCAAAGACATTGCATGTTTATCGACTTCCAATAATGTTGATATACGGGTACTTATATTTTATATCACTGCGGATAACTTCAGTATGTATCGAACTTCAAAATAGCGAAAATAAATCAGCTGTCCCATACTTTTGAGTCGAATATGTAGGTACTGCAGTTTTGTATAGGACAGCAGATTTTTTTTCGCTCTTTTGAAGTTGGCTCCATAGTGAAAGTTGTTCAGTTTGATGAGTAGAATACATGCTGGAGTTATCCGCAGTGATAAAAAATTACCCGTATATGGACACAATCGGAAGTCGATAAACGTGCAATCCGTTTGACATTATTAAAAGTGCTACCAAAATTTCGGATTCTGCTTATGAGACACAGAAAACTGTACTAAATTTAAACTTGCATAGGGACAACCTAATTTAATATTTATTTGAAAATTGAAGCATCCATGTTACAAAGTGATAAAAACCAATAAAAATTATACGAAAATGCGAAAATAACATGTGTAGTGATGAGCGTTTAGATAAAATTTATAATATTTTGTTCAAAAACGTTATGTTATATATTAAATTTTGACCATCTGTAACGACATAAATATTATTTTGGTAGAATTTAAGTAGAATTTGAAACAGGACTGGTAGATTTTGGTAGATTTCAGCAGTAATTTTAGTCACGCTGAAGGAGTGCGACACAAGAACATATAGGTGTTACTTAGTAGCTAAAGTGGGTACATGAATCCTGAAAGGGCACAGCAATATTAACAAGAAGTAATTTTAAAGATAAAAAAAATTAGTACAATGTCAATAGTTCTTTAGGTTCTTTTGGTAGTTTTTGGTTCTTTTGGTAGGTTTTGGTAGTTTTTGGTAGAGTTTAGTAAATTATTTTTTGTTGTTTCTGGTTTTTTGGTAGTTTTTGGTTATTTTGGTAGTTTTTTATACTTTTTGGTAATATTTGATAGAAGAATGAAAATTACCAAAAACTACCATAAAAACAAAAGAGTTCTTGACGGCTTGGCTACGGGGTGGGTCTGTTGACATAAATAAAATATTTGTTTTGCAAAAGAGGTGCATTCGAATCGTAAGCGGAATTCAGTCAGTAAGGGTGTCATGCCGATCCTTGTTTACCGACTTTAAATTACTCACTGTGACAGCTTTGTATATCCTCGATCTGTGCAAAATCGTGAGACGATACCCCGTAGTATTCCGTAGAAAGAGATTAAATATTAATGTAACTCGCAAAAATGAGCTACTGGTACCAAATAACCGACTAGCATCGATGCAAAGGACTACAAAATAAAGTCGAATAGTGTGTAGTAAAATACCAGCAGTGCGATTTTTGAAAATCATACGAGCGGTTCGGCAGTAGAAAATGTCAGAATTACTATGGAGATTATGCATCTTTCTACTACCGAACCGCTCGTATGATTTTCAAAAATCGCACTGCTGATAACATTAAAGCCGATAAGAAATTTCTGAAGAAGGTAAAAGAATTATTAATCGAACAGTGTCCCTATGACTTTAATTAGTTTCTTCAGTATAAGTAAACAAACAGGAATCAATCTGAGTAGAAAAAAATGTGTTGCAGGTTGCAGATCGATTATTTGTACCTCAATAAGGTTATTATAATTTTTAACTAATCACATTGAACTGACTTTATAACATTAACTAATTTAATTGTAGTAGTGAAAGGTGGTAGTTAAGTTATTGTCTGGCACCTATTGTTAAAATCTGTTTTTTTTCTTAATGTTTATAAATTATGTTGTGGTTGACTAATAGGTACTCTGTACTTACCATCTGTAACTTATGTACCTACCTACAATTTAAGGTAAATAAATGAAATGAAATGAGATGAACCAAAAAGTACGAAAAATTACCAAAATAACAATAATCTACCAAAAATTACGAAAATCTACCAAAATAACAATAATCTACCAAAAAGTACGAAAATCTACCAAAATAACTTTTTGGTTACTTTTGTACGAAAATTTACCAAAAACTACCGAAAGACTCAAAAACTACCATAAATTACCAAAATAACCAAAAACTACCAAACAGTGACCGGACAGTAACTTTTGTGAAATTCCTTTGTGTTTTCTTGTGTCGCGCAATGTCTTTACGCGCAAAATTCTGTCGTGCAAATGACTTTCGAAGTCAATCGTTTGAGTCACCTACTACGGTACAGAATTCACTCTTATTTAAAACATATCTGACGATGATGATGATGATTTCAGATTATCAATCCTTAGTTTGCTAGTAACACTTACAGTTATTCTAATAATATAATAAAGGGGACAAAAATTTACGAGTAATAGTCGACCAATTTATAAAATGCACTTCTAAGTCCACATATCGTGACGGGCAACTACGGAACCCTACACTGCATGTGGCCCGACACCCACTTGCCCGGTTTTTTATACGTTACTTTGCCTACTTTAGCTAAAAATGGAATTGTTCATTAATCTTCTAAGACGGGGTTGGGTGTTGCCGGTCACCGGTCTATTCGCAAAGATTTCGAACGATTGACGGCCCATAGTAATTTGTATGAAGAAAACGTCCAAAAAAATATGTGATTTTTGGTAAAAAATTGCAAAAAAACTAGAAGTCGTATCGAAAATCTGATTTGTTTAAAGTTTTCTTTGATGTTTTGCCGTTGATTATAAATATATTTTGTTGTTTTATTTTGTTTCACTAAATCACAGGACTCGGAACGCGGCAGTGCTATTCTAGAGTTTTTCATGAAATTCTCGATTACTTTCTGATGTAACTACACAATTTTACTGAAATTTTTTTTGTTCATCTTGTACTTCATCTTTTAGAGAAGCGATGGTCTTAATTTTGTTTCTAAATATAGCTATTTACTATCCTCAAAAGTCGGAACGCCGAACCCTGTTTTGCCCGATTAGGGTAGTGCCGACCCTTAACGTATCTTTTCAAAACTATCCTCTATAAACACATTTAAGCGGGAAGCCTTCAGATTTTACTCTGTAGAATAGATATAAACTGTGTCCGTCTAGAACATTCTAATAAACATTTATTTATAGACCAGTATTAAACCACATTGATCACGTCTAAAACAAATTAGCTTATGATAGTCAAATCACCCTACAGAAAGTCATAAAATATGTCCCGTTCAGAATTATTACTCTAAACAAACACTTTTTCCAAACTAAGTGTAGATAGCAACTAGTTTATTTACACTAGATTAATCTTTTAGTTTAAAGGAGGTTCTAAAACGTGGATCTGAGACACTATACTCTATTAGAATGTTTCATCTTATTATAAATCACCTTTAGAACACTGTTGTCTATATATTAACCACTAATAGGCAATTTATAGTGTATAAAGGTTTAAAGCAACTTGCTGGTGTTACTTGGGAATTACTGTATGAACTAGGGATCTTCGAAAATGACCAATTTTGCAGCCCGTTTTCAGATATACAGCCAGCAAACAAATTTGACGAATTTAAACAAAAAAAGCAAAACATACAGACATAGCTATAAATAAGTTTTTTTCATATTATTCTTGAAATAATTATTAAAATCGGTTTAGTTTTAGAGGAGGAAATAGTGGAATACGTACGAAATGCAGATTTCGTCGATTTTAGGTAGATAAAATCGCTCCGAGCTGCAGTTGTCTCTTTCGCACTCTACTCGGCGGGGTGTATGATGGGTGGGGCGGATCTGACAAATAAGTAATACAGTCGTAAAAGTGACAGCTATTCTCCAAATTAGCATTTCAGCCCGCCTATCCTCTTAAATCCGCCGCCCCCGTCACACTGGACAGAGTTTCGGTACTACTGATGAAACGTGGATGTTCTGAGGTTTCAGAATGTCTCTGGCTACCCTCTCGGGGAATATAGTCGTCGGAATATGCTATGCTATCCTCTTAATTAAATCTTAATACAAAGTAACGAAGCTTGTTCTAACAGAATAAACCAACAAGATGGCGTGATTTAGTACAATAAGTGAGATAGGGTATCGTAATAGTTACAAAATATAGATGTTGAGCATTTCCTATGTTTGTTTGTCCGTCTGTTTACGTTTCCGACACGTTAATGATACGTTTGACATTCTTTGTTAATTATTATACGAGTTTATTGTTATAGGTTTTATTTTTTTATCTTACAGTCATTTCCACCATTTATAAATAGGTTCAGTCAATCTATAAAAAGATTTACTTATACTTGTTTACACTTACTACTTATACAGGGTGTTAGGAAAAATTATTCCGAGAGCGAAAATACGCGCTGCATACAAACGTACTATGGTGATATTTTCAATACTAACCAATTAAAGTCAATGAAATTTTGCAGAAGCAATCTATAAACAAATCTCTATGCTTCTATAGAGTCAGATTTTTTTTTTGTTAAAATATACAGTTTCAATGCTAGGATTAATTTGAGATTTGTATGGAAATCTTTGAGGCACTGTAACTTGAAAATATTTTAACAAAAATCTGACTCCGTACAAGCATAGAAATTTGTTTCTAGATTGTTTCTGCAAAATTTCATTGACTTTAATTGGTTAGTATTGAAAATATCACCATAGTACGTTTGTATGGAGCGCGCTCCGAATAATATACCCTTAACGTTTAAACCACATACTCTACCTATCAAACTTGAATAATTTTTACGATTGGAGCAAACCTGTCAGGGCAAAAAAAAGTCAGCTGCCCCATAGTAAACTGCATTACAGACTCGACACAATCGCATGGGACAGCTATATTTTTTTGTTTCTCTGATCGTTTTGCTCCCATAGTAGGGGAAAGGTGTACAAGATGATCCCCTTAAGGGAAAATGCTCGTAGTTTAAAAAATATTCGGTTTAATTCTGAAGTTTAAGCGATTAATGATAGCAAGTTTATCTGTCTACCTGTTATCATACTCAAAATGTTGAATTTAGTGATATTTCATTATTATATTTAAATTTTTCTAAAACCCTACGAAAGGATCATCTTGGACACCGGGGTGTCCAAGATGTAGGGTATGGGCAAGATGATCATGCCCCTTTTTAAGGAAAATTATATGTTTTTGTGGAATTAAATGTTATCTCAAAGAACTAGTCTCAAGCTGAGCCAGCCTTCTTAATACTCACAAAATAAGTAATAACAACCATTATTATAATAAAATCAATCGTATAGTGTATAATTTTAGCAAGATTCTAAAATACCGTACTTAATCTCATACACCCGAGAACAGGATCATCTTGCCCCAATTTCAACTTTTTTAGTCTTTGTTCGATAACATAATTTTTATGCTTTCTGTTGTTACCATACCATTCAAAATACTAAATAGGGGCATTATATAAAGCCACTTACACAACAATCTTTGTTATTGACTGCCTAGATCAAAAGTTACCTAAGCTTAAAATCAACCCTACCTTAGATCAAAGTCACAAAATTTATGTTTTTTTCCATAAAAATTTACTCGTCTGTCACATCGCCATGACGAATTCACTGATGCGAGGGGGTATCGGGGGCTACGTTTTACCAAACAAAACAACCAGATAGGGTTTATAGTTTCGCTGCAATTGAGAGGGATCATCTTACCTCAAGGGATCATCTCGTACACCTTTCCCCTAAAAGTTTTTCAGTTTGATGGGTAGAGTCTGTGGTTTAAAGGTTAATGATACTTTTCCTTACACCCTGTATACTTTTTTTTAACTTTAGATTGACATATAATATGCATTGCAGAAGATATATAGGGTCCTTCTTAATATGCTGACACTTTTTTAAGGGGATGATCAGACCATCAAACTGAACAACTTTCTCTATGGGACCAACATCGAAATCAAGAAAAAAAAATCCGCTGTCCCATACATTTGGCTCGAGTCGGTATGCAGTTTTGTATGGGACAACTGATTTTTTTTCTCGTTTTCGATGTTGGTCCCATTGAGAAAGTTGTTCAGTTTGATGGTCTGATCATCCCCTTTAAAAAGTGTCAGCATATTAAGTTGGACCCTGTAGATCAATTACACCCTGTAGTCATAGAACTTCTGAAAACATAACCTAACCACCTTCGTTACGTACGTACATAATTAACAAACGAAAAAAAAATGTTGAATAATCTACAATTAACGATAATCTAATTAGATGTTACACAATATGAGGTGACCGGCCCCTGGTAACCAATAATCCTATTAAATCTTCATACATCACAAAACTACCCTTACAAGAGTCCATAACAGTTACGACCTAAGGTTGAAAATTGCCTGATTAACAGGACTTCGAGTGTGGAGTTAGGAGTAAAACATAAGACAACTCTTATAGAGTCCTTATAGCAGCGTGGTAAGGTTGAAAATGGCGTGGTTATTAGGACTTCATGTGAAGTAAGGAGTGAACCCAACAGTACGTTGACTAAACAAGAATTAACGTAACAGCTAGTGATGTAAACTGGCTTCTGTCTAATTACTTACACCTACACAATGTTAACATTTACATCATCGTCAGCCCGCCCTTATCACAATAGGGTCGTCGTTGCGCTACCAATGTCATGAACTGGAGACGCATTCATTTCTGTCAATTCAGCTGCCATCTCAGTGCGCTCACTCCTTTATATACTTGTACTTTATATCCTACATACTAGTGTTTACCCGCGACTTCGTCCGCACAAATTATATACCAGATTTTAAGTCAGATCATAAGCAATCAAACAAAAAAAAGTTTCATCAAAATCGGTTCAGTAGTTTTGCGTGATGCGCGAACAAACACACAAACAAACAGACAGACAAAAATTCTGAAAAAAAAGGTTGATTTCGAGTCAGGGATACCTAGAAACCATATCGTAATCTTTTTTTTGTAAATATCTTTAATGTACAGTAGGTACCGACACACTTCAGTTACAGTTTTATAATAGTTTAGACAATACAATAAGAATATTTAATATTCGTACACATTATGAAATGAAGTGCTACGTCAGAGAATAAAGTGGCTGACATAGCTCAGAAAATTAGCAAGCTGAAGTGGCAATGGGCTGGTCATATCTGCCGAAGAACTGACAACCGGAGGGGTGTCAGAGTTCTAGAGTGGAGACCGCGAACTGGTAGGCGTAGTGTGGGACGACTGCTGCCCGCTGGACACACGACCTAAAAAAAGTAGCGGGGAGTGACTGGATGAGGAAGGCCGAGGACAGAGTTTTGTGATGGGCTGATAAAGATGATGACACATTATGAAATCATCGGTGAAAGAAAACATCGTGAGGAAACCTGCATAGCTCGATCGATTTGATCCATGCATGAAACAAAAAGACTGAACGCGCGAAGCGAGCTCGTAAATTCGCAGTATGTTTTGACTCTATTTCCGACTTGCTTTGACTACATATTGAATTTGATTAAAAAAGGACTTCTCTTCTCGAGATTTGGAGGCAGACGTATGGCAACCCTAGCTATAAATAACCTCGGCCGATCCTACAATGTTATTTACAAACACTTAATCAAGACATAAATAACTCATAAAAATACAATTCAATTCATAAATTGGCAAAAAATAAACTTATCAGTTCTAGATCAGCCTTGGGCAAACCCCAGCGATTCAGTTTTAGTTAATTTATGATAACGACCCGCGTTTAACTGCAGTCGATCAAGGATTTAGACATAAAAATATCAGTTAAATTATTATTTGGTCTGAGATCTCACGTTTTCTCATAGCGAGATGTACCTAGCGGCACCACTGTATAATAGAAAGAGATACGTGACGCGAATCAATAGAACCGTTTTTTAGTCACTAATGAATTTTTACAATTCGGTTTTCGTGAATAATTGGGAATCTAAAGTGAAATCGTAGATAAATTTGTGAAATATACTGACACTACTTCATTTATTTATCCACGATTTTACGCAATAGACAGTATTATAATTTTTGCCTGCGAATAGTCTCCAAAAAACATCCAAAAACTGTTTCATTTGACAACTCATTTGTCTCTATTCCTGTAAGGTATAATAACTTTATGCGTTTTCTAATCATCATTTAGTTTGGAGTTCACTTGTGTAGGTATGTCTTTTATGTTGTCCAAATGTAAACCGAGATCACAGAGTACTCCAAGATCATCATCAACGCAGTGACGTAGCGTGGGTTTCTGCCGCCCGTGACAAAGACCGATATTGCCGCCCCCTTATCTTACCTACACAAAAAATTACGGAGCGAGCGATGCAAGCTCAAAATTTGTTTGCACATCAAAAAATTACGGAGCGAACGAAGCGAGTTCACAATTTGTTTGCACATTCGGGTTGTGGTCAGACATCTTTTGGTTTGACTATGCAAAAACAGAAACTTAGAGCGAGCGAAGCGAGCTCGACTTTTCTCCTCAATACGAATCTGTTAGAGCCAGAGATTTTTCATCATGTGCACAGTAGCCTAAGTAAAAGCTAGTTGTGAGCATATGCTTATGCTTATATGCTTATGCATGCAATAGGTGTAAGTAGGCAGTCCATCGATCCGCAAAAAAATTCTTTGTTCGATTGATCCCACCTCATCACAAGTACCATTGCATAAAACCTTGGTTTAATTTAACCCTAATTATAATTTAAAACAATGCTTACCTACAGACACGCCCAATTATAATGCAACTGCATAGGCAGGTGCATAGGTAGAGAGGTACCTACGTAAGTTGGTATCGAGAGCATCGGTTGCATTCGTTTTTTTCTACGATTAACACAGATTCTTATAATAGTAATCATTGCATTATATACCTAGCCTACCTTAAATAAAATACACACAGTACAGAGAGTCTACTTCGTACAGATGAATGACCGATCACGCAAACAGTAATACAATAAATAACACCCATGAAACGTTTAACGAGCCGAGTGGTTTCTGGCTTAGAATAGACCACCCCAATTCTTGACATAGGTGTCGTACGAGGCAAATAAGGAATTAAAGGTTTCTTATGCAGTGTTTATGTGGGCGAAAGGCTAGCCACCTCGCGGCACTTGACACGTGAATTGACATGTGATCATTGCTACAACTGCATTCTTAAACAGATAGTTGGTAGTTTTAGCAATATTTCTTGACCACCCCAAAAGGGATTACGGTATAATATGTTTTACAAAAAAAATTGTTCTGAGGCTCATTCCAAAATTTAAGATTTCTCAATCAAGGAAACATAAAACAAAAATGTTCCAAACCACTTTTGTACAATAAATCTAGGTCCTACGTCTAAAAAAAAACGGTTGTCCCATAAATTAGGAACGAATTAGATTTGCAGTTTTTTATGTACTCCAGTAAAGTTACGGGTCGCTTGTATGGCGAATGTAAATAATTTATAATAGCCGGTTTTTTTCTTTCATATTTTAGATTATAATTCTAGTTATCATTTAGATTGAAAATCCCCCTAAAATGTTTATTAAATAATTAAGCAAAGAAAAAAATATCATGTAAAATTGGAAAAAAATAGTATATGCAATTTTTTTATGCCATTTGTTAAATTTATTTGTATTCTTTTATATTACAAGTAAATCCAACGAAAAATCACCCCGGAACCTTCGTTTTTAAATATGTTGAAATTACGAAAAAATCAATTTTAGTACAAAATTTACACAGTGTATGTAAGCTCATAACCTAAAACAAACAATAAAAATGAAAAAAGAAAGAAATCTGACACTATAAATAAAAAAATACTAAGTACTAAAAACTAAAAATACGAAATTTAGTGGGATTTGTTAATAAAGTATCTTAATATCATTTGTATAAACGATCTAGCAAAAAAAATTGCTTATTATAAATTATTTCCTTTCGACCCGTATTTTTACTGGACTAATGGGACCACGTAACGATGCTGTTGGCCCCATAGAGAAAGTTTTCAGTTTGATGGTCTGATCATCTCCCTACAATAGTTTCAGCTAATTTGTTACATCTTGCGTAAACATTTTCTTATCGACCTAAAATTTTATAAATTTAACTTTATTAATCGTTACTAATACCTACTTCTCAATGTCACTTGTATGAAGTAGACTTTCTGCATTACATCTATTTTGTGATTCAATGCATCTTTTTGCGTGACTTTGTGCGCTTTGGATTTGTTGTTTATAAATTCAAACTCATTTAAATTGAAAATTGTATCAGTAACAGTTCATTTCATTCATTTATTCCCACCCTTATTCATGGGAGGTCAGTGTCCTGCGTTGGACATTCATGTTTTTTTCACGGCAAATCACCACAGATTACTTAGGCCTGTCACATACATACGGAATTGCGATTCGGAATTCCGAATGAAAACAGGTTTTCGTATGGAGGTTCCCCCTCCAGATTTGCGAACGGACTTTCAAATCTTTACGAATTCCGAATCGCAATTCCGTATGTATCTGACAGGCCTTAATAGTTAAGTACTACGATTTCACGAGATATAATAAAATGGTTTGCTGTTTTGAAAAAGTGTCAGCGTAAAATTTGCTCTTATAGTTTAGAAGGATGCTAATGATATCAATTTCACCCTGTATACCATATTATTAGTTAATGTTAAATCCTATTACCTATAATAAATTAAGTAAGTAATTGAGTCAAAAAAGTGCTGAGAAAAGAAATTAATTGTGCAAATAAATAGGTAGGTACAATCGTAACGGAAATACATTACATGAATCATCCGATTAGACTCACCATAGTAACAGAAAAGGCAAAGGTCAAATGTATCTAAACGTGAGATTGAAAATCTCACATCTGTTAGTTATTAATGTAATATTTTTAAATATTGACTTAAGGAATTTATAATTTTTGTTGCAACAATTGATAAAACATTTAAAAATAATAACTTATGAAATTAATAACTTTTCTTTCAAAAACGAATGTAAACAAGACAAATAAGCTGAATTATGATCTTAAAATTCATGACAGTTTAAACTTGAAACTACCTACAACTAAAACACAAATAAAAAGAAAAATTAAAAAGGCTAGAGAATCTGATTACAAAAGACAATATGAAATAAAATAAAGCAAACAATAATAAATAAATTAGTAATTTATAAAAGGAAGTTAAGTATAAGTATTTAGGATCTCACTCCAGGACCAATATCTCTAAATCGTTTAAAAGTATAGGAAAATGGGTTTTAACGAATGAAAGCCAAACCTGACCTTTCTAGAATCGAATAATAATTTGTAATACCGTCCTATTTTATATGTCTGTATACGTCCTACTTTTTTGAAAACTTTTTTATATAGCGATACACAAGAATAATAAAAAAAACAATACGTTATACATTATTATTTTAAACTAAGTACCAATTTTTTTTAGATTTTGTCCCTTCAGTTTTCAAATGTTTCTAAGAATAACTAATTCTTTTAACAAACAATAATACAATACACATCTTCAGATCGTAAATAAATCAGTCTTCCCCTCGTTAGAATATTATTATTCTTAAAAAGTAAAATGGTTGTAATTTTCTTCTGATCCTTGCAAACATTACGCACTCCCGCGTCACACCGTCTGACAATGTCATCGCTTCCGATTTTCCGAACACTCATTTAGCTCCTTTTACCTTACATACGACCGATATTATAAAACCGGTGCGTGATCGCCGCGCGCCCGCAGTCCACCGCGCGCTACCTAGCGAGTCACACGCGCCTGTTATGTTCTAGTGTCTCTCATACAACAATAAACCATGGAGGAAATCAACCCCTCCAGTGTGCCCGAAGACGAAGGAATTACCACCGACCGCCGCCCTTCCACTGATGAACATGCCGATCTCTCAGATACAGCGTCCGAAACAGGATCGGGTGGCGGCAAAGACTCAGGGTGTGAAGTCGCAGTCGAAACTCAGGAACCCCCTTACAACCCTCCCGACGAAGAACTAGCCAACAGAATAGTGTCACAAGTTGAGTTTTACTTCTCGGACGCCAATATAACCAAGGATGCTTTCTTGCTCAAACACGTCAGGAGGAATAAGGAGGGGTATGTTTCCCTGAAGTTGATATCCAGTTTCAAAAGGGTCAAACACTTGACTAAAGATTGGAGAGTCGTCGCCGAAGCCTTGAAGAGGTCCACGAAACTGGAGATTAATGAAGCTGGGACAAAATTGCGTCGGATGGAGCCACTGCCTGCCTACGACGAGACGACCCCATCGAGGACTGTCGTTGCTGTCAAAATGCCAATTGAACGTCCATCGGTAGAAAATGTGTCGCGTTTGTTCGCGGGTTGCGGCGAGATTGCATTGGTCAGGGTGTTGAGACCAGGCAATCCTGTGCCGGCTGACGTCCGCCAGTTTCTTAACAAGAACCCTAGTTTGGTTAACTGTGTGTGTGCTTTAGTTGAGTTCACGGAATCCGAAGCTGCGAGAGAAGCTTTGCGTCTCCAGAGCTCCGACGAGGAAGGTATGAGAGTGTACGAACTGAACGGCGTCCCTAAAGAACCCAAGAGGAAGGCTCCGATCCGCCGCGCGCCTCCTCGAAGACACGAGTGCGAATATTCCTCATGCTGTAGCGGTTCCGAAGCCGAATACGACTACAGATACGGGAATCCTTACTACAGGAGAAGCTCAAGCGGCTTCTTTACCCCTCGAGCTCCAGAAATCCAGACCTGGCTGCCAAGGCGGCCGTCGACCTGCAGCCACAGTTCGGATTCAGGAGTATCTTTCTACTGTAATTCTAGAAGAACTTCCCAAGTTAGTACGGGAAGCAATAGTAGCGCAGAAGGGTGGCTGTCGAGGAGGTTGTCCGGGTGTTCTATAACTGGGACCGAGTGTGGAGGAAGGAGGTTGTCGTGTGCGCCTCGCTTCGAGCCCAGGACTCCGGCTGTCCCGGATGGCACGAGGGGCTTCCACGCTGCAGCTCGCCAGCGAAGAATCTCGGACCTCGCGTTGTATTCGCGCTAGAAAGCGCCCGCCAACCGTAACTCCTTTCTAATCACGTTGGATAACTGCCTTTCACGTTCTGGTCGTTGGTTTTTTAATCTATTTCGTACGAGGAAACGATGTTATGCTGAATTGTTACCGTGATCGCGTGCTCCGATTGGCTATTTTAGTTTTTAAAATTATCTTTATTGTTGGATAAATTTTAGAATTTTATGGAGAGACGTTCGTATATAATTTGATTGGATCATGAAATCGAAGTTACCTATTTGTACTTAAAAAAGACATTTTCCCTTTTCTTTTCTCGTATCTATTGTCTAAGTAGTTCTATAAAATGTGATCGAATAAGCTCATTGTAGTATTAAGTCACAGACAGCTGTGTTTAGTTTTATTTATCTGTTATTTGTAATTTATTAGAGTTATTTATTTGTAATTCGCGTAATTTATTGCGGTGAGCGCGCACGCAACGTGGTAGAGTTTTCATCCGTGTTATGTCAGAGTTGTGTGCACAAAACTAATAAACAAAATCGACATTCAGAGTGAATGTAGACTCTAAAACATGAGGAATGTGAAGATCTGTCGATAAAATTTTATGTGGCGGAATAACAGAGCGTAAAACGGATTAAGTGTTACGCAAGATAATTGCGAGCGTAACGAATACACTTTTATGGCAAAGGAATCGTTGATATACAGCCTCTTATTCCGTCAGACGACTTTTTAATAAAAAAAATACAAAACCACGTTGCGTTATGGCCGAACTAACATGTTAATTCACTTTTACTAAAATAAGTCATTTAAATAATTTAAGTCAGTCGCGCCATGTCATGTTATTATTAATAGTTTTTTTTTAAATGTTATTTTTTAAGATTTTATTTGTGATGTAGAGTAATTCAGATACTTGGTGAATGTGTTCAAGTTACATAACTATACTTTCGTGGCTTGAGTGCTATACGTATTTATTTTTTTCTTTTTATAAAGAGTTCGTTATGTCTTTGCTTTTGTAAAAAAATATTATTGTAGTATCGGCATACGAATATCTGGTGAAACTATTGTAAAATTAATTGTAAAAAGACGATAATTGTAATTATAAACTTTTGAACAAACTTGCTTGTTTTTTTTACTAGTGATGTGACCTTCTTGATGGAAAGTAGGTCCATTTTCGACCCCGGTTCGCCTTGACGAATCGATTCACACGCTTTGACAGTTAATTTCGTTGCCCAACTTTTGTTTTCGGAACGAAAATAAGTCAAATAATTCGGAAACGGATATTGCAATTATAATATTAATATCTGCATTAATATTAGTAAAGTCGGACGCATTAGTGATATGTTACATCATAATGTTTTTGCATAATAATTGCAGCGGAAATATGAAATATCATTAGTTAGGTTATTGACAGGCAAAATAGGTAGAGTTTTTATTATATTCTGGAGTAATGTAGATACTTACCTATCTGTGAATTTTATATTACTGTAATGTAAAATTATTTTAAATAGGTAGGTAGGTAGGTACTTACTAATTTTTTTTACGGAAAAAACGAGTAAGTAGGTATTTTATGTATTTGCTGGAATATTGTAATTCCCATATCTTATAAATAGAATTTTTTTCTGAATTTGAAATCTTAAGGAAATTAAAAAAGATTTTTCTCATTTTGGTAGTAGGTAGGTACCCTACCTATATAATTAATCTGGAATATGGTATTTGTGCTCTTTTTTAATACCTATAACTATAAAATTATTCTAAATAACTTACGTAAAAAAACAGTCCTTTTATTGTAAAATAAGTTTATAAAGGCCTACTTGACATTTTTTCTCACAGACTAAATTCGGTATACAGCACCCAGTATCTATTCGTATCACACTTAAAAAAAATTGCTTGCTTGTCATCATTTTCTCTTTTAACCTACAACCTTGAACCTACTAGGTACCAACCAACCTATTATAAAAACAGATGTAAACACTTATAAACAACGATAACAAAATATAACCATCCGAAGAAGTTGCTTGTGCGATTGCGAATTAACAATTTACATAGGTACCATAACTAATTATTTAGCTTAGAAAAACAAGATCTAAAGCTCATTTGAATATGATCGATAAACAAAACAAATTAAGTTCTTTTAAATTAACATCTGTGTTTTTATCAGTCAACCTAACCTAAACTATCCTAAAAAAGCAATAGTTGATTTCTTTGCTCTTCAAATTACGGTTAGGTACCTATTATAAATTTAAAGTAGGTACCTTCACCTAACCGTCCTAACCTAACAATGGTTGCTCTTCAAATTACAGTTAATATAAATTCGATGTAGGTACCCTAAACCTCCTAACAATGGTTGATTTCTATCTACAGTTTACCCCGTCGTCCACATGGGTTCCCGTCATCGTAGCGAGATAAATGAAATACCTACTTACCCGATTTCAAGTCAAATCATAAGCTATCAAACAAAAAAGAAACTTAAAACGATAATAAAAAAATTGCGAGGTTCTCGTAATTAATAAATAAGTGCGATAATGAATGAATATTTCATCAATTCTTACAAAATCTAATTTGATATGACCTACACACTCCTCTGGAGTGCGATTTTTGAATCTCATTCGGTGAGCTCAGCATTTGAAAATGTCAAAATTACTATGGAGATACGCATCTTTCTACTGCTGATTTGACTTTCAAAAATCATACGACAGTAGAGCGATTTTTTAAAGTCAAAACAGCAGTAGAAAGTTGCGTATCTCCATAGTAATTTTGAAATTTTCACTGCTGAGCTCACTGAATGATTTCATAAATTTAAAACCCGTCAATTTAAAACCCGTCTGCGTAAAAAGTGAAATTTAAATAAAAACTGAAAAGAAAAAAACAAGTCCAGTAGTCTAGAATCCTGTAACGTAATATTGAAGCTACTTTCACAGTCGAGACCCATTATTCGGAAAATTTGATCAGGCCTAGAATTTTTAATGGGTCCCGACTGTTAAAGTCGCTTCAATATTACATAACAGGATTCTAGACAACTGGACTTGTTTTTTTCTTTTCAGTTTTTATTTAAACTTCACTTTTTACGCAGACGGGTTTTTGATTTCTTAGATTTAGGTAGGTACTTTTTTTATTTTACTTTTTTTAGTTTTTGCAACTTTAAATCGTTATAGATCCTAAATGGTCATTCAAAATGAAAAACGATAAGAGAAACCTAAAGATGATTTTCAAATACCTATTCAATGATACCCGACTCGATTTCTTTTTTAATTTTTCACAATATGGTGTCTTGTAGTCGCCATATTGAATTTTGATTACTGTCATGTCTTTAGTGACACTCGCAAGATTGAGGCAAATAGATTGACGTAAGAATCATCAAAATCGGCCTATTGCGTTTGGCCTCTACTGTGCCACAGAGGTACAAACTAACATACATATACATACATATAATTATACATAGGCTGTTAAACACATTACCCTTCCTTTGCGTCGCGCAGTCGGGTAAAAAACCTCGCCATTTTGCGGAAAATCGTTGGAACTAATTTTTGTGTTCATTGCAGCGCCCCAAAATCAGGTTTTTTATATTCCTGGTCAGGCTTTAAATAATCATGCCATGCTTTTTCAAAGAAAACGGCTAAATTCTGACCGGTGCCACGCGCTTGTTCGCATAGATTAATTAGTAGGTATGGAGAGTCCCCGTGGCGGAAAATTATCAGGCTAGGTAGGAACTTGAATAGTTCTTAAATCGTTCATTTATTGCTTCGGTTCGGCATAATAGCTTATGGCAATTTTTATAAGGCAGAGGTCGCCAGCTATTTTCAGGGTTACCAATGTCACTTGCTTACCTTGGTAAAGTACATGTTCTTTCACGCTTTTTTGGATTGTTGTACCTTGTTTGCCATGCCCTTAAAAACATTTTTTTTTCAATTTATCCTTTGGTAAAATAAAAAAAAGAAATTCAAATCGAAATGTCAGAGTTCATTCATATAACTTCATGCATTTTTATAACATGCTTTCAGGTTTTCATAATTTCTACTTTTCTGGCACACAGAATTAAATGCGTTGCATACTTCAAGGGGTAACTCAGACCATAAAACTGAACAACTTTTACCTCGGTAATGTTGCTGTATTTTTTTTAATTATATTTTTTGTAGGTAAGTATATTGGGGCTCTTAACCCTGAGGTTATGTCAGCCCGCTGGTTTTTTAAGGGGATGAATAGATTTTCAAACTTCACAAACTCTGTCTATGGGACCAACATCGAAATCGCGAAAAAACATACATTTAGGTCTTGTAGGATTGCAGTTTTGACTTCGACGTTGGTTCCATGGAGAAAGCTATTCAGTTTGATGGTCTGGAGAGCGATTTTTGAATCTCATTCGGTGAGTTTATCAGTTGAAAATGTCAAAATTACTATGGAGATACGAATCTTTCTACTGTTGACTTGACTCTCAAAAATCGCACTCCTGAAGTATGATTTTTGAGAGTCAAATCAGCAGTAGAAAGATGCGTATCTCCATAGTAATTTTGACATTTTCAACTGCTGAGCTCACCGAATGAGATTCATAAATCGCACTTCTGGAGTGCGATTTTTGAAATTCATTCGCTGAACTTGAAAATGCCAAAATTACTAAGTAGATATGCATATTTCTACTGCTGATTTGACTTTCAAAAATCGCACTCTGGGTTATGATTTTTGAAACATAAATAAGCAGTAGAGAGATGTAAGGTATGTGGGAATGGAACGTAGAAGTCTGAGTGTAACGGAACGCAGGTAGTGTGTGAGAGATGACAGATAGGATGCAGTGTGTTGTGTGAAAGGGATGAAAGATGTAGGACGAATGACAGGTCAGGTAAGCGGGATGGAAGACGAGGTGCATATGCGCGAGTGAGATGAAGGATAAGTATGACGCAGGAGGGACTCGGGATTGCAAGATGGACAGACGATGCAAGTGCTCGGCATTTTCCATGTAATAAAACTAACTAATATTAACAAACGTGTATTGTTGGAAGACAAATATAAAAAGAAGATTAAGTTTGGTTTTACTCATACAACATCCCACAAATTTGGGGGCTCGTCCGGGATGTAGCCAGAAAAACCAGGAATGTGACGACGCGACACACGAGGCGCGAGATAACCTAAAGGTGTTCAAGTAGGTACTCTGTGATGATGTTTACGAAGAAGTTTAAAGGAGTTAAAGGAGTTAAAGAAGTTAAAGAAGTTTAAGATGTTTAAGAAGTTTAAGATGTTTAAGAAGTTAAAAGAAGTTAAAGAAGTTTACGAAGATAACGATGTTTACGAAGATAACGAAGAATTTAAGACGTAATAAAGATGACAGAGGAGAAGAAAGAAGATACCAGTACCAGTTTGGCCCTAAGCTTTAAGGAAGGAAATAACAAAAAATTCAGAACGATGACACTGACAGCTGCCGTCAAGAGGTTATGTTAAGCATCAACAAAGGAAATAATCAGAAGAATTCTCAGAGAAAGCGGTTAAAAGTTTGTTAAAACATTGGCAGTAGAACAGAGGAATTGTTCGATTCAGGCAGCGACGAGTGAAGGTACTTAAATAATAAATGAAAGGTGTACTACTTAAGCTCTATTTTGATGTTGTTAGTAAAGTTGAAATGTGAAATGTACTAAGTTAGTATAGTGGGTTTAGTACCTATACTATATTTTGTTTATTCATAAATAGGTTGATAAAATGTTGTCAAAATCAAGTGTACGAAGATAATTAATACTAATGTTTTCCGAGGGAAAGCATTTATGTATTTGAATATTGTTTGTTGTTGTAGTTTATAAATAGGTAATAAATAGTAATGTTTTCTATGTAAAAGCATTTACGTATTGAAGTATCTTTTGTTGGTCCAATTTAGATGTTATTTCTGTAATTCTGTTTAAGTAGGTATGATGTTTGGAAAGTACCTACAGGTTAGATTCATTAATTAAGTCTTAAAAAGTTAAAGATTTAAAATACGTTTGTTTGTTTGTTAAAAGGTGACGAGTTGTTACTTATTGTGTACTTATGTACTTAAGCTTATTAAGATGGATACCTAACAATGTTTCTTTAGTGTAAGTTGAATTTTTTAGATGTTGTAGCTTCAGAAAGTTTAAGGTTGATGAGATGAAGAGTGTGCAGAATGATGAAGAGGAGAAATGATGTGCTTGTGGGATGTGGTTACATATCTGGGGACAGATATGGGAGCAGGATGGCCGAATGTGGGAATGGAACGTAGAAGTCTGAGTGTAACGGAACGCAGGTAGTGTGTGAGAGATGACAGATAGGATGCAGTGTGTTGTGTGAAAGGGATGAAAGATGTAGGACGAATGACAGGTCAGGTAAGCGGGATGGAAGACGAGGTGCATATGCGCGAGTGAGATGAAGGATAAGTATGACGCAGGAGGGACTCGGGATTGCAAGATGGACAGACGATGCAAGTGCTCGGCATTTTCCATGTAATAAAACTAACTAATATTAACAAACGTGTATTGTTGGAAGACAAATATAAAAAGAAGATTAAGTTTGGTTTTACTCATACAACATCCCACAGGTATGTTTTCGACTGCTGAGTTAAACGTATGAGTTTCAAAAATCGCACTCCTGATCATCCTTTTAAAAAACCATTAGCAGAATTAAGATGGACCCTGTTGCCTACTCACGGACCTGAAAGAAATACGGACCGAGTATTGCACTAAAAGATGTGAAGCATGCAAGGTAATACAATCTCGTTTGTTTTACAAGGGACCTACACTCACACAGATGCACTAGCTCTAGGCGCAGCAGTGCGATTTTCGAAAATCATACGAGCGGTTCGGCAGTAGAAAGATGAGATGCATAATCTCCATAGTAATTCTGACATTTTCTACTGCCGAACCGCTCGTATGATTTTCAAAAATCGCACTGCAGGTCCGACAACCCGTCACCTTATGTACCGCGTGACAGCACGCACACAAAAGAAGTGGGTGCTTCACTCATGATTAGATGACATTCCGTCTGGTTCTTCTTTTAAGTCTGTGGTTGTTCTACAGTTTAATAAATGCTGTTTTACTCTGTGAACTCTAAAAATTTGTAACTAAATTAAAAACTAGATTCTTCGTCAACTTTAATTGCCAAACAAGTTTTTTCGGAAAAAATCACTCATTTTATAAACCTACCGAACACAACAGGATTTCCTACTAAAACTAGAAGATTAATAATAAATAAATAAACAGTTAAATAACAGATAATTACATGTTTAACAGACGAAGGTTGTAAACAAGTGGCTTTTAACATGTTCAGTGATCTTGTAATTAAATCAAATGATACCTACTAAGTACATTATATTCTGTATTGTATGTATGTACAAATTAATTAGGTAAGTAAATTAAGGTGTTTTCATTATATAAAACCGGCCAAGCTCGAGTCGGGACTCGGGAAATTAGTACCAGTTGCTCGAATTGGTCGGTTTTGATCAGTCCGATTGTTTATCCAATACTTAGGGCCTGTTTCACCACTTCTGAATAAGTTCTTGTTAACTTATCCGACAGATATTTTGACATAATTTCATACAAAATATGTCAAACTATCTGTCGGATAAGCTAACAAAGAACTTAACCAGAAGTGGTGAGACAGGTCCTTAGTGTTGTAGATACTGTCTGTATTAATCAAATTTTTGAATAATCTATGTGACATATTCTTTTAGGGTTGAACTACACATGGCCGCACGCGATCGCACTTTTCCGTCGCTCCATCCTTTTCTTTGCGCGCTCCATCCGCGGCGTGCGATCGCACGCGATCGCGTTCCGTCTATCTTATATGCTCTAGCAAATGACGTTCCTGAGTGACAGAAAAGGATCGCGTGCGATCGCACACCGCGGGCGATCGCGTTCCGTCTATCTTATATGCTCTAGCAAATGACGTTCCTGAGTGACAGAAAAGTATGGAGCGACGGAAAAGTGCGATCGCGTGCGGCCATGTGTAGTTCAACCCTTATTCCTATTTTAATATTAAGTTTATTACTTGCTTAGTTACTTCACTTCAATATAAACACTTGTGTAAGTAACATCTCTTTTACTAATTTATACAATTCCTTTACATCTTCGATCCAATAATACAACACTTATTAGTACCTAAGTACCTACTTAGCATCAAAACATGTCGTTTGCCCCATAGAACACATCCACAACAGTTTCATTACATTTAAATTGATCCTTACATAAACCGAGGATTTGAACCAGTTTAAAACAACTAGATGTTGCGTCAAGACGATTTAATAATCGATTAGATAACCTCTTGATGCGCTACTCGATCAGGGTTATTACAAGTATTTAGTGGTGTGGCTACAATTTGATTAGCAATGCCCGTTTTGCGTTGCTGGAACAGCAATATACCTATTTTGTATTTTGGATTCTGTTTCTGAATCTTCAAGATGTTTTCTTGCCTACGCAATCAATGTGGTGCTGGCGCAGAATGTTCCGCATATCCTGGACTGAACGCCGCACAAATGAGTCCATCCTCGACGAGTTGAACATCACGACGAGGCTCGAGACCCTCTGTATGTAACGAGTCCTTAAATTCTTTGGGCATACGGTCAGGAGCTCAGATAGTTTGGAAAAGCTCATAATCACCGGCCGTATGGAGGGAAAGAGAGGTAGAAGACGCATGCCTACGCGATGGACCGATGTGGTAAAAGAAATTACCGATACAACACTACAGGCCAGCATACACCGGGCCCAAGGTCGAGCGGCCTGGAGACACTGGAGAGCTGTGGTGGCACAAGCGGCCCACGATGGTCAAGTCCCTCAGCCATGAGGTTACGACCAAGAAGAATAAAAAGTAATAGTCTATCCAAGGTATACAGTCTTTCTGCCTGCCGCCGGAACGACGACTAGGTAGGTAGCGGGGAGTGACTGGATAAAATGAGAATATTTTTTTTATTTTTTTTATTTATAATTAATGGCTTTTTGCTTGTGCGTAGCACCGCATTTCCGCCAGTGTCAAGTGTAATTTATGGGAGTATCTATCCCAATCTCAGGGATTGTTTTTGTTCAAGAACAAGAAGAGATTGAGGATTGCGGAGCCTCGTGGCAGGCAAAAACGCTCAAGCAAGCAGCAAGCTCTGGTGTCAGAGTTTTCAGACCGCCTTACGGCCTCTGACGTGGTTTTGTCGTAATTTAGAGAAGGTAAAATTTACATTAAGTATTCGTTTATCTAGAAACAAACAATACAGTTGATGAGTTGATTACATAATCCTATATGTCACACATTTGTCATCCAACTATTTAACTTAGTTAACTAAAACATAATAGGTAGAAGAAGACAAGTAAACACATCGTTAGAGTATTCACACGGTATTGAACTACTATATTATGTGTTGAGATGTACCTACTGTACGTTTGACCCTGACTTTGTTTACACTTTTATGTTACTAATGGTATGATGGTTTAGCAAAAAAGTGTTGTTCAAGGGTTCTCGCGAAAAACGTTTCAAAACAAATATTTGGAACTACCTACTTTAGGGCTGCCTATTTGTGTTATTTACGAAGCTTAGGAGGATAGGCGAGTACAGTTTTCTCCATACAAACGTATTCCCCTGTTTTCTCCTTGGATAATAACACTAGAGTCAATATTTTTTTACCATACAATCTATGTCACGTCTGCCAAGTCCCTATGTTTTGATTTTTTGCATAAATTAATTACTGTATGAACTAGGGACCTTCGAAAATGACCAATTTTACAGCCCGTTTTCAGACATCCAGCAAACAAATTTGACGAATATAAACAAAAAAAGCAAAACGTACAGACATAGCCAAAGTCTTTCTCATATTATTCTTGAAAGAATTATTAAAATCGGTTTAGTTTTGGAGGAGAAAAGAGGGGAATACGAAATGCTGTTTTTGTCGATTTTATGTAGATAATAAAATCAATCAGCACATTTCCTCTTACCTTTATTCCTAAGACAACACGGTGATGTAATAGTTATCGTAATCAAGCCGTTCTGCCAAATTAGGACCCTGGATTCGAATCCCGGTTCGGTCATGCATGTTATTGTCTTCTGCCATTGTCAAGTCTCACCGATCTCCGCTACCCAATACGCCAAGTAGCCCCAGCAACGTCCCATGCCGAGGTCCGAACCCCTCTGGGTGCCCCTAGGTCGGTTGCTTAAGTTCATTCATTTGGATCGGTAGACCCTTCGTGGTCCCTCCAATAGTCCGCAGTAAACAGCAGTAACTGCTCCCTGAGCAATGCTGTATAAGTCATTTTTAAAAAAAAAGCTTACGTTGGGTAAACCAAAAATATAGCAGATTTTTTTTTGCGCTGACCCGTTTGCCTCATAGTAAAATTCAGTGTGATGGGTAGAGTATGTGGTTTAAATGTTGATATGATACTTTTCCCCACATCCTGCAAATCTTATCTAACTTTAAATTTTTTAATGACTCTCGTCATCACATCACACACATGCGACGAAAATGACATCAAACGACGTAACTTTACAACTAGCAGTAAACTATTAGATGTGATGTTTCCACTTCCTGTCTTCCAGCAAGCCTTGTCCCCAACCGTGACCTGGGGACCTTCAATCAGCAGATATTCACTACGATAGCTTTTATAAATAGATATGAGATTGATTATGTTTTATATTGCTAATATATTGGCTTTAACCGTGCTGTAGCAAGGTTCACTGTTAATATGCTCACGATTATATCGCCAGAGGGTAGTCAGAGATGTTCGTAATTACAATATTATTCCTACTTAGTTACTTTAGTGTTTTCCGTCGTACGTCGCTTCTGATTTTACACTGTTTGAAGCTAGCTTCGCTCCCAACTGTGGTGTTTGTCCTTGTCGTATGGCAGTAAAGTATCGTGCTCGCTTCGCTCTCTACTTTTTAGATTGATATGCAATTACCTCAACATTGTGCTTACTTTTGAAGCAGAGGAAGACCTAGACAGTTAGAATGAAAAGCTTGATGTCAAGTCGTATCAGGAATTTAAGGAACTGGCGGAAAAGAGACTGGATTGGCGAATATTCCACCAACTAGAGCGCATACCTAAAATAAGATGAAAATTGATACTCATATTCATTAGCATCCTTTTAAATTAAGAGTCTACCCATCAAAATGAACAACTTTAACAATGAGAGCAAAAAATTTGGAACAAAAAAATTTGATGTTGCATACATTTGAGTCGAGTACATTGCAGTTTAGGCATATTAGTATGGAACAGCAGATTTTTTTTGCTCCGATCGGTTTGCTAGTTGTTCAGTTCAACGCGATTCTTATGAATGTCTCAAAAAGGGCGCAATCCTTTATGAATGGGCCATGATAAACCTAATATGATAACTAAGAGACTGATTAGTAAAGTTACATTGATAAAAGAATAAAATTAACATATTGCATAGCAAATGCGTAACGTTATAAAAAGAAACACGCATGTCCCTTACCAAGGTTTAGCGATGCGCTCACGCCGGAGGAAAACTAAAATTTGCATCACGGCCGCTTAGAGGAAAATGTATGAGCTGCATTGCGAAATAGGAAGTGAAAACGTTTATTGAGGCGTGTTTGGTTTACATGCGTTTGGAGACGAGGCTTTTAAGAGTCATCGTCAGTTACAAGTCCACTGATGGGCATAGGCTGGGCATAAAGAGTGACATAAAAGCTAAAGGAGTATATAAAGGGCATTGTACCTCCACACACCCGGTAGTCCCGGTACCGACTTTTATTTCATCATCATCATCAACCTATACAGGGTCCAACTTAATATGCTGACACTTTTTTAAGGGGACGATCAGACCATCTAACTGAACAACTTTCTCTATGGGACCAACATCGAAATCGCGAAAAAAAAATCGGCTCTCCCATACATTTGGCTCGAGTAGGTTTGCAGTTTTGTATGGAGGGGCAGTTTTTTTTTTCGCGATTTCGATGTTGGTTCCATAGAGAAAGTTGTTCAGTTTAATGGTCTGAACATCCCCTTAAAAAAGTGTCAGCATATTAAGAAGGACCCTATATACGTCCCACTGCAGGGCACAGGCCTACCCTCGAGGAGGGTGAATGGGCGTCAGTCCACCACACGTGCACAATGCGGATTGGTAGACTTCACATAACTTTAGCATATGCAGGTTTTCTCGAAAACCGTTTGAGAGTAGTCGGTATTACGTACCAACATAAGATAGAAAAACTTATTGGTGGGTACATAGCATATGTAACAACCATGTGCATGTTGTTGTAGCATGCAATAAAGAATATTTCATTCATTCATTCATTCATGTCGTCCGTGCAGATTTGAACCCGGGCATTTTGATTGAGTGTCCATACCTCTCCGCAACGCACCACCGACGCCGCCGCTTCCTAGTCTTCGCCGCCCGGGACAAGTGCCTCAGGCAGGGTCGACCCCGGAAGAGATGGAGAGACGATCTCAATACCCTCCACGAAGGGTGGATGGAACTGGCTCAAGTCTGGGATGCAAGGAGGAGGGGGACTTTTTTGCCCAGCATTGGGATGAAAAGCCGTGGTTAGTCCAGTGGCGAGTAACCTTGCCTGCCGTGCAGGAGGCGATGGGTCGATCCCCGTCCAGGCCGACTCGTACCAATGATTTTTTCGGAATTTATGTACGATTTGTAACACCACTGTCTTTTCGGTGAAGGAAAACATCGTGAGGAAACCTGCATGCTTCAATTTCGAGGCATGTATTGAACCCACTGTCCATTATAAGTGGCGACGGGCTCACCCCCCGTCACACTGGACAGAGTTTCGGCACTACTGGTGAAACGTGGATGTTCTGAGGTTTAGAATATCTCTGACTACCCCCTCGGGGAATATAGTCGTGAGCATATGCAGTAGGATGAAGAAAAAAAGGTAGCTAAAGAAGTTGTCGCTAAGTTAGGTATAGTAACTAATCTACAGGGTGAAATTGATATCATTCTACACATCAAATTGAACAACTTTTACTATGGGAGCAAACCGATATCGTAGCAAACAAAATTTGCTGTTTCATACAGTTGAGTCGCGTAGACATTGGAGTTTAGTAAGGAACAACCGATTTTTTTATCGGTTTGCTCCCATAGTAAAAGTTGTTCAGTTTGATGGGTAGACTATTAGTTTAAAAGAATGCCAATGATATCAATTTCAAACTGACACATACACAGAGAGTACCTAGTTTATTGACCATTACTTATGTCACGAATGATCGCGATGTGGTTCAATGCCCGCTATAAGTTAAAGTTACGTTGTCAGAACTTGCGATATTTTATTTGTAATAAAAGTTTGAGATCGTTTCTGCATCGCTCTTGAGTTTAAGGCGAAGCTCTATTTAAGGTTTTGAACATGTAACTGATGATGTCCTCCTTGACGTATCCGTCAACGGCGACACCCTAGGCTTCACCTGGTAGAGTGGGCTCGGATGTGACTAGCGAACCCAAATTTCGACTTAAAGGTCCGATCGCACGCAAAACAGTAAAGTTCTCCGCTGTCATTATACGTGTAGTTATAGCTTGGCTTTGGCCGGGTCTTTCTTATTTGGCGCTTAACGTCAAGATCTGCAAGACGCGCTTCATCAAACTCCTCAGTTCGCTTTTTTACAGTGAGGCGCCATTCCGGTCTCATTAGCGCACGCTGCTCCCAGTCCTTGATCGGTACATTGGATGCAGTTAGGTGCCGTTTCAGAACATCTTTGTAACGCAGGTACTGACCACCTGACCAAATAACAGTATTTTGAGGATTGCCTACATTTCTTTGGGAAAATTGTTGATGTATCATGATTAGTTACAATCACCCTTAAAGTAATGCTAACTGTCTACCCTAACCTTTTTCTTCTTCTTCTCTTCCTGTTACCCCTAAGTTATAGGGCTCGGATAGCTCTCCACCGGTTGCGATCTTAGGCAGCACTGTAGATATCCTCCTGAGGCTTTTAGCCTTTACTTCCACAGAGCGACGCCAGGTTATTTTAGGGCGCCCCCTCTTTCGTTTGCCTGGTGGGTGCCATTCTAAGGCTGTCTTGGATGGGTGATCGTCAGGCCTCCTTAAGAGAATTTTTTTCCTAGAGCGAAAATACTATCCAATTAAACTCAATGAAATTTTTCAGATACAATCTAGAAACTAATCTCCATGTTCGTATGAAGTCAGATTTTCCTTAAAATATACAGTTTTAATGCTAGGATCAATTTAAGATTTCTATGGAAATCTTTGAGGCACTGTAACTTTAAAACTATACAATTTAACGAAAATCGGACTTCATACAAACATAGAGATTAGTATCTAGATTATTTCTGAAAAATTGCATTGAATTTAATTGGTTAATATTGAAAATATAACCAGACTACGTTTGTATGGAGCGCGCCAACGGTAATATACTTACCCTTAAAACATTACATATCGCGATCGACTCTGCTTTTGTATCTGTAGCACATTTTTACATAACTCACTTTCACTTGCGCCGGAGTTGCCCAGATGATTCGATACCACAAGCTACTGACGAATGATCCAGTTGAGGGCATTATGTCAGTATTGTTATTAATTTATGCGCGGTTCTGTGAGAATTTATGCAGATTTATTGTTATGATTGTTGGGGTAGGTAGAAACAATAGATTTGGTGGGCGGAGATGGAGATTCTGAACTTGAATGTTGTTCTTTAGCCCGTCAAGCTCCTTTACATGGTCCTTCTTAATATGCTGACTTGCGGTCCCATAGAGAAAGTTGTTCCGTTTGATGGTTTGATCATTCCCTTAAAAATAGCAGCATATAAAGGACCCTCTATACCAGACACAATACATAATCTTATCTTATCCTGTTGTGGGGGCTGGCACGCCAGCAACACTTCGACCCAGTATTGGATCTTTTGTGTTAGCCCCTATAGGTACTCTTTCTTCACCCTTCAAACACTTGGTCAATGAAGGAGGCAATACCATTGAGGGGAAGAAACCTAAGATCTCCCGGTTTTGGGTATCCATCTCCAAGGATGCACATGCGTTTTGCCGCCAAGACATCACAGTCACAAAGGATATGTTCCAGGGTCTATTCACCCTCTCCGCATGCTCGGCAGCTGGGATCTAGGGTGAGTTTCATCTTGTGCATCAATCATCGTGCCTGTGGCTTAGTGCCCAGAGTCCAGAGAGGGCTCCGACGATGGCACGAGCCTTGCTCCTGCTGTTGTTGTAGAGCCTGTGTGTTTACAATACGTAAACAATTGTTATCGGGCACATACGTACCACTGAGGACTGACTGACTATGGGCCAGTATGGACTGCTGAGTAATGTAAGTTAATATGCCCTCCGAAGTATAAGTAAACTACCTATCTAATCAATTAGAAACAGCATCGCTTTAGATTTATTTAAAACACCACATCGATTTGCAAAAATAAATGATCGATGATCAACAAGAGTTACTCAATAGTTTGGAGACAAATGAATACAGTAACAATCGAGTTGCATAGTAACCACTATAATAAACTTATTTATTGCACTTGTTACGACCCATTGTGATAACGTGATAATAATGCTTGTTATTTAACTGCATTCAATCTATTACTAGATCGTCTACCCTACCATTAGGCGCCTGATGAAATTTACCGGAAGTTCTATTAGAGAATAATGAAAGTAGAACAACTAATATAGAGGCAAAAGATTAAACAGTAATTGCAGTCATTTGAGCGATTTTATACCGTATCATTAAATTATTACGTAGCTTTAAATAATAAAGTAAATGCATTTTTAAAGTGCAACACGATTTTCAATGCCATCTGTCGTCGAGTAGCTGAACAAAAGTGAAGCGCCTCTAGTGAGTAGCGGTACTAGAATCTTACATGTTTTACTAAAACAAATATAGATGGCGCTAAAATCATAAAGTGAACCCAAAGAGAAAAATTTTTGTTGATAAAAGTATGTGAAAAATGTACAAATAAGCTGTTTTGAAGTTTTATTACAAAACTGGAAGAAACATTGAAATTTTAATTTGTTTAATGTAAAATTTGTAAATTGTCTACGGTATGGACTTCTCATTTCATACTGGCAGCACAGAAAAACAAAATTTAGTCTATGGCCGCTCGCCGCTTGTGACAGTTCGTGAGTGAAAAGTCTGAAAAATTATGTGGAGATATATTTTCTAAAAAATAGCTCGTAAATGACAGCAGGAAAAGAAACCATGGGGTAAGTTTTATCAATTACAATTCAGCGCATTTAATACACCAAGTTCCACTTATAAAAATCGCCGGGAAAGTCGAGAAAATGCCTTTTCTCCGACACCTTGTTATTTTTAGGGAGGGGATGCATTTTACCCCTGCGAAGGGATATTTTAGGGTTTTCTTCTCAGAACTGAGAGCTTTTGCTCTAAAAATACCAAACTTTACCGTTTGAAAAGAGAATAATCCTTACGTGACATCAATATCCAATCAACCAGGATCCAATCTCGGTGTTATTTGCATTTACGGCTAACTGAGCAACTGCACATCGATTGCACCGATTGAGTGATTTTACCTCGGTTATAAGGTCGTTCAGATTCCTCTTTCAGCTATTTTTACTTTCAGGATTATTTACTCGATAAATGCGAATGTTTTACGCCTTGTGGTGATAGAGTGACCATGTTTGTCCAATTGGGGTGGAATTTTTTATTTACCTACTGTTTTTTTATCAACAGTAGCAATGCAGTTTTATTTAAAAGCTAAAAGTTGATGATGATGATGATGAAGTTTATAGTTGGGCTGGCATCTTAGACAATATATTATGTAGGTACTAGGGACCCATCTCACCTTATCATTTCCTCTCTGCCAATGAGCAAGATAAAAAAATCGTATGCATTTACATACAATTTTATACCTTATAACTAAATGTGACAGCCTATAATTCCGGAACAATAATTTCGTTCTCATCACATTTAGGGGTTCACACGACACTTTATTTCATGATTTTTAACATTAAAAATTAGAATCTATAGCAACGGAATAAAGTCCAAAGTTGTGGATTTCTTGCTACCTCACCCCCCGCAAAACGTGGCAGAAATGTTTGTTTGTAGAATTACACGCGTAACTTGTCCATATATAAATAGTCTAAGGCTGGCATAGCCGTATGGTAAACAGCCACAAAAAACCCAAACTTGAGGCCTAGGTTCGAATCTGCACATATGATATGCCAATACAAATTAGTTTTTCTGACTTATGTATGTAATACTGACTGCTCTCAAACGGTGAAGGAATACATTGTGAGGAAATGTACATACGCTCATACGCTGAAGATGAAACTCCGATACATATGTGAAGTCTACCAATCTTCATTGTATACGAGTGGTGGACTAACCCCCATACATCCTCCTTGAGGGTAGGCTTTTGCCCTGCAGTGGGATGTATATAGGCTGTGCAGATGAACATAATGTATAAATTAGCAGTTTTAGTATGTAAACACTGTAAGCGACCAATGGCCACTTACACAAGCATTTTTGTATTTGTATACTTAGATAGCTTAGCTTGGTCAAAGGTATGCTTAGGCTTAGGATAAATTCCACCTAAGTAGCATAAAACTTCAGAACATCTGTTACTATCCTCTCGGGGAATATAGTCATGAGCATATGCTTGTGCTTATACATACATACCCGTATACTTAAAGTTAGCTGACCATTAACTATACATACATACGTTTGGAAGTTTCATTTTTCATTATAAGTAATCCCATTTCTGTTTTTGGGCTATTATTATCTGTCTTCGTGCCTTTAGATTTTTAAATAGGTGCAAAATGAGGGAACAATTTAGGTGGAACATACAGACAGACAGAAAGAATGGACGAAAGTTTAAGGGTCTTGTTTTACAAAGGGTTCATACGGAACCCTGAAAACACAGAAACATGGACATGGATAAATAAAGACGCTTTACTGTTCTAGAGAAAATCCTACTTAATTATTTAATTGAAATCTGTATCCTTTATTGCGAGAAAAAAAAGCATGCATACTTTTCTATCCCTAAAATAAACAAATTATATGCTCAAGCTAGTACAGTGTAATGTAAACTGTAGTTATTGTAACTGATACAATGAAACAAACACTGAACTGTATACACACACTGAACACAGAAGAAATCTCTTCAGAGATAAGCTCACCCTGTGTACTTGTCTATTATGCTGTGTTCATCTGTATTTCCATGTGTACAATACATTGTTAAAAACAATGTAGTGCCCTTTATCCTTCATGAGTCATATTATAAACAGGAAAGAACTACAATAATAATAATATACTCAATAATCATGGGTATTGTTATAAATTGACCAGTAATATAACTATATTTTTTACTCCTACGTCCTGCATGGTGTGGGTGTGGTCAGGTGTCAACCACTCGACATCTATTAAAAGTTTAGCCTGTGCCCTATGTCTACCTCCCTCCAGCACGGCTAGCATGCCACCCACGACAACGCGTTTAAACGAGATAAACATCAATGTCTCCATTTTTATCGTTTTCTCAAGGGTGGCATGCGAGGCCTGCAGGACCCAATAGAGGCTTCCCCTCTAAAAATAGAGTTGGCCAATTATTGGAAAGACAAGGTGTGATGATACTCCGATTAAAATACTATAACACAAGCTTTTGCCAGCAAATCTGTCCGCTTTGGCTCCTGTCATCATAGAGATATGAAATAATATACTATACAAATTATATTAGAAACGAAAGAACGAATTTCAATTTAAATTTCATTTTTAGTTTTTAATTCTAAGTATAAACTTGTAAACATTTTGTTTAGTTTGGAATTTTCTTCTAATTTTCTTAATGTTTTTATGCTTTTCAATGTATGTGTTTTATTTTATTTGACGACCGGGTTGGTGTACACCAGTACACCATACAACCAGTACCAAATCACATTGGACTGCCAAATCAAAGGTCCTGGGTGTGAATCCCATTTAGTTCATAGATGATACATGTTGTTGTTGTTGTATGGTATCCATTCAATTAATAGAACTCCATTGCATCTTGCATCCATATGAAAGTTTGATTGTTTGTCACTCGATGTTGCATAAATGGCTGATCGGATTTGGATGAAAGGCACAAAAATTTAATATTTTCTGGTTAATATAAATAAAACACATTTAAGAGGATATAATTCGGAGCGCGCTCCATATAAACGTACTATGGTGATATTTTCAATACTATCCAATTAAAGTCAATGAAATTTTGCAGAAACAATCTAGAAACAAATTTCTATGCTTCTATGGAGTCAGAATTTCGTTAAAATGTATAGTTTTAAAGTTACAGTGTCTCAAAGATTTCTATACAAATCTTAAATTAATCCTAACATTGAAACTGTATATTTTAACGAAAATCTGACTCCGGCAAGCATAGAAATTTGTTTCTAGATTGTTACTGCAAAATTTCATTGACTTTAATTGGTTAGTATTGAAAATATCACCATAGTACGTTTGTATGGAGCGCGCTCCGAATTATATCCTCTTAAGAGAATTTTTTAAAGTCAACGCGCATGAAGTCGGGGGCAATGGTTAGTTTTAAATTCAACAAATAGGCCAACAAAGTGGACTTTTGTACAAGAGTTAGACAATAGAATTTTGGACGCAAACTGTGTGTGAAATTCTCACACATTGTTGTAATAACAATAACAAATGGCATTTTGTTCACGGTGTCGAAATATTCTGAACATGTTTAAAACAAGCTATTATTTGGTACAGGTGCTCCGAAAGCGTGCACCGTGGCGCACCCATTAATGACTTTTTTAGAAATTTTATTTCTTACTAGTGTTTTCCCGCGACTTCGGCCGCACAAATTATATACTACAAGATTTTAAGTCAGATTATTAGCTATCAAACAAAAAAAGTTTCATCAAAATCGGTTCAGTAGTTTTTGCGTGATGCGCGAACAAACAAACAAACTAACAATTTTGTCAATAGATGGCGCTGCACGTTTTTAAATCGCGCTATCGAGTGTTATTTGAATTTATATGAAGTGAACCGCTACTTTTTTATTCCTCATGATTTTACGGTTTTTATAATAGTTAAAGATGAGTTTTTGCCCGTGACTTTGTCCGCATCGGCTTCCGTCATAATAATCGTAGCGAGATAAAATATACATACACCAGTTTTTAAGTATAATCATAAGCTTTCAAACACAAAAAGTTTCATCAAAATAGGTCCAGTCGTTTTAACGTGATGCTCGAGCAAATTAACAAACAAACAGACAAAAAAATCTGTGATTTGGAGCCAGGGGCATCTCAACACCATATCGTGACCTTTTTGCTACAGTTTTATAATAGTGTAGATACGACTTTAGGCTACCTCCGTGATTCGGAAGGCGCGTTAAGCAGTTGGTCAGATATCGGTGTAACTAACTGTTCGTTAAGCCAAGTCAGAGGCCTTTTATCTGACAGCAAGACTTACTTGCGGCGGGTTCACGCCCCGTCACACTGGACAGAGTTTTGGTACTACTGGTGAAACGTGGATGTTCTGAGGTTTCTGAATATCTCTGACTACCCCCTCGGGGAACAAAGTCGTGAGCATATGCATATGCTAAGACTTACTAACTTGCCTCCGCCAACATGCAGTGCGCCCGCAAGGAGTATGGCCCACTCCCTCTCCCCTACCTAGTTCAGAACCGAACATTTTTTTTAATTCATGCTATCGGCGTCTTCCTTTTGTTTGTTGTATCTAAGCCGCAATCAATTTGCAGTTCAATATTATATCTTATCAAAACCTCTCAGTTAAGTATGTCGCAACTGTCACACACCTTCGTTATCAGGGACCCTTTTATGCCTGTGTGAAGACCTGTAAATCAAGTCATTTTCATCCTTATTACCTCACCATAAGTAACTCTGTCAAGAGAGTTATGTCGAATAAAACTGTGAGTGAACAATTTAGATCTCTATGTGGATAGAAATAAACATCAGAATTGTATCTAAAGTGTTTTGTTTACGACTTTTTGAGTATAGTATTGTTTTGGGAAGGGAGCAGTGTGACATAGTTCTATGTATGTTTTAGTAACATTTCAATTGTGGTTTCAAATAGGATATTGTTCTAAATGGATATGCATAAAGAAGATAGGTATGTTTTTATTCATTAGGTTGTTGGGAAAATAATTTCGTGATTCTAATTTCGACCATTGGTCATCGGTGATTTCGATTTCACGAGGGTCCTTCTTTGATTAGTTTAATCAAAGGGTTTCGTGTTCGAATCCGCATGGACGACATGCCACGGACCAGTGAGTAACATTAATATCATTGCCATGGACCAATAAGTTTTTTACTTATGTACGTAATACCGACTGCTCGCAAAAGGTGAAGGAAAACTCCGTGAGGAAACTGCACACGCTGAAGAAGAAATTCTGATGCGTATGTGAAGTCTACCAATCAGCATTTGGCACGCGTGGTAGACCTTCCTTGAGGGTAGGCCTGTGCCCTACAGTGGGACGTATACAGGGTTGACGATGAATGGTAAACGACCACCCAGGGTGGTTCAGTCTAGAATGATTTGTGACACCACCCGGTCGGTTTTCGGTTAAGGAACATAAATCGTGAGGAATCCTGCATTCACTTCAATTTCGAAACGTTTTTTGTCTAAAAGCGAAGACAGGTTCATTACCTGTCACACTGAATGGAATTTGGTAGGTACTACTAGTGAAATGTGGATATTCTGAATACAGTATACAGGGTGTAAGGAAAAGTATCATTAACCTTTTAAACCACAGATTCTACCCATCAAACTGATTTGAGACTATGGGAGGGAGGTTTAGAGCAATAAAAAATCTGCTGTCCCATACGATTGCGTCGAGTAGGTATTGCCTTTGGCCTCCCTTCTTCTCCAATCCTCCCTATGCAATGCAATCTCTGGCCAACCACTTCATGAAGGTATTTAAGTCATCGCTCTATCTTCTCCTGCGCCTTCCATGACGTCGGCAACCATCTTGTGGCCATCTTGGTCCACCTCTTCGAATGCATGCGGCAGATATGTCCCACCCAGTCCCAGTTCAGATGAGCTGTTTTAAGGCCTACTTCAGCTGCACCAGTTTTGGAGCGCAGGAGTGCGATTCTTGAATCTCATTCGCTGAGCTCAGCAGTTGAAAATGTCAAAATTACCATGGAGATATGCATCTTTCTACTGCTGATTTGACTTTCAAAAATCATACTTCAGGAGTGCAATTTTTGAAAGTCAAATCAGCAGTAGAAAGAAGCATATCTCCATAGTTGTTTTTACATTTTCAATTGCTGAGCTCACCGAATGAGTTTCAAAAATCGCACTCCTGATCTGTTATTTCGTACCCGACTTCGATCAACAATATCCAACTAGATAACGCGTCAGCGCTCAAAACATGTCCCGGCAAATAACGCCTCACTATTGGAGTGAGGTCTTATTCTGAATTAGTTGCGTTCGAAGAAAGCCAACGTAAGCACGTCTCGCAATGCCGCAGTGTTCCTTCAAAAATTACTAGGAATTATGGTTGCTTTATAGGTCGAAATTATAATGTATTCGGACTGTTTTCTCGGTTCGTTAACAAAAAATGTTGTATATTCACGAGGACAGAATTTCTCTTTGATTTTGTATGCGACCCGTTATCTATTTGTATATTGTTGATCAAAGGTACCCGATCAGTTAATTTTACACCTAAAATGCTACGCTCCATCGCTCGTTGGCAAATCTTTAGATTGTATTAATTAAAAATAACCACAAGGGTTACTTTTATTTAATTTTATTGGCCTTAAACATCGTCGATCGCAATCTCTTAATCGACTAGGTTTAATCAAATTATTTGTCGTTTTTTGCCCCAAACGATAATACCATTTCAAGTGATCTCAAATGTAATTATGTATGATCTAAAGTCAGTGTGACCCGCAGTAATTGAGTCTCATTGCTGTTTATAGCTCAGGTGAGCTAACTTGATTAACCTCGACACTGTTACTCATATGTTTCCATTCTAGAATATACCTACTTATATGTCGCTTTAGTTTTTGCATTGATTAATTTTGCGAGAAATTATCTTCAGTCTAGAGGCTAAGTTTATCGTCCTATAAGTGAAACTTCCCAATGCAATGGTACAGTCTATATAAAATAGTATTACTTATATTATTTAAACATACAAATAAACTCAAGACCATTATTACCTTCAGGGTGGTCAAAAATTTTACTGCTACCAACTTTATAAGGCTGTAACATATTGATGTTTACAGAATGGAAAGACGTATAGAGACAATTTGCCTTCTCTTATTTATATTTGATTAGGAAGATTTATAGTTCGGGCGGCGGTGACGAAGTCATAATACCCATCGAGCTCATGAATAATTCAGTTTTCATGCGATAGTTTACTATTAGGAGATGCGAAAAAACTTGGTCGGCCGACCCCTATCCTGGTGGGTTTTGCGCAGGAGGGTGACTAGTAACCTCTCTGAGACGACACTAATTACCCATCGAGCTCATGGACAAAATTATGCTTATCCGATTGGTTTTAGTTAGTGTAACGAAGTACACTCGGTCGTCCGCCGGATATCCTGGCAGGTGGTGCTGGCCAACCAAAAATGGTGGTCAAATTTTGGAGTACTTCTCACCCATCGAGCTCATGGATGAAATGTATGCCAAATCAGAGGTTAGACCTTCACCTTAAATATTTCATCGGTCGTCCTGGCCAAAGCCTGGTGGTTTCTGGCGGCCAACCAGATTTATCTGTCAAAGTAAGATCATGCGTTTCCACGTTCATCCAAATAAATACATTATTAACCTGATATATGCAGTTCTTTTAGCATGAACGTGAACGGTTCTATGGTTTAAAAGTACTTATTACAAAAAAACTTAAAAATAAAAATACCTATGTGTTGATACGCGGCGATTTAAAAAAAAACTTTTTTTTTCGTCATAACTCCGTCATTTCTAAACTGGTTTGGTTGATTGATTTATCGATCAAAAGAGTGTATTGCAGAGTTCATCCTATCAAAATTTGGCGAGGATCTGAAGAAGCGTTTTGAAGATGTACAATGTTTTAAGTGGGTCAGATTTTACTACAAAAAATACCAAACGAATTTTATTCTTTTACGAAAATAACCTTCGAGTTCTATTAATTTTTCTTTCTGAAATTAAATCTGTTCTCTTAAGAGGTGCCTATATAAGAAAATAAACTAGTAATCACCGCGGCGTTGCTTTCGAAAATTGTAGTTGTAAAAAAATGTTTTGTCAAGTCAAAGCTAGCTATGTGTATGTGGATGATCTAATTTAGTACATATATCAGTTCTAACATTATTCGCTGAAACTGTGTTAAAGGGATGATCACACGACCAAACTGAACAACTATTTTATTATTAACTATTAGAAAAAAAATTTTTTTTTTTATATCGCCGCGTATCAACACATATTTTTATTTTTAAGTTTTTTTTGTAATAAGTACTTTTAAACCATAGAACCGTTCACGTTCATGCTAAAAGAACTGCATATATCAGGTTAATAAATGTATTTATTTGGATGAACGTGAAAACGCATGATCTTACTTTGACAGATAAATCTAGTTGACCGCCAGAAACCACCAGGCTTTGGCCAGGACGACCGATGAAATATTGAAGGTGAAGGTCTAACCTCTGATTTGGCATACATTTCATCCATGAGCTCGATGGGTGAGAAGTACTCCAAAATTTGACCACCATTTTTGGTTGGCCAGCACCACCTGCCAGCCAGGATATCCGGCGGACGACCGAGTGTACTTCGTTACACTAACTAAAACCAATCGGATAAGCATAATTTTGTCCATGAGCTCGATGGGTAATTAGTGTCGTCTCAGAGAGGTTACTAGTCACCCTCCTGCGCAAAACCCACCAGGATAGGGGTCGGCCGACCAAGTTTTTTCGCATCTCCTAATAGTAAACTATTGCATGAAAACTGAATTATTCATGAGCTCGATGGGTATATGACTTCGTCACCGCCGCCCGAACTATTACAGATCGAATAGTATCATTAGTTAAAAATTTAGGTTTGAGTATTCTAGCAACAAATCTTCGCATTTTTGTCATAGGGTTACCTTTTAAAACTTGTCCTTTCACCTTATCAAAAAAATAGTTGATATGTTATCCCCGAATAAAAATGCCAATATCAGTAACGTGGGTTGTATTTTCATAAATCTCATTAATTATGGTCAGAATCATTCCGAAATTCTTTTAGAGAACTGGAGTGCGATTTTTGAAACTCATTCAGTGAGCTCAGCAGTTGAAAATGTCAAAATTACTATGGAGATATGCATCTTTCTACTACTGATTTGACTTTAAATAATCATAATACTTCTGGAGTGTTATTTTTGAAAGATAAATCAGCATTAGGAAGATAAGATATCTCCATAGTAATTTTGTCATTTTCAACTGCTGAATTCAGCAGATGAGATTCAAAAATCGCACTCCAGGTCTTATTAGCAAACAGATCATGTTTAATAATAAAACTATAGTACTGTAGTTAGATTATGCCGAACCTTAGCGATACTAAATCATATTAATTGTCTATTACAGTGAGCAGCCAATCTTCACGTGCAAGGCGCACGTGTTCCACATAGACCCGAAGACGAAGAGATCATGGATGTCGGCGAGCTCGGCCGCCGTCTCCGTCTCTTTCTTCTACGACTCCTCCAGGAACCTGTACCGCATCATTAGCGTAGAGGGCACCAAGGTGAATGATTTCTCTCTATAAATGCCCAAATGCACTGCAGGGCACTGGCCTACTCATAGGGACGATTCAGACCTACAGGCTCGCGTCGGGCCGGGCCGGACGACATTTTGTAATGCGGCAAAGGATATGGAAGCATTTGACACGCATGGTAGACCTTCCTTTATGGTAGGCCTATGCTCTGCAGTGGGACGTAGCTTCCACTCACCTTTCACTCCCGATACTTCCTTTTTTTAATGTGTATAATAAAATCTAATAAAACTTATACCTTTCTTTGCAGGCGGTGATAAACAGCACTATAACGGCGAACATGACATTCACGAAGACCTCTCAGAAGTTCGGGCAGTGGAGCGATGTTAGGGCCAACACCGTCTACGGGCTGGGGTTCGCTTCCGAGGCTGAGCTTGGCAAGGTGACTAGCTTTAAGGCCTCCGCTCATTGCAGCGATAATATCGAGCGATATTATCGCTGCGATTTTGCGATAATTGTTCTCAGTACATTTTGTATGGGGACGCGCGCGATCCTACACACTGCCGCGATATTATCGAGCGATAACATCGCTGGTATTTTGTTCCGACGCAATCGATTTAGTGGTGCTGCGCATGCGTGACATATCGCTCGATAATATCGCGGCAATGTGCGGAAGCCTTCAAACACTTTTAATTGTATTTCTTTTGAAAACAGGAAAAAGAAAACTCGGTAGTGCGTGCTAATGGAAGAAGGAACGTGCTATATCCTATTCACTCAATAAGAGATTCAAATAGCAAATTAGCTCCAGTGGTGTGCCAGCCGTAGTTGACCAGTGGCGAGTAACCTTGCCTGCCGAGCAGGAGGCGATGGTTCGATCCATGTCCAGGCCGACTCGTACTAATGAGTTTTCGGAATTTATGTATGATTTGTAACACCACTTGCGTTTCGGTGAAGGAAAACATCGTGAAGAAACCAGCATGCTTCAATTTCGAGGCATGCCTTGTACCTACCTGTCCATTATAAGTGGCGTCGGGCTCACTCCCCGTTACACTGGACAGAGTTTCGGTACTACTTGTGAAATTGATGTTATGAGGTGTCAGAATATCTCTGACTATCTCCTCGTGGAATACAATCGTGAGCATATGCAGTGGGATGAATTAAATAGAAAAGAAAAAAAAAGGTAGCTACGAAGTAGACGGTGGGGGGATGATTTCCCAAAAGGTTGGAGAATAAGTACAAAGAAGAGAACAGAGTTGAGAAGGTTGGAGGAGGCCTATGTCTCAGGACAACCCGACAACGACAAGTAAAGTGTAGAATAAGGAAAATGCTTTTGAAAACAAGAAAAAGAAATCGAAAGATATATAAAACGTTTGGAAGGGCTAATGGTCTAAGAAGGACGTCGACATAATACCTCCATCTTGCCCATCCTAACTTAGGTGCTCAGACCTGTAGATCTGGATCTTAGTTTGCAATGTTTAAGCGCGTCTTTCTTAGTTATGCATACATACAGACATAATTATCCGCCTATGTCCCTCTGGGGTCGGCAGAGACAATAGATCGACACATGCGTCGATTCATATACAGATGTGTTTTAGAATCATAATCTCTTCAACATCCATTATGTCTCTTCAAACATGCTTGTAGGTTCTTGGGTACATTTTAGATATGTTTCTTACTTAAAAATGATTATAATTCTCCCTCCGCAGTTCATAGAGAAATTCCAAGAAGTGAAAGAGGCGATACAAGCTCAGCAATGCTCGACCGGCGCCAAGAGTGTGACGAACGGCAACAGTGGCGCCACCACGCCCGTAGCGAGCGCCACGGCAAGCCCACTGCTGGCCGGACGAGCCGCCGCCACGCTCGACCCGCCCTGCGTGTCCCCCGCACAGGTATACTATACATTACAGTGAGGACACAGACACAGCAAGCCCACTGCTGGCCGGACGAGCCGCCGCCACGCTCGACCCGCCCTGCGTGTCCCCCGCACAGGTATACTATACATTACAGTGAGGACACAGACACAGCAAGCCCACTGCTGGCCGGACGAGCCGCCGCCACGCTCGACCCGCCCTGCGTGTCCCCCGCACAGGTATACTATACATTACAGTGAGGACACAGACACAGCAAGCCCACTGCTGGCCGGACGAGCCGCCGCCACGCTCGACCCGCCCTGCGTGTCCCCCGCACAGGTATACTATACATTACAGTGAGGACACAGACACAGCAAGCCCACTGCTGGCCGGACGAGCCGCCGCCACGCTCGACCCGCCCTGCGTGTCCCCCGCACAGGTATACTATACATTACAGTGAGGACACAGACACAGCAAGCCCACTGCTGGCCGGACGAGCCGCCGCCACGCTCGACCCGCCCTGCGTGTCCCCCGCACAGGTATACTATACATTACAGTGAGGACACAGACACAGCAAGCCCACTGCTGGCCGGACGAGCCGCCGCCACGCTCGACCCGCCCTGCGTGTCCCCCGCACAGGTATACTATACATTACAGTGAGGACACAGACACAGCAAGCCCACTGCTGGCCGGACGAGCCGCCGCCACGCTCGACCCGCCCTGCGTGTCCCCCGCACAGGTATACTATACATTACAGTGAGGACACAGACACAGCAAGCCCACTGCTGGCCGGACGAGCCGCGGCCACGCTCGACCCGCCCTGCGTGTCCCCCGCACAGGTATACTATACATTACAGTGAGGACACAGACACAGCAAGCCCACTGCTGGCCGGACGAGCCGCCGCCACGCTCGACCCGCCCTGCGTGTCCCCCGCACAGGTATACTATACATTACAGTGAGGACACAGACACAGCAAGCCCACTGCTGGCCGGACGAGCCGCCGCCACGCTCGACCCGCCCTGCGTGTCCCCCGCACAGGTATACTATACATTACAGTGAGGACACAGACACAGCAAGCCCACTGCTGGCCGGACGAGCCGCCGCCACGCTCGACCCGCCCTGCGTGTCCCCCGCACAGGTATACTATACATTACAGTGAGGACACAGACACAGCAAGCCCACTGCTGGCCGGACGAGCCGCCGCCACGCTCGACCCGCCCTGCGTGTCCCCCGCACAGGTATACTATACATTACAGTGAGGACACAGACACAGCAAGCCCACTGCTGGCCGGACGAGCCGCCGCCACGCTCGACCCGCCCTGCGTGTCCCCCGCACAGGTATACTATACATTACAGTGAGGACACAGACACAGCAAGCCCACTGCTGGCCGGACGAGCCGCCGCCACGCTCGACCCGCCCTGCGTGTCCCCCGCACAGGTATACTATACATTACAGTGAGGACACAGACACAGCAAGCCCACTGCTGGCCGGACGAGCCGCCGCCACGCTCGACCCGCCCTGCGTGTCCCCCGCACAGGTATACTATACATTACAGTGAGGACACAGACACAGCAAGCCCACTGCTGGCCGGACGAGCCGCCGCCACGCTCGACCCGCCCTGCGTGTCCCCCGCACAGGTATACTATACATTACAGTGAGGACACAGACACAGCAAGCCCACTGCTGGCCGGACGAGCCGCCGCCACGCTCGACCCGCCCTGCGTGTCCCCCGCACAGGTATACTATACATTACAGTGAGGACACAGACACAGCAAGCCCACTGCTGGCCGGACGAGCCGCCGCCACGCTCGACCCGCCCTGCGTGTCCCCCGCACAGGTATACTATACATTACAGTGAGGACACAGACACAGCAAGCCCACTGCTGGCCGGACGAGCCGCCGCCACGCTCGACCCGCCCTGCGTGTCCCCCGCACAGGTATACTATACATTACAGTGAGGACACAGACACAGCAAGCCCACTGCTGGCCGGACGAGCCGCCGCCACGCTCGACCCGCCCTGCGTGTCCCCCGCACAGGTATACTATACATTACAGTGAGGACACAGACACAGCAAGCCCACTGCTGGCCGGACGAGCCGCCGCCACGCTCGACCCGCCCTGCGTGTCCCCCGCACAGGTATACTATACATTACAGTGAAGACACAGACACAGCAAGCCCACTGCTGGCCGGACGAGCCGCCGCCACGCTCGACCCGCCCTGCGTGTCCCCCGCACAGGTATACTATACATTACAGTGAAGACACAGACACAGCAAGCCCACTGCTGGCCGGACGAGCCGCCGCCACGCTCGACCCGCCCTGCGTGTCCCCCGCACAGGTATACTATACATTACAGTGAAGACACAGACACAGCAAGCCCACTGCTGGCCGGACGAGCCGCCGCCACGCTCGACCCGCCCTGCGTGTCCCCCGCACAGGTATACTATACATTATATTAGCTCATAATATAAACATAATATTTTACAGGTCGTCCTCAGAAGAGGTGATGATGATCTGATTGCTTTTGATGACAAGTGGCCAGAGCTTGCCCAGGCTTTCTGACATTTATAGTTCAGCGAATCTACCCACAGTTGGTCTGATCGAGTTTTATGATCCTTTTAAAAAACAGGATCGATTGGTAAAAAAAAAAAGTTTCTGTAGAATTGTAAATTTTCTTAGGGCCTGTTTCACCACTTCTGAGTAAGTTCTTGTTAGCTTATCCGACAGATACTTTGACGTATTTTATATGAAAATATTTCAAAATATCTGTCGGATAAGCTAACAAGAACTTACTCATAAGTGGTGAAACAGGCCCTTAGTGTTTTTTTTCAAAATTCTGTGAGTGTAGTTCAAAACATCTTAATGAACGTCTTAAAGACAGTCTCCTTAGGAAATTTTCTTGTAGCTTCAAAGGTTAACGTACCTGCCCTTACTGTCCAAAAAATAACTTGTATAGGCTGATGATGATTTTAATGAATATGTTTTGTTTCAGCCCAAAGCAGCGGAGAACGATGAGATGATGGTACACCAAAGAGCACATTCCGTGTCGTCATCCATTCAGGTACACAAACATACTTATTTGAACTCGTGTACTTCGAGCCGTGGTGGTCCAGTGGCGAGTAACCTTGCCTGCTGTGCAGAAGGCGATGGTTCGATCCCCGTCCAAGCCGACTCGTACCAATGAGTTTTTCGGAATTTATGTACGATTTGTTACACCACTGGCTTTTCGGTGAAGGAAAACATCGTGAGGAAACCTGCATGCTTCAATTTCGAGGCGTGTATTGTACCCACTGTCCATTATAAGTGGCGACGGGCTCACCCCCCGTCACACTGGACAGAGTTTCGGTACTACGCTTTTTATGTATCTAAGGCGTATAGCATACAAAACGAGTCGAGGTGGCGTCGAGGCGCGGGCGCGCGCCTTAGGGCTCGTCCGCACAGCGATTTTTATTCGCGCGAATGATGTGAATGTGATAACATAGGATGACTTCTGACAAGACTCTTATGTCCAGACACTAAGTACGAAAATTGTTTGATTCACGCGTCTTCCTATGCTGTTTACCGCTAAAACGACCTCCCACACCCTACTTATTGACATACGGTCGGTAACTGTATATCATACCAATCAGAGCGGCGCTCGGATTTATTCTTAGTATACAATTATCGACCGTATGTAAAGGTCGCCAAGGCGCGCCCGCGCCTTGACGCCGCCTCGACTCCTTCTGTATGCGATACGCTTAAGGCCCGTATTCACTTTGATTAGTGCGAGTGCATGTGATTAGTAATTGCGGTTCATTACCACAAACATTGAAAGTAAATCAAAGATAACAAAATGTCATATTCTATCGGTGATCGCTCAAAATTTTTAAATGACCCGCAATTACTAATCACCTGCACTCGCACTAATCAAAGTGAATACAGGCCTTAACACTCAGTTGCAGAAACGCTCATTAGAGTTCATTTCTCCATTAAATCTCTTGCTTGCTTTTACTACGTCAACAAGGCCAAAAGTGACAGCAAGAGATTTAATGGAGGATTAACTTTAATAAGTGTTTCTGCAATTGACATGCAGTTCTACTACCCACATACTTTAAGGGTTGAGCCTCATCTGGCAGCACGAAATCGCTTTTTTTCACGCTTCATCCTTTTCTGTCGCTCAGGAACGTCATTTTCTAGAGCGAGAAAGCTCGCAGCACTGCTAGTCCGATCATTTTAGGGTTTGACCCTGACAGTAATTCATCTATCGCTGAAACTTTGCAGTGTGATAAAGTGAAGTATAAAGATTACGGTTGACAAAATATCTAGGATTTTTTTTTGTCGGAAGTTAGGTTTTTGTACGTAAACATAAAAATCACTTATAGCTCTCGGCGGAAAACTGTTCCATCCGAAATTCCTTTGGTATATGCCAGTATATACTATTTAGCATAGATATGTAACGGTATCTATGAATATTTCGATTTAAGGAAGGGAGAATCAAAAAAATACAGTTTTTAATCCATAACTTTTTCAGGAATATTAGTCCATCTATTTTTTACTTTTTGTCAGTATTAATATCTTTACTTATATCGTCTTGCACAATTATCTAGAATATTTTCGTTTTCGATCATAGTTTTATGATTTTTGGGCAAATAAATAACTTCGGAAAACTGTTCCATCCGTTTTTATTAATTTACAAGTTACAGTACACTCTAATAAAACAGGGCTCATAAGAATCTAGAAAAATTTCGCCCTTATTATTTTTTTTTTCAATAATTTTCGTCCCGCCCGTGCAAGGCCGCCATTTACGAGCGCCATTTACGATATTATTTGACTACAAGACAGATTGTGTGAAGACCTTTAAAACGAGCCCAAACTCGGGTATATTTGACCAAAAACTCGGCATGAAAGACCATTTTAAAGATTTAGCCGACATTTTGTCCGCCATCTTGAAAAACGTAAACATTTCGTATCTTTTGAACGAAAGCTCCGATCGAGACGGGGTTTTTTGCATTAGTTGAAGCGCGAATGGGCCTCTCTGATAGAGAACGTAAAATGTGAAAGAATGTATAAAGTGTACGATATTATTTGACCACAAGACAGATTGTGCGAAGACCTTTAAAACGAGCCCAAACTCGGGTATAATCGACCAAAAACTGGGCATGTAAGACCATTTTAAAGATTTAGTCGACATTTTGTCCGCCATCTTGAAAAACGTAAACATTTCGTATCTTTTGAACGAAAGCTCCGATCGGGACGGGGTTTTTTGCATTAGGTGAAGCGTGAATGGGCCTCTCTGATAGAGAACGTAAAATGTGAAAGAATGTATAAAATGTACGATATTTTTTGACCACAAGACAGATTGTGCGAAGACCTTTAAAACGAGCCCAAACTCGGGTATAATCGACCAAAAACTGGGCATGTAAGACCATTTTAAAGATTTAGGCGACGTTTTGACCGCCATCTTGAAAAAACGTAAACATTTCGTATCTTTTGAACGAAAACTCCGATCATGACGGGGTTTTTTGCGTTAGGTGAAGCGCGAATGGGTGTCTCTGATAGAGAGGTAGAATTTGGTAGTTTTTGGAATGTTTTGGTTCTTTTGGTAGTTTTTGGTTCTCTTGGTAGTTTTTGGTTCTTTTGATAGATTTTGGTAGTTGTTGGTTCTTTTGGTACAATTTGGTAGGTTTTGGTAGAATTTCGTAGTTTTTGGTAGATTTTGGTATTTTTTGGTTCTTTTGGTAGAATTTCGTAGTTTTTGGTAGTTTTTGGTTCTTTTGGTAGATTTTGGTAGTCTTTGGATCTTTTGGTAGTTTTTGGTAGGTTTTGGTAAAATTTCGTAGTTTTTGGTAGTTTTTGGAAGATTTTGGTAGTTTTTCATTCTTTTGGTAGAATTTGCTAGTTGCTGGTTCTTTTGATGATTTTTGGTTGATTTTGATACTTTTTGGTTCCTTTGGTAGAATTTGGTATTATTTTATCAAATTCTACCAAAAGAATCAAAAACTACCACATTCTACCAAAGAACAAAATCTACCAAAAACTATCAAAATCTACCAAAAACTACCGAAATCAACCAAAATTCACCAAATTCTAGCAAAAGAACGAAATACTACCAAAAGAACCAAAAACTACCAAGAGAACCAAAAACTACCAAAAGAACCAAAACATTCCAAAAACTACCAAATTCTACCTCTCTATCAGAGACACCCATTCGCGCTTCACCTAACGCAAAAAACCCCGTCATGATCGGAGTTTTCGTTCAAAAGATACGAAATGTTTACGTTTTTTCAAGATTTCGGTCAAAATGTCGACTAAATCTTTAAAATGGTCTTACATGCCCAGTTTTTGGTCGATTATACCCGAGTTTGGGCTCGTTTTAAAGGTCTTCGCACAATCTGTCTTGTGGTCAAATAATATCGTACATTTTATACATTCTTTCACATTTTACGTTCTCTATCAGAGAGGCCCATTCGCGCTTCACCTAATGCAAAAAACCCCGTCCCGATCGGAGCTTTCGTTCAAAAGATACGAAATGATTACGTTTTTCAAGATGGCGGACAAAATGTCGGCTAAATCTTTAAAATGGTCTTTCATGCCGAGTTTTTGGTCAAATATACCCGAGTTTGGGCTCGTTTTAAAGGTCTTCACACAATCTGTCTTGTAGTCAAATAATATCGTAAATGGCGCTCGTAAATGGCGGCCTTGCACGGGCGGGACGAAAATTATTGAAAAAAATAATAATAAGGGCGAAATTTTTCTAGATTCTTATGAGCCCTGTTTTATTAGAGTGTACTGTAACTTGTAAATTAATAAAAACGGATGGAACAGTTTTCCGAAGTTAATTATTTGCCCAAAAATCATAAAACTATGATCGAAAACGAAAATATTCTAGATAATTGTGCAAGACGATATAAGTAAAGATATTAATACTGACAAAAAGTCAAAAATAGATGGACTAATATTCCTGAAAAAGTTATGGATTAAAAACTGTATTTTTTTGATTCTCCCTTCCTTAAATCGAAATATTCATAGATACCGTTACATATCTATGCTAAATAGTATATACTGGCATATACCAAAGGAATTTCGGATGGAACAGTTTTCCGCCGAGAGCTATAAGTGATTTTTATGTTTACGTACAAAAACCTAACTTCCAACAAAAAAAAATCCTAGATTTTTTGTCAACCGTAATCTTTATACTTCACTTTATCACACTGCAAAGTTTCAGCGATGGAAGAATTATTGTTAGGGTGTCCATACAAGGATACGCTAAAATGATCGGACTATGCCGGTGGTGCCGAGAGCTGTCGCATTCCCGCTATCTTTCTAGCTCTAGCAAATGACGTTTCTGAACATCAGAAAAGGATGGAGCGTGAAAAAATACGATTCCGTGCTGCCACATGAGGTTCAACCCTTAAAAGATTAGTCTCTGTGAGCGCACAAAATAATCACGTGATACGCTGGCCCAATGTCTCCTATTGATTGTCTACTAGCGCGATTATTCGAAGCTTTCTCTCTGTGGAGTATCACAATCATCATCTCAGCCGATGGACGTCCACCGCTGGATATAGGCCTCCCCCAAGGATCGCCACAACGACCGGTCCTGCGTCATAGCCAATATTGACACCTTATTTTCTTCCCCATCAGGGTGGATATGCGACAGTAGGTAGAGCGCCGCGAGGTCCGCTAGCATCCGCCGGAGCGCCCGAACCTCCACCACCGGAGACCACCGAGCAACAGCTGCGCTACGAGAACGATCGACTCAAACTGGCACTGGCACAGAGGTCAGTCTTATTATCTCTATTCTTCTTACGTAGGCTCTTTTCGTGACCCTGTTGTGACTTTTAAAGGGGTAATGAGGTACGAAGATTTTAATATTGACGACTGCCTCCGTGGTCCAATGGTTAAGAGCATAAGCTCTTGACTCTGAGGTTGTGGGTTTGATTCCCACGGGGGACACCTAGTGATATATCACTTCGTGCGTTTTTCCCCAGTTGGTTATGACATTGCAGACTGAATCACCTGATTGTCTGAAAAGAAAGATGTTTCCGTGTTTTTGTCCCGGCTACTATCTCTGTTGGTAATAGTCGATAATAGTAAATCGGACTTGCGTTACGGACCCAATAAAAACCGCTTCAGGAGCCGTAAGGCGGTCTGAAAAAAACTCTGACACCAGGGCTTGCGCCTGCCCACACGATAAGAAGAATATTGAGGAAGATTTTTCAAAGTTGGCGTGTCCCCGGATAATTCTTAGCAGGCGTACGAATATTGTCCAAAATAGTCACAGTGCGTAGTCCTAAAGGAGCATGAAGATTTTGGTCGCATTATTTAAAATAGCGTCCTCGAATAATTCTTCCAGAAATCGATAGCTGAGGTCTTAGAAATGTGACTCTACCAGAATTTGCACACATAAAATAAAAAATTGTGTTTGTATTTACGTTAGCTATGGATTTCTGTAAGAATTATGAACTTGGGAAAAATAATATTTTGGGATCGGGCAAAAATTTTCTAGCATAATAATTTTTTTCTAGAACTTCTTTATAATAATCTTTTTAAAAGTACGAGAGAGTTCCGGTACTACTGGTGAAACGTGGATGTTCTGAGGTTTCAGAAAATCTCTGACTACCCCCTCGGGGAATATAGTCGTGAGCATATGCTTATGCTTTTTAAAAGTCACCTTCAAGATTAATAAATTACGAATATTCTTAAATATTTCTATTTAATGTTTCTTCTATGCCTTATTAAAATGATGCTCTTATATTAATCTACATAGATGGGACTTGCTAACTAATAAAACTGGGGTAAAAAAGAAAAATAATAACAATGAAAAGTTTTTATTTCCACAAAGAGTTTTGTACAAATACTTAAAAACTAAACTTCAATAAGGTATCATTCATTACAGTCTTGTTAATCTTAGTAAGATTTCTTTAAACAAATTAATTAATCCAATAATAAATAATAACAAATTCTCAAGCATTATTCATTTTTTAACACACACAATAACAAAACGACTCTAGTATGAATCTCATTTTAATTTTAAAATACTGTTTTGTATAGGAAATCTATAGAATTACGATAGTGTAATAAAAACTAATTGTAGTGAAGCTCAGCGTTTGTGAGCGTGATGTGCGAGGGCCGGGAGGAGCCCGTACCCTCAAAGCGAATTCAATTAGGGTACGCCCACGTTCGCTTGTTATCCGCACATCGTGCAAGCTTAGTCCCGTAACCGCTAAGCTTAACCACTATTACTTTTATTACTAATAACTGCATAATACTGACGGCAACTTCTTTATTCTCAATAGTATAAGGTTGACAATGACGTGCAAGATTAAACCACGCTTTGTGACATTTGCCGAAGTTAACATTCAATTTTCACTCTTATATCATCAAAGGTAAGACTCGTTTGCCGATATAAACTCGGGGATACTTGAAAAGGGTAGTAACCGCCATTTTGGTTTTTGTTTTTAAAATAGTGTCCTCACTATAAAACTTCTATGATTTTTTTTTGTTATGTCCCTCGATCAATATGATAGAATATGTTCTGTCAATGATACACAAGATGTGTTACCGCTTCACAGCCGTCTCGCTCGTAGCATTGCTTGATGCGGAATATTGAAAGATTACCCAATTGGGTCTTTTTCGAATCTTCACTTTGCGCGCGCTTGTAACGTATCTGCTTCTTTAACCGACTTAAAAAAAGTTTCCATGTTCGCCTGCATGCTTTTTTTGGTATAATATCATTGGGTTTTATAGTGCGATGCAATTTTAAAATGAAAATCAAAATAGTGCAGTTTTGCAAAACGTCCCAACTCATTTAGTAGTTCTTTAACAAAAATTTTGTTTTTTAATTTGTGTTGGTCAGTTTTTTTTTCATATTTCAGCGTAATTCTTATCATTTCATTCGTAAAACAAACGAAAGTTTTTTTTTTCAATTGACAAAATATTTTAACGAGACGAAAATTTTATAACAATAGGAAGCTAAGCGAAAACAATTACAATCTAAAAACAATGCCATTAGTGTTCGAATCCCCCTGAAATAGGCACAAAGCCATCATCAAAGTCGTGATGCTGGTACTCGTGGTGCTGAAAGTCGTGATGCTTCAACTCGTGTCCGTATTGGGGCACGTATTCCTGCTTGGGCTCTTCTTTGGGCGTCCCTATTTTGTGCACGACCGCGTTGAAGCCATTTTTGTCGTCTGCCTCGTATTCTACGACGCGTTTCGTCCCGTCCGTTTCGGTTAGGGTGTAGGTTCCTAAGAGATAACTGTATAGTTAATTTTGCAATGATTTTTTGTAGGTTACTACTAAGAGATAAGGATAACTGTGTGATTAAAGATAAGTGTAAATTTCAAGATGATATTGTGACAGAATACATTGAGAAATGAATGCTTCGTTGGAGAGTTTTAGAGTTAGTGCGTTGCTAGTGAAATGTGGATATTTTGAGTATGGTATTGAGAATGTTCCCTCGGGGAATATAGTCGTGTACATGTGCATGCCCTACATGCCGTCGTTAGTAGCCGGTTTGTGTCTAAAAGGGCACGTATGGCTATTCGCAATAATGGCGTGTTGGTGCCTACCCTTATGTACGACAGTGAATTTTGGGTGTGGAACAAAAGGAATGAAAGTCGAGTGAATGCAGTGGAAAAGCGCTCTCTACGAAGTATGTGTGGTGTTACAGTCTTAGATCAAAGTAAAATTAATGGATAAGCCTTACGCGAACATTTCAAACCAGAAAAATGAGGCAAAACAAATGAAATTTTACATTGATCGATGGTTACAGTGACCGACCGAATCAAGAACAGTGTGATAAGGGATCGGTGTAAGTTGAAGGATCATGTGGTCTCTAAGATTGAAAGAGATATGCTTAGGTGGTGGATGAATGAGAGTAGACTCACTAGGGAGATTTATCGATCCAATGTAAGTGGAACAGTCGAGAGAGGGCGTCCGAGGAGAACTTACCACGACCAAATTAATGGTCTTCTCCGAAAAGGACAATTGCGTAACGTATTATGTCCGTATGAACATGTGCATGTAATAAATTGTATCTTACCTTTAACCTTGTCTCCGTCTCTGGTCTCCCAATGCTCCTTCTCGTCTCCCGTGTGAGGGTCCTTCACTGAGTAGTCGAACGCGTATTTTGGGTGCGCCTGAAATAAGTAAAGTTTTAATTATCTGTATGGCTATTGTTCAAGTTTCCGATTATATCGTTTACAAGATCGGTAACGTATTATGACTGTACTAGGCAAGTTTTAAGTATTATTTTGTTTCTGTGATCATCATATCCACTGTCTGACATTAATTAACTAAATATTAATAAGCAGAATCGCTGAAAACTGACAAAGACTCCATGTCCATTTGATTCCGATTGAATCGAGTCACACAATAAGACCCCACTTCGGCGTTGCTTAGAAGGTAATCAACTGATACTCACATGGTAATCTAAATCGTACTCGTCTCCGTGGTGCTCGTCCAGGCTCTGATGATGTATGGGCTCGTGATGCTGCAGGTTGTAGCCCTCGAAGCCGTGGAACTCGTCGTACTGGGCCAGCGTTGTCGATTCTAGCACACGGAATGGGAGTGATCTCTACTATTACTATTCTTTCGATACTCACATGGTAATCCAAGTCGTACTCGTCTCCGTGGTGCTCGTCCAGGCTCTGATGATGTATGGGCTCGTGATGCTGCAGGTTGTAGCCCTCGAAGCCTTGGAACTCGTCGTACTGGGCCAGCGTTGTCGATTCTAGCACACGGAATGGGAGTGATCTCTACTATTACTATTCCGTCGATACTCACATGGTAATCCAAGTCGTACTCATCTCCATGGTGCTCGTCCAGGCTCTGGTGATGTATGAGCTCGTGATGCTGCAGGTTGTAGCCCTCGAAGCCTTGGAACTCGTCGTACTGGGCCAGCGTTGTTGTCGATTCGAGCAGCAGGAACGGTAGTGATCTCTGTATAGTATCTACTCTGTTGATACTCACATGGTAATCCAAGTCGTACTCGTCTCCGTGGTGCTCGTCCAGGCTCTGATGATGTATGGGCTCGTGATGCTGCAGGTTGTAGCCCTCGAAGCCGTGGAACTCGTCGTACTGGGCCAGCGTTGTCGATATGAGCAGCAGGAGGGGGAGTGATCTCTGCAATAGATGGGGAGGAATCTGCTTTAGAAGTGTTGCGAATACCATTGTCTCGCTAACCAATAATAGTACATTATGATAGATATACATGAGATGTGGTCCGTGCGAATTAAACCCAGTCCATCATGATTGAGTAAATATACCTCTTCGCAACGTAATCCTCTACTCTTTGTAATTGTATGATATGTAATTTACATAACCTAGCATAACTAAATTGACCCAATTTAAAACTAAAACAAACATGCATAATTCGTAAAGGCGTGACGATCGCAAAATCAAATTTCACGCGGGTGCGCTTACGCCGCCGGCGCGGGCGCTCGGCTTAACTACAGAAAAGAAAATTACAGTAGAGCAACTTCATGCAAGTGCTCAAATCTACATACACACGCAGACGAGCGCCACGTATACTGCCCGCTAAGGTACTTCGGGGCGCAACAGTACAGCAGTACCAGCTTATAAGTTTTACCGATGCACCTGCACAGTTGACAAATTTTGACCAATCAAGATGTACCAGCTTCAATCCCTTGCCGCTACTGGCTAATAGTTTTCGCGCCCTTTTCGCTGCTATCTGACTTTGCATCCTTAGATACTAAAATGACTTCGGTTTTTGACTGGGACTCAGGTCTGCTCCCTCCGCGCAAACGAAGATTGACTAGCGGAATTATTTTCCTGGTCGTAGGTACTGAACTGAATTACCTTTGCGGGCCGTGAACGTGAGCGCTCAATTGTGTGCGTGCGTCGATTCGAGCGCTTGCATGAAGTTTCTTTACTGTATATTTCTTTTCTGTGGCTTAACTTTCACGTCACATTACGTTACACCGCGTGCTCGTACGTGACGTCATTACAGCAGCTTCCGTGCGTTGTGCAAGAGCTTGCGGCTTTTTCGTTAATTACCATTTACCAATGGGAGATGACGACTTGATCTATGTATATCCCTGGTCTTGTAACGCATAGAATGAATTCTCAGTCTTATAGCCTGACTTCGCATCGAATAATTGCTGTTAAGGCCGATTTGGATATGCTTAAATTTACTCAGATCGGGCCGGAGTTAAGTTAAGATAATCTGTTCAAGTGGGGTTAGACGGGTCGGACCTCGTGTGAATGCGGTGTCGCTCCTCAGACTATGGCCTATTTTTTATCCTGCTCGGACACCTGCATAAGAACGGACGGTGCCGGTCGGCAATGATATCTGTATGTTAAAATACTTGGCAGGAAACATTTAGAATGACAGCCATCGACTGGATAGAAGAAGATAGCCTTCGTCTTCAGCTATTGCTTATTTACAAAAGCTGGCAGGCACGCATTTTTAGTGTTAGTACATGAAATATTTTTAGTACATGCGCTAAATATTCGATACTTTGATTTTTGAAAAATGTATTTGACGTAGCAATAACACAATAATTATTAGACAACCAGTGAATTTTGCGTTTGTTTTCAAACTTATGTGTCTTCTGTATCTATTTATCTTGATACGAACAGACAAGACATATTAGAAAAGACAGAGTCCTCCCCCGCTCGCTCGCTGGACTTCATTGTCTAGTGTTGTGAATGGTCGCCGCTGTATATCCTGGTTTACACGAGTTACAGTGGTGGGAATGTGTGGGGGGGACATAGGACTTGTGTCCTTATGTCCAACCTAAGTAGCTAAATCGAAATTTAATTGAAAATAGTGTATTTTTTTTCAATGTTACGACACACTTAAGAAAAAAATTACAGAATTAATATTAGGATCAAATTATTTGACCTCCTGAAGAACTTGATTCAGTAGAGACCTTCCACCTCAAAAGCTGTACAGGGTGTAACAAAACAACGGGGTGCTTTAGACCAAACTGAACAATTGATCTTTATTCAAATGTATATTCTGTTTTGGTGTGCAATAAAGTATAATTTAATTGAATTGAACTTTCTGTAATTCTAGATACTCATTCTTATACCCTGCCGTGATCGAGCATTGAGCATATCCGCATGGAATATTATCAATCCATCAATCATACTTTTTAAACACAAGGTATAATATAATAATAATAATAGCCATTTATTTCCGAAAGATTTGTTTACATAATTTTCTTACAACCTAATTTTAATTAATCTAATTTTACGTAATATCTAGCACTAGTAAGAGTTTAAAGAAAATTTTATCATGCATTTATAAAAAATGTATAATATAGACGGTCTTAATCAGACGAGGTTTCGTGTATATTCAACAACTACATAAAACAAGCAGAATAATTCAAAATACACGCAGACGTAATTCATGTTGTGTCTCAACAAATCTATCCAAGAACCGTAAACATTTTATCATTGATTCAATCATTACGAATGTGTAATTATATCGTTCGAATAAACATGTCTTCATTACAGTCGGTAATAGCTTTCCACTGCTACTGTCTGTTGATATTCGTTCGCTTGATTAATGCGCACCGATATTTAGGGTCCTTTTTAATATTCAGCTTTTTTAAGTGTATGATTAGACCATTACACTAAGAACTTTCTCATGGAACCAACGATGCTCGAAATCGCGAAAAAAAATTACTACTGATCCGTACAAATCTGCACTCCTAATCGGCCCAAATGTATGGGCCAGCTGTTTTTTTTTGCGATTTCGATGTTGGTCGCATAAGATCGTTCAGTTTGATGGTCTTATTATCCTCTTTAAAACCATCACCATATTATTATTGAGTTTTAGCCTGTATATTTCGTTATATTTGTCTAAAATTCAGCTGTTCCATACGTTTGTGTCCAGTAGCCTAGCCATTGACATTTTCTATGGAAACACCACTTTATATATTCATTATTGCTCCCATCATAGTCCAATCATTTTAGGGTTTGACCCTAACAATAATTCATCTATCGCTGAAACTTTGCAGTGTGATTAGATAAAGTAAAGTATACAGTAACAGATTACGGTTGACAAATAATCGAGGTTTAATTTTTTCCGGTCCTAGATTATTTGTCATAACCGTAATCTGTATACTTTACTTTATCACACTGCAAAGATTCAGCGATAGATGAATTATTGTTAGGGTGTCCATACAAGGAAACTCTAAAATGACTGGACTATCATCATCATTAGCCTATATACGTCCTACTGTAGGGCACAGGCCTATCCTCAAGGAGGGTTTAAAGAGTCCACCAAGCGTGCCCAATGTGGATTAGTAGACTTAACATACGCATCAGAATTTCTTCTTCAGCGTATCCAGGTTTCCTCACGATGTTTTCCTTCACCGTTTTAAAACCAGTCGATATTACGTACATAAGTTAGAAAAACTCATTGGAACATGGCATGTCGTCGGATAAAAAATTACAGACTTCTTTATACAAATTGCATAATTCTTACACAAAATGACATTACATATTTGTCCAACACATAGTCTGTTTGAACTCAAAACATTATGTCATGTCACCAGTTAATGTGGCGTGGCGGTGCGAAATTTCCATCTCATTTACACTCGACACGATTGTTTCGCCAAGTCATTGCATGTAATTATTAGTTGTTCATTCATAAACGAATCATGCACTTTCATTAAGTGTGTGTGCTGTATGATTTGTGAATTAAAGCTTAGTTTACATGGCGGTAGGTTTGGTTTTTGTTTGATTGTCTGCGGAATGTTTACATTGAGCGATACGCACAGAAATATTGAGTAATAGATCTTTGCCTGCGACTTTTGGCGAGATAAAATGTTTTACAGGGTGTAAAATTTAAAGCGTTGCATATTAAACAGGATGCTTCAAACCGAATCAAACAGATCCGCTTTCGATATAGGACCAACACTGAAATAGTGAAAAAAAATCAGCTGTTCCATAGAAAATGTCGATAGTTACTCGACCAAAATAATTGAAACAATAGATTTCTTTTTCGCCTTCTCAATGTTGGCCTCATCTCAAAATTGTTCAGTTTGATTGTCTGAAGCCTATGTAATGTAACGCAATTAAGTTCAGACTCTGTAGCAGATTTTGAAACTGATGTTTATTCGAAAATGTTATAAATATGAAAAACCTATATTTTATAAGCGTGATGATCAAATCCTATTCTGAAAATTTGAGCTCAAAGAAAGTTATGTAAAATACGCCGAGTTGCTTTGAAAAAGGTAGTGCTCGTTTGGCACGTCTTGGCGGGGCACTGCCGTGCCCCCAGATTATGCTTGGATCGAAGCTTTAAGTTGACTTGCAACTCTAGTCTTTCTAGTCGAATTTAAACTTTAAAAAAAAAGTTTCTTCTATTCTCTATTTATTATCAGACGTTTCAGACAGTCATTGTGCTCGTAAAAGTCGTGACTTCAGTCTAGAAAGTTTTAAAGATGCATCTCGTTGAAATGTGCGAGAAATTGCTTTAACTTTCAGTCTGACTTCCCTTAGGGGAAAACAATTGAATTTTCCTTTCAAGCTTATGCTGACTTTATAATATTTATTACAAGATTTTGCCCGCGACTTCGTCCGCGTGAAATTCGAATATCGCAAAATCCTTTCTTAGAGCACCCCTACATCCTCCGAAGAATATATTCTAAATTTCATGTCACTGTAGGTATATTCAGCAGATAGTATCTTCTGAAGAGCGGAGATGCTCGAAATTAATTATCACTTACACGGTCACCCATTCAAGGACACGCTTATGCACTTAAAATTTTCCTGCGCGCCGCATCGCGCTTACTTTCTTCTCATGAAGCAGTCGCTGTATTTTATGTGGGCTGGACAAAGAGCTCTCCCAAGGATTGCCACAGCGACCGGTCCTGCACTGTCCTCATTCAACGGGTTCCCGCCGTCTTCACCAGGTCGTCGGTCCACCTTTTGGGGGGCCTACACCTACTGCGATTTCCGTTACACGGTTCCCACTCGATAACTCTTCGTCTCCATCGGCTATCGGTTCTGGGAGCAATGTGCCCCAATGCCACTTTAGTTTAGCAATTCTTTGGGCTATGTCAGCTAATCTAGTTCTTCTGTGTATCTCTTCATTCTCGCAGGGATCCTCCGCGCATACCCCTTTCTATTGCCCTTTGGGTGACTTTCAGCCTTTTTATGAGGCCTTGAGTGAACGACCACGTCTCTGTTCCATATGTCACTGGCAACGCACCCTGATCAAAAACTTTAGTCTTGAGATACTGCGGTATTTGGGACGTGACGACTGAAGATACTACGTAGCTTCCCGATATGATAATTAATTCAAGCAATTATGTCGTCAGTTTTAAATTCGAATGTTATTAGGCAGTGTTCCACTCAATTACATCCATCCAGCTCCACCTAGCTTCCGACTCGTTCAGTCAGTGCGCAGTACACCTATTAACACTGTTTCCTAGTACATTGTCGGTTACTATACAATGTACGTACATCTCGATCGCGTGACAGTATTGTACGGTCACGCCAAACGGAGTAGTTTCACTTACTATTCATTTTTTTGCTTGTTTTGTTTGATAGTTTACATATGCTTTGTCCTTTTACTTTCTTTCGGGAATTTCCTTAGCAGAATTTAATTATTGTAAGGGGACTGAGCGTCGGTGGCGTGTTGCGGAGAGCTATGGAAACTCAATCTTGAGGTCAAGGTTAGAATCCGAACGGATGACATGCCGTGTACCAATGAGTTATTCTAACTTAAGAGGATAGACGAGTACAGTTTTCTCCATACAAACGTATTCCCGTGTTTAAGAACACTAGAGCAAATATTTTTTTACCACCTATGTCACCTCTGCCATGACCCTATGTTTTGCTTTTTTGCATTAATTAATTACTGTAAGATTTAGGGACCTTCGAAAATGTCAAATTTTACAGCCCGTTTTCAGACATCCAGCAAACAAATTTGATGAATATAAACAAAAAAAGCAAAACGTACAGCCATAGCCAGTCTTTCTCATATTATTCTTGAAAGAATTATTAAAATCGGTTTAATTTGGAGCAGAAAACGGGAATGCGAAATGCAGTTTTCGTCGATTTTATGTAGATAAAATCGGACCTAGCTGCAGTTGTCTCTTTCGCACTCTAGTCGGTGGGGTGGGGTGGGGCGGATCGGACAAATATGTATACGGTTGGAAAGTGACCTATTATCCAAATTAGCATTTCAGCCCGCCTATCCTCTTAAGTACGTAATTCCGACTGCTTTCAATCGGTGAAGGAAACTATCGTGAGGAAACCTGCATGTGCTGAAGAAGAAATTCCAATGCGTATGTAAAGTCTACCAATCCGCATTGTGGACTGATGCCCATACACCCTCCCTGAGGGTAAACCTGTGCCCTGTAGTGTGTCGAATATAGGCTGTGATAATGATAAACGGGTTCTTACCGCGTTTAGGGTTTACTCTCTCTTAACCGCTTGCATTCCGGTTTAAGATAACAATAGATAAACAATTGGTGATTCAATAAAATCGCATCCGTGGGAGTTCAAGAGTTAGACTGTGGGTTAGTCATTCCATAATCAATAACAGAAGTTTATCAGTATATTGAAGATATTTGCAAGAAACCTTTCTACATGGTGTTTAGGTGTTCTTTGATTCCAAATCACAATTTTTTTTGTGTTTTTTATCCGTTTGTTTGTTTGAGCTTCACGCAACTACTAGAACAATTTTGATGAAACTTTTTTTCTTTAAATATAATTAAATTATAACACTTAGACAAAAAGAACTATTTTTATTTAAGCAGCTTAGACTATGTCGCTCCGTGAGGGAAATCGATGTGTGACAATGATCAACAGACAAAATTAATTGCAATTAAGACATAACATCACTAAAATTTGATAATGTTATCTTCTGAGAAGACATTTCTTAGCTAGCTGCAGTAGAGCTGCAGCCTCCGATATGGGACAGGCGAGTTCATTCATTCATTCATTTTCAGCCTGTATCTACCCACTGCAGGGCATAAGCCTCCTCCATATTTTGCCATTCTTCTCGGTCCTGTGCCAGTCGCATCCAGGTCTTGCCTGTACTTTTCCAGATGTCGTCGACCCACCTGGCTGCCGGACGACCCACTTCTCTTTTTCCTCCGGACAGGCGAGTGCCCTGCTGCAGTCACCTGTCTCCAGCAGCTTCGGGTTTTGGGAGATTTTCTCTCATCTCAGTGACAATTACTTAATAATTAACATAAAGATGAGCTGAACTGCCGTGGTGGTCCTTTGGCGAGTAACCTTGCCTGCCGTGCATGCCGACTCGTACCAATGAGTTTTTCGGAATTTATGTACGATTTGTAACACCACTGGCTTTTCGGTGAAGGAAAACATCGTGAGGAACCCTGCATGCTTCAATTTCGAGGCATGTTTTGTATCCACTGTCCATTATAAGTGGCGACGGGCTCACCCCCCGTCACATAGGACAGTTTCGGTACTACTGGTAAAACTTGGATGTTCTGAACTTTTCAGAATATCTCTGACTCGGGGAATATAGTCGTGAGCATATGCTATGCTAAGATGAGCTGAATCAATGGATTCTACACACAAGTTAACTCACGACCGTCACTGCCATTCGGGGTAGACAGGAAGTTTACTACAACTACCAACTATATTTTATTTCTTATTTATAAATGGTGTAAACTTAAATGCATCACACACTACAGGGGGTGCTTCAGACCATCATACTGAGGAACAATAGTAAAAACTATGGGACGCGAAAAACAATCGGATGTTTAATGTTTTATACATTTTGATCGATTAGCTCTCTATTGACATTTTCGATGGAACAGCAGATTTTTTTTCGCGGTTTCTACTTTGGTCCCTTAGTAAACGTTGTTCAGTTTGATGGCCTGAAACTCCTTCTAAAGTATGATATGTACACTCGACAACAATAAAAACGGGTCACCAACAACATAAACCTTAATATCTCGGAAACTAAGAATGGTAGCTTATTTAAATAAAAAGTATTTTATAGACAATTTAATACTCTTCTTAAATTAATAAAATTTCTGGTTGCTATAAAGTAATGCCAATAAAAAAGGCTAAAATCAAAGTAAATGATTTTTTGAAAATGAAATTTTTAGTATTCAACATTTATTATTAATGTGGTAATTTTATCACTCACATACACTAAAATATGGGGAAATGTTAAATCTGTGACGAAAATTGGTAATTTTAAATTTTTGGTCTGCGATATAATTGACGTATTTGTACTCGTATTTATGTATTTTAATTAAGTAAGTAAGTCAAACAAATGAAAACTAAAAATGTTATCAATTAATTTAAGAAGTATTAAATAGTCTAATAAACACTTTTTAAGTGAATAAGCTATCATTATTACTTTCCGAGATATTCAGGTATGTTGGTGACCCGTTTTTATTGTTGTCGAGTGTGTTTAAGTTTAAACCTTGTATAGGTACTTGATTATAATTTTACAACTTTAGGACATATCAATTTCTCATAATTCTGAACGCTAAAATGATCCTTTGTTTAACCATCCTCTTCAAAAAATCCTCCAAAAAAGCACAACACAAAACACCGTAACCACAAAACTCGAGAAATATTACTCACAATTATAAACGCCATTTTTGTATTTCACTAAAAAAACGTATTTCGTACTGTATCGACTCGCGTTAGAATGTAAAATGTAAATTATTTTTAACGCGCAAGCTCACTTATACCCAAGAAATAGTTAATACCGACCCCCCCTACGATGTAATAGGTAACATGGTTTAAACACGATAGCAATGAAGCTTTGGTGCGGTTTAATACAATAACAAATGTCTTTGAGACTTTATTGGAAAATTTTCGATTACAAACTTTCATAATGTGATCCGTGTCAAGCTTCGAGTTGATTTGGGAATTCGATATGTCAAGTTTTTTTTGGTCTTCATTTTTATATTTTTTACGGATAGAAGACATTATTTTAAGACACCTATTTCATCCTTACTGCGATTCATCGAGTTTATCAATATAAATTTAATTTTTAAATTATTTGGATCTGTAATCTCTAAGTGCAAAAATGGTGGAGAGAAAATAATTCGAACTCCATGGAGAAAAACTACCTACTGCTATATTTAAAAAATTTAAAAGCTGCCTCCTCTTTCTAAACTCTATGCTGGAAACAGATACGGCAACATGAAATGTCAAATTCTGATATTGTAAATGATTTTTTTTTAAAGTTAGGACAATGCAGGCTGAATCACCTGATTGTCTGAAAGGAAGAATGATTCCGTGCTTCGGATGGCACGTTAAGCCGTTGGTCCTGGCTACTATCTCTGATGGTAGTAGTCGTTACATAAAAACCACGTCAGAGGTCGTAAGGCGGTCTGAAAAAACTCTGACACCAGGGCCTGCCCGCACGATAAGAAGAAGACCTCGGAATAAGCTGAGTATAAAATTGTATAAATCACCGTTTTTTCATCCCACTGCTGAGCAAAGGCCAACCATCGTTATGACATTTTATATTTAGGTCAAAAGTCACAAATTCTCACATAATTAAAGGTTATATTATGTCAAAAAAACTATTGTTTTCTATGCTCTAAATATCTTTTGATGTTATTATAAATGTGATAGACATTAAAAATCTCCAATTTGGTCTTAGACAATATTTATACAATTAACAGTTCGTGTTCGGATAGCATTTAGCTGTATTTATGATAAATAACGCTAGGTCAAAATTTAGTTACCACATTAAAAAAACCGGCCAAATACGAGTTAAACTCGCGAAAAAAGGGTTCCGTACCACACACAACATATTATTGACCAAAACAAAATTGTTTTCTCTGGGACCTTAAGGGGCTACCTGCCGGTTTTGGGTAATTTTGTAACCATTTTATTCATTAACTATGGCACTTTTTGAGCTGAAATTTAAACTGAACCATCTACAGGATATGAGAAGTGATGTGGTTTGTCTAGAAATCGATTTTAATGAATAAAACCGAAGAAAAGGGACTCTAAAGTCACCCCTTTTTTTCCAGTTGTAACTATTTTACTCTTACATTTTTAATCGGAACAAAATGAAAATTTACTATATTGTTCACAATACAATTTAGAATGATGTGGTTTTTTTACTTTTTCGAAATTAATAAAAAATCATCGTTTTTTTTTTGAAAACAGCAAAATTCTGACCGGAGCCACGCGCTCTTTCTCATCGATTAGTATGGAGTGTGAGTGAGAGGAGAGTGGTCCACGGCTGATACGCCTTAAGCGCGAGACCGGCCCACACTTAGCCGGTTTTAATGTAGACTTTGCACCATAATCACACTAAGTTTGACGCTTGTATGTATTACCGTTACGTTAGAGCAAGAACAAAAATCTTTGAATAATACTTTCTAAAGGATCTGTAGTCTGTACCTAATCTGTGTGTACTCAAAAAAATCTTGAAAGTTGAGGTTCCTTTCTTCGTTATCTAAAGTTTAATCAAATTATAGCGCTAATAGTGGCGCTTTAATCGAGTGGCCTTTGTCTCTCCTTTGTTTGTACATTCAAGTGTTACGTAATACACGGAAAAAAAATCTGTGACAACCCTCGTATTGTTTTTGTTGTTAACTTTACTTCGAAAATTGTGTTCATATGCCAATGGGATCTTTTGAAAGGGGAGGGACCCTAAGAGGAAGGGTGTCTTTATTCTAAAGCATAGAGGGATCCACACGATTGCAAGGCTGTCCACTTTTTTGACACTTTTTGATGTGCTGGTGTGTGTAAAGTGGTAAAACAAAAGTGACAATTTTACACACACTAGTACGTCAAAAAAAGTGGACAGCCGCATAAATAAATATCTATAGTTCCATCTATAGCTCCTTTTACTATTAAAGGTACTCACATGGATTTAGAATCATAAAGGATGCCACTCCTCCTTGTAAGCATTGAAACAAGAAAATCGGCAATGGCGTCGTCGATATTTCCAATTTTAGGTGTGTCCCTTTCTATCCAATATGACGCAGTTACGAAAATTATACGAGAGGAGCTAATATTTTAGACGTTGGATTAGAAAGGGACAAAGTTAACGTCACAAGAAACGACGCGACGGAAAAGAACGATCATTACCGATCACCAAGGAGTTTATCATGTTTCACCGCTTGTTAGGCAGTCTGTCCTCTATTATAGGTATTCCAAACTTCTTAGTAAAATTCATCCGGAATCTATGCCTTAGAATAAAGAGGTCCTTGATCTTAGGTTGACCCCCAGAAATTTATTTTCTTCACCCTTCATAAACATAGGTAAATTAGGGAGGCAATACCGTGACGTCATCGTCAATATAAATGTGGTTTAATTGGTTAACCTTTAATATTACCTTTCCTACAAAAATACGTCTAATTTCGAATCGAATAATTGTTCAAATGAAATAATTATGACCGTTAATGCAGCGCATCCAACCGGCAGAAACATAAGTGTTCATCGATTTGTTACTCTGGTATGCAACGCATTAGTCTCGGCTCGTTATTCTTCTTGTTTAACCGACTGCGGGGGAAGGATGGGTTATGATTTAGTAGGTACAGTCGGCCAAATAAGTGGTTTACGGTTTACCACGATAAGGATGAAATTTTATTACACGTCATAAAAATAGCATAGCATATGCTCACGACTATATTCCCCGAGGGGGTAGTCAGAGATATTCTGAAACCTCAGAACATCCACGTTTCACCAGTAGTACCGAAACTCTGTCCAGTGTGACGGGGGGTAAAAATAATCTGACAGTCATTAATGCTGTTCTTATTTCATCGTGGTAACGTCGTGCCTTCTAACTTAATAATATGCTGACGGCTTTTTAAGAGGATGATCATTGATCAGACCATCAAATTGAACAAATTTCTCTACGGGACAAATATGGAAATTGCGAAACAAATCTGCTATCATTTCTGTCGAGTAGGATTGCAGTTTTGTATACAGAGGTAAGGGACAGCCCTCCGCAGACAGACTGAAACGGTGAACTAAGACCATCAAACTGAACAACTTTCACTATGGAACCTACCCACCTCAGGAATCGCGAAAAAAAATCTGTGGTCCCATACATTTTAATCGGTTAGGTACTGCAGTTTTGCATGAAACAGTCATGGACATCTAGACTCACAATCAACGTTCGAAAAATTGCATAACCAAAAGAGCTCAGATGAGCTCTTTTTGTATTAGCTGACAGTTAACAAGCGAAATACGACTATAACCAGCAGCATGCATACTTAATTTGTGCGGGTTTTTGCGTCAATGTGGACAGCAATTTGCTAAGATTTTATATGTCACTGTGGGTCTAGTAGTAGAGGTCAATGGAAACAGTAGTTTTTTTTTCGCTTTTCCTGAAGTCTATGGAGCCTTCCATAGGGAAAGTTGTTCATTCTGAGTTCACCGTTTCAGTCTGCGAAGGGCTGTCCTTTACACCCTGTATAACCGCAGATTTCTTTCTGCGATTTCGACGTTGGTCCAATGGGTACAGTTGTTCAGTTTGATGGTCTGATCATCCACTTACAAAACCGTTAGCATATTTAAGAAGGACCCTATAAGACTTTTGACTATTCTATTCTTAATTAATGGCGTTTCCATGTTAGATTTCGCCAGTGTCAAGTGTTGAGGATATACTCATTAGATATTGTACGGTAATAGGATATGGCGATCTCAAAGCCCCGTTTTTAAACAAAAACACACTCGAAACCGCCATAAAACGGCGGAGCCACGTGGCTGTCAAAATTCCAAGCCGACGACACGTCCACTTGTCACCCCCTCAGCCACGCGACTCCGACTTTTGACTAACTTTAGGAAATAAATCAGTGATTGATTACACGCCAATTTGCATAATAATTGAGGAACTAGTATTAGTAACACTTAAACACTCATATACTAAATGGTATTCGATAAATAATAGGCAGGTAACAGTTCGGTCCATATTACAATTGTAAATTAACCCAGTATAGGAAACTGTCAAGTTAACAGCATCGGCCACTGTGTTTATTACTTTTTAGTTTTTAGTTTATTTGTTGGAAATAAACACTTTCCTATGTTGAAGACAGAATTAAATAAAAACAAACGAAAGTAGTGTCGGGTTAATATTATGTTTTAATCATATTGGTATGTTTTAATACATTTTGTACACATGTTTAACCGTTAACTTTGAACGAGTATGTGTGCCAATTAGGTGCTCGTTGGCGTAATTTTATTATATCAACCGTCGCTGTCCCATTGTTGGGCAAAGGCTCCGCTCCGTTTTCTCCATTCGTCCCGGTTTTGACCTTCATTTGGATATTTCTTTAAGAGGCCATCGATTTCGTCCCGCCACCTTCATCCAGGTTTGCCTCGACGCCGATTTCGTTTTGCTGTAGACCAGTTGATATTGGTTTTGGCCCATAGGTCATCTGGCACGCGGCAGACATGAACGTTGCCCCGGACAGCAGTGGCGTAATAAAACGTTGATATTGGAGTCTGATGGCCGTTTTAGTGGTATATATCCTTGATAATTCCGTCAGATGTATATGGCGGTGTAACTAACTATTCTTTAAGCCAGGTCCCTATTAAGGCAGCTTGAAAATTCTCTGACAGCAAGTTGACTACTAACTTGTCTCCACTAATGCACACTGGGCCCGCGTGGTGGAGTATGGCCCACGCCCTCTCACCCTTATTCATGAAAGGAGGCCTTTGCCCTTTATCCTACAGGTTTTAACATACTTATAATGTATGTGCACAAAACCATTTGCTCGTTCTTACTCTCATGATGGAAAGGTAAATCGTTACGACTGAAGCTGAGATCAGAGATCCGGCAGCCACACGGTGTACGCATCAGACATGTTGGCGATGCCTGATGAGATTAGTCACTTCTTATTACAATCGTCCATTATGTGGGTAAATTATGCTGAAATTTTCTTTTATACACAAATACATTCGCCGTACTCCGTTCCTCCCGTGGGTGTCGTAAAAGGCGACTAAGGGATCTACCGGAAGATGGGCAGCAGCATCTGAGTACACACATTCAATCCAACTGCGATCGCCAACCCGCCTGCCAAGCGTGGCGATTATGGCAAATCCCCCCATTTTTGGGGAGGTCTATGTCCAGCAGTGGACGTTTATCGGCTGATATGATGACATTCGCCGTACTAGTGTGGGATGCCTTCGGGCTGCTAGACCGCCCTGAACTGTCCTGAGAAAGGTAGCGGGAAGCGACTGGATGGGAAAGGCTTATAGTTTTGTGGTACGCCTTGGCAGAGGCCTATGTTCTGCAGTGGACTATGATAGGCTGATGCTGATGGCATACACCGTACTCCTATTTGAGATAGTCAAAAACATTACTACAACCACTAACCACCTGTTTTGTTCTTTTTTGTTTCATGTTACATGAGTAAATTAAACACAATTACAAATAGAACGGAACAGAATGACATGCCTCGACACCAAATAAGATCAGGAGGATGATGATGATGATGAAAAACAATGTCGAAATAAACACAATTCATTGTACAGACAAGAATTACTCGCTCTAAATTCCACAACATTTTTTTTATGTAACTCAAATCGTAATGTATGCGAATCAGGGAAATAATTCTTCACGCTTATTATTAAAATATCCGGAAAATGTACGACTAACTATCAATCATGATACCGTATGCGCCGGCGCGGCGTTGAGCAATTGATATGTATGCAATTATATTATGCTCGCGATGCACTCGTTCCTAAGTGGTGCATAGTTGTGCAATGTAATCGTTTAGATGCATTACTTAAGTTTAGTGTAAGTATAAAAAAAAATAACTTTAAGTTCGAAAGAACTTTGCTACGAACCCGATAAGTGCAGGAACACACACATACTGCAATTACGCGACGTAAATTATGCATGCAAGGCTTTTCATGTACACCGGCGACAGGCCAGTCGGCGCAAGTTTTTCAATTAACCGCCGCCGAAATTACGGCGTAATGTCAGCTGATAGAAATCCACTACTGAACATAAGCCTCCCCACATCGCCACAACGACCGGTCCTGCGCTGCCATCCTCCAACGCCTTCACCAGGTCGTCTGCCCACCTTGTGAGAGGCCTACCCACGCTGCACCGTCCGCTACCGGTCGCCACTCGAGAACTCTTCGGCCGCATCGCCCATCGTTTCTGAGAGTAATGTGAAACCCCCATTGAAACAATACTTTAGCAATTCTTTGGGCTATGTCGGCTACTCTGATCCTTCTGCGAATCTCTTCATTTCTGAAGAACTTCATTCGAACTAGGTGGTTCGGTCACGTACAGAGAATGAATGAGAGTAGACTCACTAGGGAGATTTATCGATCCAATATCAGTGGAACAGTCGAGAGAGGGCGTCCGAGGAGAACTTACCACAACCAAATAAATGGTCTTCTCCGAAAAGGACAAGTGCGTAGCACCCTCAACCGACGAAAGTGCATGAAGAGATGTATGAATGTGGATGAGGCGAGAGAAGTGTGTCAGGATCGTAGTGTGTGGCGAGCCTTAGTCTCTGCCTACCCCTGTGGGATAGTGGCGTGAGTATATGTATGTATGTATGTTCATTCGAACTGGGAGCATAGCCATCTCCACTGCCCTTTGGGTGAGTTTCATCCCTTTTTAAGAGGCCTTATGTTGTCTTATGTCATCAGTTCACTGGCAGTACACACAAGACTTTCATGTCTATTGTCCCCGTGTGGTGATTTAGAATACCTCCTATCCAATCAGGTATTGTAAGAGGAGAATGATTCCTTCAGGCATGGTCAGGTACATTTCTTTATGAAACAAAATCGAAATAGCGTGAAAACGTGGCTTTGCTAACTATGTTAAATAATATAATTAATTATGAAATTTTACTCACTACGTTTACTAACAACTGTTAACAAATTACTGTCATGTTCTAATTATCATCTGATTTGATTTTAAATAAAGGCAGATTAACGTTTTTGAAATTAATTTAGATTACGCCATAGGTATCTTCATATTATAGAGCGTCGGTGGTCCAGGACGAATCCGCACGGACGACATGCCATGTAACAATGAGTGTTCGATTTTCTATGGAAGATCCAAAAAAAATCTCGTTTTCGACCCATGTTCCTTAGGGAATGTTGTTCAGATTCACAGTCTGATTACACCCTTAAAGTTTCGTTACTAATTTAAAAAAAAATGGTTTATAGGATGATGACGATGATGATGTTATAGGGAGCGGAGATTTACTTTTTAGTTATTATCAAACGCTTGATCATTAACGCTTAGCATAATTATGATAATACTTACAAATCTGTCATCTCATAAGCAAATATTAGAATTACGCAATCAAAAGTCATTCATGTAAAATTTATCCAGTCACGCTTTAAAAGTCAATACGTAATACAAACAATTCAATACAATTTAGATGAAAAACCCGAGATCTAGTTCATATGTATCACACTTTCTATCGTAAACTTCAAGTAACAAATGCGAAGCCTCACAAATCGAGGCATTTTCATTCTTACGTCTCTAAAAATAAGAATTTAGTCAGAAGTCTTTATGTGGAATTTACAGTAAGATTTATCATTGCATAATATCGATTCTGCGTGCGTGTCCATCTCTAATTCGTATCTGCATTACGCGTTAGTTCTTTTCATTTATTAATAAAGAACACGGATAACATACTCTGTTAATTGCGGATTAACGTAACTTTTTGATAGGTACTTGTTTTACTATGTAATCCTTGTGTTGAAATTGCTCGTGGTCCATGCTAGGTTGCATCTTATTTCATCGAGTCGATAGCTTGGAACAAAGATTAACTTGTCATCGTGGTAAATGATTTGCTGACTATCGTTCTAGGCTTGCTTACCCTGCACGTGTCAGGGATTTAGTACGTCATTCAGGCAAGCTCTCTTCGTGCAATGTTGAAGTAGATTTCAGGATCGAATGAGTTCGGGTATTGCGAGGAAATTGACTTTGTTAGATATTTTTTTGTTTACGGGACTTGAATCCGCAACCTGCCAAACCTTTGCTTTCATCCAATTAAACTTCGACGCCATTACCTCGGAAGTCCAAATTTTACAACACTAGTGTCTAAGGGATGTAGCTCCAACGACTGGTGTTTTTTTGAATCTATTAATATGTCTAACGCCATCTTTCTCCCACTTACAGCTCAGCGAACGCAAAGAAATGGGAGGTGGAACTAGCAACGCTGAAGAGCAACAACCTGCGGCTGACGGCCGCGCTGCAGGAGAGCACCGCCAATGTGGACGAGTGGAAGCGACAGCTGCACCAGTATAGAGAGGAGGTGGCCCGCGCCAGGCACTATGCCGGGAAAGGTGAGCCGCTAATGATGGAGATACTACGATAGGATCTTGGTCATCGATTAGGATATAGCCAGAAACATGAGAAGACTAAAAATGCACTTGCCCAATCAGAATTTCTTTTTAAGCGTATGCAAGTTTCACGAAACGATTTTTCTTCAACATTCCAAGACAGTTTGTACCTATTATGTACATAAGTAAGGAAAACTGACTTATTGTATTAATAAATCTTTATGATGATTGCTCTAACATCAAAATAATGTAATTTCTGCAGGTGGTGACGCGAACGAAGTAGAACAAATGCGGCAGCGCGTCGCCCAGCTGGAGGCCGAGCTGGCCCAAAAGAACGAAGAACTTGCCCAGATCACTAAGTCCAGGAAGAGTGAACAGGTTTGCACCCATTTTTGTTGCTGATTTGAAGGGATAAGTTCTGAATAACCTCTCTGACAAATCGTTTGACATATTATTTCTTATGAAAGATATGTCAAACCAAACGATCTGTCAGATAAGCTGTGAAGATCGAAAACAATACGGATTACGCAAAAAACACCTGCTGTTCCATATGTAAGCATAAGCATATGCTCACGACTATATTCCCCGAGGGGGTAGTCAGAGATATTCTGAAACCTCAGAATATCCACGTTTCACCAGTAGTACCGTAAGTCTATCCAGTCGATCTCGTCTGTTCCATATGTTTTTTTTATGATCTAAAACATAGTGGCATTATCCAAATAAGTTATTGACTTTCTTCTATTCATTTTTGTATGTTATCCACATTACAGGACGCGGAAGCGAAACTAGCCCAAAGCCAGTTAGAGTTGGCCCTCGCAGCCCAAGATGGACAGAGGCAGGTTATCCAGGCTCTCAACGACCAGCTCGCGAGGCAGCTTGAGGAGCTGGTGAGTAAATTACTTAGATTTTACACTTAACCCCACCTTCATCAACGTAGATTAGCAATAAACTGCAGGTTAAGTTGTAACCCATGATTTTTTGTATAGAAAAACCACAAAGAGTTACCCGGAGTGAAGCTTAGTGTGGAATGAAGACAGTAGAATATGTATTCAAGGCGGAAATGATAGGGTCTAGATTGGCAGGTCATGTTAAATTAAACCCAAGCAAATAGCTAGGTGCTAGTTGCAGAGGTGAATGCTGCTCGCGTTCATAACAGGCTCTTGTGATGCGATAGACACCTTGATAAAACACAGCACAATCTGTTCTGGAGTTCAGCCGTCAGCTGTCAAGCAGTGTGTGAACACTTTTACAATTTTACAACGTTAAAAAAAACAAGAATGTCCCATTGTAGTCATGGTTGGTTTTCAATTGATCGAAACATTTTATTATGTTTTATGATTGTAGTTATTATCGTTAAAAGTGACAATTTTTGGCACAAATGTTGAGAAATTAACAAAATACGATTGAACGCAGCACTATAAGCTCGGCACCCTTGCTGCGCTCTTACAGGGTTTATGCATAAGCATATGCTCACGACTTTATTCCCAGAGGGGGTAGTCAGAGATATTCTGACACTTCAGAATATCCACGTTTCACCAGTAGTACCGAAACTCTGTCCAGTGTGACGGGGGGTGAGCCCGTGACCACTTTTAATGGACAGTGGGGCAATACATGCCTGGAAATTGAAGCATGCGGGTTTGCTCACGATGTTTGCCTTCACAGGGGTTATGTGTGTGCTTTAACTGTATTCTTAAGATCTCATGTAACCATATAATGCAATAAATTATTATGAATTATCCTGTTAAAGCTATTGCTAAAGTTGCCCCAAACTTGTCGTCCCGCAGTCGACAATCCACCGCGAGATAAACACGGCCCTGCAGACATGAGACGCGATCCAGCCGCCGGCGATATACGCGAGCGTCAGCAAGGAGCGGCGCCTGCCGCTGCTGCTACGCGCGCGGCCGCCCGGCGAGCCCACGTACGTCACGCTGAAGCCCAACAATAAATGAACCCGGTGGAACGTATTTCGCAAGGTGCAAGAATTCTTTTAGTTGTTCTTTTTTAGTCAGGGGTTGACTGGTTATTTACTGGTGTTGTTCTAAATTGTTGAACTCGGGTAGGAGGTTAGTTTATATGCAGCAGCCAAATTGTTCTGTGTATTTTTAAAATTTTTCTCCCAGTTGTCCCTTTGGAGTCAGTGTGATTTTACGTGTACACGGCGACGCATCAAGCTGTACAAAACCGAAATAAGCTGGCCGCGCCTATGTCGAGTAACGTGTAACGTCGTGCGGCCAGTTTATTTTGGTTTTGTATAGCTTGATGTGTCGCCGTGTGTACTTCGAACACTTCCCAGATCAGTGCCAATATGCAGACTTACACTCGGCTACTGTTAATGAATGCGAGTGTTAATGAATCGTGCAAACATGAACTTTAAATCTTGTTTCATAGAGTGGATTTTATTTTAATCGGATTATAGTTGACGGTTCGCTGTCCACACATCCCTTGTCATTGTTATTGACTTTGTGCTTTAACACTTTCGCTGCTAAGCTCAAAACAATGACATTCGCGCAGTGCTAACACTGTGGAATGCTATACGATTCAGACTAAAGGTGTGAGTCATGAGCACTGCGGCCCATATGTCGCTGACCTACCAGGTAGGTCGTCAGCAGTTAAAGTGTTAAGGAACACGATTCAAAGCTCACGGTTGCTCATAACATTTCGATATGAAGCTATGCCGATGCCAGGCCAATTAATGTGCATTAAACAACCTTTGGGTTATTTTTTCACACATTTGAATGTTTGTGTACAGTCAAGAGCACGTCAAGCTAGACACCTTGGACTTCGTACTGTTTGAATGTTCTTATGGCGTTCGTATTAAGGTACAATATCGCACTTCGATTGTCAAGGTTGATGTGCTCTTGACTGTACAACTATGGAATTTGGCTTTAGGTTTATAACGTTTCATACAATATGTTGGCACGAGTATATAGGGACTGAGAGGAAGCTTTTCATTTGAATGTAATTTCTTGAACAGACCCTTGTTTAATAATTTAGAATAACGTAGGCATTTAAAATGAAATTATCGATATCAAGTCTAAATATTTAATAAGAGAGGCTACTATAATTACAAAAAAGAATATTAGACTTTGATAGTTCGCCAAAAACCTAACAGGACAACCAGAAAACCCCTTTTATATTTTATTTTGTTATTCATAAAGTACATCACTATTTTAAAATGTTCACTCAGATAATTGACTATAAATATTTCATGTTTCTGATAAGGAAATGTAATCGCCGACTTTAAACTTTGTATTACTCTGCGGTATTCCAGAAAAGGTTTGTTTTATGTCATGTTGTGCTATTTAAATCAAAGATTTGAAAATTCTGCACAAGACTCGAACCAGCAAGCTGCTAAGTATCTTGCTTTATTCAATCAAGCTGCCGACATTTCTGCTGGACCTTCAGAATGTTGAAATTTGTTTTGTATGTCATTAATATTAGAAAGTTAAAAAAAAAGGGCGTGAAATCGATTATCGTATGAATTCGAATAGTTTAGCGCTTATGAGTAGGCCTGCGGTAGCGGAGCGGGGCGGGAGGAGGTGAAATATGACGTAACACTTACAGCGCGACAGTCGAAAGACGTCATATTTCACAAATCAAATTAAAGATTGAAAAATTTGTCTCGGGCGGGACTTGAACCCGCACTCTTCCAAACCGTGGAAACGTGCTAACCAATTACACCACCGAGCCCACTGCCCAGAGAACGAAATTTTCAATCTGTTACGTCTTAAGGGGGACGTGCGCGCCATCTACTGGCATCTCTAGCTCTCTATCATATTTCACACCCTCCCGCACCGCTCTGCTACCGCCTACCGAACCTACTCGGTTATGCGCTAGACCTGTAGACTTAGTTTGTTGACCAGTAGATGGCACTACGTTCCTTAATACGGACTAAAGCAACGCCTAGGATCGGTAGGTTGCGGATTCCCGTCCAGTCCGTTACATAATTTTCTAATCTTTAATTAATTTGGTAAAAGAAAAAAAAAATATAACATAACATAAAATATTCTTTATTTATAGTAGATTACACACCGAGGACAGGAAAGTAAGAAAGGTCCTCGGCTTCGCCTCGGTCAACAATTACATGAGATCTGAGGCCTTCTTATTTACTCTCCGAGGAAAGTATACTATTTTTCGCATCGACGGAGGTAGAAAGCGACAACTTCGTTTAGCGCAGCGGGACGATAATTGACGCTTTCCGTTCGGAGGGGAGAAAAGTGTTTTACGCATAGACTTATCGTAGGTATTTGTACATCGGGTGTGCCAAGAGACTTGAATTAAACTGTTGTATAGAAGTAATTTAATCCATTATTTTTGTTATTTAATTATTGTAAACCATTTCTGGGATACCTTGTTGATTACGAAACGATTTGGAATCTTCGGTTAAAATATTTGGTAATGCAAAAACGCGTAACACCAGGCAGACTGCGCGCGAGAAGGCTCTACTTATTTCTCGCTCAGACGCGCGCAAAGTGAAAGAGAGACAGCATTAGGGTGAGAAGTACGTATTATGACTGAATTTTCTCATTCTTCGAGAAAGAATAACAGCTGGGCCAAAAGAGTACAGAACAGTGGGAACAGGAACTAAATATATTAATACCTACATAATTTTGGTCAGTCTTGCCGATTTGCGTGACTTTAATGTTCTTGAAAAAATGTGGCGACCTCAGTTTATTTCAACTCTTTATTACGAAGGTGCAGATATATTGTAACAGTTCACAATATTCACATTTCACAAGTAGTGAGCCCGTTGCTTTTTAATGGATTAGGTACAATAAACCATAATCATTATTTGAGTTGGACCCATAGACTTAAACTCTAGCGATAGACTTGCCCTTGCATAGAAGCAACATGTTCCACTTGAATGAGGTGTACGCACCTGATTGATGTTCCCGAGTTCACTTCGTCACTATGGCAATGACAGACCGCAATGTGTAATTTTGTGTTGTTTGTGTGACATGTTGTTTGTTTGAATGAGCTTGTCTATCGCTAGAGTAATATGTCTATGGTTGGACCACTATCCCGTAGCGCAATACACGCCTCGAAATTAAATAATGTAGGCGTCTTTACGACCATTATTTTCTAACAACAGAAAGGTGGTGTGTGTGTCTATTCGTATATAGATTCCTAAGGACTCATTGATACTAGTCTGACTGACCTAGGCAGGTATCGAACTGCTGCCCACAGCGAGAAAGTTATGTGTTTTTGCATTATCATTATAGGGATGTCGAAATATCTCTAACATTGTAACCAAATACGAAATAATTTCAACTTCGAAACGAATCGGTAAAATCATTAAAATGTTTCATTATCATCCTTCAAATGGATCATTAATTTAAGATGGCGTACTCATTCTGTAATCACCTCTTGTTAAAATTAATGACGTATAAAATTACGTCTCACGTAAAAAACATCTTACTGAAAAGATAACGGAGCTCAAATTAAGTTAGCCACGGCTGATACTAACAAAGGTATCCAGTATATCCTGATCTCTATCTCGAAGATCATGATAAACTGGAAATTACTCCAGTTTAGTATAAACGTCCAGCATAATAAGAGCTCTGTTGAATAAATGTGAAAAGTTGATTCGAATTTAGATGTTCTCTAAAGTTATTTTAACACTAAGTCAATTGGAGTGATATCTACCCACCCTTTCTCGTGTAAATAGTTAAAAGGCCGATTTGACATGTTTCGTTCAAAAATGATCTCTATTGAAATGGTGTTTTCTTATACCGCGAAACGAAATGATTAGTTTGCTGTAAGGACTATTTTCGTTTAACTGTCAAATTGAGCTTTTGATGCTCGAATGTCGTGGAAGCGCGATGACATGCCAAAAAATCTAATATTTTATTAAATTAATATATTATAGTTGTTTCAAATACAATAAGTTTCTTCATACACTGGCTGCACGGCGAAATACCGTTAGAAAAACATATTTATACCTAATTATTTTCTTTTTCGACTAAACTAAAATGTCGCCTGATAGTAATTGACAGGCTGTGCCATGTCTTAGCGTATGTGAATATTTGATAATTGAAACCTATTCCCTAATTGATAAAATAAAAGTAGTAATTAAAACATTTCTACTAAAATAAGATCTCCATAGACTGGGTTTCGTGGTATTAATTAGATAGTTGATGGAAATCCTTCGTTTTTTAGGGTTCTGTAGTCAAATAAGGAACCCTTTTAAGTCACTACAATGCTTATATCTCGAGATACAAGCATAAGTCAAAAACAGAGCGTACAGAACGACAATCAGACAATCTTCGTTCGCGCAGATATTGGCTTACATTTCCCGTCTGTACTCGAAAACATTTGATAATATATAATCAACCTTATCGCTATACAGTTAAAGAAGGAAATTGATTGCCTCGCAGTTTAAAGATCGAATGTAGATGGCGTTGTTCATGCGTCAGGCGCGAAATCAATCGACCAATAGAAGCTGATCATTTTTGTCGCGCAACCGTAGAGTATCGTGATTGGTTCGCGCGGCTTTTAATAATAGTCAACTTCACAGGTACATTCGTAAGTATTGTAAACTCGGTACTACTGTACCGTCGTTTTTTTATTCTCGGTTTATCTTTAGAATATTCTGTTTTAGAAGGAACTAGTCTATGGAGATCGTATGATCCGCTATCCCTTTATAATCTTAAGGACCTTACACACTAATCGGTTACCAGACAAGTTATAAATGAACATAATTGAAGGGCCCAGTTGCAGAAGTCCCTAAGTCCAAAAAATGAGTTTTAGCAGAGAGAGTAAAAGTCTTTAAAAAGGGCTAGAAATTTTCCATATGAGAAAAGGGTTAAAAAAATGAAACGTCAGTGTATTGATGAATAAATCAACGTATATTTGAGATCAGGCAACAACTTAATAATCTCTAAGTGGACTTAGGGACTTTTGCAACTGGACCCTTCAACTGTTCATCACAAATGTCATCGTTTTCGAGTAGTGTGTGAGATCTTTTACATTTGACATGGAATTAAAATGGGCTGCGCAGAATTGAGCTTTGTGATATTCGTAAACTACATGCAAATATGACGTTTATAATCAGGGATTACGGCAGTAATTATTTTTATATTCCCTGAAAGCTAAGGACTAATATTGCTTGACAAAATTCAATTTTGCCCAGCCGATCGAAAGGGATTTTAAAAATACAATGAATAAAAAAGCTTCGATTAAAATTTTTGAAAGCGTTTAGTAATAATGTATTGAATAGTTGTAAGCGATTTGACGTTACATATGTTATTTATGGGAATAGATATTCCCAACTCTTCCTTTGATCTGTTTTGTGCATTTGTCTTTGCATTTCTTTTTTTTCTTCTCGAATATTTTCGTCTTTTGTCTTTGTGTAGTTTTCGAATTATTATTTCAATTTAAAAAGCTAGTAAACTGTGTCTATATTAGCTTAAAATAAGGTATTTTTTGTCACTGATAAACTTCAATTATTGCCAGAAAAATCGGTGACAAAAAGACAATGTGACATGACGTTTTATCAGCAATGGTATTAGAGTTTTTATATAAAAAAAGGTATTCCCATTTTCCTACTATGTAGGTATAACCATTCTTGTAATCGTAATACAATTCAATGATACATACTGACTATGTTTAGCAAGTAACTGAATGTGTAATCAATGTTTTTGAGTCCGAAAACCTTACATCAAAATAATTATTACTGGTTTTTCGGAAACTGCTCTAACGATTTGGATGAAATTTTGTATTTGGTAGTTTTCAATTTTTATCCAGATAAGTGTCCTGAGAAAATAATTTTACATACAAATAAATTATGTTTTCTCTCCTCAATTCCATTTGCATATTGGTCCCATTCGCATTATGCTCAGCTCACATCACATAAGCATATGGACCCAGTAACACAAGGTCCCATTACATTCTCAACGGTTTGCTTGCTAAACATCTTTAGTATGAACCTAAATGTATGGAAGACTCTGTTTAAAGTATTAAACCATTCCTAGTCTTAAGAGTAACAAATGTCATCACACTATCCGTCTAATTCCCTTAAAGTAGGATTTATTCTTTTGAAACCCATTTTCTTTAATTTTTTAAAAACCCTGTATTGAATAGACTCCCTTAGCGAATTAGTGATTACTGTTTTTTGACAGGGAATAATCATCTTGTGAAAAAAGAGGTACGTTTTTTGTTGTGTTCAAATGTTGAATGTGCCATTTTATGTTGGATTTTGTGTGCCAAAATGGCGTATTTTATTTTGTTGATTTTTAACATTCTTCGGACAGTATTAAAACAATTTTAATAATTTTATTAGATCGTATTTTTTTTTATATTTAGGTTTATTTTTTTGTTTTTACAGGTGACTAATCCCTGTCAATAAAAATAAAAAAAGAGAAAAAACAAAATGATATCATTCAAAGGCTGAGGACACAATTTTTAAGATATACAATGTCTTCTAAACAGGGTAATTTAATTTACTGTTGTGTATTTTTGAATAGACATTGTTATTGGATTTTTACTCTTGTCTACTGGTAACAAAGTACATTTCTCATAGTTGCAGTTCTTTAAAGATAATCTTTAGATAATTGAAGTAAAATGTTTTTACTTACGATTTTTAATCTGTGTAGCTTATTTAAAAAAAGAATATTGTAATCCAATCGTTTAGAAATAAAAGCTTTATCTTTTTTCTTTCTCCTGTCTTTGTATTTAAAAAAATATAATAATATATTATTATTTAAATAAAAATAGATTACATGAACAAGTTTATTTTATAGTTAAATTAATGCTTAGAATTAATATTAGAAAAGAAAATTTTATAGTAACTCGCTATTTATTTGTACATGAATATATGTTTATCACATAATTATAACATTTACTAATGAATTTTTCTTAATCACACATTTATTAGTCGTACTAATAAATGGTGACCATGATTAAGAATATTTTATTAATAAAACCTTAAATGGTTAAAGTTAAGTAGAAACTGAATGATCTGTTGGTATTTGAGACATGTAATATAGAATTAGATAATATTTAAGTGTTATTTTCATTTTTATTTGTAATGCCGAAGCTGTTATGTGTGATTACAATATATACATACATAGGTACATTGATATAGTTAAAAATACTTGTATCTGTAAATCACAAATCAAGAGTAGTTCCATTTGTAGGTTTAATTAATTATTTCATGTCGGATTTTAATGTTTCTGGCTGGGAGATAACATATTTTTTTCTTAATGAGCGAATTTCGAAAACTAAAAAAAAAATATTTTTTTCTTTACCTTTGTTTTCTGTCAAGACGATTGGCATATTATATTATTATTAATTTTTGACTTGCCATCGAGGAAGACTTTGAAAGTTGTTATGGCACACAAATTTTGTGTTTTTTTCTTATGACATGAGAATTAAGTGCCATCTGCAGACAAAATTTGGAACGTTGTATTTGTGAAAATCGCTCATTAATAATTGTTTTAATAATTATAATAGTGTACCCAACAATCTTGGCCCGCAGTGTACCCACCGACCTAACTTCCCTATTAACTGGTGCCAAGTTTACCCATTATATTTCCACTAAGTGTATTTTCATACTAAAGTCAACATTGTTGGTTACAAAAAATGATAAAATTGTTGTATTGTAATCGCATTATAGAATGTAATTATTCAATATTATTGATGATATAGTCTGCGTTGCGTTTTTTTTATTGCACATGTCCACGACAACTGGTCCCTTTCGAGGTGGTTAGACACTTTAGTACAACTAAATACCTCTTATACAGTCGCCATCAGATATATCGCGCCATACAAGGTGTTCAAATATTTCTGAGCAGTGTAAATATTCAATAAATTCGTTATAGTAAATGTTACCAATTATATCTTAGACAGCCGTGGTGGTCCAGTGGCGAGTAACCATGCCTGCCGTGCAGGAGACGATGGTTCTATCCCCGTCCAAGCCGACTCGTACCAATGAGTTTTTCGGAATTTATGTACGATTTGTTACACCACTGGCTTTTCGGTGAAGGAAAACATCCTGAGGAAACCTGCATGCTTCAATTTCGAGGCGTGTATTGTACCCACTGTCCAAAGTGGCGACGGGCTCACCCCCCGTCACACTGGACAGAGTTTCGGTACCACTGGCGAAACGTGGATGTTCTGAGGTTTTATAATATCTCTGACTACCCCCTCGGGGAATATAGTAGTGAGCATATGCTTATGCTTACCAATTATATCTAAACATGTGTTTTGGCATGAATATCTGAACAGCTAATTTCAATAATTTCTTTATAATTTTATTTAAAATTGAAATGTGTAACAACGGATTAAGGTCTTTTTTCCTAAACTGCTCAGATGTTTGTGATCACCCTGACTGCGTAGATAAGGCGTAGATAGATACCTACATTTGATGTTTTATTGGCGTTTAGATAATTTTTATTGGTAGTGTGTAAAGAAATTATTGAAAATTAGAACTGTTTAGAAATATTTGACCACCTTGTTTGCTACGATATATCTGATTGTGACTGTACATTCGCGAATTTATTAATTGTATTAAATTCGTTACCCCGAACGCATCATTTTGGGGGGGACTATAAAGTTTAGACCATCAAATTGAACAACTTTCACTAGGTATCGGCCCAAGATTTTAATAATGAAAAAACAGCTTTTCCATAGAAACTACTTATCTAAACTCCGATTCAGATCCAGATTATTTATTGCATTGCTACATTATAATTAGCTACACCACGAATTACATCACGTAGCACAGCATCGCATTTTTTTCTGTCACTCAAGAACGTCATTTGCTGGAGCATTAGGACGGAACGCGATCGCGTGCGATCGCACGCGGCAGGCGATCGCGTTCCGTCTATCTTATATGCTCTAGCAAATGACGTTCCTGAGTGACAGAAAAGGATGGAGCGATGGAAAAGGGCGATCGCGTGCGGCCATGTGTAGTTCAACCCTTAATTGACCTAAAAGGTAAAACATACATACAAAATAATAGGTGACCGAGTTATTTTTCACTTTTTAAATGTTTGTTTTTAGCGTAAGGGGTTTTTGAAATTTGTAATTTAATCTTGGGACTTCTTGCCGAGATTTTCCCGTGTACTACTCGGAATCGTAATCCACAGAACATAATAAGAGGGGTTAGAAGTGCAAAGCAGGTGTGGAATGTGTCGCCACAGGTTATGCAATGATTTGCATAACACCATAAGGCGCGCGGCGTGGTGCGTGCGAGCGAGAGGGCATGAGTAACTGTAGGCAGCGTGAGCGGGAAGACAAGTGGCGAAGCAAAAGCGGTACTTTGTGCCCCACCTGCCCCCCTCCCCCCTGGCTATAATATATGTGCCCCTGGATACGTAGATAGGTAGTCTGTGGTTGGCAGTTATATTATGGAAGGTGGCCTTGCATTGCAGCCACCTGGTTTTTTTTAAGAGTTGTCGAACTCCAACTCAATTTTGCAATTCATTCTCGCAATAGAGACCTAAGGTACTACTTGCTTATTTACAACATAGATAAAACTTATTAAACCATAAAATTCTCACGTTTTTATCAAACACGAGCGAGTTGTTTCAAAATGTATGTATGTAATGTAACATTTAGGGCCTGAACACACCAGACGGGATTTTAGTCTGCGTACTTTTTTTTTACCGGTTATCAATTGAAAATTTTTAATTTTTTCGTCGCAAGCGCACCATAAGTAAGGAGTGTATCTACTTAAGTAATAGTCGCTGTGAGCCACCATGCGTATTTAAAATAAATAAAAACGTATGGATTTAATGGGTGTTTTTTAGGGTTCCGTACCCAAAGGTTGAAAACGGGACCCTATTACTAAGCCTACATTGTCCGTCTGTCCGTCCTACCTATTTAGGGCTGTAACTTTTGAACCGTCTCTAGATAGTTGAAATTTTCACAGAATATGCGTGACTACGGTGGATTTGTTAACAAAAAATAAAAATGACGAAAATTAAGGGGGGTTCTCTACAAGAAACTAGTTTTTATCAACGTTTTTTCTTCACGCTCTATCGTAAAAACATACATACAAACGTCAAATTTGGTGTTTATAGAGCAAAGTTTACAGCCCGGCTAGCATGCCACCCACGACAAAGCGTTTAAACGAGAAAAACGTCATGCGCGCTCTTTTTGGCGTAATTACTAAAGATGGAGGCACGTCTCGATTTTTGTCTTTTTCTCGGCGGTGGCATGCTAGAGGGGCTGGTAGGTATAACAACAAATAATAAAAACCGGCCAAGTATGAGTCGGTCTCGCGCTAAAGGTTGTACTCTTAGATATTCCGTGCTAAAGGTCCCGGAGAATATTTTTTTTTCCGGTTTTTGTTATGTTCTGTGGTGATGTGGTACGGAACCCTCCTCGGTGCGAGAGTAGCCCGACTCGCAGTTGACCGGTTTTATTAAATTAATAATTTTATAGGTACTTACTAGGGTTTTAGGATTTTCGGGAATTCCCGGATACCCGGGAATCTGAAAAAAAGACTACAGAAATTGGTCGTGCTCATGGCACTAGACGGCTAATTCTGTTCAATGTGTTTAAGATTCCCGGGTAGGTACCCGGGAATTCTAAAACCCTAGTTGGTTAGGTAGTTAGTTAGTTACCTACTGGTTATTAACTGCAGTCTAATAAACCCGGGGCAATGGAGGGGTAACACAGTTTGGACAGTTTACCCTATCTCACGACTGTACTGACTTTAACGGTGGTCAGAAACTATCATCAACGAATCATTTGAAGTCTGGATGCTTGCAGTATGCTGTATTTTGGTTTAATGATTTAGGCAGTCAATTTTCGTTAGGCTTAGAACAATATCGAAATAAAAAGCTTACCGAAATCCCGGTTTGAACGAAAACTTCGAACGGGCCGCGCTTCCACGGCCCATTTTCGCAATTATACCATCGATTTCCCAAAGCGCATGACAGCTTTCCCGCCATTTCGGCAGTCCCGCGCCACCATTACCGCGCGAACGTCGCGCGCGAAGGAATAACGCGTATTCAACCTAAAAAAAAAAGAAAAGAAAAACTACAGTAGAAAAATAATCAGTCGTTTCCATGAATGATTAAATAGAGTTGTTGTTAAATTGAGTTTTTTGTTGAACTATTTAAAGGAACTGGATAGCAGTTAACGGCAGTTGTTTTTGGGTACGTTTTCCTTTCCCTTGTTATTATAAATCGATATAATTATGTATTTAGGTCCTGGTAGAGGCGATAAACATTTTCAAGTGTTTACTTAGTGCCTTTAGAACTGGAAACTTATTCTAAATAATTTGGAAGTATTTTATGATTATCATTCTGCTTTTTAGTTTCAAATGCTCAAGCTGGTAGCTGGCTGGTATGCTGGTTTTTTAAGATCTCAAGATGCTTAGTTATAAAGTTAGTTAAATTATAATAAAATGAAATCATATCTAATTCCTACTGTACCTTCCTAGAAAAGGGATGCAAAAGCCCTTTATTTTTAAACAGAATGACTAGCAAATTTTTCTCCAGAGGACATTTAAAAAGGGTCATATTTTTTGTCGATGTGGTTTGAATTTCGTGGCAAATTTATTTCCCTAGGGCACTCTTTAATTTTTAAATTCTCTCGTTCTTTAGGTAAACATGATTAGTATTGTTACACTATACCTACTAGTACCTATGCAGCTACAACCACCTCATTATTAATTATTTCTTGGATAGAAACCTATAAGATAGCCAAGATAGGCTGAAATTCTATCACTAGAATAGGTACCTACTTTTTAACGTCTACTTTACATTTCTAAACAGCGCATAATAGTGAATCTAATAAGTAGTTTTATAGTCGATGTCGTAATGGGAATTCCCATCACAATAAAGCTGTCATTATTCCCAATGGCACATTAGTTTTCCCGGAACTGTCCCGGTAATGGTTCCGGTAGAACATCACTATGCACGACCGTCATTTCCGATTTTCCGAAACAAATCGGTTATTCTTTATCTTTTGCTAGTGGAATTTTATTTAAGTATTTGATAGTTAGGCTTAACTATTACCTACTTATATTATAATATTTTTTATTTATAATATAAATTACTTAATAGAGTTGCTGGAAAGCCTCGGAAGAGACCTTTGCCCAACATCAACCGTGGGACAAAATAGGTCAAAAAAAGTTATAACTACTTAACTAGCTGCATTTCTTACAATGTCCAGTGAGTTTTGAGAGAATCCTACTTACCTAACTATATATTTGAAGTAAAAAAAAATACATTTTGAGCTAATACAAAGGGGTGGCGAAAGCTCCCGGTTACGCGACTGCCTGCAAACCAACTTGCAACGCGACTCTATTGTCTAAAAACATCTAAAAAGGAGGCTTGGAAATTCTGGAAGCAAGCACTTATTTGCCTCCACTCATTGCTTCCATGAGACATTTAATTGCTTACATGACTCATTGCTGCCACCGCACTGGGGCCGCGTGAGGAGTAGGTATGAGCCACTCCCTCTCACACTTATTCCTTATTCGTGAGAGGCTTGTGCCTTGCAGTAGTGGGACTTATAGGCTGGTGATGATGATTTGAAAATGCGGTTATGATCGCTCATTCGCGTTATGGCAGATTCGCGTTATGGCAGATTCGCGTTACGGCAGATTCGCGTTATGGCAGATTCGCGTTAGGGCAGAAGTAAAAGCATGAAGAAAAGTTGGTTGCATATCAGAATAGGATGTTTATCTATTAAACAAACGTACCAAACAAATTACCAAAATTCTAAAAAAATACAGTAGGTAGCTGTCAAGTGACAGGATCTGTCAAAAGTTACAGGATCTGTCAAAAGTTTCAGGATCTGTCAAAAAAGCTGGCCGCAATAGTGCACAAGTGATATTTTTGAAGTCTAGTTTTTTTTTTTTTAATATTTAATTAATTTTAATAATTTAATTAATTAAATTATACTTATTACATATTTTAATTTTTATACATTGCTTACATGACTCATTGCTGCCACCGCACTGGGGCCGCGTGAGGAGTAGGTATGAGCCACTCCCTCTCACACTTATTCGTGAGAGGCTTGTGCCCTGCAGTAGTGGGACTTATAGGCTGGTGATGACGATTTGAAAATGCGGTTACGATTTGTATCGATGGCTTTTCGGTGAAGGAAAACATCGTGAGGCAACCCTGCGTGCTTCAATTTCGAGGCTTGTATTGTACCCACTGTCCATTATAAGTAGCAATGGGCTCATTCCCGTCACACTGGACAAAGTTTCAGCACTATTAGTGAAGCGTGGATGTTCTGAGGTTTCAGAAATTGACTACCCTCTTGGGGAATAAAGTCGTGAGCATATTCTATGATAATGGTCGAGGTGGTATGTACGATTTGTAACACCACTGCCTTTTCGGTGAAGAAAAGGTATAGGTTTTATTTCGAGGTGTGTACCTACTTACAGGCCCTTACGTCTGCACAGTCCATGTTCCAAAACATTTACGCAAGGCTCACTTCGTCACAATGTACACACTGCGACACGTCAACCTACGCAAAACCTAATAATGCTGGCCGCGCGTAGGTACAGTAATCTATAACGTCGCGCGGCCAACTTAAGTTTGTTTTGCGTAGCTTGTGTCGCCGTGTGTACAGCGTTTGGGCATAGCGAGTCATCATCATCATCACCCCATACACGTCCCACTGCCTTTTGTCAAGGGGGACAAAATTGTCTGTCGTCTGCTCAGGGCCTAATATTTTATTTACATCCCAAGAGTGCGATTTTTGAATCTCATTCGGTGAGCATCAGCAGTTGAAAATGTCAAAATTATTATGGAGATTCGCATCTTTCTACTGCTGATTTGACTCTCAAAAATCATACTTCAGGAGTGCGATTTTTTAAAGTCAACTCAGCAGTAGAAAGATGCGTATCTCCATAGTTATTTTGACATTTTCAACTGCCGAGCTCACCGAATGAGATTCAAAAATCGCACTCCAAGACTGTAATACTTAGGTAATTTTCTGTTTCTCTACGAAATAACTAACAAATAAAGTACCTACCTACAATAGTTTAGGTAGTTAGGTACACTTTTCTACAAATGCGAAACATGTGAAGCAATACCAGGCTATTTTCATCTTCGTATTTTGTTCGTATTCTACAAAATGAAATAACATGAGAAAATATTTGTGCTATTTTATTATGAGTTTAGGTACTTTTATTTATACTCGTAGGCACCTAACTTTACTTGCATACCTTCTAAGCTAGGTTCGCTTGAGTGTAAATTTTTAAGGAGTCGCGTTGTGGATCTGCTATTGGGTAGTCGCGTCGCTCGTCGATTGCTGGTTGCCCCCTCCCAGGTCTACAACGGGGCTCCAGTGGTGGCTCAAGATGTGTTCTTTTCGAAAAACAATCCTTGAAGTCACCAAATACATAAATTACCGTACAACGTCAAGCACTTTTGCTACGTAAACTAGACATTGGCAAAATCATCAAATACCCAAGATGGCAGCCATTTTTTTTAAAAGTAGAATAGAATAGTAAATTTTTAATTCTGGAATAAAAAGAAAATTTTAGAAGAAAATTTTAAAAGAAAATTCTGGAAAAAAATTACCACGTAGGTACCACCTACGTAACAGACTGACAGAAAGACACAGCACAAACCTAAACCACTGACGATAGAAATATGAAATTTACAGACACACACACAGAGAACAGACAAGGGAGTTTTGGTATAGAGAATATCTCTGGCCATCCAGAGGGGCAATGCGGCAAGTATCTTTGGGACCTTTGAGCCAGGTATGCGCAGGGCCGTGCCTTTTGATTAGTTAGTGATAGTCTATATTCCCCGACGGGGTAGTCAGAGATATTCTGAAACCTCAGAACATCCACGTTTCACCAGTAGTACCGAAACTCTGTCCAGTGGAGTCACGTTGCAGGAATTGACCCGAGCACACGTCTCGCGTGGTTTTCGCGCGTCGCGTTTTTGCCTGCCACGAGGCTCCGCAATCCTCAATCTCTTCTTGTTCTTGAACAAAAACAATCCCTGAGATTGGGATAGATACTCCCATAAATTACACTTGACACTGGCGGAAATGCGGTGCTACGCACAAGCAAAAAGCCATTTCGAAAACAGGCAGGACAAAGAAGTCGCTCGTCGAGTCGACAACGCCTGGAAGAGCTACTGGTCAATGAAGGAACTGATGAAGGGCGACCTTCCAATCTCACTCAAGAGCAAACTCATCGACATGTGTATTCTGCCCATCCTAACTTATGGTGCTTAAACTTGGTCATTAACGAAGGTGCAAAAGTCCAAATTGCAAGTGTGTCAGAGAGCTATGGAGCGCAGTATACTAGGTGTAAAACGGACAGACCGTATCCCGAACACAACACTGCGCTCCAAAACTAAAATAGCAGATGTAGGGGAAAAGTCAGCAAGACTAAAGTGGAACTGGGCCGGGCATGTTTGCAGAATGCACACCGAGCGGTGGGCATCAATCGTTACGCAATGGGTGCCTCACGACGGGAGTCCAGGTCGAGGCAGACCCCGAAAAAGGTGGCGAGACGAGCTAGATGCCTACTGCAATGAGTGGCGGGATGTAGCAGCAAATAGAAAGACGTGGAAGAGTTAAGGGGAGACCTTTGCCCAGCAGTGGGACAAAACAGGTTAAAAAAAAAAAAAAAGGTACCTAGTTAAAAAGCATTGGCTTACATCGTTTTCATACTTGAGACATTTAACGAACAGAACAGGAAAAAAAGGCAAAGTGCAAAAAGGATCCCATCCGATTCTCCGGTTAATTAGCCTCAACAACTACTGTACAAAGGGACACTACAAAAAAAAAGAAAATTGGTTCGCAATGATCCTTCTTAATTGGTGCCACTTTGCTTCTCATTAGGTTCTCTGCAAGAAATCTTCACAATTATAGGGTACCTATCTACAAATCCAAATTCAAATTCGGTCGCTATTGCTAAATTTTTACAAAAGTTTTATTAATTTTGTTGCAAAACTTAAATATGCTATCTCCAAGTCCATCGTTATTCGATACAGTCGCAATCTGTTATACCTAGTTGACGCAATACTAAATCGGTCATAAGGCCGCATTTTAGTGGCGATCCTTAGGGCTGGCCTGTGTCCAGCAGTGGATGTCCAACGGCTGAGATGATGATGAGGTATTAATCTGTTGGGTAGTAAGACGTGACGTGAAGAAAAAAGTAGTTTAGAACCATACATAAAATCAAACTTCACTATGGATGCTATGGAGTCAATATCGAAGGCGCAAAAAAAAATCTGCTTTTCCATGCATTTGAGTCGAGTACCTAAATAAGTTAGGTGATGCAGTTTTGTGTGGAGCAGTCGCCTTGTTGACACTCCCAGGAGTGCGATTTTTGAATCTCATTCGGTGAGCTCAGCAGTTGAAAATGTCCAAATTACTATGGAGATACGCATCTTACTACTGCTGATTTGACTTTCAAAAATCGCACTCCTCAAGTATGATTTTTGAAAGTTAAATCAGCAGTAGAAAGATGCATGTCTTCATAGTAATTTTGACATTTTCAACTGCTGAGCTCAGCAAATGAGATTCAAAAATCGCACTCCAGGAAGAAATGGGGATATCTTCTAAGCCGGAAACAAAATATTTAATACAAATTAGGTAGGTAAGTATAAACAATAAATATCCTAAAGGGTATTGTAATGTTGATTTAGGGCAGTAAATAATCTTCGCTGCATTTGTTCGCTCTGTATTTTCGATTTTGCTTCCAAAACAATCAATCTGAACTGATTAGGTATCGTAAATTGGAATACATTAAATGTTTGAATACAATTTTATCGAATTAGAAACGGCCATTAAATTGTTTCAGCTGATGAGATTGTGCTGTTTGCGAAATTACGTTTGAATTGATTCGTTTTGACTGCAATTGGATATAGAAAATTGTAAGCAATGAATGGTGTGTTCTTGCTGAAGAATGCTGCGAATTAGTTGGGTTTAATGAGTCACCAATGTGGAAGTTTTACAACGATTCAGAAAGTCCCGGGAGCTTTTGCAATACTTTAAAAGGAGGAAAGTCGCCTGCCTTGGTCAAATCTTGAGGAATTAGCGATACCAACTGCTTCAGACTATAATAATGGGCAAAAGAAGCGTCGGTAAGCCACGAATGTCATGGCTCGCGAACCTGAAAGAGTGGACAGACATCGCCAGCTTCGAAGAGCTGTTTCGTTTGGCGAGAGATACACAGAGATATGCAGAGCTGACTGCCAATCTCCAGTAATGGAGAGGAACCCTTAGAAGAAGAAGCAATAAATAGGTAGGAGTCGCGTTGCATGTCTGCTACTGGTCGGTCGCGTGTTGCCATCTTTCCGTCCTGTCAAGAAGTTCCACCATTTTGTGGTGACGGGCTCTTTTTGATCAACTTTACCAGTATTTTAAAAGTATATGTATAGTCTATAGGTCCTCTCTTGTGCAGGTGTTCAGGGACAATCTAGCAGGAGTAACATCGACTGGATAGGTTCGCTACAATCATACTCCGTTAGGCCAGGGTCCCTATACAAGGTGTTACAAAAATACAAATAAACCTTTAAGGGGGTGTTGTAGACCATCAAACTGAACAACTTTCACTATGGGACCAATAACGAAATCGCGAAAAAAAAAATGATGTTCCATACTCTACAAATCGACTAGAGCTAAAATATGTATGGGATATCATTTTTTTTTGTTTCGCGATTTCGATGTTGGTCCCATAGAGAAAGTTGTTCAGTTTGACGGTCTAAACAACCCCCTTAAGAGTTTTAAAAATTTATTCTGTCTTATGAAACACCTTGTATACACAATTGCATAAATGTTGTCTGCAACGGCCAAGTTCAGTATGGAACAGATTTAAGGACTTCTGCACTGGCCATTGCAGATTGTGCCCGGCAAGGTGTTGAAACCAGCTGGTATTACCGGGTTTTTCTTTCACAGAGTGTGTTGTACTATACGTGTACGGGTCGTTATTTATACCCGTTGAGTACATGACATGATAGAGGTTATCTAACAGATTTTTGTCCTCCATTCGTCATCCCTACTCATGTAATGTGAGTGAGGTCACGTAAGTACTTCTCATAAGTCGTTTAAGCCTAAAGTCCTTCTGTAATACCCCTTTCATTAATTCATAAAGTGGCAGAGAAAGTTTACGAGTTTCTAACTGGGGATGTTTGGGATACGAGATTTTTGATTCGGATATTTTTAAATTTCATTTGCCGTGTGACACCTTTGCTGCCTTAATATTAGCAGAGTACAATAATTACTACCCTACGAGGTCCTTATTTTATTTGTCAATATTCGGGAAGCTAGCAGCCTCTTACAATATCGAAGTATCTACAATGTATAGGTAGGTACATTTCAGTATCGGGCTATTCAACGTATTTCAAAGGCTTTACAATTTACAATGCATTATGCTTGGCTTTACAATACAATTTGCAAACTGAATGCATAGATACAAAATAACATTATTACAAATGCAGTCACATACGAAGGATACTTAGGTACCTATATTTAAGTGCGGACTGAAAAGCCATGGATAAAATAATGTTAAAACTGTACAAACTAGTTAGGTTGGGTTAGGTTATTTAGTTAATTGCCTACTTCCTGTAATGTACTTCTGATCTGGGTTTAAGGGTAAGACCAGAGATTAATATTCATTTTTACAATCATGCGGTATTTGAACGCTCACTCCCTGCACTTTTTCGGACTCAAACTCAAAATGTTTTATTTAAAATAATATCTCATGGATAGCTTTCTGACGTCATTTTTGACTACCACCGCGACGGAAGGTGTTCCTTTGTAGAGAAGATGCGGCCAGAAACTCTTACCTTTCTGAATCCAACGAAACGAAAAACTGCTGCGTGTCCGTATATTCGGATCATCATATCAGCCAATAGACGTCCACTGCTAGACTTGGGCCTCCTCAAAAAATGGGGGATTTGCCATAATCGCCACGCTTGGCAGGCGGGTTGGCGATCGCAGTAGGATTGAATGTGTGTACTCAGAGGATGCTGCTGCCCATCCTCCGGTAGATCCCTTAGTCGCCTTTTACGACACCCATGGGAGGAGATGGGATGGTGCTGTTCTTAGCCGACACCACACGGACGTATATTCGGATATATCCGTATATTAGAACACCGTAGCATCTCTAAATTGTACGCAACTCTCGCTCAAAGGACAAAAGAGGTAAATTTTAAAACATTTAGATGAAATGCTAATGTTATTCATATGCTTAGGTACTCACGAATGTATATTAGTTTCAAGCGCGAAAGGGTTTGAGTGTGGATTTCATAAGTAGTTACCTATTTGTTTTTGCGAATTTCATTCATTTTTAGGGTACCGTAAAGCCATATAATACAACTATAATTAGTCCTTGTTTTGTTTAAAAGAAGTGTGTTGTGTGTTGTAGAGTTTCTGACCGTATCTTCTCTACAACAGAACACCTTCCGACGCGGTGGTAGATTAAAATACAGGACGTCAGAAAGTTATCTAAGTGTGTATTTTGACGGGGTAAGTATGGTTCAGGTTTCCTGTCGTACTAAATTGTTACACTTAACGCCAATTATTATTCTTTTAAACCCTTTTCTTAAAAACTATTTATTTTTTCGTGATTTCGATGTTGGTCCCATAGAGAAAGTTGTTCAGTTTGACGGTCTAAACAACCCCCTTAAGAGTTTTAAATATTTATTGTTGTGTACATTGAAGATATTTACAAAAATAAGATTAAGATATGGTTTTTAGGTATCCCTGACTCGAAATCAACGTTTTTTAGAAATTGTGTCTGTCTGTTTGTTTGTGTGTTTGTTTGTTTGTTTATTTGTTTGTTTGTTTGTTTGTTTGTTCGCGCATCACGCAAAAACTACTGAACCGATTTTGATGAAACTTTTTTTGTTTGATAGCTTATGATCTGACTTAAAATCTGGTACTTATATAATTTGTGCGGACGAAGTCGCGGGAAAACACTAGTCTAAAATAAAATCAAACTTCCTTAGTATGGGGCGCCTCTATCCTTTTAATCTTTTTTTTATTCTTATCGTGTGGGCAGCAAGCACCGGTGTCAGAGTTTTTTCATACCGCCTTACCGGCCTCCGACGTGGTTAATGATAGTAGGATCTGATCATAGTCAGTTCCTGCCGCCCTAGGCACAGACCGATAGGTATTGACTCTCCCTTATCTTGATAAGAAGACCTACCAAAAAAATAACGGAGCGAGCATAACGAGCTCGAAATTTGTTTGCACATCTATTCGGGCTGTGGTCTGACTTCTTTTGGTTTAACCATGCAAAAATAGAAACTTAGAGCGAGCGGAGCGAGTTCGACTTTTCTTCTGTTGGGGTCAAAGCTTTTTATTTACAAAACATGTGCAAAGTAACCTAAGTAAAACCTATGGATCGAGCGAAGTTGGCACCGCGTTAGCTGTGATCAAAACTCTTGAGGATTATGTACAGGTACAGTAATAAACAGAAACTTAGAGCGAGCCGACTTTTTTCTGCTCTACGAATTGATTATAGCTCAATCAATTTATCATCATCATCATCATCAGCCTATATACGTCCCACTGCAGGGCACAGGCCCAATGCGGATTGGTAGACTTCACATATGCATCAGAATTTTTTATTCTGCATATGCAGGTTTCCTCACGATGTTTTTTCACGGACAACATGCCATGTACCAATGAGTTTTTCTAACTTATGTACGTATTACCGACTGCTCTCAAACGGTGAAGGAATCAATTTATATATGTCCCGAATTCGACGCCCCTAGTAAAGCGCCGCCCTGGGAATTTGCAACCCTCGCTCCGCGACTGATCATAGTACTGACTGACCCTAATTGACCTTATAAAGTCGTAATTTTTTCGTCACGGACTTCTTCAGCTACCTGGGAAGGGCAGGACTAGGTATGATGATTCAACGCAACGTAAACAAATTAACTATCCTCGAACAATTTCAAATTAACTTTTATTCCCTAATGGATAGTCTATTCTCGAGCTCTACGGGGCGTGTAATATTAATTTATCCAAGTGCCGCCCGTGGCGTTTGCCGATAGTTTTGTATGTATCATGTCAACAAGGACCAACTGCCGTTTTGAAGGCAAGTTCGCAAGCGGCAGAAAATTGGTTTCAATCATTGATTACACTCAGGATGTAAAACTTTAACAACATTGAAAACAAAAACCAACATTGAAAAAGCGAAAATAGAATCAGCTGTTCCATACATTGGATTTGGATTGGATGTGACTAGCACAAGACCGGGAAGAATCCCTTCCTCCCAGGATAATGGCATTTTTTTTGTCGCTTTGTCTTGGGTGGCGTGCTAGTCGTGCTGTTTTAATGCCAGTGATAACGTGCCTAGGTGAGAAACTAAGACATAGTCGCAATGAAGAGGGCTATGCTCGAAGTTTCCCTGCGAGATCAAATTAGAAGTGAAGAGATTCGCAGAAGAACCAGAGTAGCTGACATAGCACGAAGAATTGCTATATTCAAGACTCTGTGGCACAGGCCAGGTCACATTGTTCGTAAAAAAGATTGCCGATGGGGCCAAAGTGTTCTCGAGTGGCGACCACGTACCGGAAAGCGCAGCGTGGATAGGTAGTGAGTCCACAAGGTGGACCGACGACCTGATGAAGGAGGCAGGCACCCAAACGCAGGACCGGTCGTTGTAGCGATCCTTTGGGCTATGTCCAGCAGTGGACGTCTTTCGGTTGAGATGATGAATCAATTAGCAATACAAGAAACTATGAACAACTTTCTAAAGGTGATCGCACACTAGTCCGCGGAAAGAATCAACCGAACGAAACTTTCTTACGATGTCCATAGTCTAATAAAAAACCCTCTTTTTAGACAGGGCGTAAACAGAAACCCAGCGTAATATTTTGTTTGTCATCTCTTCACTTTAACGAGGTCTTTCTGAGAGAATCGTAATCCTTTACAGTGTAAAGGGCATCCCGCGGGAAATTCGACGGGAAATCTCATTTAGCGATAATCGAATCTCTGGCTCTCACTAATTTAAACATTGAGTGGGTTTCTTGCATTTTTATTAAGAGTTACCCGAGTTTAATTAAGTAGGATTAAGTAAATTGTTGGTTTAATTTTATTTGGATGAGGCGCTCGTTGGCGTAGTGTAGCGTAGCTTCGTTATTGGGAATGATTGTTACACCCGTATTCTTAGTTGTTTTCTTGACATTTCCTCACTCGAGTGGAGGACGTTTTTGACATAACTTGTATGACAAAAAATTTCAAAAACGTCCTCGACTCGAGTGAGGAAATGTCAAGAAAACAACTAAGAATACGAGTGTTAGTCTTTGAATGGGTGACCGTTTAAGAGACTAGTGCCGTTTAGTCGACACAAACGTAAGGTATTCCCCTGTTTCCTCCCTGGATAATGACACTTGAGCTAGAGCAAACACCTTTTTACCACAAAATCGATTTGTTTTTTCGATAAATTACGATAGTTTACTCCCATAGTAAAAGTTGTTCAGTTTGATGCTAATGAATTTATACCACCCTGTGTAGGTATAGATATCGTTGTCTAGTCATCTTAGTACCTACATAGTACAGGTTCGGGCTAGATTCTGTTATTTTCAATGGCAGTAGATAATCTGTGTCGCAAATAATCGCAATGTCAACGATAGCATAGCATATGCTCACGACTATATTCCCCGAGGGGGTAGTCAGAGATATTCTGAAACCTCAGAACATCCACGTTTCGCCAGTAGTACCGAAACTCTGTCCAGTGTGACGGGGGGTGAGCCCGTCGCCACTTATAATGGACAGTACCTACAATACACGAAATTGAAGCATGCAGATTTCCTCTCATTCAGAAAAACTGTATTGAGACAATAAAATGATTTTTAATTTTTAATTATTTTTTTTCCTCACGGTGTTTTCCTTCACCGAAAAGCCAGTGGTGTAACAAATCGATAGGTATATTAAAATTATCCCTTAGTCAACTAGTACGTCACCCACGGATGAAATCCCATAAAAAGTTAAATGTGCACTGAATCATTTCACAAACTCAAAAAAGTCACAACCTTTCAAACGCGAAATTCTAGAACTAAACTAAAATACAAAGCAAACGGTATTCGCACAAAATAAATCCTATAACAGTTGGCTATTGTTACCTAAACAAATCCAGCTGATCCCGTGCCGGATATAAACGGATAACAACACCCTGTAACAGGCTCTGCCTACCGGAACTGCATAAAAACTGAAATCGGTCCGGCACAGTTATACATAGGTAGTGAAGTTTAAAACATTCGACCAACTTTTAGGGCTGGTTCTACGCTTGATGCGCCTGATATAGTAGATTACTAATTTACTACACACCGAGGGCAGGAAAGTAAGAAATGTCTCAGATGTCACGTAATTGTTGACCAACGCGTACCGAGGTCAACAAACATGTGATCTGAAGCTTTCTTATTTACTACCCGAGGTTAGTATACTATTTTTCTTCTCGACGGAGGTGGAAAGCGGCAACTTCGTTTAGCGCAGCGGGGCGAAAATTGACGCTTTCCGTCCGGAGGGGATAAAAGGCTAATGTCACGCCTTTTATCTTGTTCGTATCCCGTTGTGTCCGTAGTATGGCAGCGTGATTATAGAGCGCTATCTCGACTTAGCTTTCTGTTTGCTCCGAATGAACGAGATAAAAGACGTGATACCTACAAATCGTTCTAGCTACAGGTATAGCATTGTGCTTGCATCTTATTACGGCCGCAGTTTGTGAGTTCCCAATGAATAGGTACGAATATGCTTTCCAGAACATTTACCAATTTGCACATCTGCAGGGCTAGTATGGCAGCGTGATTATAGCGCTATCTCGCCTTCGCTCTTTCTATTTGCGTGCGAACGAACGAGATAAAAGGCATGATATATTAGCTGTAGCAACGTACAACATGCTACGCCTTCTGGTAGCCTCAGGCAGTCCATTGCGACTCATATCTTTCATGTTTCCTACATTTTATTGGTAAATCTGTTTTTCATTTATTGTACTTTATCGAATAAACGAAACAGTCTTGTTATTCATATAGGTATGCTTGGGTATCACTGACATATACTCTAGCGATAGACAAGCTCGTTCAAACAAACAATATGCCACAATAAACGACACATTGCGGTCTGTCATTGCCATAGTGATGAAGTGAACTCGGGAACATCAATGCGGTGTGGGCACCGCATTCAAGTGGAACATGTTGCTACTATGAAAGGGCCTGTCTATCGCTAGAGTGTAAGTCAATGTTGTGTATGCTCTCTTCTTTGTTTCTTGTCCTACTTCCTACTAATAATATATATCGAAAAGTTTGTGATGATGTTGGGTTGAGATATCTGCGACTCAATCAAGTATAAACAGCTGAACAGATTTGGTAGAAAAGACATCATTCATTTTGGTTCAAATATGAAACCGCCCAAACATAAATAAATAAATAAAAATAAATATCTTGGACAGTGTCACATAAATTATCTAGTCACATTTAAAGTACCAGAATCTAGCCTGGACTTGTATTATGATGACTAGACAACGATATACAAGGTCTAACAAAATTAGGTGAAACTATTTTAAGGGGACGATCAGACCATCAAACCGAACAACTTTCTCTATGGGACCTACATCGAAATCGCCAAAAAAAAATCTGCTGTTCCATACAAACCTACTCGACCCAAATGTATCGGACAGCAGATTTATTTTTCGGATTTCGGTATTTGTCCCATAAAGAAAATTGTTTAGTTTGATGGTCGGATCATCCCCTTAAAATAGTTTCAGCTAATTTTGTTAGACCTTATAGAATACAATATAGATACAAACATCCATGACTCGGGTACAAATATTCATATTCGTCATACAAATATATGTCCCTTACGGGATTCGAACCCGCGACCCCCGGCACAGCAGGCAGGTTCACTACAGACTTGTGCTGGCGGGCCGTCGAAACATCACTTTGATTAGTGCCAGTGCAGGTTATAGTAATTGCGGATCATTACTACAAACATTGAAAGTAAATCAAAGATAACAAAATGTCATATTCTATCGGAAATCGCTCGAAATTTTTGAATGACCCGCAATTACTAATCAGTCTAATCACCTGCACTCGCACTAACCAAAGTGAATACAGGACTTTAAGACGCTGTTATCCGGTCGAGGCCGTTTTTTGAACACGAACGAAAGTGTTTTAAACTGTGTTTTAAAGTCTGACAACCAATTATGTCTTATTTAAGGATCTGGCTGATAGGCGACCGTTCTCAATTACACGATTAGATTAAGTTTAATAGATAGAAAAAAATCCCAAAGTTACCCCTTTTTTTATGGTTTTTCAATACTATGATTAAACTGCTGATATTTAACTTGTACATAACTAAATACATTAAATATTTCTAGTGAACTCCGTAGAATTTTGAGCTTAGAAACACCCATGAGCAAAGATATTGATGAAAAACAGGTTTTTTTTACGACCCTGCTTTCAATTGGAGCGGGATGGCTATTTGCAAACTTATGCTTGCAAGAAAGAGACGCTTGCACTTGGATTACCTGGCCTTAAGACCGATTTTTCATTAGCAGTGAAGTGTTTCTCGCTGAATCTTGCGCGTTTTTCTGTAATCTACAACTGAAATGTAAGACTGGCTGTTTGTTTTTAATACAGAATAGGGCCAATGAGAACTAGACCTATTGTTTCAAGTTTATGAAAGTTCAACGTAGGTATGACGTACGTTTCAAGCGTATGACGTACGTGTGTGTGTGTTGTTGTTCATGTTATTTGTGTTTTCGGTGTGCAAATAAAGAGTATTGTATTTTATTGTATTGTTGATGTTATTATTATTACAAACTAGCTGTTACAAGCGAATTGCTGCTGCTGCGTTGACTTTAGACAAGTTGAAATCCTAGAACATTATTATATCTTTTTTTCTTATTTGCCTATGTCATCCCACTGCTGTTCAGAGGACTCCCGCTTGAGGCTGCGTTTCTACCAGAGATGTGCGAGATAGCGAGGCGGCGAGCGAGGAAAAAATCGGCCAATTAGAGTGCTTCAATTTCTCAATGACGTGATGGAGCGAGCGCGCTATTTGCGGATTGTTGCCTCGCTCACCATCTCTGTTGGAAACGCAGCCTTATCCTCCATGCATCCCTGTCCTGAGCCAGCTCCATCAACCCTTCGTCGAAGGCATCCAGGTCGTTTCTCCATCTCTTCCGGGGTCGACCCTGACGGCGACGTCCATTCTCCGGGATCCAAGGTGTTAAGACTTTGTCCCATATTTTCCGGCAACAGGCAAATAAAAACTGCTGTTACATACATTTGAGTCGAGTCACCATTGGCGTTCTCTACAGAACAGCAATTTCTTTTCGAGTTTTCAATGTTGGATCCATTGTAAAAGTTGTTCAGTTTGATTTTCTGAAGTTTCTCCTTTACCTATGATAATTGTATGTGTTGAGGTGCATAGCCTTCAATTCAATTAAATTTGCCTCTTTTTCAAATCCAGCAAAATAGAACATGCATTTGAATAATAAAGAAATACAAGCATTCGCCACTTCGCTAGCAAAAACAGTTTACAATCTCTTTTAACCCTTATTATAAGCCATCCCTTAATCTCTTCTTACGGCACCCACGAGATAAAATAAGATGGTCTATTAAATGCCGGGGACCACGGCCTGAGTCCCTTGTTCAGCAAAACTGAAGTTCAGACGAAATTGACCTAAACCCTGGAGAAATTTAAACCTATTCCCTTAGCAACGCGTCGGGAACGAGTTCGGCTCGAAATAACACGTTCCTATATACTGGAGTGATACGAGTATTTTTCAATTTCACACATTCTTATAAGTACAAAAATGAAAATTCCAAAAAGTAACCCTCTACTAGGTAGTTAAATATTTTTGGAGCGGATTCATTTTCATTCATTTCATTCAATCATTTTGGCTCCATAGTGAAAGTTATTCAGTTTTATGGTCTAACCATAGGTCCGGCCATAGGCGAAGTATTTTTCGCTTACGCTGATAGACGGAACATCAGTGTAACCGCGTATGAGACAGCGATAGTCATAAAATCCTATACAATTTTTATGAAAATAGATGTCTGACTCCGGAGTCAGACAGCCGTCGTAGAACAAAAAAGTGGCTACGTCGATAAGGACAGCAATAAGTAGCGATCTCCTTTTTTAACTAGAGCGAATTTGCTATGTGCATCTCTTACTGAGTGATATGACAAGACACGTGCTTTCTTCTAGTTCCTTCTCTTTCTACGGGTCCGGCACTTCTAACAACGTTTTGGATTTGACATGTTGACGTTCGTACATGCGCACTTGGTGTAAATTGTCTTTGACATATGTGTAGGGTTGACTGACCACGCATTGTATAAACATCATCTACATTTCATTACTTATTATTGTTCGTTCAGTTATTTAAAAAAAATAGTATTTGAGCTAAAGAATTAACGAAAATATGAATTTAGCGTTATTTTTCAACGTTTTTATGCACTGAAAAGACTCAATTTTATGTTCTCAAATCTAACGGTGCGCGCGCCTGACTGCATTCCCTTGCTCGAGTTCCCTCAAGTTTCCCTCAAGTGTGAGGGGGGGTGAGGTATCTGAACTCAGAGGGGGGCGGGGAGTGACCGTTCTGTATATAGACTATATTATACCACACCTATATATACCAAACCTATTCTGTGGTCTAACTCTAAACCAATGATATTAATGACCTACGGTTACTACGTCTTAACCAGGGACTGAATAACCGAAAAATTTAGGTTCATTAAGGTAAACGGTATGACGTCATACCGATAAATTCCGGTAAAAGAAAAATTTCAATACCGAAATAAATTACAGTACCGGAAAATAAACGGTATTTTTCGGTACTGGTACCTAACCGTTATGAATAAAGGTTTCCTTTGATAAAATGCCGCGCCGCGCTTCTACCATGCTTCGGTGCTTCCATTCGTTTCATTCTCTACGTGGCAGCAACAATACACTAAGCACTACTTTCTCACAAAAGCGAATTTGCGTTTTGCCACGGATTACATAAGAGTACAAGTTTTGCGTATGGGAAGACAGAAAGAGAATAAAATACCACAGTATTACTTACTATAGTCCTTACAGTAGGGCAACGGATGTACTTGCGTAGAGCAACAGGGCCGGGCCTTACGGGGAAGTGGGCGGCGCGGGCCGCATCCCGAGACCTGCATGTAGATGTCGGGATTGTTCGTTTTGAAAGATATATGGGTAGTTTTTGGTCGATCCTGGTAGTTTCTGGTTGATTTTGGTAAATTCTAGTTCTTTTGGTGGTTTTTGGTAGATTTTCATACTTTTTGATAGTTTTGAGTTATTTTGGTAGTTTTTGGTTATTTTGGTATTTTTTGGTAGATTTTCATGCTTTTTGGTTATTTTGGTAGTTTTTCATACCTTTGAGTTATTTTGGTAGCTTTTCGTACTTTTTGGCTATTTTGGTAGATTTCCGTACTTTTTGGTAGTTTTTAGTAATTTTGAGAGATTTTGGAAAACCCGCCCGGGTTTGGGAAAGAGGCAAATTATGAAGGGCGGGGGGGGGGGGGGGAGGGATTAGGTATGTAGGTTTGTAGGTATGTATGTAGTTCAATCAATCAAATATACGTTATAGGTAAGTGTGTTTTTTTTTATTTAGGTATTTGCTGTTGTGGGTATGTATGCAGTAACATGAACAACCTGACCAACTCGAACAACATGAACAACTTGGTCAACTCGGACGACATTGAACAACTTGGTCAACTCGGATGACATGAACAACTTGGTCAACTCGGATGACATGAATAACTTGGTCAACTCGGTTGACATGAACAACTTGGTCAACTCTGATGACATTGAACAACTTGGTCAACTCGGATGACATGAACAACTTGGTAAACTCAGACAACATGAACAATTTAGTCAACTCGAATGACATGAACCACTTGGTCAACTCGGATGACATGAACAACTTGGTAAACTCAGACAAAATGAACAATTTAGTCAACTCGAATGACATGAACAACTTGGGAAACTCAAACAACTTGGTCAACCTGGACAACATGAACAACTTGGTATGTATGTAGGTATGCAGTTGTAGGTACCAACGGGGCAGTGCGGTTCACTACCGACTGAGCTATAGGGCCGTTTATAAAAATCAGGTAGACTGAATCAGGGACGTGGTGGAGTGCGTAGGTAGGTACGTACACAAGGCGACACATCAAACTACAAAAACCAACATAAGCTGACCGCGCGACGATATACGTTATTCGACCTACGCGCTATAAAACTAAAAAAATGTATGTGATAGTTGATAAAGCTAGATATGAATACACACTACCTACTTTTACCATTCTTACATATGACAACCGTCCATTAGAATAAAGCGAAACCGTACGTATGTCCTTAGTATAAGGTTGAAATTTGGTTTAAAAAGTGGTGTAGAGGTGGGCGCCGCGCCGTGCCGCCGCCACCGCCGGGTTAGGCTCCGGCGGCGCCGGTTGCCGTGGTTGCTGTGTGCGTGCCGTCTTCCGGCACTAGTTGACGGGCTATACTGTACTTTACATGGGCTCTCTGTTGACGACGCCAGCGCTGACAGCCAAGTTGGCTACTGGCTAGCGCCACACTACTAGCGTTACAGGCCTAAACTGTACTTTACAAGGGCTACTCTCCGCTGACAGCGCCAGTCGCTCATTTGTTTTCCGGCACTGGTTATCCATAACAGTGCCAGCGCTGGTTGCCAAGCTAGCCGCCAGCAGCGCCCCGGTTGATAAAAGAGGTGCTGGCAGCGCCGGTTGCCGAGATAGCAGCCGGCGCTGACAGCCAATTTGGCTGCTGGCGCTAGTTACTGGCCTAAACTATACTTTGCACGAGCTACTCTCCGCTGACGGCGCCAGTCGTTCATTTGGTTGCCGGCGCTAGTTGCAAGCTAGCTGCCGGTAGCGCGCCGGTAGCCGAGCTAGGTGCCAGTGGCGCCGGTTGCCAAGATTACTGCCAGCGCTGACAGCCAAGTTTGTCTGCTGGCGCTACTTACAGGCCTAAACTGTGCTTTACAAGGGCTACTCTCCGCTGACGGCGCCAATCGCTCATTTGTATTCCGACACTGGTTATCCATACCAGTTCCGGCGCTGTTTGCCAAGCTAGCTGCTGGCAGCGCCCTGGTTCCCGAGTTAAGTGCCAGCGGCGCGGGCTGCCGAGCTAGCTGCCAGCACCGACAGCAAACATGGCTGCCGGTGCTTGTTACCGGGTTAAACTGTACTTTACAGTCGCTCATTTGATTGTCGGCGCTGATTATTTATATAACTGCTGGCGCTGGTTGCCAAGCTAGCTGCCGGCAGCACCCCGTTTTCCGAGTTAGATGCCGGCGCCGCCGGTTGCCGAGCTAGCTGCCAGTGCCGACAGAGAAGTTGGCTGCCGGCGCGGGCGCTTGTTACCGGGTTAAACTATACTTTACATATAGGCTTCCCGCTGATAGCGCCAGTCGCTCATTTGATTGTCGGCGCTGGTTATTATTATCAGTGCCGGCGCTGGTTGCCAAGCTAGCCGCCGGCAGCACCCCTTTTTCCGGGAAATGGTAAATGGCGCCGTTGCCGAGCTGGCTGCTGGCGCCTGGGAACTTGGCTGTCTAAGTTGGCTGCCAGCACTAGTTACTGGGCTAAACTGTATTACATGGGCTCTGTTGACAGCGTCAGTCGCTCATTTGGATGCCGGCGCTGGTTATCCATATCAGTGCCGGCGCTGCTTGGCAAAGCTAGCTGCCGGTGGTGCTACTTGACAAGGTAGCTGCCGTTGGCGTTGCTTGCCGAGCCGGTGGCGCCGGTTGCCGAGCTAGCTGCTGGCGCCGACAGCCAAGCTGACTGCACTAGTTACTGGGCTAAACTGTAATTTATATGGGCTCTCTGTTGACGACGCCAATCGTTCATTTGGTTGCCGGCGTTGGTTATCCATATAAGTGCCGCCGGTTCCCAATAACGTTATTTTTGGTTGCCAGCGCCGGCAGCAGTCTCCAGAATCAGATTTCTCGAAATGATACCGGAGATAACAAGCTTAAGTTCGATGCCAAGGAGTTGGCGATTTTGAGAGATGTGCTTGCCTATTGGCGAGATAAGAAGAATGTGTTCTCAGGAATACACTTGCCGGGATTAGTCTATCGATTCCTGCTAATACGAATCCCATTGTTTTTTCTACACTCGGATTGGTTTTGAATGCTGAGAGATCGCGTTTGTAGTTGTAAAAACCTTTTACATGTCCACATTTTTTTTAATGTCTTATTTTAACATTTCTGGCTTCTGGAGCTTCTAGATAATACATTTAACACATATAGTGTGAATTTTTCAAAAGAAACACCCACGCCGCCGCGGCGACTAATTTCACCCAGCGCGCCGCCGGCGGCAATTTTCGGCGCCCACCTCTAGAGTGGTGACATTTGTTTTTATTACTGATATTGCCGGTCTTTAGTTGATAAGGCAATAATCATTTAGGATGAGCTGACCAAGTTGTTCATGTCATCCGAGTTGACCAAGTTTTTCAATGTCATCCGAGTTGACCAAGTTGCTCATGTCATCCGAGTTGACCAAGTTTTAATATATTTGGGTAGATCAACTATTTTTTGTCCATACCTAGTCCCAGTCATCTGCATAAAATTTTATCAATGTTCAGGCTCAGGCTCAAGCTCAGGTTTTGCTTGCCCCAAAATTTAATGTTTGTTGAATAACTAAGGATTGCATTTATTAAATACAAACACGGTTTTGCAAAATTACTTGAATTTTACTTGAATTTTGGCGGTTGTCCGATGGACGCTTTATTTCGTTGTCCCCACGCTTTTTGGTCTATCGGACAACCGCTAAAAACTTCTAGTAGTTCAACACAGATGGTGCAATGCGCATGTGTGTAGAAGTATCATATCATTAGATACAATATCTATATTTCAAAATTAATGAATGTCAAGAAAAAAGGAATAAAATCGTTTTTTTAAACAGTACCGTGAGGACAAAAAATAGTTGATCTACCCATTTATTCCAGAAACAAAATTACAAATTATTAATTATAAAATTGGCAACATGCCTCGTCCAACAGGATGTACAGTCAAATATCCAACCAAACAAGACCAAGTTGACCAAGTTGTTCATGTTGTTCGAGTTGGTCAGGTTGTTCGTGTCACTGCATGCATACATACCCACAATTTATTTTTGTTTATTTATCACATAAAAAGACGGTAAGTAATATTACACCTTTTACTTGGATCCGAGCATACGTTTAGACTTATCTAGGTGTTGTCTTTGTCTGGAGGTAGCCCAGAGTGACCGAGGTCTGTGCTTGGACTATTCCGTTTTGTTGACTAACGTAACGAATTTTGACTATTTTGGTTTTTGCCAAAGTCGAACCCTAGATTCTCTATTCTAAAGAAAAACAAAATCAAAATAAAATCAAAATCATTCAAACTTTAGGAAAACAAAAAATATAAAAAAATGTAAAGAACCTTTTGTCCTTCTTTTCGCCCCTGTTTGGAATGGAGTATCCATTATACCTACACACAAGGAGTAAGGACATCGTTATAGAGCAATTGTTTTATTCGTCGACGATTTTCTGTCAACTTTTGAAAAACGTAAGTATAGTCCTAGTTATTATGGACATATTTTAAGGAAAAGCTGCACTTTGTGATGGAAGCAAGCCACTTTGCATAGTGATAGAAGGGCAACTTTCATCCCTTAGGAACACAGATGGCGCCACTTCTTTACATAAAACTTCAATAAATTCTACAAGCCTAACCATTTCACCGAATTTTTAAACTAAGGTGTCAATCGAAAGAACATTGATTAATTTGAGAGAAAAAAAAAGTAAAAATCTATAATAGCTGCAAAAAGCCAGGCATTTTTGTAAATTTATTAAAGTAATTTTTCTGTTTTTTCTTAATAACATTTAAAAAACGTATGAATTGGGCATATTTTGAATTATCCACATTGTTATTAAATCAATAACACGTTTAAAAAAAAAATTCATGTCAATATCTTTAATAGTTAGGAAAATATTAAGATTTCATAAGCAGGCACGGCGCGCCCCAGTCATAGTAATTATGAAAAAAATACATAATTTTTGGGTGGAAGCAAGCCGCTGTGCACTGTGATAGAACGGACCAAAATAAGCAATTTTACCCGTGGCAGTGAAACATTCATTCTTAGGATCACAGATGACGCCACAAATTTTTAAAATCTTTAAAAAGTTACAGGAACAAAACGGCTACACCGATTTTGATTATTTAAGTGTCAAGTGGTTCGTCTCATTAAGTTGCAACTTAAAAAAATAAAAGTTCAAATATTTTTAGAAATTAAGTGCAAAAATTAAATAATATAATATATTTACAAAAAATTTAAAATGAGTTACAAGTTTTCACTAAACTACGTTGAACAATGTATGAAGTTTGGCTTTTTTATTTTAGACACTTATTTCAAATCTAAAAATGAAAACTTTATCGAAATCGGTTTAGTAGTTTTGTAGATATTTGTAATTTCTGCCGATAAACGTCCGCTGCTAGACATAGATAGGCCTCCTGCAAGGATCGCCACAACAGGTCCGGTTCTGGTACCCTCATCCAACGAGTGTCCTCTACCTCCACCAGATCGTCGGTCCACCTTTTGACCATTGGCCTACCCACGATACGCTTTCCGGTACGCGGCTGCGCGGTCGCCACTCGAGAACTTTTTAGCCCCATCGCCCATCCGTACTGCGAGCAATGTGCCCAGCCCATTACTACTTTAGTTAGCAATTCTCCAGGTTGAATCGGGCTGTCGGCTACCAGGGTTCCCTTGCGGATCTCTTCATTTCTTATGCGATCTCGCTGGGACAATCTAGCCCTCTCCATTGCCCTCCGAGTGACTTACAGCATTTTTACTTGGCCTTAATTTTGTTAGCGCCCACGTAACAGCATAATTTATTGTATTATATTAGTATAGCATTTCAAAACATATCTATTTACTTACGTATGATTTCCACAGCCACCTTTGCAGGATTTTTTTTACACTACAAGGCGGAAGCTAGGTCGACGCGTCGGCAACCACAGCGCATTGTGTCCGTCACAGCCTGATTTATAAGCGCATTAGTTAAGAATGTTTTCTATCTAATAGTTCCTATCCCATGTCTATCTTTTTATTTTAGGGATGTAACAAGACCTAAGGTGGATGGACTCCACAATAGTCAAAATGTACAATGGTCGTCGCAGCCTGATTTATCTACAAGTGTATTTAGTCGGAGAGGGATAATTCTGACCAAATCGTAGTAAGTTTTGACCATTGTGGAGTCCATCAAACTTAGGTGTTATAACTGTTACAACATTATAAAAAGATAGACGGGATGGGAACTATTATATTGAAAAAAATATTCTCAATACCCAAAATCAGGCTGCGACGGACACAATGCGCTGTAGTTGCCGAAACGTCAACCTACTTTGCACCCTGCAGTTTAAAATATTCTGCAAAAGCGGTTGTGGGAATCAAAAGTAACCTAGACAAATTTTGAAATTTTCTGTTCTATTATTTTCACTCACTAAATGAAGGCTTAGTTTAAAGGCTGAAAGTCAACCCTGGAGAGGGCTAAGCTCGGAGTGTCCCTCCGAAATCGAATCAGAAATAAGTCGACACAATCAAGAATTGCTAACTAGAGTAAAAATGGGCTGGGCATATTGCTTGCAGAACCGGCTGGCCGATGGAGCCGAAGAGTTATTGAGTGGCAACCACGCAGCCGCGTAACGGAAAGTGTATCGTGCGTGGGTACGCCTACACTAGGTGGACCGACGATCCGGTGATGGTAGTGGACACTCGTTGGATGAGGCTCGTACCTATTGCAGAACCGGCCCTGTTGTGGCGATCCTTGTAGGAGGCCTACGAGTATGTCTAGCAGCGGACGTTTATCGACAGAAATAACAAATATCTACAAAACTACTAAACCGATTTCGATGCAGTTTTCATTTTAGATTCGAAATAGATCAGTCTAAAATAAAAAAATACACATCACATACATTGTTCAACGTAGTTTAGTGAAAACATGTAAGTAAATTAAAATTTTTTGTACTTCTTTTCTAAAAATATTTGACATATTTTATTTTTAAGCAGAAACTTAATAAGACGGACCGTTTGACACTTAAATAGTTAAAATCGGTGTCGCCGTTTAGTTGCTGTAACTGTAACTTTTTCTATCTATCTATAACGTCACGCCTCTTTCCCATTGGGGTAGGCAGAGACCAGAGCGCGCCATCTACTACGATCCTTACATACATCTTTTGCCTCATTCACATCCATACATCTCTTCATACATGCCCGTCGGTTTCGAGTACTCCGCACCTCCCCTTTTTGTAGGACGCAACTGATTTGATCAGAATACGTCCTACGAGGGCGCCCTCTGCCGACACATCCACTCATTTTAGCTCCATATATCTCTTTCGTACATCTGCTATCACTCATCCTTTCCACATGACCAAACCAACGAAGCATACCCTTCTCTATTCTTGTCACAACATCTTCTTTCAATTTACATCGATCTCTAATCACACAATTTCTCACTCTATCTCTCAGCGTAACTCCACAGATGCTTCGCAAGGAACGCATTTCAACAGCATTAATTTTACTTTCATGCTTCTTCTGCCATACCCAACATTCACTGCCATACATAAGTGTAGGCACCAACACACCATTGTGTATAGCAAGTCGCGCCCTTTTTCAAGATTTAAAATATTTGTGGCGCCATCTGTGATCCTAAAGAATGAATTTTTCTCTGCCACCACGGGTAAAATTGCTTATTTTGTCCGTTCTATCAGTGTGCACAGCGGCTTGCTTCCATCCCAAAATTATGTATTTTTTTTCATAATTACTATGACTGGGGCTCGCCGTGCCTGCTTATGAAAGCTTAAATATTTTCCTAACTATTAAAAGATATTGACATGCAATTTTTTTTATTAAACGTGTTATTGATTTATTAACAATGTGAATAATTAAAGGTATACCCAATTCATATATTTTGTAAATGTTATAAAGATAAAACTGAATAATTACTTTAAAAAATTTACAAAAATGCCTTGCTTTTTGCAGCTTTTTTCGATTTTTTACTTTTATATTTTTTTTATCTCAAATTATTCAATGTTCTTTCGATTGACACCTTAATTTAAAAAATCGGTGAAGCCGTTGTGGCTTGTAGAATTTTTTGAAGTTTTATGTAAAGAAGTGGCGCCATCTGTGTTCCTAAGGGATGAAAGTTGCGCTGCTGCGGGTCAAATCGCTTATTTTGGTCCCTTCTATCACTATGCAAAGCAGCTTGCTTCCATCACAAAGTGCAGCTTTTTTTCATAATTACTAGTACTAGTATCAGAAAAAGTTTTAAGAAAATTCAATGTAACTAACTCGGCGGTAACTATATAATCATTAAAATAGGTCAAGAAATGCCGAAACTAACGCGTGACATACCATAAAAAAAAGATAAATTGAAAACGTATTCATTGTTGCATTGTTTTTAAACTTAAATAGTTAGTAACAAAATTAACAATTTAAACCGGACGGAACGAGCGCGAGGCGCTACTACGCGACGGTAGGCTAATAACGTGACCTTGAACGCGTCGCGCGCCGAGTTTCGCTTCTATACAGTATTCATTATTCTTATGCAACAAACATTCATTATACCTACCTACAAAAATATGGGTACTAATATTGCTTACCAATATGACTCATGCAGCTTTCAGCACATTCGGCTTGCTCAATTGCGCTATTGCAAGTCAATTTGGTCTTATTTTAACAAGAATTAAATTGCAATACTTATGAGTTTCATGTTGCCCCACTCGCGCCTCTGAACTCACGCGCAGCGGGGACTCCCCGCTGTTAGTTCGTTGCAACTCGCAACGTCCGACCTTGAATTAGTGTTTATCGGTACTGAAATCTTAAAACAGTTATACGGAAATATAGCCATACCTTTATAGCATTACGGTACCGTTACGTTTTTACGGTACTGGTACCGTGTACCGTAACCGCTTTCAGTCCCTGGTCCAATCACGGTTCAATCACCGTATATTTCCCGCCATTGCAGGCTTGGACAAGTAGGTAGATTGAATCGATGCAAACGCGTGACTGTATTGACACAAACGCGCGACTGTATCGCTATTAAAAGGCTCCTCGTGTGCACAGGGCTTTGTAACAGTATCGATTTACAGTAAATAACCGTTCAATTACGAGTCAGGCTAGCCATTAATGGTTCCGTACCCTTATATCTTATCGATAGATAATGTTGAAGTGCTTTTGTACGTAAGCTAAGGATAATTTTTCAGCTACGACAACATTTTCTTGGAATTCCATCTTTTTGTTACGTTTTCAGATCTGAAGCACTTGATGACTGAACTGATTTTATTAGGAGAGAAGATTTGTGGGATAGTCCCACGCCTCCGCATTTTGTAAAATAAATAAATAAATAACGCTCACAGGCACATACATTGTAATGATCCCAAACTAAGCACTAAAGGCTTTTATTATGGAAACCAAACAACAACGGCACGAACATATAACATCCATGACCGAACCGGGATTCGAACCCAGGACCCTGGTTTGGCAGTCCGGCGTGGTAACCGTGGTTCTTTTCAGGGTTCCGTACCTAAAGGCCGAAAACGGGACCCTATTCATAAGTCTACACTGTCCTTCCGTCCGTCCATCTGTCTGTATTTCTGTCCTACATATATAGGGCTGTAACTTTTTAACCGTAATAACTAGACAGTTGAAATTTTCACTGAACATTTTAACCATTCAATTAGGTATGTACATTTTGACACTTAAACAATCGAAACCTTTGGACGTTCAGACATGTGAACAGCCACTTCTCGGAACGCGTTATTATGACAATTGACAAAAAGTTAAAAATTAAGGGGTGATAGTATGAGAAACTAGTTTTATCAACGATTTTTCCTCTCGCTCTATCGTAAAAACGGTAAACTTGGTGTGATTATAGAGCAAACTCTACAGTATAACAAAGAATAATAAAAACCAGCCAAGTGTGAGTCGGTCTCGGAAAAAATACAAAAGAGCAGACACGTAAAACCAACAAAGTTATCTCTAAAGAGATTTCTTCCTGCAGATCCGGAGAGGCACCCCAAAAGTTTAGAGATTAGGTTAATTTAATTAGCAGAGAGAAATAAATATTAGAAGCCGTGTGGTTCCGGCTTAGAATGGACCACCTATTTCTTCCCGTGGGTATCTTACGAGGCGACTAAGGGATAATGTTTTTTGTGCAGTGTTTTATTTTATTTATAATTAATAGACTTCTTGCTTGTGCGTTAGCACCGCATTTCCGCCAGAGTATCAAGTGTTTTGAGGGAGTATCTATCCAATCTCGAAGATTGTTTTTGAGTAAGAACACAACTGAGAAGGATTGCGGAGCCTCGTGGCAGGCTGAATCGCGAACACCACGCGAAAGACAAGTGTTCGAGGCAAACCCTGCAACGTGACTCCGTGCAGTGTTTTAGTAGGCGTGTTTATTTATACAGGGTGTAAGCAAGGGAAAACAGTTGCATTACTTAATTATGTATTACATTCAGACCATCAAACTGAACAACTTTTACAGTGAGACCAACTAGAGAAATTGCGAAAAAAATAAGATTCTGCTGTTCCATTGAAAATGCATGAAACAGCAGATTATATTTTTAAGCGATTTCAATGTTGTTCTCATAGTAAAAGATGTTCAGTTTGATGGTCTGAAAGCCTTTTAAGTGTGTAACGCATTTAAATTTACACCCTGTATGCAAGTTGTTACAAAAGTACAAATAAACCTTTAAGTGGGTGGTGTAGACCATCAAACTGAACAACTTTCACTATGGGACCAACATCGAAATCGCGAAAAAAACAATTGATGTTCCATACTCTACAAATCGACTAGAGCTAAAATATGTATATGGGATATCAAATTATTTTTTTTGCGATTTCGATGTTGGTCCCATAGAGAAAGTTGTTCAGTTTGGCGGCCTAAACAACCCCCTTAAGAGTTTTAAATATTTATTGTTACTTATGAAAAACCCTGTATAGGAACAGTTCCTATAGGTTTCTTAGGGAAAGTTGATCAGTATCATAGGTATACCTATGATTCATAAGTAACAATAAATATTTAAAACTCTTAAGGGGGTTGTTTAGACCGTCAAACTGAACAACTTTCTCTATGGGACCAACATCGAAATCGCAAAAAAAATAAGTTGATATCCCATACATATTTTAGCTCTAGTCGATTTGTAGAGTATGGAACATCAATTGTTTTTTTCGCGATTTCGATATTGGTCCCATAGTGAAAGTTGTTCAGTTTGATGGTTTACACCACCCACTTAAAGGTTTATTTGTACTTTTGTAACACCTTGTATACAGAGTGTAAATTTAAATGCGTTACACATAGGGTTGCCACCTTTTTTTTGTGCAATTAAAGTACATTGGTTATTATAGATAAGAAAAAAAAAGTACATAGTATAAAAAAAAAAGTACAATTTATTTTTCTGTGTTATTTATGTTAAAAAACATATTTTTATTGCTTTTTGAAGTTTTTATCTATGTAGCTCTACTAAACAATGAGGCGTTTTCATTAAAAATAAAATTGTTCAAAGACATTGGAAGGATGGCGTTATAAGTGATGTGGCGCTGGCAAGTCGCGACATCGATTCAGCACTAATCGATATGTTTCGTTTAACGAAAAAATACTTATGACTAAACTTTTCAAAATCTCAAAGAAATCAAATCATGCGAAATAAAGTATTTTCGTGTACTTTATTATTGTCATAAAGTATAGAGTACAATTACCTGAAATAACGTACAATACTTTATTATAAAGTACAGGTGGCAACCCTAGTTACACACTTAAAAGGCTTTCAGACCATCAAACTGAACCACTTTTACTATGAGAACAACATTGACATCGCTTAAAAATATAATTTGCTGTTTCATACATTTTCAATGGAACAGCAGAATTTTATTTTTTTCGCAATTTCTCTAGTTGGTCTAATTGTAAAAGTTGTTCAGTTTGATGGTCTGAATGTAATACCTACATTTAAGTTTATACCCTGTATAATAAATAATACTTACGACAAAAATTTTATTCAATTACCTATACCACCCCGGAAAGTCGAGAATTCTAATACTTTCAAAAGAAATTGAGGCTTCAACTTTTTACCTTCGACCTCTAAAGAAAATGTTTATTTTTTATTTTTATTCTAAGATCGAAGGAATCTTTACCTCGTTTTTTTATAGCCAGCCGTGAAGAAAAGTTCATTGAATTAAAGTTTAGCTAATGTCAGAATATTCCTAGAATATTATTCATTTAAAATTTATGGTTTCGCATATTTTTTTCTTATCTCTACTTTGAATATTAAAATGTGGGAAAGCTTGTTACAAGCCGGCCAGGTCTTCTTCTTATCGTGTCGACTTCAAATTATGAACAAAGTCGCTAAATAGTACCGTGCCAGAAGTGGGCAACCGATACTGCACCGTCGCTAGCTGTCATGAGCTCCTCCTGCGTACAGGTGTTAGGGCACGCAGGGCACGATGTGAGATGGGCCATCGTTTGTGGAGCTCCACACAAGCAACTCACATTTTGCGCATCCGATAATCCCCACCTGAACATGTTGTCCTTGCTGCGACCGACCTGGGTTCGAAGTCGGTTTAACGACTTCCAGGTCGCCCAAGGCAAGTCATGTCCAAGCGGGAGGCTCTCAGACGGCGGCACAAATGGAGCTGGGAGGGACACTTTTTGTCGCCAAAGAGTAGACCTCGCTTGCGCTGGGCCAGTATTCAGTGGGTCGACACACTTCATAAAGCTGCGTCGGCTTGGCAGCCTTTGCGGCGCAGGAATGAAGCCGTGCATGGGATGTCGTGTGTCGTCCATCATGTTGGCTCTCTCTGAGGAACCTGCCACAGCCCTGCGGACATCTGGGGGCGCTATGCCAGCCAGTGGATAGAGCAACTGTACCGGAGTCGGTTTCAAGCAACCAGTTATAATCCGACACGTTTCATTTAGTGCCGTATCCATCCACCAGCTTGGCGTGGGCAGATCGGCCCCACACCGGGCACGGGTATTCTCCGCCGGCCAAGTGCGACTCATACTTGCGCAGCGAGGGTTCCGTACACAAGGGTCTTTCTTAATATGCTAACAATTTTTTAACAGATGGTGGTAAACAATACGACTGCCAAGAATTCAGAACATTCAAAAAAGAATGGAACTTTGAACACAGAATTTCGAGTCCTCATTTCCCACGCTCAAACGGCCTTGCAGAACGCTATGTTCAGGAAGCTAAAAATTTTATGAAAAAATGCATAGAAGATAACACAGATCTGCAACTAGCATTGCTGCATCACAGGAACACACCCCGACTAGATCTGGGTTCTCCAGCACAAAGATTATTCAATAGAAGAACCAAAACCTTACTTCCAACCAACAATAAACTATTTAAACCTAAAATAATAAGAAATGTCACAAAAAAATTACAGGAACTGAAAGAAAACGAAAAAGAAAATACAGACAGAGGGAAGAAGGCAAATAAGGAGTTTATTAGTCAAGAAAAAGTGTTGCTAAGAAAGGATCACCTAAATTGGGTTCCAGCCGTAGAAAGAGAAGGAACTAGAAGAAAGCACGTGTCTTGTCATATCACTCAGTAAGAGATGCACATAGCAAATTCGCTCTAGTTAAAAAAGGAGATCGCTACTTATTGCTGTCCTTATCGACGTAGCCACTTTTTTGTTCTACGACGGCTGTCTGACTCCGGAGTCAGACATCTATTTTCATATAAATTGTATAGGATTTTATGACTATCGCTGTCTCATACGCGGTTACACTGATGTTACGTCTATCAGCGTAAGCGAAATACTTGGTCTATGGTTCCAGCAGAAATTGTGACAGCAGAAGGTCACCGCTCATACAAAGTAAAGACTGAAGACGGAGCTACCTATAAAAGAAATTCGTAGCACTTGAAACATACTCCCACACCACCAGAGCCAGCTCCAGACGTTCCAGTCATAGAGCCTGTAAATCCCTGGGAGACTGCTGCAGAAGTGCCGCCACAGCCTACGACGCCGCCAGTAGCCACGCAGCCGCTACAGCCTGCGCCAACGCCAGCGCCACATACGCTGCTCGCGGGTCCTCAGCCGCGGATCACTCGCAGCGGACGCCTGGTGGTAACACCTTCTAGATACCGCTGAAAAGGAGGGATGACATGGAACGCATCCTAACAGAACGCGACCATAGATCCCCGTGTTTCCCCCGGTGTGCGATGTCATCTGTCATCCAATATATTAATTATAACCTAATCTGTAACTACGACTGCTGTGAATGATTATATTAATTACATCGTCTATTTGTGGTGTTTCATTCAACAACACAGGGATGATCAGACTGTAAAACTGATCAACTTTCTCTATGGACTAACAACCAAATAGCGGGGGACAAAATCAGCCGTATGGGTCGTGGTTTGCAATGTTGTATGGAACATCTGATATAAATTTTTAAAACCGAAAAAACAGTAGTAAACGAAATTTAAAAAAAAACGGCCAAGAGCGAGTCGATCTCGCGCACGAAGGGTTCCGTACCATTATCTATATTATAAACGAGAAAAAAAATCACGTTTGTTGTATGGGAGCGCCCTTAAATATTTGTTTTATTCTGTTTTTTAGTATTTGTTGTTATAGCGGCAACAGAAATACATCATCTGTGAAAATTTCAACTGTCTAACTATCACGGTTCATGAGATACAGCCTGGTGACAGATGGACAGACAGACAGACAGACGGACGGACAGCGGAGTCTACGGAGTCACTAGGGTCCCGTTTTACCCTTTGGGCAAGGTACCCTAAAAAAACAGCAAATTAAAAACCCCACCAATTTTGACCTTACCCACATAGGTACAACGCTGTGGGTGAGGTCAAAATGGGGATAGGGAGAGTCTGTACTACGTTAAACTATTTTTTACAAAAAAATTAATCGTCTTAAAATTGCTTGTTTTTTTTCCTTAGCTCTTATTTTATTGCGTCATTTTCTATGAGGTAACATAATAATAATAAGAAATTGTTTCTATTGTTACAGACGTCCAAACAGAACATCGAAAGACAATGTCCAAATAAATCAACTACTTAGTTTAATAAAACAAAGAGTGATTAAAATGTGCAACGAAGTGGTTTTGGTGCCCGTCAGCGACCGCGCGGTTCAGTTTGACAGCTGTCAGTAGAATCCAAGATGGCGGAGAAAGTCAGCTGATCAGAGATCTACCCGCGCAGGGCTCCAAGCAAGCGGCGAATAAAGCGCATCATGGTAAGTGATCTGCATTTCAAGTTCATTAGATCAGACAGACAAAACAAGTGAAGAGAGGAAGGGCTTCGCCAGAATTAGTCAAAAATTCCCCAGCTTAGAGCGTGTTCAGACGACCCGCGCACGCCCCGCGCCCGCCCTGAGCTCAGCCCGCGCTCAGCTCAAGCTCACCCCGCGGCTTAAAATGCATTGCTTGCAATTTGAGTCTTATGAGTTATGACACAATAATAAATCTCGTATTGTATTTTGGGGAAGCACCCGCCCCGCATCGCGCCCCGCGCCCGCAGTTGGCCGCAATTTTCGGGCGCGGGGCGTGCGCGGGTGTCTGAACACGGCCTTAGCCAGAATTACGTAGCTCAAGTACTCAAACAAGTCCAAAATGTAAGGACTTTCTAGATGAGCTCTGCTTTTGTGTGGGAATTCCGGAAATTCGGATTACGGAGTTTCTCCATTCTCATTCATTCTAGTTCAAATAATAGAAAAAACGATCCATTCTGATAGTGATTTGTCATTTTGTAGATACTTAAATAGGTACCAGGATATCATCACACAGTCACACTTGCAGGATATGCGATAAAGTTTAAAAGATTATTGGCTCTTAAAAATTATGATGAAACCCATAAAAATTATATTGCACTGCAATGGGCGATAAAGTGTACTAGCCACCTTGGTATTTAAATTAAACTAAAGTTAATGTTCAAAATATTTATATTCTATCATTATCATCATCAGCCTACATACGTCCCACTGCAGGGTATAGCCTACCCTCAGGGAGGGTGTTAGTATGGACGTTAGTCCACCATACGTACCCGATGCGGATTGGTTAGGTTAGGTTGGTTACTCCACAATCACAAACGCATCAAAATTACCTTCTTCAGCATATTAAATTTATTTATATTTCACAGCAGGTGTTCGGAGAATGGGCGCAAGTGGAGGTAGTGGAGCTCGTGAACGACGGGTCAGGACTCGCGTTCGGTATCGTCGGGGGAAGATCTTCCGGAGTCGTGGTGAAGAGTGTCCTGCCGGGTGGAGTCGCTGATCGAGTGAGTTTCTACTTGATACTTACATAAAGTTACATTAATGTAGGCAAGTAAGAGCCGGGTCAGGACTCGCGTTCGGTATCGTCGTGGAAAGATCTTCCGGAGTCGTGGTGAAGAGTGTCCTGCCGGGTGGAGTTGCTGATCGAGTGACTTTCCACCGGATACTTACATAATATTACATTAATGTAGGTGAGTAAGAGCCGGGTCTGGCCTCGCGTTCGGTATCATCGGAGGAAGATCTTCCAGAATGTAGGTAAGTAAAGGCCCGGTTAAGACTCACGTTCGCGATTGTTTTGGGGAGATCTTCCGGAGTTGTTGTTGACATTTTGTATTTAATCAATAATTGATACTTTTTTAGATTTTATCAGCTTTCCTAATTATGTTTTCTAAATAAGTATGTATGCTGTTACTGTCACATTTTAAACTAAGGAACTTTAACTTATATCAAGTAGGTTTACAATTTTTACAGCATTGTTAGAGGGACAAGTCTAGAAATACAGAGTTCTTTCTGTATTTTTTTACACCACAATAATGTTTACAGGTGTGAAAAAGGTCGTGAAATACATCTTAAAAATACCGTAACACCGACCTATCAAAAATTTCACAATAGACTGTTTTTATTACGACCGTAAAAATGTTAATGACCCGACTTTATGAACTGGTAAATGATGGTACATAGCTTTCTCTGTTACTCTCATTATTTTTTTAGCTTTTTATTCTCAGAGGAAATAACAAGCTTAGTGTTATCTCATTCTAGCACAATATTTTAGACGGTAGTAAAATTAATTTTGTTGTACCTAAGAATATCTTTAGGTACAATGTACACTATTTTAATTTAAAACTGTAACAGAAGTGTGTATGTACATTGAAGATAATTAAAAAACCGGTCATGTGCGAGTCGGTCTACTCGTGTACCGAGGGTTCCGTACCACACAAGTATAATCTTAACTATTATAAAACCGTAAAATCATGAGGAATAAAAAAATTGCGGTTCTCTTCATATAAATTCAAATAACATTCGATAGCGCGATTTAAAAACGTGCAGCGCCATCTATTGACAAAATTGTTAGTTTGTTTGTTTGTTCGCGCATCACGAAAAAACTACTGAACCGATTTTGATGAAACTTTTTTTGTTTGATAGCTTATGATCTGACTTAAAATCTGGTATATAATTTGTGGGGACGAAGTCGCGGGAAAACACTAGTAATATATAACGTCTAACAAAATTAGGTGTAACTATTTTAAGGGGCTGATCAGACCATCAAACTGAACAACTTTCTATAGAGAACTTTGTTAGACCTTATACAACGTGTTAATGAATTTACGCAAAACTAGAAAGTAGTTTGTTTAGAATCGAGAGCAGAATCGAATTATCATGGTTTCAACATGGGTAATATTTTTCAGAATAATTAATATTTTTTTCGTAAAATTTAAAATTTACTGAACTCGATCTCAACCCTCTGCACGGGCACACTCACCCTAATTACTAGGTACCAAAACAAGATTCTTAAAATGTATCCATGAGCACTTTAGCGCTTTCATTCATTGCTGAAATGATAACAAATCATTTTTGCCTCAAAACTTAAAATGCAAATAACTTTAAATTTTAACTATAAAAATAATGAAATTATTGTTGCAATATAATTATTTGGTTATAAATCAGTTGGGGTGTATGAGGTTTTGCGCTTATTCATTAACACGTTGTATAGGAACAACATATTAACTCAAAAAAAGTGTTGTTTTCTCCGGGTCCTTTAGCGCAAGAAGGATTCCCACTGCCAAGTTTTTATTATTAATTTGTTATTAATTATCATACTGCAGAGTTTGCTCTATAACCAATCCAGTTTGACGCTAATATGTATGACCGTTTTTACGATAGAGCGAAAGGAAAAAAACTTTGATAAAAACTTGTTTCTTGTTGAGAACCCCCCCCTTAATCATTTTTACTATCTAAATATCTTAATACACCCACATACACATAGACAGATAGACAGACAGACGGACGGACGGACAACGTAGGTTTAGGAATAGGGTCCCGTCCTCACCTATGCGTACGGAACCCTAAAAAGCTTACGACATGGTGTTTAGGTGCCCCTGACTACCAATAACATGATTTTTTGATCTTTTGTCTGTTTGTTTGTTCGAATATCACGCAAAAACGACTAGACAGATTGTGATGAAACTTTTTGTGTTTAAAAGCTTTAAAGATTATGTTTAAAAACTGAAACATATTTTTTGTCTACGATTACCGGAGACGGTACGGACGAGCGAAGTTGTGGGAAAAATCTAGTGTTTTCATAAAGTTATGGAAACACTAGATTTTTCCCGCGACTTCGCTATTTGTATTTACAGTTCTGTAAATACATACGTACCTGCCAAAGCACGCAAAGGGCTATGGAGATGGCTATGCTCGGAGTTTCCTCTGCGAGATCTAATCAGAAATTAAGAGATCCACAGAAGAACCAGAGTAGCTGACATAGCCCAAAGAATTGCTAAACTGAAGTGGCAGTGGGGCACCTTGCCTGCAGAACCGATGGCCGATAGGGCCGAAAAGTTCTTGAGTGGCGAGCGCGTATCAGAAAACGCAGCGTGGGCAGGCCCCTCACACGGTGGACCGACGACCTGGTGAAGGCGGCGGGAACCCGTTGGATGAGGGCAGCACAGGACCGGTCGTTGTGGCGATCCTTGGGGGAGGCCTATGTCCAGAGTCCAGCCAGTGGACGTCCATCGGCTAAGATGATGATGATGATGACGTACCTACCTACCCAATCAACTAGTTGAACTTACTGGAAAAATTATTCCTTTTTTTTCAACTATTATAAAAAGGATTCAAAGTTGAAATAATCGGAAAAAAAATCCAATTATTTCAACTGGTTGAACTTTGAGTTGAACTTAGTGGAAGCGGTGATGCTCTAGTCTTTATTCTGTGTTGTAATCTCTGTTGTGCGTCAACCTCTTGGCAAAAGCTGGCTTGAAGCTGGGCTTGAAGCTTGACTTGAAGCTTTACTTGAAGCTTGGCTTCACATTTTGTTTTACCTTTATTAAATTTAATCTCATCAACATTTAATGTAATTATTTTCAACAAAAAGTTTAATTAAAATAGGAGTTTCATTAATTAACAAAAGGTAAGGTATTTCTAACAAAGTTTTCTTTAACGTTCTTATCGAATTTCAAACTGAATTCACGTCTGATGTTTTAACGAGGTTCCAGAAAGATAATTCCTTGGATAATTTACTTTGTAGTAAGGGTGTTGTTTAAATCATTTTACCAGAGAGGCTCCAAGGCGCGCAAGTGAGTAACCTTGGTAAAAACCTTTTTAGGAGGTTTCCCTGACCGAACGACAGAGAGAGAGAGTCGCCTTTCAGAGTCGCCTCACCTCTACTAAACTACCTACGTCATTTTAGTAGGTATACCTACCTAGCCTAGCATAACAAATAACTATTTAACACCAATATGACAAATGTAAAATTTGGTGCGAATTCTTATGATTTACGAATTTGATTTCCTTGGATTAAAAGGCATCACAGTGACATAATGAAGGACAAGCCAGTCAAAAATAGGTATACCAACTAAAACGACATAGTTTAGTAGAGGTGAGGAGGCTCTGAAAGAGTCAAGGTCGTTCGGTCAGGGAAACCTCTTAAGGGTTGAACCTCATTTAATAGCACCGCATCTCATTTTTCCGTCGTTCCATCCTTTTTTGTCACTCAGGAACGTCATTTGCTGGAGCATATAAGATAGACGGAACGCAACCGCGCGCGACAGGCTCTCGACGGACGCAAGCACGGCCGCGTTCCGTCTATCTTATATGCTCTAGCAAATGACGTTCCTGAGTGACAGAAAAGGATGGAGCGACGGAAAAATGCGATGAAGAGCTGTGTGATGTAGTTCAACCCTAAGGCGTATCATACCTGGCCCACGACTCTCCATAGATTTTTTATTAATTTCGAAAAAGTAAGAAAACCACTTCATTCTAAATTGTGTTGTTTACAATACTGTAAATTTTCATTTTCTCCCGATTAAAAATGTAGGAGTAAAATGGTTACAACTGGAAAAAAAGGGGTGACTTTAGATTCCTTTTTCTTCGTTTTTATTCACTCAAATCAATTTCTAGAAAAACCCCATCAGTTTTATATCGTGTAGATGGTTCAGTTTATTTTACAGCTCAAAAAGTGTCATGGTTAAAGAAAAAAATTGTTACAATGTTACCCAAAACCAGGAGGTAGCCCCTTAAACCACATACTCTACCCATCAAACTAAACAACTTTTAGTATGGGAGCAAATCTGTCAGAGCAAAAAAAATCTGCTGTCTCATACAGTTTAGTCTGTGGTTTAGTCGAGTAGGTGTTGCACTTTAGTATGGAACAACTGTTTATTTTTTTGCTCTGACAGGTTTGCTCCCATAGTAATAGTTCTTCAGTTTGATGGGTAGAGTATGTGGTTTTAAGGTTAATTATACTTTTTGTTCCATCCTGTATAGTATAGGGTGTTAGTTAGGGGAACTATATACCAAACCTATTCTGTGGTTAGGGTATGTACTCGTAGCTATGTAGAAAAACAAAAATACCTAAGTCTGTGGTATTAACCTTACAGAAATAGAGCAACAAACATGAGTTGTCAAATGAAACCTTTTTTGGATGTTTTTTGGAGACTATTCGCAGGCAAAAATTCGAATCTTAAGGGCCGGCACTACCTACGGCCCGTTTGACATATCTGTCAAAAGAAAAAGACCGGTGGCCGACAACACTCAACCCTATCTTATAAGATTAATGAACAAATCAATTTGATAGCTTTTGGTAATACTTTTCTTGCAAAAAACTTGGTCGGCTGCAGCGCGCGGCGCAGCTTGGCTGGCATGTTTACTGGTGTGAAGGAAAAAGTGAACACTACCTGGTGACACAACATTTTACCTCGTTGAATTAAAGGACGTAACTAGTCTGTTGGTCTAGAGTCCAATTAGTAAGGACTAAAAAGTCTGGTCGTTCGACCCTATCCTGGCAGGTTCGTAGGTCCGACCTAATTTAGGGTACCTACTACTCGGAAGGCAGATTTTACCACATTAAATTAATGTTGAATGTTTGGTTGTGCGTGGCAATAATCCTGCAGCATCTGGATTTGAGAGCCGTAGGTCGAAATTGACATTTACAGCAACAGTACAGTACCATGATAGACCTATAATGTGACTGATCAAAGATCACCCCTGGTGGTAGGATAGGATAGATTCCAGCTAATTAGATCACAGTATTACTAAGGCTTAAAAAAACTTAAAATTATTATAACAGAACAAATTAAAACTTTTAACAGAATAATGAAATTATTATAAGTTTAATATTATTGTTATTAGCAAACTAAGGGTTTGTAATCTTTTATCATCATAACCATCGTCAGATATAATATTTTAAGCACGGAATAAAAGTTAATTTTGCAGTAACTGGAACGATTGCCTTCAAAAACATTTGCGCAAAAGGACATCAGTGTGAACGACTTTTAGTAGATTTCTTCTTTATTGGTAGATTTAGGGCAAAATTGTTTAGTAGATTTTAGTAGAAATGGGGTATTCGAAAATGTTGATGTATTTAAAAATGCAAGGATTCAGGCTAATAAAATCTAAGCTGGCAATACAAATGGCTGAGAAAACGATTGCAGGGTTTGCAAGTTTTCCGGAACTTCTAGTACATCATCATCACAATCATCAGCCTATACAAGGTGTTACAAAAATACAAATAAACATTTAAGGGGATGGTTTAAACCATCAAACTCAACAACTTTCACTATGGGACCAATATCGAAATCCCCAATGTGGATTGGTAGACTTCACATATACATCAGAATTTCTTCGTCTGCATATGCAGGTTTCCTCGCGATGTTTTCGTTCACCCTTTGAGAGCAGTCGGTAATACGTACATAAGTTAGAAAAACTCATTGGTACGTGGCATGTTGTCCGTGCGGATTCGAACGCGGACCTTTTGATTGAGAGTCCATACCTCTCCGCAACGCGCCACCGAACTCACTTCTAGTACAGCAAATATTAATCATATCGCCTAATGTTGGGCTTCTGAACAGAGTTGGAATTTTGGTACCTAGCACTTTTAATATGTCAAAGGGATTACATGTTTATCGACTTCCAATAATGTCGATATACGGGTATATTTTATATCACTGCGGATAACTTCAGCATGTATCGAATTTCAAAATAAATCAGCTGTTCCATACATTTGAGTCGAATATGTAGGTACCTACTGCAGTTTTGTATAGGACAGCTGATTTTTTTTTCGCTCTTTTGAAGCTGGCTCCATAGTGAAAGTTGTTCAGTTTGATGAGTAGAATACATGCTGGTGTTATCCGCAGTGATAAAAAATTACCCGTATATGGACACAATCGGAAGTCGATAAACGTGCAATCCCTTTGACATAATTAAAAGTGCTACCAAAATTTCTGACTCTGCTTATGAGACACAGAAAACTGTACTAAATTTAAACTTGCATAGGGACGACCAAATTTAATATTTATTTGAAAATTGAAGCATCCATGTTACAAAGTGATGAAAACCAATAAAAATTATACAAAAATGCGAAAATAACATGTGTAATGAGCGTTTAGATAAAATTGATAATATTTTGTTCAAAAACGTGTTTTATATTAAATTTTAACCATCTGTAACGACATAAATATTATTTGGTAGAATTTAAGTAGAATTTGAAACAGGGCTGGTAGATTTTGGTAGATTTCAGCAGTAATTTTCGTCACGCTGAAGGACATTGTGCGACACAAGAACATATAGGTGTTACTTAGTAGCTAAAGTGGGTACATGAATCCTGAAAGGGCAAAGCAATATTAAGGTGACATAGTAGAAGGAAATACGTTGGAGGCATCTTTTATTTTTCATGTTTCGACTAGATTTATACAAACTACCGAATTATAAGTCATACCTCAGTATTCTTGGATAGTTTATCTAGTGAAATCATCAATTAAATACACGATTGGAATTACTTCACTCGATAGAAAATCGTCACAAAGATGTCGTATTTTTTAACATTTTAAACGATTTTTTTCGCTTTAGAAGAACTTAAAGTAGGTTTCATTCTTTTTAATTTATACTCACATATTCACCATTGATTCTTCTAGTGAATTCATCAACAAAAGTTATAAAAAGTAATTCCATTATTTATTTATCCTCAAAAATACGAATGGCGTACCAAATATTCTCGGAGCGGGTCTTAGCGGGGGGCGCTCAGACGGCTTTTAGCCACGGTCGGAGCCGGACGCTCGCCAATTTTTTATTTTTTGACTTTGGAGTACATCGACTCGTCTAGTAAGTGGTTGTTACTAGTTCTGCCCACAAAAACGTCGATGTACAGCGGCCCCCGTCTAGGGTTGCACGAGCTAGACATATTGTGTCACGTTCGCTAAATGCTGACGTTTAGAGTTGCCACCTTAGCTTATTTTGAGCTAGATTTTGGATTTTTTAAACTCAACTGGGGAATACGTTTGTATGGCCAAAACGGTATCCGCCAATCCTCTTACCCAAAATGAAAAATCACGTGTCAAAAATCAATCTAAACAATTACTTACGTGATTAAATTGATATACTTAATCTCACATTAATATTTACATTAAAAAAAGATGAACACTTTTCACACTAAATATTGATTTTTGACGATGGTTTGAAATACAATAAAGTGGTAAACAATTTTTAATTTTTTTTGTTAAGAATTTATCCTTTCGGAAAGGCAATGGGAACTAGCCCTTAAAGCCTGGTCTTTAGTTATATTTTTCTTTGTTCTTAACCTAACCTAGCTAACTCTTGAAATGCAAGGGTGGTTCAAACATTCCAATTAGATGAGTTTTACACGAGGATTAATCCAAATCAAACGGAAGCGCCTATCTTTATTTCTCACTTTAACTGTAATATTGTTCTCCATTAATGGCACATTATTAAACTATAAAACTATATGTCAAATAAAGACGAAAATAAGAAGATGACAGCAGCAGGGCTACGAAACCTTTTCAGACCGTGATCGTTTTATAAAAAATCAAAATACCGATTGGCAGTGTTCGATAAAAGAATGTTATATAAATACAAAATAATTATAGGAACATTATCTTAAATTAAAAAGAATGTCGTCTAAATTAAACACAAGTGCATGTTAATTTTAACATTTCACTCGTTCGGTGTTGATGGAAACGAAAGAAAAAATCGGTTTTGTGCTCACTAGGTCCGTAATTCCGTATGATTAAACCGGACTGAAAATCGATTTTGAGAGCGAATTAAACAAGTTTTCTTAAGCCTTGAACGAAATCTGTAATCAATCAATCAATCAAATACACTTTATTCAAAGATGAATAACATCAATCCAAGTATTAATACGTCCTTCACATTATTTTTAACTACCTAAATCTTACTAATGCATTAAAAAAAATCTCCCTAAAGTTACGGAATCGATAAAAACACGAAACACTATAATTAATCTAACAAAAGATTGCAACACCACCTTAAATTCAAATTCAACAATGTTTTTCCTTGCCACATTGTATGGTACATAATAGTAATGTAGACGTACGTAAGATCTTTATTAAGTATTTTTATCCTTCCAATGACAAGGATTTTTTAAAGGGGATCGAGCTTATTGTGCTGCCCCCAATCGTATTTTTCTATTTCTAAACAGTTAAACAACATTTTCAAAAAACAAGAAAGCATTCATGCATGGCTAGCATAGATTTTTATCATTACAAAGCATTTTAACGAGAAAAACGTCATGCGCGCTCTTTCTGGCATACGTAAATATAATAAGGATGTAGACACATCTCGATTTTTATCATTTTCTCGGGGGTGGCATGCGAGGCCTACTGAATGGCCTTCAATTTATCGAAATTCACCAAAGACCGTCGCTTACCAACCGTGGTCCGCCTTCATCGCCGGAATAGTCTTCAAGTAGGTACTACCGGACCGGAAGGTGTTTGCGTCTAAACCTGCCCTTCGAAACGAGTTGAATGTTAATGGAATAACTACACTGAAGTCATGGTTGCAGGGTATTTATCCAAGACCATAGGTTCGTAACTCCATAAAAAAATACTAAAAAAGTTTGAAGACTTCAATCCTGCATTCCTCAATACTTATACTTACCACCGTGAAAAACAAAATCAACTTTTTATTGTAACGCTAATTCAGAGTAGGTAATTCTCGTGTATCTCATCATAATATAACAATTTCTAATCAAAATAAGTGCTGACAATAATGCGTTCTCCAAGAGCAGTAAAAATAAATTATTTTATTTATTTATTTGTAATACAGTAAAAACACAAGACACAATATACAACTTAAAATAGACTCAAGTAAGCGTCTCCAATATTGTGCAGGTGTCAGTAGATGGAATACCATCAAGGATAGGCTTTTTGTCCCCAACAAGTGACATACATAAACTCACGACCGTAATCCCTTTATGGGTGGTCAGAAATATTGCTACTCCTACGTACTTTCTGTTCAAGAGTGTAGTTATACTCGTAGTAATGCTCACATTTTAGCAATTTAAGTTTCAGGATGGAATGACGTGTCAAGTGGTGAGAGGTGGCTAACCCTTCACCTGTAAACACTGTATGAGAAACCTTTAATCCCTTAGTCGCCTCGTACTACACCCACGGGAAGAATTCGGGTGGTCCATTATAGGCTGGAACCACACAAAAATGTAACTCCTTGTTCGTTTTTAGGGTTCCGTAGTCCAACAAGGAACCCTTATACTTTTGTCCATTCTGTCTGTCTCTGTGTCTGTTGCTCTACCTCAATAACACGCTCATTTTGCACCTATTGAATCGAAATTTGGTATGAATACAGATAACAGTACCTAACCCAAACAGAAATGAGGTAGTCATAATCATGAAGCAAGTAATTTTTTTTGAAAAATATTTTTTTCCTACCACCTTTTCGTTGTATGGGATACAACGAAAAGGTCGTTAAAAAAAATATTTTTTTAATAATTTGAGTGTGGTGTCGTTGGATAGGTTTTGTCCAATGGAAGAAAACTCCTATAGAAACTAAATCATTACAATGCTTGAGTCTCGAGATATTTGCGCTCAAAGTCAAAAATAGGGCGTACCCCCCTCTAACTTCTAAAATACAGGAGTAAAAAATCTGAAAATGTGACAATGTAGCTAGCTCTCTGTAAGTACTTTCAAAGAAAATTATAACGGAAGCTTATGCCCAATTAGTTTCGGAGAAATCAAATAAAATATCGACGGTCGACCGCCGTGTCGGCGTCTATCAATAGATGGCGCTGAACGAAATTAAATCGCACTATTGTTTGCTTCTTGAGGATTTTTTAAGCTATGTTAAGAAAAGATTTTCATATTTACTACGGAACCCTACCTAGGGCGATTCTGACATGCTCTTGGCCGGTTTTTTATTTTTGTTTAGTAGTTACCACAGTACCTCAGGCAGGACACAAGAAGGCATATTTTTCGAGGCTACGAACTTAGCACTAGGAAACTTGTCATCAGAGGTGTAGCTACCGCCGTATCTGCCGTATCAATTATACGGGGCCCCCGACGTGCGTAAGCAAAAATTAATAAATACTTCCCAAATTTCTTCATCAGTTATAAATGATTTAATAAATCAGTTTGCCGAAAAAAGGCAAGGAGAGTGTAATTTTCCATTTGAATTGTTTTTTTTTTTTGAAGAAAGTGATAGTTACTTAGATATGATGAATAAATATTTCTTTAAATTTTAATGATATTTTTCATAACTATCTTTAAAAAAGCTTAATTGAAAGGAAGACGAACCACATGTGTGCACCACTGCTTCTTTAGGTCTTTCAACATCGCCAATCGCTTTGCAACATTGTTGTTTGATACAATTTTTCATATTTCTTTAAAGTGTGTACTATAAAGAACCTTTTTTTCCTTCTTTTCGCCCCTATTTGTAATGGAGTATAGTATGATATTAAATTTCACATAGTTAGTAAAAAAAATGATTTATTTAAATTTCCGGAGAAATCCCGGAATCGGTGGTCAATACGGTTGGCAACAGAATATGAACCCAGAGCCGTAAAACTCTTTCCAAAAAAAAAGTTAACGCGGGGTGCCACCCGCCGATGGGCGGGACTACTCTCCCGTCACTTCCTCTGCTTCACCCCCTCAAATACCTAAAGAGCGGCGCCGCATTACGTCTTAACAAGAAGTAATTTTAAGGAAAAAAATTAGTACAATGTCAATAGTTCTTTAGGTTCTTTTGGTAGTTTTTGGTTCTTTTGGTAGGTTTTGGTAATTTTTGGTAGAGTTTAGTAATTATTTTTTGTTGTTTCTGGTTTTTTGGTAGTTTTTGGTTAGTTTGGTAGTTTTTTGTTGTTTCTGATTATTTTGGTAGATTTTCGTAGTTTTTGGTTATTTTGGTAGATTTTTATACTTTTTGGAAATATTTGATAGAAGAATGAAAATTACCAAAAACTACCATAAAAACATAAGAGTTCTTGACGGCTTGGCTACGGAGTGGGTTTGTTGACATAAATAAAATATTTGTTTTGCAAAAGAGGTACATTCGAATCGTACTTGTAAGCGGAATTCAGTCAGTTAGGATGTCATGCCGATCCTTGTTTACTGACTTTAAATTACTCACTGTGACAGCTTCGTATATCCTCGATCTGTGCGAAATCGTGAGACGATACCCCGTAGTATTCCGTAGCAAGAGATTAAATTTAACTCGCAAAAATGAGCTACTGGTACCAAATTACCGACTAGCATCGATGCTAAGGACTACAAAATAAAGTCGGATACTGTTCTTGTGTATAGTAAAATACCAGATGACATTAAAGCCGACAAGAAATTTCTGAAGAAGGTTAAAGAATTATTAATAATCGAACAGTGTCCCTATGACTTTAATTAGTTTCTTCAGTATAAGTAAACAAACAGGCATCAATCTGAGTAGAAAAAAATGTGTTGCAGACCGATTATTTGTACCTCAATAGGTTATTATAATTTTTAACTAATCACACTAATTTAATTGTAGTAAGTGAAAGGTGGTAGTTAAGTTATTGTCTGGCACCTATTGTTTAAATCTGTTTTTTTTTTTTAATGTTTATAAATTATATTGTAGTGTGACTAATAGGTACTCTGTACTTACCATCTGTAACTTATGTACTGTTAGCGGAAAAGTGGTTTTTGGCAGACCCCCCTCTACGTGCTCTATGGATTGCCCCTTGGTCTGCTGTCAATCTGACAGCCGGCGCACTTCCGCCTCGGCTCCGTGGGACGCGCGTACGCAATTCTGAACCGCTCCAATGTTTTATATAATTATCGAGGAAAAGTCCATTAAATGTATTCACCAGTGTCCAGAGAGTTTCAGTCTAATAGTACCTACCTACAATTTAAGGTAAATAAATAAAATGAAATGAGATGAACCAAAAAGTAACAAATTAACCATAAACTACCAAAAAGTACGAAAAATTACCAAAATAACAATAATCTACCAAAAAGTACGAAAATCTACCAAAAAAACCAGAAACTATCAAAGTAACCAAAAACTACTACCGAAAAGTACGAAAATCTACCAAAATAACTTTTTGGTTACTTTTGTACGAAAATTTACCAAAAACTACCGAAAGACTCAAAAACTACCATAAATTACCAAAATAACCAAAAACTACCAAACAGTGCCCGCAATGTCTTTTCGCGCAAAATTCTGTCGTGCAAATGACTTACATAGTCAATCGTTTGAGTTGGGTACCTACTGCGGTACAGAATTCACTCTTATTACATTTTTATTTAAAACATATCTGACGATGATGATGAAGATTTCAGATTATCAATCCTTAGTTTGCTAGTAACAATAGTAATAAACTTACAGTTATTCTGTTATAATAATGGGGACAAAAATTAACGAGTAATAGTCGACCAATTTATAAAATGTACTTTTAAGTCCACATATCGTGGTGACGGGCAACTACGGAACCCTACACTGCATGTGGCCCGACACCCGCTTGGCCGGTTTTTTATAAGTTACTTTGCCTACTTTAGCTAAAAATGGATTTGTTCATTAATCTTCTAAGACAGGGTTGGGTGTTGCCGGTCACCGGTCTATTCGCAATGATTTCGAACTATTGACGGCCCATAGTAATTTGTATGAAGAAAACGTCCAAAAAAATATGTGATTTTTGGTAACAAATTGCAAAAAAACTAGAAGTCGTATCGAAAAACTGATTTGTTTAAAGTGTTCTTTGATGTTTTGCCATTGATTAGAAATATATTTTGTTGTTTTATTTTGTTTCACTAAATCACAGGACTCGGAACGCGGCAGTGCTATTCTGGAGTTTTTCATGAAATTCTCGATTACTTTCTGATGTAACTACACAATTTTACTGAAATTTTTTTTGTTCATCTTGTACTTCATCTTTTAAAGAAGCGATGGTATTAATTTTGTTTCTAAATATAGCTATTTACTATCCTCAAAAGTCGGAACGCCGAACCCTGTTTGGCCCGATTAGGGTAGTGCCGACCCTTAATAAAACCTTAAAATCATGAGGGATAAAAAAGTAGCGGTTCTCTTCATATAAATTCAAATAACATTCGATAGCGCGATTTAAATGACGTGCAGCGCCATCTATTGACAAAATTGTTAGTTTGTTTGTTTGTTCGCACATCACGCAAAAACTACTGAACCGATTTTGATAAAACTTTTTTTGTTTGATAGCTTATGATCTGACTTAAAATCTGGTCTGGATCTTAAAACCTATATAATTTGTGCGGACGAAGTCGCGGGAAAACACTAGTTGTCTATAATTCTGAGTCTAACGTGAAATTGTGGATTAATTAATGACGTAGTCTACTTCATAAAATTATCTACGATTTCACTTTAGATTCGCAATTATTCACGGAAACCGAATTGTAAAAATTAATTAGTGACTAAAAAAGGGTCCTATTGCCTCGCGTCACGTATCTCTTTCTATTATACAGTGGTGCCGCTAAGTACATCACGCTCACTCAGCTGTATGTTCCTCTATTCCTGGTATAATACCTTTATGAGAAAAACCTAATTTCTTCAACATACTAAATAAAAGCAATAAATAAAAAGGACACATTAAGATGAAGGACACGAAAAGATTGTTTTTCCACACATAAATAACGGATAATGTCGAAGTCAGGGATCGTAAACGTTGTGTAAGGATTACTGTATTTATGGGAGGGTGTTTCTTCAGGGGTATTGAATCTGGTTCAAATAGAAATAGCTGATAAAATATTGGTTAGCCACAACTGTACTGAATATCTTTTCAATTCAGAACATTATGGTTTTATGACATTGCTTCACTTAGGGCCTGTTTCACCACTTCTGAATAAGTTCTTGTTAGCTTATCCGACAGATATTTTGACATAATTTCATACAAAATATGTCAAACTATCTGGATAAGCTAACAAGAACTTACCCAGAAGTGGTGAAACAGGCCCTTAGACTTTAGAGTTAAGTTAATCCTCCATTAAATCTCTTGCTAGCTTTTACTATACCAAAAAGATAAAAAGTGACAGCAAGATATATATATGATATGATATATATATGATAGATATGCAACTGAGTGTTAGACCATTGAACTATGGACGAGTTGCACACATTGGTGTACACACGTCGACACATCAAGCTACGCCATAAAGTTACTATACCAAGAATAGAGAAACTGACGGCTGAGAGAGCGAGATGTACCTAGCGGCACCACTGTATAATAGAAAGAGATACGTCACGTGAGGCAATAGAACCATTTTTGGAACTGTTTGACAGCTTGTCGGCATGGTGAAAATTCGAGCTCTGTGAATATTTTGTCAATCTAACGTGAAATCGTGGATATTTTTTTGAAATTATACTAAAACTTTCAGAAAATAATCCACGATTTCACGTTAGATTCAAAATTATTCACAGAGCTCAGATTTTCACCATGCCGACAAGCTGTCAATCAGATTCTATTTTATTTTTATTTAATGGCGTTTCCTTGTTAGATTTCGCCAGTGTCAAGTTATTTGAGGGAGTGTCTATCCAATCTCGAGGATTGTTTTTGAGTAAGAACAACTGAGAAGGATTTTGGAGCCTCGTGGCAGGCTAAGACGCGAACCGCGCGAACACCACGCGAGAGACAAGTGTTCGAGGCAAACCCTGCAACGTGACTCGTCAAACAGATTCCAAAAACATTTCATTTAACAACTCATGTCAGTTCCTCTATTCCGTAAGGTATAATAACTTTATGAGCTACACAAACCAAAATAAGCTGGCCGCGCGTAGTGTAGGTTCCTAATTATTCTATAAAATTCTGTCACATTTTGCGGCGAACGAGGTAGGATGAAATTTGGATTTTGTACCATTAGGTAAGTACTTTAAGTCGGGCCAATTTAATAGATCACATTTGACATCTATTGATATTTCATCAAACGTAACCTTGTAACGGCGGGCATATAATATTGTTAATTTTATCGAAGTTAGAACTGCACAATTGCTTTACTTTTTTAATTACGATTTTATTGTACCTAATAATGAAGAAGAAGAATTTTACGATTTACTTTCACTAATAAACCATTTAAAACATAATAAACAATTTCTGTTCAAAAAAACTGAACGTCGTTACAATGTTGCGTCAGTGAACCCTTTTTCTTTTTTAACACTAGGGATGTAGTACAAACAGACTTGGGAGTAAAGATCTCGGTGGACCTGAAATGGGATGAACACATCACGTCGATCAGCAAGAAGGCTAAAAGCCTCATATACCTCACAAGGAAAGCATTTGGGCCCCTGACTCCAGACATGATGTTAAAGATCCATAAAGCATTCATAAGACCTCTACTAGAATATGCTTTTCAAGTATGGAGCCCCTATTTTGTCAAGGATATTGAGCTAATAGAAAAAGTGCAACGCAGCTTCACTAAGATCCCGCGACAACTAAGAAGACGCTCTTACGAGGAAAGACTAAAATTTCTGAACCTCACAACTTTAAAGGATCGTAGGGAACGTGGTGACCTGATCGAGACATTTAAGATCCTGACTGGTCATTATAATCTCCAACAATTTGACAAACTGTTCATTCGTGACCACAATGTCCGTCTAAGAGGACACCATATGAAACTACGAACCAGCTCCTCAAAGAACAATCCTCATCAGCACTTCTTGAGTAACCGAGTTGTCACAGCATGGAACAAACTACCCGAGGAAGTAGTCTCGGCACAGAGCATAAATCAGTTTAAGAAACGTCTCGACCTACATATTTCAAAAAACTGATAAGAAATAGTAGCTGCGACCAACAGGATTCAGGCATTATCAGTTGCATCAACTGCCTGCCTGATAAATAAATAATAAAAAAAAAATAATAATAAAATGTTACTCAGTTCCATAAAACTGCGATATACACATATAAATCAATTCACATGTTTGAAATCCGTATCGATTAATTCACTTTAATCGATGTTTTTCGAAGAACGACCCTATACAGGGTCCTTCTTAATATGCTGACACTTTTTTAAGGGGATGATCAGACCATCACACTGAACAACTTTCTCTATGGGACCAAAATCGAAATCGCGAAAAAAAATCTGCTGTCCCATACACTTGGCTTGAGTAGGTTTGCCGTTTAGTATGGAACAGCTGTTTTTTTTTGCAATTTCGATGTTGGTGCCATAGAGAAAGTTGTTCAGTTTGACGGTCTGATCATCCCCATATTAAGTTGGACCCTGTATTTTATTATAATAGAAATCATTGGATTTAAACTTTTATAGGGAACAACCCTGTTTGTTTATACCCGAGATCCGGCCGAAGTTGTGTGTAACAGCTAGTAAGTAATATGGAAATGGTTTCTTGTTTACTAACTAGTAAACGAAGCGTGTCAGACGCGCGGACATTAATTTTAATGGTAGGAAGTCATCAATACAAACAATTTGCTACATACACACGCACGTTAGTGTCATTAGTTTTCCATCAATTTAGAGATGGGATCTCGTTGATTGAGTACAATTTAGAAGTTTTATGGAGATATTTTTAACTTTACCTTTTTTTGGAAAGGACCTATTAATGAATTAGGTACTTTGATGGCTTGATGGTTCTTGCAATAGTGAATGAACATTTTTAGAACCAATCTAGAAACTAATCTCTATGCTTGTATATTGGCAGATTTTCGTTAAAATGTATAGTTTTAAAGTTACAGTGCCTCAAAGATTTCCATAGAAATCTTTAATTAATCCTAGCATTGAATCTGATTTTAACGGAAAATCGGACAACATAGTATTAAATAATTTGTTTCTGGTAGTTTCTACATTGTTTCTGCAAAATTGCATTGACTGTAATAGGTTAGTGCTGAAACCAGACTTTGTTTATATGGAGCGCGCTCCGAATTATATCCTCTTAATTCGTTAGTCGCCTCGGACGACACCCACAAGAAGAATTGGGGTGGTCCATTTTAAGCCGGAACCACATGGAAATTTCTTATAACGGTGTATATTTTCTCTCAGGATGGACGCCTACGCAGCGGGGATATGCTGCTGCGAATCGGCGCGGTGTCAGTGGTGGGGATGTGCGCGCGGCAGGCGGCGGCGGTGCTGCGGCAGTGCGGCGCATGCGTGCGGCTGCTGGTCGCCAGACCTGCGCCCGCGCCTCAAGCCCCGGGGTACACGAGGGAGCCTAGTGTACAGGTCAGTTATAGACAGGGTAGCATAGAGAATTCGATGCAGTCAGAAATCACTGAAAAGGTAACAACTCATAGTGCAGCGCTTCGTGGGTGGACCGACGACCTGGCGAAGGCAGCGGGAACCCGTTGGATGAGGGCAGCGCAGAACCGGTCGTTGTGGCGATTTTTGGGGGAGGTCTATGTCCGGCATTGGACGTCCATCGGCTGAAATGATGATAAAAACAAGGTGTAAAATAAATATAAGTTACGTGTCTTGGAGGGTGCTTCACTTCAACCCATCAAACTGAACAACAACATCATAGAAAAACTATTATAATGAGACCAGAACCGAAATCGTAGTTCTTGTTCTGGATGAGACGCTTTCCATAAGAGTGACAAACGGGTCAGGAATTGTGGTGCTTTCCCGCCAGACACATAGGTTGAAATGCCTCACTTTAAATTGGGTTGACACACTTCAAAAAGTTCTTATGGCTCTTGGGCCTTTGTTACAATTAGCCCCTCTAGAATGGGTTCTCGACTCGGGACGTGCCTTCTCTTCATAGAAAAAGATCTCTTTACGCGGTTTTCCGAGATAAGCCGCGCTTGGCTACGACATGCAGAATGGAAAAAAACGGGTCTCGAGACAAATCAAACTTGAGGAGAACTATACAGGGTCCTTCTTAATATGCTGACACTTTTTTAAGGGGATGATCAGATAGTCAAACTGAACAACTTTCTCTATGGCACCAACATCGAAATCTTGAAAAGAAAAACTGTTCCATACAAAACTGCAAACCTACTCGAGCCAAATGTATGCTGTTGGCTTTTTTCGCGATTTCAATGTTGGTCCCATAGAGAAAGTTGTTCAGTTTGATGGTCTGATCATCCCCTTAAAAAAGTGTCAGCATATTAAGAAGGACCCTGTATACAAGGTGTTACAAAAATACAAATAAACCTTTAAGGGGGTGGTTTAGACCATCAAACTGAACAACTTTCATTATGGGACCAATATCGAAATCGCGAAAAAAAAATTATGTTCCATACTCTACAAATCGACTAGAGCTAAAATATGTATGGGATATAATTTTTTTTTTTCGCGATTTCGATGTTGGTCCCATAGAGAAAGTTGTTCAGTTTGACGGTCTAAACAACCCCCTTAAGAGTTTTAAATATTTATTGTTACTTATGAAACACCCTGTATTAGTAGGTACCTATTCTGTGATATGGGTTCAGGAACCAACGCGCGGTGTATTTAGATTTATATGTCTGACTACCTACCTACCCCCTTGTTGACGATATACGTGAGCATAAAATTTGATATCTGGGAGGCCTATGCCCAGCAGTGGATGTTTATCGGCTGAGATGATTCTGATGATAAAAAGGTACACTGCAAATTAAACAAATTTTACACGGGCAAAGGCAAGTAAAAAGTAGCAAGTAAATTGTTATTCTTCCCGGATTTCCGTTACAAACCGGAAACAGAAAGACAACGTTTAATAATTGTCGCACATTTTGCACTGCGTATTTATGGAATGTAATTTTGAACAAGCTCGTTAAAATAAGTCCTACGTTTTACAGTCGAATGTGTCGTATTGTCGAAATTCACCTGACCGTTTCGAGCTTCGTGTATCGTAATTATTTCGGTACACAGATAGGTAGTAAACTCAATTTAGTCACGTACGTGAACCGTGTAACTTTGGGGGTGAAATAGATATAACATGCAGAGTGAAATTGAAAATTTGTGACAAAAATTTGGGGGTTCTACTACACTATAATTGGACCAAATTTTGGAATGGGAATATTGTTTTACTTTCCTTAAATGCGATTATGGTGATGATAGAGCTGAAATAGACAGCCGTGGTGGTCCAGTGGCGAGTAACCTTGCCTGCCGTGCAGAAGGCGATGGTTCGATCCCCCCGTCCAGGCCGACTCGTAGCAATGATTTTTAGGGAATTTATGTACGATTTGTACCACCACTGGCTTTTCGGTGAAGGAAAACATCGTGAGAAAACCTGCATGCTTCAATTTCTTGTCATGTATTTTACGTACTGTCCATTATTATATAAGTGGCGACGGGCGACCCCCCGTCACACTGGACAGAGTTTCGGTACTACTGGTGAAACGTGGATGTTCTGAGGATTTAGAATAGACTAGACAGAATAGACAGAGAAAATCTCAGACACCCGCTCGGGGAATATGTCATGAGCTATGATTATGCTATGCTATGCTAGAGCTGAAACTTGGCATAGTTAACATGATACCTACGTATTATAGCGATCAGTGGCCTAATGACGTCATCATCATCATCATAAAAAAGTTTTTTTTTTTTTTAAATAATAATCGAATAATATAATAATAAAGATACACAAACAGCCAATGAAATACAAGTTCAGTCAAATAACCCGCCCCTTGTCGATTCTGGCGCAAAGGAGCCTCTTATGCTAGCAGCGTTGCCACGCTGAATTGCTACGGCTAGCCTCTGCACCAGAAACGACCCGGAACGGGGGTCACAATTTCGCTCCCTCAGTCGACGGCCAATCTCCGCAACGAAGGTCTTTGCCTCGGCACCACAAACCCCCGTGGTCTCAACGGCGACAGGAACAAAAAGATAATCGGTCACCAGGGACGAGTACGTTTCCCACTTCCTAACGGCAGCCAGCTCCGCGGCTGCTCCAGGCGTCCGCGACGTGCGACTTAGGTAGCTTGCGGCGAAAGTGCTGACGCACGTTGCGGCACCAAAGTCAAGTCATCTGGCCTCTTGCCGTCGGTACGACTGAGGCCAGTCGGCTCTAGTTTGAAGGCAGTTTTGGGGGGCAGAATTTGGACATAAAAACAATTTTTCTACATTATAGTGTGTGAAATCAAATGAAAGCTTATAAAATGTGAGACCAATTTTTTAATGCATTTTCTTTATAACAAATTTTTCGAAAGATTCCAAAATAATTCTGTCGATATAATATCGACAGTAGGTATTACACCAGAATCGATGTATCCATCATCATCAAAACGTAAAATTGTCTCAGTGTAACGCACAGATTTTCATGAATATACAGTGCGAAATTGACTCTACCCACCCAACTGAATTGTTTTCACTATCGGGGCAAATTACCTATGTTACAGCAAAAAAAAAACTGCGTGTTCCATAATAAAAGAACAGCATCGCATACTAGACTCAAAAGTATGAAACAGCAAATTTTTTTACGATTTCATGTTTGCTCCCATAGTAGAAGTTGTTCAGTTTGATGGGTAGTCTTTTAAAAGGATGCTAATGAGTTTAGTTTCACTCTATACCTACTGTAGGTATTTCTTCGATCATATACAGGGTGTAACAAAACACCCTAGTAATACTTAAAGGGGTGCTTCAGATCATGATATTGAACAACTTACACTATGGAGCCAATATCGAAATCGCAAAAAAAAAATCAGCTGTCCCATACAAAACTGCAGTATGGACTCGACTAAAATGTATTATGATTATGAGACAGCTGATTTTTTTCTCGCGATTTCGAAGTTGGCTTCATACTGAATTTGTTCAGTTTCATGGTCTGAATCACCCCCTAAAGTATTCTATTCTATATTTAAAAAAAATGGCTGCCATCTTGGGTATGTGATGATTTTGCCAATGTCTAGTTTTTGTAGCAAGAGTGCTTGACGTTGTACGGTAGCTTATGTATTATGGTGACTTCAAGGATTGTTTTTCGAAAAGAACACTATCTTGAGCCACCACTGGAGCTTCGTTGTAGGCCGGGGAGGGGGCAACCAACAATCGACTCGCGATGCGACTACCCTATAGCAGACCTACAACGAGACTCCCTAAAGTATTACTAGGATGTTATGTTACACCCTGTAGAGGGTCCCACTTAATATGCCGTTTTTTAATAGGATGATCAGACCACTACGGTACGGTTTCGGTACTACTGGTGAAACGTGGATGTTCTGAGGTTTTAGAATATCTCTGACTACCCCCTCGGGGAATATAGTCGTGAGCATATGTTATGCTATATGCTATGCTATGCTATGCTGCTATGCTATGCATCAGACCATCAAACTGAACAAGTTTCTCCATGGGACAAAACGTCGAAATAGCCGAAAAGAAATCAGCTGTCCAATACATTTAGGTCGAGTAGGGTAGCAATTTGCAATGTTAATGAAACTGCCACGGACTTGAAAGAAATACGGACCGAATATTGCACTAAAAAGATGTGAAGCATGCAAGGTAATATAATCTCGTTTGTTCTACAAGGGACCTACACTCAAACAGATGCACTCGCTCTAGGCGCAGGTGCCACAACCCGTCACCATTGTGTACCGCGTGACAGCACGCACACAAAAGAAATGGGTGCTTCACTAATGATTAGACGAGATTACGTCTGGTTCTTCTTTTAAGTCTGTGGAACCTGCTGACTTTTTTTTGCGATTTCGACGTTAGTCCCATAGGGAAATTTGTTCAGGGTGATGGTCTGATCAATCAATCAGTATATTAAGCTACCTTATACTCCACCACCTCGGTGTAGATCAAGTTAGTGGTCAAAATTAACACGACAGACAGACCATTTTCAGGCTATCACAATAAGCCTTTGTCTTGGTTTTAGAAATATTGCCTTCAAGGGGCTGTTGTATACCTACGAGTACTATACGCAACCAAAGGCACGTGGATTTGATATCGTAGAAAATTATTTTCCCAATGCTCTGTTAGTCCGCAATTTATTCCTTTCAAATATAAATCTGAAATGAAATCTATTCTGCTTTCGCTTTGAAGTATCCTGACGCCATTTTGTGTTCGTAATGACATCCGTAAGCTAAATATAGAACTCTTCCACCTTTGTGAGATATATAACAATTTTGCGGATGGTATGTTATACAGGGTGTTACAAAACACCCTAGTAATGCTTAAGACAATATTATTCCGAGAGCGAAAATGCGCACTGCATATAAACGTACTATGGTGATAATTTCAATACTAACCAATTAAAGTCAATGAAATTTTGCAGAAACAATATAGAAACAAATCTCTATGCTTCTATAGAGTCAGATTTTCGTTAAAATGTACAGTGTCAATGCTAGGATTAATTTAAGATTTGTATGGAAATCTTTGAGGCACTGTAACTTGAAAACTATACATTTTAACGAAAATCTGACTCCATACAAGCATAGAAATTTGTTTCTAGATTGTTTCTGCAAAATTTCATTGACTTTAATTAAGGGGGTGCTCAGCCCATCAATCTGAACAACTTTCACTATGGAGCCAACCACGAAATCTCGAAAAATAAATCAGCTGTTCCATACAAAACTGCAGTACCGACACGAATCGATGGCGCGGTACATCGATGGCGCGGTACATCGATGGAACGCGACATTGATAGCGCGGTACATCGATAGCGCGGTACATCGATGGCGCGCTACATCGATAGTCTTGATATCGAATAATGGTTTAACACCTGCAGATCTACTACAAATGTTGGCCTACCAAAAACCATGGTAAATAAAAGTTTGCCGTCACAGGACGCCCGCCAGATGTGAAACTTCTGTACGGCACTCCGGATTTAAATTTCGAACTTCCATCACACAAAAAGGTTGCGGGTCAGAATTTCAAAGCAATAAGAAGTTTCACTTCAAAAACTGCAATTTAAAAATCGCCCTACTCCCTCGAAGTATCTCATTATGCCGGAGTAAAACCTCTACTTTAGAGTCTCTGGCGATGGTAAAAGGCTCAAGGAGGCCTGATATCCGTTTGATAAACCGATCCTAAGTACTCTCATGATTCCGTGACCGTTCGGTTACTACAGAGTGTTTGTGAAACGGTGAATCAATGAATAAATGAATACCGTACAACGATAAAATTACACCGTGGAATAGAGATCGTTTTGAAGCCAGAACAGCTTCAGACCATCAAACGAAATAATTAATGCTGAACATTAAAAAAAAACATATAAAATGAAGATGAATGAACTTCATTATATTATACTATATTCCCCGAGGGGGTAGTCAGAGATATTCTGAAAACTCAGAACATCCACGTTTCACCAGTAGTACCGAAACTCTGTCCAGTGTGACGGGGGGTGAGCCCGTCGCCACTTATAATGGACAGTGGGTACAATACATGCCTCGAAATTGAAGCATGCAGGTTTCCTCACGATGTTTTCCTTCACCGAAAAGCCAGTGGTGTTACAAATCGTACATAAATTCCGAAAAACTCATTGGTACGAGTCGGCCTGGACGGGGATCGAACTATCGCCTCCTACACGGCAGGCAAGGTTACTCTCCACTGGACCACAATGGCTATAAAACTTCATTTATAACGTTTTTAACCGACTTCAAAAAAAGGAGGAAACATTTGCTTTATATCGATGTACCCTTTGCGTGTATAACTGATATCTGAGTCGAACTAATGAATTCACCACTGAAAATTTTGAATTTTTTTTCTTTTTACAAAAAAATAAAACCGCCTTCAACTGAATAGGACTGTCAACTGATTGTTTCTTAAAAAAATACTAGGGCCATATTGAACGAGATCAAGATCGAAATTAAGCTCGAAACATACAAATATTATATTCTCTTTCAATAGGACGAAAACTAAGGATACAATTTTTTTATCGAAAACCGTGATACTATGAAAATGGTTTTCAATCCACGCGGATAAACATAAAAATGGGATCAACTGAAATCAAAGGAACTAACTATTCGGTGTCTTGCTTACACTTTAAACATCGTTGCTTAGAGATAACATAATCTAATCTAATCTAATCTAAACTATTATAAAACTGTAACTGAAGTGTGTCTGTACATTGAAGATATTTACAAAAAAAAGATTACTGTGTGGTTTTTAGGTATCCCTGACTCGAAATCAACCTTTTTTAGAAATTTTGTCTGTCAGTTTGTCTGTGTGTTTGTTTGTTTATTTGTTTGTTTGTTCGCGCATCACGCAAAAACTACTGAACCGATTTTGATGAAACTTTTTTTGTTTCATAGCTTATGATCTGACTTAAAATCTGGTACATAATTTGTGCGGACGAAGTCGCGCGGGTAAACACTAGTTATTAATAACATTCTTGTTTTCAGCCAATCGAATTATTTTGTTGTGCTTTTCGTGTTTTCGCTACTGATTGCTCAGTGTACTGTCGTTATAGGTACTCTGTTTCAAACGCATTGCTACTTCCAAGAACTTACGAGCTAAGTATACTTATTTAACTTGTCAAAAGTATCAGAGTTCCGCCAAAGCTAAAGTTGGAAACTTTCTCCAGGAATATTGTCACTTTTAAAACACCCCGTAGGAAAGGATCTATTTTAGGGAAAGGCGTCATCGAATCTGAAGGGCAATGAGTGAACTTTGATATTTCGGATAAGATTCAGGTCAACATTTTAAAAATAATTTTATTTTGATGATCAGGTGCCTAAAGGTACGTGGGTATATTATTCGGAGCGCGCTCCATACAAACGTACTATGGTGATATTTTCAATAGTAACCAATCAAAGTCAATGAAATTTTGCAGAAACAATCTAGAAACAAATTTCTATGCTTGTATGGGGTCAGATTTTCGTTAAAATTTATAGTTTTCAAGATTTCCATACAAATCTTAAATTAATCCTAGCATTGAAACTGTATATACTTTAACGAAAATCTGACGCTATAGAAGCATAGAAATTTGGTTCTATATTGTTTTTGCAAAATGTCATTGACTTTAATTGGTTATAGTATTGAAAATATCACCATAGTACGTTTGTATGCAGCCCGCATTTTCGCTCTCGGAATAATATTCTCTTAAATAAGATGATGTTGATGATTAGGTTTTGTTTACTGCTCTCAAACGGTGAAGGAAAACTTAGTAAGGAAACCTGCATACGCTGAAGAGAAATTCTGATGCGTATGTCATCATCATCATCATATCAGCCGATAAACGTTCACTGCTGGACATAGGCCTCCCCGAAAATGGGGGGATTTGCCATAATCGCCACGCTTGGCAGGCGGGTTGGCGATCGCAGTTGGATTGAATGTGTGTACTCAGAGGATGCTGCTACCCATCCTCCGGTAAATCCCTTAGTCGCCTTTTACGACACCCACGGGAGGAAATGGGATGGTGCTACTCTTAGCCGAAGCCACACGGACGTTGCGGATGCGTATGTGAAGTCTACCAATCCGCATTGTGCAACGCGTAGTGGAATACAGCACACCTCCAACACCCTCTCTGAGGGTAGGCCCTGAAGTGGGACGTATAAAGGATTCTTCTTAATATGCTAACGGTTTTTAAAGTGGATGATCAGAACATCAAACTGAACAACTTTCTCTACGGGACCAATATGGAAAACACGAAAAAAATCTGCTGTTCCATACAAAACCGCAAACTGACTTGAGCCAAATGTATGAGACAGTATGTTAAGAAGAACCCTGTATACAGGGTGCTAGAGTAAACATTTGCATTACTTTAAGGGGTCATTGTATCCATGATATCTTATTACACCGATCTCAAAATATTGCAGTAAAATCTCGAGCTCGCTTCTGGCTAGCCAGTAGTAGACTTAGTCTGGCTAGACCATTGCAGTAAAATCTCGAGCTCACTTCGCTCGCACCAGAATTCGGTGAAATGTCGAGCTCGCTTCGCTCGCTCCTGGCTACGACTGTATCACAAAGACCTGATGCATTGCAGTAAAATCTCGAACTCACTTAGCTTTGCTCGCTCCAGAAATCATTGAAATCTCGAGCTCGCTTCGCTCGCTCTAGGTTTTGGATCCTATATGTTTTTATATTGAAGTAAACTCTCGAGCTTGATTTGCTCGTTCCAGATTTTAGTTTTTATAACATCGACCTCGCCTGGGCCTGGCCTCCCTGGGAAAAAATCATTGCTGCGCCCATGCATGATACTAAACAAATTTCTCTGAGAAACCAATAGCAATGTCCCAAAAAAAATCTACTTTTCATACAAAAGTTCGATCAGCTGATTGCATTTTAGTATGGGAAGATTTCCTATAGGAAAGCTGTTCAGTATCATGGGTACAATAATATTTTTTTTTTTTTTTTTTATTCTAAATGGGTTTGCTCTTGCCCCGTCCCACTGGACAGAGTTTCGGTACTACTGGTGAAACGTGGATGTTCTGAGGTTACAGAATATCTCTGAATACCCCCTCGGGGAATATAGTTGTGAGCATATGCTATGCTATGCTATGCTATGCTATGGGTTTGCGCTTGGCTTCAGCTCACCTGATATGAATAATAACTTATTCATAATAAAAACTTAAAACACAAGAAAATACAAATTGGGAACTTATTATTTTAGATTTATGCTACTTAGGTGGAATTTATCCTAAGCCTAAGCATACCAATGACCAAGCTAAGCTATCTAAGTATACAAATACTAAGATAAATTATGCTTGTGTTACAATCACCTCTTAAAGTAATGCGACTGTTTACTGCAAATGTATGAAAGTACATGACCCACATCTAACATTTACGAACGTTAATTGGATGGTTGCGAAGTTCTCTTACTTCATCTTCACACCCCACCCCTCCCCCACAGCGCAGTTAAAAGTAGTTCGCGAGTAATTAACGCACGGACGTGTGTTTCTACAAGTGATGCAGTTTTCTTTTAAGTTTCAATTCGTTACTGGTTTCTTTACAATTTGTCATCTTTAAAATCACTGGAGCAGAAATTTTGAGCTTATTGTGAAGTCCGCCAAAGTCCGCCGTGTTACGTCTTTTACTTCTACAGCGAGAAATTGATATCATTAGCATCCTTTTAAACTAAGTCTCTACCCATCAAACTGAACAACTTTTACTACGGGAGCAAAACGATCGGAGCCAAAAAAAATCTGCTGTTGCATACATTTTGAGTCAAGTATTTCGACATTGGTCCCATAGAGAAAGTTGTTCAGTTTGACGGTCTAGTTTCAGCTAATTTTGTTAGACCTTTGTATTTGATCATTGAAAAATCTCTCTCCGTAACGCGCCAGAAGCTCTCTACTCCACTTAGGTACGTTCCATATCATGTTTATGAAAACAAAATGGAGTCAAATCAGCGGTAATGCAGTTTCCGGCGGAAGTGACGTCACACGTCCGCTCGGTTCCGACGTCGCGCATGTTGCCGGATATGTTGTTAATAGTACTGGCTTATTGAATTTGTAACAAGGTGGTTCTTCGGTGGAGGGAAACATCGTGAGGAGAAAGATAGCGTGAAAGGTAACGCGCGCGGCAGCATCGGCGTTGCTGCGATCTTTCTCGCTCTAGCAAATGACGAATTCAGAAAAGGACGATAGAGCATGAAAACATGAAATTCCATGCTGTTAGAAGTAGGTCGACCGCAATCCTAATACACCCTCAGCCATGGAGGAGCGTGTAATTTCTCTATGCCCTCAGCACAGTATAAGAAATAGTATGGCGATACATACAGTAAAGATACTGCTTGTTTTCCCACTAGTTTTTACCCCACCCCCCTCGTGGAGGACGGGAGGAAGACGACAATAGCCAATGGTGGTGGTGGCTGGCACTCGTTCAGTATTGAAAATGTGCGTATTAAACCTTTTCTTGTCAGTGCGAGCCCTTGTGCAGTGTTCACGGTGTGCCCTCAGTATGTTCAGTATGATGAGTTCGGTCATATCTGCCGAATAACTGACATTCGATGACATGTCAGAGTTCTAGAGTGGAGACCTGGAACTGGCAGGCGTAGTGTGGAACGCCCTGCGGCCCGCTGGACCGACGTCCTAGTAAAAAGGTAGCGGCTAGAAGTAGCGGGGAACATAGATTTCTATTAATAGAAGTCTTTGGCGGGGAGCGACTGGATGAGAAAGACCGAGGACAGAGTTTTGTAGCGCGCCTTGGAAGAGTCCTATGTTCAGCAGTGGACGATGATAGGCTGATGATGATGATGAACCTCAGTACAAGAGTTGACCCGTGCCGTAAAGACGTGGTCCTGGGACGTCAAGAGCTTAACGGTGATAATTACTTCAAAACAACTAGTAATGACTCGCCGATTTCAGCTACATTTTTATCTTTATTGTGTAATACACACCCGCATCGTAACACCAAGTAAACCCGTGTTGACAAAACTTGATCTGACTGTACTAACTCAGACGTTGATTGATGAAACATGTTATTGCGTAGTCTAAGAAATATGTAGCGTTTTCACACTTATGGAATGCGCGAGAATGTTAAATATTTCTTTGTAACTTAGTGACAAAGTATTTCAGGGAATTTGGGTGAATTGAGGATGACTATTTTTAATAGCGCTTCGCATTATTTGTAGCTTCAGTCAGAGGCTCTAGTACGAGTTTTCTATCATGTTAGTGGCATCGTATCGAATCATCATCAGCCTGTCATCGTTCATTGCTGAACATCAGGCTTCTTTCAAGGCGTGCCACAATATTATCCTCGGTCTTCCTTGTCCATTTGCTGCACGCCACCGGTCTCTTTTTTTAACTAATCAGTGTTATTAAAAATAATTTTGCTCAGTGGACATGTAACGAAATGATCATAATTATCCAGAAATGACCCTCCTTAGAACTGGTCTTACCAAGAAGTGGTCCAGAACTGGTCATATCTAGAAGAAGACTAGGGGATTCTTTGTTTGTATTTGTTCTTTTTAATTGGAGGAAATAAAAGCCATACGCAAATAATAATGTAGAATGCATTTTAGAAAATGGACACCGAACGCCTGAACGGTCTCAGGTAGTCATTATAGCACGGTAAAGTCACACCCCAGATTTTTCCCAGTCACTTCATACAAATGGGAAAAACTGAATAGAAGAGACAAGCATAGTACCTACAAGAAATAAGCGACAGTCCAATATCCCGATGTGTACGAGGGGCTAAATGACAAGACAGAAAAGACAGGCCACAGGTCAGGTTTTGGTTTCTTTCTTTCCAACAATCCGTATCCAAGGATCTTCTCTAGTCAGAAATTAACCATGTTATCTCTCTCTTGCAAACAGTCAATGGGAGCTTCACCGGCTCCGGTGATACCATCTCGATTGCTGGCAGACCCTATAGACTTGGAGCGTCGTCTGGCTGAGGCAGGCCACGATGGATTCGGAGCTCTGTGTGACGACACCACGCCGCCTGCGCCGTCTCCACCACCTACTATCATCGAGGAAAGATTGCATCGAAGGGTAAGCTTGAGAAAGTTTGCTTGCTAGTGCCCGAGCTCAAGAACTTATAAGAATTTGTTCTCCTCTCTTCTACGATGTTTCTGTGCGATAGCAAGAGATAGAGTTACGGGGAATGCCGTTTCATGCTGGACAAGTCAGGTTCTACATCTTGTCTTGCTGATACTCAAAACTTATATTTTGTCTGAGCATTGAAGGGATGGTGAGTTCTAATATTCTTGAGATTCCGTAAAATTGAAGCTTTCCAGAGAGCCCTTAGAGAGCTTTCCATCAATACTTGCGTGGAACAAGACTCGGGCTATTGGTAAGGTCTTATTCAAGTACAATTCTAACTATATAACTGTTGGGTCTCTTTTCTCGTTTAGGCCTAGATTTCACCTCTAATGATAAGTTGTTAGGCACTGATTACCATGCACCATATAGCTATCACATAACACTGTAACATTTCTGTCATGGGAGCAATAATTTTTTTTCTTCGTTTAAAAAAACCCTTTGGCATCTGTGTTCTTTTATCCAGCTGGATATAAGGGAATGCATTGCTATCTCAGTTCCAGTTTTCCCTGTGCTTCTTTTATCCAGCTTAATAATACGGGAAGCACTGCAGTGTCAGTTCCATCTGTGTTTTTCGATTGCTAAAGCCAACATTTTGTCCACAGCCAGTTGCATCGATCGTGGCGGTAGTGCCACGAGGTGCCCTCGCGCCGTCTTCCCCCCGCCCCCCGCAGTACGTGCCCGCCCCGATAGACCCTCAACCACCACCTATGAGGTAAGTTAGAATATTATGCTCTTTCACATGAGGGCAGGGCAGTGAGAGAGACAGTTGGCGTTCAAACGGTCAGCTAAACGGGACAGCTCCGTCCGCGAGCTAATACAGGAGACCGATGTAAAGATCTGGTTGCCACTTCTCAGTCTGCCGCGACTCTATGGTTACCAGGTTCAAATAAGTCATTTTTACCCAAGAGTTGCGATGTTGTGGCAAACTGAGAGGTGGCAACCCGAGTTTTTCTAGTTCTTTAGATTGTTCTCTTTCAGATGGCATCTCATTTACTTCCCCAACGGATAGGTGGAAGAAATGGTACTATAAATCATCTTGGTAAAGGTAATTGCGGCAAGATTTTGCTAGGCGTTGTATGAACAACTGTATAAACTTTCACTTAAATCACATTTCGTTCACCAAACAAATAGGTGCATAAAACGGTCCGTTCTTTGGCTATAAGCTATAATATGCTGACAGTTTTTTAAAGGCATGCTCAAGACTATCAAACCGAACAACTTTATGGGACCAAGATCAAAATCCAAAAAAAGAAATCTGCTGTTCTATATTTGGGTCGAATCTAAGGTTTGCAGTTTAGTATGGAACAGCTGATTATTTTTTCGCGATTTCGATGTTGGCCCCATAGAGAAAGTTGTTCAGTTGGATGATCTGATCATCCCCTTTAAAACCGTCTGAATATTAAGAAGGACCTTATACAGAATGTAACAAAACACCTTAGTAATACTAAAGCCGCCTTTTGTACCCTTCTTGTTCGTGTATATTGTTGATGTTTTTTTGTATTTTTGGTGTGCAAATAAAGAATATTTATCTTAGCTTTATCTTAATACTTAAGGAGGTGCTTTAGACCATCAAACTGAACAACTTTCACTATGGAGCCAACATTGGGAAAAAAAATCCACAGTGTCATACAGAACTGCAGTACCAAACCAACTCGACTCAAATGTATGGGACATCTAATTTTATTTTCGCGATATGGATGTTGTGCAGTTCGATGTTCTGCAGCACCCCCTTAGGGTGTTTTGTTACACCCTGTATAATAATCCTTTCGTTTTGATGACTTTCACAGCAATATTCGGTATTCCTATCTAGTTTTCCTCTAAACCTGAGAGTCCTACACGAGTTTATTTTTATTTTCAATAATGGCGCTTTTCTGTAAAAAATTCACTTTCTTTTTAAACCCTTATCAGTTCTTATCAGTTGTATGTTAAGCTGTAATCTATTTCCAATTTGGAGCCATTTATATGGAAAAAACCTAATCAGGTCCGCACCGGCACCGGCGGTTCCATGAATCAATAGGTACAAAGCAATATAGCCCAGTCATTTTACAAAGTTTTGTTAGGAGGGGTATAGGGAGTAATTATGAATGGTACGTTTAACTGTAGTCGGTACCATTTAGTGACAAAAAGACTATCATCTGATAACATAAAAAAAAACACTTCAACATAGAAATCAAAATTGTACCCCCAAGAAGGTTTTTAACTTAATAGTTTTAGTTACATACATACATACATATGCTCACGCCTATGTCCCACTACTGGGGTAGGCAGAGACAATAGATCGCCACATGCTACGATTCTGACACACATCTTTCGCCTCCTCCACATTCATAAGTTTTAGTTAGATTCAACAATATTAAATGACTTTTGAGAAATAAAACAGCCATCGTTTAAAAATGAGAACTTAATAGTTTTAATACCTATGCACTAATTTTAATTAGATTCAACAATATTAAATGACTTTAGAGAAATAAAATAGTCATCGTTTAAAATGAGTCATTCATTAGAAAATACAAATGTATTTTTCAAAGGTTTCTAAGTAGACAAAAAAGTTTACTCCCTTTTTTGAAGGGTGTAGTAAAACCTTAAAAAATTGAAAAACAATAATTTTCCGTCATTTATTTTTTTTTAATTTTGTTTTATTTCTAGTCCCTAATTGGCTCTTAAATGATACTCCTAAAAAAAAATTCAATTCTTAATTCATCCCAGCTCAAACCGTAAAATGACTGGGCTAATATATCTGTCCGCTCCGTACGCGCCGATTCCGATCCAGTGGACGCGTACCTTTAATAAAGATGGATGCTGTTTATATAAATTATATTCAGTTTACCCTCTTTATTGAGAGTATTGTCTTGTCACAAGCAACGTAAGCAAGGCTGATACTCTAATATTTGCAACGCGGGTCACGTCTGTGGCACGACTTTTGATTCCACTAGCTAGTTAGAAAACGGGGCCTGCAAAAACGGTTATATTGCAAAACCTAAACAAATAATAACAAGTCGTCCTAAGTACCTACCTATACAGGGTCCTTCATAATATGCTGACGTTTTTTAAGGGGATGCTTAGACCATAGTTAGAAAAAATCTGGTGTTCCACACAAAACTGCAATCCTACTCGACCAAAATGTATGGGAAAGCAGTATTTTTTTTCGCGATTTCGATGTTGGTCCCATATAGAAACTTGGTCAGTTTTATGGTATGATCATCCCCTTATAATAGTTTCAGCGAATTTTTGTTATATTAGGTATACTATTTTTGTTATCGTATTGTTACATAAATATACTTATACACATTGATCGCCATCTGCTACCATCCTATGACACACAGCTTTCGTCTCTTTCTGCACAGTCATTTTAAAGCCCGTTATGCAATTTATACCTACAAGTGGGGCAACCATAAAGTTATTATACCAGGAATAGAGGAACTGACAGCTGAGTGAGCGAGATGTACCTAGCGGCACCACTGTATTATAGAAAGAGATACGTGACGCGAGGCAATAGAACCGTTTTTTTAGTCACTTATTAATTTTTATAATTCGGTTTCCGTGAATAATTGCGAATCTAAAGTGAAATCGTAGATAATTTTATGAAATATACTGACACTACTTCATTAATTTTCCATAATTTCACGTTAGACTCAGAATTATAGATAGTATTCGAATTTTTGCCTGCGAATAGTCTCCAAAAAACATCCAAAAACGGTTTCATTTGATAACTCATGTTTGTTGCTCTATTCCTGTAAGTTATAATACCTTTATGGGGGCAACACTCCCGGAGACCCTAATAATCATGCTTTTTGTATAAAAACTGGCGATCGCCGTCGATCAATGTGCCGTAACCCTAAATCGGCATCGGCGGATCCATAGGAATCAATATAAGCAATATATCCGTCCGCCCCGTACGTGCCGATTCCGATCCAATGGACGCGTACCTTTATAAAGATGGATGTTCTTTATATAAATTAGGTTCTGTTTACCAACTTTATTGAGAGTATTGTCATAGAATAGATATATACAGTACATTAACTTCATGCAAGCGCTCGAATCATCAACCCATACAGACGAGCGACACGTAACGCGGTCTCAGAGGAAACATCTTCTAATAGTTATATATCCAAGTATCATAAAATTCAGCTTTTATACTCTAACGTAAAGTATAGTTACAATGCCAGAGACACCCTTAAACTTTATATAAATTTTAACTAAGTATACTTAGAGTATACACCATCCATCCATCCATCCATCACAGCCCTTGATCAGTCCGTCTTCGGACATAGGCGTCCTCCATATTTCTCCATGACGTCCTACACACACCAGAGTATACACCACCAATTAATAATTAGTAACGAAACTGTTTTACTGAGGAACATGGGTCGAAAAACAGGATTTTTTTTTTGGTATTCGCATAGAAAATCGATCTGCCGATCCGCAGTTTCGAAATGGGTCTAAAAAATTTATCGGTTTTCGACCCATGTTCCTTGGGGAAAGTTTTTCACGGTCTGAATACACCCTCAAAGTTTAGTTACTAATAAAAAAACGAGTGGTGTATACGTTACAGTATAAAAGCAGAATTTTATACTACATGTTACTTGGGTAACTATTAAAAGATGTTACCTCAGTAGCCCGAAAGTTTTGATACGTCCAACCCCTGGCCAGACAATTTTAACCTGCTGCCTGCCAAATCCACGAATACTCAAACTTCATAGTTGCCCATCGTTCTTACCTATATGTTGGAAGCATGCGCTGAGAAACTTACAGCTTTTATAACATAACGAGGGCGTTCATGGGATCTTGCTCTAGTAGGTTTTTTTAACGGGCATAGGCCCACTACACACTCCTGTGAACCAGGATCAACAGCGGCGACCATTCACAACACTAGACAATAAAGTTCCAGCCAGCCTGGGGGATGACTCTAATAATATCTGTCTTCTTTCTGCTCTAGTATTTCTTTTCTGTAGTCTTTCACAACGTACCTACGCATCTGGCTGATTCTCTAATATTTGCAACGCGGGTCACGTCTGAAGCACGACCTTTGATTCCGCTCCATGGTTAGCAAACGTCTTATTTGTATTCTTATCTTAACGTTAACCCAGATTGAGCTGGTTTCGATAAATCTAACGTTTTTGAATGTCGTTGCTTTGTAGTGAAGGCACGTGTGTTTATTTTGAGATGCAGAGAATCCAAGATTGAGAAAGGTTAAATTAAGAAAATATCTTAAGGAAAAGGTACTTACCAAAATATCGTATCAGCTCATAATGCCCAACTTTGCAACATGCCGACTTCAAAACGCCAACTTGTCGAAGTGACAACTTCATGAGTCATGTAGCATGTTCGGCCACGAGCGGTTGTGTCATTCGCTTGTTTGTGCGGTTCGCGTTTGAGCTTGCGACGAGGCTCCAAAGACGAGGATCTCAACGGTATGTTTACTCCAAAAACTATCCTTGAGCCAATCTCATAGATACTCCAACAAACTACTTGAAATTGGCAGAGATCCAGTGCTTAATAAAAACTTAACAAGCAAAACACACAATTATTTTATTTATAAATAGTCTCGTAATAACAACATCTCGAAATGACAATTTCTAGAAATGAAAACTTCTCTATCTTACGGACGTTTTGTTCAGGCTTGGAATGAACCACTTTGTTTCTTCCCGTGGTTATCATAAGAGGCGACTAAGGGATACTGGATTTCTTATGCATTGTTTTTGTGGTTGTTAGTTTGGCCACCTACTATCACTAGTTGATACTTCATCAGGTCAAAAGTAAACTTTGTCACAGCTGCTTGCATAAAGGAAACAAACTGACCTCCAGTTTCTACAACGTGCAGATATTTCGTGGTATCTCTGAGACTAATCTATGAAAACGAAATCTATCTTAAAAACTCAGATTTCAATTACCAGTCTACTGATTTGTCTTCCTTCTCCAGTTTATCATTTCCAAGTCAAATAAACCTACTTCTTCACCAGGCTACCACTAGACATGGCGGTACGAGGATCCGGAGAACCAGAGACCCTGAGTTACGAGGTGGAACTGAGCAAAGACTCGGCTCTTGGGCTGGGGATCACCGTCGCAGGATACGTTTGTGAACAAGGTACGTGAACTCTGCAATGTTAACCGTTTATGAACCTATGACAATAAGCCCCACTTGCGTTAACCTGGGTTAGGAATTAACTCCCGGTCATAATCATATTTTTTTTTTATATTCCTGCTTGGATCCAGGGAGGTTTAAATTTCGAGGTCAAGATGTTTTAGCCAGTCTTCCGCTGCCGGGGTGTTACCTCTGCCTAACCTATGGAGTTCTTCAATACCACCGGGGAAACGGCGCAGGGTGCACTCATTTACCACATGGGTGAGGGTTTGGTCAGGTGCCCCGCAGTCGCACATCGGTGACTCCCTCAGGCCCCACTTGTAGAGGTGGGAGTTGGTCCTTCCATGGTTAGTTCTGAACTGGTTCAGCTTAGGCCAGTAAAACTCCAGGTAAATAGCTCTCTCTCTCTCAGTCGTAACTACTAACATCATCAACATCATCATCTTATTTAAGCGCTACGCTCTTGTCGGTGGAGTATTCGCCAATCTTGTTTCTTTTCCGCTAGTGTCTTGATTGAGTTCTTGATACGACACGACATCAACCTTTTCCTTCACCTGGGCTAGATAACTCTGTATGGGTCTTCCTCTGCCTCTTTTCCCCTCTATCTTCCCTTCCAGTATGGTTTTAAAGAAATTGTCGTTTCGTATCAAGCGTCCGATCATTATTCCTCTCGGTAACTACTAACGTCCTACAAAAAATCTAAACTAACATGGAGTGTATTGCTAAGTGCGTTCACACACGATGACGCATTGACGCAGCGGCAGACGTCAGTCTGCGGGTCAGACCGGGTGTGGTTCTATAGACTGACATCTGCCGCTCCGTCAGTGCGTCATCGTGTGTGAACGCACTAACCCAGATTGACGCAAGTGGCTATATTATAGTGTTCCACATCAAAATTGGCAAAATGGAACTACACCCTGAACATTTTATAAACGTCCGTGTATTCTGAGTGAGTGCGTGAAGGAATACACCACTACTTCTTTTCAATTTCATGATCTGATGCACCCCTTTCAATCAATCAATCAATCAAATCATTCATTTCAGAACATAAATTCCATATTGTAGGTATGTCACAAATTACCCGCATTTAGGTTTACACCGTGTATTGGTAAATTAAAAGCTACTATACAACCCTGAAACTGCATTCTTCTAGATAACTACCCACCAAACACGATCCTAGAGTTAGCTCTGTCATTTCAAAATTGCTTCTTATACCACAGCTTACCTACACTAAACAAAACCATTAGCCAAAATTTCATTACCAAACTTACTCAGGCTAACTTGTGGCAGAAAATAGCCCATCAACTTGTACCTATTCAACTCGACTTCGGGCTTAAATGGTACCGAATTCTGGTGCAGAAATTCGTCATCCATCTTCCTTCGCAACAATATTGCGAACTAAGCCAAGCTTTGCAGGCGGTAGATAAAATAAGCCCCCAATTTCAGCACGCAAGCTGAAACTAGAAGAGTAGAGGCTTTACTTTTGAAATAGAAACATTTGTGCAGTTGCGTTTGGGGCAGCAGTTTCTACATTTCTTATTTGAACTACAGGATATTTGGCCTAAAAAGCGAGCAACTAAAAATTTTCGTAGCAGATGATTTATTTGCATTGCATATGCTCACTAATATATACCCCGACGGGGTGTCAGAGATATTCTGAAACCCCAGAACATCCACTTTTCACTAGTAGTACCGAAACTCTCATGATTTATTTACCTTTGTTTTTCTCTACCGTACCATGTTATAAATAAGATAATAGTAGATTACACACCGAGGACAGGAAAGTAAGAAAGGTCTCAGATCTCATGTAATTGTTGACCGAGGTGAAGCCGAAGTTTTATGTTTTGTTTGTTTGTATTGAATAGGCTCCGAAACTACTAGACCGATCTGAATAATTCTTTCACTATTAGAATGCTAAATTTAGCATTCTGATCCTGAGGCCAAAAAAACAGCCAAGTGTGTGTCTAGAAGATTCTAAGGCGGTACGAAGTTCGCCGCGGTCACAAGTTCAAAATAAACTTGTATTTTAGAATAACTTCGTAGAAAACTGTCGTGAGCAAATGCTAAACATTTATATTTGTTACACCAACCCTTTCGCAAACTACAGGTAAGTAGTCACCGGGAGACTAAATAAATAAAAATGTTCTCCCGCGTCTTAATATTGCATGTCTGTATATTCAGAGCGTTCATACAATATTCAGTCGAAACCGCTCGTAACTTGAAATAGAATTCCTCCACGCTACCGAACTGGGTTGGACTTTAGTGACGAGTTTAGCGGAAAAGTGCCTTATCAAGGTGAATGAATTTTTCTCATTACATAGGTACAGTAGTACCAGGTTGTGGTCTGAAAGAGGATGTAGTGACAAAGGTAGAGAAAGTATGTTCGGATGGTTTGGTCATACGAAAAGAATGGATGAGAGCAGATTGACGAGTGCAATCTATAAGGCAAGCGTAAGTGGAAATGTTGGAAGGGGACGGCCTAGACGTACAGTACACGGACCAAATTGGCGACGTACGTACTTAAAAAGGACCAGGTCAAATCTACCCGGACGAGCATGCATGAAAGGACTTATGAATGTGGAGGAAGCTAGAGAGGTTTGTCAGGATCGTAGCAGGTGGCGTTCCGTTGTCTCTGCCTTCCCCAGTGGGAAACAGGCATGAGAATATGTATGTATGTTTGTAGTAGTACCAGGTTTGTAAGTCTTACCGATCTACCTGCACAGTCGACAAATTTTAATACCGCGCGAAATTATATTGACAAATCAGGATGTGCGACCTTCAATCCGTTTACGCTATCGGCTAATTAATTTTCGCGCCCTTTTCGCTGCTATCCGACTTTGCACTCTTTGATTACTAAATGACTTCGGGTTTTGTCGGGGACTCGGGCCTGCTCTGCGCAAACGAAGATTGACGAGCGGAATTATTTTCCTGGTCGTATTATACCTACATACCTATAATAGTAGATTACACACCGAGGAGAAAGTATAAGAAAGGTCTCAGATCTCATGTAATGTGAGTGAGTGAACAAACATGTGATCTGAGGCTTTCTTATTTACTGGCCGAGGTTAGTATACCTACTATTTTTCTCCTCGACGGAGGTAGAAAGCGACTACTTCGTTTAGCGCAGCGGGACGACAATTGACATTTGACACAATTGAGGTGAGAAAAATACATAAATTCAAAACAAAAATCCCTTCCGCACTGGATTGAATGAAACACGTATCCAGAGGGTCCAATAGTTGGGGTTTATCCCCCTCTGGGATTAGGTATACATGGGACGGGGCAATTCCTGAAGTGCTGGTCGAATTGTGAGATTCAAAGTTATGATCGAATGATGTATAATCTCCATAATAATTTTGACATTTTCTTTTGCTGAAGTCGTAGATCTTGATTTAATGGCTGCTAGACGAAACAGGAAAATACTTTTATATTAAAGTATCTTGTATACCAATGTCTACAAGGTGTTACAAAAATACAAATAACATTTAAGTGGGTGGTTTAGACCATCAAACTCAACAACTTTCACTATGGGACCAGCAGGGCTATTGTGTAAGCTTCCGATTATATCGTTTACGAAATCGATAACGTTTTATGACTGTCCTAGCCAATTTTTAAATAATATTTTGTTTCTGTGATCATCGTGTTCATTATCTGAGATAAATTAACTAAATATTAAGAAGCAAAATCGCCAAGAACTGCCAAAACACCGTGTTGATTTGATACCGATTGAATCGGGTATAGTTACACAATAACCCCCCTGTATCGAAATCGCGAAAAAAAAAATTATGTTCTATACTCTACAAATCGACTCGACCTAAAATATGTATGGGATATTAGATTTTTTTTTTCGCCTAAACAAAAATGGTCTAAACAACCCCCTTAAGAGTTTTAAAAATTTATTCTTACTTATGAAACACCTTGTATACCTGAAAGAATTACAGTAATTTTTTAACTTTTTTTTCATAAATACAAAAATTTTTTGAGTAGAAGTATTTTAAAAACGCTTTCCGCTCGCTTATCAATCCTCACCCAAACCGCTCCATACGTTCGGTCGGTTAATTTGACATCGGACAAGACAGATCTGAGGTACAGTTAAGGCTCTCTTAGTCCTCATTCCCTACAAAATTAACCTCTGACCTCGCACAGGATTGGACAGCAAAATAAAGAAAAAACAAACCTCAAATTGTACGCATGTGCCTTTGTTAGATAGAACCTTTTGGGGAAACACGAATGAGCCATTTCTATACGTGGGTATCGTTAAAGGTCCGATTACTCAGTTGGTAGTGAACCTGTCTGCTGTTTAGAAGGTCGCGGGTTCGAATCCTGCAAGGGGCAAATATCTGTATGGTGATTAAGAATATTTTTACCTACACAAGTAACACAAGGCATGGTTGTTTGAATCCATATCGTTGTCTTCTAGACAGTCATCAATCATCATAATACAAGTCCGGGATAGTTTCTGGTACTTCAGATATGACTTTACTTCATTCCAAATAAGGGCGAAAAGATTTTCAGATTCCTATTTAGCTTTCTGGCCAATTCTGATTCTTCTTCTTCGGGTTCCTCTCCATTACTGGAGGTTGGCAGTCAGCTCTGCATATCCCTGTCTATCTCTCGCCAAACGAAACAGCTCTTCGACGCTGGCGATGTCTGTCCACTCTTTCAGATTCGCAAGCCATGACATAAATTAATAAAATTCTGATTAGCAAATATAATTTATTTAAGTATCAAAAAGATATACTATCCGACATAACATAAATCTGGAATAATAAGGAAGCAAGTTTTTCGAATCTGTTTCTGTAATTCAAAATAGCCTGAAAATTTCGTTGCTATTTGGAATGGAGTATAATTAGGTAATGTGTGTGACAATGTCCAAAACATTTATTTATTTATTAATGCAACATTTTTGTGGGTGAAATTCTATAAGGTGAAATTACGAAAAAAGTTAGCCCCCTCCTGACAGACAACACTTCTCGCGTCATTCCATCCTGAAATCTTACACCGCGGTAGGCTAAAAGTAAGCTACTATACAAATATAATCCTCTGTGCTACTATCGTGCTACCTACTATCTTATTAAAGGAGGTCGTAGCAAATTTCTTATGGGGTCATAAGGGATTATGGTCGTGAATTTATATAATCTATGTTATTTTATCCAAATTGTATCTAACTGCATCATATAAAAGTATCAAACCTTAAAAGCTTCTAAACACCGATTGTTTATACTCTACCACACCCTGTTTCACCCTTCATCCGCCGCTATATCCGTCCGTATAACGTATATATCCATATCCGTATCCGATTTAATAAGTGGCGGACAAAGCAGTCTTTTTACGGTATGGAAATCACAATAGAAAATGGATGTAAAGTGAATAGAATGAAACGCATAAAATTGAATTTTAAATGGAAAACTAGGTTTTGAACTTAGATTGTGATTGTGAAAAGTTTATGTGGCTTGCGCACCAGCTTTCTAGATATTGGAAAGTCGCATACCTTGGTCCCACATAACATTGAAAAGCTAAATGATATGGATCGAGGTAGACCATTTGAATTAACCATTGTGTAAAGGTTATTGTAACACGTGTGACAACACAGAACAAGGCAGTTGGGGTTGGACTGCTGGAAAATAATGGGGTTTTATAAAGTCTAGTGTAAGATATAAGCGACAGCGAGTTTCATTACAACAGGCGTTGGACGTGGTTAAGGCATGGTAAACAAGCATGCAGCAGGCAAGCAAGCATGCAACATGCAAGCAAACATGTAGCATACAAGCAAGCATGCAGCATGCAAGCTAAGCTAATACATGTTCTAACCTAACCTACCTAACCTACAATTTTATAAGCACCAGGAGTGCGATTTTTGAATCTCATTCGCTGAGCTCAGCAGTTGAAAATATCAAAATTACTATGGAGATACGCATCTTTCTGCTGCAGATTTGACTTTCAAAAATCGCACTCCTGAAGTATGATTTTTGGGAGTTAGAGTATAATAAATAACTCTTAGGTACTTACGTACTACTTTTTCTAAAAGAAGACCGTACTATTTTGAAATCTTGATTGAATGGGTTGTATTTTGAAATAACTTGCGAGATATAGTATTTAGTAGCAGGTAACATATTAAATGCTTATTAAAGTTTACGAAGAAAAAAGTTGTCGCATAATTAGTCTGACAAAAGATACTGTTTTTAGGGTCTTGAACTGTTATAGAATCAGCCATACGATAAATAAATAAATTGCAAACCGAATATCGAGTCAAATAAATCTAATTATTTTATTTATTAATATTAATTTATCCCGGTATCTTTAAACTTGTACCAAACAACGTATTAAAGTAATGGACTAATGGCAGAACAGGTGGGCTTCCTGCGATAATACAGAAACAAATTTATCGCTTCTGATATGAAAATAAAAAGGAAAAAATATTCGAAAAGGAAAATGACATAGTATGAAATTCATTTTCGTTTTTTCTATTTCCTTCTTGCTAGATTATTTTATTGACGTACCTAACTGATTATGGTGATCGCATACCTATCTGCGTCGAATGCGGCGAATTCGGAATTATTCTCAATGAATTATTAAGAAAAATTTTGATTCGTCCGATTCGTCCAAATGGCAAGAATCAAATTTTTCTTACTTATATTTGCTAATTATCATAGAGTTTTTAGGGTTCCGTACCCACAGGATGAAACCCTATTACTAAGCCTGAGTGTCTCTGTCTGTCAGTCAGTCCTAACTATTTAGGGATGTAACTTTAGAACCGTTATAGCTAGACAGATGAAATTTTTACAGAATGTGCGTTATTATAGTAGCGCATTTACTAACAAATAATGAAAATGCCAAAAAGTTTGCAAAATGCCAAACGTGGATGTTCTGAGGTTTCAGAATATCTCTGACTACCCCCTCGGGGAATATAGTCGTGAGCATATGCATGCATGCATTTACTAACAAATAATGAAAATGCCAAAAAGTTTAATTTAAGGCCTTAGACAAGAAACTAGTTTCTATCAACGTTTTTTCTTCTCGCTCTATCGTAAAAACGGTAATACATACAGCAAATAATTAAAACCGGCCAAGTGTGAGTCGGTCTCACGCTAAAGAAACTCTCGCTCTAGCAGAATATTTTTTTAAATTTGTATCTTTGTTGTGTGGTGGTGTGGTACGAAACCCTCGGTGCGCGAGTACCCCGACTCGCATTTGGTCGATTTTTTCTCTTTTCTTTTTTTTTCTTTTTAAGATTTTTTTGAGGCAGTCGGTTTTTTTGTTTTCTACCTTCACTCACTTCTTAAGAATGTAGTTTTCTGTCTGTGTGTCTACTATGCTTACCTACATTACGGGAAACGAACATTTTGGGACATTTTGATAAAGTCTCTATGACTGACAGTTTGAAGGATTCGGGAACAAACTAATTTAATCTTTGCCCAGTTTAGCACATCACGGCATCTTCTTTTTGGTTTCATCTATGACAGACATACTCTTAGGCCGAGATTCAGAGACGATTCGTAAGTCATAGTTCGAACTCCCGTATGTCAAAATCCATACATTTCTACCCTACTTAGCTCGAGCTAAGACGGAAAAAATCGTCTCTGAATCTCGGTCTTACACTCCTTGATACAATCTCAGAGTCACGTGTTACGAGAACTTTTCCAATATCTAGCTCCCAATAAGGGTTGTGTTACATAGCTGTAGCTATACTACAGGGTGTTAGGGTAAACAGTTGCATTACTAGTGCATATTTCATTGCAGAACTAGTGGCTCACTCAGCACCTCTTTACACTTAGTTTTTAGTTAATATTTAAGTAATTCCTTTTCTTTTGTGGATGGTTTGAAGTAGCCTCAAACTTGGAGCTTTTTGTATTGTAACTTTTGATTACTTTTACTAAATCTAAATTTGTATTTTCACACAAATAAGTAAAACGAATGATATTTATCTGTGGAAACTTTTAGTTGGCAATGTTGGTTTATAAAAAATGTTGATATCTTACTATCCTGTAATTAGTCCGTAAGTTTTCCTAAAATGAATAAAATAAAATAAAATAAATTACTTTTTTTTTAATTTTTTTATTTTTCTTTAGGATCGCCAACAAGATGAACACAACATACATACATACATATTCTCACGCCTGTCTCCCACTGGGGTAGGCAGAAACAACGGAACGCCACTTGCTACGATCCTGACAAACCTCCCTAGCTTCCTCCACATTCATTAGTCCTTTCATGCATGCTCGTCGGTTTCGGGTAGATCTGACCTGGCCCTTCTTAAGCACGTCGCCAATTTGGTCCGAATATGTACGTCTAGGCTGTCCCCTTCCAACATTTCCACTTACGCTTGCCTTATAGGTTGCACTCACATCACACATCCATTCTTTCCATATGACCAAACCATCGCAACATACCTTTCCCTATCTTTGTCACTACATCCTCTTTCAGATCACAACGTTCTCTGATTAAACTATTTTTCAATTTGTCCATAACAGTTACACCACACAGGTGAACACAATATTATAACAATTACATAGATTGACAAAAGGCGTGTGCCACCTCAATTAAAGGCAACCACGGCATGCAATAGGCGAGGCAGGTTTGAGTTTAGTTACAATACAAAAAAAAAAAAAAAAAAAAAAAGATTAATTCCGTAGAAGAAAAAAGATGAAAAAAATACATGTTTATTAAGATAGCAGTGCCAACATTATTCCAGATTAGACTGGGTAATTAAACAGTATTCCTCTTCCCCTCCCAAATTTAGAGTCTTATGTAACTATAATTGTAACTATAACTTTAGTGGTGGAGGGGGTGGTTGTACCCATGACACAGACCAATTTTCAAAAAAAAGGACTTTCGTTACTAAATGCAATCTGCTGATCGCACGTTTGTTTATATGAAAAGTAGATTTTTTTTGGGATTTTCATATAGGTTTCTCAGAGATGACGTTTTATAATATAAAACGTATATATTTTGAGAACAGCAGATTTTTCTTCGCGCACGGGGAACTTGACCAAAATTTCGAATTCTGGTAGATTTCTCTTAAATTCACTTAAAACTACAAAGTGTGCAAAAATAAATAGTTGTTACATATAATACTTCTGGATATTTTTCTCCGTGCGATTGTAATGTTGGTAGCATAGAGAAAGATTTTTAGTTTGCTGGTCTATTCATGTCCTTATAAAACAGTCACAATATAAAGAAGGACCCTAGGAAGGACCCTTTAAAGCTGACTTCCCCGGTTTTTATTTTTCGTTTTTTTATTTTTATTTTTATTATCGGTTTTTTATTAAATTCGCGTTATAGTATAGCTGACTGTGTGACAATGCCCTTAAGTCGGAGCCTCAGTTTAGTAGTTCGTTTGATATATTAGTCTCCATCTAGATGTTTTTGCCAATATTAGTTGAGGCTAGGTCAAGGCGTCTTGTAAAGTGGTTGGAATAGCTCTCTGGTTGCGTTGTTTATCGTTGAAGAGATGTCTGTATTAATGTTACGTATCTAAATTGGAAAAAAACTAAAACCAGCCAAGAGCGTGTCGGACACGCCCATTATAAACAATTAGCCAATCGTGGCAAGGGATTGAAGGTGGCACATCCTGATTGTTCAATATAATTTCGCGCGCTATTAAAATTTGTCAACTGCGCAGGTAACATCGGCGGAACTTATAAATCTGGTATACTACTCCTACCTAATAAAATAAATAAAAAATAAAAATAAAATAAAAATTCTTTATTTCAGACATTACATCCATATGTATTTAGTATCACACTTAAATGACTATGTTAATACAAACACTTAAGTGTAGACCAATCCAGTGCTTTATAAAGCTACTGTCACAGTATCTACTGGAGACCATGTTCAGGATGCTGTTGGTGCTGGCGCGAACCCTCTGCAGCGCGGCGGCACACCGTTTGCGGAGCGTGGTGGGAAACCCATCGACATGAGCGTCCGCAAACATGCCAGACGCACTGCAGAAGCGCGGCAGCCCAAGCAGCATCCTGAAGATAGACCCTAAGTATAGACCCTGGACACCAATTTTGACCTCACCCCCTCTCGATGATTGAAATGATGAAAATGTATTCCTCTCGCACTCAGATTCACTCAGCAGCATACACGTCCTAGCTTCATGTCAGTGCGAGTCCATTCCGTTTGTGCAAAGTGTTCAGGGTGTGGTAAGACATACATACATATTCTCACGCCTGTCTCCCACTGGGGTAGGTAGAGACAACGGAACGCCACTTGCTACGATCCTGACAAACCTCCATAGCTTCCTCCACATTCATTAGTCCTTTCATTCATGCTCGTCGGTTTCGGGTAGAGATATCAATTATTATTGTATTGACTGTTATTATTTTTTGCAGAGGAGCTGAGCGGTATCTTCGTGAAGAGTATCAGTGCTGGAAGTTCTGCAGACCTCTGCGGCAAGATACAGGTCAACGATCGAATCGTGGAGGTTAGTACGGCTTTGTTATTATTGTTACGGCGGTGGCCAGTGCCTCTGCCTGTGTGGTACATACTTACTTACGTAGGGTGGAGGAGGGATTAGAAAAAGCTTAAAATTGTGTAACGTAATAAACGAACAGTGAGATTTCCAATTAGCATAAAAATGTTGTAGGCCTGAAAATGATTTCCATTTGTTCCTTTGGGAAAGTTGTTCAGTATCGAGTACAATCACCCCTTAAAGTTAAGAAACTCTCTACCCTAACACCCTGTATATTGATGAGTAAGATGATATTTACAATGATGCACTTAAATAATACACTAAACTTGTGAGCTATAAAGTCATATCAGTCATTTTACAACACATTAAACCAAGCGGCAAGGCAACCGAACTGACTAACTTCTAACATTAAACTTACGTCAAATAGTTTCGGTGTCTTTAACAGCTTCTGCATCATATCTACAACTTCTACGAGGCATTCGTGAACCACGGAAACCCCCATCTTGTATTCCATTGTTTCTTTCTAAAGGGACCAAAATGTCGCTAGCTTTAGGGTTGAACTACACCAGGCAGCACAGCATCGCATTTTTCCGTCGCTCCATCCTTTTCTGTCACCAGGAACGTCATTTGCTAGAGCATATAAGATAGACGGAACGCGATCGCACGCGGTGTGCTGTTCCGTGCTGTTCCGTCTATCTTATATCTTATTTGCCATCTGGCAAATGACGTTCCTGAGTGACAGAAAAGGATGGAGCGACGGAAAAATGCGATGCTTTGCTGCCTGGTGTAGTTCAACCCTTACCAAACGACGTAACTAACATCGAGGTGATTTTACAGGACAAGCATTGCCAGTTACGTCCCCTTTCAAAATGTGTTTTCTCGGTAACGCTCGAAGATACAAATACATCAATTAGACCGACCGATGCGTCTTGGAAAATGGATTCGCCCATAATTAATAAGTCAGATACGCCAAAAATGTTGGATACATCGTTTAGTAGCGACGAAAATAGCAAGCGCGAAGAAAAATTTTGCTGTTCCTTACAATTTGGGTCGAGTGGGTTTTCAGTTTTATATGGAATAGTTGATTTTGTTTTGCGATTTCAACAGTGGTCCCAGTATAGTAAGATGTCAGTTTGATGGTTTTAAGCACCTCCTTATGTATGTAACGTATTGAATCCCTGCATACTATAGTCCAGTTATGTGAGGTCACGTAGGATATAATACTTTGGCGCTGGTTGTACAGCCGGCTCCATGATGTCGGCAGTTGTGCCAATTCTAACAAGACTCCTGTTTAATACCGAGGCGTGGTTTATGGTAGAAATTTTATACCGAATTTAATTTTTTTTTTTTTTTTTTTTTTTTTTTTTTATCATAGCTTTATTTGTAAGTTACAATTTGTAAGTTACAATTTCCCGAATTTAATACTTACATCATATAACATAAAGCACCGAAACACCCAATCAGCGGCCGTAGTTTGATGCGCGCGGTATAGTAGATAACACAACGAGGGCAGGAAAGTAAGAAATGTCTCAGATCTCATGTAATTGTTCACCAAACATGTGATCTGAGGCTTTCTTATTTACTGCCCGAGGTTAGAATACTATTTTTCTCCTCGACTGAGGTGGAAAGCGGCAACTTCGTTTAGCGCAGCGGGATGAAAATTGACGCTTTCCGTCTGGAATGGAGAAAAGGCTATTCCCGCCTTTAATCTCATTCGTTCACGCGCAAATAGAAAGAGAGCCAGGCGCGATAGCGGTATATCTGTATTAATCACGCTGCCATACTACGGCCGCTGGCATCAAACAGTAGAAACATTTATTTTTGAGTTTTTTGACCATCCTCCCCATAAAACGAAAAAAAAAAAGAATTATTTCCGGTATTTGTACATTGTATCAAAGTTCACACTCTACACAAAGCACGTGTAAAATCAAGTCCAGTTATGTAAGGGTCACGGTCGATTGAATTCTTTGGCACTGGCTGTAACCCCCGCCCGGCTCCACTTTGTCGGCACTTGAGCCAATTCTAACAACATTCCACTTTAATAGCCTAGGGTAGTTTAATAATTGTATTGTGTATTCACACGAGCTGCTGTCAACCGCAACGCAACTGACACAGAACTTTGTAAGAGGGGTTCGAAGTGCAAAGTAGGCGTAGAACATTTGACACATGGTTATGCAAGGCAATATTAAGGCCGTGGTGGTCCAGTGGCGAGTAACCTTGCCTGCCGTGCAGGACGCGATGGTTCGATCCCCGTCCAGGCCGACTCGTACCAATGAGTTTTTCGGAATTTATGTACGATTTGTAACACCACTGGCTTTTCGGTGAAGGAAATCATCGTGAGGAAACCTGCATGCTTCAATTTCGAGGCATGTATTGTACCCACTGTCCATTATAAGTGGCGACGGGCTCACCCCCCGTCACACAGGAATGAGTTTCGGTACTACTGGTAATATGTGGATGTTCTGAGGTTTCAGAATATCTCTGACTACCCCCTCGGGGAATATAGTCGTGAGCATATGCTATGCTATGCTTATGCAATAATTTGCATAACACCATAAGGCGCGCGGCGTGGTGCGAGCGAGGGCATGAGTAATTGTAGCAGCGTGAGCGGGAAGACAATTGGTGACAGCCGTCTCCGAAGCAAAAGCGCTACTTTGCATTTCTAACCCCTCTTATTATGTTCTGTGGTAACTGATAATAGCAGTCGAAATACAGTCGGAATGCAGTTTGGATGCGGTGGGTACGACTGCTTCGTGACTGCCAATGCTAGTGCTGATGCGTTGCAGTTACGATGCACTCGGTTTGCTGTCCTATTGCAGTCATACCGACAAAGGGAAATGATAATAATATTAGATGTAAGATATGCATCTTTTAACGTAATATTTACGTATTTTCGAATCATTTGCATTAGGCTAACATACCTATTATGGTGTCCATGCATTTGCCCATAGTTTTTTTGATATTTATGTACTTTCGCTCCAACGCTCATTTACTATGGAATGATGGGAGTTCCGTGTCTGTTTTTGGGTGTCGCGTATCCGTTGCCCCCACAGAACGTTAAAAATGCAAAGTAGTGCTTTTGCTTCAGAGACGGCTGTCGCCACTTGTCTTCCCGCTCACGCTGCTAAAATTACTCATGCCCTCTCGCTCGCACCACGCCGCGCTTTATGGTGTTATGCAAATCATTGCATAACCTGTGGCGACACGTTCCAAACCTACTTTTACTTCTAATCCCTCTTGTAATGTTCTGTGGTTGCCCCCATGTTCCCCGGCCTACAACGAAGCCTCAAAATTCTGTTTCCCCCCTTGAACTCACTAAATATTTATACTGGCAAACAGACGGACGAACGCCACATTTCAAAAAGAAAGGAATAGAATATGGAGCGATGAATAATGCCACGAGTTATTATTGAAGTAAATAAACAAAACTTTTTATTGTTATCTTGAAATTCAACGAGATAAGTTGTGTGTATTTTAGGCTTTATTAAAATTTTATCGAGACACATGAAGATAAAACTCTAACAATCAAACTATAAAGTTGAATATCCAACCACACATAAGCTAACAAATTTAACTGCAAGCTCATAAACCTAGTATAGCGGGTGTGCTCTGGATTCATAATTAAGGCGCCCAGTCGGCCCAGTCCACTTCACAATGGAAGGTACTGATAGCAAAATAAGTTTTAAATCGTTTGCAAAAACATATCATATAAGTAGTATTTTTTATTTTTTATTTTATTGGATTGTTTCTATATTTCTTTATTCGTAGATTGTTTCGGATAACAATATACTATATATTTTTTTAATAAATAAGTATAAAGTAACGTCTTTGTGAGTTTTCCCCAAGTTGGTTAGGACATTGCAGGCTGAATCACCTGATTGTCTGAAAAGAAAGATGATTCCGTGCTTCGGATGACACGTTATATAGCCGTTACTCGGCTACTATCACTGGTGGTGGTACCTATAGTCCATTCAGGAATTAGAGCGACAAAATGTAAACAACGGTGATACCAGTGTAGAAAATACTATCTCGAGATGGAAGAAAACTTATCTCCGGGATGTATAACAGTAAATTATCTAGTCTACTCACCAAGGATTACGCCAATGATATGTTAATTTTGTATGGAATGTAATTAAAAAATACTCGTGTCATAATTTACTATTTTATATTACATGAAAGCGTGACTGTAAATATTTTATTTCGTGGTCTGGCAAATAATTCGATATTTTAGACCTTTGGTTTGTTTTAACAAAGTTCTTGAAGAAAAAGATTTTTTATTTAACACAATAACGTAAACGCATCTCTTGAGACACACAAAGAGTAGCGGCCTAAATAACATAATTAAAAAATTTCATTAAAATTGTCACGATTGTTTTTATTATTTACTAGTGTTTACCCGCGACTTCGTCCGCACAAATTATATACCAGATTTTAAGTCAGATCATAAGCTATCAAACAAAAAAAGTTTCATCAAAATCGGTTCAGTAGTTTTTGCGTGATGCGCGAACAAACAAACAAACAGACAAACAGACAGACAAAATTTCTAAAAAAGGTTGATTTCGAGCCAGGGATACCTAAAAACCATATCGTAATCTTTTTTTGTAAATATCTTCAATGTACAGACACACTTCAGTTACAGTTTTGTAATAGTTTAGATTAGATAGATAGACGATAAATTTTTAATGTCAACGCAATTTATTTAATACCTTGCTGACATAATTTTATTCTTAAACAATGTACAAAAGGTTCTGACCACGTAATGTCACTTTGACAGTGACGTTTCTTTGTTTACATTTTGTCGCTCTAATTCCTGAACGGAGTATAGTCGTTACATAAAAACCACGTCAGAGGTCGTAAGGCGGTCTGAAAAAACTCTGACACCAGGGCTTGCTGCCTATCACGATAAGAAGAAAAAGCTTTAAAGGCTGTAAGGAACAGTATAAAGGCCTCCGCTCATTGCAGCGATATTATCGACAGCGATATCCCGACACCTTACACACTGCAGCGATTCCGCGATTCGCGTCACGCATGCATTGAGTAACATAGTAACTCGATGCACGCATGCGCCCTTCACTGAATGTAGTAGAAAGAGATTGCGTCAGGTTGCGATAATATCGCGGCAGTGTGTGGGATCGAGTGCGTCCCCATACAAAATGTACTGAGAACAATTATCGCAAAATCGCAGCGATAATATCGCTGCAATGAGCGGAGGCCTTTAACTTACACTATGCAGGGTTTTAAATTAATGCGTTACATATTAAACTAAACAACTATCAAAACGCGAAAAAAGAAATCAGCTGTTCCTAGACATCATAAATGGTGACTCGCCCAAAATTTATGTCGCAGCTGATTTTTTATTCGCGTTTTCAATGTTAGTCCCATAATAAAAAGTTGTTCACTATGATGAAACAAAATTCACTATGAACCTCCTTTTTAAGTATGTAACAGATTTAAGTTTACACCCTGTGAATACAGGGCCTTAATAAGCTGACAGTTTTAAGAAAATGATCAGACCATCAAACTGAACAACTTTCTCTATGAGACGTTGTGATCGGGTCGCAAGCTATCTTCATTATAGGCTGTGTCTACCCGTTTGGTATTGAGACTGTTTTGCAGACACTCCAGACAGTTAACAAGAGCGGCTCCAGCCTGACCTTGCAGAGTGCAACTGGTCTATTGTCATATGTAGATGATTCTCCTACATTATTACGTTTATCAAGACTTCATTAAAGAAAGATGTCTTGGAAAATATTACCCATCGTTCAACACTAGAAAACGTTGATGTCGTGGTATCAAGAACTTAGATAGGTACCTACTTGCTTAAATGAGATAGGATTGGCGAATATCCCGGTACTTCCTCGTGGACCCACTAATTTGTCCCACTGGTGGGTCCACGAGGAAACCTTGTTCCTCGTGGACCCACTACTATGTTCCAAAAAATAACAATTCGTTATCTGACTTTAAAGGACAAACAATAACGGAATTTAATTTGTAATATAACTGTATAATGAATATTAAACTAATAAAACAAATAAAATTGATAATAAATAAAAAAAAACAATAAAAAAAACAATTAAAATTTAATTTAATGATTTTTTTTTTTTAATTTCTTTTTCTATTTTTTTTTTAAATTTTTTTAATTTGTATTCATAATTAATTCCACCGACAAGAGCGCGATGAATAGGTACTAGATAGATAGATAAACAATTTATTTACATAAGTAACATAATATAATATAACAGTTTTCATACAAGTTCACAAAACATTAAAACAATGCAACACCAACAGGACAACATGTAATTTATTGTACGCTACCGCAGCAAATAGGTCCCAGCTCAACATACGCATTGAACAAAAGCAGGGCGTACTGCGCTCTAGTCTCTACTTACTCCACTTAGAAAAAGGCGTGTCAGATATGCTAGATGGATACAAAAGCAGGCCTGGCTCACTCCGCACTTTAGGTATAAAATGTACCTACGCGGCCGGGCCCCGACGTCGAGGCCTAATTCAGTCGAGTGTCACGCGCTCATTGCATTGCATCGCACCGAACGACCTTGATACTTGTTTTTCGTTTCGAAAATTAAATAAGTATCCTATACATCGTCGGATGTATAAAGTAATATCATAAATATTAATAATCGAAAGATTGCTATACTGCATCAAAATCGGTTGTTCGGCCCGAATTTTATGTATTTTTCATTATTTGGAATTATTGTAATGACTTAGATGAACCATGTGTTTAGTTAAGTGTAGCATAGGTAGTTAGGTACTGTTCTTTTTCACGACTCTTTCTTCTAAATCGCGCCGTGCCGGAGGCGGCGAAGACGTACTGCCCGCCGGCACGGCCGGTCTCATTGCCGCTCCTAGGCCAAAGACCACCGGCCCCCGATCGTAGCCGCGTCGATAATAGATATCACGATGTCTTCCTCGGTCGAGCTCAACATTCGTTCGTTCGGAATCGGAACGCACTACTGACATCCCTTGCTCCAGAGTCCATGTGTGCGTGACATTCACGTACAGAGAGTCAATGCGTGCGTGTCAGTCGCGCTTGGAGCGAGCGTTCTTAGATAGTGAACCTTCTGTTGTACTCTTATATATTCCGTAACAAAAGCTGCGGTTTTAAGTTTATATCCTTAGAACTGTCTTTCGAAGGTCTCGCTTTGACTGTAGGTAATTAATTATTAAGCACCAGTAAAAAATTCAGTAAAAATAAAAAGACGTCGAAAGAAAAAGGGGCCCATTAAAACGATAATGGACCTCTAAAAAGTCGGTACTTAGTCAGATGCCGTATTTTCTGTTCATGACATAATTTCACGGAGTTTACTTTTTATTTGTTCAGTTCAAAATTAATTGACTCTATTTTTGATGGAGCTGAAAAGTTTGGCTATTAGTTAATATACAGGGTGTAACAAAACACCCTAGTAATACTTAAGGGGGTGCTTCAGACCATCCAACTGAACAACTTTCTCTATGGAGTTGATGTCGAAATCGCGAAAATAAGAAACAGATGTCCTATACATAATCGAGCAAGATTGCTGTTTTGTATGGAACAGCTGATTTTTTAAGGGTAAACAGTTGCATTACTTTAAGGGGTGATTGTACCCATGATACTGAACAACTTTTCTTAAGAAATCGAAATTCCAAAAAAAAAATATTGGACTTCCCATACCAAATGCAATCAGCTGGTCGTATGATGCATGAAAAGTCTTTTTTTTACAAATTTCCTATATGTTTCTTAGGGAAAGTTATTCAGTATGGGTGACATTCACCCCTTAAAGTAATGCAACTTTTTACCCTATCAACCTGTATATTATTACATCTTGGAACACTTGAAACTGAAACACATGATTAAATATCCGTACAGGAGAGCGATTTTTGAATCTCATTCGGTGAGCTCAGCAGTTGAAAATGTCAAAATTACTATGGAGATACGCATCTTTCTACTGCTGTTTTGACTTTCAAAAATCGCTTTCCTTGAGTATGATTTTTGAAAGGCATATCAGCAGCAGAGATATGCGTAGCTCCATAGCAATTTTGACATTTACAACTGCTGAATTCAGCGAATGAGATTCAAAAATCGCACTCCAGATCGGAAGCTTCATACAAGCGGGACGCCTCGCCGGGTACCGCCGCTAGACTCGTAATTACGCCATTTTGATCCATAAAGCAATGGATTACAACTTTGTTCGTGAGTCTAGCGCCGCTGCGCGCGCTTTATGAAGCTTGACTTCTAGTCGTAACTATTCATATGCTTGAAATGCAATCATCAGACTTTTGTATCGACCAATCCTGAATATAGGTCAAACTCAAATTCAAAGAGCCTTTTCCCACGTGGCATTTTCAGCGTCGCTTCCACGATGCAGCATATTGAGTGTTTTACAATAAGATTGAAAGGGCTATGTATCTGACGCGATGCTGAAAGCGCCACGTGTCAGTGTTGGGTGCAATCGATTACTTTTTTCAATCGATTGAAAAAGTAATCGGATTACTTTCAATCATGATTGATTTTAGTCACGATTGAAGTAATGATTACCCAAGTAATCGTTAGTTCGATTGAATCAATCGAGTAATCGGGATTACTCGATTACTTTTATAACAACCGGATTTAACAAGATCTGGTGCTGAAGCCAGGAATGTCTACGTACGAGGGAACTCCTCAACGGTTAACAGCATTGGCTTGCCATTTTGTGTAAACGTTCTGTTTTTATAGCAAAACACATATTATTTAAACATGATCTGGTGCTCAACTCAACAAACATCAAATGGCTAATGGAATAACTTTTTACTTTCGAAAAGCAAACATTTAAAATCGTTACTAAAAAAGTAATAGAGTAATCGTGACTAACGATTGACGACTAATGATTGCAATCGTTAGTCGAAACTTCGACTAACGACTAAAGTAATCATTAGTCGAAGTCTATGATTGCGATTTGTAATCGCAAACGTTAGTCAGTAATCGATTGAATTTTGCCCAACACTGCCATGTGGGAACTGGAAAGAGGCTCAAACTCAAAACTCGTTTTGAGACACATTTTAACTTATCCTACCTGACCCCGCAACAGAATTTCTTCTTCAGCATATGCAGCTTTGCCTTCTATGTTTTACTTCAACGTTTGAGAGCAGTCGGTATTACGTACAGGTATTACTTATAGGTCTATAAGTTAGAAAAACTCAATAGCCTCTTGGTAATTACTTTTCTCGTATCTTTTCAGGTGGACGGAGTATCCCTGCATGGTGTCACAAACCACAGGGCTGTGGCCCTTCTCCGAGATGCCAAGAGTCCAGTAGTACGGTTGAAAGCTTTGAGGTGATTATGTCTTTTCGACCCATCAATAATGTTGTTGGAAGGAGAAATAGAGGGGAAGAGAGGCAAAGGAAGACCTCTAGGTCTCTGTCTACAGAGCTATCTAGTTCAGGTGAAAGAAAACTGGATTGGCGAGAATTCCAGAGATATTGAGTAGAGCGTAGCTATTAAACAAGATATTGACTAATCATCTTGATCATCAACCCGTATCCACCCACTACAGGGCATATTAAGCCTCCTCCCCATTTTACCATCCTTCTCGGTCCTGTGCCAATCGCATCCCGGTTTTATTGATACTTCTCCAGATATCGTCAATCCATCTGGCTGCCGGACTACCCACTCCTCTTTTTCCTTATCTGGGCCACCACTCCACCTGCAATCACCTTGCCTAGCTACGTATCCTGCCCACCGCTATGCGGTCCCCAACATCCTGCACTTTAGTTCGATGTCGGATCTCGACGATACTCAATATTTTATTGCATTCCATAATGTACAACAAGGTGTAAACATGACGTGGCCAAGAAAGGTGATGCCTATCATGGTCCGCTCTATGGTTACTTTAATTTTGTGCATGATTTCCTTAGTGAGTGACAATGTTTCGACACCATATTTCATGGTCAAGCTTCGTTTTTGGGAATGACGCTGAATATTGTTGCCAAATTAATTTTTGAAACGTTCATCTCCAGATATCTCAGAGGGGCAGGCTTCGAGAAGCTCCAGAAAGCGCTAGCAGCTCAGGATGGTAGAAGATCTCCAATTGCGCCGCCAAGCCCTTCCGTCACTTCACTTGCCAAATATAGTTTTAGTGTGGTGAGTTCACTAATAATCTATAGTTTAGTGTTATGAGACTTATGAGTTCACAAAATGATATTTGTTTTAGTGTAATGAATAAACTCTCTCCGTGGTCTAATGGTTAAGACCATTAAGCTCTTGACACGGAGGTCGTGGGTTCGATTCCCAAGGGGGACACCTACCTAGTGATATGTCACTTTGTGCGTTTTTCCCCAGTTGGTTAGGTTAGGTTGCAGTCTAAACCACCTGATTGTCTGAAAAGAAAAATGATTCCGTGCTTCGGATGGCACGTTAAGCCGTTTGTCCCGGCTACTATCTCTGGTGGAAGTAGTCGTTACATAAAAACCACGTCAGAGGCCGTAAGGTGGTTTGAATAAACTCTGACACTAGGGCTTGCCCACACGATAAGTAGAAGAAGTGTAATGAATGAATCAAATTAAAGATTAAAAAATTTGTCTCGGGCGGGACTTGAACCCACGCTCTTCCAAACCGGGGAAACGTGCTAACCAATGAAAAGAAAATGAATAAGTTTACTAAGTGATAAATATCACTTGGTGTCCTTCGTGGGAATCGAACCAACGACTTCCGTGTCAAGAGCCCAACGGAGTCTGGAGATCGTTTTATAAAAACGCTCTAACCTAACTTATTGATGTATTTTGTTTTTCTCAGTACGACGAATCTACAGTAATAGAAGCGGAGCCGGAGTCAGAAGTACATCCGCACCGCCCATCGCCAAATTCACCTTCCGAAGAGGCCGAGATCGTGATAGGCCGAGAGGACGAGCTCGCCGAGCGCGAAGTTCGAAGGATACAGGACAAATGGCGGGACATTTTAGCTGGAGAGCGGGACTGGCCGGGACATCAGTATCAGTACGATATTGTTGTAAGTACTGACACAGGATTACTAAGTTTTTAAGGCGCTCGTTGGCGTAGTGTGGTTTAGGCATTGGAAGCAATCATCAAAGTAAAGCACTGCAGTTAAACCTTCATTGTCGTGAGGAAACCTGCATAATGCTGAAGATAGCAGATCGTTTATATTGTATTTCATCTTGGAACTCAATGTGGCTGGTAGTAGACACTAGTGGCAAAGTAAATACTGACAAAATTATTTGAAAACAATCATGGACGACAAAGGCCGAGCTCTTTCTCGATCGAGGTAGAGTTAGGCCGAGAGGATGTGCTACGCAAAAAGGAGTTTGAAGAATGTAAGATAATGTTCACATTTTGGCCAGAAATCGGGGCTGGCAAAAATATCCTCATCAGACGAGTACGGGAGGTCGACATGAGGAACGAGGGTAGAAGGACATCATGTCCTAGAACTGTCCTAGAGAACAATTCATCATAATAATTAAATGATGAAGTTCCAGTTTGGAATAGGTTGTGCCTGATGAGCGATATTTTGTATTCTATACTTGCAATCTAGCATCGATAAGCTTCTCTCAACATAGTTTATCGATAATGCTAGCGGCAGATAAAAGAATAGATAATAAGAGTACTTACCTAATAATATGATCTCGGATGAACTTTAACATACTTATTGATAAAAAAATCTAATGACTTGCCATTTTATACTCTTTAAACTTTAAGGTCATGTTCTTTTCGTTCCCAGGTGGGTACAATAATGAAAGAGAAAGACAGTGGTCTGGGTATATCTCTGGAAGGAACAGTGCGGGTCGTGTCAGGGAAGGAGGTACAAGCGAGGCACTACATCAGAGCGATAGCACCACACGGACCTGTCTCCAAGTTGGGCATTTATAAAGTAGGCGATGAGTTGCTTGAGGTGAGTTCTTTAAGTCTAAAAAAAACATACGGGTCGAATTGAGAACCTCCTCCTTTTGTAGAAGTCGGTTAAAAAGAGGTCATGGCACAAACCAATAAGCTACAAGACCTCATGTGGACCATCTGCGATCGCCGAGCATACTGAGTAAGCTGTGAAATTGCGAATGCACTGGCCTAAATTATGCTCTAAGTATCCAACCAAGGACATGTCCTTAAACGAACTAATTAGAGCTCGCTGTGCTGCCCCACCTGCCACCTTCTTTTGCCGATTACGTTTTCGTACAGCAGTCGATGAAAGCGATGACTATAGCTAATTGGTTTGTGGGCCATGGTTAGGGTTCGGAAGGCTGAATATAAGAGTTATGTGGCGTGGTTTAGGATATACCTAATGTCTTTGTTCAGTGGACGATTGATCGAACCTCAACTTGGTTGAATGTGTAACATTCGACCAACGGCCTTAATAAGATAGCAGGGAGCGCCAAGATGAGGAAGGCCGAGAAAAGAGTTTTGTGGCGCGCCTTGGGAGAGGCCTTTGATCAGAAGTGGACAATAGTAGGCCGATAATAATGATGAAGACTTATTTGCACATTTAGCCGTTTTCCAAGAAAGGCATGGCTTAAGCTCAAATTGGATATACAAATAGTATATATTCTACATACAGAACGGCAGCTCCCTGCCCCCTACTAACTTCAGATACAGCACCTTACCTCACTCTTTCTAGGGACATTTTAGGGGAAGCAAGAAGGATATGCAACAGGCGCGATCGTGCGAGCGAGACGGCGCGTGTGCCGACGCGATCTTGTTTTAGTAGCAGTAATAACCAGTCAAGCATAGTGAGACCTTTCTATGGAGTGCCGAGGGTGTGGTAGTGATCTAGGCTAATGATGATAACGATACATGTAAGAAATCTAAACATATTTACAAAATGTTTCAGGTAAACGGCTGGCGAGTACTAGGCGCCCATCATGTGGAGGTGGTGACACGACTGAGGGCCGTGATGTCACCGGTGTTGTTGGTGTGCGTGAGGAAGCGAGACGAAGAGCCGAAGATAAAGATCGATCCTAATAATTTTGCTAGGGTGAGTTCAGTTTCGATTATTAACGTATCAACTAAGCTATTAGACCAGGTAGACACCAGATAGATACTGGCTTCTCAAGTAGACATACCCTAGGACTTAAGACTATTAGTACGATCCTTAACAGGACACTGCAAGCTAGGCAATCATAACATAACATCACATTCTTTACACACATAATGGGGCTAGTAGATTCACCTACTTGCAGATTCTTCTGTGAGGTAAGGAACCGCCCATACAACTCCTCTGCGAATGCTTAGTGCTCATTACAAGCCTGGAGTCGCCATCTAGGTGGATACGTAGATATTAGGGATCTCCCCTCTAAAGGCAAACTGATCTTGAAATCCGAACAATAGAACTGCAGTGCGATTTTTGAGCATAATATACGATCAACGCGGCAGTAGAAAGATGCATTAAACTCCATAGTAATTTTGACACTTTCTACTGCTCGATTGAAAGTGTGATGTTCAAAAATCGCACTTCTGTCCACGTCGCAGTAGCTATTAGTCAATGACAAATAAAGGCTATCGGACTATTTTGTGCCGCGTAGGTAAATAATGCTTTGATGTTTCAATAATCCACAAAAAAGCGGTTAACGATTTTAACCACACTGAAGTATACAACGATCAACATGTAGGTAGTTATATTGATCTATAGCACTTCAATATCGACTCTAAGAAATCTTCTGGCGACCAGCCAAATTGCTTGTCATAGTTTTGAGCAGTCCATTATTTTCGGCCTTCTGTCGATTTGGGGAGTTGTGTGGATTGCGTTCCTATACTGCTTCGCATTTTTACGTTTTTTCGGTAAGTTGAAGCTTTTATTCAACTAGTAAGGTGAGGTCCTTGCTGTATTGCTTTATTAATTATTAATTCATAACTGTCCCAACTTGCGAGGTCATAAGGAACATCTACGCATTTAGCAATTAAAACTACAAGAGCAATATTACACAAGCTATTTTTGAGCGTAGGCGATGTCGCAACTACACCGCCGCTAAATCGCAACTGAATCGCTTTGGTACTGATTGGTCTCAGAAATATCGCGGCGATACCGCTGCGATATCGTGGCGATATCACGACGATATCGTTCCTTCAACGCCTACCGCCAAAAATCGCATGTGTGAAAAGGATTTTGGTACTCCATGCTTTTCGGAAAGTGATTGTTTCAAAAAATGTTAGAAACCCTTGCAAATAGAAACTGAACGTCATTTTGTCCATGAAGACTCATTTTATTGGAGTTGTTATTGTGATTCAGTTGTTTACGTTCCGTCAGAGTTTATAGCCAATAACTTGTTTAGTTACGGATCTATTTGTAACGTTCAACTATCTATCATCCACGCATTTCCCTAAACAATAAAAGGAAACGCTGCTAAATCAATAAATACGTCTCTTCGTCTTTTAGATCCATTGACTTACCAACCGGAGTCACGTTGCGGGGTTTGCCTCGAACACTTGTCTCTCGCGTGGTGTTCGCGCGGTTCGCGTCTCAGCCTGCCACGAGGCTCCACAATCCTTCTCAGTTGTTCTCAAAAACAATCCTCAAGATTGGATAGACACTCCCTCAAACTTCTTGACACTGGCGAAATCTAACAAGGAAACGCCATTAAATAAAGAGAGCTTACGATTCAAAATAAGAAGGCTTTCAGCATTTTCAATGTTTATATTACTTTTTCCAATTTTTTTATTACACTCGGACACTTTTTCGAGAATTTTGTACAAGACCCGGCGTCCATTACTTTACATAATTGACAATGTTTATATCGCATCATAATCCCCATTCATTATTTCTTAGTATTTCATAAACTCTTCAAGGCCGTGATACGGAAGAGAGCTTACGATTCAATTGCAAGGCGACGGTTCGATTCCTATCCTGTGGAATTTTTGTTCGATTGTATTTTGTTATTACTTATAGTCCAATCATTTTAGGGTTTGACTCTAACAATAATTTATATATCATCGCTGAAACTTTGCAGTGTGATAAAGTAAAGTATACAGATTACGGATTCAAATAATCTAGGTTGTTTTTTTTCGGTCCTAGATTATTTGTCAACCGTAATCTGTATACTTTACTTTATCACACAGCAAAGTTTCACCGATAGATGAATTATTGTTAGGGTGTCCATACAAGGAAACTCGAAAATGATTTGACTATTATTTCTAGCTCGGCGATGACACATCATGAGGAAACAGAAAAATACTTTTTTATTTCGGATGATTATTTAAGCTTAATGTAAAAAAATAAACGACAGCAATTGGTCGCAGTGCAGTGTTATTAGTGTTATTACAACGTTACAAGCCACGGCTTACAATAGATATCCCTAAAGTAATTAATTATATCCCACTTGCGTCAACCTGGGTTATCAATTGACTCCGGCGAAAATAGCTCTCTCAGTTGACTTTCTACGCAAAAAATCAAAGGTTACTTAACTTTACCTGGAGTTTGTTGCTAACACAGGTTTACTCAAGATGTTTTTTTAACTTTTGTATGAAGGTAAATTAGTGTAGTGCGGCCGGAGTAAGGCCTTCTCTTTCTTTTATGCTTATTATTTTGTGAGAGAAGACCTTTAGTGGGATCATTAAGTATCTTAAATACTCTAATGAACTTAAGAGCTTGGGGTGATTGGGGATCTACCTCCTAGCGGTCCACCCCGGGCAACGGCATCACTAGCTACCAAGTTTGTGGTGGTGGCTGAACGATCCCCAACAGCGGTGTGGTAGACTCCGCAAGGAGCCGCCTGGCTCGCGACCACCCTCCTGCCGGAGTCTGGCGCCAAGCAGCTTGTTGCGTTCCGTCAGTGTGCAGGAGTACCAGTGCACTTCTCGGTAAGCTCGCTACATCTTCGACCCCATCTTTGTCCTAAGGACTAGATAGAGGTCAAGAGCAAACCCATAAATAATAATAAAACATTAAAAAAAAAGAGCTTCGCTCACACTTCTTCTTCTCGTGTGGGTAGCAAGTCCTGGTGTCAGAGTTTTTCAGACCACCTTACGGCCTCCGGCGTGGTGTTTCACACTGAATGTTGCTCTTTGTTCCATGGTAAAATTCCTTTTGAAAACCCTTTAATTTTTATTTTCAGGCAAACATTCTTGGCGGTAGTCTCCAAGATCTGCTGGCACCACCACAAAGACTGATAAAAGCGAAGTCTGAAAGTTCTGTAGCTTCACTCTGCAGCGCTGCTACAATTATGTCTGCGGGCCATGATCATGATGGTAAGTAGAATAGACCTTTGCGTTGATAATGAGTAGGCCTTGAGTAGACCATAAGTAGGTAATGAGTAAACCATGAAAAGACCGTGAGTAGACTATGAGAAGACTACGGGACTACGATTAGATCATGAGTAAAATATGACTAGATTATGACTAGATCATAAGAAGACTACAAGTAGACTGTAAGTAGGCCATGACAAGACTAATATATTACTTTGAGTAGACTATGAATAAAGTATGAGTAAATAGTGAATAGGTAATGACTGGATCATGAATGGACCGTTAGTAGACTATAAGAAAAGTATGAATATACCATAAATAGATCGTGACTAGACCATGGTAATGAGTGGAATAGCAGTAGACCGTCCTTAAACTGAGGTGAACTTTAGTATACCATGAATAGACCAAGTGTTCCATTGTGTTTGACGATATTTTGCCTCCTTCGCATAGCGGTAACAAGAATAAACTTATTTAATCAACGATTTTTCAACTATTCCAGAATTTTGCACAGATGACTTGGAGAGGAATAGATCAAGATCCTTGGAGCCACTCAGTGGTCTCGCTATGTGGAGCGACCATATAGACTACATCCAGCTCTTGAAGGAAGATCGAGGACTTGGCTTTTCAATATTAGACTATTTGGTAAGCGTTAACAGCATATTCAAAAGATCTTATGTTTTTCTTAGTCCTCAATCATAATGGAATATAATATTCTCTTATTCTTCATACAGGGTGTTAGGGTTACTTTGAGGGGTGATTCTACCCATGTTACATTCCCAAAGAAACCTATAGGAAATTCGAGAAAAAAAAACTACTTTTCATACAAAATTTCGATCAGCTGATTGCATTAGTATGGAAAGTCCGAAACGAATAAATAAATTTTGCAAAGCCTTAAGAAGCCTTCATTTTATAACACGTCTATTTCCATTTCAGGATCCATCAGAACCAGGCAGTTCAGTCATTGTAGTCAGATCGGTAGTGGCCGGAGGAGCGGCCGCAGCAGACGGGCGACTAGCGCCGGGTGATCGGCTAATATCCGTTAACGGGCTGGATGTATCGCGCAGTCCACTAGCCACAGCAGTCAGTGCCATCAAGGGTGCGCCTAAAGGTGAGTAGATCTTGAAAAGACCATGGGCTTCTCAGTAGACCATAGAAGACCGTAAGGAAAAATAATTTTCTCGGAATTTTCCACCAATGTGAACTGTACTTGTAGCTAACCCTGATATAGGCCTCGGTCTTTTTGGGTTGTAACTGCAACACCTGCATAATATTGGAGACGCTTACTTGAGTCTATTTGAAGGTGTATTATTGTGCCTTGTATTTTGTTGTCTTACAAATAAATAAATAATACAATACAATACAATACTCTTTATTTGCACACCAAAAACATAAAATAACAATATTATAAGCAAACAAAAGGGTACAAATGGCGGTCTTATCACTAAAAGCTATTAATAATGATGAAAATGTAAAGGGTAGTATTTTTAAGTGACTTTAAGCCCAAAAGACTGGATTTTGAATAATTTACTTTTCACCTCACAACCTCGGAAAGATTCTGTTTGTCGTTCGAAATCTGAGTGCAAGAGTGTATTTTATCCGCTAGCGTGGAAAGAGTTTTTGAAATTCGAATCTGTCTATTCAATATTTTTATATACCGCCAATCCACAGAAAATGCTTAATAACTATTTCATGACACTGGCCAGCACGAAAATAAAAACTTTTTGAAATGTTTTTTTTAGCAATTCACTTTTTTTCCTCGCTGTTGTGAGGTGAAAAATTGTGTGTTTCGCTCGGCTGCAAAGTTATTCTGCGTCTCGTACCTTTGAAACCTTTGCTTGCTCAGGTTTCAATAAAAGTACTCGCGCCAAAAAGCAACTTTGCAGCCTAAGCATAACAAATAACTATTACTGTTGTAAATATACTTTAGAATATCATTGTAGATTATAATATCGATCTGATCACGATTGTTAGAACTATTACTCGGTAGACCTTAACAGACTAGCAAGCAATGTATAGTCACTAGATTGTCACCTACACCACCTGCCACCCACTAAAATCTATCTAGCTAGAGTACCCCCCCTCCCCAAACGGGAGGGTCGCGCATCAATCTTGTCTGTCTATAATGATTACACGCATCCTCTACATGCAACTGTGTGAGAATGATCTTTAAAAGATAGCTGACAGTAAACACTGTAGCTAAATATTTACACTGTATCAATGATGCTCAAACACTAACGATACGCTAGTCAAATAAAATGGTGATAACGTTACGTGGAGTTACGAATGTGTTATGTTTAGTTAGGCCATACTGAATCCTGAAACGACCGTATGTTGAAGTTTGGTTCACACACACGATGAAGTTTGGTTCACACAGAAACGAACTGCCTCCTTGGTCTAATGGTTAAGAGCATTGAGCTCCTGACACGGAGGTGTGGGTTCGATTCCCACTTGGGACACCTATTTATGTGTCACTTTGTGTGTTTTTCCCCAGTTGGTTAGGACATTGCAGGCTGAATCACCTGATTGTCTGAAAAAGAAAGATGCTTCGAATGGCACGCTAAGCCGTTGGTCTCGGATACTATCTCTGGTGGTAGTACCTACTCTTTACATAAAAACCACGTCAGAGGCCGTAAGGTGGTTTAAATAAACTCTGATAAGAAGTAGTTAGGAGCCAACAGACTCCTGCACCAACCGACAACAGCACAAGCGCTGCAAATGCGGTAGGCCTTGTCGAATTGTCCCTCTCGAATTGGCTTATATTTTCACGAAAGTCGGTCTCCAATCTCCATTCTAAACAGACGCTGCTTAAGATAGCTACATTTATAAATTTTTTGGCGCTTCGGTATAGGCCCCATTTTCAGCGAAAGTGCGACATCGCCCATGTGTCGTGGGTTTTGGGACTACGTGGCTGATAAGGGTGTAAAAAGACGCGTCTCGACGAGGGCTACAAAAAGCTAAAAACTCACAAACGAAAAAATGAGAAAAATGCGGTCGTTTTTCGCCCAGTTTCGGTCAGAAAAAACTGACTTGACTTTGACTTTGGGCTATATTAAAAAAGTTATTGGAGGTGCGTATCACTGATGGGTTATTCAGAAGTTGAACCTTTGTGACGCGGAGAAAAAATGTAATTCAGTTCATTTGGCAGATTCATTTTCAAGAAGATCAGAAGATCGTGGAAGATACGAGATCTGTGAATTTTTATTCTTTTGCTCTAAGACATATATTATATTCGTAGCTCCACAATGAAACTAATATTTATGACGGGAAAGATTTAGTTCAGGCAAATAACACGGTAAAGTTAAGAATATAAGGAAAACAGATGTTTCAGTATGATTTGTGTTGTTGTGTTTGTTAAACGTTATATCAGTTTGTGGTTGGTGTTTATGATTATATTTTGACTAGAATATAACTACTATTTTCATTCAGGAGTGCAATTTTTGAAAATCATTCGCTTAGCTCAGCAGTTGAAAATGAAAGGGTATTACCGCAGCGTAGTATTACCTTATCATTGCATTGTTTTATTTTAATTCTAAGACCAACAACAGATCAAAATATCAGTCCTCAGATAATTTTTTTGTTGCAGGAGTAGTAACCATTGGAGTAGCAAAACCCCTTCCGTGCAGTACTGTTGTCGGTGGTGAAAAAGCGAATGGACATAGCATACAGAGCAGTCAGGTATGTTAATAACATAAATAATTAATTAAAAACAAACTTAAATTCACCTCAGGATTTTAAATTTATGTTAAATTAAGAAAAAAAAAATTATAACATTTGTGGTTAAAATGTGTTTGTTTAAAATAAAAAAAACATATTTAAAGTTAAAACAATTATGTAAAAACGTTTGTTGTGTGTGTGCGTGTGTGATTTATTGTACACTGAGGGGAAAAAAGGTGTAAGTTGAAAATAATTTAATTTACTAAGGCTTTTTCTTTAACGCTTAGAGCAGTATTTCTACCTGTTTAAAAATAGCATGCATTTTTTAAATAAAAATACTTTTTTCTTTTTTTTTCTTGTACAGTAAAGGGAAAAAACCGCTCTAAGACTTTTTTAACGTTTTGTTTTAAATTGAATTCTATTCTCAATGTTGTAAGTGTGATTTCCCTTTAGTGTACAATATTTTGCATGCTTGATAAAATAAATCGATAAAAATTATTGCTTTAACCATTAGCACATTGATTGATCATATACATAACCATTTAAATACAGGGTGTTTAAAAATGAACTCATTATTCAATAAAGTTTTTTAATAATGGTAGGTAACAATAAATATCTTGGACATTGTCATCTAGTCCCAATTGAAGTACCAGAATCTAGCCCGAACTTGTGTTATGATCTTGAAAAAAATTAAATTGAGTTAAAAATAAAAACATAAACTTTTCATTATATTTCCAAAGGTTTCGTTCATATTTTAAACACCCCGTGCTACCTTTTTTTCTAATAAAGTCATCTCATTCGTACCCATGCATTTCTTATTCACTTGAAAAAACACATTCAATTATAAACTCTATTGCTCTACTCACAGAAGCTGGAATACTTCACCAAGATTCTACGCCTCATAATGTCGTTACATCGAGATATAATGGAACTACAACTACAATGCTCACACGACATCATCCCCCCACTCCCTGCCTACAGGGTACCCCCTAACATAAAGGCTGAGATCAGTATGAAATGACATCAGGACAAAATGAAATATACAGTGTCGATAGAGGTCCCAGAAGGGAATTGTTCGAGAGATGTATTGGAATGCGAAGAGTCGAAATTGTAAGCATATAAAACTCTCTAGTTGTGGAGTTAAAGATAATGATGATGATGATGATGAAAGATAATAAAGATTAAAGATAATAATAATAGTAAGTATCTTGGACAATGTCACACAAATTATCTAGTCACATATCAAGTACCAGAATCTAGCCTGGACTTGTATTATGATGACTAGACAACAATATAGAATACATAATATATAGATTAAAACATCCAAGACTCGGGTACAAATATTAATCATACAAATATTTGTCCCTTACGGGATTCGAACCCACGACCCTCGGCACAGCAGGCAGGTTCACTACAAACTGTGCTATCGGGCCGTCTGTAAAAGACATAGACATGTGAAAGATGATAGTGGTTTAATTAATTTGAGAGTGTTAAAGAGGTTTTGAGATAATCTGGGGCAAGGGCATCTATGGACCAAATTGATGTACCTTTGGCAAAATTAAAAAGTTAACTTAATATTTTTGCCCCATAGACGAAATTTCCCCAGGTGACTTTATATTGTTTTGGGTAGGTTAGTATTCTTAGTATGCAAACAGATTGTGAGTTTTGCGTTTTGTAATACGTACAATATAGTTATAATGATATGAAACTTACCTGACATTGACAAAATTAGATTAAAGAAATTGTGATTTAGGAAATTGATGTCTATTTATCTAGGTTGTGTAGTAATATAGATACTATATTATTGTTACCTATGGTTATACTATTAAGAAGGTGAAGTAAAGTCAATTTAGGATTGTGATTGGATAGGATTGTCAATTGCTTATTAACAAACGAAAATGGACTGTAACTATAGAGCTGTAAAACTGACTGTTGAAATTTTGCCAAAAAGGATATGCGAAAGAATGAAGTTTTTACCTATAAGTTAGGCGATAACTAAGTAAGACTAAGACTAGAAGCGAAAAAAGAATATGCCTAGGTATGGAAAAATAATTATTATACTAATTTGTGGTGTTCTTATTTAAGGTTTTACTTCCATGATGTCTCAAAATATAGTCCATCTGAAGCTTGGGCATTCTTCATTTGAGTTCATTTGCCTTTTATTTTCACTTACCTATTTTATTTATCTAATTTTCAAATCTTTTATCTGTCATCGGACGTGGAGTGTAACATTACATTTAAAATAGTTTAATATTGTCTCAGTTTAAGTGAACAACATTTCTATTCATTACTACCAATAAACATCGACAATTAATAATAATTAGGTACCTATGTTAAAATTTTTTGATAAAGTTATATGTCAAGATTGACAGTCGAAGATACGAAAGCGTCGAAAAAAATTGGAACCAGCACTGGCCCCTAAACCCTATACATATACCTACATGCACACATACATAATTTGTATGGCGCCTCATGCACACCAACCTATGAAAATTGGCCCCTTTTCTTTTATGCGGTATAACCGTGAGACTCATTCTAGACATATACTTTTTCTAAGGTTAAATTATATTAGTATGGGAAATGTCATTGTATTTTTTTTATGTAAAACTTATTTTTACGATATAAACGATTACCTACATATACCTTATTAAACTGTATACAAATATTTATATATATATGAATATGCCTATTTATAGTCAGTCAATATGCAAAAGGAAAATAATACTTAATTGTTGCTTTGCTTAAAGTGTGAAAATTATAAAGTGAAATATTAATGTCTGACTTGCAGATTACTGAATTAAATTATTAAAATTTATTAACATAACAAGAATTCCAAATACAGGAGTTTTTAAACATATCATAGAGTTAAGGTGAAATTAAAAATAATAAAATGATAGATGTTGGTCAAAAAATATAAAAAAATAGGAGTACCTACGGATTTTCTAACGTATTGATGCTATACCTACTACCTAATATGCTTCAAACCAATTATTTGAGTCATAGGTTGAAGTTTTTTGGTTTCGATATGATAGAATAGTCGTGTTTTCCTACTGATAATTAATATTGTTAAAATAAAGAACTATAAGAAGAATCATGAAACCTTTGAATAAGCAAAAAAAAAAAAGTGAGGTTAACAACATTTTTCAAAATATTTTGAATCTCCTTTAAATGTGAAAGAAATATAATGAGCAAAAAAATTACGAATGATTAAGATTAATATTGAAGATTTTTGTAACTAAGACAAGTAGGTACAAAATTATCCGAAAAATAAGGTCTTAAGGATGTCTTATTCGAAGAAAAGAACAGTGAAAATAAAATAATTTGTATCTAAGAAATGTAGGAACGTCCATATTATTAGAGATTTACTCAAATTAACATAAGTAGTTAAGGCGCTTCCGAACTTTAATTGTTTGAATTTTGTATAATTTCTCGAGTCTGTTTTAAAGTTGTTAATATAGTATTTTGTTTTACTGTTTTATAAAATTCACCGTCCTAGTAGCTGAAATGTTCATTATTATTATTAAAAGCATAAAAGTAAAATAATTGTTGTGAATTGAAGATAGATTTAAATAGTTATTTAACTGATGCTTTAAGCTGATCTGTGTTAAATGTTGTTTATATTATAAGTAAATGCTTTGTTATGTGTGTTGCAATAAACGTTGCCAAAATTTTATTATTGTTTCATTTTGTGTGAACTGAAAAATAGTTAAAATATGAATAAAAAAGAAATAAAAAGAGACTTACTTACACACAAGATTGTACTTAATAATTTTAATTATTATGGCCTTAATGGTACTTCATAAAAATACACTTTTTAGAATACAATGTTGTCAACATTTTGTCCTTTTTTTTTAATTTATGAAAGTTAAAATCATAGTATCTGCTTCGTATATTTCTGTAACATCCTCTATCCCACAGGAATGTGTGAACTCCTTGGCCTCAGATGACCACACTGGCATGGATTCCTTCCACGAATGTCTCCAAGAATACGGAGAAGGTCTAGAAGTAGTACAAATATGCTTAGAACCTGAAGATGCTTCGATAAAAGACGAAGAACTATCAGCTCTGGCAGACCTTAGTTTCGATGAGTGCAGTAAAAAGAATAAACATAACAATGACATGAATAACGAAGTGAAAAAAGTTAATGGAGTCAATGAAATGAAATCTTCCAATGAATCGTTAGATCAAGAAGACGATCTGACGATAACTGATGATGTAGTTACGATGCCAAGAGAACTTCATGATATTAGAAGTACATCAGCAGAAAGAAAAGGTGATAGATGTTTATCAAAACAACAAAGTAAAGATATATCTACATCAGACGAAATGGTGTTCGCTGTTACTCCTACAGGATTAGAGAGAATCAGTTTCGACAAATATTGGAAAGACGACGGAAACATAATAGAAAAGACTAAATTAGAAAAAGTTAAAAGCGACGAGAGTTGGAAAGAATGTTTAAATTCACCTAATGATGACACGAGTTTTTACGACGCAACTACTAGAATCTCCGTACAGGAAGACAGCAATTCTTTACTATACATAGACCATGAAATAGATGGATACGAAACATGTCTGGACGACGATTCTTCGTCAGCTAAGTGCGCTATAAAAAACGGCCGTAAACTCAACGGCAACGAGATCAAAGACAATTGTAAACAAGATAAATCTGTTAGGAAAGACAACGCAAGTGCCAAATTTCAGAACAGTGCCAATGTTGACGACGACGTGCCGTCTTACCCATACGTACAAGAGCACATAATTAAACAAATGAAATCATTAAGAATCGAACCGCTAAACGTAAACATAACTAAGAAAAAGAAACGAAGTCCAACAAAACCGTCCAAAGGCGAACGCAAATGCGTCGAATATTACAACGATCAAGACGAATGCTTAAAAGAAATACGACAAAAGAAATTAGAGGAAGAAGAAAAGATGCACAAGGATGAGCAGAAGAAACTACTAGATAATAACATAGCAACAATGGAGAAGAAACTCCAGCTTAAAAAGAAGGACCCAAGCGAGGAATCAACAGATTTAGAAACAAATTACGTACCAGGCTGTCATAAATGCTTCCTAGAAAACTATGCCTATGAGATAACTAAGGCTTACATCGCGGAAGCGAATGCGTGTAAGTACTGTGAAGTGATAAGGGATATGTTGGAGCCGCCGAAGACAATGCCGGAGAGGAGGATGTCGGCTCCGGCGCTGGTGAACCTGGAGAGTGCTGGGTCGGAGACTGATGAGGAGGATTTACTGATGGTGCCAGTTGTTAAGGATAGGAGGAAGTCGGCGGGGCCACTGAAGTTCCTTGTGCCTTCTAGAAGACAGAGGTGAGTGAATCTATTGTATTGACAGTTTTTTTTATTTTTTATTAGGTGGTACAATTTTTATCACACTTTCAGTACATTCACCTCCATTAATATGTTTACATTGTCAAGATTAAAATTTTTTGTCTACAAATGGAATAACACTTACAATTTACGCTTCAAACTTTTTCCCATAATTTGATGTGTACAATTTGGCTGTCGGATTTCAAAAATACTTGGTTTCTAAAAGGAGTCACGGAGCGCCAAATAAATACAGGGTGTAAGAGACAGCTCTCTCCGTACACTGAAACGTTAAACTCAGACCATCAAACTGAACAACTTTCACTGTAAAGCCTACCTCACGAAACGCGAAAAAAAAATAGCTTTCCATACTATATCTGAGTCAGGTTTTGCCTCAGCAATTTTGTATGAAACAGCGGATGTTTTTCGCGTTTCCTGAGGTAGGCTCCATATTGAAAGTTGTTGAGTTTGATGGTCTGAGTTCATCGTTTCAGTCTGCGGAGGACTGTCCTTTACACCCTGTAGGTATTGAACAAATAAAAAAAACCGGTGTCTTTAAAACTGATAGAGAGGGGAATAAGGCTTAACAAGAAAAAAAAATGAACAATATTTTCATATCGTGGTCTATGGTGAAATAATTTATTTATCTGAAAGATGTACCATCTGACATATCTTGGACGGGACTAAAACTGTTCTAAGAATAAGTGAGAGTTAGCCCCACTTGCGCCAACCTGGGTTAGCAATAAACTCTAGGTTAAGTTGGTAACCCATGATTTTTTGTATAGAAAAACAACTGAAAGAACTATTTTATCTGGAGTTAATTACTAACCCGTGGTTGGCGCAAGTGGGGCTAAGTGTCTCAAATCTCTGTTTCTGTAATTCAAAACGGCCTTAAATTTTCGCAGCTATTTGGAATGCAGTATAGATTTATCTGTATGACAATGTTCTGTTTGTTTTTGTCCTACACCTACACCTTCTTAACCTTGTCACTTGATCAAATTATCATTGAACTTCTTCTACTGAACTTGAACAATTGAAATAAACTGACGTTTGCTAGATCGACCTCGAAAAACCCATACACTCGGAAACCCACCTTATTTCCCACCTACAAACTCTATTATCCATCACATGTTGATAAGCGTGTAACTGTAAATTTTATTTATAGGAATGTAGGCTTTAATCGTGAGGAGTTAGGGTTGATTTTGAGTGGGGGTCGGGTAGAGAGATCGTAGTAATTCCGTCCTTATTTGTAAGGCTTCATCGTGTTAGCGAGTTCACGTGTTTAAAGTAAATCTTTCAACTATGCCTTTGTTTAGTTCTGTTGCTGGGATATTACAAGATGGCAATAAGCATAAACGTAGTATCTCTTCGTCACAAAAACTACAGTGTCTTAAGACTACTGACATATACTCTAGCGATAGACAAGCTCATTCAAAGTGAACTCGAGAACATTAATGCGGTGCGGGTACCGCATTCAAGTGGAACATGTTTCTTTTATGAAATGGCCTATAAAATAAAAATAAAAATAATTTATTTCGAGCAACATGGGACTCATAGCGTGTTAGTAACAATATCTTAAACCTAAGTGTTAGTTTTTACATGAAGGTTGTTACAGTGCGTTATGTAGGGACAGTCCAGTCTGTCCGCTATCATGCTCAGGATGCTGTTGGGGCTGGCCCGCATCCTGCGCACCAGGGAGGCGGCGCGCTTGCGCATGGTCGTGTAAACACAGTCGACGTGCGCCGCCGCGAACATTCCCGAGGCGCTGCAGTACCGGGGCAGCCCCATCAGCACCCTGAACGCGTTGTTATACTGGATACCAAGGGCTCCATACTATGTCTATCGCTAGAGTGTAAGTCAATGCTTAAGACCAAAGTCTTTGACCAGTATGTTCTGCCAGTGATGACATACGGAACTGAGACGTGGTCGCTCACTCAAACCCTGATAAAAGACTGAAAGTAGTCCAAAGGGCAACGGAGAGGTCTGTGCTCGGAGTTTCCCTGCGAGATCGAATCAGAAATGAAAAGACTCGCAGAAGGACCAGAGTAGCCGACGTAGCCAAAAGAATTGCTAAACTAAAGTGACAATGGGTGGGGCACATTGCTCGCAGAACCGATGGCGATCCTTGTAACTGCGATTGCTAAACCGCCTGCCAAGCGTGGCGATTATGGCAAGTAGCTAGATAGGAACCGGAAATTATCTGAATACACCCTTAAATTTTTCTAGTAATTAAAAAATAGGGTTGTTCATTTGGGTCCAGTAACCATTGATATTTTCTATGAAACACACAGACTTAAAAGAAGAACCAGACGTAATCTCGTCTAATCATGAGTGAAACCCATTTCTTTTGTGTGCGTGCTGTCACGCGGTACATAAGGTGGCGGGTTGTAGCACCTGCACCTAGAGCTAGTGCATCTGTGTGAGTGTAGGTCTGTTGTAGAACAAACGAGATTGTATTACCTTGCATGCTTCACATCTTTTTAGTGCAATATTCGGTCCGTATTTCTTTCAAGTCCGTGATAAAACAGTATCTATATTTTTTTGTAATTTGTATGTTGTTTCCATAGTGAAAGTTTACATCCTTTATAATTCTAATATCATACTTAAAACAGGTAACTATCTATCTATACTTAACTGTACAATAAAGAACAAAAACTATAACTTCACTAGGTCTCTCTAATTTACCTAAGTGGGATACCGGGTTCCGTTACCTATACATACGTAGGTAGGTAAACTGGGTAAGGTAACTTGGGAATGAGTTACCTAATGTAATTGAAACATAACCTGGCGTCCCCCTGGGCCTGAGCCACTTTGACGGTAATATATTAGCATGAATTAGCAAGGAATTTCGTTTGAAATTGATTTTGGTTATTTTAGGGGTTCCTGTGGTTGTGAATAGAAGATACTTACATATCTATAGGGTCCTTCTTAATATGCTGACACTTTTTTAAGGGGATCAAATCGTCAAACGGAACAACTTTCTCTGAGGCACCAACAACGAATTCACGAAATAAAATCAGCTGTTCCGTACAAAACTGCAAACCTACTCGAGTCAAATTTGTGAGACAGGAATTTTTTTTTATCATATCCTCTTAAAAAACTGTCAGCATATTAGGTAAGTTGGACCCACGGACCTGAAAAAAAAAAGGACGTAATCTCGTCTAATCACGAGTGAAGCACCAATTTCTTTTGTGTGCGTGCTGTCACGCGGTACATAATGGTAACGGATGTAGGACCTGCGCCTAGAGCAAGTGCATCTGTGTGAGTGTAGGTCCCTTGTAGAACAAACGAAAATGTTGGACCGTCCCGACCGATGTTACGTCCGTCTTTTTTTCAGGTCCGTGGTTGGACCCTGTATAGGTACATCACTAGTTTTTAATTACAAACATAACTTTAAGGGAGTATTTAGACCATGAATCTAAACAACTTTCCCTAGAGAACATGGGTCGAAAAATGAGAATTTGTTTTGGACCTTCCATACAAAAGAGCGGATCGGCCGATCGATTTTCGATGGGTGGTCCAAATATTTTTCTCGTTTTTCCACCCATGTTCCTTACTTGGTTAGATTCACGGTCTGAAATCTGAATACACCCTTAAAGTTATGTTAGTACCTATGTGATTAAAAACTAGTGGTGTAAATGCGTAGAAAGAGAAGGAACTAGAAGGAAGCACGTGTCTTGTCATATCACTCAGTAAGAGATGCACATAGCAAATTCGCTCTAGTTAAAAAAGGAGACCGCTACTTATTGCTGTCTTTATCGACGTATCCACTTTTTTGTACTTCGGCCATCTGACTCCAAAATGGCACTTCATATAAATTGTATGGGACAACCACCTGACTCCGAGATGTCACTTCATACAATTCGCTATCTCATACCCGGTTACACTGATATTCGGTCTACTAGCGTAAGCGAAAAAATTTTCGTCTATGTGTAAATGTGAAAGTTTGGATTTTTGTGACTTAAACACGCATTTAAAACAGCTGAAAGGATTTGGATGAAATTTGCATTCTGAGGGCCTACCATGAGTTTTCCCTGTACTTTACTACAGTAGTTACGTCTCAAATTCGTATGACAGAAATTAGTTCTCAACGTAACCACTAGGAGCGCTGTACGAAATTCAATACAAAATTGGTGACGTAACTACTGTAGTAAAGTACGGTGAAAACTCATGGTAGACCTACAGATAGATAGATGTTCTGGATTGAAGGGGTCAAAAACGAACCCTTAGTTTAGCTTAGTCCGGCCGTATGTCCGCGGCTTAGATATCAGTCAGAGACTCTTAGAAGTAAGCAATATGCCGAAAAAGTATTAAAATACATAGTAAGTAAGTTATAGCCTATAGAATCCCACTGCAGGGCAAAGGCTCCGCTCACGAATAAGGGTGAGAGGGAGTAGGCCATACTCCACCACGCGGGCCCATTAAAATACATAATGAAAAAAAAATCTTGTTGTCCCCCACACATCCTCCTTATTTTTAAAGGACTTCAATCTTAAAGATGGGATGATTTTTTTTCTCATCTCACCCATGGTAGGTCCTTTAAAAATATAGTGTGTAAATCATTTTTCGATTCAGGGATCGGTTTGCGAAAAATTTACGGCGCGGCAGTAGGTAACCTAGTATGCGCTTACATAACGAAGTTAAAAGGAAAGCTAGGCTATTAGGCTTTACGAAATATAACGGAACGGATTGTCTGTCACCGCCTCGCTATATTGGATAAACTAAACCAACCGATCTGGGAAATAAATACGTACAAAAGAGGCACTTAAAAGAATCGAGGAAAAAAGAAAACTGACACAGAAAAAATAATTAAAAACAATCCGAGACAGCTCCCGAAGCTTATGTAGGATTACAGAAAATAGTTAGCTAGTGATGACAGACAGTGATGTGACGTGTATCGATATAGGTACATTGTCGATAAAATATTTTAGTTATATTTTAATGGTTATTCGTTGCAACAAAAACTACTTTGTATCTGCCGAGAGAAATGTATCTATGATCTATGATTATCTATGATTTAAGAAATATATTTCTTATTTAATGATGTAACGTAACACATAGGGAAATATATATTATTTCTCTTGTGACCTATTTAAAATTAAGGTTTTTACAGTTTCTGTCAATCAATTGTAGATACTTTATTTTACACCAAAAACATACAGAGAGTGTACAGACAGGAAATACAGGAGGTTCAAAAATAGGCGGTCTTATCGCTAAAAGTGATTTCTTCCAGACAAGGTTAGGGTAGAGGAAATAGTAAAAGAAGATTGGTGGTCAATGTAATGGATTTTTGAACTCGTTTCAATTGTATCATACCTAAATAATATTTAGGCAACTATAAAAAGAGGCCTATGCACAGCAGTAAGTTGATGTAGAATGATTTGCTTTATTTACAGCCGACCATGTTTTCATTTAACAATGTACCTATGCAAAACCAAATCCAATGTAAGATTCCTTTTATTGACAATGATTTTTTACATTACAACTTTTAACGATTACAAAAATGTGAGTATCGACATCGACAAATCTTTCTCAGTCCAGTCACATCACTAAAGAAAATTGCTAATACCAGTAATTGAATTATAGCATCCGTCCTCGATGCCCCACTAAGGATTGAAGTGTCATACTTTGACCACGCTCCTTTGTAATTTCGGTTACACAAAACAGTTTTATTAAAAATTTGACGAGTTTTTTTTTATTTGTGTCTGAAATGTAGTGTTGTAACCGGATTTTTTGTTTGTTTTTTTTAAATAAGGTGAGTTTTTTAATTAGATTTGCAGTTGTGGGGAAAATCTAATTAGGGCGGTTCGTGACTACAGTGTTTTTGTGCTTTGCTTAAGATAGTAGAAGTTCTAGCATTTAAATTAAAACGCGGTCAAGTGGGTGTCGGGCTACTCGCGCACCGAGGGTACCAGTACCGCACAACATAATAAACATACAATAAAGTTGTTTTTTCTCCGAGACCTTTAGCACGAGAGCGACTCACACTTGGCTGGTTTTTATTATTTGTAGTTATAGGTACTGTAGAGTTTGCTCTATAATCACACAAAGTTTGAAGCTTATACAGGGTGTTTCATAAGTAACAATAAATATTTAAAACTCTTAAGGGGGGTTGTTTAGACCGTCAAACTGAACAACTTTCTCTATGGGACCAACATCGAAATCGCGAAAAAAATAATTTCATATCCCATACATATTTTAGCTCTAGTCGATTTGTAGAGTATAGCAGATAAATTATTTTTTTCGCGATTACGATATTGGTCCCATAGTGAAAGTTGTTCAGTTTGATGGTCTAAACCACCCCCTTAAATGTTTATTTGTATTTTTGTAACACCTTGTAGGTATGTATTACCGTTTTAACGATAGATAGATAGATAGAGCGAGAAGAAAAATACGTTGATAAAAATTATAGTTTCTTGTATGAGGAGTCTTAATTTTTAACTTTTTGTCTATTATTTGTTATCAAATCCGCCGTACGAACGCACATTCTGTAAAAAAAAACAGCTGTCTAGCTATTACGGTTCAAAAGTTACAGCCCTAAATAAGTAGGACAGACAACAACGGAGTACAGTCAGCAGCAAAAAGATGTATGCCTCCTCAAGCAAAAGATGTATACACTTTAGTTCTACGCTTAGTACTAAAGTGGATACATCTTTATACTACGACGTAGTAAAAGTGCATACATCTCTTTGCTGCTGACTGTACGTCCCGGAGAAAACAAAACTTTTTTGTAAGTTAATATGTTTTGTATGTGTGCCCTCGTTGCGCGATTAACCCGACTCACACTTGACTGGTTTTATTTAATTGTTGAGAAAATCTGATGACGTGCTCTTCTTACCCATAAAACGTTTCTGAATCTCGGCCTTTAGGCTGCATTTCCACCAGAGATGTGCGAGGTAGCGAAGCGGTGAGCGAGGAAAAAATCAGCCAATGGGAGCGCTTCAATTTCGCAATGACGTGATCGAGCGAGCGCGCTATTGGCGGATTGTTTCCTCGCTCACCGCTTCGCTACCTCGCACATCTCTGGTTGAAACGCAGCCTTGGTCTTTACGTTTGCTATTTACAGACAGACATGGATTTAGCGCGCCAATTATAAAATCTATCGAAACGAAGATACATTCAAATTCGTTGATGTAAGGAGTGTTACAGACTAATATTGTGGTTTGAAATTGCATAGTCGCGATCGCGAAGCTGTCCAGCGATAAACCTGGTTAATAAACCTGGGATGTTAATGGATAGTACCATTTAACGTTAATGGTAGAAGTTAATGGTAGACCTACAATACATCACAATTAACATGCCGTTATCATATTACTTCGGGTTGGCGCTATTATAGGGTCGAATCCTTCTTATAGTATAAGAGATAAGTGTACTTTTTGCAACCATCAGCAGCAAGGCTGATTCAGTGTTTATGGGGTGTAGAGCATCTCTGTGATGGGGATGGACCGGGTCTACCTGCATAACGTCAGTCGGGTTTAGGAGTTACAGACGTTTAAAGGTCAGTAAAAATTAACGATCAGCTGCAAGGCAACTAACGTAACTAACGTAACGTTAACTGTAGCTATGTGAACAGTACAAAAACTGACATGAACGCCAGTCGGTTTAGGAGTTACAGCCGTTCAAAGGTCGGACCTTTGAAAGGCTGTAACTCCTAAACCGACTGATGATGATGAACCATGTCAGTTTTTGTACTGTTTCCCTCAGGCGGTACGAAGTTCGCCAGTAAATTATAAATTTGAGAGTTCGCGCGATTATTGAAAAGGTGAAAACTCGTGTAAGGACAGCCTAAACGAAAATTGTGAAAGCAGTAGATATAGGAAGCGATGTGAATGAAAATTGTGCATCAAGTGCATCGGGCTGATGCAGTTTTCCGCTCGGCAGAGCGCACTAACTAGTGCACTCTTGGCTGGAAGCTATCTTAAGCAGAAAGATTTTGTCATCCGATTAATATCATTATCGCTACTGCATTGAAACCGCGTTGGTTTAGTTACTATACTTACGTAATACAGTCAAAGAACTTGTGGCTGGCTTTTTAAGGCGTATCATCCCGGTACTACGACTCTCCATACTATTCGATGCGAACGAGCGCGTGGCTCCGGTCAGAATTTAGCCGTTTTCTTTGAAAAATGAGATGTTTTGTGAACAATATTGTATATTTTAATTTTCTTCCGATTAAAAATGTAAGAGCAAAATGGTTACAACTGGAAAAAAGGGGTGATTTTAGATTCTCTTTTCTTCGGTTTTATGAATTAAAATCGATTTCTAGAATAACCACATCACTTATCATATCGTGTAAATGGTTTAGTTTATTTTTCAGTTCAAAAAGTGTCATATTAATGAATAAAATGGTTACAGAGATACGCAATTTCATGGTAAAACCAGGAGGTAGCCCCTTAAGAAGACTTTAAGGCTCTTGGTACGAGCCTTAATAGGTCACTGCAAGTTAAACAAGAATCTACAAAGAATGGGGCTAGTAGATTCACCCACTTGGAGATTCTGCTTGAAGCAGAGGAAACACACCTCCTCTGCGAATGTGAAGTGCATATTCACAGCAGGAGTCGCCATCAGCACGGCTAGCATGCCACCCACGACAAAGCGTTTAAACGAGAAAAACGTCATGCGCGCTCTTTTTGGCGTACGTAAAATAATAAAGATGGAGGCTCGTCTCGATTTTTGTCGTTTTCTCGGCGGTGGCATGCTAGAGGGACTGGGTGGGTACGTGATAACACCCACTGACATTAGGGACCTCCCCTCCAAAAGCTCATGGTTCATGAAGTCCAGGGGCCTAGGAAATGACCTCTAGGTCAAGAGTGACAGCTACAATGGATCTATACAGGTCGCAGTAGTGGTCATTGACCAAGACCTTACAACCAAAATAATAATAAATACGTAGTACAGTCAGCATCAGAGGAACATCCTCTATCTAATATTTCACTATGGAGCCAACTTTGAAATAAATGTTGAAACTTTTTGAACTTTTTGACTCCGTAATTTAAGTTTTTTTATTAGTTTGATGGTCTAAATCACCCCAGAAAATTTGGAAAATGATCGAAGAATCGTCCTCGAATTTTTAGCTTTAATTTTTTATTGAGGGGTCCTTAAATACTAAATGAAAATCTAATTATTTACAAGAACGCTCACGTGTCAAATCAACATCTCTAGAGATAATTTACAACAGTAATAATGTCAATTGCTCTCAACAATCAATTCTCACGGACTGCACAATACAATAGGCCATTAATAACAATGTTTCTTAGGAAACCATTTGAAAATCTTGCCCTCGTTTAATACATTTAATACTTTGTTAAGTACAGTCAGCAGCAAAGAGATGTATGCACTTTTACTACGTCGTAGTATAAAGATGTAGGTAGCCACTTTAGTACTACGCGTAGTACTAAAGTGTATACATCTTTTCATGAGGAGGCATACATCTTTTTGCTGCTGACTGTACAACATGATACGAAAAGAACTCAATGACAAAATGTCGTGCTAAACATGTGCTAAACAACGTTTTAGGTGTGGCTAATGAGATTACCGCATAATTATAATTAAAACATTTAAGAATAAAAATTTGCCTACTTAATTACAAAATTAAGGTAATTAATTTAATTTAAGAATAAGAAAGAAACGAATCGAAGTTTGAACATAATTAATATTATTTTGGATTACAACCAATTTTAAAACACGTTTAGGAAACTAATCTGTGCCTGTAGGTAGTGCTTTGTCAGATTTCCGTTAAAAATTTTATAGTTTGAAAGTTACACTGAAAACAGTTATTTGTTATGCTAGGCTGCAAAGTTGCTTTTTGGCGCGAGTACTTGTATTGAAACCTGAGCAAGCGAAGGACTCTAGGATTGAACCACGAGCGATAATCATAGAATCCTGAGCATAGCAAAGGTTTCAAAGGTACGAGACGCAGAATAACTTTGCAGCCGTGCGAAACACACAACTTTTCACCTCACAACAGCGAGGAAAAAAAGTGAATTGCTAAAAAGAACATTTTAAAACGTTTTTTTTGTGCTGGCCAGTGACATGAAATAGTTATGGAATGGCGGTATAGAAAAATATTGAAAAGACAGATTCGAATTTCAAAAACTCTTTCCACGCTATCGGATAAAATGCACTTTTGCACTCAGATTTCGAATGATAAACAGAATCTTTCCGAGCTTGTGAGGTGAAAAAGTGTTTTGTTAAATAAATATAACCCATCTTTAGTAACTTCCAAACTGTTTCATAGCACATAAACAAACGTTTGGTTATAAATAACAAAACTTTTTGCTATTTATAACCAAAATGCTTGATTGTGTGTGAGAAAACAGTTTGGAACTCACTAAATTTTGGTTATGTCAACAAAACATTTTTTTCAGTGTACCTACAGTGGCTCAAAGATTTCTATACAAATCTTCTACTTATAATGATTAATCCTAGCATAGAAACTGTACATTTTAACGGAAATCTGATAAACCACAAGAACAGAAAGTATCTAGAATATTATGTAATTGGTTCGTATTGAAAATAGGATAAAACTTTGTTTGTATGCACCGCACTTGGGAGCAAGGACTTCGTGACTCAATCACGCATAAACGGCTGAACGCATTTGGATGAAATTTTGCACACTGATAGAATATGGGTTTTGAATTAACAAAAATACTTTTTTGTAGTCAACGCAAACGTAGTTGCGGGGGCAACAGCTGTTTGAAATAAAAACACTCGATTGCTTATTCTTGTTTACATGAACACTTACTTACATACATACATACATGAGGTAGTGACAAACAAGAGGCGTGTTCGACCGTCCATGTCGCCTGTGTTAAGTGATTGAACTATATGCATCCCGTACTGGCGAGGTGACAAGTTTTAAACAATAGTTTCGAAGAGAAGCAGGTATTACAACTACAGGGTGTCCCTAACCCCCACCAAGTAGTTTCATGGCGGGCCGGAAAGCAGGCAATTGATGCGCGACCTGGGGGCCTACCATGAGATTTCACCGCACTTTACTACAGTAGTTACGTCACCAATTTTGTATTTAATTTCGTACAGCGCTCCTAGTGGTTACGTTGAACTAATTTCTGTCATACGAATTGGCGACGTAACTACAGTAGTAAAGTACGGTGAAAACTCATGGTAGGCCCTCTACAGTAGTAGGTAACAGACTTGCAATGCGACTTCCGCCCTGAGGCCAATTGTTCGTAAAGTTAAACGTTAAAATTACTTAAGAATTGTTTCAAAAAAATAAAAACACGCTTCTACCAGTAAAAATTACAAAGGACTAGTTAAAACAAACCAAATGAGCCCAAACTCGGGAGATTCACTAGTCGACATTGAAGAGTTCTACTGGCAGCCTCCTGGCTTTAGCTTCAAATCAGCTCAATCGAGCAAATTATTGTATTGTCATTCGAATAGGGTATTTGACAGGTTTTTAAAAACTCACTGATGTCTAAAGACTCTAGTGTATATTTTACGTTCCATTACATAATATAGTGCAAGAAAAAACCAAAACAAAAAATGTCAAGTGGCAACAAGCAGGTGACGTCACGATGACGTAAACTGTTTCCTTCAACTGTTAACTGTTTTTTTGAACTGCATGTTTAGTTTACATGCAGTAGACGTCATCAACCATTCGGCGAATTACAGTCGTTTACGATCACGTGACTAAAGTAGACAAAAAAAAATTTTCTTCGGCGATTTCCTTTAAACTATCCAGTATTTTTCTTAACTGACTAAATTGTTGGTTTCCAAAATTCATATTCATCATACAAATATTTGTCCCTTACGGGATTCGAACCCGCGAACCTCGGCACAGCAGGCAGGTTCACTACAGACTGTGCTAACGACGAGCCGTTGCTAAATATGATTTCAAAGTTTCAAATCGATACGAAAAATATAGATTTCCTTACATTGTTAGTTCGTTTGTTAGTTACATAGAGGTGAAGCTAATAATAAGTGTGTTAATTAACACAGACATATCAATGAAAGGTGAAACACTTTTCCACTGAACTGTACGTCCTGCAAGGACCGTCGCGTCGGATGGATCGTACTCACAATAAAACTTTTATGATTTCAATTTCATTTCGTCCATTTGAAAAGTTTTAATAAAACACGACGATAATATATAAAATTTTATACAACTATCATTTCAATTATGAATGCATAATAAAGTTGGATGAGATTCCCCTTTGTTATTGACATTTTTAGTTATTCCTTTGGTATTGTTATTATGTGTAAGATATAGCAGAAAAGTTAAGAGAGACAAGATGAACAAGTTTTATTTGTTAGTTAAATAAACAAACATTGTAAGAAAATTAATGTTCAGTCGTGTTTCTGTCCCACGTTTCTTGTTGTTTCTCTTTGTTTCTATACTTCTTCAGTACAGTATCGTCCCATTTCTATTTTACGCTTTTCTACTCCACATCGCAAACTATTATTGTTTTTATTATTTATTATTTCATATTTATAATTTTTATTTTGTATTGTTTTCGTTCCTCATGTTTTTCGGTGAAGGAAAACATCGTGAGGAAACCTGCATGCTTCAATTTTGAGGCATGTATTGTATCCACTGTCCATTATAAGTGGCGACAGGCTCACCCCCTGTCACATTGGACAGAGTTTTGGTACAACTGGTGAAACGTGGATGTTCTGAGGTTTCAGAATATCTCTGACTACCCCCTCGGGGAATATAGTCGTGAGCATTATGCTTATATGCTTTGTTCCTCATCATAATCAGCCTATTAACGTCCCAATGTAGGGCACAGGCCTACCGTCAGAGAGGGTGTATGTGCATTAGTCCACCAAGCGTGCCCAATGCAGTTTCGTAGACTTCACATACCTACACATAAGAATTTCTTCTTATGCAGGTTTCCTCACGGTGTTTTCCTATTACACCGTATTGGAGCAGTCGATATTACGTACACGAGTTAGAAAAACTCGAAAGTGGCATGTCGACCGTGCGGATTCGAACCCGGAGCCATATGATTGAGTGACCGTACCTCTGCGTAATGCGCCATCGATGCTCTTAAGTCATGCATCATTAGCTTCATTTCATTTTAAAGGGAAATAGGTGGCGTGAAAATACTCTGACAGCGAGTTGACCAAACATGCCTTTACCAATCCAGATACGATGGAAACATGTTCTTCGTAACAATAGTCTTTCCTTTCCAGCTACGCCCCACCACCCACGATGACGGTGACGGTTTCGCCCGACCGTCGAGCGGATTCCATAGTAGCCCAGCGCTGGGGTCCACCCAGGAAGGTCACTCTGAACAGATGTCCTGGCGCTCCTCTAGGAGTCAGTATAGTTGGAGGCAAGGTGAGTTTCTTCGTTCTACTACCTACATGCTCAGAAATCCAACAAACTCCACCAAAAGTTCTTTGAACACGGTTAAAAGTAGTCTTATGTTGGGCTGGCAGAAAAATATTAGTATATTGCACCTCAAGGTCTCTCTGAACAGAAGTCCTGAAAAGGAACGTCTCTTGGAGTCAGCAAAAATTAGGAGCAAGGTCAGTTTCTTCGTTCTACTATCTTATAAATCCAACAACCTCCACCAAAAGGTCCATGCTCCTAGGAAAATGTCGCCTAATGCTGCAGAGCATGTCTACTGCTCTTTTAGATGACAGGTCTCTCTGAGGCAGCAAACGTTGGAGGCAAGATGAGTTTCTTCGCGTCACCAATGCTCATGAATCTGATCTGTTTTTAACACGCTCGATGATATAGTGCCCTATGAGCCAACAATCGCTTGCTGAAGGTTAGTAAGCCCGAACTGAGTGTAAATTCTCTTACAAAGGTTTTTTCTCCCTGATATGAATCTCCTTTGTTGATTTTCTTCCTCTATGTCAAGGAAAAGTCAACGTCAAGTCAATATCGATTATACTGAAATTTTTGCTAATTAAAACCTTGATAAATCTAAGGTTTTACTCATTTCAATTTAATTAGCAAAGATAATCATACTATGAAATATGCATAAATATCTACAACCAGAACGATTTGATGTCGACCCATCTGATAGCGCCGCGACCAGCTCATGGGGACATTGGCGTAAAACATTTGAGAGTTTTATATCTTTTCAACAACCGGCCGCACCTTCCACAGCAACGGACGCACCGCCGGCACCCACACAAACTGAATGGGCACAGGTTAAACTCCAACTTTTAATCAACCATGTTTCTCCAAAAGTCTACGCCTATATTAGCGAAGTCAATACTTACGACGAAGCGATCACTTTATTAGAAAAGCTATATGTGAAACCAAAGAATATAATATTCGCGAGACATGCACTTGCAACGAGGAAGCAACGTTCAGATGAAAACATTGATACGTATTTGCGAGCTTTAAAACAACTTTCTAAAGATTGTGATTTTACTGCTGTCGACGCTGAAACAAACAGAAATGATAGTGTCAGAGATTCTTTCATATCCGGAATTGCATCGAACAAAATAAGACAGAGGCTCCTAGAAAATCTGTCATTAACCCTTGAGCAAGCCTATAACCAAGCATTATCTTTAGAAACGGCTGAAGTTAACTCACAAAGCTTCAACACGCTGTCTGTCAACTCTACACAAAACGAACCCGAATCTGTCAGCAAAAATCAACAAGCTCAGCATGATGACAACTATACTGCTGCTGCTCACTTTCGTCGCCGGAAATGCTTCTTTTGTGGAGGTCAAGTACACCCCCGTAAGAACTGTCCCGCTCTAGAGGAAACCTGCCAACTTTGCAATAAGAAGGGCCACTTAGCCACCGTCTGCAGAAGCACTTTCAAGTCCAAGCCTATCAACTCTTTAACAACAGATGGAGAAGGCAAAGAGGACCTCACGGCATGCATTTCAGCAGCTTCACCATCTTCCTTACGCAAAGCAACAGTGCCCGCCTATATCAAAGGGATCAGGGCAGAAGCACTTTTAGACACCGGTAGCTCGGTTAGTTTTATCAACGGTTGTTTTTCCAAGCTCTGCGGACTAAAAAGAAAGCCTTGCAACCAAACAATTTCTATGGCCTCACTTAATCATACATCACAAGTCGAAGGCCAGACGATTCAAACTATCACTATTGGAAACCATAAATATGATAATGTCAATCTTCTCATTGTTACGAACCTTTGTGCAGACATGATTATCGGTCATGATATCCTCGAAGAACATTCAAAGCTAGAGTTCTCTTTTGGCGGGCCAAAGAAACCACTCCACGTATGCAACGTAACTGAAGCCTCAGTACCAGCTGTACCACTTTTTGCGAATGTATCTCGAGATTGTAGGCCTATAGCTATAAAATCTAGAAGGCACAGTGTCGAGGACTGCAAATTTATTAAAGAAGAGATCGAAAAGCTTCTCGTTGAAGGAGTTATAGAAGAAAGTAAATCGCCGTGGAGGGCCCAGGTACTCATAACTAAAAATGAGACCCACAGAAAACGTCTTGTTATCGACTACTCACAGACAATCAACCGTTACACTGAACTCGACGCATATCCATTGCCTAATATAGAAGATGTAGTATCAAAGATAGCCAAGAATAAACTTTTCAGCCTAATAGACCTAAAAAGTGCTTACCATCAGGTGCCTATACTGCCCGAAGAGAGAAAATTCACTGCTTTCGAAGCACTAGGAAACTTGTTCCAGTTCAGACGTATTCCCTTTGGAGTAACAAACGGTGTGTCGAGCTTTCAACGAACAATAGATTGGATTATCAGAAAAGAAAAGCTACAAAACACCTACGCGTACCTTGACGATATTACAATTTGTGGCCACACTAAAGAAGAACATGACCTGAATTTAGAACGTTTCATGAATGCCGCCAAAAAGTATGGTCTTACGCTTAGTACACCAAAATGTAAATTCTCTCAAGAATCCATCAATATCCTAGGCTACAATATTGAAAATCATGTAATCAAGCCAGACGGCGAGCGCATCAAGCCGCTTATCAACTTACCACCGCCACGCGATATGCCAGCCTTAAAACGGACACTTGGCATGTTCGCTCACTATTCTAAGTGGATACCTAACTTCTCAGAACGGATCCATCTACTAGCGAGGACAACAAACTTCCCATTAACTGACGAGCAAATCAAATGTTTTGAAGGTCTTAAGAACGACATAGCAAAATCTTCAATTCATGCAATCGATGACAGCATTCCTTTTACTGTTGAAACAGATGCTTCTGATCATTCTATAGCAGCTGTATTAACTCAAGATTCTAGACCAGTGGCCTTCTTTTCCAGAACTTTAAACTCAAGCGAACAAAACCATTCCGCCATCGAGAAGGAGGCTTATGCAATAGTAGAATCCTTAAAGAAATGGAGACATTTTCTAATTGGTAAACAATTTAGATTACTTACTGACCAACGTTCTGTATCCTTCATGTTCAATAAGAAACACTCCAGTAAAATTAAAAATGAAAAGATTCAAAGATGGCGATTAGAACTTGCTGCTTATAAATATGAAATTATATATAGACCTGGGCAAGAAAACCATTCAGCCGACGCACTCTCTCGAATCTGTGCCTCTGTGGAATCACGCACTGCAAAACTTATGTCGCTTCATGAAGCCCTCTGTCACCCAGGAGTGACGAGAATGTATCACTGGATTAGGTCTAAAAACCTACCTTATGCAATTGAAGAAGTAAGGAATATGACAAACTCCTGCCGGGCCTGCTCAGAAATTAAGCCCAGATTCACCCAAAACTGCGATAATCAAAGAAAACTCGTAAAAGCAACGGCACCTTTTGAACGCCTCAGCATTGACTTTAAGGGCCCAGTCCCGACAAATACTAATAACAGATTTATACTTACTTTAATCGACGAATATTCTCGGTTTCCGTTCGCCTTTCCATGCTCTGATGTAAGCTCAAAAACTGTAATCAAACACCTTAATAACTTATTTATGATTTTTGGTATGCCTTCCTACATTCACTCGGATCGAGGCACAGCCTTCCTTTCGGCCGAAGTACAAGATTTTTTACATTCTCGAGGCATTGCCACTAGTCGAACCACTGCGTACAATCCACAAGGAAACGGACAGGTAGAAAAACTGAACTCAACTTTATGGAGAACTATACTGTTGGCACTTAAAAGCAAAAACCTGACAGTTGAGAGTTGGGAGCAAGTATTACCCCAAGCTTTACATTGTATTCGCTCCTTACTTTGCACATCTACAAATTGTACACCACATGAACGCATGTTTACGCACCCACGTAGATCTACTAATGGTATTTCCACTCCAACGTGGCTAACAAATTCAGGACAAGTCTTGATCAAGAAATTTAATAGATCTAACAAATACCAGCCTATAGTAGAAGAAGTTGAACTGCTACACAGCAATCCAGATTTTTCATATGTTCGATTTCAAGACGGCCGTGAAACTACAGTCTCCAACCGGCATCTAGCACCCTTAGGAGGAGGAGTAGGAGAGGACCTCCGATTCAACGGCGAAAATTTGGCGACACCACCAACAGTAGAGAATGAAGCCGAGCCGGAGTTGGTGACACCGCCACCTATTGAGACCGAAGAAGAACTTGTAAATGCACCTCGAATTGGTGAGGACGCTGAGCCAAGACCTCGAATTGGTGAGGACGCTGAGTCAAGACCTGGAATTGGAAATGTTCCAGAAGCACCTCTTCGAAGACCGAGCCGCGTGCGAAAGCCGCCAACATTTTTTAAAGATTACGTTTCAGAAAAATAGTGCGGGAGAATGATATGAATCTCCTTTGTTGATTTTCTTCCTCTATGTCAAGGAAAAGTCAACGTCAAGTCAATATCGATTATACTGAAATTTTTGCTAATTAAAACCTTGATAAATCTAAGGTTTTACTCATTTCACTCCCCTTGAGCTAAGACTCACCAACCCAGTTTCTTTTCCGCCAATTACTTGAGTTCCTGATACGACACGATATCATCCTTTTCTTTCATCTGTGCTTATAACTCTGTTCGATAATAGCATAGCTCTTCAATAAGAGATGATGATGGCTAAGAAGAGACTGAGCTATGACCATAGCCCGTGAATGCATGGAAATTCGGTACATTTGCTGACAGATTTTCTGCAACTGTTAATCATCAACGTATCAATGACTATTCTTGTACCAATATTAAATCAAATATCTACCTATTGTTCTAATTATGGTTGTTTATGGTTTAACCCATTTTATTTGTTGGACAGGTTGACATCGTCTCTAATACTGATAGCGAAGATGGAGAAGAGAAAGCAATCTTCGGCATCTTTATCAAGAACGTTGTCCCTGATAGCCCGGCGGGAAACTGTGGGGAGTTACATGTAAGTTCAGATGTGCTATTATCGATTGTTTAGAACCTTAGACCGCACCACCTTACTCACCAGCTTAAAAGGAACCTTTACTCTTTCTTTCCCTGAAGATGTCCAAAATCAAAGGCAGGCGAACATTAGGATATAGCCACAACTACCGACGCTGAATTATACAGGGTGTAACAGTGTATACAGGTTGAACGGCAGTAACACTCCTAAACCGACTGGATGTATGGAGGCAGACCTGGTCCATCCCCATTACAGAGTTGCTCTACACCCTATGAACACTGAATCAGCCTTGCAGCTGATGCTTACCAAAAGTACGCTTATCTCTTATAATGATTATCTAACGTTTGTTTCAGACTGGTGATAGAATACTAGAAGTGGATGGAGTATGCGTCAGATCGGCCCAGCATGAGAGGGCCGTTCAGCTCATCAAAGCTGCTGGGGATAAGGTCACCCTAACTGTGCAGAGTCTACTTGCTTGGGTAAGCTGAAAACGTTTTGTAGGTAATTAGATTAAATTACAACAGTAGTGATTTGTGAGTGATGTCGCATGTCCATGGAGCTTTCTCTTTTAGGGAAAGGAGTGGAAGTTCACAATTAAATTTTTCGTCGTTGCTGGACTGATTTTCATAATTCTAAATAGAAAATAATAAAGAATTTGCTTTAGCTTTACTGATCAATCATTAATGGCGATTCCATCCGATTCAGGACGGTATGGATTAGAAAGTGCATATTACACATAATATTATGTGTTTAGCGCAAACTCTCACGCACTCAAAATTTCCAGTAAACCTGTTTTTCAAATAAAGCTATCGCTATAGTTAAAATCAGTAATGAGTAATAATCATCATAGTCACTATCCCTGAAAGAAAATCTAAAATAGTAAAACCGATACTGTTGTGTACAGCAAACCGACTCATCTGACGTGGAAGCATCAACACCACCACCCTCTCCGGCACACTCAGCGAGGAAATCCCCCGCCCCTGTCACTATGGTCGATGGAAGTCCTCAGCATGAGATCAAGGTACTTTCGCTTTAGGGAAATATGAAAGACAGTCATAGTTCTCAAAAATCTTCTGGATGGTGTAATTGAAGAAAACAAATCAAGCATCATCTTGTGGATCTGGATACTACTACAAAAAAACATGCTCCGGCTAATGATCATCATCATAAACCTACATACGTCCCACTACAAGGCACATGCCTTCCCTCAAGGAGGATTTATGGGCGTTAGACCACTACGCGTGCCCAATGCGAATTGGTAGACTTCTGATGCTTATTTAAAAACGCATCAGAATTTCTTCATCAGTGTATGCAGGTTTCCTCACGATGTTTTCTTTCACCTTTTGAGGGCAGTTGGTATTACGCACATAAGTCCGGTTTTATTCCCACCTTTGTTTATAATTCTTGGGAGTTGGGTCCTTGACAGATTTGTGACAGAGACCATTACTGATAGTTTCTGATTACCCATTTATAGTTATCTATTGATTTGCATACAATTTTTTTGGAATCTCATAGTGCCTCACTAAAATTGAATCTTTAATTTGAGTTGAAAGCAAAACATACATCATCATCTCAGCCAATGAGCGTCCACGACCAACTAAACGTACACATTCAAAACCAAAATATTAGTCCTAATAGTTTTGTTACATCTTGAAAAAAGTTCGCCGTTTGATAACAGGATCATCAATTAGATCCAAGAAGGTCAACACGAAAGGTAAACCACCATTCATTTCAACAGATAACAGTAACATCAGAACCTGACGAAGAGAAAGAAGAACCAGAAGAGAAGGAGACAGAGAAAGACTCCAGCACAGAGAAAGAAGCTCCAAAACCCGAGTACTCAGACTCGGAGAGCAGTGACGAAGAAGATGAGAGAGATTTGGGAGGGAGAACTTATTCTGAGAAGGGAGTTGAGGTGAGTTTTAACTAGCGTGAGATTCTTCGTAATAGAAATAACGTCAATTTGCGTACCTAATAATTTTTTTTTTTTCGAAGAAATTTGGTTCAGGTTCAAAGACGATTATATTTCTGGAAATTCTTTGAAATGAAAATGTTAGTTATGTTATGTATGTATGAGTATGAGCCTTAGATCAAAATAAAATTAATGGATAGGCCTAAAGCACGGTAAGTTGAAGCAAACTACTGGTGCACTTGGTCCATAGAAACTAGCGCCATTATCTGTCAAATCTAGGGCACTAGCATACAAATTTGACTCATTTTTCTGGTTTGAAATGTTCGCGTAAGGCCTATCCATTCATTTTATTTTGATCTAAGGTATGAGCCAACCGGGGCTTCAAACTGGTACTGCCATTTCAGTAGGTACCTGGTTACTAGTTCCAGATGGGTACCAGTACTCCACCTAGCAAGTACTGGTACTCAATTCAGGTACCCGCCGCGTATGATAATGCCAATCCTTTTTAATATAGGTATCTGTTTTTTCACTCAAACTAACGTAAAAATTTGATTGGTACTGGTATATTACCGATATTAGGATATTATTATACCAGTTAGAAATCTTGTCGCTAGCCTTACTAAACGACGTAACTAACATCGAGGCGATTTTACAGAACATAGTTTTTTCGGTTGAGAAATTGTCAGTAGTCGTAACTGACAATTTCTCCTGTCCTGACCTGTCAAAATGTGTTTTCTCGATAAAGCTCGAAGATAAAGATACGTCAATTAGACCGATCGATTCGTCTTGGAAAATGGATGCGACCAATGAATAAGTCAGTTACGCCAAAAATGTTAGATACGTCGTTTAGTACTCGTAAGGCTACCGAGCGACGATCTGGTACCGTATCACATTTAGGTCAGTGGTAGGACCTGTTCCCTAAAATACCGGTATTTCAAGCCATGGTGGCAACAAAGTGTGCATTGATTGATCATTTTCTCTCAGATCGACCGCGCCTCTGCCGGAGCGATAAAACGCAGCAAAGAAGAGAAGGAAGCGGACCCAGAAGAAGAAGACGACTACGGTTACACTACAAGTGAGTGGAAAGATACATTATTTACGTTAGTAAACTTCTCTTTCTATCTCGTACACGTTTACGTGTACGCGTGTTTGCTGCTTGTGGAACAGAATAGATGATGTCTTGAGAAAAGGGATGGTGTAGATTCGGTTGTTTTATACTGTGCAAAGTTAAGCGGATTTATACTTTTAAAACATGTGAGAGCTAGTCAGTGAAGCGGTCACCGTGGCCAAAATTCAGGAACAATACACTTTTAATACTAAAATATTAATAGGTCCTACAATGTCTACGTGAATAATGTGTATATAATCTTAATAAAACAGGTATTGAAAAATTATTATAAAAAACACAAACCATGGTGAAATCGAATGTTCAAGTACGTTCCCAGAGGGAGGGGGACGGGGTCCATAGTAACTTTGTGTAGCAATAAAGTGCATTTTCTTTTCATTTTCTTACAGAGTGCAAACTTACGTTAGGTTACGTGTGTTAAAGCTGAACAAATTTTTCTATGGGACCAACTATGAAATAGCGAAAAAATATTTTGTTATACAGAACATTACTATCTACTCGACCAAAATGTATGGATTTTTTCGCGATTTTAATTTTGATCCCATAGCAAAAGTTGTTCAGTTTCATGGTTTGAAACACGCCTTAATGTAACCCGTTTAATTTTACACCCTGCGTTTATTTATTTCCTTTTTTGGAGATCTTACAGCTAAATAACCTTTATACATAGACAAATTGATGGTCAGGTGCTGACAACATATTTATAAACATAATGTTTATGAATGTGTGGTCAGATCATAACATACAGGGTCCAACTTAACATGCTGACACTTTTTTAAGAGGATGATCAGACCATCAAACTGAACAACTTTCTCTATAGCACTAACATTGAAATCACGAAAAAAAATCTGCTGTCCCATACATTTGGCTCGAGTAGGTTTACACTTTTGTATGGGACAGCTGATTTTTTTTTCGCGATTTCGATGTTGGTCCCATAGAGAAAGTTGTTCAGTTTGATGGTCTGATCATCTCCTTAAAAAAGTGTCAGCATATTAAGAAGGACCCTATATTATAATCCCATACTGAATGTTTTTCGGTTCATTACTGTCGGCGGACTCTGTTTTCTACAAAAAGCAGAGAAAAAATGATTTCTATTCCACCCATCTAATAAATCATAATCTTATAAAGATATCCGATCTTCCAACGGCCTCTCCTCACTGTGATATTCTAAATATTTCATCAGTGACCTAAATATTTGTATCGAAGATCATAACAATTTTGTTTTCGCTTCACACTTTCGCGGAAGTTATTTTAAATATCAGAATTCTTTGTCTTTTCGTTTTTGTTTATTATTTTTATCTGGTTTTTAGAGTTATTTTAAATATTTCTCTGTATAAGCTTCTATGCGCCCCACGTTTTTATTTCAGTATAATAAAGGCCCAATGGCCCAAAAAAGACTCAAATCTGTGTCCTATAATATCACATAGATGGCTTTTTGACGTATTTTTTTTTATTCTACCATCGCGTTCGGAAGGTGTTCCGTTGTAGAGAAGATGCGGCCAGAAACTCTACAAAATACATATTTTATTATAAAATTCAAAGTACAACTACAAAATAAATTCAATAGTGGTCATTTATATAAATCTTATTGTACTTGACTTACATAGACCTAAGAGAAGTAGTTACTAAACACATATTTTGGAAAATTTTCCGGCGAAGTCTCTCAGCGAAATCATACAAATCGTTAAGAATTCAAATAAGCCCGACATTTATTAAAAAATTCTAACAAACTTTCAAGCAGAACCCAAAAAAATATCAAGTGCAACTGTCATGAAAACGAACTTTTCAGCAAACTGACTTCGACATGAAAAAATCCTTACCCAACTACCAAACGACATATCCTCTTACACATCCTATAACATTTTGAACCATATTACAAAGCTTCGTAGGATTATTTTTGAGGAACGATGCTGACAGAATGTATTCGCGAAAGAACCGAAAGTTTTGCACTTGACGACTTCTTGTTCTCATTCGAAACCATTAAGTATTTCACTTGACTGAAGGTTCTTGTTCCAATGACGGCAAAAGCGACAAGCTAAAGCGACTAATTTTGACGACCGGAGAAATGAAGGGTAAGCTGATCACAAAGTTGACACATGATTAGACGGGAAGACGTTCGGTGGACCAAGGTAGTGTCAGAGTGGTGGCCAAGACAGGACCGAAGCCAGTAGGCAGACCACCAGCACGTCGATGTTCTTTGTTCGATGACCTTGTAAGAGTGACGGGTTCTCATTGGATCAGATTAGAACATAACCGTGAGGAATACATAAATATTCTCATGCCTGTCTCCCAATAGGATAGGCAGAGACAACGAAAGAAAGACCTCTTTCGCTTCCTCCACATGAATTAGTCTCTTCATGCATGCTCGTCGGTTTCGGGTACAATTGACCTGGTCTTTTTTAAGTACAAGGGTGGTTTATCCTCAGCAGTGGTTTGCTTATTTGATAGATTGTTTAATTTATAGCTCGCTTAACTAGTTTCTATCGGCAAGCTCAACGCATAACACAAGCAGTGAGACGATTGCCTAAGCCAGTTTGATAAGAAGACAGTTCTGCTACTTTGTGAGTGAATATTGTCAAGTTGTGTTCTGGAACTTCCTTTGCATGATCGATGACGTAACTTGTGAAGTTTTCTGTCACATAGATTCATCATCGTTATCAGCCTTTATAGGGTGTATGGTATGACCGCTAGTCTAACTCGCCTGCCAAAAGCGGATTGGTAGACTTCACATACGCATCAGAATTTCTTCTTTAGCGTATGCAGGTTTCCTCACAATGGACAAACAAGGATTAGTAGTGTGCTCATTATACTGTCATTGGTTTACAACTTTTATGCTATTTCTCTGTGGCCGAATCAAAATAATGCTACCAAAGTTCTATTTTAAAAAGCATTTTACACGTTTACTATCCAATTATTTCTGTATATCCGGTATATGTATTATTGTTTCTTCCAAATATCGACGTCAAAGACTAAAACGTAATTTAATATGGAGTTGAAAGTTTTGGAACCCACCACGTTTCTTTTTTGGTCTGGAGCCGATAACTTTTGATGAGTTGAACCAGGGGCGCTAATTTATGAATTTCATACATCTCATTTCGTACTAGAAAGTGGCACAAACTCTATGGAATTTATGCATTATTCGATTTATTCGTAAACGAATCAGGATGCGAAAAAAATCAAAAATAGCACTCCACAAACAACGCCGAGTTCCCGATCGCGGGGGATTTACGACAGAAAAATTCTGGCTACGAAATTCGTTCTAAGCATTGACTTATACTCTAGCTTAGATATCTTTGGTTGTAAGCTTGTAAGTAATAATGTATCTTTTCACCGCTTTTATTTTATAAGTTGTGTTTACTTATGATTAGGGTGTTATGTTTATTAAATTGGTTTAGACAGTTTGTTGTATTTGTTCCTCATTTGAAAAGTCGAATAGTGCAATCAGTGATCCTTCAAAGAGTAAATAGGCATAATAATTCATAATTCATAAACAAACATGACCCTGACCATAGGACCAGTTCATAAATTCAAGGTCGCTCAGCGAGCTATGGAGAGAGCTATGCTCGGTGTCTCTCTGAGGGATCACATCAGAAATGAAGTGATTCGTCACAGAACTAAAGTGGCTGACATAGCTCAGAAAATTAGCAAGCTGAAGTGGCAATGGGCTGGTCATATCTGCCGAAGAACTGACAACCGATGCGGTGTCAGAGTTCTAGAGTGGAGACCGCGAACTGGTAGGCGTAGTGTGGGACGCCCTGCTGCCCGCTGGACAGACGACCTAAAAAAAGTATCGGGGAGCGACTGGATGAGGAAGGCCGAGGACAGAGTTTTGTGGCGCGCCTTGGGAGAGGCCTATGTTCAGCAGTGGACGATGATAGGCTGATGATGATGATGATGATGAAACAAACATACATAAACTCACGAACATAAATCCCTTTCGGGGTGGTCAGTACCTTTGCTACAACTACAATTACACTACATTTTATCGGTGCAGTTGTAGCAATGCTCACATTTAGCAAATTGAAGGTTTCAGAATGTGATATCATGTAAAGCGGTGATACGGCTATACTTACTAACATACTGTTTAAGAAACTAAATCCTAAGTCGCCTTCTAAGTCTTATTAGCATTGTCTAAATATAGGTCTTTCTTAATGTGCTGACAGTTTTAAGGGCTCGTCCGCATAGCGATTTTTAATCGCGCGAATGATGTGAATGTGATAGCATAGGATGACTTCTGACCAGACTCTTAGGTCAAGATACTAAGTACGAAAATTGTTTGTTTCACGCGTCTTCCTATGCTGTTTACCGCTAAAACGACCTCCCACACCCTACTTTAACATAGGAAGACGCGTGCAACAAGCGATTCTCGTACTTATTGCCTTGACATAAGTGTCCTGTCAGAAGTCAACCTATGTTATCACTTATCACATTCACATCATTCGCGCGATTAAAAATCGTTATGCGGACGAGCCCTTAAGGGGATGATCAGACTATCAAACTGAACAACTTTCTCTATGGGAGAAACGTCGAAATTGTAAAAAAAAAATTGCTGTCCCATTACCCTTTGGGTCTAGTAGGTTTGCAGCTTCTTGGTAGTTTTGTATAGAACAGCAGTTTTTTCTGTATTTTCGATATTGGTCCTATAGAGAAAGTTGTTCAGTTTGATGGTCTGATCATCCCCTTAAAAAGTCCGTCAGCATATTAAGATGGACTCTATAAGGTTTAATTTAATTAGTTGGCGAAACTTAAGAAATGCATTTGGTATCTGTTACTAAGTACAATTGCCGTAATGACCCCCGCTCCATCATTTGATTCTGAGGTCAATGTCCGCCCGCGCCCGCGTACTGCACGCATTGCGCGTACCTTACGCACGATAATAATAATTTTGTTAATCATCAATACCAATTATAAACATTGATAATGCAATCTGTTATCATTAACAAGTGCCCTGGTTCAGTTTCGCCAACTAATTAATAATGACCCTATACAGGGTGAAATCGATATCATTAGCATCCTTTTAAACTAAGAGTCTACCCATCAAACTGAACATCTTTTACTATGGGAGCAAACCAATCGGAGCAAAAAAAAAAAATCTGCTGTCCCATACTAAACTGCACCCGCCGCCGCGCTGCCGACACGAATCAAATGTATGGGACAGCAGATTTTTTTTTTGCTCCGATTGGTTTGCTCCCATATTAAAAGTTGTTCAGTTTGATGGGTAGACTCTTAGTTTAAAAGGATGCTAATGATATCGATTTCACCCTGTATATTATTTGTTTCATTGCCTAATTATATTTACGCGTGGTGGTCTAGTGCCGTTCCTGAGGGTATGCTTTGTGCCCTGCAGTGGGACGTTTATAGGCCGATGATGACTGATTATATGGGTGAAGAAAACTTGTAACTGGATCTTGGAATAATAGAGCGGAGCAATAGTTTAAATCACCTTGTCACGGGAAGAATATTTCACACCATCTGGAACTTTATTGCGCTGTGTTACAGTATAATTTATTGTTTACGCGTGTAAGTATTTATTTAAAGCAGTTGTTTACTGATCGTTACACGGAATTGGATGTGGAAGCTCTAAATTTTGTAGGAAGATACATTTTTCCTCCTCCTGGCTGCTGGACAACCCACTCATTTCTTGGCCCTTATTTTTTTACTTTAAGCTCAAATATTCTAGATAGAAGGATTAATAAGACTATAAGTCCTAGTCGCCAATCCAGTCACTTTTCTGTCAGTGTCTGGAGTTCTTGATACGATACATCAACCTTTTCCTTCAGATAACTCTTTCTAGGTTTTCCGTTTCCTCTCTTCCCCTTTATTTACCCTTCCAAGTCGTGTCTCTTTGTCCCCTCCCTTTGTCGTGTCATTCAAGTGTTTCATTTTTCTTCTCCGGGTTTCTTTTGAAATATTTCCCATTCTTAACACCTCTACATTTTTTCTTATAGTACTCTGTGATTTGTTATTCGTACTGTTCAACTTAGGGTCCAGCCTCATCTTCGAGTACCGAATCGCCTTTTTCCGTCGCTCCATTCTTTTCTGTCGCTCAGGACTGTCATGTCTGTCATTTGCTAGGGCGAGAAAGATAGCGCTAACGCGATCGCACGCGGCAACACCGGAAGTGCTGCCTTTCTCGCTCTAGCCCATGACGTTACTGAGCGACAGAAAAGGAAAGAGCGTGAAAAAATTCTCCATTGGCCTCCATCACATCTCCAAAGCTATCTCGATCTGGTTTGACTATGGAACATAAACAGGGTTAAGTTTTCTTTATTTGTCCAAAGGCATCATTAATCCGAATACGTTGAACCCTCTATCTCCCCATCGAATCTATGGCCAACACCTGCTGTAGGTATTGTTTATTATGGCCGACCTTCACACATCAGAAATAGATTCGAACCCGCTACCGATCGATCTTACAATAGTTCGACTACTCTGGAATTTACAGTGGGAAGGAGGAAATAGATCTTTGGTATTTACAAGGTACATCTACAAAACTGTAACAGAAGTATATCTGTATATGTATACATTGAAGATTTATGAGTTACGAGTAAAAAAAGGTTATGTTATTTATGGTGTTTAGGTGTCACTGAATCCAAATCACCGATTTCTGTGGACTTTTTATCTGTCTGTTAGTTTGAGCTATACGAAAAAACTAGTAGACCGATTTTGATGAAACTGTTACTTAGACTTAAAAACTAGTTTATATTGTATCTCGCTACGATGACGGTAGCCGGCGTGGACGAAGTTGCGGACAAATTGTAATAGGTATAACTTATTTTACGAGGAATCATATTTTCAAAGTAAGCGTCTTATAATGTACATTACGGTTTTGACAATAATCCCACAACATATCCAGGAAAGTCTTTGACCAGTGTGTACCTTCTTCCAGTGATGACATATTACGGAACAGGAGTGCAGTTCACTAAGCGAAAACATCGGTTGAAACATCGGCTGTCAATTCGGTATACGTTGTTATGGCAACTTGGACGATCTGAAGGATGCAAGAAGGATGTTACCTTAGAGAATTGCACTTCTGAGCCTTTTCCTGTATGGCCACGACATCTCCATACTAACCAATACAAACGAGTGCGTGGCTCCGGTCAGAATTTAGCTGTGTTCTTTGAAAAATTCGATGATTTTTTTATTAATTTCGCTAAAGAACGAAAACCACATCATTCTTAATTGTGTTGTGAACAATATTGTAAATTTTCATTTTCTTCCGATTAAAAATGTATGGGTAAAATGGTTACAACTGGAAAAAAAGCAGTGACTTTAGATTCCCTTTTCTCCGGTTTTATTCATTAAAATCGATCTCTATAAAAACCACATCACTTCTCATATCGTGCAGATGGTTCAGTTTATTTTTCAGCTCAAAAAGTGCAATAGTTAATGAATCAAAATGGTTACAAAAACAGGAGGTAGCCCCTTAATTCTTATTTTCCATTATACTATTAAGTCTGAATGCAGTCACACTCAGTTGCAGAAACGCTCATTAAAGTTAATCCTCCATTACATCTCTTGCTAGCTTTTACTGCGTCAACAAGACAAAACAAGACTACAGTGATGGTAAGTTTCTGCGACTGAGCGTAAGGGTCAAACAGAGATGACATTTAAAACAAAATTTCCATCGCTAAGAAAGAAATAGTGTGAATTCCCACTATCCCAATTTAGAACCCTAACAACATTAATCATTCTGCTCAAAAATACTGCCGTCAATCACAACTGTAATAATTCTGAGACGATTCAATACCGAGCAAAAACATTTGGTTACACTAGATTGAATTATGATAGGGTTCGAAGCGTAAAACTTGTTTTATTATATCGTAAAGATGCTCAAAACTGGCGAAATGTAAACATAACTTTAGTCTATTTTTGCATTAGTGACACACTGTCTTAAAGGTCGATGAGTGTCTCATTTTTTTAAATAAAGTTACTATACCAGGAATAGAGAAACTGACGGCTGAGAGAGCGAGATGTACCTAGCGGCACCACTGTATAATAGAAAGACATACGTGACGCGAGGCAATATAACCCTTTTTGGAACTGTTTGACAATAAGTCGGCATGGTGAAAATTCGTGCTCTGTCAATATTTTGTCAATCTAACGTGAAATTGTGGATATTTTTTTGAAATTTTTTTCTCATACACCCCATATACCCCACTCTCATACAACTGATTTATAACAGAATAATAACAATAATATAACTAACTAAATATACAGAGATTATTAAATTTAGACTAAAATTATAATACAAATTATAGTAATTATATCTAATAAATATACAAATTAACATTAACTACAAATTAATTAATTAAATATAGAAATTTAAGAAATTATATTAACACTTTCACATTATTTTCACGGAATTAAAGCCCGACCAGAAATATAAAAAACCTCGCCATGTTGCGGAAAATCATTGGAACTAATTTTTGTACTGGGAACACTGACATTAAAAGTTATAGTCGATTGCAACGCCCCCAAACCAGGTTTTTTTATATTTCTGGTCAGGGTTTACGTTACATTTACAATTATTCACAGAGCTCAAATTTTCACCATGCCGACGAGCTGTCAAACAGTTCCCAAAAACAATTTCATTTGACAACTAATGTCAGTTCCTCTAGTCCATAAGGTATTTATGATTTATTTATTAATGTCAGTTTGACCCGATAGACGTTTAGTATAAGAGATAAGCGTACTTTTGGCAACCATCAGCTGCAAGGCTGATTCAGTATTCATAGGGTGTAGAGCATCTCTGTACCAATCCACATTGGGCATGGCATGCGTGGTGGACGAACGCCCATACACCCTCCCTGAAGGTAGGCCTGTGCTCTGCAGTGGGAAGTATACAGTCTATGACGATGACTATGTTTTTCAATTGATCAAAGCTTATCTCAGAAGATATTTATGTATGTTTATGTAAAATATTCGTTGAACTAAACGACCGTGTGTCACGTAGATACGGTTAACAGACACATTCCACCTGATTGCATACGAACTGAACTTACTCTTCTGATCTAGTGATTCTTGTTGCTACACAAATAGAATCGTTATAGCGATAGCATTAGAATATCTATTTGTGTGTTGGTTTGTTCGCAGTACTGATTTGACATCATTAAAACGGGCATAATTAGGGTTGCCAGGTGGTTTTTCTGCAAGGCCGGACATAGCTATCGAAAACCCGGACCCGGGGTTCAAAGGCCGGACAGATGGAGGGCTATTGATTGACAATGAGAGCAATATTTGCCGATTATACTCCGTCTGTGGTAAAGCACATACATACGAGACAACATAATACCGGAATCCTATAAATTAGATGCATCAAAATCGGTAGAGCCGCGATTTGCTAATTATTCAACCTGAAGTGCTATTTTAGAATAAAAAATTTTTTAAATTATGATAGGATCAATGCATAATCTCCATATTGAACGTGTGACTTTCAAAAATACCACTCCTGGAGTGCGATTTTTAAATCTCAGAATTACTATGGAGATACGCATCTTTCTAGTGCTGATTTGACTTTAAAAAATCGCACTCCTGGTGTAGGATTTTTGTAAGTCAAATCAGCAGTAGATATGCATATCTCCATAGTAATTTTGACATTTTCAACTGCTGAGCTCACCGAATGAGTTTCAAACGTCGCACTTTAGGCCTACTTAGTTCTCACTGCGTGATTACGTGAACTTCTCTATTCTATAATCTTTATCTATTCTATATTATATATATATGTAGAATAGATAAAGATTTTATTGAGTCAAGTATATACAAGGTGTTTCATAAGTAACAATAAATTTTTAAAACTCTTAAGGGGGTTGTTTAGACCGTCAAACTGAACAACTTTCTCTATGGGACCAACATCGAAATCGCGAAAAAAAATAATTCAAATCCCATACATATTTTAGCTCTAGTCGATTTGTAGAGTATAGAACATAATTTATTTTTTTTGCGATTTCGATATTGGTCCCATAGTGATAGTTGTTCAGTTTGATGGTCTACACCACCCCCTTAAAGGTTTATTTGTATTTTTGTAACACCTTGTATAGTAGACATTTTCATTCTGCAAACCTATCATAATTGAGATTATTATATTTATTCATGAGCTGACCTATTAACCCTCAAAGGTTACCATTGGTTTACCTTGTATAACTAATAAACAATAGTTACACTAATTAAACCATTCTAAGGATTCATATAGAACATGGTTCAAAGTTGTATTTTCAATGTAAAACACAAGTGTTGCGTGGTGCAAATTGCAATCACAGATTAACTAAGTAGTTTCTGACGGCACGTGTTATAGTCCAGTCGTTTTAGAGTTTCCTTGCATGGACACCCCAACAATGCGGAGCACCTGACCAGACCCTCTCCCATGTGGTAAACGAGTGCACTCTGCGCCGTTTCCCCAGTGGAATCGAAGAACTCCACAGGCTAACCCCGGCAGCGGAAGACTGGCTGAAACACCTCGACCTCGAAATTTAACCCCCCCCCCCCCTCGGATCCAAGCAGGAAGACAAAAATGCCATACGATATAATATACAATAATTAATCTATCGCTGAAACTTTGCAGTGTGATAAAGTAAAGTAGGTATACAGATTACGGTTGACAATAAACCTAGATTATTTGTCAACACTGCAAAGTTTCAGCGATAGATTAATTATTGTTCGGGTACTTTATCACACTGCAAAGTTTCAGCGACAGATGAATTATTTTTAGGGTAAAACCCTAAAATGATTGGACTATTAACCCTGGTGGTATAAGGTTTCTTGTACAGTATCAGAGCAGGCCTTTGCCGTGCAGTGGGATCGTAGAAACTGTAACCAAGATTACACCACTAATAATAACAACAATTATAAATTGCGGCCGTTTTCGGGAACCAATTCGTTTAGAGTTGGCGAGTCACCGTCTGCCCTTTTTTTCCGTATTTTCAGGGTGAAATTGATATCATTCTGCCCATTAAACTGAACAACTTTTACTATCGGAGCAAACCGAGCGGAGCAAAAAAAATCTGCTGTTCCGTATGTAACAACTTATGTCCCGATATGGTCCGGAGTCCGCGACACTTATGTCCCGAGATAAGAACAAAAACAATTATAATATGCAATCATACTACGATAAAACTATTATTTGTTGACAAAAGGAAGAGCCCATTTTCTATGAAGACATTTTCCTTTACTCTTCAGGACAGGGATAAGTGATAGCATAGATTGATTCTTTAAAAAGTTGTTATTATAACAACACCATTTAGAAATAACATTGTTTTGCTTTCTAGCTGCTAGAAAGTTAGACAGAGCCTCGACAAGAATCAGGAATTATTAATCATTAATAATAAGTTTTAAATCAATTTATAAATCAGTAATTAATTCTGGAGAGTGGGAGGTTTTTTGTGAGAGAAAGGTTACGGCATATAAGGCAAAGACAAGAAAAAAAGGACGTCAACAAGCAGAATTACAAAAATAGTAAAAATTATCCTCGAATTCCTAACAGTCAAAATCCAAAAAGAAAAGTGTAGACAAGCTCAGTACCTGTCACACTGGCTTGCTTGTGAAATGAGTATTTTTTTTAATATACTACGTTTAAACATATCACTGGAAGAATATAGTTATGCTTATACATATCTAACAGCCAATAACTCGAAAGCTCCTAGAATCTACTTTCAATTTCAACTGAACAAATATTCAATTTCCCGTCGTCCATCTTGCACATCTTTGTTACGACGTTATGACACCCCTTTTTGTCCTCAACTGTACATTTATCATGCTAGAACATTTTTGCACGTCATTCCCCAAATTAAATGTTTTCATTGGGAAAATTACAAAAATTATTTTACCGCTTTCCAAATTTTAAACGACTCCATTGGAGATTAAAAGTAGATTTTATTTTTCGATAATCGTAATGCGTTTTTTATTTGGCAAGGCAAGTTTAGTTTGATAAAACGTGGTGTGTGCTTAGATGATTTTTCATTTTAATCATATATGGATTTTTACAAAATATTTTTAAGGTATTTGCGCCATTTTAAGCAAATATTAAAAAAACGTGTGTTGTTAAATTTTACCGAAATTTTGATAATGGCAGCCACAAAATTTCGGTTAAATTTAATGAACTAAACATTTGCTTATATAATTATCAGCATTATCATAACAAAATATTCGACTAAATTCGAACATAAACATAATATTTTTTTTTTAGTGTATTATGGACGAGCCCGACACGATTTTGTTTTTGTTTTCTATGGGGCCTACAAAGTCTAAATTAACAATTTAGGTAAACATGGAAACACCACACTTATTTTGACCCGAAAATCTCATACCACACTAACGAGCGCAAAAATCTACGAACAAACACGAAATTTCCTGAACGATTTCTTATTCATGAAATCATTTGCACTTTTGCTTGCTTTTGCAGCATTATTTTTCTTTACAGCCAGCTAGGATTCTATTTTTGAAACTCCATCTTATTCTTTTGTTTCTCCGTCTCTCCTAATCGAAAATCAACTTTGAACTTATAAATTAAAGTTCAATTTTGAACGACAAAGATTCTTATAATTCGAACTTACCTTTCCCTGCATTATTTTTCTTCTCTGTTTATGCCAGCATTTTCTTTTAAAAATACTATCGATGTTCCATTACATCTCTCAATCTATTTTCAAACTTAAAGTAACTAGATTAATGTTCGATTTCGTCTGGCAAGATGAGTAATTTAGGTAGATTTTGTTATTGTAATGGTAGATTTTCTAAACCACGTGCGTTCAGTGCCGCGTAGAAAATGGTTCCGAACGGTCGCTTCGTGTGATTTCGCGCCAATTTTCTATATTCGCGAATATTTTGTTTACGTTTTTTTGCGATGTTATAAATAGGATGTCATTTGTTTAGATTTGTTATTTGCTTTTATGGATGTTTGCAGTGGTTTATTGTTGCACTAAATAAAAATATGATTCATAGTGATTTAAAAAAATAGTGGAAAGGTTAAAAAAAATGTAAGGTTTTAAAAGTTAAGTGTAGAATTACGAGACAATACAAAAGTTTAGGTCACAACTTTTATTGTTATTGGCCTACGGGTCATTTTATACATAAGTATTATCCTAATCATTTCATTTTAAAATCTTAATTGAACACTAAACCAATTTTGAAAACGGAATCATTTAAGAAGGAAATTTAAAAAACTTCTTTACTATTACAATGTTAATCGTATACCTACTAATATTTATTCTTTGTTGCAACTACCAAAGGTTTTTCATTTGTTTCTATAACTTGTATTGTATTGTATTGTATTGTATTCAATATTGAATATTGTTTTTTTAACTGCCTCCGTGGTCTAATGGTTAAGAGCATTGGGCTCTTGACACGGAGGTCGTGGGTTCGATTCCCACGGGGGGCACCTAGTGAAATGTCACTTTGTGCGTTTTTCCCCAGTTGGTTAGGACATTGCAGGCTGAGTTACCTGATTGTCTGAAAAGAAAGATGATTCCGTGCTTCGGATGGCACGTTAAGCTGTTGGTCCCGGCTACTATCACTGGTGGTAGTAGTCGTTACATAAAAACCACGTCAGAGGTCGTAAGGCGGTTTGAATAAACTCTGACACCAGGGCTTTGCAGCCCACTCGATAAGAAGTTCAGAATATTGAATCTTTGCATATAAAATTCTGCATATGCATATACAATTCTGTGACTGATTGACTGATAGATAATCCATATCCACTGAAGATAGAAACATTTTTTTTTTAATATTTTTAACGAATTAAGGTCTAACCAAAATTAGCTGAAACGAAACTATTATTTCGCGACTTTGACATTAGTCCCATTGAGAAAGTGGTACAGTTTGATGGTCTGAACAACCCCTTAAAACAGTTTCAGTTAAAACTATTTCAAGGGAATGGTCTACTCTAAAAGTTGAGCACGAGGTGGCGATTTTTCCAATGTCAAAAAAGTCGAAAACGATCAACCTTAGATTTTTTTTTGTACTTTTCCCTGAACAATTATAAATTTGCCGATCTCCTGTTTTCGGCTTGACGTTGAGTTTTGGGACACCCTGTATGTATCCGTTATCCAAGGTTATCCACACGGAGGAAGTCGCGGAGAAAAGCTTGTATTTTTTATGCACCACAGATATGCACTTAAATCAATGACGTATCACAAGACACTTAATCAGTTAATCTAACGTTTCCTTGATACCAATTGACTTCAATTGTTTTATGACTCCATTAATATCTACTGACATAATCATATACCTAACTCTAACACGAACGTAATCGATCATGTTTAGCTCATCTTCATCATCATCATCATCTCAGTCGATAGACGTCCACTGCTGGACATAGGCCTCTCCCAAGGATCGCTACAACGACCGGTCCTGCGCTGCCCTCATCCAACGGGTTCCCACCGCCTTCACCAGGTCGTCGGTCCATCTTGTGGGGGGCCTACCCACGCTGCGCTTTCCGGTACGCGGTCGCCACTCGAGAACTTTTCGGCCCCATCGGCCATCGGACAACTTCATCATCGGTCATCTTCTTCTTCGGTCATCTTCATCTGACAACTGACAATAGTCCATCATCTTCCTGCCCTTATCCCATTACTTGGGGTCGGCGCAATACGACGTCTTCCTCTGTTCATCTCTTTTGACGACCCGGTTGGTGTAATGGTTACCACGCCGGACTGCCAAACCAGGGTCCTGGGTTGGAATCCCGGTTCGGTCATGGATGTTATATGTTCGTGCCGTTGTTGTATGGTTTCCATAATAAAAGCCTTTAGTGCTAGTTTGGGATCATTACAATGTATGTGCCTGTGAGCGTTATTATTTTGCCGACATTTCAGCGCACTCATTTTTTACACAAATGTCATCTTTCACACATCTTTTCTTTGGTCGTCTTCTCTTTATGCAGCCATCCACATTTGTCTTGTAATGACACTCATCTCTTCTCATCACATGCCTATACCACGATAATCGATTACCACCCAGTTTTTCATTCACAGGAGCTACTTTCAAACTTCCACTAATCTAGATCCTGATCTTGTTCATTCTAGTAACACCACACATCCATCTCAACATTCTTATCTCTGCTGCATGCAGTCGTTTTTCATCCGTCACTTTAACGGCCCAACATTCCGAGCCATACATGACGACAAGTATTATGATGGTTTTGAATAATTTTCCCCTTCAGTTTAAGGGGGATTCGGGAGTCACAAGTCATTCGCGTAACTTAATGTCGCCATTTCATCCACCCTGAGTTGATTTCCACAAACGTTTCATCAACAAAATCAGTCTGTCTACGTACTAACCAAGCCAAGTAGGTACCATAGACTTAAACTCTAGCGATAGACTTGCCCTTCCATAGAAGCAACATGTTCTATTTGAATGAGGTGTACGCACCTGATTGATGTTCCCGAGTTCACTTCGTCACTATGGCAATGACAGACCGCAATGTGTCATTTTGTGTTGTTTTGTGTGACATGTTGTTTGTTTGAACGAGCTTGTCTATCGCTAGAGTAATATGTCTATGGTAGGTACTTAGTTAGTACGTAGACAGACAAACAAAAAAATCTAAATTTGGAGGTTTTCGATTTTACCATTATCGTAACTTTTTTTTGTAAATATCTTAAATGTACAGACACACTTCTGTTACAGTTTTATAATAGTATAGACGTCATCTTTTACCCTTAATGTGGGAGAACATAGAGCCTCAGGTAGGCTTTTAAAAAACCGACCAAGTGCGAGTAGGTCTCGCTCACCGCGGGTTCCGTACCACAAAATATAATTAGGTACCAAAAAATGGTTTCCTTCAGGATTCTTAGCGCAACTTGGCAGGTTTTATTATTTTGTTGTTTTACCTTGGAGTACGTAGGTACGTTCTATAATCGCACCAAGTTTGACGCTTGTTTGTACTACCGTTTTTATAATAGAGCAAAAACAAAAACTGTTGAAAAATACTCGTGTTTTATTGGGCGGTCGCGTCGCCCGTCGATCGTTGGTTGCCCCTCCCAGGTCTACAACGGGGCTGCAGTGGTGGCTCAAGATAGTGTTCTTTTCGAAAAACAATCCTTGAAGTCACCAAATACATAAATTACCGTACAACGTCAAGCACTTTTGCTACATAAACTAGACATTGGCAAAATCATCAAATACCCAAGATGGCAGCCATTTTTTTTTAAATAGAATAGAATGGGGTACCAAACTTAATCTTTTAATTTTTGTCGTTAAATATTTGCTAGAAAATTCGCCAGACATTCTATGAAAACGTCAACCCTACTATTACGGTTCAATACATACAGTCTTTAGGTAGGGGAAGAAGGACATCCGTCCTATACCGGACACCGGACGGCTTGGTAATAGGGTCCCGTTGGCAAGCTTTGGGTACGGTACCCTAAAAATACAGATTAATTAATTAGGTACATTCCTCCATTTTGGAAGTCGGAGAAGAAAAACCATTTAACTTTCCTTAAATTCGGTTTAGAGCCAGAATACGAGCAAGTTCAAAGTGTAGTCTGTTAGAATATTTTGTTTTGAAATTGAATACGTAAATATTTTGTCGCATCTCGTCAACTTGTCACGTTTCGCTTAGTTCGTGTCTTTTGTATAATTTATACGATAATCATTGGGTACAGTCGAAGGAAAAAGTTTTAGACTTTTATTATTGGCATTTGTTTTTTATTTATTGGCACTTAAAATTTAGACGAAATTATTCAAGGGCGAGGAAACAGCGCGTTTCAATTTAAGTAATTAGAATTACTACCTTTAGAGACTACTGATGAAAAATACTTAGTTAAAGATGATCAAAAGTACCTAAGTAAGTTATACAGGGTGTTAAAACATCCTCCAACCATCAAACCAAACCACTTTCACTATACCTAGAGACAACATCAAAAAAACATTTAAAAATCTGCTGCTTGATTCAAAACTGCAGTACCTACCTAAAAACCCACTCGACTCAACTGTATGGGACAGCAGATTTTTTTTTTTTTTTAAGTTGTCACCATAGGTAGATATTTTCTTCGTCTATAGTGAAATTTGTTTGTGGTAGACTCGTAGTTTAAAATGATGCTAAAGATATCAATTTCACCCTGTATAGGGAAAGTTGTTCAGTATAATGTCACAGTAAAGTAATGCACAGTAACACCCTGAATTATCTAGTTGACTTATCACTTTGCGTTCGTAACTTATTGTATAAACATTTCTGCGAGTTTTTTTCGTTTTACCTGAGCACGTTTCTTATTTTCTCACAAAAGGTCTCCCCAACCATGCCCTTGGCAACGCCCTCCATAGAAAATGCACATAATTCCCCGAAAGTATGAACTCTGGCCTGCTTTCAAAGTATAATGCTTGCTTATGCATCGATCACGTTGGAATGGTGTTGTACAGTCAGTTGTAATATATTGCTACAATGTTTCTTGAACAACTGTTGAAAGAACGAAAGCTGTTAATAATGCTGTTTTTGTTGTTGAGAGGCTATCGTGATGCATTGGTAAATTAGTATTGGAAACGATCAGCGGAGAGGGTGCGAAAAAACACGACGCATTGACGGAGTGGCAGACGTCAGTCCGTCATTTGTGAAGCAAGGAGTTGTAAGAAACCGCACGTAGAAGCACACACGATGACGGATTGACGCACTGGGTGTGCATCTACGTGCGGTTTCATACAACTCCTTGCTTCACAAATGACGGACTGACGTCTGCCGCTCCGTCAATGCGTCATAGTGAGTGATCCCACTTACTACAACAGTCTTTTTATGGGTTAATTTTTTGTTGTATTCCATCTACAACGGCTCCGTTCTTTTGAAGTCACGTTTAATTGATTCCAGATAATGTCATTATGGTCAAGTTTCATCAAAATCTATCCAGCCTTTTCGTTTGTATTTTATTTGTGTTAATTATAATCATTCATTCTTTCCCCTTTTCTTTTCGTGTGTGTCTAAGGTATTTAAGGTTTCTTATGCAGTGTTTTTTGTGGGTCGAAAGGCTAAGCGACATAATATAGGTATCATCGTTTGACACGGTAAACCTACAACCGCTGCGCTAACATTAATGTTGGTGATAGTAGCAATGTTTCCCTTTAATATTACCTTGAAAGGGATTATGGTCGTGTGTTTATGTATGCACTTATGAATTAACATAAATTCAAAACAATAAATTGATTGTTACGTCTACCATTTTGAATTTAATACGAATAACCACAAATAAAGACTGTTTTGGACTGAGCAGTCCTAATATTTATAATGTTGTTTTGACAAAAAAACACTTTAAAATATAATAAACGTTGCATAACTTGCATAATCGATGTATTACGATTTACGATCAATAAATTTGCTTTGTTTAATATTAAATAAACTATCTTTCTGCTTCTGTGTACTTAATATAGTTTTAAGAAATACTTACATAAATATGGATGTTTTATATCTGAGATTTAATTAATCTGATATTATAAATAATATAGTGAAAGTTGCATAACTTGCATAATCGATTTATTACGCTCCACGATCAATGAAAAAATCATTATTAACTCGACGACAAAATCGCATTTCATACAACAACAATAAGTTTGTGACGACGACGATGACGCACTGACGCAGCAGCAGACGTCCTTCCGTCATTTGTGAAGCAAGGAGTTCTATGAAACCGCACGTAGAAGCACACACGGTGACGCATTGACGCACCGGGTGTGGTTCTATGGACTGACATCTGCCGCTCCGTCAGTGCGTCATCGTGTGTGAACGCACTAAAATACGATGAACATACAAATTACACAATACCTACTTTTGTACAATATTTTCCGTCTGCACTGTACATTATTTTACGTCCCACATGCAAGCGTGCAAGCAATTCGATTGGATGCTAAAATAACCATCCATCAAATTTATTTACGTACACGTAATATGGGCACATTTTCTGTAACCGATGTTGTGTTAATCGATAATATTACACGATCATTCATATTTGTTTTTGACAGGGTTCGAAGACTTGCTGAGACATTTTGAAGTTTTATTGTAGTTTCAAAATTGTGGATCCATCTTAGTCTTGATGATTTTGCCAATGTCTAGCCTAAATAGCAAAAAAAAACACAATTTTGAGCGACTCTACCATTGGAGTTTCGTTGTAGGCCGGGAAGCAGGCAACTGACACGACACGCGACCACCCAATATAAGACCTATAACGCGACTCCTCATTTTGAAGTTAGTTTGTACCTAAAGTCACTATTTTATTTTAGAATGTATATTTTTCAATGTAACAAAGAATTAAATAAAAATATGGCATTAGCAAATGCTCACGACTATATTCCCCGATGTGGTAGTCAGATATATTCCGAAAACTCAGAACATCCACGTTTCACTAGTTGTACCGAAACTCTGTCTCCGGTTTGAAACGGAGTGAGCCCTTCGCCACTTATAATGGACGTACCTACACAATACATGCCTCGAAATTTCACTGAAAAGCCAGTGCTGTTACAAATCTTTTATAAATTCCGTAAAACTTATTGGTACGAGTGGGCCTGGACGCGGATCGAACCATCGCCTCCTGCATGGCAGGAGTTTATTCGCCACTGGACCACCATTTTTCTACAAACAGCATTCTTATTTGGACTTCTCGGATGGTGTTACCGCTGTAGAGTAGCTGCAGCTAGAAACTATAAATAGGTCTTTGAACCAAATGGAATATATACTACAAATAGCATTTGAATCATCAATGTCAACATCTTCAGCCCGGTAAACCCCACTGCTGGGTATAGGCACGGATTATATAAGAGTCTACAAGTATAGGCCTCTTCATTTTCACGCCAACCAGAACACTCCCACGGCTACTTTACATAATTTCATCCAACCACCAGGTTGCTGGTCTGCCACAACGTTTGAATTTATTTAAATTTATTTACTTATTTTTAATTATTTAATTATTTTTAAAGACCAGATTATTTGTTCATTCATTATAATAGTCACGGAGTAGAGAAAGAAGAAGAGGTACCGCAAACCAATTGACAACATTTCATTTTTTTAACCACCAGTTTTTAATGAAAAATATAAAAATAGATAAAAAAAATAAGAGATCCTACGTATTTTTTCGATAAAATTTCTGACTGATATTTCTATTTTTATTGTACTTTTGAATTTTCTGAAAAACGCCATATTTATGGCCAAGATACCTTGGCGTTAAAAACAAAAACTGTCAAATACAATAGAAAAGCCAAGCAGGCAAAGGAATAAAATCTCATTCAACCTATATTATATTTTTCAGTATTTTTCAAATAACTCTAGAAATAATGGATAGAAAAATCTTATACTTTTTGAATCACAAATAATCTCCAAATGGTTTTCTTATTTTGGTACCTTTGTTAATTAGGTCTGTTGCCTTCTCTACTCCGTAATAGAATAACTAATGACTCCGTGATTACAGTCATCTTTACAATAAACCTACAGCAGAGGACAAATAAATCTGCATCTCACTAGTATGAAAATTATAGTTTAATATGAGCCATAACATCATTTATGTTGAGAAAATGTTTAGTTTCACGCAGCACCTATCACGTTGTAGGTACCATACATAACACAGTTTAGTAATAGATGACGGACGATGCTAATTTTAATGGCTCCTGTCATATTTATTGACCGTTAAATTGTTACGTCTCTATACATAAACATTTATGTACCTATTTCAATTACATAACTTTCTTGCTTTTATAGATTTGACTTGAAAAATTATAACGTTTAGTAATTCTGTTGCTTATTGTGCCACGTAAAGGCCCGGCCACATCTGGCGCTGTACCTTTTCACGGCGCCGCCGTACCTTGGAAATTCACAGCCTCGTCGGACCACGGTACGGCGCCGTGCCGTGAAAATTTACGGCGCTTAATGCCATTTCGTGAAAAATTGCGGTGCGATCGTGTTCTAACTGTGGAGGAACTACTTGGGAGGTTCCTCCATTGACAAGGGAAGATCTTCCACCAGGCTTAGGTGTGAAGCTTGTGGACCGACCGTCCTGGTCCAACAGTTCTTAGTTGGACCTTGTATTATATGTATCGATCTCTGTGATTATTTCTCTTGCGCGATTTATGTCTGGCATTCGATTGTGAACCTTATTTTGTAATAGGTAGGTTCCGGGTTACGTCCCTCCGTCGGGTTACGACTTAGACTTTTGGACTAATTTCTTACTTCCATCGAGGGGCGAAGGGCTGTTGTTGTTCATAAATCAACGCATACCCATACCCAATGAGCGTTTTTATTTCTTTTTTTAAATTTAGTTCCTAAAAAACTCAACAGATGGCATGTATATCGCTCCATAGAGCCGTTCGCGACATCCTGTCAAAATCTTGTCAAGACTGTGTCTACCTTTTTTTTGGAAAGCCAAGGGATCGAGCCCATACAACCATGTGAGGCGTAAAAGTTTCGAATTTTCGATTAAATTGAATAGTAAATAATGAAATATGCCATCAAAAGATGCGTTGGCATCTTCTTGATCATCTTTTCTCTCTTTGTTATTTTAAAGAAACACTTTTTGAAATTTTGACGTTTATTCGCACAGAACGTAGCGCCATCTATCGATCCCCTAGAAAACCAAAAGAAAAACGCTCATTCCCCATATACTTTCGCACGTAGTAAGAACACTCGTTTTTCTCATGTTATACGTACACATGCTGTTAAACACACACAACAGTCTGAAAAAGTACAGTGATTTCTTGAGAAACAGAAGCCAAATCTATTCTCATGTAGATACACGCCTTTTTCCCCCAGAGTGGCAGGCAGATATGATACACCTCTAGTTTTAATTAATACAATAAAATATTTTATTTTTGGACCTCCCATACAAAATTGCGGATTGTAGCCGATCGATTTTTTATGGGAGATCTAATTTTTTTTTTCGTTTTTCGACCTGCCTATGTTCCTTGGGGAAAGTTTAGTTTAGTTTTAGTGTCCGATACACAGCCTCCGTGGTCTAATGGTTAAGAGCATTGGGCTCTTGACACGGAGGTCGTGGGTTCGATTCCCACGGGGGGCACCTAGTGAAATGTCACTTTGTGCGTTTTTCCTTAGTTGGTTAGGACATTGCAGGCTGAGTCACCCGATTGTCTGAAAAGAAAGATGATTCCGTGCTTCGGATGGCACGTTAAGCTGTTGGTCCCGGCTACTATCTCTGGTGGTAGTAGTCGTTACATAAAAACCACGTCAGAGGCCGTAAGGCGGTTTGAATAAACTCTGACACCAGGGCTTGCAGCCCACTCACTTTCTCAATCACAGACTTTAATTGAAGGCGGTTTAGTAGTTGACGGACGGACATACATTGTGACTACCAAGTGACTACATAATAAAATAATGCTATGTCACCAATTGCCAATGTCAACAACATTTTTATTTCTCGACAATCGCACAAAAAATTATCCACAATTCGTGTTTTAAGTGTCAACTTAATTTAAATTAATGGTGAATTGATTATTTTTGTTATTCAACGGAACCAGTTATTGGCTACTGACATTTTGAATAAAATATTGAATACTCGTTAATAAGAATTAACTTATATGGAAGTAGGTACTGTCGTGTTGAAAATTCACCTTACAAAATATTAAGGAGCAAATGCCGCGACTTCGTCAATTTGAAGTGACATCCTATTTTCAATTTTAACCAATGAAATTCTATGAAATTTTGAACCACGATCTTGAAACTAATCTCCGTTAGTATTGTATTTTGTCAGTATTGTTTGGGGCCTACCCACTTAAGACTTAGCTACTCGGGTTCTTCTATGGATCTCTTCATTTCTGATTCGATCTCGCAGGGAAACTCCGAGCCTAGCATAGCCCTTTCATTAGCCTCTCATTGCCCTTTGGGTGACTTTCAGCCTTTAACGACCAGGAGTGCGATTTTTGAATCTCATTCGATGAATTCAGCAGTTGATAATGTCGAAATTTCTATGGAGATATGCATCTTTCTACTGCTGATTTGACTCTCAAAAATCACACTACTGGAGTGTGATTTTTGAGAGTCAAATCAGCAGTAGAAAGATTCATATCTCCATAGTAATTTTGACATTTACAACTGCTGAGCTCACCGAATGAGATTCAAAAATCGCTCTCCTGGTGACCTAAAATATGTAGCACATTTAAATGAACACACCATGTATGAACAATCTTCAGAGCGACAGGTCATGTTAATGTAAGACATAATATTATCTCAAAATATTTCCTTCGTAGTTAAAATCATACATCAGCATAATGTTCTTATTCACTGCGCAATGGAAACCACTTAGCAAATAAAACAAACTGGGTCTCTTCTATGGATTGCTAAGTATTGTTAATATTACGTTAATTGTTCAGCAATTAGTCCAATGTCATACAAGGACTTTGTCAAGGAGTTGTTGATTTCATTATACAGGGTGTTTCATAAGTAAGAATAAATTTTTAAAACTCTTAAGGGGGTTGTTTAGACCGTCGAACTGAACAACTTTCTCTATGGGACCAACATCGAATCGTGAAAAAAAAAAATTGATATCCCATACCTACATAATTTAGAGTATGAAACATCATTTTTTTTTTTCGCGATTTCGATATTGGTCCCATAGTGAAAGTTGTTCAGTTTGATGGTCTACACCACACCCTTAAAGGTTTATTATAGATGGAAAGAAATATTTGTGGCAACCATTTTATTACTGAAGCCCCGGGACTTTATAATTACCAAAAAGTTTACCGATTGCCGTTTAGAAATTGTTGTAAGGTACGAATTTATATAAAAATCTAAGTCTTACAGATCACGAACAAAAAAAATTTTTATGAAGTTTTTAACCGTGGTTACCGTTTTTTTTCTATACTGTTACGTTCTTCATCTTAGTTTAATACCCATAAGTAATAGTAATACAATCCAACGTTGCCATACAAAGCTATAAGTCACGTGGGACCAATATCGAAATCACGAAAAAAAATCTGCTGTTCCATACAAATCTACTCGACCTAAATGCATGGGACAGCAGTTTTTTTTTTTTTCGAGATTTCGATATTGGTCCCATAGAGAAAGTTGTTCACTTTGATGGTCTGATCATCCCCTTAAAATAGTTTTGTTAGACCTTATATAAAACCACTGCACAAAACCCTAGTTCAAAAATATTTGTAACCATGCAGTGAACAACAAAATCTGAAATCAAGCCTCGTCGAAAACTACTAGCAGACGCCAACGCACAAAAAGTCAATCTCAAGTCTAGTTTAAATAAACATACAAAGCAAATACATAATAATATATTTACAAAATAAAGAGATTAAAGTGAACCAGTGCAGTGATCAATAAACTATAAAAACCTTGATCAAGTTTACTAATGAATGTGACCCAGTGCTCACAAAAGTCATCATAAATAATCAAATTCAAGACTAAACCAGTGAAAATAAAAGTCGTCACAATTAACCACTGAATTAGTGAACCAGTGCAAATAAAAGTCAGTGCGTCGACCGCCTTGTGCCCGGAGTGGTCGCGACGTTCGGGTCGCGCGCGTGGCTCGCTCGCGCGCGACCTCGAGCCATGCACTGACAGGGTCATGGAGACCATCTCTGAGGATGCTGAAGCTGAGTTGGAACTTGGTAATTGCTATTTTTTTTTCTTAACATATTTTTAGAACATCCGTTCCTTCTCCGTTCGTCTCAATTACATGTTGGCGTCAGTAGCTTACAATGTAGTCGTTCATACCTTGCCTTACGGCAAACAAAAATTATGAAGATTCTACAATCATAGGGTGACGTAGGTAAATTCAGTATTTTTCCCAATTAATGTCAAAGACCCTGTCTCAATTTCTTCTGTAGATTTTTTCCTTTCTTTCTCTAACTCTCTGTCTCGGCTCATAATAATGTTAGCTTTTGGAATACCTAGATATACTAAACTAGTAAGCATAAACTAACCTTACTGTATGTATACTATGAGGTCTGAAATAAAAGATATAATTTTTTAAATTCCAATAAAGTCATAACTTTCACACTGGTTCACTGTTTCAGACATTGCATCATTATCAGGTACTGAAACAGTGAACCAGTGCAAATAGAACAGTGCGTTGGCAGTCTTGTGCCGGAGTGATCGCGATGGAGTTGGAACTTGATAATTGCTTTTTTTACTATTTTGTGCAAATTGTCGACTTGTTTTTGTTAAGAAGACGTGTAATACAAATTAAGAACTAACCTTCACACTGCTCTGTCACATCTTACTTGATCGAGAGTAGGTAAAGGTAAAAATCTCCCTCTTTCTCTCTCCCCTTTTCTCTATTTCTTTCTTTCTCCCTCTTTTTGTCTTTATGGATGCTTATTTAAATAAGTTGATATTTTCAATAATTTTTTATCATAATCCTGGTAGTTTTTTCAATCTGACATCAAATATAAAATACAAACAGGTGTTCAATAACACATGTGCGCGTTCTCCTAAATAACACATAATAATATGTGAATAGGTAACACAATACCAGAAAATCAACAGGGCTTTTACTAAAATGTTACATTTGATCCATTTTCCTAACACAAAATATTGTTGACTTGGGGCTGAATTTCTCATTCGTTATCAAATATTGACGCACCTTAATTGCTCTGCAAACGTCATGATTTAGGTAGTGGGTCGTTTCTGTTTTATTGTCTCAATTTGGTACGCCATTTTGAACTTTATCTTTATTAGGTAGAATTTATTTTGTCCGATGAAACCTTTTTGATTCGTAAAGTGGAGTATAAAGTGAATAAAAGTATAATAGGAGCAACAAATTGTATTATACCACTAAGGTCTTTTAGTGCTGCTAACATCCAAGGACAAACTCATATTATTATTATTTAAATAGCATGGATTGGTGCAAGAAGTTTGGAATACCTACAATGGATGACAGACTGCCTAACAAACGGTGAAACATGATAATGCTCCTTGGTGGTCGGTAAAGATCGTTCTTTTCCGTCGCGTCGTTATTTTATGTCACTTTAACTTTGTACCTTTCTAATCCTACGTCAAAAATGTTAGCTTCTCTCCTGTCATTCTCGTAACTACGTCATTGGATAGAAAGGGACACACCTAAAATTGGAAATATCTACGACGCCATTGCCAATTTTCTTGTTTCAATGCTTGTAAGGAGGAGTGGCATCCTTTATGATCCTAAATCCATGGGTTGGCGGGATACATGTATTTTTTTTAATACAGGGGGTCTCCACTCTAGAACTCTGACATCCCATCGGTTGTCAGTTCTTCGGCAGATATGACCAGCCCATTAGCCACTTCAGCTTGCAAATTTTCTGAGCAATGTCAGCCACTTTAGTTCTCTGACGTATCAATTCATTTCTGATGTGATCCCTCAGAGAATCACTGAGCATAGCTCTCTCTATAGCTCGCTGAGCGACCTTGAAATGATGAACTAGTCCTATCGTCAGGGTCCACGTTTCCGCACCATAGGTCATCACGGGCAGAACGCACTGATTGAACACCTTCGTTTACAAAATCTTTTAATTTTCCACGATCTCTACTCAAACAATTTCTCACTCTATCTCTCTACGTAACACTAAACATACTTCGGAAGGAACGCATTTCATCAGCATTTATTTTATGTAATCTTTAAAAAATATATATTAAATGTTAATAAACATTCATATTATACTGAATAAGAATTTTACGTACCTAGGAAGCTCTTATAAAAAGTATGTAAAAAGCTAATGAGGTTCTAAAAAAAGCCTTTATACCTTCAATTAATAATTAATAAAATGGAATTTACCCACGGCTAGGGCTACCTTGAACTATACTACGTCAATTGAAATATCCTATTGATTCACGAATCGTTTTCAACTTTGTACCTTTGAGATTTTTTTATTTGTGACGTCAATTGGTGATTACTCTTTGCCGAACTGCCTCCGTGGTTAGAGCATTGGGCTCTTGACACGGAGGTCGTGGGTTCGATTCCCACGGGGGGCACCTAGTGAAATGTTGCTTTGCTCATTTGCCCTCACTTGGTTAGGACGTTACAGGCTGTATCACCTGATGGTCTGAGGAAGATGATTCCGTGCTTCGGATGGCACGTTAAGCCGTTGGTTCCGGCTACTATCTCTGGTGGTAGTAGTCGTTACTTAAAAACCTCGTCAGAGGCCGTAAGGCGGTCTGAAAAAACTCCGACACCAGGGCTTGCCCACACGATAAAAAGAAGCATTGACGATTTCAACTAAGTACATTGAGTGCTAATTTATAAAGCAATCAGGAGGCCGATCGCGCTAATTTAAAACATCGAGGTTATATCCTTATTAAGTTTCACTTCAAATCAAATTGCAAGCAATTAAGTTACTATTCAACCGAGCTGAATTCCGCATCGCGCTAAACTTCGATCTGTCAAAACGGCTCTGACGGCTATCAAAATGATTAGTTGTGGTTTTCAGTGGAGATTTCGCACTCCTGGGAGTGCGATTTTTGAATCTCATTCGGTGAGCTCAGCAGTTGAAAATGTCAAAATTATACGCATCTTTCTACTGCTGATTTGACTTTCAAAAATCATGCTTCAGGAGTGCGATTGTTGAAAGTCAAATCAGCAGTAGAAAGATGCGTATCTCCATAGTAATTTTGACATTTTCAACAGCTGCTGAGCTCACCGAATGATATTCAAAAATCGCACTAATGTTCCCAAAAACGGTTTCATTGGACAACTCATGTCAGTTCCTCTATTCCGTAAGGTTAATAACTTTATGCGGACAACACAAAAGCGAAGTTACTAACCACCCCAAGAGGGAAGTCGCAAGTATACAAATCTCACTCTATCTAAAACTACATAGTACCTAATTCTCGTAACTCTGACGGGATGAACGTACGGACAGACAAAGGTCGAAGTATTGTATATTTTTAGACGAAGATAAAATTAAATTAGACATTTTGTCTATATAAAATCTTGGCTGCCATTAATGGTTAACTTTTAGGGTTCTGTGCGTTAACGCTAAAAGCTCTTACGCTTTGACAACGATGGGCTGTAGCATGAGATAAAAGTAACGTACTCGTTTAAGACTGATTGATTATTTATTCAATCAATCAAACAATTAAAGTTATTTAGTTTTTGGAGAACTTACAGCTAAATAATATGAATAACAGTTTGATTTCTACAAAGACAAATTGATTGGTCAGATTGTAAGTTCTATGACGGCCCGACAGCACGGTCTGTAGTGAACCTACCTGCTGTGCCGGGGGTCGCGGGTTCGAATCCCGTAAGGGACAAATATTTGTATGACGAATATGAATATTTGTACCCGAGTCATGGATGTTTGTATCTATATATGTATTCTATATCGTTGTCTAGTTATCATAATACAAGTCCAGGCTAGATTCTGGAACTTTAAATGAGACTAGATAATTTGTGTGACACTGTCCAAGATATTTATTATATTTTTTATTTATAAAAAGGGAAATAAATAAAATAAAATTTTACCAAAAACATTAGCAGCAAAAATACAAAAACAGATACATTTATTCCTTGCTAAAAGAAGAACGGTTTTCATACTAGAATGGATGTAAATATTCGCGTTTATGACATTTTGTGTACATGTCATTTCGCGTACCTATATTATGGCATTATGCGTATGTGTCATTTCGCCTAGGTAACAAAAATGTGTTAAAATTCGCGTAATCCATAATTTCGTATCGTAAGGTGGAGGTGGAAGGGCTGTCATAACCTCAGGGTTAAAAGCCCCAATATGAAAAGATTAACAAAAAAAGGTGAATGTGAATAATGATTTCTAAAGTCTCTATGCTTAACATGGCAATATACTTAAGCGATAAGCCAGTTCAGAGGTTTATTGTGGAAGACTTTGATAAAGTTATATGTCAAGATTGACAGTCGAAGATACGAAAGCGTCGAAAAAAATTGGAACCAGTACTGGCTCCTAAACCCTATACATATACACGCACACATACATAATTTGTATGGCACCTCACGCACACCAACCTATGAAACTTGTCCCCTTTTGTTTTATACGGTATATTCGTGAGGCTCATTCTAGACATAATACTTTTTCTAAGGTGGAAGACTTGAAAAATAAAGCAAGTCGCTCTATCAATAAGTACAGGGCCAACAGATTATTCTCAATGGAAATCCGGCCCAGTCACTGATTTATCTGTGAAATCTGTGATTGGGCCCGATTGGTGGAGTGTGGTCCGCTTCCTGTCTTGCTTATTCGTGAACGGAGGCCCATGTTCTTTGCACTGGGACGTTAATGGATGTAGATTATGATTTCCATGATCTTGATTGATCTTTCAAAGTACGGAACCCATAATGTATTTGACTGGATTCGTACTTGTTAAGTTTTTAAAGCTAAAATTATTTTCACTTTCATTTAAGTCCAGACCAAAGTCTGAGATTATGCTAATAGGTTTAATACAATTTTCGGGTCTGATTTATAATCACAAGGATTTTGTTTATTCGTATTTGCGAAAAAATATACCTTTCTAACTTATGTAGGTACCTACCTACCTACCTGCATAGTACATAATTACGATGCGTATATGTGAAGGCACGAAGGTTACCATTCCGCATTACGGATACGTGGTGGACTAACGCCGGAACTATCCGTAAATAAACTTTTCTTTAAAAATCCCTTCTAAGTGGTGTATCCAAGACCAGTAAAAGATATTATTTGAAGACAAAATTCACTTTACAAATCATATTACAAGCGTCAGAGATATTGTGAGTCGGGGCGAGATAGAGAGTTGAAAAAATAACTGGCTATAAAGAAAATTACATTTGGTCTCGTATCGGTAGGAGAGGTATCGTACACGTTTGAGCAGTACAACGCCTTTAAATTGATTTTTATAAAACAATTTTTTAAAAAGTGACTGAACTGATTTGAAGATTTTGTGACGTCGAGATCCGACGTCGAACTAAGGTTACCTCGCTTAAAGTGGCGGAGGGCAGGACACGTAGCTAGACGAAATGATGGCAGGTGGAGTAAAGCCTTAACAGAGTGGTGGCCGAGATAAGTAAAAGAGAAGTGGGTCGTCCGGCAGCCAGGTGGGTTGACGACATCTGGAAAAGTACAGGCAAGACCTGGATGCGACTGGCAAAGGACCGAGAAGAATGGCAAAATATGGAGGAGGCTTATGCCCTGCAGTGGGTAGATACAGGCTGAAAGTGATGATGATTGATTATTCCACTTGACCCAAAAATTCACTCATTCACTAATTTTCCGGCAATGGAAAAAGCAACTAAGGGATTGAGTTCATAAGCAGTATTTTGTTACACGAAAGCACAGGTCCGGCACTCTATAGAACGTTTTTTAATTTCGAAATGGCGTCTGCACATGCGCACTTTGTGCAAACAGGTGCGCAACATTGCGTGTAGGGTTGAATGAAACTCCTCGCTTTGCATTTAGTGTCATCTACATTTCGATACTCTTTAATGTTCGTTCCAAAAAAATGACCAATGTGATTCTACTGATAGTAGATTAGTATACAATATCGGGGTGGTTGACCTATCAGTTGCATGAACAGTGTGTGTAACACTCGATGGACCAACAGTCCCGCTGTTAAAAAGTACAAGGCACGAGGTGAGCGGTGATGCATTGCAGAGGCAAGGAGAAAAGTGTTCGCGACGACTATTCGGCCTGCATCGTCTGAACAGGTTGCAATTTTCACATAACATGTGCTTTTTTATATGATTTATTTTATTATGAAGATTTTAAAAAAATAAAAATTATGGGACCGCCCGGTTTTACTGTGAAACTCAAAAATCTACAGGACATATTATGAGAAGCGATTTGGTTTTTCTCGAAATCTATTTTAATTAATAAAACTGAAGAAAAAGGAATCTAAAGTCACCCCTTTTTTTCCAGTTAAAATATTTTACTCTTTCATTGTTAATCGGAAGGAAATTAAAATTTACAATATTAGGTAGGTTACATTTGGTTTTCTTATTTTTTGAAAATTCATAAAAACATCGATTAGGTACTATGGAGAATCGAGTTCCCAGGTGGATACGCCTTAAGATTACTATGCAAAAAATCAGAACGATACATTAATTAATCAAGCAAACCACAGACACGGATATTCGTTTCGTTTCGTTTCGGTTCTGTTCGGTTCGGTTTTGGTTCGGTTCGATGGATGGAATATCAGGTCTACAATTACAACCTTTTATAATGATGCTTGGCAGCTTCTGAACACAACAAAAGGGACTATTGTTTCCCTCATCAAAACATTGAAAAACATCATATCTCTCTTATTATGACACCCACGGGACAAATTTGGATGGTCTTTCTATTATATACTAAGCAACCACGCAATCTAATAGATTTCATTTATAGAAACAGAGGCTTGAGCGTAAACACAAAAACAACATTGAATTTTGTACAGTTTAATACATAGCTATAAATTAATAAAAGCAAAGTTTGAACCAAACTTTGTTAAGCCTTGAGGATTTCTAGCAAGTTTATATTATCTTGAATGTTTACAATAGACAGTTGTTGGAATCCAAATCTGATAAGCTGGCTTTTGAGAACATTTTCAATTTTGATATTATGTAACATTTCTGTTTTACTCTTGCCTTTCCATCAAATTTCCAACGTCGAGTCCAAAATTAAGTTACACCTATCGCCTACTCACGAATCGAGCTAGCCTAACATCGACTAAAAAAACACAACCGAATGTAAAACATGACATCTATTTTTCAGTTTTCAAGTCGGTAGGAATTTTTTTAAAAGTCCTGATAGGTACTTAGATAAGATCTTCGAGTGGCGGAACTATGGGAAGAGTTTAGGGGAATCTTTGCTCAGCAAAACAGGAGATAAAAGGGTTGAACAAAATAATGGAGTCTTGCACGAACTATTATTGTTTTATTACATGACATGTTTTTGCCCTACAATTAGACCAGCTTGACATCAACTGCGGTCTACTTTGGCAAGATGGCCTACCAGGAGCGACCCACTGTACGTCGCCGTTGGCCAGTAGATTACGTAGATGACCTTTTTTAATCCGAAGGCTAGCTTTGTTTGTTTAAAGCTTATAGCAGGCCTGTCCCACTCCACAGCTCAGGTACGCTTGACGGTCGATCCCCACAGAGGGGTGAATGGCAATAGGTTAGGTATACCGTGTAAACTTCTTCGTTAAATCTCATTTTGTGAGTAGGTAGTCAATACGAGACATGAAAACCCTAACGATGTCACGCTGCCAGCACGTGAAAGAATGAAAGGGAGACTATGTAAAGGAAGCTTTCATGCCTAATAATGACTTGGTTCATTTTTGCTTGCACGCACGTGCAGGGAGAGACGCTATTTACTTAAATCTGTTTTCGAAGTGATTCTTCTGTAAGGGTCTAGTATTTATTCTGTAGTGCTTATAGTTCCTAGTTAATCGAGTCCTATAAAACACATGTAAAATAAACTTCTGAAGCTGAGCATTTTGTTTCTCCCGAACCCCTACCATTAAAACTTTATAATGAAGGTAAAACAGAAAGTTTAAAGTTACCGTAACGGATACCGCGAGCGTTTGGTAACCGCCAAATATTCTCTTTTGTTTCTAGTACTTTTTGACTTTTGTTAAATGCTGGAACGTTCGTTTTGCTTTTGTAGTAGTCTACGTTAATTTTACGATAAGGATTTAACATATTTGGACACCACTAGCTTTTCGGTGAAGGAAAACATCGATAGGAAACTTGCATGCTTTAATTTCGAGGCATGTCTGTTCTGTACCCACTGTCCATTACAAGTGGCGACGTCCCCGTCACACTGGACAGAGTTTCGGTACTACAATTGAAACGTGGATGTTCTGAGTTTTCAGAATATCTCTGACTACCCCCTTGGGGAATATAGTCATGCGTATTTGGACTGATTCGAATTTCTGTGGGTCTTGATTCCATTTTTTTGTGTGTACAATACGTCATTACATGAGCATCTCTTAATGATTTTGAAGTGAAAACACTTTCGTGCGCGGCAGTAGTTTTACATCCGCTAATGGATCGAGATAAGCTTGGTAACCAACGACTGAATTATATCAGACGTGAATGAGTTTCAGGTACTGACGAATAAACCAATCGAACTACTGACACTAAAAAGTTCAGCCAACCGAATCAATTACCTAATGAACTTATTTTGATACTTAATTACAATTTATGGCAATTTCTCACCCAAAAGCAGTAGTTGAGAGGGTATTTTGTGCAATGAGTATTGTAAAACACAAACATAGAAAAAGAATGGGTTAAAATAACTCGTTTCGATTCCGTACTTTTTTAAATAAAAATATGAAAGAGCAACATTTTATGGAAGAACGAATTGAAAATATATGTTATAATGTGCTTTTTTACTTAACTTGGTTAAGCCAATTTAGCGACACTTAAATTTCGAGGATCTATTCACTTTTAGCCATGATCGGTGTTTCTCTCAGGGATCACATCAGAAATGAAGAGATTCGTCACAGAATTAAAGTGGCTGACATAGCTCAGAAATTTAGCAAACTGAAGTGGCAATGGGCTGGTCATCTGCCGAAGATTCTGACAACCGATGGGGTGTCAGAGTTCTAGAGTGGACCGGAGACCGCGAACTGGTAGGCGTAGTGTGGGACGCCCTGCTGCCCACTGGACAGACGACCTAAACAAAGTAGCGGGGAGCGACTGGATGAGGAATACCGAGGACAGAGTTTTGTGGCGCGCCTTGGGAGAGGCCTATGTTCAGCAGTGGACGATGATAGGCTGATGATGCTGATGATTCACTTTTTGGGTACTAATTAGATACTTGTGCCGGCGGTATGGTGGCAACACTGGGCGACGGTCCTATGCTAATCTGATAAAACTTGAACCCATCACCATCACAATGTCATCGGGTCAACTTGCTAGTGGTCTGCCTACTGCAGGAAATTGACGGCCCGACAGCACAGTCGGTAGTGAACCTGCCTGCTGTGCCGGGGGTCGCGGGTTCGAATCCCGTAAGGGACAAATATTTGTATGATGAATATGAATATTTGTACCCGAGTCATGGATGTTTGTATCTATATATGTATTCTATATCGTTGTCTAGTCATCATAATACAAGTCCAGGCTAGATTCTGGAACTTTAAATGTGACTAGATAATTTGTGTGACAATGTCCAAGATATTTATTATTTATTTATTATTTACTTACCTCCGTCTTCCGGCCTCCAATCTGATACTGTTTTGATCTACCGCGATTTACAACTTTATGTTGCCGTTTTGACACCTTCACTCTTTATAATGCAAAGATGCGACTAGACACTATCAGAATTATAATACGAGTCACAAACTCTAGAATCAGATATATTTTTCATAACTTTTTTGTTATTAGGTCCGTTATAGTTCATTGAACTTTTAGCTGTAAACGGACACTTTAGATGAAGTTGTCCGACAAAGTTTGTGAAACGAAAATATTGTGAAAGTCGTAAATCTAAAATTGTTATTTCTAAAATATCTAGTTTTTGTGTATTGCAAATATCATGTTTAAGTGCACTTTTATTTTGTTGTCTATGTAAATGGAATAACTTGTGTCTAGAATCCCCTTCTACATAAATAAACCCTAGACGGCTATAGAGGTTTCTTATAGATAGAGACTATGCTAATTTAAGTACTCTATGTTATTTCTTAATATTTTTACAAAACATAAACAATAAAACCGGCCAAGTGCGTGTCGGGCCACGCTCCGTGTAGGGCTCCGTAGTTGCCCGTCACAATATACGAACTAAGAAGGAGGCTTTTTGTTCCATACTACGGTTTAACGGCTAATAAAGTTTAAAAAGTACATTTTATAAGTTGGTCGACTATTACTCGTTAACTTGTAAAGCTTACTTAGCGGTGATAGTTTTCCTTTTAATTTCGTAAATACACTACTGCTATGAATTTTTTCACATATCCAGAAACAACCGTTTACCGTTTACACCGATACTTGACTCTAACAAAAATGTTTACTTTAAAGCTTAATATTTTGCTCAAAAAGTGGTATTCCCACACCAACGGTAACCTATCCAACGATACCCCACATCATGGGAAAGACAAGAAAAAAAAATCATCCCCACTTCAAGTGTGTAGGGGAGGTAGGCCTAAAAAAAATTATTCAACATTTTATTTCGCCACTTTGTCGGTGTGATTAATATGTATAACCATGCCAAATTACAGCTTTCTAGTACTAAGCGTCTCTGAGCTAAGCCGCGGACAGACGGACGGACGGACTTGGCGAAACTATAAGGGTTCCTTGTTGACTTCGGATCCCTAAAAACTGATAGCATCGTCTTCTTCTTATAGTGTGGGCAGCATGCCCTGGCGTCAGAGTTTTTTCAGCGGCCTCTGACGTGGTTTTTATGTAACGACTACTACCGCCAGAGATAGTAGCCGGGACCAAAGGCTTAACGTGCCATCCGAAGTACGAAATCATTTTTCCATTCAGACGCAAAAATGAATCACAATCTTTATTACCTATCAAACAGTCAATAACATAACTAACATTTTGAACTGTAATACAATAATCACAAAGTTAGTTTATTACAAATTGCACGTACAATATTATTTTAATTGTCATGTCCTCTAGCAGAACTCTTGTGTCAATGAATTATGAATGAAAGTCATCTGATGTGAATGACTTTGAAACTGCGCAATAAATTATTAGATTTTTGGCTAAGATCCAAGACAGAAAAGACATTTACATCTCGTGACAGACAAATCGTAAGACGAATTGTGTAGTTTTTGTTTACACACGAAGATAGATCAACATATCCATAATAAACCTAATACTTTGGTACCTAGTGGTGAAGCTCAGCGGTCCAGACAAGTCAATCGAGCGCGGGGTGCGGGGGTCGCCGGGAGGAGCGCGTCGCAGCCCCTTCTGCCTGCGCGAGTACCATCAAAGCGAACTAAATTAGGGTACACCTAAGAATAAGAATAACTATAGAAGAGTAACTCTAAACAAAATCGAAATAATTTTTGGCACCCAATGAAAAATGTCATTTTGTATGAGTTTTGGCGGCTAGGTACAGTTTTTAAAGAACAAATTTAGAACACGGTACACTTTTTTCGGTGCCACTTTTTGAGCTTCATTTACACTTCTATACATTCTTATTCGTAGGGGTACACCCATCCCCCGCATACCGCGCGAGCATAGCATAGACCCGCCGCGGCCGCTGAGCTCTACCACTATTAGTTTTAATTACACTATGTTGATGGACAAAGTGTCGAAATGACATCCGTGCGGATTCGAACCCAGACCCTGAGTGTTCATACTGCTGTGCTAGTATGTGACAGTGCTAACTAGTCAAACCACAGTGGACCGTGTGTGCTCGAATGTTTGCGATTTCGATGTTGGTCCCATTTTGATAAATTTGTACAATTTGAGGGTCTGAAAATCCTCTTAAAAAACTGTCAGCATATTAAGTTGGACCCTATAAGTATGTAGAGGTCACATTCCTAGCATGCATGACGTCACCAATGTCTTAGTAATGAACGATCATCGTAGACAGTTTATGTCGTTTTGAGTGCCCATCAAACTGTTATCGTAATTCAGCGGATGTGTGTTTGAGCTGCTGGTGCTTTTGGGGGTGCAATGTTTTTCTTCAAAACTAAGAAAAATATATTCCCTTGTGAAGACGGGAGTTGTCGTTAAGAAAACGAGTGCTTTCGAGTCAAGTCATGAGACTTATAATGAATCAAATAACCTAAGTCAATTACATATACAGGGTGAAATTGATATCATTAACATCCTTTTAAACTAAGAGTCTACCCATCAAACTGAACAACTTTTACTATGGGAGCAAACCGAAAGGAGCAACAAAAAAATCAGCCGTTGCATACATTTCAGTCGAGTTGGCACTGTAGTTTAGTATGGAACAGCAGATTTTTTTGTTGCTCCGATCGGTTTGCTCCCACAGTAAAAGTTGTTCAGTTTGATGGGTAGACTCTTAGTTTAAAAGGATGCTAATGATATCAATTTCATCCTGTATAATGGTTGGTCACTACGTCACACCCTGATGAGGGGGTAGTCAGAGATATTCTGAAACCTCACAACAACCACGTTTCACTAGTAGTACCGAAACTCTATCCAGTGTGACAGGTAGTGACCCTGTCGCCACTTATAATGGACAGTGGGTACAATACATGCCTCGAAATTGAAGCATGCAGGTTTCCACACGAAGTTTTCCTTCACCAGCCAGTAGTGTTACTAATCGTACGTAAATTTCTAAAAACTATTGGTACGAGTCGGCCTGGACGGGAATTGAACCATCGCCTCCTGGACGGCTGGCATGGTTACTTGCCACTCGACCTCCACGGCTTCTCGGCACTAAGAAAGATAATTAGTAGAATAAAACATATTATTATGCTGTTGAAATCTTTACTTTCATCGAAGCTGCTAAGGTTGAAATGCGCGCCTCTTGCGTAGTGTGTACATTTGTGTGTAGTGACTTTGAATGATTGGTTACAGAATAATGTGATTAGAGAAAGAAGAAGCCGTGGTGGTCCAGTGGCGAGTAACCTTGCCTGCCATGCAGGAGGCGATGGTTCGATCCCCGTCCAGGCCGACTCGTACCAATGAGTTTTTCGGAATTTATGTACGATTTGTAACACCACTGGCTTTTCGGTGAAGGAAAACATCGTGAGGAAACATGCATGCTTCAATTTCGAGGCGTGTATTGTACCCACTGTCCATTATAAGTGGCGACGGGCTCACCCCCCGTCACACTAGACAGAGTTTCGGTACTACTGTTGAAACGTGGATGTTCGGAGGTTTCAGAATATCTCTGACTACCCCCTCGGGGAATATAGTCGTGAGCATATGCTTATGCTTATGATTAGAGAAAAATGTGGTCTGAATGAACATCAACTACCTACTTTTTTTTAGATCAAAAAGAATTGACACATTTCTATCAAGATTAGGTCAAGAGATTAGCACTTTGTATAGTCCAGATCAGCTAGCAAGCTCAAGCTAGCACTAAACTGATGGAGTTGATAGGGCATGCAGTTAATATAGCAACCTCTTTTAACAATGTCGGTTAAACTGGGCTGCCTTGATTGGAGGTTAATTGAGTGAGGAAGGAGGGTGTCGGTTGACACAATTTTGCGAAATGAGATATCGTAACATATACTCAGGGCTGTAATCCCTTTCTGGGGTGGTAAAACACTTTGCTTTAGCAGAAACTGTTGTAGTTAGTTACTATAATATGGTTTCTAAATCACTTTTATTGATAAGAACATTATACAATCATACGTAACCAAATCTTCTAGTTCACGTATTTAAAAGACCAGCAGACGCTGTTATACCGTCGAGGCCGTTTTTTGAACACAAACGAAAGTGTTATAAACTGTGTTTTAAAGTCTGAAATTAAATTATGTCTTATTTAAGGATCGGGCGGATGGGCGACTGTTCTCAATAACACGATTAGATTAAGTTTACTCGATAGAAAAAAATCCCAAAGTTACCCCTTTTTGTTATGTTTTTTCAATACTATGATTAAACTGCTGATATTTAACTTTTTATTCTTGTACTTAACTAAATACATTAAATATTTCTAGTGAACTCGGGAGAAGTTTTAGCTTAGAAACTCCCATGAGCAAAGATATTGACGAAAAACACGTTTTTTTGCGATCCTGCTTTCAATTGGAGCGGGATGGCTAATTGTAAACTTATGCTTGCAAGAAAGAGACGCTTGCAGTGGGATAACCTAGCCTTAAGTCAACGTTGGCTGGCGAATTACCGAACAACGTTCAAAGCCCCATAAAATGGCATATGGATGATATCTTCACCTAGTGAACACAAAAACCTGAAAAAATTAAATCGGTGAAGTGCGAGTTGGGCTACTGGCGCACCGAGGGTTCCGTACCACACAACACAACGTATTATATAAACTTACAAAAAAGTGTTGTTTTCGCCGGGACCTTTAGCGCTAGACCGACTCACACTTGGCCAGTTTTTATTATAATCTCACGACTATATTCCCCGAGGGGGTAGTCAGAGATATTCTGAAACCTCAGAACATCCACGTTTCACCAGTAGTTCCGAAACTCTGTCCAGTGTGACAGGGGGTGAGCCCGTCGCCACTTATATTTGACAGTGGGTACAATACATGCCTCGAAATTGAAGCATGCAGGTTTCCTTGCGATGTTTTCCTTCACCGAAAAGCCAGTGGTGTTACAAATCGTACATAAATTACGAAAAACTCATTGGTACGAGTCGGCCTGGACGGGGATCGAACCATTTTATTATTTCTTGTTATACTCTAGAGTTTGCTCTATAATCAAGCTAAGTTATACTCTTGTATGTATTACTGTTTTTACGATAGAGAGAGAAGAAAAAACATTGATAAAAACTAGTTTCTTGAATGTGGACCCTCCTTAATTTTTTACTTTTTGTCTTTTTTATTATTTTTTAGTGAATCCGCCATAATAACGCACATTCTATGAAAATTTCAACTGCCTAGCTATTACGGTTCAAAAGCTACAGCCCTAAACAGGTAGGACAGACAGACAGACGGACGGACGGACAGCGCAGGCTTATGAATAGGGTCCCATTTTCACCCTTTGGGGACGGAACCCTAAAAAGGAAATAAAAAGTAACTTTTTTCTGGACGGATTATTAAAAAAAAATGTATAGATTTTTGAATATGGTCCATTTTGTATAACATTCTTTCACAACAGAATCATGTAATGCCCCCTCGCCCTAATCGTATAGACATAAGGAAGAGCGCACAGTAACCGAGCCCGCTAAGGGTCGCACTTGACCCGTCCATTGTCAACTAACCTAACAAAAGAACTGACATTACGCGTACAAGTGTTAGGGAATATTTGGAAAGTTTTCCGAAAGTGCTTCGGTGTTATTAAATTTCTTCTGGAAGAGAAAGCTTGTTAGCTTATACAACGTGTGGAGAACATGAAAATTTATAAAAATAAAATAAAAATAGTATTTCTTAATATGCTGACACGTTTCTAAGGGGATGATTAGACCATCAAACTGAACAACTTTCTCTATTGGACCAACATCGAAATCGCAAAAAAAATACGCTGCCCCATACATTTGTAGGTTCTAGTAGGTTTGCAGTTTTGTATGGAACAGCTGACTTTTTTATCGCGATTTTGATGTTGCGTCCGATAGAGAAAGTTGTTCTGTATGACGGTCTGACCCTTGAAAAAGTGTCAGCGTATTAAGACGGACCCTACACAGGATGTTATATTAAATGTGTTAATGTACCTACAGGCTGTTCCATAAGTAACAATAAATATTGTCAAAGACTGTCAAACTGAACAACTTTCTCTATGGGACCAACATCGAAATCGCAAAAAAAAATATTTGATATCCCATATACCTACATATTTTAGCTCTAGTTGATTTGTAGAGTATGGAACATCTTTTTTTTTCGCGATTTCGATATTGGTTCCATAGTGAAAGTTGTTCAGTTTGATGGTCTACACCACCCCCTTAAACGTTTATTTGTATTTTTGTAACACCTTGTATATTAAACAGGAGGCTTCTGGCCATCAAACTGAAAAAAAAATACTATAACACCAACATCGAAATCGCGAAAAAAAAAGCTGTTCCATAGAAAACAGCATGTTTTTTTTTCGCTAACCTAACATTTAATGTTTATAAATTAGAGCGAAGAGAAATCTGCTTTTCCATACATAGGTAGGTACTTATGAGTCGAATAGTCGTTGAACTTTTCAATGGAACAACAGATTTATATTCCGGACTTCAATGTTGGCTCCATTGAAAGTTGTTCAGTTTGATGGTTCTGAACTTCTGAAGCACTCCGTTTAATATTATGTAACGTGTTAAATGTTCTTCTTCTTAGTCGTAACCTCATGGCAGAGGGACGTGACCATCGTGGGCCGATTGTGCCACCACAGCTCTCCAGACCGCTCGATCTTGAGCCCGGTGTATGCTGGCCAGTAGTGTTGTCTCGGTAATTTCTTTTACCGCATCAGTCCATCTCGTCGGGGTCCTCTCTTTTCCTCCATACGGCCGGTGAACATGAGTTTTTCCCAACTATCTGATCTCCTGACCGTATGCTCAACGAATTAAAAGACTCATTCCATACAGATGTATACTTAGATTTAATTTTACATCCTGTATAAACCATCAGAATAAAATACTTCCGACGCAACCAGGGCACAGCAAGCATCTAATGCTGGTTGGCAAACGTCTTCACCACGATGGCAAGACATTCTATCGATTCCACTGAAGAAGAATCATCAGTATTAATTAATTTTATTCTTCCACAGATAAAATCCGCAAGAAATATGCTTCTCTCGGCGACAGCGTGGTCGCGGTACGCCTCGAGCGAACACCGAAAGCCGGTCTTGGACTCTCTCTGGCTGGGCATAGGGATCGAAGCCGCATGGCTGTGTTCGTCTGTGGTCTGCATCCTGCTGGTGCCGCGGCCAAAGCTTCGCCGCCTGTCAAAGTCGGAGACGAAATTCTCGAGGTGAGGGTAGAAGGATTTATTTACAGCGCCATCTATTGGTGGTGTTATGTGATCTGACCTAACAGTGACACCTGTTGTCTTGTAGTAGAGTTAAAATAAAGATTTTGTTTTAAGGGGCCATAGGTCCAGACGAATATTTTCTATGAGAAACGCGATTGCCGAGCGCTCCGAAAAGTGTGTGCGTGAGCCGTATTTTCGATTAAAAACAACTAACCAAAGTACTTTTTATAGATTTTATTTATGATTGCACTAGTTAAACTAATGGTGAATATGTGAGTATAAATACCAACAATCGGAAACTATTTTAAGTTCTTCTAAACCGAGAAAAATGTTTAAAAATGCATGAAAATACGTCATCTTTGTGACGATTTTCTATCGAGTGAAGTAATTCCAATCGTGTATTCAGTTGATGATTGCACTAGATGAAATATCCAAAAATACTGAGGTATGACTTTAGTTTCGGTAAATGGTATAAATCTAGTCGTAAAATGAAAAATAAAAGATGCCTCAGAGGTATTTCCACCTACTATTACGTCTTAAAATGTTTAAAAGACTTGACGATTCGCTTTCATTTCAAGTTTTGCATCCTCTTTTATAATGAGAACCGGTAACTCTCTGTGTCTGTTTTTCCAAGCATTATGTATAATTAGGATGTTTTTAAAAGAAAAGTTTTCTGGATGAACATCACTACATCCTCGACTTTATCCACCACAGTAAGGACAACGTCATTTAAGATAGTAAGTTTATGAAATGTTATCATTAAATTTTGATTCGCAAGTGTGTTGAAAAACATCGTAATGTAAAGCGTGATAATTTTAGTCTCGGCTCCATTAGGAACGTCCTCGCCTTCTGCTCGGGCGGCAATCCAGCTTCGTGTGTAAACCAACATAGTGCACTCGTATCATTTCAATGACATGTAGGTACCTATTATTTATTTACTAATTAAAAACAAAACTAAGGAACGATTAGGTATGCCTTTGACTCTTGCAATAAATACAAAATGATTAAAGCATTTGGACCGAATAAAAATGTGTCAACATAAAAAAAAACATATCCATCAGTGAATTGGCACCAGACCCGAAGAATAAAGAAACGTCGGAACATTCCTATTGTAGTCTTTGGATCGATGAATCACTTTCTACAACAGATGAGCCGATGCCAAAATCTTTTTGTTGAGCTTTGTTTACAGTGCAAACAATTTTGCTTTACTCAAGGTTGCAAGAAAAGAATATGTGGCGAGTTCCTTGCCTGCCGTGCAGGAGGCGATGGTTCGATCCCCGTCCAGGCCGACTCGTACCAATGAGTTTTTCGAAATTTATGTACGATTTGTAACACCACTAAGACAATAGATTTCGAGTAAAACCAAAATCCAAATCACTTCACATCGCTTCTCATGTCCTGTAGATTGTTCAGTTTTGTTTTCTTCTTAAAAAGTGCCATGGTTAATGCTTAGAAAAAGTATATGTCTAGAATGAGCCTCACACTTGTTCCGTATAAAACAAAAGGGGCTAACTTTCTTAGGTTGGTGTGCGTGAGGCGCCATACAAAATATGTATGTGTGCGTGTATATGTATAGGGTTTTAGAACCAGTACTGGTTCCTATTTTTTTCGACGCTTTCGTAGCTTTGACTGTCTATCTTGATAATCTAAGGGTTAATGTATAAAATGGGGACAAAGTTACCCAATTTTACAGTAAAATCGGGCGATAAAGCTTTAACTTTAGCCCTTATTCGCCCTTGAACGAGTTCCACGGGTTGAAAGATGTCTACTCATAGATTAAAAGGGAACCATACAACTTTGTTTAACCTAACTTAATTCTATCTTCACTTCTTTTTTGTAAAAATGTTTTTAGGAAACAGGTTCCGCAAAATTCATCCCAACTTTTAACCTAATGAATTGCTGATTAGGCGAATTTACATTACAAAAGTTATAATGACAAAACTGACAAAGTCATTTTCGATACAAAAATGTTTTAAGAAAATTCTTTTTTTTTGTAATGAAATTTTTTTTCGTTTTTTGACTTTTTCAAGCCTCACAAAGGATAGCAGTAGTCCAAAAACTACCTCAGCATCTGGCATAATGTTTGAAAGGGGATTTATTATAATTATGATAAATTATTACCAATATCTGTTCGAGAGAAAATTAAAGATATCGCGTGTTTTGTTTGTTACAGAAGTTTTTTTTTTTTTTTTCTAGCCTATTTCATCCCACTGGGCAAAGGCCTCCCCTTTAATCCTCCAACCATCAGTAGTTTTACGAATCTTAACTATTATAAAACTGTAACTGAACTGTGTCTGTACATCTTCTTAACTAATATAAAACTGTAACTGAACTGTGTCTGTACATTGAAGATATTTACAAAAAAAAGATTACGATATGGTTTTTAAATATCCCCGACTCGAAATCGGATTAAGCCTGACTCGGCCCGTTCTTGTCTCGGCCCGAAAAATATTTTCTAAAATTGGTTGAATGTACCGCCGAGAAAAAAAGTGTCAAAAGTATTTTTTCTTTCATGATTTTTTTTTGTGAAAATTTAATTTACTATCCTTTATTCAAAGATATCAACTAATGCTAAAATAAAAGTAAATGTTGTAGATAAGTAAAACTCTGTTTATTTTACAAAAAATATTGACTCGATTACACTGACTGATAGGAACTTTACGGTTTATATCTTTGGCAATTATTTACATACATTATTATAAAAATGATTTACAAATCAACAATAGCAAATTTTACTTAAACAACTTACCTAGTTACAAAATATATCAGTATATAATTAACAAATAAATTACCTAATCAACAAAATATAAAATATAATTAAAATTATATTTTTATACCTATTTTGTTTTGTTTGTAATATAAAATATAATTAAAATTATATTTTTATATTTTGTTGATTAGGTAATTTATTTGTTAATTATATGCTAACATTTTAATAATAGAAAAAAAAAATACAATTATCAACGAAACTATCACAATCTAATAGGAAATTTGACGTTAACAATCATCTTCATCAATCATCTTTGGCAATTGTTTACTGACATTCACGACCTATGATAATGTCTTAAAAATTTACAACAGCAATATTTACTTAAAAACATAAGTATAGTAAGAAAAAATACAACCATATTATTAAAAAATCAAATAGGTATTTACCTAATCAACAATTGTAAAAATATAATAAAAAAAGAAAGGTTTGCGCGGGAAACAAGACGAGACGGACGGACTTTGTTTCTTAATTTTCTAAATTAGTTTTTCGTGGCTGTTATTGTGATAATGTGGTGGAATTAGTGTAATAATGTGCCTTTAATGGAGAACAATATAGTAAAAGTGAGAAATAAAGTAAGGCGCGACCGTTCGATTCGGATTGATATCCCCGCGTAAGGCTCCCTTGAACATTGAAATGTGTGAACCACCCTCGCATTTCAATGGGTTAGGTTTAAGTGGATATAAAACGAAAAATTGCTGAGGAAAACGGATTCTTGAAAATATTGGAAAATATGTATTGAAGACATCGGACACTAGAAACACGTTCTCGGATATAATTCAGAATATGACAATACTGCAGAAAAATTACAATTTACTTGAATTATGAAGAAGACAAGAAGGAAACATTATAATAAACATAAAACAGACCAGGCACACAGTGCCTTTTATAATGAATTTATAAGAAAAGACAAAATCAGACTTGGCTGCATGTTCTATGTTCCCTTTGCCTTCCGTTCCTTTTACCTTTTTTAGAAATTTTGTCTGTCTGTTTGTCTGTTTGTTTATGTGTTTGTTTGTGTGTTTGTTTGTTTGTTTGTTTGTTTGTTTGATCGCGCATCACGCAAAAACTACTGAACCGATTTTGATGAAACTTTTTTTGTTTGATAGCTTTATGATCTGACTTAAAATCTGGTATATAATTTGTGCGGACGAAGTCGCGGGAAAACACTAGTATTAAATAAAACCGGTCAAGTGCGAGTCGGGCTACTCGCGCACCGAGGGTTCCGTACCATAAAACTACAGAACACAAAAACAACTGAAAAAAAAAATCGATTGGACACACAATGTTCCAATTTCAACTATTGATTATAAACATGTTACAGCCATGTTGTGCTAAGTATTTTATCCGGTCGAGGCCGTTTTTTGAACACGAACGAAAGTGTTTTAAAGTCTGAAAACCAATTATGTCTTATTTAAGGATCTGGCTGATAGGCGACCGTTCTCAATTACACGATTAGATTAAGTTTAATAGATAGCAAAAAATCCCAAAGTTACCCCTTTTTGTTATGTTTTTTCAATACTATGATGAGGAGCGGGATGGCTAATTGCAAACTTATGCTTGCAAGAAAGAGACGCTTGCACTTGGATAACATGGCCTTAAAGATTGAGAATTTTTGTCTCGGGCGGGACTTGAACTCTTCCAAACCGTGGAAGTGGAAGGGAGTGTCCATACTGTATGTAGTAGATACTATTTCACTGTAGTAATAGTTAGGTCCACGTTTCCGCACCATAGTGCACGTGGACCCTGACGATAGGGCTTGTTCATAAATTCAAGGTCGCTCAGCGAGCTATGAGGGGGCTATGCTCGGTGTTTCTCTGAGGGATCACATCAGAAATGAAGTGATTCGTCACAGAACTAAAGTGGCTGACATAGCTCAGAAAATTAGCAAGCTGAAGTGGCTACGGACTGGTCATATCTGCCGAAGAACTGACAACCGATGGGGTGTCAGAGTTCTAGAGTGGAGACCGCGAACTGGTAGGCGTAGTGTGGGACGCCCTGCTGCCCGCTGGACAGACGACCTAAAAAAAGTAGCGGGGAGCGACTGGATGAGGAAGGCCGAGGACAGAGTTTTGTGGCGCGCCTTGGGAGAGGCCTATGTTCGGCAGTGGACGATGATAGGCTGATGATGATGAATAGTTAGGTCCATTAAAAAATCGTGCTATAAGTGAGTTCAAAAAGTACAGGATAATGTGAATTGTGAAGTGCCAATTTTCACGCACCACAAGTTAGAAGAGTGACACGGGAAATCCATTGTGCGTTGAAGCCAGTCATCGTTTTTGTTACCCTTCAAGGGTTTTGGATAAAAAAGGGTCGTTCAGGATTTTCGCCTTATTTTTTCCTCATTAATAGTTCGAATTAATATTTTTCTCTTGCTTAGTCATTTTACGCCTTGACCCGCCCGGGACTAATTAAGGGGTTTCTCTTGCTTAGTCATTTTACGCCTTGACCCGCCCGGGACTAATTAAGGGGTTTCTCTTGCTTAGTCATTTTACGCCTTGACCCGCCCGGGACTAATTAAGGGTATAAATAATTACCGTTGGCGCGCTCCATACAAACGTACTATGGTGATATTTTCAATACTAACCAATTAAAGTCAATGATATTTTGCAGAAACAATCTAGAAACAAATATCTATGCTTGTATAGAGTCAGATTTTCGTTAAAATTTATAGTTTTAAAGTTACATTGCTCCAAAGATTTCCATACAAATCTTAAATTAATCCTAGAAAAATCTGACTTCATACAATCATGGAGATTCGTTTCTAGATTGTTTCTGAAAAATTTCATTGACTGAATTGGTTAATATGTAAAATATCACCATAGTACGTTTGTATGCAGCGCGCATTTGCGCTCTCGGAATAAACTTCACTTAAGATTTTTTTATTTCACATACGAGCCAATTTGAACCCAGAAATATCATGGTACCTACCTAGGATGGTACAGACAGGCTGAATAGATTCATAGTTCTGGTCAAAAACTTTTTTTTTAAATTACAATTATAAATTAAGGTCTAACAAAATTAGGTGAAACTATTATAAGGGGATGATCAGACCATTAAACTGAACAAATTTCTCTATGGGACCAATATCGAAATCGCGAAAAAAAAAGCTGCGGTCCCATACATTTAGGTCGAGTCAGTTTGTATGGAAATGCCGATTTTTTTTTCGCGATTTCGATATTGGTCCCATAGAGAAAGTTGTTCAGTTTGATGGTCTGATCGTCCCCTTAAAATAGTTTCAGCTAATTTTGTTAGACCTTATATAGGGTCCTTCTTAATATGCGGACACTTTTTTTAAAGTAGTTCGCTGGTAACATTACACTCACACATTGAAAGGCTTAAACATGTGTTGTACACAGCACTCACGGTCACGCACACGTCTGGAAAAAAACTTGGGACCTTTTTGTTTCCCATTTTTTATCAAAGTTTTCAATATTAAATTTTTTGTATACAGGGTGTTTCATAAGTAAAAAAAAATAAATTTTTAAAACTCTTAACTTAACTCTTGTTTAGACCGTCAAACTGAACAACTTTCTCTATGGGACCAACATCGAAATCACGAAAAAAATAATCTGATATCCCATACATATTTTAGCTCTAGTCGATTTGTAGAGTATGGAATGGAACATCAATTTATTTTTCCGCGATTTCGATATTGGTCCCATAGTGAAAGTTGTTCAGTTTGATGGTCTAAACCACCCCCTTAACTGTTTATTTGTATTTTTGTAACACCTTGTATAAAGTGTCAGCATATTAAGAAGGACCCTAATACAGGGTGTAAAAAAGTGTCATTAACCTTTAAACTGAACAACTTTTACCACATCCCATAGTAAAAGTGCGCGGTAAGTTGAAGCAAACTACTGGTGCACTTGGTCCATACAAACTAGCGCCATTATCTGTCAAATCCATTATGAGAGGTCAATGGTCAAATCTAGGGCACTTGCATACAAATTTGAAGTAAACTTTTCATTTGTTTTGCCTCATTTTTCTGGTTTGAAATGTTCGCGTAAGGCCTATCCATTGATTTTATTTTGATCTAAGCCTATAGATACGTAACAATTTTCTCTTCTCAGTATTTATTCAGTATAAACTTATTCAACCACCTCTGTGCACTCATCCCTAACTTTTGGATAAGTTCCAAAAGTAGCGAACCATAAAATGTATGGAGTATGGAAAACAAGACGGATGACCGAACGAGAGGTGAATGAATGAATGAATGGATGACATGAGAGAATCATTCAACGAATTATTTACCGGAGTTGTAAAAGTTTTACGTTGCACTTAATTTCTTTGAACATGCTTTTTCTCTTCTTTCTATTATGTTGTTTTGTTTATTTGAGAGTTGGTTCTAAAGTATTTTAGTTGTTGTATGTTTATTAACGGCAATTTCATCCTGGAGTGCGAGTTTTCTCTGAGCTCAGCAGCAGAAACTCATCCGCTGAGCTCAGCAGTTGAAAATGTCAAAATTACTATTGAGATACCTATGCGTCTTTCTGCTGCTGATTTGACTCTCAAAAATCATACTTCAGGAGTGCGTTTTTTGAAAGTCACATAAGCAGTAGAAAGATGCAAATCTCCATAGGAATTTTGACATTTTCATCTGCTGAATTCAGCGAATGAGATTCAAAAATCGCACTCCTGGAGCGCGATTTTTGAAACTTATCCGCTGAGCTCAGCAGTTGAAAATGTCAAAATTACTATGGAGATATTATGCATCTTTCTACTGCTGATTTGACTTTCCTAAATTACGCTCCTGAAGTATGATTTTTGAAAGTCAAATCAGCAGTAGATATATGCATATCTCCATAGTAATTTTGCAACTGCCGAGCTCAGCGAATGAGTTTCAAAAATCGCACTCCTGAACATGATCGCGAGTAGGATTGACTGCGCTTACATAAACCGGTGCTGCATGATGCATAGTGCTGCATGAGTCATGCAGCTTTGGCGAGGGTAAATCATCATCAGCCTCTCATCGTCCACTGCAACAAACAAATCTCTGTCGTCGCGAGTCGAGGGCAATTTACTAACCTTAAGTTAAGTTGTATTACTAACACGAGTCCTGGAGCCCGATTACGCTAAGTTAATACATCGAAGTTATTCTTTTTTTTTATTTATAATTAGGACGCTGTTATACCGTCGAGGCCGTTTTTTGAACAAGAACGAAAGTGTTTTAAACTGTGTTTTAAAGTCTGAAATTAAATTATGTCTTATTTAAGGATCGGGCGGATGGGCGACTGTTCTCAATTACACGATTAGATTAAGTTTAGTAGATAGAAAAAAATCCCAAAGTTACCCCTTTTTGTTATGTTTTTTCAATACTATGATTAAACTGCTGATATTTAACTTTTTATTCTTGTACCTAACTAAATACATTTAATATTTCTAGTGAACTCAGAAGAATTTTTAGCTTAGAAACTTCCATGAGCAAAGATATTGACGAAAAACACGTTGTTTTGCGATCCTGCTTTCAATTGGAGCGGGATGGCTAATTGTAAACTTATGCTTGCAAGAAAGAGACGCTTGCACTGGGATAACCTAGCCTTAATGGCTTTTTGCTTGTGCGTAGCACCGCATTTCCGCCAGTGTCAAGTGTAATTTATGGGAGTATCTATCCCAATCTCAGGGATTGTTTTTGTTCAAGAACAAGAAGAGATTGAGGATTGCGGAGCCTCGTGGCAGGCAAAAACGCGACGCGCGAAAACCACGCGAGACGTGTGCTCGGGTCAATTCCTGCAACGTGACTCCAAGTTATTCTTATCCAACTTTTAGTTCTAATAACTATGTATATCCTTGAAGTAGGCAAATTCGTTAAACAAAACAGTCACCTATTCATACAGGCTAGAGATGTTGTACAGAGAAGGATGAGATATCCAGATTGTATCGTTCTTGGGACAGTGCCTAAAACGCAGCGTTTTCTAAATAACTGCTATGCAATGTGTAGAACTATATATAATAAAATACCATCAGACATTAAGTTGCTACCTTTTAATAGGTTTAAATCATCACTACAAAGATGGCTCCTAGATAATACTTTTTACTCGGTGGATGAATTTTTGGTGTACTCTGATCTTGGCGGTAACCGATAATCAATGCATGGTTTAACTTGGTATTGTTTTGACATGGCTTTAACTTCCTTTTCTCTGACATAATAATAATGTATAAATTTAATTATCCGTGATGATCTCAATATTCAATTTTGCATGCTATTGACATAATGGCTAAATAGGCGTGATCAAACTTCTTTCATTATTATAACAACATCTGAAATTGTACCCTATTTATTGGCAAATAAATTTATTTGTAAATTTATTTATTTGTATGCAATCCAATTACTATTCAACTGGAGTGCGATTTTTGAATCTCATTCGGTGAGCTCAGCAGTTGAAAATGTCTAAATTACTATGGAGATACGCATCTTTCTTATGCTGATTTGACTTTCAAAAATCGCACTCCTGAAGCATGATTGATGTAGAACATTTAAAACTGCTGAGCTCACCGAATGGGATTCAAAAATCGCTCTCCTGCGCTGAATTCCGCATCGTCCCTCGTATGACTAACTGTCGTATCCGAAATTTTTATCAAAACAGATAAGACAACGAATAAATTTTACGTTGCTTTTGATACGATTGCTCTATAAAATTTGTCTGATGTGACATACGATAGGTAGTTATGCGAAGGAAGATACAAAATCGCTGCGAGCTCGCTGCGTTTTCGCCTCACTGGGAAATCGTAAAATCATGGTGTTCCTCAAACTCTTACGATGAAAAGAAGCTTTAATCATCAAACAATGTGGTAATTAACAACTTCATAAAAATCAAACAATTAAATCATAAAAGCAGGTTTACAGCGACAATTTCGTCAGAATTTACAAGAGCGTTGCCAACAATGATAACCAAATAAACATTAGCGTGGCATTACATTAACAGCTGATCTGTAGTTAGGCTGGAAGAAGGCCAAGGGTAGAGGACTTGGTGGTGAGCGAAGCGGATATGATATGAGGCAGTCTAAGTCTCAGTTGGAGAAACTCTCATTAAAGTTAATCCTCTATTATAATCTCTTGATGTCACTTTTTGTCTTTTTGACGTACAAGAGATACTCGGTCTCGTATACACCCGTATACCTTACCTACATCACTTATTACCTTACTTACCTTACTTACCTTACTTACATACCTTAGTTGTTTCCTTGACGCTTCCTCACTCGAGTAGAGGGCGTTTTTGAAATTTTTGTCATACAAATTATGTCAAAAATGTCCTCCAATCGAGTGAGGAAATGTCAAGAAAACAACTAAGAATACGGGTGTTAATGGAGGATTAACTTAAACGAGCGTTTCTGCAACGGAGTGTAAGACCATCGCTACAGGGTGTTAGAGTAAACAGTTGCATTAATTTAAGGGGTGGTTGTACCCATGATACTGATCAACTTTCCCTTAGAAACCTATAGGAAATTCTCAAAAAAAATTGTGCACTTTCCATACTAAATGCAACCAGCTGATCGAACGTTTTTATGGAAAGTCGTAAAGACAATTTACGAATTTCCTGGAGTCTCAAACTCTTTGACTCTCAAAAATCATGCTTCAGGAGTGCCATTTTTGAAAGTCAAATCAGCAGTAGAAATATGCGTATCTCCATAGTAATTTTGACATTTACAACAGCTCACCGAATGAGATTCAAAAATCGCACTCCCGGTCCAGTGGCGAGTAACCACGCATGCCGTGAAGGCGATGGATCGATTCCCGTCCAAGCAAACTCTTACCAATAAGTTTTTCGGAATTTATTTACGATTTGTAACACCACTGGCTTATCAGTGAAAGAAAACATGATCAAGATTTGTGAGGAAACCTGCATGACTCAATTTCGAGGCATGTATTGTACCCACTGTCCATTATAAGTGAGCTCAATCCCCTTCACACTGGACAGAGTTTCGGTACTTAGTGAAACGTGGATGTTCTAAGTTTAAGAATATCTCTGACTGACCCTTAGGGAAATATAGTCGCGAGCATTACGATATGCTTTATGACAAATGCGATAGGACCTCGGGTCGCGACCATCGCGTACCAGAAGACGCAGCGTGGGTCGGTCCAACTTGTGGGATACAAGGTGGACCGACGACCTGGTGAAGGCGGCGGGAACCTGTTGGATGAAGGCTGCACAGGACCGCTCGTCGTGGCGATCCTTGGGGGCCAGTCCAGCAGTGGACATGTATCTGCTGAGATGATAATGATATGATCACAAGAGCTGTACTGCTTATAGGGTAGCTATGAATATTTCATCTCATGTGCGTGTAACGTACGTCATCATCATCAGCCTGTGTCCCACTGCAGGGCACAGGCCTACCCTCTAGGAGGGTGTTTGGGTGTTAGTCTACCACGCGTGCCCAATGCGGATTGGTAGACTTCACATATGCATCAGAATTTCTTCTTGTGCATTGTGCAGGTTTCCTCACGATGTTTTCCTTCACCGTTTGAGAGCAGTCGGTAATACGTACATAAGTTAAGAAAACTCATGGGTTAGTGGAATGATGTCCGTGCGGGTTCGAATCCGGACCTCATGAATGAGAGTCCATACCTCTCTGCAACGCGCTACCGAGCTCTTTTTTGGTGCAAGTGAACCGAATAGTCGCTGCGATAATGTAGCATATGCCTATGGCTATATTCCCCGAGAGGTGTAGTTAGTAAGCATAAGCATGCTTACTCACGACTATATTCCCCGAGGGGTAATCAGAGATATTCTGAAACCTCAGAACATCCACGTTTCACCAGTAGTACCGAAACTCTGTCCAGTGTGACGGGGGGTGAGCCCGTCGCCACTTATAATGGACAGTGGGTACAATACATGCCTCGAAATTGAAGCTTGCAGGTTTCCTTACGATGTTTTCCTTCACCGAAAAGCCAGTGGTGTTACAAATCGTACATAAATTCTGAAAAACTCAGTGGTACGAGTCGGCCTGGACGGGGATCGAGCCATCGCCTCCTGCACGGCAGGCAAGGTTACTCGCCACTGGACCACCACGGCTTGTGTAGTTAGTAGTAGTATTATTATTCAAGAAGTTGGCATATAGATAGCAGCGATTAATATTTGGCTATAGAAGAATAGCTCTCGCCCGCAGACTATGTCCGCATATGAAACTTTAAAGTTTAGACACCTTCCTTAGTATACCTGTTTTCTGTTCCAACCATGTATCTATCTTAAGTGGTTTGTAGGCTGTACGTTGTCTGTCTGTCAGGCAGTCAGGAACTATTTTATACAGGGTGTCCAAAGTCCCAGTTTTAATGTAAAACATAAATGTTTCGGAATTCACTTTTTTTTTTTTTTTTTTTTTAATTTATTTATCAAATACATAAACAGACATCTTATGAACTAAACACATTGATAAACCCGATATCAGGTTTGTCCCAATGCAGAAACATCAGTCATAACAACATCGATAGCAACAATAGGCAAATAGGTAGATTAGATACATAACTACAGTACCTCGCTCGCTATCCGCTCTCCTATGTTCATAACTACTTCTCTTCCCGCATCTAACCAAAACAACTGAACCGCGCTATTCCAGACAACATTGATTGAAACATAACTCTGACACAGTACAATCAACCATGCAGTACCGATAGTGAGCCCGGGTGATTTAAACAACCGTTAAGCTAAACAAACATAAGTATTAATACAATTTTAGGGGTTTGTTTCTGTGTTTAGTTCCAATCTCATACCTGAATTATTTGTAATGCAGATAGCTGATAATTTACGTTTTTTAACAAAAAAATATGTTTATGCTAGCAATCCAATAAAAGTTGTTTTATTAAATTAGGCTAAAAACAAAACGGTTTAAATCGTTTATACAGATTTTTTTTACTTAGTGGCAAAGATTACATTTTGTAAGTAGAATAGAGTAAGTACAGAAATACATATAAAAGGATGAAAAAAGAGGAAATTTACATTTGCGCCGACCAAAATAGGTACCTAATTCAAACTTGTTGTCAGCATCTGACCATCAATTTGTCTTTGTTGAATGTAAGTTCTCCAAAAAGGAAATAAAAAATATTACAAACTCACGCCCAGAATCTCTTTCAGGGTAGACAGAAGCTCTGTTACAACTAAAGTTTTTTTAAAGTAACTTAAAAGCCTCAAATAAATAAAATTGCAAGATCATTTTTAATGAGGTATGAGTGTGCAAGTTTTTTCAAAATGAACGAAATAATGGTATAAAGGAGAAGAATGTGCTGTTACTACCTACTGCTTGTTCAGTGTACTGGGAGAACTGGGACAGTGACGTACATTTTGTAACAGAACTTTACAACTATCATCCGGTAAGGATTCGTGCCAAGATCATTGGACGATTGTCGGGTACACGGTACACCTAATACTATGGACCTATCTTGTATAGTCAATATGCCATAATATAAAGCTTAACACTGGATTTAGGTTGCTTTTTTTATCTGGGTCGGAGTATCTTATTAGAGTCAGCAGAATTTATAATGTCAGATTTTTTTTGTGCCATAATTTTTTTTTTCTTGTCTATGGTATTTTGAATCGAGCTCGCATCGCTTGCTCGGTTTTTTGTTGTTCTGTGCTTAGCTTAGGATAGGAATTAAGCTTTTACTACAACCGAGTCTTGGTATATATGTTTTAGAGCTCTCTTCGGTGGCTCCAGCTTTTGTTCTATACACAAATCTACTCTCTTTCAGCATAAGCTCTACAATCGGTAGGTATTAAGTAGTATCGTTAGTTCGTTTCTGCTGGAATCGCCTTGATTTTGGCATGAGCTGGAAATCGAGTTACTTATAATGAAGCAAAATTTCAAGCTTGCTTCGCTCGCTTCTGTTTTTAGTTCGTGCTCCACTAATAGTGTCCAGTTTAGTATGGAACAGCTGATTTTATTTTTGCTTCGATCGGTTTGCTCCTATTGTAAAAGTTGTTCAGTTTGGTAGACTCTTAGTTTAAAACGATGCTAATAATATCAATTTCACCCTGTCTACGTGCTACTGAAGGGCACAGGCCTACCCTCAGGGATGTGCGTTAGTCCACCACGCGTGCCCAATGCGGATTGGTAAACTACATAATAGATACATACGCATCGGAATTTCTTCTTTAGCGTGTGCTCTTTTTGTCTTGTTGACATAGTAAAAGCTAGCAAGAGATTTAATAGAGGATTAACTTTAATGAGCGTTTCTGCAACTATTACTTGATATCGTATACGTCCTTATGTGTTCAGAATTAAAGTTTAATATTGGCTACTTTATTGCTAACAGGATAAAAAGATCGGTATTTCTATTTCATCATCAAATTAAAGATCAAAGAGAATGTCAGACGGTATATTAAAGTCAAAACATGATGAAATTCTTTTGATGTGGCCATTATTATCGTATCGTGATTGTATTTTCATCGTTATTAATAAAACTATTTTTTTCATGGCACACGGTTTTTTTAACGGATTTTAATCTATAGGCAAAGATTTCAGTCATATTTTATCAATTTAGTTTGTGTTTTTTTTATTCTGCGTGCTTTGCTTTATTTTATTTAGCATGCATGCATTCATATGCTAACGACTATATTCCCCGAGGGGCAGACAGAGATGTTCTGAGTAGTACCGAAACTCTGTCCAGTGTGACGGGGAGTGAGCCCGTCGCCACTTGTAATGGACAGTAGGTACAATGATATGCCTCGAAATTGAAGCACGCAGGTTTCCTCACGATGTTTTAGCATAAGCATATGCTCACGACTATATTCCCCGAGGGGGTAGTCAGAGATCTGAGATATTCTGAAACCTCAGAACATCCACGTTTCACCAGTAGTACCGAAACGCTGTCCAGTGTGACGGGGGATGAGCCCTCGACATTGAAGCATGCAGGTTTCCTCACGATGTTTTCCTTAACCGAAAAGCCAGTGGTGTTACAAATCGTACATAAATTCCGAAAAACTCATTGGTATGAGTCGGCCTGGACGGGGATCGAACCATCGCCTCCTGCACGGCTCCTATGGTATTTTTTGTAAACATTATAATATTTTGTTTCAGGTGAACGGAATAGTACTGCACGGGAGATGTCATCTGAACGCTTCGGTCATCATCAAAGGCCTGGTCGGTCCTTTATTCAAGATCATATTATTGAGGTGAGAATTGTTCTAGTCATTTTATTGTCTTCCAGGCCATATTATCTTGCTACACGGACAGCACTGCCGGCATCGTCCAAGCTCTATTCGCGTGCAAATGTCCGGCTAGGACGGGCAAGATATGAGATGGGCCATAGTCATAATAGGTTATTGCTTCGTGTGGTTACATGAGGTGGAAAAGTTTCCTGCAAAAAAGTGTGTGTGTGTGTAAGTAGTAAGACTAGTAAGTACCGTACGCACGTACAATCACGGACTATAAAGAAATGCGGACTGAATATTGCACTAAAAAGATGTGAAGCATACAAGGTAATACAATCTCGTTTGTTCTACAAGGGACCTACACTCACATAGATGCACTAGCTCTAGGCGCAGGTGCTACAACCCGTCACCTTATGTACCGCGTGACAGCACGCACACAAAAGTAATGGGTGCTTCACTCATGATTAAGCGCGCAACACACGGCCGCTATAATATGTTGCTGTACTCTTCTAACGCATGCAAGTTGCTAATCGCTTCCTCTCACTCGCACGCAGGAAAGAGACGTGCTTATGTAATTTTTCGTGCGTATGAAGAGTACAGCAACATATTATAGCGCGTGTCTGTGACGCCCTTTAGACGAGATTACGTCTGGTTCTTCTTTTAAGTCTGTGCGTACAATAAGAAGTTAAGTCTTTGGATTCAATTTTGTATTTCTATTTAATTGCTGCTTTTGCGGTAGGATCTTTAATTCTGCCATATTATATCTGGAGTTAGTTTACCTACTACTTATGATTTTCCTATTGCACTGAGAAAAATATGTAGTAAATTTTTTACCAAATAAATTTGCGAATTAAAAAAGTTAGTTCTTCTAGTTATCTTTTTCCTAACCTACTGTCTCCCGTTTGCAATGGAGGCAAGTCGGATATTTATTTTTCCTACTCCTCCTATCTTCTTTGATTTAAATTCAATGCGGGTTGGAGACACATTTGAGTCATAATATAAGAGATAGACGTACTCTCTGATTCAGTATTCATAGAGTGTAAAGCATCTCTGTGATGGGGATGGACCAGGTCTGCCTGCATAATTCCAGTCGGTTTAGGAGTTAAAGCCATTCGAAGGTCAGTTAAAGTTGCAAAAAATGAATATGCAGGTATCATTGTAATATGCACTGTAGCTAGCTAGTGCGATTTTTGAAAGTCACACGTTCAAATCAGCAGTAGAAAATGTGTACCTACCTTTGACTACTTATATGAGGACTGGTAACGCATGTAATTCTGCTAACAAACATTTCTGCCACTTTTTGCGGGGGGCGAGGTAACATGCAATCCGCAACTTTGGATTTTATTCCCCATAACTTTAGATTATAATTTAGAAAGTTGAAAATCTTGAAAAGTAGTCTCGTGTGAACCCCAAACGTTCTAAGTCCGAAATTATTGTTTCGCAATTATAGGCTGTCTCGTTTAGTGATAAGGTATAAAATTTAATGTAAATGCACATGATCAATTGATCTTATACCGTGGCAGAGGGGAAATGCTACCGCAAGGCGAGTCCTTATAATAAATAGTCAAAGGTACCTACAGACCACAATACTGAACGTGTGACTTTCAAAAATCGCACTACAGGTCCATCCTCATCACAGAGATGCTCTTCACCCAATAAATACTGAATCAGTCTTGCAGCTGATGATAACAGAAAGTACGTCTATCTCTTATACTATCATCCCCCGGGCTCGCTGAACTTCATTGTCTGTGTTGTGAGTGGTCGCCGCCGCTGTTGATCCTGGTTTACATGAGTTACGCAGTGGGAGAGTACCGTAAACTATAATAATAAGTGGTGGTGCCGTGGTGGCCGTGGAGCCGTGGTGGTCCAGTGGCGAGTAACCTTGCCTGCCGTGCAGGAGGCGATGGTTCGATCCCCGTCCAAGCCGACTCGTACCAATGAGTTTTTCGGAATTTATGTACGATTTGTTACACCACTGGCTTTTCGGTGAAGGAAAACATCGTGAGGAAACCTGCATGCTTCAATTTCGAGGCGTGTATTGTCCACTGTCCATTATAAGTGGCGACGGGCTCACCCCCCGTCACACTGGACAGAGTTTCGGTACTACTGGTGAAACGTGGATGTTCTGAGGTTTCAGAATATCTCTGACTACCCCCTCGGGGAATATAGTCGTGAGCGTATGCTATGCTATGCTATAAGTGGTGGTAAGGCATGAAGCTCTGCATGTTGTAAGGTGAGGTACCACGTGGGCCTAAGTTCGATTGAAACGTAACACTGATTTATTTGAGATAGATTAAATGGTTATTAACTTATTAGGTAGTTAGTTGTCTAATTATTTTGTTCAAATAATAAGTGGGTCACAAAATCGACACCGAATTCCGAGAAAGATACGAGCTACTAACAATGTGGTTTCCAGGAAGCCTTCATAAATCCTTTAACCTTTCCCTATTTATCTATGTAGCGGCATATATGGAGGAATATAAATTGGTGACGTAACATAGACATAAAAGGACCTATTAAACGGACAAAGGGTCTTCCTAACAAGGTCCTTGGTGAGACAGGAATATAGATTTAGGTACTGGATGTGGCTCTATGGGATTAGATGCTAACTGCAATCATCATCATCATCATCAGCCTATATACGTCCCACTGCAGGGCACAGGCCTACCCTCAGGGAGGGTGAATGGGCGTTAGTCCACCACGCGTGCCCAATGCGGATTGGTAGACTTCACATATGCATCAGAATTTCTTCTTCTGCATATGCAGGTTTCCTCACGATGTTTTCCTTCACCGTTTGAGAGCAGTCGGTAATACGTACATAAGTTAGAAAAACTCATTGGTACGTGGCATGTTGTCCGTGCGGATTCGAACCCGGACCTCATGATTGAGAGTCCATAGCTCTCCGCAACGCGCCACCGAGCTCTTTTTTCTGCAATGCAACAAGCAATATACCTACATAAATTGAAGAGGTAATGGAGAGGATAATATTCTTTAGGCTTTATTCCTCAGAGTAAAGAATAGTAGAGTGAGCAAAATGCCGTCCTATTCGATTGTTCCAAGCAAATGTCCAATAACATATAATTGCTATTTAAGATAACTGGGGTAATTATAACAAAGTTAAACCCACTTTCTGAAATGGTTCTACATCTCTCCGTCATCTCTGTTCAATCCTGCTGTAATTCTAATAAAGTTTATTTTTAATTTACTTACAACATGCCCGTTGCCTAGCTTTGCATGGGAAACAAACCATCCTTATATTTACGAATTTTTACCCTGCCGATATGTTCCTGAAAACAGTTCTATTGCCTGGCGTCACGTATCTTTTTCTTTTAAATAGTGGTGCCGCTAGATACATCTCGCTCTCTCAGCTGGTATAGTATAGTCTGTCTATAAAGTCGTGGCATGAATGTTTGAGGAACTAATTTTGGTATGGTGGTGTTGTCAGGTTATGCTTGATTTTGACGTTCTTGCGTGGAGACAGGGCCCTCATTTTTTGCCAACACTTTATAGACAGACTGTAACTTTATGGAATGAATAATAGAGAAGAGATAATTGTCTCATCTAGTACTCTATCTCAATGGCATCCGCAAACGATTCTTATTAGTAACTAGGGAGGGGGGCGCGTATTTCGTAATCTCTCTCAAAGTCCGATCAAAGGAATTGGGTCCGTTGCGTTGACTGATAATCTTTCTGTTAAAGATTTTCTCGTTTAAAGTATGAGATAAATAAAAATACCTATACAATACAATACAATACAATACTCTTTATTTGCACACCAAAAACATAAAATAACAATATTATAAGCAAACAAAAGGGTACAAATGGCGGTCTTATCACTAAAAGCGATTTCTTCCAGACAACCATAGGATGGAAGAACTCTTTAATAAAAAATATGTGGTAAGGCGGTGTAAATATATACCAAGTAATAATAATATATACATATATAAATATATATATATATATATATGACGGCGCCTGGTGCCATCCCTCTACGGCACCTGGCGCCATCTCTCAAGTTAAAACAGAACAAGATCGCACACTAATGACGGTGCCTTGCTACAGCGCCGCCTGGTGTCGGTCTAGTGGAACGTCGGGTGTCGGTAAAGGTGGTTGACAGCCATGTCAAGAGGAGTTCAGTTGAAGATTTGAATAGGAATGGCTGCACCACCGCATAACTCGACGGATCGCTAGTTCTGTGTAATCTCGGTAGTTTTACTATTAAGCAGTGATCTGTTTGCGATGAAGGCCCTCCTGCACCTATATCAGAAGTGTAAACAAACTTGCGCCCAAGAGAAATAAAATCGTGTATAGAAAAATGTTGATGGTTATTTGACAGCTAAAACCTAGCTTTTGTTTCAAGAGTCAAGACCTGATGATAGTTTTATCACGAGGTTCCAAATCGATGCGAAAGAAACAGCGGCTGAATCTGCATCTGCATCAATCTGCATTCTAAATAAGTACATGGAACATGATCTAACGTATGTCCTGCCTACTCATATGGCTAGTGGCGGAACGACGAGCAGTAATTTTCAACCCCACCAGTTGACGAATGATTTACAGTAAAGTCGACGGATACATAATACAGTTCATACAGTACGGACACTCCCTGCACTTCTTCGTGGAAGACAGATGGAAGACAACTACAGTGTCTACAGTAGGCAATATGGTTTTGCTAATGCCAGGCCAGCGTTTGGCCCGGCCTTGTTGTATGAAGTGTCCAGGATGAGATAGTGGGCAAGTTATCTCCGTGTTGGTATGGTATAATTAATGTTTGTGGTTCGAAATAGACTTTGGTCACGGATTATTGGTGAGAATTTTGTCGGATATTGCTGTGTTGTACCTGGTTTCATCTATTTAGAATGGGCTTTTGTGTTGTAAACTTATATTCCAGAAAGCACAATAGTTCTTCTAGTAAAACGTGGATGTTCTGAGGATTTAGAATATCTCATACTACTCCCTCAGGGAACATAGTTGTGATCATACGATACTACGATAGTTCGTTGAATGCAGGCAGTGTAGTCAGAAACATCGCTGTAGTATCTAAGCCTAAATTTTTATAAAATATGGCTTTTATGGTTTCCATGCTTTTGTCATGCCGTCATGCCTGTATACACTCTATTTCAAAGGCATGTTTCTGTTGTTGATACAATAAAAACTTATTCGTATCTGTGTACAAGGTAACGTAACTCTGTACCTAGATGCTGCTGAAGAATTTAGGTGTCTCAATCTGCCTGTTGCTGACGCGATGTGGAACTTAATAGGCGATTAAGAGCTCTCTTTGTCGGCTCGTAAATCGCTTCATGTTCAGTCAGGTCAGGCCAAACTCCGAAACTCCTTCATACATCATCCTTCCAACAAGATTACGGCATTTGAAACTTGTCCTCGACTTCCGATTCCGATTTAGAAGTGAAACAAGGTCCTTATTGTGTGTTGAATTTGGGATGTAATGTAAATGGTGGTTGTATTTGCACATTGTTGAAATTGATCGCCGAGCCCTGGGCTCTTGTGAGTGTGCACACATTTTTTACTAATTTATAATTGCGGTTTATGGACTTGTAATTTTTGATGCAATGTTTCTGGCCACACCGAAAGTGATTATTGCCGTGAGTTTCTGTATGTATGTAACTTTTGATCAAGAAATAATGTAACGGTGGTTATTATGTGATGGTTTTCGTAGATAAAAGTCAGGATTGTGTTTTGTGGATGTCAAGTGTTAACGCAACTGCATGATCGAGCGGGCGTGCCACCTCTTTGGACGACGACTCCAAGTGTTGTTGTTTTTATGTTGTCTTTTATTGTTGTTCTTGATTCACAAACTAATAATGTCTTGATTGTCGTTGTCACGATGACGTTCGGTTGATTGTTGATTGTTGATTCATATCGCAAATAAATAACAAATATTGAATTGAATTGAGCAAATAAATTCGTGCTGTAGGTGTTTGATGCTAAATGGCACTGGATACATCGAAGCATTGTAAGATCGAAATATCTTTGTTGTGAAATATGAACTATTACAACGAACTCGTTTAGAAGGCCTTTTTTTAGCGGAGGAAGACAAAGTAAGGATTTATATCCCTTTTTAACTGAGTGCTGGTATACTGTATGAATGAAACACAATTCTCTACTATGTTCATGGTTATCTAGTAGATTTCGACGCCGAACCATTGAGGTACTATGTTAACTAGAGAAGCTACCGAGAAGTAATGTTTTGTAACATGCGTTAGGGTGCACGCGCTCTAACCCACTTAGCCTGAGCCAGGCGCTCGTCGCAGCCTGACGCTCCCAGCACGCGCCCCACACTGCTGATCATGGTGCACAGATTTTATTCGCGTTGTCTGCTCTATACATAATTACTCAATGCGCCGAACCAGTTCTTCGTCACTCGCGTTTGTCAGCTGCGATAAATTCTTACCTACGGCGCCTTGTATCTCATAACCATGAGGTACAGGGTGTCGCGTATTGATATAAGTCGCACTTTAGTTCTCGTTTCTGAAGACCAAAGTTTGAAATTCGAAAAGCGCGCGAAACTGGGATGAGTGCGATACCTATCTGTTACGGTAGTAGGTAACTGTTGGATAATCTGTTTCCGAACTCGTGGTTCTGTTGTAAGATGGTGTGCTATATTTAGTTTGGACAATATTATGATGGTGGTGGTATCTCAGGTTTCCTTTTCTAACTTCGTGGTCAATGTGTAGACATAAATATGGGAGCTTTTTCTTTTGGGAGCCAATGTAAGTCAAAGAGCATTTATAAAATTACTACGTTCTAATGTCAGATTTACACGAAGTTTCTAATTCCCTGCTTTTGTTGGTAAAGATGTTATTATTTAAACTGCAATAACACGTACCTATCTGGTATTTAATTTAAATATGTACGGGATGCATGAATCATTACAGCCAATGCCGAATATAGCCCGATGCAGTTTATGGATTAGAAAAATGTGGTTTGTCCCTACAAAAATTGCCGAGGTCACAATGCCATACCTAACCCAAAACAGAGTCCAAATAGCCATTATTATGCGGCTTTTCTCAGAGCATCAAATCGTGCACATGTTGTTTTACTATTGAACATACCTAAATCGCCGAAATTATTTCTTCCAGTCACGGATTATAGAAGAGTACAGTTGCAATAACAATCCATATTAGTATACCTTCTTAAAAAAGTAATAATGTGAAACTTCTTCTTCTGGTTCTGTGCGAAAGTGCATGTTAGTGCTTAGTGTCTCGACGTTGAGATAATTGATAACTTATTGCTTCGTCCGTTTCCGAGGGTATTTCTTTGTGGGTTGACCTTGAACTGTCTTTATCATAAACTTGGTATGTTTATCCTGAAACTCTTGCTATAGGTATGATGTTCAGTTTTTTTTGATACGGCGTATTTGATAAACTGTTCAGTTTGCTGTGAGACCCTTTTAAAGTCAATGGCTGTTTTCTTGAGTCTTTCGGCAATTATTTCTTGACGTTGTAGTCTAGCTGTAGTGGCTCCATGGTTGAAGGATAAGATAACTACAGACTTCAAAGATGTGGTTAGCATACAGTAAGTCTTGCTCTCATGTTGGCCGATGTTTGTACTTTATCAGTGGCGCAGCGCAGCGTCGTAGGTCTTGTGATTTCCGATATGGTTGTTTGTGTCCATAAAGATGTATTTTATGTTGTTGTCTAATCACCACAATGCAGGTTCGGCCTAAATTCTGGTGCTTAGGTTTGCACTACCTTGGTAATCTATGTGAGAATGTCTAAAAATAAAGATCTAATGTATACCTTAATTTGTCTGTTTAAGCGAGAAGATTCGTCGAGATCAGCGCGCACAAAAGATTATAAATAAAAGAGACAAACGTTGTAACTTGCTTTGTGTCATCCTGTTATGTTTGCGGCAAGCCAGGACGCATGACTACCATCCGATCAGACCGAAAAAGCAGTAGAAGAGTTCTTGTCAAGTGAAGGAGGTTAATCAATGTGAACAATGAATGTCCAGAGGTACCTCGAAAGCATGATCCGCGGTGAGCCCGCCTTTTTCTGGATGTGCCATGACGGCGCCAGAAGATGTTACAGTTAACACGGGTCACCTTAATGGCCCGTGTTTTTGGAAACGGAATTCTATGCTATGCATTGACTACTTATATGAGGGACTCGCCTTGCGGTAGCATTTCCCCTCTGCCACGGTATAAGATCAATTGATCATGTGCAGTTTACATTCAATTTTATACCTTGTCACTAAAAGAGACAGCCTATAATTGCGAAATAAATAACTTCGAACTTAGAACGTTTGGGGTTCACACGAGACTGCTTTTCATGATTTTTGACATTCAAAATTAGAATCTAAAATTATGGGGAATAAAATCCAAAGTTGCGGATTGCATATTACCTCGCCCCCCGCAAAAAGTGGCAGAAATGTTTGTAAGTAGAATTACACGCGTTACTAGTCCTCATATAAGTACCTAGTCAAAGATGCTATGCGATAAGATAATTGATGGAGTAGCGGCACGGTGAAAGCAATTCTGGCGGTCGTAGTGTCGTCCGAGCCATACCCCTTGTGTGTGGGGGTTGGTTGGAGGGACGCACTCGTCTGTCCAGGTTGTTGTGAGATTGGACGGGGGGGCTGCCGTCCGTGCCACACCTTTTTGGTTGGTAGAAGGGACGCACCCGGCCCAACGGTGAAGAACATGTCGAGATGCAGTCTGACGATGATGCGAGATTGTTGTCAGGCTAGACGAGCGGGAATTCAGATCTGCCGTATGGTTGATGTTTGCTTGTTTCTTGCAGGGCCGCAGTAAGATACGCCCGAGGACGGTCGACAGTCAGTCTGGCCGTGACGGCGCCTGGTGCCATCCCTCTACGGCACCTGGCGCCATCTCTCAAGTTAAAACAGAACAAGATCGCACACTAATGACGGTGCCTTGCTACAGCGCCGCCTGGTGTCGGTCTAGTGGAACGTCGGGTGTCGGTAAAGGTGGTTGACAGCCATGTCAAGAGGAGTTCAGTTGAAGATTTGAATAGGAATGGCTGCACCACCGCATAACTCGACGGATCGCTAGTTCTGTGTAATCTCGGTAGTTTTACTATTAAGCAGTGATCTGTTTGCGATGAAGGCCCTCCTGCACCTATATATATATATATAATACATTATACACAAAGACAGTAGTAACACAGTAAACGTTAAAATACCAAATTGTACGAACTAAGTAGTGAGATAGTAGTCTTTTAGCAGCTTTTTAAAAATAGCTAAGGATGGAGCACGTCTTATGGAGAGAGGCAGTTCATTCCACAAACGAACTGACTGGACTGTAAAAGATTTGCCATAAAAAGATGTTCTGTGGGATGGCATCGCCAGCAACAAATTTTCAGCTGATCGCAACACTCGGTCGTGTGTGGCGTGGAGGAAAGTGAATCGGTCCTTAAGATAGGATGGGGATAAGGGAAGAAACAAAACAGAGTACAATAGGGAAAGAATGTGGAAATTGCGACGAAGACGTATTGGGAGCCACTTGAGCTTAGAGCGAAATTCAGACACATGGTCATATTTTCGGAGACCAAATATGAATCTAATGCAGACATTTTGGAGACGCTCAAGCTTGTTTAGTTGCTCCTCATTGATGTCGAGATAGGCAACATCGGCATAGTCAAGAATTGGCAATAACAAAGATTGGGCAAGCGCAGTTTTGGTGGCTGTCGGTAGGAAATTACGGAGCCTTCTCAATGCTCCACCAGAGGCAAACAATCTTCTATTGACGTATTCCATTTGAGGAATCCAAGAAAGACTGGAGTCGATTTGGATACCTAATAGTTTTTTACACTAGTACTGTAAGGAACATGGATTCCATCAAATAATATACTTGGTAGCGATCCCCAATCAATCCTGGAGATAAACCATTGGCTACCGACTACAATGACTTGCGTTTTATTAGGATTAACCTTCAGGCCATAATCCATGCTCCACTCAGATATATGTTCCAAGTCTATATTGGTCCTGCAGATAGCTTGGGATAGATCATCGAAAGACGAATGGGAGTAAATCTGGAGATCATCAGCATAAAGGTGGTAAGAAGATGAAATTTTTTTGGAAATGCTATTAATGAAGATAGCGAAAAGGAGAGGAGATAAGACGCCGCCTTGTGGAACACCTGCAGTAGTGCTGCACCAGTCGGATAGTGAATCGTCGATACGTATGCGTTGACGACGTCCGTGAAGGTAACTACTGAACCAGTCAACTACCGTTGGAGATATGTTAAGAGAACACAGAAGCCCCAAGAGTACATCAAAGTCGACAGTATTAAATGCGTTGCTGAAGTCCAGCAATGTAAGAACAGTGAGTTGACCATTTTCCATTCCTAGACGGATATCATCAGTAATTTTTATGAGGGCCGTAACAGTGCTGTGACCGGCACGGAACCCGGACTGAAGAGGATTTAAAAGGTTGTTTTCTGTAAGGAAATGAGTTAACTGGTTATGAACGGCTCGTTCAAGAACCTTGGACAGGAATGGGAGAATGGAAATAGGACGGTATTCGGAAAACGAGTAGGGATTAGGTTTCTTTGGTAAAGGAATTATTTGGGCCTCTTTCCATGAAGATGGAAAGGAGCCCATGGATATTGAGTTGTTTAGGATATTACTGATTACTGGAGTGAGGATGTCGAGAATTGGAAGGATCATTTTACGGCTAATACTGTCGCTACCAACTGCATTAGATGTAATTGAGAGTATGTGCCTCTTAACATCACAAGCGGTGAGTTGACGAAAGACAAAAGGAGGGTAGTCGGGTGTGGGCATAGAAGAAAGAAAATTTAATGTACTGGTTTTCGTCGCACCATTAAAAGCGGACGAAGATGAAAAGTGTTTATTAAGAAGATTATATATATAGACCTATACCTGGAGTACCTAAGTGCAGACACCATAGAAACTGTGCGATGAACCGATTGTATTATATGGTATGGCAAGTCCGAATTACCTTATCGTTATGTAGCTTTCTTCTTTGCGTCTTTGTTGCATAATTTAACCCATGTAACTAATAACCTCTGCTTTCTTTTACTGTACTCTGTTTGTTTCGTGTGTGCCTTTAATGGTGAATAAAGTTTTTTCTTTCTTTCTTTCTTTTCTTTCTAATAACGATTATAATGATAGGCCAGGCCACTTAATCGGAACCTGAATATTTTCATCATGGAACGAAGTCCACCTTACAATATTTAAAAAATACGTAATGCTTATACACAACTAAACTCAACACTTCGATAGGTTTTAAGGCGCTACCGCCCGATTTTACCGTAAATTTCGGTAACGTTGTATCCATTTTATACATTAAGCTTATTAAACGATTTTATTTAACTTCGAACCGGTCTAACTATCTATCTAACTAACTAACTAACAACGAATTCTTGTAATCTAATTTTCACCCACTTCCTGTTAATCGATTAAGTTGAAACCTTACACACACATACAGTTCTGATGACAATGCAATATTATGGTAAAAAAATTGAGTTGATTTGATGATGGAGACGGAAGGTGGTCAAGAGATCTCCTCGATTTCTTATAGCAGAGCCCTCGTGTTTAGTACTATTATTTAAATAGTTTCGATGAGACCTTTATGGTACTGGTAAGATTGAGGGTCTGGTGATGGAGACGGAAGGTGGTCAAGGGATCTTCTCGATGAAGAAAAATTTCATTGACTTTAATTGGTTAGTATTGAAAATAAAACCAGACTACGTTTGTATGGAGCACGCCAACGGTAATATACCCATAACAAACAAAATCTAACCTCACCCCTTTGTTGCAGGCGGAAGGCGGCTCTCGAAGACGTTGCGGTGAAGCCGCTCACTCCAGCCCAATTCCCAGTTGCATTGGACGACGAGGTGGGTTGACTTTGTTTTGTTTCAGACTTATCGTGTTTTGACTTTATGCCTGGAGTGCGATTTTTGAATCTCATTCGGTGAGCTCAGCAGTTGAAAATGTCAACATTACTATGGAGATGTGCATCTTTCTACTGCTAATTTGACTCTCAAAAATCATACTTCAGGAGTGCGATTTTTGAAAGTCAAATCAGTGGTAGAAAGATTCATATCTCTTTACTAATTTTGACATTTTCAACTGCTGAGCTCACCGAATGAGTTTAAAAAATCGCTCTCCTGAGGGATATAATAAGCTGTTATATGATTTTATGCAACCGTTTCGTGCGAATTTTCGTTAGCCCCTTTTCGATCAAGAATACGAAATTGGATAGAGAAAATTAGCCTAGGAATTAACGTTTCAAAAATGGCAAAATCAGAAGCCGAAAGCATATTAAGAAAGATCCTATGTTATTAGGTAAAGTATACAGGGTGTTAGGGTAAACAGTTGCATTACTTTAAGGGGTGATTGTACCCATGATACTGAACAACTTTCCCTAAGAAACCTATAGGAAATAAAGATTCATTTTTATCTTTCCATACTAAATGCAATCAGCAGATCTAACATTTGTATGAAAAGTCGAAAAAAATCGAACTTCCTATAGGTTTCTCAGGGAAAGTTGTTCAGTATAAGGTACGGTTGGTGTGTGAGAGGCGTCATACAAATTATCTCTGTGTGCGTGTATATGGACAGGGTTTAGCGGCCTGGTTGCAATTTCAATTTTTTTCCGGAGCTTAGACTGCTACATAACTTAGCAAAGTCTACATTATAATTATTATGCTTTTAAGCTGGATACATGATGAAACCATATCCCTTAGTCGCCTCGTAAAACAACTACCGAAAAACTACTAAACTAAATTCGAAGCCGAAATAACACGAATAATTTGTACCTATTTAAACTTACCACAATCTGATAAAAACTAAGGGATAATTGTTAATTACTAAAGCACTACCTAATTGTTGGGTATTTGACCCAAAATTATTTCTTGCATAATAATTAATATGATAAACCTGTTTCACTTACAAAAAACATAATCTTAAATATGTATTCTATACATTTAATATACCTACCTATATATTAACAACGACCTTGTCGACTCCAAATGCTCTATCTCACTCGCACTTACCGGGCAATAAATATACCACTGATTTCCGTACAGTTTTCCTACGAAACTTTACCAAGGAAATATAAACCTTAATACATAAACATAGTTGTTATTTTATTATGAGCGAGCATATTTTTCAGTGTTTATCTTCAATCTGTAATTCAAAACAGCGTAAGTGCTAAACGGTTTTAAACAGAATTGAATCTAATGGTATTGATTTTAAGTTTGAATATTGTTTGTGGTAAAACAATGACTTATTATGTTTAGTTTAGGTAGTTTTTGTCTATGTTATCTCACGTTTAGCAATGTCATATATTACAAACATACTTTTGTAGTTCGCGTATTCCATGTCGTGGATTTGAACGTATTCACTTTATTAAATTAAAAATTAAAAACTTATATTTGAAAATAGAATCGTAAACTAAAGTGTTATGTGTCAGTGTTGGATTTAAATAGTGTGGTTATGTGACGTTAAAATAAAAAGTGTTCTTCAAAAAAACCGGCGTGTTTTTAAAAATAGAATTATACGGTCATTATTTGGATTTGCACTTAGTATAGGTAAACCGAAAACATGGATTTGTCGATGCTGTAATATTCGGCTGGTATTTATTACAATTAGGTTATAATTTAACTTAGTAATAACGGTTACCGATTTTAACGGGTTATTGACTCTACAAAAACAGAACCTTGCATGGTTCTGTTTTAAAAATAGCCGTAGCAATATGTTTCTGGCTGGTCCTAAAATCAATAGGGTTGTGCTTTATGATACTTATAATATAGGTATCTTTTAGTTATGGATGACAACGTAAAAAATGTACGTAATTCGCAAAATCCATTAATTAAACCAAATTAAACACAAGTTTACATACCTATACCACACCACAGCATAACTATACCTATAATCTGTTTCAAATAGCAATGAAATTTTATGGCTATTTTGAATAACAGAAACAGAGATATGAAACACTTCCTCTCACTTATTCTTAGAATAGCTAACGTCCAAGATATGTCGGATAGTATATCTCTCTGATAAATCTTAACTATTATAAAACCGTAAAACCATAAGGAACAAAAAAGTAGCGGTTCACTTCATATAAATTCAAATAACACTCGATAGCGCGATTTAAATGACGTGCAGCGCCATATATTGACAAAATTGTTAGTTTGTTTGTTTGTTCGCGCATCACGCAAAAACTACTGAACCGATTTTGATGAAACTTTGTTTGTTTGATAGCTTATGATCTGACTTAAAATCTGGTATATAATTTGTGCGGACGAAGTCGCGGAAAAACACTAATAAATTATAAATTTGCTAATCAGATTTGGCCAAAAAGCTATACAAGGTGTTACAAAAGTAAAAATAAACATTTATAACTTTTAAGGGAGTTGTTTAGACAATCTAAGATATTGTCAGATTCGAGAAATAAATGTAAAACAAACCTAAAAAACATTTTCCTTATCAAAAAGAACTTTATCACAACTGAATAAAGTACCTACAATAACAAGGTATGTCTACACCTGTGTATATCAACAACCAATTTGCATTATTAAAGTAATAGTTGCTAAGCGGTCGTTTTACGGGAAACCTTTGTTTTTTGTGCTTGACCTCAATTTTGATTATCGATCGATATTTATTGCTATTTGGTTTGATCATTGAGAAAAACGTGTCGCCTATCAGGGCCGAAGAGTCGTAAGCAAGAAGTTTGGAATCATCTATAGTGGAGCACAGACTGCCTAACAAGAGGGAAAACATGATAATACATTGAAGTATCGACTCAAAAGTATCGATACTACTTGGTATTGAGTAATATTTTTAAAATATTAGAAATCACAAGAAAATACACAATTTCCTTCAAAATTTAATTACAAAGTATAGGAACTAATAACTAATTACTTAACCCCCAATTACGATATTCCTAAAACATGATAAATGCTTGTATTGCTACTAAATGTCTAACTTATCAAACTCTACCTGGTCATAGTCACACATGCATTATTCAAACTTTAATAGGGTTTTCCAGCTAATTCCTGACTCCATCGAGAGAGACGACGCGATGCATCGGAAAAGGAAGTACTGTTTACTGACTTTTATCTGATAGTTTAGTGAGGAGACAAAAGTATCGAGTAACTCAGAAAGTATCGATACTTAGTAAAATACTCAAATAAAAGTATCGAGTACAAAAATACTAGGTATCGAACTAAAAGTAATCGATAGTACTCAGATATTGATACTTTTTGCGGATCCCTAATTTTTTGCGGGGGAGGGACCGTTGCTATGACAATAGCAGTAAAACGCATCGAAATAGTAGCCCATCTGGGCTAGGTCGGGGCCATCGCGGGGGTGGGACTTTGGCAGAGAGGAAAGTATGGGAAATTATGCGTATGAGTACGAGTTTCTTTATGGTTTTGATCAGGCACGTATCCAGACTTTTGTTTCGGGGGGGGGGGGGGGGGGGGATAAATACCACCTATCCGCCCCCTGGATACGTGCCTGGTTTTGATAATACGCATATATACATAGGGTAGGTACTTGCTCATGCCTTTTTCCCTAAGACGGAGATTATAATCTACATCGAGATAAATATCAATAATTTTGTAGTAATGATGATACCCGTTTTTTTAATTAGGTACTACATAAATGTTATGGGTGTAGTCACTAGTCAGATAATTAGTCCAGCGGGCTGCAGAGCATCCGACACTACGTCTGCCAGTTAAATTCATGGTTTTCACTCTATACTCTGGAATAGAGTGAATCGGGAATGGAATCCGAGATCAAAAATTTCAAACAAAAGAGCCTCTTTTGATTGACATTTTTGATCTCGTATTCGATTTCTGAGTATAGAAGTCTTCCTTCGGTTGTCAGTTCTTCGGCAGGATATGACCAGCCCATTGCCACTTCAGTCTAAAAATTTTCTGAGCGACCTATAAAGTATAGCGCTAAGCGACTGGGTGAGGAAGGCCGGAAGGCCGAGGATAGTTTTGTAGCGCGCCTTGGGAGAGGCCTATGTTCAGCAGTGGTCGATAATGATTCAGATAATGAAACTTTATAAATTTCCCTAAGGAAATCTAAAATATTCGATAAACGAGACATTTTTTGGACCTACCATATAAAATCGATCGGTTGATCCACACTTTACACTTTCGTATGGAAGAACCAACGATTTTTCACGTTTTTCGACTCAATGTTCCATAGGAAACGTTTTTAGGATTAATACTCTAGGAAATCTACGGATTTTTGTATGGGATAAGTTGCATTAATTTCACTTTGGGTGATAAATTGATAATTTGGAATATAGTAGATACATACCTGAAAAACATTAATTCTCAATAATCCCCGATTTTTTATTGTGCATTATTGAATAATTCAGACATTTACAAAACATTAAATTTAGGAATATAAACATAAAAATTTAAAACTGATGATTTTGTACAGGCTTCGCTCAATACGTTTTACTTATAACAATAATTAATCCCCGGTTATTATTGTAAATTTGAGTAGATTTAATATTTTGTAACTATTCAAAAATTATAACCTCAAAACTTAATTATTTACTGTTTTTTTGTACACATTAAATTTGCCTTGTGATAATTAACTATCTACATCTTTAGAAATAAGCTTGCCCATTGTATATTTATACCGATTTTTGGGTATTTCTCAGGGTCCTGAGCCTGTATAACTATGAAAACTCGAAAAAAAATGTTATAAACTAATACACATAATACATTCAAACACAATTTACTAAAGTATCTTTAATGCAAGCTCAACTCGTATTTTTCCCGACTAAAATTATCTGAATACCTACACCTACACTGTAGGTTTTCCAGTTTGTATGAAATAATTTTAAATAAAATTAACCCGGATTCGAGCAATTAAATCTTGAGAATTAAATCTAGTAAAATACAAACTGAAGTTTTTATGCAGTCATAATGATCTTATACGCATGTCATAAATTCAAAGATATTATGTCAGTTAGGTCGTAGAGTATCAAGTGTCGTGAGAATTAACTGCTAAAGATATTTATTTCTAACAGGCTAAGAGATAACTGCAATTTAATATTTAATTAATTACCTACTTGTTTAATATTTTAATAATTATTATTGCTCTACCGCCTTTGTTTTCTTTGTTTAAAGCTACGAATAAGAGAATAAATATGGAAGAATAACTCCAAACAAAATCGAAATCATTTTTGGCACCCCATGAAAAATGACATTTTGTATGAGTTTTGGCGGCGAGTTACAATTTTTAAAGAACAAATTTAGAACGCGTTACAATTTTTTTGGTGCCACTTTTTGAGCTTCATTTATACTTCTATACATTCTCTTATTCGTAGGTTTAAAGATCCTATTTGTATCGAATAGGCTGGGAGACAACGTGAATTTGCTCTCGACGCATAATACCTCTAATTAATACCTACATATTTAATTAATTAGGTACTTAATATATTTTTTATTATTTATAGCTAAGTATACCGTCTCGGGTGTCTTTATGTTAATATATTTATATCTAACTAGAGATTACCTGCAACGTCAAAATTATATACCAGATTTTAAAGTCAAATCATAAGCTGTCAAACAAAAAAAATTCATCTCAATCGGTTCTGTAGTTTTTGCGTGATGCTGTTACACAAACAAACAGTTTTATTATAATAACAAGAATTCATTTTTTTATTAATTATTAAGTTTATTATTATCCCTACCTTCCATCTCAGGAGTCTTTTCTTTATCTGAAGATATTTATATTTAACAGGCTAAAAAATAACGCGATTTTCTTTTTAATTACTTATTTGATATTTTATTAAAATAAAATAAAAATTTAATCAATGACATTTTTTTTGCTAACTACCACCGGAGGTGTTTTTATACAGTTTTTTGTTTGTTTTTTGTATAAAGATATTTTATATCGTACAGGCTGTAAGATTACAGTGATTTTTTTATTTTTATTTTTAACAGATGTATGGGTGTTTGTGTGTGTCTACAACTACAATGTTATAAATACAAAAAGCTTGTAATAATAAAAAAATCTGTAAGACATACTTGTAGTCACAAATACCTAGATACATCTTACAAATGTAATTGAATGTGCACAAAATGTTTCCACATTTCGCGGTGATTTACTTATTATAATACTTACTTATGTAAAATTTTCCAGTTTTCCATTTGTTCCTCTCCAGTACAATTCATCGCTATACTATTAGACAAGCATTATCTGCTTTTACTAATATATATGACAGCTAATTAGTTTCACTTTATTACAATTCTATGCATTCAAAAATGATACATATCCCATTAACATAAGAATGCTTGTCACATCTATTATTCTAACACTATGAAATTGCTAATGTATAGTCTTCTAGTTTTCTTTACAACTTTTGTATTTAGTGGAGTACATGGACTCGTAACTATGCAAAAGACAATTCAAAGTCTTTCTAAGAGATTTGGCCCAAAATTCCAAAACTAATTGCTCTAAATAGAAACTATTCGATAGACCATAAAAAAAATGTACTTACCTATGTAAAAAAATATTATGCTATATACCTACAATATGTTAAGGCTGCACCGAGCCTATTGTGCTGCCCCTAATCGTATTTTTTTTTATTTCATTAGAATAAAATAACAAACAAACACAACAAAAGACAAAATAATTAGATTAAAACAATAATTTCATTATTTTGATAGTTAACATTTAAAGTTATTCGCATTTCAAGTGTTACAAATCGTACATAAATTCGGAAAAACTCATCGTTACAAGTTGGCCTGGACGAGGATCGAACCATCGCCTCCTGCAAAGCAGGCAAGGTTACTCGTCACTGGACCACCACGGCTATTCATTCAAATTGAATTTAAGTCGAGTAAAAGTCTTCAAATCTTGACTGCCCAATACATTTCCCGTTTTACGTTATATAAGCTTAGCTATGATATCGCTCGTATATGATTACAGAGTATATTTGTGTAGATAAAAAACCTTTTAAGATAACAGTTGGTAAACTCTGGATTTACCGGTATTTTTATATCGAGTACCATAGACTATGATATCATCTTATCTGAATAGGCTTGTTTTGATAGTGACACTATTTGTCTCGTTTAAATATTTGATCAGAGACCTGAGAATATTCATCATCATCAGCCTATCATCGTCCACTGCTGAACATATGTCTCTCCCAAGGCGCGCCACAAAACTCGGTCCTCGGCCTGAGAATATTATGGACAAAATATTGTGAAAAAAAGGCACATACAGGATGGTCCAGACCAGTTGGATATAAATTTTGATTTTAGATAAAATCGTTTGTAATCAGGAACAGTTTTTTTTTTCTGGCATTCGTGATATGTATATGGTTAGGTATAATTCGAAACGTAAGCTACTAGGCTGCACGCCAACAAACTGTTCTGCAGTTTGGCAGTAATTTGTACCCTTTGGATTTCTGAAAGTTTCCAATAAATAAAAGAATAAGGCTGTTTAGGAAACCGTTCATTGGCAGTTGCAGCTAAGTTGCTCACCACCCCGGCAGGGATGGTCGTCAGTTTATATAAACTATGTCATCATCATCACAGCCTATATACGTCCTACTGCAGGGCCCAGGTCGTCAATCCACCACACGTGCCCAATGCGGATTGGTAGACTTCACATACGCATCGGAATTTCTTCTTCAGCATATTATGCTTTCCTCACGATGTTTTCCTTGACCGTTTGAAAGCAGTCGATGTTACGTACAATAGTTTGAATAGCTCATTGGTACATGGCATGTCGTCCGTGCGGATTCGAACTGGGACCTCAAGATTCTATAGCTCTCCGCAACGCGCCACCGATACTCATACATAATGTATGTGTATTTGGTAATTGGTTTATTCACCGGTCAAGGTGAAGAACCATTTGGATTTAATTTAAACTTTAAATAGGTACGACAAACCTAATCAACTCTTTGATGTATTCCATTAGCAACGAATTCCGATCTAAACAAGAAGTATCCTTGCATAAAAATCTTAATGAAACCACAATGCTTGGCAGACAAAAACTTATGTCGTTTTTCCATATAGGCAGAGACTACGAGTTTTCTAGATTTATAAATCGGGAAAAACATTTTCCAATAATACCTAGATCTTGCTGTAATTTAACTATGATTCTTCGACTTTATAGATTTTCTATAACATAATTATTGAACACACAATTATTATGTGTACAAACCATAGACATTTTAATTATACATACATCTTAACCGATAACAAAAAGAAACACTTTACTTGTACATCGATTAATTATTATTTTTGTCAACCCTTAGCAACAATCTAGAAAAATCACTCTCGAAAATATTACCTAGAAATGGATTTATAATGAACATCTAAATTTAATTGGTGTATTGAATTATCAAAGAAAAGTGTACCCGAAATGACAATGGTCGCGCAAAAGTGGCAATAGTTGCGCAAAAGTGACAATGTTCGTCTAAAAGTGACAATGGTTGTGTAAAAGTGAACAATGTTGCTTGTAAAGTAATGACTGTGATGAACGAAGTGCGCACGAGGCGAGGAGTTCACACGGATCATTATAAACCCACGGTGTTGCTCAGATCAATATGGCGGAGAACATTGTCCTTCAAGAGGAAGAAGGTGAGTAAGCGTGTGATCTTTACTTAACTGATCAAGATCATAGGATACCCCAGAATCCTTCTGGCCCACCCCGGGATGAAAAGGAACCAACAATTATAACACATCTACAAATCTATAATTAATCGAGAGAATGTTTTCGAAAAGAAAAGTATTTATATAAATCTACTCATTCTAGAACGACAAAGTGACAATGCTTAAGAGGATACTGAGGCTAAAGTGCTGCCTTCAATCATATTTTTTTTAATTTCTTAACAAATCTAAAAATTTCCAAAAAACAGGTACCTATGTGACATTGTAGTCATTGCTACTTCTCAATATATCGAAACATTACGGACTATTATGTTTTATTTTTGTAGCAGTTTGTAATACTTAACTATATACAGGATGAAATTGATATAATTAGCATCCTTTTAAACTAAGAGTTTACCCATCAAACTGAACAACTTTTACTATGGGAGCAAACCAATCGGAGCAAAAAAAAAAATCTGCTGTCCCATACATTTTTGAGTCATGTAGGCAGCGGCGGCGGGCGCAGTTTAGTATGGGACAGCAGTTTTTTTTTTTTTGCTCCGATATGGTTTGCTCCCATAGTAAAAGTTGTTCAGTTTGATGGAGACTCTTAGTTTAAAAGGATGCTAATGATATCAATTTCACCCTGTATAAAACAGCTGAAAGTGATAACTTTCGGCGGTTTTAAAGACAATAATTAAGAAAATTATAAAAACATACCCGTAATGACCCGAAAAACTGAAAATCTGCATTGACTAGAAAGTGGCATCACAGGGTGGCATTGTTGATTTTTGGAAATGTTATATAATTGTTTAGAAATAATAAAAAATACGATCGAAGGCAGCACTATGGGCTCGGTGCCCACTTAATATATTGTGACAAAGTGACAATCCGTATTCTGTTAAAATAATGATCGAACGTATATTGGTGTTATATTATTATGAAAATTTCCTAATTTACAACCAAACATATTCAAAACCGGTAGATATCAGACTGATGAAAATTCAACAGTGTGGTTTATTTTTAAATAGATATTAACGTATTTGTGTATTTACCTAGTTGTACGTACGGGTAACCTTGATGCTGAGAATTTGTTTTGTTTAGGATAGGATTTGGCTTGGATTAAGAGTAGATAGGTTGTATCTTTCAGACATACATTATGCATAAAATACATACTTGCATTCATTAATCCCCATAGACAAAGAATTTTTCGCTTACGCTGGTAGACCGAATATCAGTGTAACCGGGTATGAGATAGCGAATTTATATGACAACAACTTGGAGTCAGGTAAAATCCTATACAATTTATAATTATGAAGTGACAACTTGGAGTCAGGTCAAAAGTGGTTACGTCGATAAGGACAGCAATAAGGTAGCGATCTCCTTTTTTAACTAGAGCGAATTTGCTATGTGCATCTCTTACTGAGTGAATATGACAAGACACGTGCTTCCTTCTAGTGCCTTCTCTTTCTACGTTAATCCCTAATGGGTAGTACAGAATCTCAGTCGTAGAAAAGTGACACCAGGGCCCTGTCTAATAAACGCGATTAGTGACAATTGACAATGACAATTCAGAGTACATTGCTGTTGCTTCATTAGAAGATCAAGTTAAAGAGATTGTACCTGCATACAATCCCAGAGACTAACTGAACGCCACCAGCTACCCTGATGGACTTCTGTCGCTTCCTACACATTCATTAGTCTCTTCATGCATGCTCGTCGGTTTCGGGTACATCTTACCTGGCCCTTATTAAGCACGTCACCAATGTAGTCAGGGTACTTAAATTAAATTAAATTAAAATAGTTATTTTTAATGCTAGGCTGCAAAGTTGTTTTTTGGCGCGAGTACCTACTTGTATCGAAACCTGAGCAAGCGAAGGATTCTAAGATTGAACCACGAGCGAAGCGAAGTTTCAAAGGTACGAGACACAGAATAACTTTGCTGCCGAGCGCAACACACAACTTTTCACCTCACAACGGCGAGGAAAATACTGGCTGGATGAAAGAAAAAAAAAGAAAAAATACATTTTGGCGATGTTGCGGCATAGAAAAATATTGAACTCTATTCAATATTCTAATTTTAAAAACTCTTTCAACGCTAGCGGATAAAATGCACTTTTGCACTCAGATTTCGAATGATAAACAGATTCTTTCCGAGCTTGTGAGGTGAAAAATAATTTATTATCTCAATACAGTTTTTCTTACAATCTAAGTACAAAAAAAACCTACACAACAGACAAAAGGTCGAGGCTCAGCCTTTGCTCACACCGAGTGAGAAAGAATGTGTGCTTATAAGAAAACCCAAAATAACAATACAGGGTGTTAAGGTAGACATTGCATTAATTTAATGGGTGATGGCACTCATGATACTATGAAAAACTTTCCCCAAAGAACAAAGAGAAATTAGCAAATACAATTTTCAACTGTTCATACAAAAGTTCGATCAGGGGTGCGATTTTTGAATGTCATCGGTGAGCTTGAACGGTTTTTAAATCTCATACAAAAGCGTTCTCATGCATCTTTCTACTGCTTATTAGACTTTAAGAAATCGCACTCCTGAATTATGATTTTTGTGGAAGTCAAATCAGCAGTAGAAAGATGCATATCTCCATAGAAATTTTAAATTTTCAACTGCTGAATTAATCGAATGAGATTCAAAAATCGCACTCCAGGACAAATCAGCAAGTTCACAAAAATTTTTTGCTTTTTTCCTAAATGGTTTCTTAGGAAAAGTTGTTCAGTCATGGGTACCCTTAGATCAAAGTAAAATTAATGGATAGGCCTTACGCGAGCGTTTCAAATCAGAAAAATGAGGCAAAACAAATGAATGGTATACTTCAAATTTGTAGGCAATTGCCCTAGATTTGACAGATAATGGCGCTAGTTTATATAGACCATTTGCCCTAGTAATGTGCTTTAACTTAACGTGCTTTAGGCCTATACAGGGTGTTTCATAAGTAAGAATAAATTTTTAAAACTCTTAAGCGTGTTGTTTAGACCGTCAAACTGAACAACTTTCTCTATGGGACCAACATCGAAATCGCGAAAAAAAATATTTTATATCCCATACATATTTTAGCTCTAGTCGATTTGTATTGTAGGTAGAGTAGGTATAGAACATTTTTTTTTTCCCGATTTCGATATTGGTCCTATAGTGAAAGTTGTTCAGTTTGATGGTCTACACCACCCCCTTAAAGGTTTATTTTTTACCCGACTGCGCGACGCAAAGGAAGGGTAATGTGTTTAACAGCCTATGTATGTAAGTTTGTACCTTTGTGGCACACTAGAGACCAAACGCGTAGGCCGATTTTGATGATTCTTACGTCAATCGATTCGTCTTAATCTTGCGAGTGTCACTAAAGACATGACAGTAATCAAAATTTAATATGGCGACTACCAGACGCCATATTGTAACAAATAAAAAAAATAAAGTTGACGAACTATATCGAGTGGGGTATTATTGAATAGGTATTTGAAAATCATCTTTAGGTTTCTTTTATAGTTTTTCATTCTGAGGGACCATTTAGGATCTATAGCGATTTAAAGTTGAAAAAACTAAAAAGTGTAAAATAAAAAAATAAATTAAGAAATCAAAAAACCCGTCTGCGCAAAAAGTTAATTTTAAATAAAAACTGAAAAGAAAAAAACAAGTCCAGTAGTCTAGAATTCTGTTATGTAATATAGAAGCGACTTTAACAGTCGGGATCCATTAAAAATTCTAGACCGGATAAAATTTTCCGAATAATGGGTCCCGACTGTGAAAGTCGCTTCTATATTACATAACAGAATTCTAGACTACTGGACTTGTTTTTTTCTTTTCAGTTTTTATTTAAAATTAACTTTTTGCGCAGACGGGTTTTTTGATTTCTTAATTGTATTTTTGTAACACCTTGTATATCCATTATTTTACTTTGATCTTAATGGGTACCTACAAGTTTACCCTAACATCCAGTATATTCTCTCCAAGTTCTCTCAAAGAAGCATGATTCGAATTATTAGTAGGTACAACTCAGGGTAGATTTTGACAATAACATCGGTGTTTTCCTCAAAATTCAGCATAACAAGCGAGTAGAGAACAATTAGTAGACGGTAATGTCTGATTTACATTGCAAAGCGTCAAGTGTTGAATTAACAATTCACGCTGAGACAGAGACGAGTATCAAGTAAACGATTACCTTGAAACGTCAACTTTTACTTTGTCTATTGTCGCTTTGTTTACAAATTGTGAAGTTTACGAAGAAGGGAACTTTATTAACAGACGAACTTTTACCCGCGACTACGTCCGTAAAAATTATACTAAGTATTCCAGATTTTAAGTCAAATTATAAGCTTTCAAATAAAAAAAGTTACTTCAGTACCGATTCCGTAGTTTATGCATGATGCTCGAACAAACTATGGAGAGAGAACGAGACAGTATTTAATTCCAAAAGTAGGTATGTAACAAATATCCGATCTTATTAGAGGAGCACAAAATAAAATGTATTCTATTCTATTCTATTTTTAAAAATATGGCTGCCATCTTATTAGGTATGTGATGATTTTGCCAATGTCGAGTTTTTATAGCAAAAGTGCTTGACGTTGTACGGTTATATTGATATTTTGGTGACTTCAAGGGTTGTTCTTATAAAAGAACAATATCCTGAGCCACCACTGGAGTTCCACTGTGGACCGGGGATGGGGCAACCGACGCGCACGCGACCACCCAATAGCAGAGCCACAGAGCAAATCCTACCCCCCGACTTCGTCCGTACTAATTATACTAAACCAGATTTTAAGACAAATTACAAGCTTTCAAACATAAAAGTTTCTTCAAAACCAGTTCAGTAGTTGTGGCATGATGTTTGAATGAACAAACAGAGAGAAAATTTTGTGATCTGGAACCAGGTATCCCTATAAACCATATTTTTTGTTTATTAACCAACTTTTTTATTTATTTCTTTAATGTACATACATAATACTTCTGTTACAGTTTTATAATAGTTAAGATGATCACAATAGATCAATAATGATAGCTGTATTCCTCTTTCATGTCACGTATGATATGATAGATAGTATGATAATCTTGCATGCTGTAGTGGAAAGATTAGCCAGGTCAAAACCCATTATCATTATAGATGACTCGATAGCGCAGTTGGTAGTGAACCTGCCTGCTGACCAGGAGGTTGCGGTTTAGAATTCTGCAAACGTAGTTGTAGAAAACTTATTTTACCCGAGTCGAGTCGAGTTTGTATATCTGGACTAGATTCCGATGCAAACTCCTATTGGGACTAGTGTTACAAAGTGATATAGCATAGCATATACTCACGACTATATTCCCCGAGATATTCTGAAACATCCGAACCTCCACGTTTCACTAGTACCTAGTACCGAAACTCTGTCCAGTGATGTCATGGAAATTATACCCTATGCCCAAGATATGCTCCAGCTTAGAGTACAGTAGATCTTTGTGAGTCATCCCTTGATTATGTCAGTTGACCAGTTGTTCAATAATATTATCTAGAACTGAAATAAACGAAAACGCAGTAGGAATTTAGATAACATTTATCAGCTTACGTCCCACACTGGGGCAAGAAAGCAAAACTGGTGGCAGAAAATACCCAAGTATTTTTATGTTTTCTTTGCTTCATATTTGTTAGTTGATATGTTTTCTCATGTAAATAAAATACATTTTAGATGTTTTTATACAAATTATATTGAAAAAAATCTTGTACTTAAATTTTTTTTTTTTGAACTTTGTAATCACACCCTAAAATAATAAATATGTAACAAAATTTTATTAATCGGCATCACTAGAATCCGCATCTGCATGTTGAGTAAAAACTCGGAATTTATCAAGCTCTTTTCTTTTAATCAATATCGTGTCGGAACTCGTTTCTGAAATCAAATTGAATTATAAATGTATGTTCCTAAATTAAAAAGTAAATAGTTAAGTACATGTGCCAAGTGCAGGGGAAAACGGCCAAAGCGGTTTCGGTGTAAAAAATAAATATGAATAAAATAAATAGAATCCAAACTAGAAAATTGCTTACGACCCTTAAAGCCTTTTTTACTAGAAAAGGCAGAATATGGGCAACAAATTCTCTTGATCCTATGTTAAGCAATAAACAAGCTTTGTAAAAATGTAAAAACCACAGCTCGGACAGCCTTGGAACATAACTAAAAGTCTTAACATTTCTGTGCATTGAGTAAATATTTAAGACTTTCAGTGTAGACACCGTTTTAACATTATTAAAAACACTCTTTTAGTAATAAAAAACTTATAAAATATGCCCACATACCTGAACTTGAAGATGCAATTAAAGAATAAAATTTTATCCAATAATGCTGACGCACAACAACTTTTAAATTTCTAAAAAACATACTTACGTAGTTTCACGCGGGCAAACTCGCTACAACTAAGCGTAACTTTGAAGTGCGGGTTGGGAAATAAGGTGGAAAACGACATTGTTTTATAACGCGTAAAGTAGTGCACTATCGTTTCAATATATAGCACTAGAGTTATTATCATTTTTAAATTTTGATTTTCTGCCACCAGTTTTGCTTTCTTGCCCCAATGTGCGTCCTATGAAAGTGCCATCTACCAACATTTCCATTCAGTACAGCACAGACAGACTCTTAAAGTCTTATACCTACAGTCTAATTTTCATAAATGATTATCGTATTGAAAAACAAAATGTTAACAAAAATAAAAATTTAGATAACTATTATAACAAGTTACAATACAAATAACGTTTCCTTATCTAAACATTGGGCAGACATAGGTATAACATATTTTGTGCAATTGTTTCTACACTTGAACCCACAGTGGCACGAGGTGTTTGTTTACCCACTCACGAATATGTATCTTTTGTTTATTACATTGTTTTTGTAGGTACTTCTGCTACCTGGCAACAGGGAACACGATTTTGACGTAAACACCTATGCAGAAAAAATATGTAATATTATATCATCCATGGACGCCAGGTCTAGTACAAAATTCTCGAAAAAAAGTGTCCGAGGCTAAACTATACAAACCTAAGTACGTATAGCTAATATAAAACAACTAAAAACATTGCAAATATTTTCCGTCCCACTGGGGCATAGCGCCCGCCGCGTGCGCGTGGTCGGTCGGTAAAACGAAGACTGTTGCGTAATTCGTTCTCTTTTTTACGTTTTTTTTCTCTTTTTATTCGGACACATTTGAGCGCGGACCCTACATCCACTAGTTGGTAAGTCAATGTCCCGTCCCGTCTTTATTGGCCGATGGGGCTGAAAAGGTTCTCGAGTGGCGACCACGTACCGGAAAGCACATCTTGGTTAGCTCCACAAGGTGAACCGACGACCTGGTGAAGGCAGCGGTAACCCGTTGGATGAGGGCCGCGCAGGACCGGTCGTTGGGTTAGGCCTATGTGCAGTGTACGTCCATCGGCTGAGATGCTGAGACGACGGTATAAGAAATAGAACTAATACTACGTAAGGACACACCCTGCCCCCCACCAATTTTGACCTCACCCCCCTGTCGGTGGTACAGAACGTAACGACGTACGACAGCCGACAGTGATGTATTCCTCTCACTCGCTCAACAAACATGAAAAAGGTGTCGTGTCGGAGGGCGAATCCCTGATTTGAAATGGGTCTTCCATCATGTTTTCACACAGAAAGATGGAACAAAATTGTCATCAAGAAAGAGCCCTTGGTTGGTTGGCTGCAGAATGACTTAGATTCCTCGTTCTCTCGTTCGCTCTATCAATCAATCAATCAATCAATCAATCATTCAAATATAAACAGTAAAACCTATCCTCGTTTGCCTCTTTCTATCGTTTGGTCAAATTCGTTGCCGGTTTCAAAACGATCTTTCTTTCGTTACCCCCGTAGTCTCACTGGACCTGAATACCACAGCTACTGTTTATCCTGGTTGTAGAGGAGAACTGAGTTCTGTGGGTACCAATACAAATGTAGATAGAAATGTAATTTTTCCCACGACGCTAAAGTCTTGAAAGAAGAAAACACAGTCGCAGTAGAAACCTTTGTCCATGTTGTTTTGAAAACTGAAACATAAAACAGGTGGTAACACCGGCACGTGTTTGCTGACGGATCGATGAAAACGGCTTTTGTTAAAGTTGTTGTTGTTAGTTATCCTATCGAACCAGGCTTTTAGTTATGATACTCTAAGGATGTATTACGGCCAAGGCCAAGAGTTTAGTACCACAGTCATGAAGCTCAAATGGAAATGGATGGACACAAGGCAAGGCGAGGTGACGGCAGATGGAGCAAAGCATTGTCCGGTGGACGAGGGAAGGAAAGCGAAGTGTGGGTTGTCCTGTGGCATGGTGTGTTGAAGATATAAAGAGAGTAGCAGGAGCTAAGTGGATGCGAGATGCTCATGATGAGTGGCATAAACAAATGGAGGCATAAACCCAGCAGTGGGTGGATTCAGGCTGAGGATGATGAAGGCCGCATTCATATAGTCAGACGTAGGCATCAGCCGCTGAATGTGAGATTGAACTCAAAATCAAGTCTGACTTAAAGTGAGTCTGCTCACTTGGGCACAACAGTAACTATATTCCCGATGTATTCCCGTCACTACTCTATGGTTCTGTGGCTAACCACTGACGAATGCAAACACACCTGTCGAAGTTACGCGTGCATGCTTTTTCGGCATCATAGACCAAGACAAATGTTTCGCTTACTCTTTCTACGTATGGCATATAGTTATGTTATTTAGTTTCGCCATCCCAGTGAATAATTACTCGATATTGTTTAAATTAGATGATAGATCTATAGATCGTGCTTAACCCTATATATTTCCTCTCAACTGAGAGAGTAAGAGAGTAGAAGAGAGGCCTTTGCTCATAATCATAAGAGTAGGATACTAAAACGGTTGCATAAAAGTTACGGGGAGATTTGATTTGGTTTAAATTATCAATTTCTAGAGAAATATACCTAAGTAAGGTCCTTCTGAAATAGTTAACAATACTTTAAGATCTACATGTCTGGTATGATGTCATTATGATACACGCGCACGATGCGTCTTTGCTGCATAGAAAATTACCTCTTCCCGCACTTTTCGGAGAGCGAAAGTCGCGCCTGCTGGGGTGCGTTCAGAACCTACGCCCAGAGTGCGCCCAGAGTGCGCCCAGAGTGCACTCCGAGTGCAACTTTTCGCCCTAACGCCGTTCCGAGGCTCGGTGAAAAGCGTATTACCCATAAGAGCGAGCGAGAAGAACAACCGCACCCAAAGGTTCTGAACGCAGCCCTGCGACACGTAGTATGGAATAAAGCTGAGTCACGCGCAAGTATAGAAGTCATACTATACTAGAGACAAAGAAAATCTGCAGTTCCATTTTTCCATATAAAACTGCATACCTACTCGCGCCTTAGCTTCTCTTTTTATTTGCGCACGGATGGACGAGATGAAAGGCGTGATATCTTAGCCTTATCGCACGCATCATGCTACGGCTGCTGATCATCATTATATTGTGCACTATTTTTAAGGACTTAGTATGTTGTATGAATCCGCAAAGTGAACAATTTTATTGTCCTGGGACTATACTATTCATATATCAATAAAGGATAAAATGTGTACCTAATTATATTTTTTATAGTCATTATCATTAATCATCACAATATTTATGATCGTAATTATTTGCATTGCAGTCGGAGGACCGGTTCGCAGCCTACAAAGGCGTACGGGATATCACAATAAAGAAGGTAAATTCAATTATTTATACCTTTATAAGGTAAACCTTACCTTAACTTTTTAAAGAAAACTTTATTAGCAATAGTCAAGATACTTCTATCAGAATCTTAGCACTTGATTCCGCTCTAAAGCTCCAAAAACTGCTTTCACATCTGCATTATATTTTTTCCCTATTCAGTCGACGAAGTGCATCTTCAGACTAGGTCTGAACATCAGAAATTAAATCACAAGATTTGCCAACTAGCTATAGAGCGTTGCATTTTAGGTGTAAAATTTATCGATCGGTTACTAAACACAGATCTGCGCTCCAAAACTGGTGTAGGCATTAAAACAGCTCAGCTGAAGTGGGACTGAGAGGAACATATCTGCCGCATGCATCCGAAAGGTGGATCAAGATATCGAAACGCATTCTGGTTCCACAAGACGGTTACCGACGTCGATGAAAACCCAAGAGAAGATGGAGCGATGACTTGAATATCTTCCTGAAGGGTTGGCTCTAGATCGCATTACATAGGGAGGATTGGAGAAGAGAGGACGCCTTTCCCCAGCAGTGGGACACAAAACATATCATATACAAAAATGGATAATGGTTCCTGTAATTTTGCCCGATCCTCAATTTTCACTCTTCTTCATCTTTTGCCGTCTACATTAACGGTCATAAGACGCAGTAAAACTAAAGTATGGTGCTATCATCATCATCATCAGCCTATACATGTCCCACTGCAGGGCACAGGCTTTGCCTTATACTAATAAAGTACAGAATTATGCGCCGGGACGACCGCGAGTTGCTGTGCTCCCAAATAAGGCATGCGTTTGATAATCGCACCACAATGTCACTTATAGCGAGCAATCCAGAGAGTGGTAATGATTAATTCAAAGTTTAAGTATGTACCTAAGTCAAATTAAAATAAATTTTGGTATCAAGTTAATTTTATAGTATGTTTTCGGCTACAATCAGACGACCGGATGTGGGATTTCCTCTTAGATAATTTGTGCGTTAATCTTACCTAATTATTATTATAACACACACAACTTACATACAAAAATACAAAATTATTATCAAGTGTATTTAAATCTTTAATTCTATCACCAATCCGCAAAAAATCATACTGTATTTTATGGAAACAATCTTCTTCTATTGAGACGACGGCATTTCATTGAGTTTGAAGTGCCTCAGCGTTAGAGGCAATCAGAAAGATTGCCCATGGTGCACCTAAATTATTATTATCATCAGCGTATCATCGTCCACTGCCGAACATATTATGTCTCTTCTGATGCACGCCATAAAATTCTACCCTCAGCCTTCCTCATCCAGTCACCCGCTACCTTTTTTACGTCGTCGGTCCAGCGGGCCACGAGGCTTCCCACACTACGCCTACCAGTTCGTGGTCTCTACTCTGAAACAAGCCTGAACTATTGGGGGATACAAACTTATTGTCATCATCATCATCATCAGCCTTTATACGTCCTACTGCAGGGCACAGGCCTACCCTCTAGGAGGGTGTTTGGGCGTTAGTCCACCACGCGTGCCCAATGCGGATTGGTAGACTTTTATACATCAGAATTTCTTCTTCTGCATTATGCAGGTTTCCTCACGATGCTTTCCTTCACCGTTTGAGAGCAGTCGGAATTACGTAAGTACATAAGTTAGAAAAACTCATTAGTACGTGGCATGTTGTCCGTGCGGATTCGAACCAGGGCCTCATGATTGAGATTCCATATCTCTCCGCAACGCGCCACCGAGCTCTCTTGAGTTGAGTTTTACAAACTAATAGTATTTTTCATAAATTCCAGGGTCCATCAGGATTAGGCATCATGATAATAGAAGGACGCCACACGGAAGCAGGTCGTGGGATATTCGTCTCGGATTTGCAAGAGGGCAGTGCTGCAGAACAGGTTTGTCATATAAGATACCTTATCTACTTGACGTAAGGTCCTATGTCCCCTCGCTGGGACAGAGGACATCTTGAGTTTCTCCTCATCTCTCTCAGTCTATCGCGCTTTATTTCACTCCATGTCAAGCCAAAGTTCTTCACTTCAATTGCTACGGTACGACGCCAGATCCCTGATTCCAAAAAGTTACTAGGTCTGTTTGGGACTTTTTTTTCCCTGGGGGCTACCTGGGGTGATGCACTCTACTCTATGGCTCGCCTCGGTATGTTGTCCGGATTCCGGTGGAGAGTTTACCTATCCAGTCTCATTTCTTGTTGCGTCTCATTCTTTGCGTCTAAAGGTTAATAAAGCGTCTCTTTTGCACACCGATAGCCACGCCCCAAAATACTTCAGCAGAAAACAAGTTGACCGTCATACCGCTAACAAAATGACAATTATTTTCAGTGACCATTTAATAGCTCTATAGTAGTAAAACACAAGCACAGCTTTGTTTAACTTTCTCCTATTATAAAGTAGTTTTATAACATCTTTGTTGTTAGTCTCAGGACAGCATGGTTGCGCCACATAGTCCATTTAACTTTAGTTCCCTTTTATATTGCAATCAAGATAACAGACGCATGAGCCTTATTGAGCGTTATCTTGGGACATTGTATTCCATAAAAGGAACTAAACGTTTTTGCAAGCTTCTGATATGCTGTTCGACTGAGTATCTGTATAGGGTATAGATAGACTGCTGTGCTGTGGATTTATACAGTTTTTTAAGAGGATGATCAAACCATCAAACTGAAACATCTCTATGGGACTTACATCGAAATCGCGACAAAAAATCAGCGGTCTCATACATTTGGCTCGAGTAGGTTTGCTGTTTTGTATGGAACAGCTGATTTTAATTCCGCGATTTCGATGTTCGTGCCCTGGAGAAAATTGTTCAGTTTGACGGTCAAGTGTCAGCATATTAAGAAGGAATAATACGGAAACATTAAGTCTAAACTGCGCTTTCTATTTCCGAATCGGTCAAATCAAAACATCAAACCTTTAGTTGTCTTGCTCAAACTTAAGAAAACTTCTCTTTGAGCAAGCTTTGGACCTTAGTTTCATGATTTTACTTTGATCAGTTAAACACAACTGAAATATCTTTTGAATAAAAAACAATATTCAAATGTTCGATTTTCGAAGCCATAATTTTAATGTTTTAATTTTCAGGCTGGACTCCAAATTGGTGACATGATACTGGCTGTGAACAGAGACTCACTTCTCAGTTGCAGTTATGATGCTGTAAGTTTCCAAGTCATCCACGTCATTATTAGCCTAGTAAACCCCGATGCTGGGTAGAGTAGAGTATATATGACTCTTCAAGTTCTAGACAACTCTAAGACTCTTCAAGTTCTAGACAAGTCTGATCTATGCCAATCAGAATTCCTCTAGCAAAATTATTGAATAATCCTCCTTGAAAAATTGCACCCACCGCCCAATCAAATTCATCTCGAGCTTTGGAAGGTCGAATCGTCGAATCGCTCCCTAATTATTCTGGGAAAAGCAACAAACTTGCCACCACCATTCCACTGCTCACCCGCTTGGTGGATTATGGCTGTATGGGGTTGGTGGGTGATGTCTGTGACTTGCAGTGGAATATAGGTAGGTACCTGTATAATCCAAGGTGTAAAATTATGTATGTTACATATCGAAATGGGTTCTTCAGACCATCAAACTGAACAACTTTAACTATCGAGCCAACATCGAAATCCCGAAGAAAAAATCTGCTGTTCCATAGAAAATATCAATAGCTTTAGCTACTCGACAAAAATGTATAAAACTGCTGTTTTTTTTCGCGATTTCAAAGTTGGTCCCAAGTTGTTCAGTTTGATGGCCTGACCATCCACTTAAAAAAACCGTCAGTAGGTATATTAAGAAGGAACCTGTTTATTAGAGGCTGATGATGATGATGAGCCTCTTAAACATAGTTATTGAAAAGTACCGACACGCAAAATATTCACAGTCAAGAATTGATCTGAGTTCAAGCCAAACGCTTTTCCGCCTATATGATATTCTACGCAATATGGATTCCGCACAACTGACATTGAACACAATTGCACACCGATAACCACGTTCCAAAATACTTCAGGAGAAAATAAGAAAAGTTGACCGTCGTCGTACCGCCAACAAAATGACAATTATTTTCAGTGACCATTTAATAGCTCTATAGTATTTTATTTTTATTTTAATTCTCTATTCCATGATTCCATGCACTCTTCAATTTGACACAATCGCGTTTCTTCCTATTCGCGATTCTAAGACCTCAGTAACATACTATAATATGTTTTGTATATGAATGTTCCAGGCAGCAGCAAAGTTGAAGCATACAGAAGGAGTAGTTATACTAACGGTATGCAGCCCTAACATGAAGGACGATAAGACTGAAGAGGCTGACGGCGCAGGACCCGCGGGATCCAGTATGTAAAATCTTTTATTTTACCTTTTGGCTGCACAAAGGTCTATTGTAAACTCCTATCTCCTCCTCTATTAATCTCACTGTGCGATGCGATATATCACATAATGTTCTACCAGAAAAAACAGCTTCGTACAAGCTCGCGGCAATATGCGCAGCGATGTTTTCTCCTACGTGAACGTTAACATTGCCGCACGCTGCGTTTGCCGCACGCTGCGTTTGTATGTGGGATCATGACGCATTGACACGGTGCGTCAATCCGTCACCGTGTGTGATACGTGCTCCGCTCTACGTGCGGTTTCTTACAAATCCTTGCTTCACAAATGACGGACTGACGCTTGCTGCTCCGTCAGTGCGTTATCGTGTGTGAACCTGCCTGAGGGTGAAGGGTGTACCTGCCGAACGCGAGTTTGGCTTATGAAGCTGTTTTTCAGATAGTATACGTATTAGGTGGTGATATTCAGTCACTCCTTGCAGTAGGCAAGGCATTCAGCTCATTGTGCCTTTTCCGGTGTCTGCCCAATTTATTCTACCTCCTCTTATCTTCTTTGATTAAATTAATTGTGGGTTCCAAGACAGATTAAAGTCATCTCGGGCTCGCTGGACTTCATTGTCTAGTGTTGTGAGTGGTCGTCGCTGTTGATCTTGGTTAACTCGTGTTTCAGCGATAGGAATGTGTGGTGGGAATTTATCCATAAAAAAAAGATTCACTTGTAGCAGCTAGGCTAGCCAACAGATGACGCTATCAGTCATCGTAAAATAGGACATAAAACAATTTGCAATGTACATTGGAAACCCGTGTGCCCCGTGCGCCACATGCAAGACACAAATCGCGCAAGAACAAATATCTCAGAGACTCAGTATGTATCCAAGGTCCGACAAAACATCGGTACGGCTGGTCCCCTGGCATCCCACCTAGCCTGGCGGAAGGTCTTACCTTTTCAATGGAGGAACCTTCCACCGTAGTGCCTCCATGCACCCGTTGCATAATCTTAACTGTGTAATATTATTAGCTGCTTGATATCTCACTTTTAGGCTCCCTTCGTTCTCCTGTAAATATATTTGCACCTCGATCAGAAATCCATCAATGTTGTCTACCTACTAACAATTATAAATTCAAATACTGATACATTTTTTTAATTCGGAGTAGAAATTCGAATGTCATCACCTCCTACTTTATTAACAGTAGATTTAAATTTCAATGCTTCCCGTCTTTTGATATTGATACACTTACTTAATTAAGTACGTATAACCAAGGCTGCAGCAAACTTTCCAGTGCTGATTTAAATGTCAACATAATCATACGTTTTACAAAATTGCCGTCCATAATCCCTTAATTCACAATTGTTATGATGATACACGTGGTTTCATGGTCTATGAACAAATAACAAATTAACTGTTATGAACAGAGAGTGCAAATTATGGAAAAACACACAGTTGTACCTACATTAATTTCATGTTTCCTGACAGTATGACAACATGACCGTATAATGTCGCGACCACAAAAGTGTTCGCTTCTGTGGTTGGTTGGTAAACTAGAGTAGCCCGACAATATATTCCACAGGATTATACTACTTCCTACAATCCTACTACTAAAGAAATATTAATGTGAAAGTTTGTTTTGATATTTGGAGGTTTGTGACTCAATGATGCATAAACGGCTGAACGAATTTGGATGTTTGAACGAATACCTATGATCTGGGTCCTATTTATTAATAAATGTGCCCACTTAATGTTTTATGTATACCCATTTCTACGAATAAACTTACTGATTACTTTGGCAATTCAGAGCATATTGCTGGTTACTAATGATGTCGCTACTACTTGCTGTAGGTAACATTCTCTTAACACTCTACAATAATAATATTAATGCCAGCAATGTATTCTGAATTGACATCGTCAATTGACACGTTTATTAAATAGGACCCTGGATTAACACATGCAAAACACTTTCAAAAACACAAAGTTGCGGGCTACAGTTTGTTGGTCTTAAATTATTATTTACCCGTTGACTTCCGTAATCGCGTCGTAAAATCCAGTGATTGACGTGGCTTGACCCAAGGCTGAAAAAAGGCGGACAACTCGTGGTACAGCAGTGTATCTGTGATGCTATGACTTCAGCAGTTGATAGCGGATGGCTGTATAATGTTAAACGATGGCTCTATCTATTCATAACATAATTATAGTCAAACGTAGTTATGTTACTTCTTTATAATACTCTGACAGCAAGCAAGCCCACAAATTTCCCGCTACCATTTCGCACTGGGTATTAGGTCTTCAAAAGTGCAATGAGGTTTTTACCCTGCAGTGGGATTCTGCTGATGTTTTTCTGTTCTGAACCATGCTTCAGACTATAATGAACATTTATTTTCAATTCCAGCGTCGCGGCCAGCTAGCAGAAATCAAACCCCTGACCCTGGTAAAGCTACCGGAGCTTCGCGACCTACCACGCCAAGACCTGCACCATCACCTGTCAGAGGTAATTTGTTGGATTTACGCAAAGTTAGAGCAGCAATGTAATTAAATAAATACATCTGGGACATCATGCTACTCTGGTATATAAACTTGAAATTAAATTCTTTAGCTTCTTATAAAGAATAGCATCGAGCAAAATATCCCATACTACTTTAACTTAAGATAGGTACTCGTTAGATCGCTGCATACAAACGAAGTTTAATTACCACAGGGTCAGACTTAATTTATGCTGACGTTTATAGGATGATCGGAAATGAGCTGGTATCAGAACCTTTGCTTCAGCTATCCCCTTAAGGGTGCAGCTCATCTTCGATGGAGTTGGATGAAATTTGAAGCGTGTAATTTGTTTCTTGCAGTGGAACCACCTCCAGATCCTGCGACGGCGCCGATTGTCCCCAACAAAGATACAGTCATCGAGATAAACGCCGCAAGCGAAATACTTGGCATGGTCTTACTCGGTGGAAGTGATACTTTGATCAATGTACGTAACATACTAACTAAATAACAAAATATTTTCAAGGTTCAACGATCGAGTGTGCGTTGTGGTGAGGTATGGACACTCAATTACGAGGGTACGGGTTCGAATCCACACATACGGCATGACATATACACACGGCGACAGGTCCGGTTACCCTGTTTGGACTATGAACTATTAGAAGTTGAACGCTGCGAATCGTGCGAGAAGGTGCGGTATGTTGTTGTTGTTTCGTCTCACGGCACGCTGCGCCCGCGCCGACAGCCGCGTCTATGCAGGCTCTCTACCGCACTATTTTGTGTTTTGTACGCTGTGTAGTTATGGGTATATAATATATAGAGTGCGTAACATGATGCGGTGACACGATGTACCGATGAGAGTTTTTCTAACTTATGTAGGTATAATACCGCTCTCAAATGATGAAGGAAAGCATCGTGAGGAAACCTGTATAGGTACGCTAAAGACGAAATTCTGATGCGTATGTGAAGTCTGCCACCCGGACTGGGCACGCGTGGTGGGCTAATGAGTAAATGGGTAGGCCTATTCCCTGGAGTGGGACGTAATGATAATAATGTTAAGAAACCCAGAGTTAATAAATTAAGTCAATATTATAAAGATGAAGAAGCGATATATTTTATGAGAGTTGGGGATTTGACGATAAGTATCGAAAGATTGTAGTTAAGTTAGTAATAGCAGATGTTTTACTTCTAATCCACTGTTGATTTTACCTGTATTTTAAGATACCTATGAGAATGGTGTGAACATAAATTTACTAGTAACAGTTATTGTTTAATTTGACAGGGACCAGCTGGAGTAATTTTAGATATTTATAAGAACGGAGTGGTGGCCAAGGATGGGCGGTTGCAGGTCGGTGATCTAATCACCGAGTGCAACGGCATCGCTGTTACCAAGGAGATGGCACATGAACGACTTTGTTTGTCCCTTAAACAGCGAGCTCCTAAGGTACAACTATTTTATCTAAACTATTAAAAAACTGTAACAGAATGTGTCGGTACATTGAAGATACTTACAAGAAAAAGTTTACGATACGGTTTTTAGGTATCGCTGACTCGAAATCAATCTTTTTTAGAATTTTTGTCGGTCTGTTTGTCCGTTTGTTTGTGAAATCTCGGATAAAAGTTGCTTCCAATCCATTCATCTTTGCGTCGGCTTTCCTCTCCTACCACAGCTATCCACATTAGGCTGGATATAGTGCACGACCGTCGGTCAGCGCTGACGGCGGATTTAACCAATCAAGAGACGCGGTTTAGCGCGGCGCTGACGAATTGCACGCCGCTAATTGGCCATCTCTCGGCATCACATGCCCATACTTAGTTTACTATATTTTTCAGTTACTGGAGCTACATTCGAACTTTCTCTTATATACTCATTCCTAATCATAGATTTCTAATCTTGTCCATTCTAGTAACACCACACACCCATCTCTACATTAGTATCTCATCATGATGATAGATATATAAAGTAAGAAACTTATTTTTCCAGTTAATAATGACAGTACACCGTCCAGACCCAATACCTTACCAGGAAGTGGAAGTAGAACTGACGAGGAAGTCAGGGCGGGCGCTCGGGATTACGTGCGTCTCTCCAATACAAGGAACTGGAGTTTATTTGGGTGACTTGGTAAGTTACGATTTTATTATGGTGGCTGAGAGAAAGGGGCGAGAAGAGGAATTATATGTGCTATGTTTTATCAGAACAGAGCACTACAGGGTGAAATTGATATCATTATCCTCCTTTTAAACGAAGAGTCTACCCATCCAACTGAACAACATTTACTATGGGAGCAAACAGATCCTACCGAAAATAAATCATCTTTTTCATACAGTTGAGTCGTCTAGGCATTGCAGTTTAGTAAGGAACAGGAATGCGATTTTTGAATCTCATTCGCTGAATTCAGCAGTTTTAAATGTCAAAATTACTATGGAGATACGCATCTTTCTACTGCTGATTTGACTTTTAAAAATCGCACTCCTGAAGTATAATTCTTGAGAGTCTAATCAGCAGTAGAATAATGCATATCTCCATAGTAATTTTGACATTTTCAACTGCTGAGCTCAGCGAATGAGATTCAAAAATCGCTCTCCAGCTCTTTTTTTTGCGCCGAAAGGCTTGGTCCCATAGTAAAAGTTGCTCAGTTTGATGGGTACACTATGTGGTTTAAAGGTTAATGATACTTTTCCATTGAAGTATGAAGTATGTAACGCACTAACACTACACTAACTTTCGACTAAATAATTGACGAATATTCTTTATTCTTAACAGATAGCGGGCTCACCGGCGGACCTGGACGGTCGATTACAAAAAGGCGACTTCCTTGTAGCAGTCGACGGTAAGGACATGTCTGCAGCCGACTATTTAACAGCAGCAACGATATTAAAACTGTGCGGGACGAAGGCGCAGATCAAAGTGAAACGGTTCAAGATTGTCCGATAGTTTATTGACTTGTTTCATTGGGAAAAGATATCTCGGGACTCAAGTTTTGTAAAAATTGTTGTCTTGAATGTTATTGGCGGATTGATTCCCATTGGGGAATTTCTTGGCGTCGAGGATGAGCACATATCGTAGTAATGATATGGAGAAGATCTGTTCAAGCTAAAGTCATGGAGATACGTAAGACATGGGACAGATCCGTTTAAAACCAAAGTCAAATAGATGCATAACGCATGATCTGTAAGTTACCGAGTATATCGTTTATAGGATCGATAAAGTGTTATAGGTGATTTCAAAGTATAGCATTTTGTCTCTGTGATCATTATAATCATTGTCTGAAATTAATAAACTAAGGGCCTGTTTCACCACTTCTGGGTAAGTTCTTGTTAGCTTATCCGACAGATAGTTTGACATTTATTTTGTATGAAATTATGTCAAAATATCTGTCGGATAAGCTAACAAGAACTTACCCAGAAGTGGTGAAACAGGCCCTAAATCTCTAATAAGCAGAATCGCTAAGAACTGCCAAAAAGCACAATGTCGATTTTATACCGATTGAAATGGGTAGTCACAGAATATGACCCCTGCATAGGTAGCATGCCGCAGTGATACAGCGCTATCATACCTTCGCTCTCTTTCCATTTGCGCGAGAACGAACGAGACAAAAGACGTGATACAGCCGTATCACGTGTAGCATGCTACGAGTGCAGATCTGATAATTATGGACAGACTGTCATGGATAGGCCAGGAATAGCTAGTCTTCTTCGTAGTGGTGATGCAGGGAGAGATACAGTTGGAAAACGAAGCCATGTTTTTTGGATACACAATTTTTTAGATTGATTGACAATTTTTTTATAAAATTTGGAGTCCAGACTTAAATTGTAAGTTGTAGAGTTTACTAGTTGGCGGCACACGTTAATTTTTGCCTCCCTATTTGTGATAGTAAAATTTTAACTTATTTATGTACCTATCTGTGTAACTTGGATATAACTACGTTTGAGTATTCTTGCATTGTACTAGTATTAATACAATTTTATGATCGAATATACTACCTACTGTTTCGAATGCGTTAATATTTATATGACTATTCTGTTAGGTTTTCTGCATAGCTAGCATGCCGCAGTGATACAGCGCTAACACATCTTAGCTCTCTTTCTATTTGCGTGCGAACGAACGAGGTAAAAGACGTGATACAGCCGTATCACGTGTAGCATACTACGAGTGCTGGAAGATATCTATTTATAACGGTTATATCGCCTGATTTGTGCCACTATCATTTTTGTTTCTTTGTTCATAAAATTTATTATTATGTGTATTTGGTGTAAATAATAAATTATAATGTATTAAAATGCTACTCTTTACAACATTATTTAAATACGAACTCTGACAGAACCAACAATAAATTAACATCACACTATGGGAGGCATCATTAGAGTGAATAGACAATAAATCACTTAATGCTATTTGCTGTCTTGCTTTTAATAACTTACTATGTACTACCTACAAATAAATGAAAGTGTCAAAATAGATTATCAGAATAAGGGCCTGTTTCACCACTTCTGAGTAAGTTCTTGCTAGCTTATCCGACAGATAGTTTGACGTATTTTGTATTAAAATATGTCAAAATATCTGTCGGATAAGCTAACAAGAACTTACTCAGAAGTGGTGAAACAGGCCCTAAAACTTATAAAAATTACCAGGATTTATGTAAAAACTGACTGTAAAAAGTTTGATTGTTGTATAAAATAATTTGTTGCTATTGATGAACTATTTGATCCTGGCTTTGCTTGATCTTAGGCTGTCATACAATGCCGAGGTCTGTACCCCTTCTGGGTGCAGATTCTTTCACTGGTTCGGTTGACCTTTCACTTTCAGGGCGCTTCGTTGTCACTGGTCTGGTACCTCCATTGCGCGTAATTATAAGCAGCAAGTGATTCCTGCTTCCTGAGCAGCGCTGTATAAGTTGTTTTGAAAAACGAAACCCAGCATAATAATTGGGTTTGACAATTTTAGTATCAAAGATGACCTATGGTCAGCCGTCAACAAACTTCTTTATAAATTGCTAAAAGGACACTCAGATGATCGTAAAATGTAACCAGTTTCTGAGTTATTTCATGTCCAAAAATGTATTTATCAGAATGTGATCACAAAAATCTATTATCTATGTACCTACTTAAATTTTAATCACCGGCATCAGCTAGTCATCTTCTATTGTTATAAAATTAAATAGACTGCGTATTTTTTTTTAATTCGGGGACTCGAAGTGGGTCGTGGCCTCCGACAATTCATCTCTTTTCTGTGCCATCTCTGTCCAGTTTAGCACCTCCAGCTCCTCGTAATCCTTGGAGAGAGAAACCTTCATAGATTTCTCCAAATCATCGACAAAGCGCTCGCCTTTTTCCACGAACCGCTTCCCTTGCCTGCTTTCAGGTTTTAGGACGTCACGCCTCGCAACAATATCAATGTGGCTTAAAAAGTTTGTAAAAAGATGTTATTGTAAATAATTCTAATGAGATTCAGTATTGATAATGTTATTAGATCTGAATTTGTTTAAATGTATTGATTAATTAGGTTCTATTTTAATGTTATACGTTCATGAATTCACGACCAAATGTCGTCGTGGTGAGTGGTCAAAAACGTAGCTTCAAATACCAACAGTTTCAAGGGTTCAGTTGGAGCTATGCTCAGTTTTAGAACAATAAGGTTGGCTTGCAAAAAAAAAATTAGGGTTAAACATGATGTTGTCTCGGTCATTAGTACGAACAGTGTGAGAGACAGAGCGACCACTAAATACCTACCTACGCTAAATCTTAAATAGGTACTTTGTTGGGCAAAGTTTTTTAATTTCTAATGCATAAATTACTTTATAGAATTTGGGCCGGAATAACCCTTTTGTTGTAGCTTGTTTTTAACAGCATTGTTTTAAAATGAGTAATATAATTTACTGGTAAGCAAGAAAAAATTGTACAATTCTCATAATGCAATATAATTAGAGGAAACTATTTTATTTAGAGATAGACCAAGTTTATTAGGAGTGCGATTTTTGAATCTCATTCGGTGAGCTCAGCAGTTGAAAATGTCAAAATTACTATTGAGATACGCATCTTTCTACTGCTGATTTGACTTTCAAAAATCGCACTCCTGAAGCATGATTTTTGAGAGTCAAATCAGCAGCAGAAAGATGCATATCTCCATAGTAATTTTGACATTTTCAACAGCTGAGCTCACCGAATGAGATTCAGAAATCGCACTCCTGGAACCTTAATTTAGAATGTATTTGTAAATTTCGTAATTTTGACCATTTCTTTATTTTTGGTGTGACCATTATTTATGTAAAATTCTTAGCACTTTAGTAAAATCGGAATGTTCATGTCAGGTTAATTTCAAGTTTTTAGTACAATTTTAGTTTAAATAATTTAAATAAAAGTAATCTAGTCTTTGTATAAATCGATGTCTGTTCTTAAAATGCCTTTAAATAAAATAAATAAATATATATTATGAATTATAAATAATCTTCATATTCCAATTGTTATAATCCCCATAGGAAGCTAGAATGATTAACAAATAGGGTAAACACTACACTAGTTTCCCCGCGTACCATTTGCAAAGCCCTTTCATTATTAGAGCTAAGAATTGCATAATTCTTGCTTTTCCTTAAATAAGAAATATTATAAAGACTTAATAAAAGCTATCATGTGATTTCTTCACGAAAAAAATATTCGATACATGCATTTAAAAAATAAAACGAATGAATTGCGTAGCATAATTCTAAATCGTTGTAAAGTGTAAAAAGAGTGTTTTCCTTTACTAATAACGTACCTATAGGTTAAAATAGAAAATGTTAAATAGACATAATACCTAAGTCACCTAAGTCTTTAGGTGATCATTTAAGAAAACAATTTACCTCTAGTCCTAGCCAAATTCTTCGTCAATAAAAACCTAAACTACGAAAATAATGCGTAATTTGTTTTATATTTTTAATAAAAACTACAGTAACTGTCTATAATAATAATAATTGATGTTTAATTTCGCTTCAAATTGCAATTTTTATTGTTACACATAACGAACAAGAAAATAATATAGCTTCAAAGTTGGTTATTATGACAATGAGAGCAAGCTGCAGATCTTAAACAACCTCAGATCACAGCATCTGTGAAAACAACCATATTTTTTATTGTCACTTGTGGCATAATATTATGAGTATTCATGAGTCGGTCACTGGAATGATGCTACATTTTGATTTTCGTATGCAAGTTCTTCTCATTATTCAAGTTTAAGAATCACAGCATTATTCAAAATTATAATGTAATTAGTCTAGTAATTCCTAATTATATTAATAGGTAACCTAATGTGATAGTCCTGTACTAGTGTTAAGCCAATTCTAACTCCGTAGAAATAATTTAAATGTTCATTTCTGTATTGAATATAGATATATTTATTTATCTTTTGGTGGTAATTAGTTAGTTAAACAATATTTAGCTACTTCTACCCTATTTCCTGTAGATTAAGATTTGAAGCCTTGTTAATAATAGTGTTTAAGTTATATATAAATAGAAAATAAAGCAAAATGAATAAATAAGAACAAAATAACAGTATGATGATAGAATTTCAAATTTTCTAGAACATTTTAACGTATTTAGTGACATTTAAAAATTAAATATTTCTTATAAAATTGTTGGATTTTAAAAAGAATATACCTAATAAATGTACACTGTGGAAAATGTATGAAATAGTGAAATCTGTATTAAATTGTGCGCTTTTTTCATTTGTCTTTTTTTTTCCTGTCTAGTGGTCACAAACTGGACAGTTACCCTTCGATTATAGAGCATTGTTTTATTTAAAGTGATTATTTCTTTGGAAAACGGATTACATTATTATACAAATAAAAACAATACTGAAATATCACCGTTTATTTATTTACTGTACCTACTGTACTTAACTATTTTTTTCTAATTATAATATATACATGAGTTAATTATTTTATAATATTGTAATTATTTATTACAGTTTTATTATTTATTTACATTTCAATATCTCTTAAAATTAAATGGACATTTGTTCAGTTTTGTTAGTATAATAGTGATGATAATATGTGACTAGATAATTTACGGTAACTGTTCAATTTAGATGTTTTAACTTTTTAGGTACCTACCTACTTACTTACTTAAATCTAAAAGTTTATTTGATCTGAAATTAACACTTATTTGATACAAATCGTTTATGAAGCTACTTTATAACAAAATGTTTCCTTTTATAATATTGATAACTTATTCACAAATTGTGAACTATTTTCCTCAAGTATTTACAACAAAATACAATTCAATAAACAAAACAATTTTCCTCAAGTTGGTTAAAATTTTAGATGTGAAAACCTAGCGAAACCATAAAACAGAAGAATAGTTAACAGTTGTTCCATATCAAATAATCGGGTATGTATAATATGGTATAGTAAATACACTATTTTTATCTACACATTAAAAATTAAATATAGTTGTCTACGTAGTTCTGAGCAATAAATACTGATAGGTTTCTTAAATACAACGTGATACAACTAATTCTTTATTCCTTTTTCTTTTAGATCAAAAACACTTGGAAGTTGCCATTTAAATACCTACCTACGAATATTTACAAAATGAAGATCAATTATGTCAAAGAGAATTAAGTAGTACAAGTAGTCAAAACCAGACTAAAGAAAAATAAAAAGTCAAGAAGAAAAATGATCATTGTCATTATTAAATGGGGTAGCTGTTTATTGAGGAAAAATACAGTGGTTAATAGGTAATAGTATAAAAATATAAATGTGTTAAAAATCGTCATTATTTGCTTTAGACGTATACAGAATCTATCAACTATGACCCGCTTCCGCTCGACAAGTGATAAGCAAGTTTTTAAATTAATAATGGACAAAATCGTGAAAGAACTTGTGAGCTTTAAATCCGGACTTTTACAAATTAAACCTTCATTACAGCAACATACATTTTAGAAAGGATAAATTTGCTGATTCACTGCAAAATTATTGTACAAAATACAACATTTAAAATCATTGTTTGCGAGTAGTTATCGGTATATAAATTAACATTTCACTAAACTATAAACAGCTTTTTCCTTTATTTATTTAACTTTGTAAATGTAAAATTAATGACAAGTATAACTTCCTAAAGATTGATACAGAAAGATACTGTTGGAAGATATGTAAATTGTAGAAGTAAATATACATCTTAAGGCATACCTCATCATTGTGTCATCCACGTAAAACCATTCACCACTCAATATCATTGTTTAAGTAACGATGGTAAATCAAACAAGGAAATTCATATTCTTTCTTCTGGCACCACCTAGTGCCAACTGTACCATTGATGGTACTTCCCGATGGTACTTCTGGTCCGGCGGGATATTATCTATACCATTATACGGCATTAGAATTACCTCTATAACCTTTGATCTGAACTTTTCATTATAACCAAGGGCTTCAACCGACCCCTTAGCTTTACCAATCTCTTGCTTACTTTACCAGTCGAAGATGGATTCCTTAAATCAGGCATAGATTTACTTTCATGCACCGGTATCGGTTCTGACTTTGACACTGTCCCATAATACCTTGGCATACTGTAATCTTCCTGCAACATTTGAGCTTCCTTCTGCTGTATGGCTTGAAGGCTGGTTTCACCTTTATAACCAGGCAAAGCAGGACTATCAGCAAAGAATCTTGGTAAATTATTACTTTTAATTATAGGCGTATCAGGGAGGCTACTTAATCTTAATTCGCTATCGGTTCCTGATAAAACACCGATCATAGATTTACTCTTTGTCAACGGTGGTTTTTCTGGTATCAAATGTTCTGGAATATTCAGGAATGATGCGCTTCTGTGCGGTACTCTGGCGAGGACTTTATTGATTTTGTTAGGATCTATGTTTTTGAGACTTTCAACTCTATTTAGCTGGGGTTTAGATAGTTTATTGTTACTGTCGACTCGTTCTAATGTTCTTGCGCTGTTGCTTCTTGGTAAATCGCCCTTTTGTCTTAATATTCCTTTGACGCTTTCCACTCTAGGTATTGTAAGATTTGATGGTAAGGACAATACTGATATGGGATCATATTTGTATATAGGGCTCTGAGTTGTGATCTTCGTTTCATCTTTAATAGTAACTGTAGTAGGCTTTATTACATCTTGTTTCTTAGTAGCTACGTTCATAACCAATCCTTCTTCAGTATCCTGACTCTTAATACTTTCTTCTTCTTCATCTATTTTGAACATGTCATGACTTGCTAATAATTCATCTTTGAACATAATTTCGAAGTCTGTTACAGGTGAATTTATTTCGTCTTCGAAATATACTTTTGTTCTGTTTGGTTTGACATCGGATAAGTAATCGGGTTCGGATTTTGTTTCTAATTCGTCGAGTGAATCTTGGCTGCTTGATTTGAGTTCGTGTTCATCTCTGAATATCAGAGATTTTGAGAAGACCTGAAAAAAGAAAAAGTTTATCAGTTCGATTGGGCGAATTCTAGTTTACTGTTATAATATTTTACGATTTTTTAACAATAACACCTATTCCTAAAAAAATATTGAATTAGACCATAAATCTAAAATCCGAATCCATTCTAATATGTATCGATAAGAAAGTCCGTATGTTTGTTACGACTAAACCGATTTCTGTGAAAAGGGAAAAATAGTCAATGAATTAACTATGGTTTGAATAAAAAAAATGCCCTCAGAAAATATTATAGTATAGATACCTAACTAATAGCTTTATTGTCCTATGATTTTGCACATTAACGTTCAGAAGTAATTTTTGATCGTTGTCAATTTCAATTTCAGTGTTTATGCCTATGTTTTTAGAGATTATTATCTAATACGAAGGTACCTAGCAGGAAACATTTTCATTTAGGTACTTAGAACATATTGTAACATCACTTAATATAATCAGATCTTGCACGATTTCCGTAAGACCTTGGATAAAGTTCAGTAGCTGAGCCTTAGCCTTCGTATTTTATCAAGTCATGGTTGTTACACAATTTATTTTGCACGATATGCCTGGCTAACCTGACATTTTACAAGGAGCTACTTGCAGATGTCATTGCCAACTTTGACGTTTTTATTGCTGCTGTTTTTTATATCATTTAAAATGATTTAAAAAATGATAAGGTAATTATTATAAGTATTTATGAGTGACTGGTCATATATTTATCCCAAATTTTTCTCCCTTTAGTTGGTCAATAAGCCAAGTAGTGTTTGGATGAACATAGTTAATCTGATACTGATATGTGCCTGCCTGCAGGCTATAATATTATAGAAGAAAATAGCGTAACGCTAACTCCAAGTAATGAGATAATGGCAAGGATGATACAAAATTTTCAACAAGGTGGTATTGAATGATCGTTAAACACACTTGCGTTAACCTAGGTTAGCAATAACTCCGGGTAAAATAACTCTCTCAGTTATTTTTCTATTCACAAAAGCATGGGCTACCTGGCTCATTTTATTGCTAAACCAGGTTAACGCAAGTGGGGCTTTAGACAGTTTTCATAAAGTAACCATGTCCAGTAAAAAATTGGGCTTCGCAGTGATCTACTTCCAGCTATTTCAATCCATGTTTTTTCAAGTCGTTCGCGAACCGAACATATGGGAAGCATTGCTTGAGATGCCGACGTTTCTTGCCACCTTAGATTAGCGATTATCCCTTCAGGCATTATCAACGTTAATAAAATAGCCTACCTCATAAAGCTTATCAGCATGTAGCGGCAGTTCGTTGATCTCCCTTCCTAACACATCGCGGGGTGGTAAGTGGTTGTTGTTGATCGGCTGCTGGGTGACCACGCTGTCGAGACTAGCCCCCATGTTGGAGTACCCATTGTGATAGATGTCGTCTTCTAACCTGAAAACCAAATGAAGATAAAATTAGTGGACCTGAGAAATCTACATGTATAAATTTTTGTTGTAACCCGATCGCAAAAAATAGATATTCTACCAAAGCTTCATACAAGCTCGCAGTGGCCAGTACCAACACCCCTACACGCGTAGCTATGTTTCTACCAAACTGCCGCTTATTCTCTATATTGCCGCACGCTGTGCATGTAGGCGTACCGGGCGCCACGAGCTTGTATGAAACAGTTTTTCTGGTAGGATATATTTGGTGTCCCGATGGAAGAAAAAAATAAGTGCTCATTTGAGATTAAATATTTAATAGCACCCAATTTTGCTCCTTTCCTTCCCATCATTCATTCCCCTCAAATCATTTCCCTTTGACAACCGCGTATGATCGATTTTTAAATAACTACGTGTTTTTACGAAAACTTGGGTCTGCTCTGCGCAAATGAAGATTGACGAGCGGAATTATTTTAACACAATATAGAAACACTAGACTAGACTATAACAAATTGTCACGTCGTCACCATAAAGTACCTACAATTTATGAAGATAATTCGTCATGGTCATAAACGCTGACAACCATTAATATTTGTTAACGTCCTTTGTGTTTGTTATTACTGTTATTAGTCAAAGTATCTATTATAATTTGTTTTAGGAGTTTTCCTTCGATCCTATTTTAGTATACTCGTACTTTATAAGACGTGCGACTGCCATCTTCCTGGTTAGTAGCGCGCGTTTCCGTTTAAATAGTTTAATAACTTTAAGAGGTGATTGTAACCTACTGAACATTTTTTCCTAAGAAACCATCAAAAAATCTTCCCATACTAAATGCAATCAGCTGATCGCACTTTTTTGGGAATTTCCTGTCTGTTTCTTTGGGAATGTTGTTTATTATCATGGGTTCAATCCATGGAGAGCGTGTCATTTCTCTATGGTTCAATCACCCCTTAAAGTAATGCAACTGTTTACCCTAACAACATTGAAATGAGTCGACAGAGGTGGAACAACTTTTGCTATGGGAGCAAACACGAAATCACCAGAAACATCAGCTATTCCATACGAAACTGCAATGTCTACCCTAATCGACTCAAAATGTATGAACAGCTGATTTTTCTTTTCGCATTTTCAGCTTTGCTCCTTAAGAAATTTTTTTTCAGTTTGACGGTCTGAACCACCACTAAAAGTTTGTCGACGAATTTCGATTTCACCCTGTAGAACACCGAGCAAAGCCCAACGCCTGTATCCCGCGGGACTTTGTCTGACTATAGCCACAAGGTCTTGTGGTGGTAACCACGGATTCGGTACTTCTAAGTGAAGCCACATACTTAAAAGAAGAACCAGACGTAGTCTCGTCTAATCATGAAGCACCCATTTCTTTTGTGTGCGTGCTGTCACGCGGTACATAAGGTGACGGGTTGTAAAACCTGCGCCTAGAGCTAGTGCATCTGTGTGAGTGTAGGTCCCTTGTAGAAAAACGAGATTGTATTAACTTGCATGCTTCACATGTTTTTAGTGCAATATTCGGTCCGTATTTCTTTCAAGTCCGTGGGTGAAGCGTGGATGTTCTGAGTTTTCAGATTATCTCTGACTACTCCCTCTCTAGTCCAATCATGTTAGGGTTTGACCCTAACAATAATTCATCTATCGCTGAAACTTTGCAGTGTGATAACCATAAAGTGATAACTTACACAGATTACGGATTACAAAATAATCTAGGTTTTTTTTTCCGGTCCTAGATTATTTGTCAACCGTAATCTGTATACTTTACTTTATCACACTGCAAAGTTTCAGAGATAGATGAATTATTGTTAGGGTGTCCATACAAGGAAACTCTAAAATGATTGGAGTACTCGGGGAATATAGTCGTGAGCATAGCATGCAACCACGGATTCATCCGGAGCGTACAGCAAAGTGCGTTCTACCCGTGCAGTTTTATTTCAGCAGATCATTATCAAAGGACCTTGGTTTTTGCAAGACTGTTCCGCTTCCGATAGCGAATCGTGAAACGATTGATTATCGACAATTCTAGATAATGATGATGATAATATTATCTCGATAATCGTATTGATGATCACTAGGTACTCGAAGAATTTAGGGAACAAATAAACGCTAAACTGTTTCTACATAATTTACATAACTTTGAATTCATTGTTGATAATCTACCTATTAATATTTTGTGTCATATGATATGATGTTATGAAATGAGGAAAAATCTCGACTAGGTATCGAGTTTGTTTGGGAAAATATCCTAATTTAAAAATTCCAAAGCAATAGGTAGGTATACGTTTATAAATTATGTATAGAATAAGTTTTCGGGTTTTCCGTTTATTTGTTAAGAGGCTACCGAGCCTCCAATGCTGCCTTCAATCGTATTTTATTTATTTCTAAACAATTAAACAAAATAAAAACAAGAATGTCACATTGTATAGTTGGTTTTCCATTTATCAAGATGCTAGCGTCTAGGCAAAACGTAAACGTAACGTATGGTTTACTATGTTTTATGTAGGTACTTAGTTATTATCGTCAAAACCGCTTCTAGTAAGTACATAATAAGAATACCAAACCATTATGAAAACAAATGTGTAACCCGATAAATTGAAAATCAGCAATGACTGCAATACACCTACATTCTTGTTTTTTGGAAAAGATTTTTAACTGTTAACAATAAAAAATACGAATGAGGGCAGCACTGGAGACTCAGTGCCCCCATAAGGCCAGGTTATCCAAGTGCAAGCGTCTCTTTCTTGCAAGCATAAGTTTGCAATTAGCCATCCCGTTCCAATTGAAAGCAGGATCGCAAAAAAACGTGTTTTTCATCAATATCTTTGCTCATGGGTGTTTCTAAGCTCAAAATTCTACGGAGTTCACTAGAAATATTGAATGTATTTAGTTAAGTACAAAAATAAAAAGTTGTCAAATGTCAGCAGTTTAATCATAGTATTGAAAAAACATAACAAAAAGGGGTAACTTTGGGATTTTTTTCTATCTATTAAACTTAATCTAATCGTGTAATTGAGAACCGTCGCCTATCAGCCAGATCCTTAAATAGGACATAATTGGTTTTCAGACTTTAAAACACAGTTAAAAACACTTTCGTTCGTGTTCAAAAAACGGCCTCGACCGGATAACAGCGTCTTAACATCTGGAATAGAATATTCTTGGCTTTTATGGAGTATGTACCAATTGGCAATAGGTACTGACGTTTGTTCATGGCCTCTACAAGTAACCTTTGTTTTTGCAAGTCTGTTCAGATAGCGTATCATAAAGTACCATCATTGTCTCCGTAATCAATAGATCACGCGATCGTGATGCTGTGCCACTTTATACAACTTGTGATCTGTCAACTGTCACGTGTCTCTGTACCTATACTTGTTTATTATAGTTAGAATTAAGTACTACAGTGAATATACTACCTAACCACACGAAACCAGGAGTGCAATTCTCTAAGCGCAAACACGCCTGCAATCTTCGACGATCTGAAGGATGCAAGAAGGATGTTAAAGCCTGACCAGAAATATAAAAAACCTGGTTTGGGGGCGCTGCAATCGACTATAACCTTTAATGTCAATGTTCCTAGTACAAAAATTAGTTCCGATGAATTTCCGCAACATAGCGAGGTTTTTTATTTTTCTGGTCGGGCTTTACCTAGAGAATTGCACTCCAGGTCGTCGAAGATTTCATATTAAGTTTGACACAACGCATACCGAATTGACAACTCGCCGATGATTCAACCGATGGTTGCCATTAGAGAATTGCCCTCCAGGCATGGCTCACTCCTGTAGTTACAAAAATCGTTTTTAAAAACAACTTGGGTTACTAAAATACAGTGGCGTAGCGTGGGTTTCTGCAACCCGTTTTTTGCACATTGATTCGGGTTGTAGTCAGACATCTTTTGGTTTGTCTATGCAAAAAAAGACACTTAGAGCGAGCGAAGCAAGCTCGACTTTTCTCCTCAATACGAATCTGTTAGACCGAGATTCCAACTTTTTAACGTACAAAAGATGTGCAAAGTAGCCTTAGTAAAAGCTAGGTATGTGATCGACTTTTATCTGCTCTACGAATTAGTTATAGACTTCTAGGACTAGAAGGACCCTATTGAAAAATGTATGCCCATTTAAAGACCCGAAGAGGTAATAAGCAAGCGATTAATTGAAGAGAAGTCAATAGGTACTCACTTATAAGCTGCTATTTTCTTGTCGAAACAGAATTTTTCTTCGCAGCATTTCCAGTACATTGTCTCCAGACAACTGTAAATTAAAATGAATACAACTTTAGGCGCGGTTTGTACAGAAGAGACGTGTGGCGGTGGCGGATAGTCAAAGCATATATAATAAGTATAATACTATACTAGGACAAAGTAACACAATATTATGCTGACACTTTTTTATAGGGATGATCAGACCATCAAACTGAATAACTTTCTCTAAGGGACCACATTGATATCGCGAAAAAAAATCAGCCGTCCCATACATTTGTCTCAAGTTGGTTTGCAGTTTAGAATGGCGATTTTTTTTCGCGATTTCGATGTTGGTTCCATAGAAAAAGTTGTTCAGTTTGATGGTCTGATCATCCCCTTAAAAAATTGTCAGCATATTAGGTTGGATCCTGTATAAAATAAACCTGATAGTATAGCGTCGTTTGGAGAATTACCAACGCCCGCTCCTTCAAGTGAAGTCACCTGGTCGCTGGTAACAGTCTTCTACCAGTAAAAACATAATTGGCTTTCTGTTAACTGCCCAAACTTGTAAGTGTCAATAGCTGTTGGTATTCCGCAACAGTTTCCACCCTAAATAATCAACAGGAATATAATTTTTGCATCTGCATGGCTACTAGGAGTTTGCGTCATTTGTATTGTAAGGGTGCAAAGAACTACCATCTTTATAATATACTTGCTCAGGTAATGTACATTTCAAGATGAACTGATTGATGACGACCCGATTGGTGTAAGGTTGCCACGCCGGACTGCCAAACCAGGGTTTTGGTTCCCCAGGGTTCGAATCCCGGTTCGGTCATGGATGTTATGGAACCATACAACAACGTGCCGTTGTATAACAAAAAGCCTAAGGTTTACTTGGGATCATTACAATGTATGTGCCTGTGAGCGTTATTTATTTTCCGCGTTATGGGATTTTGGGAGACTCACTCAGTTGAAGAAAGGCTCAATCAAAGAATATAATACTCCTTCGCTCAATAAAGTTAATCTATAAATCTCTTGCTGTCACTTTTTGTCTTGTCTTGTTGACGTAGTTGTTGTATGTTTATAATAATAATGAAACTATCCAATATTATAAGACCATTTTAATAAAGCTAGCAACGTAACAATGACAGTCAGATAAACAATACAATTGACAGACAGCCATTCCATAGAGCATAGCTTATTCTTACAACATCTTCCCCTTAACAAACAAAGACAAACAAAACTTAACTAAACAAAATTTAACTTTCTATTTATATTTAACCAAACAAAACATCAATGATTTCTTCCTAACTACCAATCAGTTACAAATTAAATAAGTACCGAAATATTTAATATTACATCTACTCAAACCTAACAGGTTTCCTAATCAGACGGCCCGACCTAGTATATATTCTGGTTGTAGGAGAGCTAGATTCTGACAACACTCCAGGAGGATCTGTAACCGGTTCAGAAACTGTAGGGTCAACATGAGTGGTGGTTAATGGTGGTTGAAACAAAGGAAAGGGTGGGCTTTGACATGACCTTTCGGTGGGACGAATACAAATTTCGTTCCTTCTATATCGCCTACCATCATCAGTTTCCACTATGTATGACCTAGGTTGTCCGGATTTCTGAAGAACCTTTCCCGGCACCCATACCGGCTCTTTGGGAATTTTTTTGAAGTACACAGGCTGCCCCTTCTCCAAATCTTGCCTTTCCTTTGCAGTTCTATCATACCAGGTCTTTATATCTTCTTTAGACTTCTTAAGAACCTTTATGTCTTCCTTATAAGTAACCTTAGGCACTAATGTTTTAAACGAGCAAGGTATGTTTGTTCTTAGCTGACGGCCCATTAGGTTTGACGCCGGAGAATGTACGTTAGCCCTTGGTGTATTCCTATGATTAAGAAGTGCCAACAATGGGTCTTCATTTCTTTCAGAGCATTTCTTAAACATTTTTTTTACTGTTTTAACCGCACTTTCCGCCAAACCATTTGATTTTGGGTAGTGCGGACTTGACCGGATGTGTACAAAACACCATTCTTTCTCAAATTTCTTAAATAGGTCCGAGTCAAAACAAAGTCCACCATCTGAATATAAAATTACCGGAATTCCGTGGCGTGCAAATATTGCTTTCAACTTATCTATAACTGTGATACTCCTCAAATCTTTCAGGCTGCATACTTCAATGTAGTTTGACAGAGCATCCACAGCAACTAGGTAATGTTTTTGATCCAGCTCAAAAATGTCACATCCAACCTCCTGCCACGGAAGCATTGGAACCTGTTTGTACTTTAATAAAGTTTTCTGTTTGTTATCCTGGTACTTTAAACAGACTTGACAGGATTTAACAAATCTCTTTATGTCCTGATTTATTCCTGGCCAATACATAGTAATATCAGCCCTACTGGTCATTCTAGATACCCCTGGATGGCCTGTATGCAGCTTTGTCAGCATTTCTTGCTGTAATCCTTGTGGAATAATTATTCTATGTCCTTTGAATAACAAATTACTCATTATTACCACCTCATCTTTGAACTGAAAATATGGTTTTATAGAGTTATCCACATCTTTGTAATCGTCCCAACCATTCAGTACTGCTTCCTTAAGTTTCTTCATTATAGGGTCTTTATCTGCTGCCTGACTAATCTGGTTCCAGACTTCCTGAGTAACCGGTAAGTTCTCCAATAACAATGAAATCTGCAATTCCAAATCACTATCAAATTCAGTATCTGTGTCGCAACCAGCTTCTGAGAAGTCCCGTGACAGTGTATCAGCAATGTATAAAAACTTTCCAGGAGTGTAAACTACATTCAACCTGAATGGTTGCAAGCGCATCATCATTTTTTGCAGTCTAACGGGAACCTTACAAAGAGGTTTATTAAATACACCAAGAATAGGTTTATGGTCTGTTTCTACTTTAACCTGGTCTCGTCCAACTATATATTGCTTGAATTTTTCAACCCCAAAACAAATAGCCAACAGCTCTTTCTCGATTTGTGAGTACCTGGTTTGTACCTCCGTCAAGGCCCGTGAGGAATACGCGACCGGACGACCCTCCTGCATTAGGACTGCTCCCAATCCTATCGAGCTGGCATCTACACTAAGTTTAAGTTCTTTTTCTGGATCATAAAAAGTCAACACTGGTGCATTAGTTATCGCACATTTCAATCTATTAAAATATTCATCATGAACTTCACCCCACTGGAATTCAACATCATTTCTCAATAACTCTCGTAGTGGTGCAGTTAATTCAGTATAACTTGGAATGAACTTGGAAACATAATTGCACATTCCAAGTATCCTTTGCAAAGCTTTCTTCTCTTTAGGAGGCTGTAGTTCTGTTATCGCCTTAACCTTTTCACTATCAACGCTCACTCCATCTGGTCCAAACACATGTCCTAAAAACGTTACACGATCAACAAAAAATTGGCACTTGTTTGGATTAAACTTAACTTTCTTACTTTGGGCTTTCATCAATACTTTAATCAGCACATCTTGTAATTCTTCTTTAGAATTTCCCCAACAAATCACATCATCTTGAAATGTTGCAACATTATCCAATCCTTGAAATATATCGAATATCACCTTATGAAAAATTTCTGGAGCCGGGCTTATGCCAAATGGTAAGCGTAAATAACTATACCTTCCCCAAGCTGTTTGGAAAGTACACAACCTAGAGCTCTCATAATCTAATGGCAGCATCCAAAAACCTGATTGAGCATCTAATTTGCAAAAATATTTAGCCCCGGCCATACGCACTGCTATATCCTCAATTGTGGGAAAAGGACAATGTGCTCTTTTCAACGCTTTATTCAAGGGACGTGGATCAATACAAATTCTAAGCGACCCATTTTTCTTTTGCACAACAACCATTTGGCTTACCCAGTCTGTAGGCTCAGTCACTGGCTCAATTATGCCCATTTTGACCATGTTATCCAGTTCTTCCTTTACCTTAGGCTGTAAAGCATAAGGCAGTCTTCGGGCAGGGGACACTACAGGTGTCACACTTTCATCAACCTGCAACTTTACTGTATACGGGACACATCCTACTTGTCCATTAAACAACTCTGAGAATTTACTAGGAACAGTATACCCATTCATTCCAACCACATCAACCCTTTTTATCAATCCTAGTGCTTCTGAACTAGCCAGCCCTAGAATGCTGAAACAATTGCCATCCACAACAAAAAAATCAATAGGATACAATTGTGAATTGTACCGACAATTTAGTTTGCACTTACCAATCACCGCTACTTTGTCATTGGTAAAAGAAGTAATAACAACTTTAGTGGACTTTAAATCATTCAAACTAAAACCCAAAGATAAAAACTCTCCCTTACCAAGAACATTACACTGGGCTCCAGAGTCCACCTTAAGTTTAATAGATTGTCCATTTACCTCCAAATCTGCAGTATACCACGATTCATTTATATTCTTACCACTTAACGATAAAACGGACACCTTGTACTCTTCATCGCTCTCCTCTTCGCTATCATTCCCATCCAAGAAATTGACAGACTTTTTATTCCGACATTTCTTAGCAAAATGATTCTTTTTATTGCATATGGCACACAACTTTCCATATGCAGGACAACGTCCTTTGGCATGCAAGAAACCACAGTAATCGCATTCCTTTTTATTTCCTGTGTTATCCATTTTCTTCCTTTGTAGCATATCAATCTCAGGTTCCTGTTTCACAGTACTTTTCATTTTTTCTCTTTCCATCTGTAATACCTGTTCACCTACAACAGCATGTGTTCTGCAAATATCAAGCACACCCTGCAAACTTACCCCAGAGCACGTCAACAGCTGTTTTCTCACATTGGGATCTTTAACTCCACATATGAACAGGTCCCTTATTAATTCATCGTTTAAAGATCCAAATTCACAAGACCTGCTGAGCTTCTTCAATACTGTCCCGTACTGTTCATACGATTCACCATCTAGCTGTTTTCGTGTAAAGAATAAGTACCTTTCATACGTCACATTCCTTTTGGGTATGAAATGATCGTTAAATTTTTTTAAAACAACGTCAAATTTCTCTTTGTCCTCTTCAGAAGTGAAGTTTATGTTTTCAAAAACATCCTGACAATAATCACCGCCGTGATGTAACAGAATTCCTATCTTCTGCTTCTCTTCAGCTTTGCTGTAGTATGCATCTATATACGACAACAATTGTCTTCTGAACCTGCTCCAGTTAGCCAGCATATCACCCTCCATAACCAAAGATTGCAAGCCGCCTCTAGCTTCCATCATGGCTGCCGAATAACTTAACTCCAAATGGCTTTCCAATCTTCGATCTTCTATTAGCTTTTTTTTTTCTATACCGCTGTCACCATGTTGTATGTTTATAATAATAATGAAACTATCCAATATTATAAGACCATTTTAATAAAGCTAGCAACGTAACAATGACAGTCAGATAAACAATACAATTGACAGACAGCCATTCCATAGAGCATAGCTTATTCTTACAACAGTAGTAAAAGCTAGCAAGAGATTGAATTGAGGATAACTTTGCGTCTGAGCTACTTTTTTCTCTTCAACTAATTTGTCTTTCACATCAAGTCTATGGTCTTGTATGAAAGTGCTTTCATGTAACGACGAGACTTTTCATACAAACCGGAGACAAAAGTTGCTCGTGCGCGCCTAGTCTAACACCCGTATTCTTAGTTATTTTCTTGACATTTCCTCACTCGAGTGGAGGACGTTTTTGATATAATTTGTACGACAAAAATGTCTATAACGTCCTCGACTCGAGCGAGGATGCCTCAAGGAAACAACTAAGAATACGGGTGTAAGTGACACACACAAAGAGATTTAATTATTACTTAAATCTCTTTGGACACACACGATAACGCACTGACGGAGCAGCAAACGTCAGTCCGTCATTTGCGAAACAAGGAGTTGTATGAAACCGCACGTAGAAGCACACACGGTGACGCATTGACGCACCGGGTGTGGTTCTATGGACTGACATCTGCCGCTCCGTCAGTGCGTCATCGTGTGTGAACTCACTAAGACATAGCTAGTCTTAATGAGCGTTTCTGCAACTGAGTGTTAGCCTTAAAAATACTCACATTGTCACATTACACTATTTCGAACAAAATTCACTCAAATGCATTAACTAAATTACACAAATTTGATCACATTCAGAGTCCTTTTTTCACAACCTAACGAAACGCTAATTTACGTCACCAACAATTTTAAAGTGACATTTATTTTGGTCACAACTGCTGTCATGGACGTCACATCACACTATGGCACACAAAATAAGATTTCTAACAAGTTGGAATAAACATTGTTCACATACTTAAGCCACGGACCTGAAAAAAAGACGGACGTAATGTGACACTAAAAAGATGTGAAGCATGCAAAGTCCAACATTTTCGTTTGTTCTACAAGGGACCTACACTCACACAGATGCACTAGCTCTAGGCGCAGGTCCTACATCCGTGACCATTATGTCCCGCGTGACAGCACGCACACAAAAGAAATGGGTGCTTCACTCGTGATAAGACGAGATTACGTCCGTCTTTTTTTCAGGTCCGTGACTTAAGCATGACTATTTAGCACTTATCTAGACAGCTGACAGACTTCTGTTTTATCGTGATGGAAACTTGGAAATTTGTTCATGTGAATAGTTAATATTTGAGGGAAATTCCTCTATTTGCACAAAAACATTAATATCATTAGGAACAGTAGTGGTGGTCCAGTGGCGAGTAACCTTGCCTGCCGTGCAGGAGGCGACGGTCTGAACCCCGTCCAGGCCGACTCGTGCCAATAAGTTTTTCGGAATTTATGAACACACGGCGACAGATCAACCTATTCATAGTTGAACTCAACGTTCATGGACATAAGGTCGAACTATGGCTAGGTTGATCAGTCGCCGTGCACGATTTGTAACATAACTGGCTATTCGGTGAAGGAAAACATCGTGAGGAAACCTGCATGCTTCAATTTCGAGGCATGTATTGTACCCACTGTCCATTATAGTGACGACGGGCAGCCCGTCACACTAGACAGAGTTTCGGTAGGTACTACTAGTGAAACGTGGATGTTCTGAGGTTTCAAAACATCTCTGACTACCCCATCGGGGAATATAGTCGTGAGCATATGCTTAAAGGATCAGAATATACCGATCACCTAGAATGGTGAAAGTGTTTTCAATCCAAATAAATTTTCAAAAATTTCAACATAATGCTATATCTTCTTTCATCATCATCGTCATCATCATCATCATCATCATCATCAGCCTATCATCGTCCACTACTGAACATATGCCTCTCCCAAGGCGCGCCACAAAACGGTGTCCTCGGATTTCGGTGGACGTCGTAGGTTTAAATCGGACTTGCGTTACGGACCCGAAAAAACTAGGGCTAGCCCACACGATAAGATGATTATAAAGGTTGAATACTTACTACTGGCATGATTTGCACAGATTGAGCAACATTTTGGAGTGTTCACATAATGACGTTCAAGATCAAATTGTTTGTTTCACTTCTTCAATTCTTCACTTGCCCAGCTTTCGGGGGACTGCATTTCTGAAAATACAAAAAATACTTAATAAAGATTTAATTTTAATAAGTAAAAGGTGCAGGACGTTGTCAGCTCAATTTATAAAACCGTCGAAGAGCCTGTCGGACTCGCCCATGATAGGGTTCCGTAGTAATTTTTGTAAAAACTTACGCTTAGATAATTTAAGGTATCTTCAAAAGCAATCAATAGCGCATTTTAATAACGTAGCATAGCATTTGCTCACGACTATATTCCCCGAGGGGGTAGTCAGAGATATTCTGAAAACTCAGAACATCCACGTTTCACTAGTAGTGCCAAAACTCTGTCCAGTGTTACGGGGAGTGAGTTCGTCGCCACTCTTCTTATCGTGTGGGCAAGCCCTAGTGTCAGAGTTTCTTCAGACCGCCTTACGGCCTTTTAGACTAAGACTAGATGGATTAACACAGTTCGCAGTGATATGACCGAGTGTAATGTCTCCGAAGACGACGTCATAAATAGGGCAAGGTGGAGAGAATAGACACGGAAGGCTGACCTTACCACCATATGGGAAAGCCAGGAAGAGAGAGAGAGAGCGATAGTGTCTGTCATCATGCCAAATTTCGAAAATTTCGATTCATTAGGTTCAGAAATGAGGGACACACAGAATGGTCGAAAGTATAAGGGTTCCTTGTCTGACTACGGAACCCTAAAAATTACAGTCAGTTAAAATGTTTCTAAACTTGTAACACGATTTTTTATTGCACAGGTGATGTGTTTTGTAGAAGACACTTTTGGTTAATTTGTAGCTTTCCCGAAGTCGAAATAATGCTTCTGTTTATGACGACATTAAAAGATTTTAAATCAAAACGATTTTTTGTTATGTGAAACCAGCTGAGCTGTGTGAGCTTATACAATAATGTGAAACATTCTAAACTAAATAGTTTTCTTTAACTAGTTCGTATAGTTTTCTATCGTGTGGCAACCCTAGCAATGATAATTATGTCTTTAGCTAATAAAGATAAATTTACAATCACGACTTGTTACTATCGGAACAAACCACGGATGTGTACGCACATCTTTACTAAGCATATATTAGAATCCTTACTATAAATTCTCAATGGCACATGAAACAGTGTAAATATTTTAAAACGATTCATTTCTATGCAAATACTAAGATAAAAGATGTCTATTGTTGTACAAAACGTTTGTTATTTGTTTATTCTATTTCAATAGAAGAGTCTTAGAATGTAAACAAACAAGGAAACTGATCGAATTCCCCTTTGAGGTGCCCCAAACTATGCCAGCATTAGCGATTTGCTATCAAAAATAAAAATTATTTCCCTTTACTTAATTAAATAATCAAAATAATCCTACGAGTCGTTTTAATGACCCCACTGATGATATTCTTCAATTGCAGGCGTAAATACAATATTATTTTATCATTAATGTCATAATGCTGTATACTATTATTGTATCTGGCTTTGTTTGGATTTAAATAAAATAAAAAATAAAATAAAATAAATAAATAAATAAATTTCCAAGAATCTACAGATGTGTCTGTACATTGAACATTACGATATGGTTTTCAGGTGTCCCCGACTCCAAATTAGTCCAAATCGACCTTTTTAAGAATTTGCATCTGTCTGTTCGTTTGTTCGTGCATCACGCAAAAACTAAACAACCTATTTTGATGAAACTTTTTTGATTAATAGCTTATTGATTTGACTTAAAATTAAAGTTGGCGGGCGAAGTTGCGGGCATACCCTAGTATATTAATAAACTTATGGTATACTTATGGAAGAGCTGTAATTTGCTAAGAAATAAAAACACATACTTGCAAGAAGAAATGGTGTATATAATTCTGGCAATCTCCCATCATAATCTACACTGATAGAATTATACTCTAGCGATAGACAAGCTCGTTCAAACAACCAACATGTCACACAAAACAGCACAAAATGACACATTGCGATTGCGGTCTGTCATTGCCATAGTGACGAAGTGCACTCGGGAATATCAATGCGGTACGGGTACTGCATTCCAGTGAAACATGTTGCTTCTATGAAAGGTCCTGTCTATGGCTAGAGTGTAAGTCAATGATAATCTACAAATAGTAGTTTTGTTGACATCTTACTACATAGTTTCCTATTGGAATACACTTTATTAGTTTACTACCGAGGTATTAGCCTCCTCAGTGTTGTTGGCAAATTATATGCAAAAGTTTTGATAAAAAGAGTGTTGTGTAAAACGGAGGAAAGAATCTGGGACGTGCAAGCAGGATTCCGACAGGGAATGGGGTGTACAGACCAAGTCTTCTCTCTACGGGGCATAGCCGAAAAGTTTTTGGCTAAAACCAAAAAGTTTTCTGTGCTTTTGTAGATTTAGAGAAAGCTTATGATCGAGTAATGAGGAACGAATTATGGTCTACGTTGACCATGTATGGGGTGGACAGCTACTTGGTGCGGGCACTGAAATCTTTGTATGAGGGTTCTAGTGCCTGCATTAGGATAAACGGGGCATACACAGACTGGTTCGAAATCTCCATGGGCGTCAGACAAGGATGTGTAGCATCACCGTGGTTGTTCAACTTATTCATGGACAGCTGTTTGAGTGAACTGAAAGAAAGAGAGTGTGGTTTAAGGATGAATGGGTTGCTCGTCAAATGTTTGTTATATGCTGATGATCAAGTTTTACTTGCATCATCGGCAGACGACTTACAGGAGATGGTAACATGCATGAATGAGTCATTTATGAAGAAAGGAATGAAAGTGAATGTAAATAAGACGAAAGTTATGGTTCTCGAACGGGATGAAATAGTGACTGAATGTAAAATTATGATAGGAGATGATAAAGTGGAACAGGTAGAAGAATTTGTATATTTGGGATGTATGTTTACCAGAGATGGTACGTGTGATGGGGACATAGAGAGGAGAGTGAAAGCGGGAAATAGGATTAATGGAGCGATGCACACATTCATGAAAAGTCATAATGTGTCCAAAAAGGCACGTTTGGCAGTTCACGACGGTGTGCTGGCACCAACTTTGATGTATGGCAGCGAATGTTGGGTATGGCAGAAGAGGAATGAATCAAGGATAAATGCTGTCGAAATGCGTTCATTGCGCAGTATGTGTGGTTTGACTTTGAATGATAGAATACGAAACAGTGTAATTAGAGAAAAATGTGGACTGAAAGAGGATATAGTGACAAGGATTGAAAAGGGAATGCTGAGATGGTTTGGTCATGTGGAAAGGATGAGTGATAGTAGAATGACGTATGAAATATATAAAGCAAGTGTGAATGGAAAAGTGGAAAGGGGTCGCCCTAGACGTACGTATGCAGACCAAATTGGCAGCATACTTAAGAAGGGCCAGATCAAATGTACCCGAAACCGACGAGCGTGTATGAAACGACTTATGACTGTGGAAGAGGCAAAAGAGGTATGTCAGGATCGTAGCCGATGGCGATCAATTGTCTCTGCCTACCCCAATGGGACGCAGGCGTGAGTATATGTATGTATGTATGTATGTTTATTAGTTTGTCACATTGTATTCTATTGACTAGGCTGTTTCAATGCTACATCGCGATCACGACTCTTGAACCAACTAAATAGGATGGTTCCTTGACTTTTTATTAAACGATGCCTTTGTTTCTACAACCGGTATTAGCTAGCATGAGTTTCCTTGCTTATTATTATCGTATCAAATACGTCATCAGGGGCACTAGGGGTTACCAGGAGTGCGATTTTTGAATCTCATTCAGTGAGCTCAGCAGTTGAAAATGTCAAAATTACTCTGGAGATACGCATCTTTCTACTGCTGTTTTGACTTTCAAAAATCATACCATAGGAGAGCGATTTTTGAAAGCCAAATCAGCAGTAGAAAGATGCATATCTCCAGATATTATAAGAGATAAGTGTACTTTTTGCAACCATCAGCAGCAAGGCTGATTCAGTGTTTATGTGGTGTAGAGCATCTCTGTGATGGGGATGGACCAGGTCTGCCTGCATAACTTCAGTCGGTTTAGGAGTTACAGACGTTTAAAGGTCTGGAAAAAAATTACGAACAGCTGCAGGGCTGATCGTATGATATTATTGTAGTATGCACTGTAGCCATGTGAACACTACAAAAACTGACATGGTTCATCAGTCGGTTTCGGAGTTACTGACGTTCAAAGGTCTGACCTTTGAACGGCTGTATCTCCTAAACCGACTGGCAGTTCATGTCAGTTTTTGTACTTTTCGCATAGCTACAGTGCATACTACAATAATATCATACGATCAGCCTTGCTGTGGATCGTAATTTTTTTCCAGACCTTTAAACGTCTGTAACTCCTAAACCGACTGAAGTTATGCAGGCAGACCTGGTCCATCCCCATCACACAGATGCTCTACACCACATAAACACTGAATCAGCCTTGCTGCTGATGGTTGCAAAAAGTACACTTATCTCTTAGTCTAAGAGTAATTTTGACATTTGCTACTGCTGAGTTCGACCTATGACATTCAAAAATCGCACTCCAGACTGGAGATTCGATCAGGCGTTCTGCATTCTTTTGAATCCTAAAGAATTTTGCACCTATCTATCTATCTTTGAAAATATCAAAATTACTATGGACATTATGCATCTTTCTACTGCCGAGATGATCGTATGATGTTCAAAAATAGCACTAGTGACCCATGAAAGATGTGATGAACCTACCAAGCCGAAAGTGTGGAGATATCAGACCATCAATTTTATGGAAACAAAGACAAAATATAAAACCACTAAAATTTAGTTGGTACTTCCCTAATTAAATAATAGAGGTGTACCTAGGTATTTGTACCTACCTTAATTATCATTAATAATGCAATTTAGAAAGAAATGAAATATTTAAGTAAACGTATTACTAACTACACTGGATCTACTTTGTTGTCTCATAAATAAACATTGAATGAATTAAATTTAATTGTTATAAAGAAATATAGGCCTTTGCCCAGCAGTGGGACATTGAAGACGCTAAGTAAAAAAAAAAAAATATTATAATAAAATTTACATTGCACAGAAAGCGCTGCTATTGACTAAATTAACCATCCAAGTAGCACAGAAAATTCCATACAAAAAATGTTACCACTAATTAATTACTAAACCACAAAAACGGTAATGTTTTTATATAAGGAAGTTGAAAAATTCTAAGAACCAAATACCTACATAAGCCATTCAAAACCTCCATTGTATGCTAATTTGACCTCTATGTGTATTAACCCAGATTCTTTAATCTCATAAAGAGCAAGGCTGTAGTACCTTAAGTACATAATTATCATAATAATTGAACCAATATGGATCGTTTTAAGAAATAATTCGGTTATAAAAATTAATGTTCGATCAGTTAAAAAAGTTTTTTGACAAAATTCTTAACGGAAAAGGGTGTTCCAAATTATAATGTAATAGAACTGACAAATATTCAAATTACAATAATTGAGCTAATCTAAAATGTTTCGTGGATTTTTATTATTTAAGAGGATAGGCGAGTACCGGTTTCTCCATACAAACGTATTCCCCTGTTTCCTCTCTGGATAATGACACTAGTACAAACATGTTTTTACCATACAATCTATGTTACCTCTGCTATGTCCCTATGTATTGCTTTTTTGCATTAATTAATTACTGTATGAACTAGGGACCTTCGAAAATGACAAATTTTACCGCCTGTTTTCAGACATCCAGCAAACAAATTTGACGAATATAAACAAAAAAGCAAAACATACCTAGACAGCCAGTCTTTCTCATATAATTCTTGACAGAATTATTAAAATCGGTTTACTTTAGGAGGAGGAAACAGAGGCATGCAAAATGCTGTTTTCGTCGATTTTATGTAGATAAAATTAGTTCGAGCTGCAGTTGTCTCTTTGGCACCGGTGGCGTGTATGAATGGGGCGGATCGGACAAATATGTATACCGTTGGAAAAGTGACCTATTCTCCAAATTAGCATTTCATCCCGCCTACCTCTTAAGCTTCAGATGTAGAATGTTAGTGCTGATGATGGGAAAACGCGGTACCTATGTAACTAACTAGTCACTAAAAAAATTGAATTATTTTAAGATTCCTTCTTCCAAAATTCATTAAGTATGTGGGGACTTGCCATAGATGTCAACACCCACAAGTTATAGCAAAGAAGCTAACAGATGGAGATACCGTCGCTGTCGGAACTATGCTCCATACAAATACAACGTTCACCATAAATACGTAACTCGTTACCTACAAATAAGGTTCACAATCGAATGCGAGACATAAATCGCGCAAGAGAAATAATCACAGAGATTCGATACAAGGTCCAACTAAGAACTGTTGGACCACGGCTTCACACTAAGCCTGGTGGAAGATCTTCCCTTTTCAATGGAGGAACATTCCCAAGTAGCACCTCCATAAGTACATTGGTTTCATTCGTTTGTAGGTACATTAGCCTTATATTAATAAAAAGTATCTCTCTCTTTTACTAGGTAAGGGATGAGTACCTACTGATGAGTACCTAGACTTCATGAGGTCAAATATCTGAGGTTAGGTATTAAAATTTTCCGTTTAATTCTTAACACCATGTATAAAAGTAGTGAAAAAACGTATTGAACATAACCGTTAATGTACTCTTAATTATACAGATAAAAAAAGTAATGTACATAAAATGTCACACTAGGACAAGTTAACAGTTTGTTTTCAAATTAAAGACTCCATATTTGTTAGTCTACGTTTGTAAAGTGGGTTAATGGTTTCGACTGACATTGTTGAGGTAAAATCTATAGAAATTGCACAGCAGCTTGCTAAGTAGAAAGCCTGTGAGCATTACGTAGCTCGGTGGCACGTTGCGGAGAGGTATGGACTCCCAATCATGAGGTCCGGGCTCGAATCCGCACGGACAACATGCCACGTACCAATGAGTTTTTCTAACTTATGTACGTAATACAGACTGCTCTCAAACGGCGAAGGAAAACGTCGTGAGGAGACCTGCATATGCAGAAGGAGAAATTCTGGTGCGTATGGGAAGTCTACCAATCTGCATTGGGCACGCGTGGTGGACTAACGCCCAAACACCCTCCTAGAGGGTAGTCCTGTGACCTGCAGTGGGATGTATATAGGATGAGCTATACTGGGAGATTTTTAATCACATTCCGCATTTTCAGGGTTGATTCAGGCGAATAAAAATCGCCTAGTAACTATACAGGGTCCTTCTTATTATGCTGACAATTTTTTAAGGGGTTGATTAGACCATCAAACCGAACAACTTTCTCTATGGCATCAACATCGAAAACGCGAAAAAAAATCAGTTCTTCCATACAAAATTGCAAACTCGAGCCAAATTTATGGGATAGCAGATTTTCTTTCGCGATTTCCAAGTTCGTCCCGTAGAGACAGTTGTTCAGTTTGATAGTCTAATCAACCCCTTAAAAATGTGTCAGCATATTTGGTACATAGAAGGACCCTGTATGTACCACAAGGCACATTATCTACGTCAACTCCTCAAGATGGGGGTTATTCCACCACGCGTGCCTAATGAGATTTCTTCTTCTTCTTCTACATAAGTTAGAAAAATTCAATGACACCCACACTGAAAAAAATGTTTATTTAGATATAACCAAGCTTTAGTGATTACCGTTCTGTTTTGTAGAACATAATCACACATTTGGTTAAAATAGCTGAACCATTGGCTATTTAACCAAATGTTTAATTATGTGCTACAAAACATTTTTTTCAGTGCATAATATTTGAATTGGATTGGATTTGGATTGGATTGGAATTGAATTGGATTGAATTGAATTGATTTAAATTATGTAATAAAATTGTGTATTAAAATTTTTTTTTGTTCAATGATGTGTACTAACTAACATAGTGTTTAAGTCATTAATGTATCTACTAACAAAACTATGGACATTTGTCTGAAATAAATTGATTTTATTTTTATTTTTTTTATTTTATTTATAATATGATTGGGTGTTCAACGCGCCACCGACACTCTCAGTCAAAAGTTGGCATAGATTCATAAAAATTATACAAACGACATGTCTTTCTAATCAACAACGCTTTTACTTTCTCGTTTAACTTAGTTCGTGAAACAACTACAATAAACTCACAAAACCACTCTAAATAACACAATCTGCAATATCAAATCAAACTTTCAAAACCATTCTAGAAACTTTTACGGGGTCGTTTTACTACTACTTTAGAAACCCTATTTTTATAATTGATTGTTTTTCACACAAAGTGGGCTTCATGCAGGGTACAGTTTCAATGGAAAATAGTACCTAGATGTATTCCAGTTCCTCACTCGAGTAAAGGACATTTTTGGCATACTTAATTTGTATGACAAAAATGACAAAAACGTCCTCGACTTGAGTAAGGAAACCTCAAGGAAGAGAGTCGCGTTGCAGGGTTTGCCTCGAACACTTGTCTCTCGCGTGGTGTTCGCGCGGTTCGCGTCTCAGCCTGCCACGAGGCTCTAAAATCCTTCTCAGTTGTTCTTACTCAAAAACAATCCTCGAGATTGGATAGATAATCCCTCAAACTACTTGACACTGGCGAAATCTAACAAGGAAACGCCATTAAATAAAAATAGAATAGAATAGAAGCCTCAACTAAACAACTAAGAATACGGGTGTTAATTTTCTATCTTCATGATTAACTAACCTAAACCCTAAGTTAGACGAACTATTTTCATTACATCCTCTATAATATATTCACTTCTTCTTTCGTGTCCGCATAACATTTTTCGCATCACAATCACTCACGTTGCTGTCTGCTATGTTCGTCCTGTCTTTTAAAATACAGGCATTGCATTGTCTTTGTGTAAAATCCCCTCCTATTCTAGTCTTGCAAACTACGTGATTATGAATATTTTATCAGTTTATCTTAGTTGTTGACAGCTCTTCAGCCAGAATATAAGACTGATTGAAAATGATAAGCATAAGCCATAATATTATCTTATATAGATATAATATAGAAAGTGTTATCTGTGATAAGGAGTATAATAAACTAGTTACATCTTAGATTATGGCCCTTGAAGCATATGGTCCACATATTATACCATGTACCAATGACTTTTTGACGGAAAACATCGTGAGGAAACCCGCATGCTTCAATTTCGAGGCATGTATTTGTACCACTGTCCATTATAAGTGGCGACGGGCTCACCCCCCCCGTCACACTGGACAAAGTCTTGGTACTACTGGTGAAACGTGGATGTTCTGAGGTTTCAGAATATCTCTGACTACCCCCTCGGGGAATATAGTCGTGAGCATATGCTTATGCCAATGACTTTTTTAAATTTATGTACGTACCTATCTAATACCGACTGCTCTCAAATGGTGAAGGAAAGCATAATGAGGAAACCGGCATAGAATGAAGAAGAAAACTTTCTGACGAGAATGTGAAGTCCACCAATCCGCATTGGGCACGCACGCGCGGTGGACTAACGCTTATACACCCTCATTTAGGGTAGGCATGTGCCCTGGCCCTGCAGTGGGATGTATAAAGGATGTTGGGGTAAACAGGTTGCATTACTTTAAGGGGTGATTGTACTCATGATACTGATCAACTTTCTCAATGATTTCTATTTAAAATTATATCGGTCAAGGATAATTCTGAATAAGATTATGGATTAGCAAAATTTTTTTAGACTTTCCATAGGTACTAAATGCAACCCGTTGATCGAATGAAAATTAAAAAAAATTAATGAAAAGTCTGTAATTATGAAAACTCGAAACAAAAATTTGGGTATTTCCTATAGATTTCTTAGAGAAAGTTGTTCAGTATCATGGGTAGGTACTAACCATGAATCTAAATCATAAAGGATATTACTCCTCCTTACAAGCATTGATACTAGAAAATTGGCAATGGCGTCGTTGATATTTTCAATTTTAGGTGTGTCCCTTTCTATACAATGACGTAGTTACGAAAATGACAGGAGAGGCTACAATTTTGTACGTTGGATTAGAAAGGGACAAAGGTAACGTCACCAAAAACAACAATGCGACGGAAAAGAACGATCATTACCGACCACAAAGGAGTATTATCATGTTTCACGCCTTGTTAGGCAGTCTGCACTCCACTATAGAGGATTCTAAACTTCTTGGTACTAACTGTTTACCCTAACATTCTGTATAGACTGATTGATCATTGTGTACGTAATACCTACGAATAAAGAAATCGTAATACCGACCTCTCTCAAACGTTGAAGAAAAAGAAAAAACAGTGTGATGAAAAAAGCATAATGTTGGAGAAGAAATTCTGATAAATACTTCTTCGTACGTACCGCCCGTACCGTCGTTGGGCCCGCGTGGTGGAGTATGGCCCACTCCCTCTCACCCTTATTCGTGAGAGGAGGCCTTTGCCCTGCAGTGGGATTCTACAGGCTATTACTTACTTACTTACTTACTTACTTCGTACGTATTAGATACTTTGAATTAGAAAAATTACTAAAGAAAACTAGCAATTATGGATGCGTTCTATGATTAATTCCGCCCAATATTTTATCAAACAAGCCTGATTAAGAAATTCCTTTAATAATTGATGTTTAATTATTTTAAACGAACAATTAGTTTGGTACCCAGTTACGTCGTTAATTACATAATTATAAGCAAATTTAATAATTAGTTACGCATAAATGATTTCAGTGTTATATAACCACTAATATTTTATGTATACGTGCTAATAAATATGATTTTTAGCAATAATGGCTTAAAAATATAGACATGCTTATTTCTTGCGTGTATAGAAATTTAGGGAAAAGGTGTAGTTAGATATATTTTTATTAAATAGGAACATTGTGGAGAGTTCTGATCACAAGGATCTGGGTTCGAATCCCCGCGGACGGGATGCATGTAGGTACCAATGCATTTTCGTAATACCGACTGCTCTCAAACGGTGAAGGAAAACTTTGTGAGGAATTATATACAGGGTGACTGGTAATTCGACCTATTCGCTGAAAGTGGTCATACTAGACCTCATGAGATGTTGCAAATGCATTTGCAACAAATTAAGCCCAGTTAATTGGTGGTCGAGTAAAGTTACTGAGTAAAGATGGTTTAAGGATTTTTCAGAAATTTTCGGACTTGCTCCCGAAAAAAGATAATTGTATAAAAAATACTCAACCCAGTAGGGCTAGCATGCCACCCCCGAGAAAACGATAAAAATCGAGATGTGCCTCCATCCTTATTATTTTACGTATGCCAGAAAGAGCGCGCATGACGTTTTTCTCGATTGAACGCTTTGTCGTGGGTGGCATGCTAGCTGTGCTGGTCAGATTAGTGACTTGGTTGGTTCTAGTTTTTTTAATTATAATTAAAATATGTCTATATGCCTTCTTAAAAGTTAAGTTTTAGCCTGTAGAATGCCTTTTTTTTGTGGCTAGCAAACCCTGATGTCAGGTTTTAAGCCACTTTACGGCATCCGACGTGGTTTTTTAATGTAACCACCAGAGATAGTAGCCGGGACCAACGGCTTAACATGCTATTCAGATCTGAAACACGAAGCATCTTTCTTTTCAGACAATCAGGTGATTCAGCCTGCAGTGTAATAACCAACTGGGGAAAAACCATAGAGGTATTATACCAGGAATAGAGGAACATACAGCTGAGAGAGCGAGATGTACCTGGCGGCACCACTGTATAATAGAAAGAGATACGTGACGCGAGGCAATAGAACCGTTTTCTAGTCACTAATCAATTTTTACAATTCGGTTTCCATGAATAATTGGGAATCTAAAGTGAAATCGTAGATAATTTTGTGAAATATACTGACACTACTTCATTAATTTATCCACGATTTCACGTTAGACTCAGAATTATAGACAGTATTCGAATTTTTGCCTGCGAATAGTCTCCAGAAAACATCAAAAAACGGTTTCATTTGACAACTCATGTCACTGCCTCTATTCCATTAAAGTATAATAACTTTATCAGAAAAACGCACAAAGTAACACTTAACTAGTTGCCGCCCGTGGGAATCGAATCCATGACCTCCGTGTCGTAGGCAGTTACGTGTGCTAATTAAGATTTTTTTAAGTAATCATACTTTATGTTAATTAAAATAATAAATAATTCCTTTCCTCAACTTTAGGTACTGTTTAATAACAAAACGTTGTTAGTCACCTGCTTAATCATATAGTCTCGACGTAATAATCGGAAATTATCTACGACAGATTATCATTTTAATTGGCATGTTTTTGTATTTTTCTCTTTTATAACAACAACTGTTGGTATAATTATTTCATGAACGTAAATGTACCGATTGTAGGTCCCTACAGAATCTTTAAGAGGATACATTATTTCCTGTAGCGCGCTCCATACAAACGAAGTTTGATTCTACAGGGTGTTTGATACTCGAAGGGGTGTTTCAGACCAGCAAACTGAAAAACTTTCTCTATAGGACCAACATCACAATCACGAAAAAAAAAACAGCTGTCCCGTACAAAAATGCAAACCTACACGCCCCGATAAAAACAAAAAAAACTGAAGTTTTTTTTGTTTTTATTTGGTTGGTGGTGTTTGTTGGCATGCTGACAGTTTTTTAAGATAATGGCCTGATAATCTTAAAAACCGTTAGCAAATTAAGAAGGACCCTATTTTAAACAGTCAGACACTTTCACAATAAAATGTTAGTGAAGAATATGGTATAGATACTTACATGTTAAATTTTCAAGAACCAAGGAGTTAGTATTTTCACTATATAATGCAATAGTCACACAAAATACAACGAAACAGTCACTTTTGAAATTTCACAATAATTATTAATTTTAACTTTTTATTTCTTTTTACTTTCTTAACACACCGTCAACAGCACTACGTTTTAAAAACTCAATCACCAAAAAACTTTCCTTTAATTTTTAACAAAAACGAAACGTTATTTCCCTAAGCACTAAAATTCACATTTCTCCACAACAAAAACACAATGTACATCGAAAGCAGTAGTGACACGCGAGTACATTGATCCGTCGCTGTAGTGAAACTGTTGTGATTATTCTCTTCGCGCAGGCTACGTGACGAGACGCTAGTAAATGATTCATTCACACTGACGGAACGGACCAACGAGTGGTGCAAGTGTTAAGCTGGTGGTCCGAGAAATACGTCACAGGTTTTGTGGTCCAAATTATGAGCGGTTATATTGGTGGTGATATGACTTGTGACTCAACAATAAGATTTTGTAAGGATTTCCAATGGTGCAAGTTTTAAGCTGGTGGTCCGAGAAATACGTCACAGGTTTTGTGGTCCAAATTATGAGCGGTTATATTGGTGGTGATATGACTTGTGATTCAACAATAAGATTTTGTAAGGATTTCCAGTGGTGCAAGTGTTAAGCTGGTGGTCCGAGAAATACGTCACAGGTTTTGTGGTCCAAATTATGAGCGGTTATACTGGTGGTGATAAATGACTTGTGATTAAACAATAAGATTTTGTAAGGATTTCCAGTGGTGTAAGTGTTAAGCTGGTGGTCCGAGAAATACGTCACAGGTTTTGTGGTCCAAATTATGAGCGGTTATATTGGTGGTGATATGACTTGTGATTCAACAATAAGATTTTGTAAAGATTTCCAGTGGTGCAAGTGTTAAGCTGGTGGTCCGAAAAATACGTCACAGGTTTTGTGGTCCAAATTATGAGCGGTTATATTGGTGGTGATATGACTTGTGATTCGACAATAAGATTTTGTAAGGATTTCCATTGAGTTATAGTAGATTACACACCGAGGGCAGGACCTGCCCTGCTGAGAGGAGGAACTGCTTCCGTGGTCTAACGGTTAAGAGCATTGGGCTCTTGACACGGAGGTCGTGGGTTCGATTCCCACGGGGGGCACCTAGTGAAATGTCAATTTGTGCGTTTTTCCCCAGTTGGTTAGGACATTGCAGGCTGAGTCACCTGATTGTCTGAAAAGAAAGATGATTCCGTGCTTCGGATGGCACGTTAAACTGTTGGTCCCGGCTACTATCTCTGGTGGTAGTAGTCATTACATAAAAACCACGTCAGAGGCCGTAAGGCGGTTTGAATAAACTCTGACACCAGGGCTTGCAGCCCACTCGATAAGAAGGAGACCGAGGGCAGGAAAGTAAGAAAGGTCTCAGATCTCATCTAATCATCATCATATTATTAATATTTGTATGACGAATATGAATATTTGTACCCGAGTCATGGATGTTTGGATGATATATGTATTCTATATCGTTGTCTAGTTATCATAATACAAGTCCAGGCTAGATTCTGGAACTTTAAATGTGACTAGATAATTTGTGTGACACTGTCCAAGATATTTATTTATTTATTTATCAAACATGTGATCTGACGCTTTCTTATTTGCTGCCCGAGGTTAGTATACTATTTTTCTCCACGACGGAGGTGGAAAGCGGCGACGTCGTTTAGCGCAGCGGGACGAAAATTGGAGCTTTCCGTCCGGAGGGGAGAAAAAAATGTCATATTTCTGATGCCATAGTAGCGACTGCACTGCACTGACTAACAAAATAAAAAAAAAACAGATTAAAGTTCTAAAAACTATCTACTTATTTTGTCTAAAATTTTACTGATTCTACATACATACATACATACATATGCTCACGCCTATGTCCCACTACTGGGGTAGGCAGAGACAAATAGATCGCCACATGCTACGATTCTGACACACATCTTTCGCCTCCTCAACATTCATAAGTCTCTTCATACAAGCTCGTCGGTTCCGGGTACATTTTATTTGGCCCTTCTTCAGTACGCATCCTATTTCGTCAGCGTACTGATTTTTTACTTCCAATATAATATTAAGGGGGTTGCAGAGGGGAAGACACTAAACTAGATGGCGCTCGGGAGCATTATTCATGATTTTATCACATTTTATTTTATATCTCGTAATTGTGATGATTTCAATCAAAATTTTCAATTAAGCGCGCACTTGTGTTTATGTTTTACTGATCTAGCTACAAGTTAAAGTAGGTAATTTTATTGTTCATACGAATTTGATATACATTTTAATTTTGATCAATTTCATACAAAACTTTGACGTTGAACATTCATTCGTAGACGGTATTAACAAAAGTAATATTTTATATCTGGAAAAATAGTTTAGAATATCTAGATTGCGCTTCTCAAATAACATTTGCAATTTATAACATAATTACGAAGATATAAAATAAAATGTGACAAAATCATGAATAATGCTCCCGAGCGCCATCTAGTTTAGTGTCTTGCCCTCTGCAACCCCCTTAAGAACGTTATCTTTATATATTCAAAATTCAGAACGACACAAACAACGCCAACCAATGTAGTTCTTAGAGCAAATTAGATTGAGTTTACCTCGAGGAATAATGACCAGGTAGATCGTTAGTGAACATGTGCCGTGTCATTCAGGAAACATGCCAAATTCTTCTATAAACCATTATGTTACCGCATAAAGCTTTTGGTTTTACAGCACCATAATGCCGATTCATTATCATAATGCCAAGAAAAAATTGTTATTGTAGGAAAAATGTTATAATACAAAGTACCTAAGTAATATTTTATACCTTCTATGAGTTCCTTTTTGCCTAACACCAAAACATCAAGCAAAGGACAAATTAATGATTGATCGAGTGTCAAAATAAAATGTTGATTTAAATCATCGTTTAAAATCAACGGCACGTATCTAATTGCTTACAAAAACGAACTCGACAAAAAACATTGTTCGCTATTCGCTATATATTTAGACATCAACATTATCAGCTTAATGACGTCATGAAACGACGTAGGAATCCAAATTTTAATACGGATTTCTGACCAAACAAGTTATTATTATTATTTAGATAGTTCTGGTTTATTAATATTTGGTCGACTATACTCGTTCTTCGAGATTAATCGATTCGATAGTTATTTCATTAATTGTCTCCGGGATTTTCTAAAACTAATGTCAATTATGAGTTCGTAAAATTCCACTAAAAACATTAATTTTTGCTAAAATATCTAAAACACGTTTAGCGAATGTTGTTCGAGTGTAATTACCAATTTTTTTGTTAAGGTGGTTGTAAAGTTGTCAATTTCATACAAAACTTTGTAGTAGAACACTCGTAGACGGTATGAATTAAAGTAATGTTGTGTATATGAAAAAATTACTTAAAAAATCTAGATTGCGCGTATCAACGAGTGTTCTACGACAAAGTTTTGTATGAAATTGACAACTCTGCAACCACCTTAAAGAATTATTCACATTTTACTAGCAGGTGTCCATGCCCAAATTTTTGACATTGACCTTGTTGCAAAAAAGTTTTGTATGAAATTGACAACTCTGCAACCACCTTAAAGAATTATTCACATTTTACTAGCAGGTATCCATGCCCAAATTTTTGACATTGACCTTGTTGCAAAAAAGTTTTGTATGAAATTGACAACTCTGCAACCACCTTAAAGAATTATTCACATTTTACTAGCAGGTGTCCATGCCCAAATTTTTGACATTGACCTTGTTGCAAAAAAGCTTTGTATGAAATTGACAACTCTGCAACCACCTTAAAGAATTATTCACATTTTACTAGCAGGTGTCCATGCCCAAATTTTTGACATTGACCTTGTTGCAAATAGGAATACCATTCGTGCAGTCTTGTTATCACTGGAAAATTAGGTTATAGTTAGGGTTGGATGGTCCGATTTGTTTTAAATCTCGGCATAAGGTAAAACAAATCGGGATTTAGGGTTGTAGATAGGGACACACAAAAACAAGGTACTTATTTTAAAATAAACTGCGATTCACAACTTATATTACCTACTAGTGCCTGCCTACATCTGAGTTTAATCCTACATTATAGGTAATAGTCAGACTTTCTGGACTAGTAGAAATTAAAAAATAGGTATAAAATAAAATTGTAGTTTAACGTGGTTGCAGAGTTGTCAATTTCATAAAAAAAAACTTTGAAATTATTCTTACAAAAAATTATGTTATAAATTGTAAATCAGGTGCAAATCGGGACGCGTCCCCAGACCCTGAAAATCGGGACCTCCCACGCAAATCGGGACACCTGGCAACTCTAGTTATAGTATCAGTATAGGCTTAGATGAAAGTAAAATGAATGGATAGGCCTTACGCGAACATTTCAAACCAGAAAAATAAGTCAAAACAAATGACAGGTATACTTCAAATATGTACCGAGATGACAGACCAAGTGTGGCAGTGTGTTCAACTTAACGCGCGGCTATCCATTAATTTTACTTTGATCGAAGATAGGTACTATTGGCTTCTGTAGATCTTTTTCATATTCAGGTGACCATATTCATATTCATTTATTTGTTTTTTTTAGGATTTTAATTTTTTAATTTTGCTGTTTTCGGAGTAGGGACCTCAACTCTAACATACTTAATTAATCCAAGGGCCTATTTCATAAGCATGACAATTGTAATTTAACATGACAATTCATGGTAGGTACATAGCTGGTTACTAACTTACAAAAACAAAATGGTATTTGTACCAACTCTGAATTGTCATTGTAAATACCTACCTGACAATTCTCATGTTTATTAAATGGGGCCTTGAACGATTCTGAAAAGTTGACTCACATGTTTTTCCTATTGGTCTGTCCCGTTTTCAATGGAGAGCAGTCGGATATTTCTTTTTCTACTCCAATCTTCTTTAGTTCCAAGGCAGGCTGGAGTTATCCCCTACTCGCTAGACTTCTTTGTTTAGTAGCGAGTGTTAGCCGCTGTTTTACAAGAATTATGGTGGTTTAAAAAGAAATGCTTACCAGCAATCGATTGTTTTGATGCATTAAGGACTGTACACACTTTGATTAGTGCGAGTGCAGGTGATTATTAATTGCGGGTCATTCAAAAATTTGGAGCGATCACCGATAGAACATTGGCTGCTGCGTCTGACTACTACTAGAGGTTTCATCTGAAAATCAACACCCTGCTTTCGGGCAAGGTCTATGTAGAGATGGGACCTATTTGCTGCTGTAGCATACAATAAATTACATGTTAGTTCTGTTGATGTTTCCTTGTTTTGTTATTTTGTAAACTTGTGAACTGTATTATTTATGTGTGTGTTACTTTTGCAAATAAATGATTTATCTATCTATCTATCTATCTATCTAATATGACATTTTGATATCTTTGATTTACTTTCAATTCAATGTTTGTAGTAATCACTCGCAATTGCTTATCACCTGCACTCTCACTAATCAAAGTGAATACAGGCCTTTAGAATACATTGTCGACAGAAAACTTGTATTCAATCTCCAGTTCTCCATTGTTAGTCTATTTCCAAACGTCATGACAACAATTTAAAGTATAATTCCCATAATAGATGTTGATAGTTCACAGAAAACATAAATTCATTCAATGACACATTCAATGAACTGTTATTGTCATGAATCATTTCAATTCTGTATGCCCATTCATAGATACCAGTCTATACTTTAACTAGAATTTGAACCTTATCATCAAAGAGTTAAAGTTTTATCGAGATAAATGGAAACAATTGAAAAACTGGCCTAGTTCTTATAGGCGTTTATAACTGTCAATCAATCGAACACATCGATCTGTTGCGGAATTCAACTGTTTATTGTAGGGTGTTCGAACGCTATCGATTGTGTTTCAACACTTTATTGAGTGAATAAATGATGATGGTGCCAAACTGGATTGTGTGTGACGGTACCTAATTCAGAAAAGATATGAATGGTATGTTTTTATCAAGGTACCCTTCGGATCTTTCAACTAGCGCAGTAAATATGGTTCGTTGAATATTACTCTCTCTATATCCAATTAGAGCAAGAAATTGCCTCTGATCAATCCATCAATGATACGCACCTGCTAATTACTTTGCTTTATCAACATTCATAAATCGCGTAAGACAATGCTCCTTGACTTTATTTAACCTTATCGTTTTCCATTTCTACATTACTGGAGGTTGGCAGTTACCTTCGTATAACTATACCTATCTCTCAGCTGAGGATACAGCGCTTCGACACTGATCGCCTATCCATAGTCTTTCAGGTTCACGAGCCAAGACATTCTTGGTCTTTCGACGTTCCTTTTGCCCATTTCGGTCTGGTACATTCCTCGATGAAGATTGGCTTTGATTATTTCAAAAAATAAACAAAATTATTGATTACCGGTTCGAATGCTTTATAGTATAGCGCTAGGAGCGGATAATTTTTATTAACACTTTTCACAACAACACTACAAAGACACCGATTTTGACTCCATGGTCAAAAATAACAACAGTGATATCGCAAATCTTCAAAATCGCTTTCAATCGAATGTTTAGGCTCGGCCTACTAAAGCCTAGATTTATTCATCGCGAGCTAGCCACCAAGGGCATTGCGTAAACTATTTCCATCGGATATCGTAACTTATAACCGATACGGTGTCGGCGGCCTTTATCACTTTGACACGGTACGTAATAGGGCACTAGAAATTATTTTTCAAGGGAACACATTGTACACAGAGTCCTTCTTAATATGCTGACACTTTTTTAAGGGTATGATCAGACCATCAAACTGAACAACTTTCTCTATGGCACCAACGTAAAAAATCGCGAAAAAAATATCTACTGTTCCATACAAAAATGCAAACCTGCTTGAGCCAAATGTATGGGGCAGGTGGTCTTTTTTTCGCGATTTCGATTCCCGAAGAGAAAGTTGTAGTCGGCCAGTTTGATGGTCTGATCATCCTCCCTATAATTAGGGGATTGCTATGCTGGAAGACATTTTACTTAGGTCATGTTTCACCATTGTAAGTTTTTTACTTATCTGACAAATCATTTGACATACCTAGCTAAAGTTAATCATTATAACGGGTTCTTACCGCATTTTTATTTATTTGGATTTCCCGATATTTCGGCAGTGAAACAACTGCCATGATCACCGGATGACCCTATTATTTTATTCAAAGGGGATGACTGTAAACTGTAGGTAGATTTCGGGAACTCCAAATAAATAAAAACGCGGTAAGAACCCGTTATAATGATTAACTTTAGCTGAATTAGTAACCGCGTAACTCTCAAAAACTGTGTCATTTGACATAGGTGTCTTTCATACAAAATATGTCAAGATATGATCTGTATGATAAGCTAACAATAACTTACTAAGAAGTAGTGAAGCAGACCCTAGAAAAGGTAACAGTTTTTCTTTCTATATTTTAGCTGTTGAATACAAAATGTTGTTTGTGTGTTAGCCATACAACCGAACGAAGAAGTGTATAATATTGTTTGTGTGTGTGTCTGTATGTGTTTTACTACTTTTCTCAAAAAAGCTCCTGTGGCGTGTTGCGGAGAGCTATGGAAACTCAATCTTGAGGTCCATGTTCGAATCCGCACGGACCACATGCCCTGTACCAATAAGTTTTTCTTACTTATGTACGTAATACCGACTGCTCTCAAACGATGAAGGAAAACATCGTGAGGAAACCTGTATACGCTGAAGAAGAAATTCCGATGCGTACTTATATGAAGTCTACTAATCCGCATTGGGCACGTGTGGTGGACTAACGCCCATACACCCTCCATGGGGGTAGGCCTGTGCCCTACAGTGGGACGTATATAGCCTGTGATGATGATGATGAGGTATCCAATTACACTGTACATCAGTGAAAAACATTCGAACAGTTATGACTTTATAACAGTAGTAATCCGAAAGCACAGATTAATAATAAATTTACCGAAAGGCTCATAAAGAGCACTAGGGCGATTCACACCGTGGTCCGAACCGATCGTGGTCGAAACTAAGGCCCAAAATGTGTTTCAATGCTTTTTATTAATAATAATTTAAGCATAAGCATATCATATGCTCACGACTATATTCCCCAAGGGGGTAATCAGATATATCCTAAAACCTCAGGACATCCACGTTTCACCAGTAGTACCGAAATTCTGTCCAGTGTGAAAGGGGGTGCTCACTAGGGTTGCCAGGTCCGATTTGTTTTAAATCGGGGCAGAAGGTAAAAAAAATCGGGAATTAGGGTTGTAGATCGGGACACACAAAAAACAAGGGGTATTTTAAAATTAACTGCGTTTTGCAACTTAAATTAACTACTTAGTGCCTACATTTGAATTTAATCCTAGGTACATAATAATAGTCAGACTTAGGTACTGGACTAATAGAAATAAAAAAAATAGGTATTACAATAAAATTGTAGTTTAACTATTAATTATTGACGCGGTTAATTGTAATATTTAAATTCAAACACGCACTTACATATTAAAGTGCAGCAGTGTTACATACGCCCCTATTAAAGTGCCGCCCGGGCATTTGATTTATCGGCATAAGAATAGTTGTTTTAACTATTCTTATGTTATCGGGACATTTAGTGTCCCGATCAGGTTTACATCGGGACGCATCCCCAGACCCCTGAAAATCGGGACGTCCCGCGCAAATCGGGACACCTGGCAACACTAGTGCTCACCCCACATATAATGAACACTGGGTACGATACATGCCTCGAAATTTAAGCATGCAGGTTTCCTCACGATGTTTTCCTTCACCGAAAAGCCAGTGGTGATACAAATCGTACATATTCCGAAAAACTCATTGGTACGAGTCGGCCTGGACGGGGATCGAACCATCGCCTCCTGTATGGCAGGCAAGGTTACTCCCCACTTCTTTTATAATAATTTAATATTTCATTAAAACATACACATACTCAAGAATTAAACCATTACATACATCCACATCTATTTACATAACTAATTCTACCTATATTTTAATCGACTTTGACAATTTAATTAAAGGTCTATATCGGTCTAGATTAAAATGTTAATCTTTACATACTGAACCTATTACTGTTATTTACATATATGTAACTGCGTTAGTTATAGTCTTTGAGAGTGAATTTATTAGTTTATATTAAGGTTAAACTGCGTATTTGCATCCGCATTGGATACGTGTGGTGGACACGCCCTCTCCAACGGGGTAGATATAGTACGGCCTTGTAGACGGAGGTATTATATAGGGTCCAACTAATTTGCTGACACTTTTTTAAGAGAATGATCAGACCATCAAACTGAACAACTTTCTCTATGGGTCCAACATTGAAATCGCGAAAAAAAATATCTCATGCATTTGGCTCGAGTGGGTTTGCAGTTTTGTATGGAACAGAAGATTTCGATGTTGGTCCCATAGAGAAAGTTGTTCAGTTTCGCGGTCTGATCATCCCCTTAAAAAAGTGTCAGCATATTAAGAAGGACCTTATAGAGTTTGAGTAGAAACGTATTCCCCTGTTTCCTCCCTGGATAAAGCAAAATTATTTTTACCATACAATCTATGTCATCAAGTCATGTCCCTATGTTTTCCTATTTTGCTTAAATAAATACCTGAAGAACTTTCTTACTACCGGGGTGTGTGGGAGGGGCAGATCGGACAAATACGTATACAGTCGAAAAAGTGAACTATTCTCAAAATTTCTTCGAAAGCCCACCTATCCTCTTAAGTTTAGACAGATTAATTTAAAGGGTGATTGTACTGATAAACTTCCCCAAGGAACTTTTAGCAATTGACAACATTTCATTTTTTTAACCACCAGTTTTCAATGAAAAATATAAAAATAGGTTAAAAAATAAGAGATACGTATTTTTTCGATTTAATTTTTAACTGATATTTCTATTTTTAATTTACTTTTGAATTTCCTGAAAAACGTAGGCTTTATGGCAAAGATACCTTGGCCTTGGCCAAATTAAAAATAAAAACTGTCAAATACAATAGAAAAGCCAAGCAGGCAAAAGAATAAAATCTCATTCAACCTATATTATATTTTTCAGTAAGTATTTTTCAAATAACTCGAGAAATAATGTATAGAAAAATCTTATACCTAATTTTGATATAAGCTTTGAATCACATAATCTCCAAATGGTTTTCTTATTTTAGTACCTTTCTTAAAATGAAAATGTTGTCAATTAGCTGAATGAGCATTTGTAAAATAGTTAAATTTTCCTTGCGTTCTTTGAGAAAATGTTGTTCAATATCATGAGTAGGTATACAATCACCATTTAAAGTAATGAAATTGTCTTACACCCTGGAGTGCGATTTTTGAATCTCATTCGCTGAGCTCAGCAGTTGAAAATGTTAAAATTACTATGGAGATATGCATCTTTCTACTGCTGATTTGACATTCAAAAATCATACTACAGGAGCGAGATTTTTGAGAGTCAAATCCGCAGTAGAAAGATGCATATCTCCATAGTAATTTTGACATTTTTAACTGCTGAGCTCACCGAATGAGATTCAAAAATCGCTCTCCTGTATTGGTTAACAATGAAAGTTTAAATACGGTACTCATTATATACTAATTATAATATAGTTTAAATACGGTGTATAAAGCGGAAAAATAGCTGAAAATAAAATGAGAATTTTTGTGGTCGGTATGCAAGGTAACGACATTATAGAACCGACCAATTGCGTGTCGGACCACACACAGTGTAGGAATCCGTAATCATAATTAACTCGAAAAGATTTCAACACAGGATACCGAAATGTGACAATCCATCCGTCTGTCACAAGCAATTACCTTTATTAAAACCAATTTGATGCAATTTCCATTTTAATTTAATAAAAAACTTTCCATTGTATCGCATACTGGCTTTTTAAGGTTTAATTAAGTTAACGTATTTTTTAACTGATTCATAAAATGGGACACTTCTTTACAAGTGTTAATTATAATCTGCCGTGGAAAACGATAATCTTAACTTATTGCTCATTCATTGTAAGATTATAAGTCAAATGTACCTACATTCGGAAATGTACATTATGGGTACAGTCGGAATAAATTTATAAAGGTACCTAATCAACTGAATTTATTGAATACAGAATAATATCTAGAAAAGCTACATGACAATAGCAATGCTAGTAAAATAACAAATAACCCTCCTTCTGTCGCAGTCGGGTAAAAAATTGACCGTCAGACGCTCGGCAGATGTGATACTTCTCCCGATTTAAATTTCGAACGCAAGAAGGTTGCCGATGAGAATTTCATAGCTTCAATCAGAAGTATCCTGAGTGAAGCGAGGGGTTCAAGCTAGCCCAAGACGAAAACACGTTTATCTCCGAGGAGCATACTCTACTTTTCACACCTGCGAGAAATGGCCTAGGCATATATTCGATAAAAACTAAAGATGCAAAATGCATCATAACCAGCTGAATTTGAAACATTTAAGTTATCTTATTCACTTGAGCCACTCTCAGAAAACATGAAAAAAATCTGCTGTTTCATACATTTGAGTCGATTAGGTCTAGGTACATCTGTTTTGTATAGAGAAGCTGATATTTCACGTTTCCTGAGAGTGGCTCAAGTGAAAGTTGTTCAGTTTGATGGTCTGAATTCACCGTTTCAGTATTTGCCAGGCTGTCATTTACACCCTGTATATAGACGAACATTTTTAGCTGGTTTGAAGGATTTTGTGTCTAGATAATAAAATTCCTAGACTAAAAAAAAAGAAACGTATTTCGCGGCTCGCGTCTTTTCTTTTTCTTGTTTGTGTTTTATTCGTGGTGGCCACTTAGATTTTCGAATAAGTTCTTTTTGGTACAGGTCTCTATGATAAGTTTTCATACTAATTTTGACTTGCGGACGAAGTAAGTAAGTATTAAATAATCTGTGGATGCGGTTTCAAATTCAAATCACTTTATTGACCAGCGGGTTATAATGAAAAAAAACATACGGGTCGAATTGAGAACCTCCTCCTTTTGTTGAAGTCGGTTAAAAATCAGTACAACTTTATGACCCGGCACACTGTAGGGCTATAATGACTTGCTTTAGCTGAGATATACATGACAATTATAATTGGCCATTTTCAAGCGGGGTGTTAATAGTTATTTGTTATGCTAGGCTGCAAAGTTGTTTTTTGGCGCGAGTACTTGTATTGAAACCTGAGCAAGCGAAGGATTCTAGGATTGAACCACGAGCGAAGCGAGTAGTTCAAATAATAGAATCCTGAGCTTATAGCGAAGGTTTCAAAGGTACGAGACGCAGAATAACTTTGCAGCCGAGCGAAACACACAACTTTTCACCTCACAACAGCGAGGAAAAAAAGTGAATAATTGCTAAAGAGAACAACATTTTAAAAAGTTTTTTTTTTCGTGCTGGCCAGTATATGAAATAGTTATTAATGCATTTTCAGTGGACTGGCGGCATAGAAAAATATTGAATAGACAGATTCGAATTTCAAAAACTCTTTCCACGCTAGCGGATAAAATGCAGTTTTGCACTCAGATTTCGAATGATAAACAGAATCTTTCCGAGCTTGTGAGGTGAAAAAAAATTTTTTTGACATATTTTCATAGCGTACTATACCTACCTACTGGGATCTGGGCGTAAGTCGTGAATCGTAAAACAGAAAACTGGACTCACAAGTTCAAGGTAGAGAAGACTTAATTCAGATCTGACCCATAAAATTACTTGTTGAACTGGTTTTTTAGGGTTCCGTAGTACGAGGAACATAATTTAGAGATCTTAGCAAGTAATTTCAATGAAAAAAGATGCTGTAGCGCAATCCGGAGGCCGATCACGCTAATTTAAGAGGATATCGTCGCTCGCTCCATACAAACGAAATTAAATAATAATTATACAAGGTGTTACAAAAATACAAATAAACCTTTAAGTGGGTGGTGTAGACCATCAAACTGAACAACTTTCACTATGGGACCAACATCGAAATCCATCGAAATCGCGAAAAAAAATTGATGTTCCATACCCTACAAATCGACTAGAGCTAAAATATGTATGGGATATCAGATTTTTTTTTTCGCGATTTCGATGTTGGTCCCATAGAGAAAGTTGTTCAGTTTGAAGGTCTAAACAACCCCCTTAAGAGTTTTAAAAATTTATTCTTACTTATAAAACACCTTGTATTTATTGACGTTTGGTGCAAATTCAATAAAAATTCAGTTTTGGTTGTAATTCAGCTGTGTGGAATTTAGTGTAGCGGTAAACTTGACTTACGTACTTATATTGATTAACAGCGGAAAAAATTTAGTGACGATCACTGCGACTCAAATTGCTATCAAATTTAAAGCCATTATCGAATGTGCCAAAAGTTGTAATTCGATAGTGATTCAATGACAATTCAGTGGACTTGTATTTAGCGCGATCGGCCGCCAGTAGATTATCACAATAAAAACATCTTCTGATCATGGTGTGTTAGTGAAGTTTACAATTATATTAAGAGTAAGAATAAGTAGTGAATAAACAATAATGATACTAAGGCTACGGAACCCTATCATAAGCGTGTCCAACACGCTCTCAGCCAGTTTTTGGCATTAAACAATAAGCGTACAAAGTATTCAAAGTATCCCATATTTATCTCCAGATGTTTCAGATAAGGGCAAAGATAATTTGATTAACATTAAATTAATTGAAGACGATATATTCTGTTCAGATAATTATGATGATGATGATGGTCAGCAACTACAGCGACTGCTTCATGCAATAATCATTATCAGCCTACATACAGGGTGTTAGGGCTCGTCCGCATAGCGATTTTTATTCGCGTGAATGATGTGACATAGGATGACTTCTGACAGGACACTTATGTCAAGAAAGTAAGTACAAAAATTGCTTGTTGCACGCGTCTTCCTATGTGAAAGTAGCGTGTGGGAGGTCGTTTTAGCGGTAAACAGCATAGGAAGACGCGTGAAACAAACAATTTTCGTACTTAGTGTCTTGACTTAAGAGTCTTGTCAGAAGTCATCCCATGTTATCACATTCACATCATTCGCGCGAATAAAAATCGCTGTGCGGACGAGCCCTTAGGGTAACCAGTTGCATTACTTTAAGGGGCGATTCTACCTATGATGCTACACAACTTTCCCTATTCTATTTTATTCTATTTTTAAAAAAATGGCTGCCATCTTTGGTTAATGATGATTTTGCCAATGTCGAGTTTTTATAGCAAAAGTGCTTGACGTTGTACGGTATTGTAGATATTTTGGTGACTTCAAGGGTTGTTCTTTTAAAAGAACACTATCTTGAGCCACCACTGGAGCCCCGTTGTCGAGCTGGGAGGGGGCAACCAACAAACGTGACTGCCCTATAGCAGATCCACAACGTGACTCCCAACTTTCCCTAAGAAACCTATATAGGAAATTCGAGACATTTCATACAAACGTTCAGCTGATTGCATTTAGTATGGAAAGCCCGTTTTTTTTTTTGCGTATTTCCTATAGGTTTCTTAGGGAAAGTTGTTCAGTAGCATGGGTACAATCACCCCTTAAAGTAATGCAACTGTTTAACCTAACACCCTGTATCACGTATACCTACAGGGCACAGGTCAAGAAGGGTGTACCACGCGTGCCCAATGCGGATTGGTAGACTTCACATACACATCAGAATTTCTTCTTCAGCGTATGCAGGTAAAACAGTCATATGCTCCCCACCCGATTGAATCATGAATCCGATGGAGCGAGGAACTACTGCGATCAGAAAAGGGGTCGGATATGACCAGTAAGGTGGCATAGGTATTGTATAATGTCCTATACCTGGAGTGCAGACTGCCTTACAAGCGGTGAAACATGAAAATACTCCTTGACGGTCAGTTTTGGTTTGTCCCTTTCTAATCTAACGACGAAAAGGAAAAAAAGAGTTTTATTTAATTTTTTTCGGACAGAAAGGGACCTTCCTTCACCATTATAAGTGGCGACGTGCTCACCCCCATCATACTGGACAGAGTTTTGGTACTACTGGTGAAACGTGGATGTTCTGAGGTTTCAGAATATCTCTGACTACCCCCTTGAGGAACATAGTCGTGAGCATATGCTATGAAAGGGACAAACCTAACGTTTGAAACATCGACGTACGAAAGAAGGTTAAACATTAGGTACCGAGCGCTATGGCCAATTTTTTTAAAATGACAGCTGTGGACGTTTCACTTCTATCGTGTGACTTTACGACGGTAAACTTTTTTTAATAGGTACTTTGTAGATCATGAACAAATTAAAATATTTTGAGAACTGTCTGTGTAGTTTGTTTTAATAAATTTATCTCCTAATTAAACCACATATAATTGCCAACTCGATAATTTTAACAAAAAATAAATTTTCGGTCTTCTATAATCAACTCTCTTTCAAACCTCTGTAGTTAAGGACTAGTTTAGAACACCAATGTGATATCTTAACTTTGCAGACTTCAATAAATCTAAGTTCGTTATAGTTAATTGGAAACGAGATTTCTAAAACGTATATTTATAAATTATTGATTAGGGTCGTAATGGTTGATAAATGATGTAGTAATTGATACAGATATCTTACTCGTAGTTAGGATTAAGGTCAAATAGTTAGCTTTGCTTTTAATAGTCCTCTGATGTGGTCCCTCACACAGAGGACTAAATCTGTGTTGAAATTTGTATACTAACGTAGTCTAAGACTTACTAACCGAATTGTAACTAACTTAGACTAAGGCACAATTGTTACTAACCCCAATGGATCTGTGTTGTCTGAAATAAATAATTTTTTAATATTTAATTTTTTAATTTAATTTACTTGATTATATGTGTCGGTCGTAATAATTACTGGGAATAGATCACTAACTCCTGACTCGCAAACCATAATGTTTTTCGAATTCTTTTTTACCCCACAAATGCTTTGTTCTCTATAAATTATAGATCGATTTCGCGATTTCGATGTTGGTCCTATACAAGGTGTTACAAAAATACAAATAAACCTTTAAGGGGGTGGTGTAGACCATCAACCTGAACAACTTTCACTATGGGACCAATATCGAAAACGCGAAAAAAATAAAGATGTTCCATACAAATCGACTAGAGCTAAAATATGTATGGGGTATAAAATTTTTTTTTCGTGATTTCGATGTTGGTCCCATAGAGAAAGTTGTTCAGTTTGACGGTCTAAACAACCCGCTTAAGAGTTTTATAAATTTATTCTTACTTATGAAACACCCTGTATAGAAAGTTGTTCAATTTGATGATCTGATCATCCCCTTAAGAAAGTGTCAGCATATTAAGAAGGACCCTGTATATGCACTGCAGTTTTGTATGGATGATGTTTTTTCGAGATTTCGTAGTTAGTTTGCTTCATAGTGAGAGTTGTTCAGTTTGATGGCTGGCACCCCCTTAAGTATGACTAGGGTTTCGTTACACCCTGTAATCTTAACTATTATAAAACCGTAAAATCATGAGGCATAAAAAAGTAGCGGTTCTCTTCATGTAAATTCAAATAACATTCGATAGCGCGATTTAAAAACGTGCAGCGCCATCTATTGACAAAATTGTTAGTTTGTTTGTTTGTTCGCGCATCACGCAAAAACTACTGAACCGATTTTGATGAAACTTTTTTTGTTTGATAGCTTATGATCTGACTTAAAATCTGGTACATAATTTGTGCGGACGAAGCCGTGGGAAAACACTAGTATGTAGTATATTTTTATTTTTACTATTAAATAATACGTCCTTGGCGTATGCAGACTGACTGATGACTACAATGAGTCACAAGAGAGACAGAACGATGGCATTTTAATGTCATCGGTCATTGTGTACGACATTTTTTGGTGTAATCGCTCAAGTGCCGACTGTCGTTTGAGGAAAATATTTGGGCTTTTTGTCATTCTTCCGCTACTTATAAGGTAGGTAGTTTAGCATTTTGTTAATGTTTTTTGAGGAATGACTGGTGCTTTACTGTAATAAAATAATTAAAATGATAAATGGTAAGGTGAATGAAAAACTAGAAACCTTAGTGGTATAGAATAATATTTTTTTTTACTTTTTTCGTAGTTAGTCATACATTTCTTTGCTTCATGTGTTGTTACTAGTGCAATTGTAAAAATAAAAGATATTAATGTTTAGTGCCAATGACTGATACATAGTGCCAATGTTTGTACCTGAGGTGCCAATGACTATACTTTTGGGTAAGTATAATTATATTGTTTAATTCGAAAAAAAAAAATTAAAGCTCTGATAATGTATTCTAGAATACTCTTTTATTTAATAAGCTATACCCTTATCGATAATTAGATAAGGGTTAATTATGTCTAAACATATTTAATTAGTTATAGGTAAGTTAAGTCTGGCTAAGCCTTAAGGCCCGGTTATTCGAGTGCAAGCGTCTCTTTCTTACAAGCATAAGTTTGCAATTAGCCATCCCGCTTCAATTGAAGGCAGGTCCGCAAAAAAACGTATTTTTCATCAATATCTTTTCTCTCTGGTGGTGGGGGAAAAAACTAGCCTGAGAATAATTTAGACAATGTCATTTCCTATTTTTCAGTGTATTTTTTTTATTTGTATTGTTAATAATCTTTAAGTAAAACTTGAAAAATAGTATTAAACTACCTATCTTTGCATGCTTTTATGATCGAGAGAAGTAATAACTATCGTGTTTTGAGCCACAGAATAATCGAGAGCAGTTCATGAACAACAACATATATTTTTTCTGGATTAAAACAACGACTATTTCATGCCTTAAAACTCAACCAAAAACAGGCGATTTGGAAGATCCTGCCCTTAAGGTGCCAATCATTGTATATTCATGACAGGAGCTGAGATGATGTGCAGAGATGGAGTGGGAGGGTCTAGGATCCAAGACATGTACGATTTAAGACGTGAACCTTGCTGCTCGAAATTGGTCAAAAACCAGTTTTTTTGCGATCCTGCTTTCAATTGAAGCGTTGTACTTTAAAGGAATTCGAGTAACTTGGCTAATTAATTAGTATAACCTGGACTCCATTAAATATGGTAATGATAATGATCATGGTAATGAGAAATCGAGACATGGTAATGAGATAACGAGGTATATCCCAGAAATCCTACGCTTTTACTTACAACTCGCATCAATTTGAAAGCCACGCTTGCAAGGTGCAAGAAGTTATACAACTGACCTTGATCGTGAACTTAATAGTAACGTGACTGTACTCATACGAAAGTAAGAATTACCCTAAAACAACTTTTGTCTCCATACAATAAGTACGAATATAGCTTGATTCTTTAAACTTCGTATGTTTAACGAATGGAGTCACGTTTGGTGACGCCATTTCAGGGAACAAAAACTTCAACGAAATATATTACTGTAGGTACTAAATGGGAAGTTACTTCTCTTGTTGGTTGAGGGAATTTCCTTTTTGGATGAGGTATTTTTACAATATGAGTACGCCCGTCGGTGACTCGTTGCGGAGCGGTATTTACACTCAAACATAAGGTTCGGGTTCGAATACGCACGGACAACATAAATACCTTACCGATATTTTTTTCTAATTTATGTACGTATTCTTCTTCTTATCGAGTGGGCTGCAAGCCCTGGTGTCAGAGTTTATTTCAACCGCCTTACGGCCTCTGACGTGGTTTTTATGTAACGACTACTACCACTTGAGATAGTAGCCGGGACCAACAGCTTATATATAAAGATAACGTTCTTAATATTATATTGGAAGTAAAGAATCAGTACGCTGACGAAATAGGATGCGTACTTCTTCTTATCGAGTGGGCTGCAAAGCCCTGGTGTCAGAGTTTATTCAAACCGTTGAATTTAATAGGTAGGTACTACACTGAAAAAAAATGTTTAATTTTACGATTTTAACCATTTGTTTTGTTAATTTAACCAAATGTTGTGCTAATTTAGCCTAGTGTTTTGTAAAATTTAACCGAACATTTTACAAATTAACCGAATTTTGTTCCAAATGTTGTTTAGGATTAGTAAAGGCACAGAAATATTATACAAAATAGTAAAAGTAAGATTAATTGAATTTAATTATACAATAGCATTTTAGTTATGGCTGCGAATTAACATGTCATAAATGGCGTTGTTACTAATGGTAATTAGGTGGGTATTAGTGGAATATATTTCATCATACTAATTCATTTTTATTACTATCGTATGGAATCTATTTATAGATTATCCAAGTGTTTTGTAAAATTTAACGGAACTTTTTTAAAATTAACCGAATTTTAAAGACTACCGTAACATAATATGGTACCTATTAATGTAGCACCTAACCAAAACATTAAATTAACAATTTTTTTTAAAATTTAACAAATTTTTCGGTTAAATTTTTAAAAATCTTTGTTTATTCGGTTCGCACATTTTTCAGTGTTTGCCTGTTGTTAAATAATGTATTTATGAATTTTATGGAAATCCAACACTTTTGTAGATTATGACAGAATGACAGAACTGTTTTTATTTCTTTTCTAATGGCTATCATATTATACAACATCTTCCTTCTTAAAACGAAATTAAAATAAAACATAATATATATTAACGGAAAAGAAAACTTAAGAGAAACTGTAGCGAGCAGGGGATCGAACAACTCTTCCCGAAGTTGTGACAACGACTCTTTCATTCATTTTTCCCTTATCTCCCCTTCTCTTCAATTATTAGCAATTTACAATATTCGGCTTAAACCAATACCGAATTTCCATTTTTTCATACACGAATTTCATTCACACCATTAAGTATTTATCGTGTGTTGTGCATCTTGCCTTCATTTCATGTAATTTTGCATTTAGCTTGCATTTCTTATGATTTTGTATTCAATTTAGCAATAATTTCTTCTTATTTATGTATTTCACACTTTTGAGTATTTAGCGTGTGTTGTGCATTTATCTTTCCTTCATTTCATATAATTTTGCATTTAACTTGCATTTCATATAATTTTGCATTCAATTTGCTATCTATTCCGAAATTAATTTTCTCTCATCCATGCATTTCATAAAATTATGACAGTTGTCGGCCATATTGCCCGACCATTTCTGTAGGAAAATTTATATCAGCATTTCATAGCACTTCTGGTACTTTTGGTATTTGAATTTTAGGTGTCCAGCATTATTTGAATTTCCACTTTGCACTTGTTAAAATATATTATTATTTACTTAGGTTGCAATAGCGACTGTTAAATAATGTATTTAAGAATTTTATTGGAAATCAAACACTTTTGTAGATTATGACAGAATGACAGAACTGTTTTTATTTCTTTTCTAATGGCTATCATATTATACAACACCTGTGCCCTGCACTGGGAAGTGTTATGTATAGGCTGATGATGATATAGCATGTACAAACACACAAACTCGTATAACAAACAAAACCATGCCAGGGACGGTTAATGAAAAATGATTACAATGATTGACGATGACATGTCACATGACAATCATCTGAAACTAGTATATACTGTTTTATACTCTATAGTTATGCACATAAGGTCAAGTTTGCTATGGAAACTGTTGAATATGGTAATGGGTTGTGTATATTGTCTTTCTATTATTATAGGTACTAGGTTATGATTATGAATTTTCCGAACTCTGTTATTATCGTCGCTATGTTAAAACGTGAACTATTGTTGTGTATCTAGTTCCATTGAAAGTATCAGAATTCATCTCGGACGTTTAATGATGACTGTAAAGGGGTGTAAGGAAAAGTATAAATAATTTAACCTTTAAACCACATACTCTACCCATCAAATATACCCAATAACTCTTACTATGGGAGCAAAGCTGTCAGCGTAAAATAAAAATCTGCTGTTCCATACTAAACTGCAATACCCACTCGATGCAAACGTATGGAGCAGCAAATTTTTTTTTGCGCTGTCACTTTTGCTAAAAGTTGTTCAATTTGATGGGTAGAGTATGTGGTTTAAAGGTTAATGATACTTTTCCTTACAACCTGTATACTACATATTTTAAAGACAGATAATGAAGATCTTTAAGATGTTCTATTAGGTATTAGTATTAGGTTCTATTAAGAGCTCGGTGGTGCGTTGCGGAGAGTTATGGACTCTCAATCAAGAGGTCCGGGTTCGAATCCGCACGGACAATATGCCACGTACCAATGAGTTTTTCTAACTTATGTACGTATTACCGACTGCTCTGAAACGAAAAACATCGTGAGGAAACCTGCATACGCTGAAGAAGAAATTCTGATGTATTTGTTAAGTCTACCAATCCGTATTGGGCACGCGTGGTGGACTAACGCCCAAACACCCTCCTAGAGGGTAGGCCTGTGCCCTACAGTGGGACGTTTATAGGCTGATGATGATGATGATGAATGAAGATTAATTACCTAGATAAGAGGTAAGTCAAGAATCTAGTAAAAAGAACCCATAGCTAGACAAGAATGAAAACCGATATAATATAATAGCATACAATATACAGCTCAACGAGACGGAAAGACGACCGCCAAGTGAAAGCAACTAGCTATAGAATGCATTCTTCCGCAATGCAACTTTGCTATAGCATACCTACTTGCAATCTAGTTAGCGATCGAATGATCGTACATTCTATTCTGGAAGAGCAAGACTTCAATTGATATTGTTAGGGCCTGTTTCACCACTTCTGAGTAAGTTCTTGCTAGCTTATCCGACAGATAGTTTGACGTATTTTCTATGAAAATATGTCAAAATATCTGTCGGATAAGCTAACAAGAACTTATTCATAAGTGGTGAAAAAGGCCCTTAGAGTCTAAAATTGGAATTTAAATTATCAAGAAAATGTCGAGCAATAATATTTTATAGAAAATGTAGTAATTGGATGTCACAATAGTACATTACTGCAGTGGCCAGCAAAAGAGGCATTGATGGACGAACGTGTAAGTCCGAAGTCCGGGCCGAGGCGAAGCCGAGGCACACATACGTAAGTCCATCAATGCCTAGTTGTGGCCAAGACTTGTATAGTGCTTTTCTCAAACAATGCGCGGAAATTTAAATCAATTAACTTTTGAAAATCAATGACGAACAACAATAATTTTTCCTGCGTTGAAGCTAGTAAGTAACTGATTATTAATCTGTGGTTAAAGTGTCCATTCGGTTTTTTTCTAACTCAAAACACCTGACTTCATTGAGATAGGTTAAAATCTGTCCCGGATCCTCACGATGTTTCCCTTCACCGTTTTTGAGCAGTCGCTATTACGTAATAACTCATTGGTACCAGGCATGTATATCGTGCGGATTCGAACCAGGACCTCAAGATTGAGTTTCCATAGCTCTCCGCAACGCGCCACCGATAACGCTCCGACGTCTGAGTTTGGAGATACATATTTTATTTATCTAAATTGTTTTAGAACCTACAACGAAATTACACTCATCTTTTTGTCAGTCAGTACATTTCTTGCTACCGATCAAAATATATCGATATTTGTGATAATAATTATTGTATATATTTTAAGCTATTATTAATTTAGTTAGTCTTTTATTATTTTATTTTTACTCATTATAATATATTACATGCCTTTTAGAAATTAGGTTAATTAAAGACTCTCATATACAGGGTCCTTCTTAATATGCTGACACTTTTTTAAGGGGATGATCAGACCATCAAACTGAACAACTTTTTCTATGTGACCAAAATCGAAATTGCGAAAAAAAAATCTGCTGTGCCATACAAAACTGCTAACCTACTCGAGCCAAATTTATGGGACAGCAGATTTTTATTTTTATTTTTGATATCGATGTTGGTCCCATAGGGAAAGTTGGTCCGATCATCCCCTTAAAAAAGTGTCTTCCCGATCATCCCCTTAAATATTAGATTTTGAAGAATTGTATAAATAATGCAATAAGTACCTACTAACGATTTATTTCCTGATCGATACGAAAAAAGTTTATAAAAATCTTACCTCAAATTAATCATCATCAAATAGACTGTGAGGAAATACCAAATCCATATACTTACTACTAAAACAAAAAACAATCACAACAACCTTGACTTTTTAAAATTCAAATAAAGTACACAGGCCAACAATAGATTTTTTTTTGTGGTTCTTCAAGCGCGCAATTTGTACTGGCAGTCTTTTTTTCACTGGCAATAATTATAGACGAAAAATTTTCGCGGATTTATTTGTTCCGCATTCAAAGTCCCATAAGTCAAGGCATAATCAAACTTATTACGATCCTAGTAAGATGCCCATCAGAGGACTTGCTAAATCAACTGAAGCCTCGTTTTCAACGAGCGATCGCGATGTCAGTGGAACAGACACTGACTGGACGATACCGTTTACTCGATTCACCATCTTGTTTCATTTTTAGGGTTTCGTACCCCGTCCGTCCGTCCGTCCGTCCGTCTGTCCTACCTAAAAATAAGGGGGTCCTCATACAAGAAACTACTTAGTTTTTATCAACGTTATGTTTCTTCTCGCTCTATCATAAAAACGGTAACATACAAGCGTTAAACTTGGTGTGATTAAAGAGTAAATTCTACAGTATAACAATAAATAATAAGTTCTGCTGATTTGCAAACCAACATTCTCCAGTCTTTGCTTTCATTTTGCCAATCTGCTCTCCAGAGCATAGTTCCACCTCGATTCTATCTTCACAGACAAGAACAATGTCGTCAGCAAACTGCATGCACCAGGCTGCCTCTTCCTGTATTTATGTCCAATAATCAACAAATCGACCCAAGTTATAGCCTGTAGGATCCCACTGCAGGGCAAAGGCCTCCTCTCACGAATAAAGGTGAGTGGGAGTGGGCCATACTCCACCACGCAGGTCCAGTGCGGATTGGTGGAGGCAGGCACATATCCAGGGGGGGGGGGGGGGGGCATTTAGCCTCTGACCGGGCTTAACGAATAGTTACACCACCATCTGACGTAAATGTCCGGGACCAACAGCTTAAGGTGCCTTCCGAAGGACGGAGACGCTCGAGATGAAATATCACTAAACGGTCACCCATCCAAAGACTGACCGGACCTGACGTTGCTTAACTTCGGTGATCGTTTCCAATACCGAAGCTTCACCACGCCAAGGAGCGCCTCGACGATCGTATAAAACTATGATAATCTACGAATAAGAATATTAGTATAGAAGTTTAAATGAAGCTCAAAAAGTGGCACCAAAAAAAGTGTACCGTGTTCTAAATTTGTTCTTTAAAAACTGTACCTACTTAGGGTTGAACTACACATGGCCGCACGCGATCGCATTTTTCCGTCGCTCCAACCTTTTCTGTCACTCAGGAACGTCATTTGCTAGAGCATATATGATAAACGGAACGCGATCGCACGCAGCGTGCTGTTCCGTTCCGTCTATCTTATATGCAATAGCAAATGACGTTCCTGAGGGACAGAAAAGGATGGAGCGACGGAAAAATGCGATCGCGTGCGGCCATGTGTAGTTCAACCCTTAGCCGCCAAAACTCATACAACACATAAATGATACAACATGACATTTCTCATTGGGTGCCAAAAATGATTTCGATTTTGTTTAGAGTTACTCTTCTATTAGTTATTCTTATTCGTAGATGATAATATGATTCTTTCGAGACTATCTTGTAACAAAAGAATAGAGAACATGAATTATTATAAAAATATAAACATCTGAACGGTATTCCCGAATAGCTATTCCAATATTTGTTGATAAAAGAAAAACAAACGTTGAATTTTCAGAACAAATAAAGTTGTTTGAAGACAGATCAAAATGTTTCGTTTCTTATCGTACATTGGATAGATTTGTTTATTTTATTAAATTAAGAGTCATTCAAAACAATACAGGGTGTAACAGAAGTTGATCGTAATATTTCAAGGGGTAGTCAAACTGAACAGCATTCACATAGAGCCAAATTCGAAATATCGAAAAAAGAAAACTGTCGTGTCATACATATTTAGTCGGGTACCTGCTACCAAAGTCCTGCTGCTGTTTTGTATGGCACAGCTGATTTTTTCCGTGACTCAGAACGTTGGCTCGACTGTGAAAGTTGATCAATTTGTTGGTTAAAGCCGCCCCTTTTAGCATTACGTCCGTGGTATTACTAACCACTTTTGTTACATCCTGTACCTATACCTTCAGGGTTCTTTTTAATGTGCTTTTAAGGTAACTGTTTTTAAGAGCCTACCGAGCCTATTGTGCTGCAATCGTATTTTTTTTAGACACCATTTCCCAAAAACAATAATGTCACATTGTAGTCCTGATTGGCTTTCAATTTATCGAAACATTACGGATTATTACGTTTATTATTTTATTATAAAAACAAATCAGCAGTGACCCGATAAATTGAAAATTAGCACTGACTACAATGTGACATTCTTGTTTTTTGGAAATATTGTTTAATTGTTAAGAAATAAAAAGAATACGATTGGGGGCAGCACAATAGGCTCGGTGCAGCCTTAAGGCGATGAGCAAAGCATCAAACTGAAATATTATCTCTATTTTGAAATAACAAAAATTTTATCTGATGTCCCGTACGTAGGTGCATGCTCAAGGAGCTGTGACTGCTTACTACTGCGGACTTTTTGCGTCAAGTAGCTTTGCAATTTTGTATGGACCAGCAGATTTTCTTTTTCGAGATTTCGACCTTGCCTTGTGCCTTGGCGCCATAGAGAAACTTGTTCAGTTTGACGGTCTCATCATTCCCTTAAAAATCGACCCTGTAAGTATGTTTAAGACAAAAATGTATGGCAGTTTAGATTCTTTATTAGTTCGAAAACGTTGTTTAGCGCAAGTTTCGACCTAGATACCGGTTTAGTCTCTATTCTCCACGTGATTAGATAAATACCTACCCAGTTGATCCATATTGACAGGTTAAAGCAATCAGGCTCTCGCCTTCGGTATAGATTTATGATAGCAACACATAATTATGTCACAACATGTTTAATGGCAATAAATTGCAAATGTTTGAAGGTTCTCCATCTAAGTATAACACATCCGTTGTTAGTCATGAGACCATTTTGATAATTATAATAATTGAATAATAATTGAATAATAAATAAAGAGATTTGTAATTAGCGTACAGTTATTTAAAAATGTGTTTACTCTTTAATAATTGCTGTAAATCTTCCTAAGAATAATAAAATAAATAAAATAAATAAATAACTCAACAAATAAAAATACATAATTTCCGTCAGGTACTTTACATTAGAGGAAGCTTGAAAGTATGGCCAGTAACCGAAAAACTGCGCAGTAATAGATTATCGTAGTATGGGCATGTGTTATGGAGAGGATGAGTCTCATATTACAAGACGAGTAGTGATAGGCTGGATTTTGTGTACGACCGACGACGGTCGGCGCTGATGGCGGATTAACCAATTATAGTACTGTAGCCGGCGGACTTTTTAATTACCAAAAAAATTACCGATTGCCAAATTGTTGTAAGGTGACAAATATAAAAACATAAGTCTTACAGATCACAACCCGCCGTAGATTTTTTTTTTTAAATGTCAGAAATTTTTAAATGGAGAGGTTACCGTTTTTTTTTCTATACTGTCTTGTTCTTCACCTTAGTTCAATACCCATACGTAATACTAAGACTGTCTAAAGTTGCCATACAAAGCTATAAGAACAGATTAAAAAGTCAACTTTGATTGGTCTTATATTTATGTCAATCAATGGCAACTTTAGATTGTCTTACTATTACGTATGGGTATTGAACCAAGGTGAAGAACATGACAGTATAGAAAAAAAAACGGTAACCACGAAATTTTTAAATTTCAGACAATTTTTTTAAAAAATTTTTTCCTACGGCGGGGTGTGATCTGTAAAACTTATGTTTTTATTTTAGTCATTTAGTACATTACAACAATTTCTAAACGGCAATCGGTAATCTTTTTGGTAATTAAAAAGTCCCCCGGCTACAGTAGGTACTATTAGCGGCGTGCAATTCGTCAGCGCCGTACTAAACAGCGTCCCTTGATTGGTCCAACGCCGTCTCCCATACAACAAACGTGATTTTTTTGCTCGTTTTTATAGATAATGGTACGGAGGAACCCTTCGTGCGCGAGTCCGTGTTTTTTTGCTACTTATTTTTTTTTAGTTTTGGTTCCATAGAGAAAAATGTATGACGGTCTGATCATCCCCTTATAAACCGTCAGCATAATAAGAAGAACCCTAAAACAGGTTGTTTACTAATTTTTTTTACATATACCTACTTCAGACTATCAAACTGAACAACTTTTAATATTGGACCAACATTGATATAACGAAAAAAAAAACAATTATTTCCTAGAAGGTGCCATTGCTTGAAATGTATGAAATATCTCTTTTTTTTGTGATTTAATTGTAAAAGTTTAGTTTGATGGTCTGAAGCAATTACACCCTGTATAAACAGATGATGATGATGAGAGTAATTATTTCATAGTAACGCATTATGATATCGATTGAAATTGATATAAATAGCATAAACGTTCAAATTACATAAAGTGCAATAATTATTCAATCTATTATTATCATATCTCGTGTGTGTACATTTTACTTATGGCCATACTATCTAAAAACTTCAGTTTTTTTTAACTCTAACCATCCTATTTTAAATCTTAATTGTTTCAAAATAAGGACTGTGCTGAATTGATTTAATGGTAAAGAAAAGTTGGTGAATTCATACATGCATATCGAAATGCATGCATCTAAGTATAATGTTGATCAGATTAAATTAATAGGTTCGAACTTGAATTTATAGGACTAGTTATTGGACATAAATGGAAGTTGATCTAGATTTCACTTTGTCAGTACACTGGGTGGGACACATCGAGCGGTTTTTCCGAAAATGTCGTGTTATGTCTAGGGGTCATATCCATCCATCACAGCCCTTGATCAGTCCGTCTTCGGACATAAGCCTCCTCCATATTTCTCTATGTCCGTCGCCCTCTGCATCCAGTTGGGACCCGCGTGTCTCCTAATATCATTGACCCATCTTTCCGGTGGGTGGCCTCTACCACGCGTGGTTTCTCTGGGCCTCCACTCCAGTGTTCTTCTGGTCCAACGTTCAGTATCCATACGTGCAATGAGGCCTGTGGTCTAGCAGCGTGATGCCGAGCATTGATCTTTCCATTGCTCGTTGCGTGACTCGGAGTTTTTCGGCGGAGTACCGGGAGGATACACTGGTTGTACCTACACTCTCGTCTTGAGGTATTGTGGTGTACGTTTGGAGCCCAGTATAGTTTATTTGCCCCATATGAGGACCAGCCTAGAGCTATCCAGCGATCGACTTCGGCTGTTTGGTTTTCGGAGCCAAGTGTAACTTTGTCGCCCAAATATAATATGTAGTGGTCTAGTAACTACTCTACGGGTCATATTATAGATACCTAATAATGGAAAATAAGAAAGATAGCGTAAACAAAAACCAAAGATCATTTCCTTCAGCTCTCATTTATTTTCCTTTCACTTCCTTTTCTCCACTTACTGTTGCTTCCTCATAGAAGCAACCTCATAGATAGACACGCATGTATTATTAGTTAAGCACCTAATATTTATTTTATTTTAAGTAGTAAGTACTTACCTACATAATATACTAATTACGAGTATATAGGTACTCATTTGTCTTTCTGTTTTTCCTACCTATTTTCGTTAAATAAATAAATAAATAAATAAAAAAATACTTACATACTTTCCATATAGGTAGGTAAGTATCATAATTACATATTAAACATTTTTGACGGCTTATAATAAATTATAGGTTACCTATAATTTTCATTGTAATAAAAATGGAATGCGGTGAGAATAATAAGCTCGAATTGAACATAATTTTTATGTTCTACACGGATTTCAAAATCATCAATTTATTGCAAATGAATAATGTATGAATGCCACATTTTGAATCAATAGCCGTGAAACAACCAATCAATTTATTTGTTATGCCTTAATTAGATAATTAAAGACCTCAATTATCTCCTACTTTTATATTTAAGACTAGAAAAAAATCCGAACGATTCTGTGAATTTCTTTGAATAGACGATAATTACTCCGAGTCTGAACTATCAAGGAAAAAATGTGCGATCTATCATACTTATCTCATACCTAAAGTTTGCTCAATCACATATCTTGAAACCTTAAACGTTTAAATCGATCATTATGACATAAAATGCTAAATTACACTTGTAGGGGAAGCATGAGTTTTATATGTAACCATTAATCTACAGGGTCCTACTTAATATGCTGACACTTTTTTGAGGTGATGATCAGACCATCAAACTGAACAACTTTCTCTATAGGACCAACATTGTAATCGGGAAAAAAAAATCAGCTGTCCCATACATTTGGCTCGAGTAGGTTTGCAGTTTTGTATATGGAATAGCAGATTTTTTTTCGCGCTTTCGATAATGGTCCCATAGACAAAGTTGTTCAGTTTGATGGTCTGATCATCCTCTTAAAAAAGTGTCAGCATATTAAGTTGGACCCTATATAGGTATACTGGGCCCGCTTAGGGCACAGCAAGCATTGCGATTTTTTTTTTGGCCCAACAACCCACCTAATAGTTTCATCGCAATCGGACGAATAGTTTACGAACGTATATTAGGAACAAACATACAGACACTCATTGTTTTTATAGATGTACTTACATGACTTCTTATTGAATGCACAAATTTTTTATAAAATCTCATAGATCTAATCAACGACAATTTGCTACAATTTTCAATCAGACCATATTGATTGAATTTCAAATTCGTATGACTCAACCCTAATGAGATTTAAAGAATCAGGAATTTTGTAAATTGGTCCTTTTTCGTGTAGGAACACGTGTTAGTCAAGTAACACAATTTAGTCCAGTCATTTTAGAGTTTCCTTGTATGGACACCCTAACAATAATTCATCTATCGCTGAAACTTTGCAGTGTGATAAAGTAAAGTAGGTATACAGATTACGGTTGACAAATAATCTAGGACCGGAAAAAATTAAACCTAGATTATTTTGTAAACCGTAATCTGTATACCTACTTTACTTTCTTCTTCTTGGTCGTAACCTCATGGCTGAGGGACGTGACCATGGTGGGCCGCTTGTGCCACCACAGCTCTCCAGGCCGCTCAATCTTGGACCCGGTGTATGCTGGCCTGTAGTGTTGTATCGGTAATTTCTTTTACTACATCGGTCCATCGCGTACTTTACTTTATCACACTGCAATGTTTCAGCGATAGATGAATTATTGTTAGGGTCAAACCCTAAAATGATTGGGCTAATTCTGGGTAAATCTTGACTACCTAGAACCCAGGTCCCTGACCCAAAAATGTCTGTTGGTATCAGTTCTGTGCTTCAAGTTTTCCTTGTTTTTCTCAAAACCCGACCCGAATGATGATAAAATCATTTTTTTCTATTTCTTACCTATCTTTTGCGACTTGTAGAATTTTCTAATATCGGTTTAGAAATATACTTAGCTTTGTATGACTGTTTTTTCACGTCAGTTAAGATTGTTAATGCACTAATAGATTGCCAAGAATTGTGCTAATGGCGTCTAAAAAATTCTTTGTTCTTGAAGTTATAGTAGATCAATACCTTATTATTACTGTTGGAAAAATGCAATAATGAGAATTGTTGTCGCCTTGTCACCTAGAAAACTCTATTGGCATAGAGCAAATAGGTACTTCAATTTCTATAGTTCGGCCGTTCAGAGAATGCGTTCCTGACACGTCGCGATTGAACTGACGACGTACTTTGTAATGGCGTTGCAGTTACGATAAAAATATTTTTGCTGGTTGTTTACCGTTTTAACAATTGATGAGCATTAAAACAACATTATTATATCAATAATCAATGAATTCCATCACTAGTCGTGACTAACTGATAGGTGTCAGGAACGCATTCTCTGAACGGCCGAACTATAAGTAGTTTTAATTTTCTAGCAGGAATGTGTTTTATGTCCAATCTCTAATGGCAATTTTTTTTTTTTTTTACCCGGAACTGTAACTACTACATATTCATTGAAATTTAAACTTTGGTCACAGATTCTTTAATAAATACCTTTGGTAGACGTTTGGCTTTATTCGTACTATGTACGAAGTATGCCGTAAAATGTTTAGTGTTTTCTAAAGTACCTAAGTATTTTCGTATAGTAGCTCTGGAGTGCGATTTTTGTATCTCATTCGGTGAGCACAGCCGTTGAAAAGTCAAAATTACTATGGAGATACGCATCTTTCTACTGCTGATTAGACTTTCAAAAATCGCTCTCCTGTAGTATGATTTTTTTAAAGGCAAATCAGCAGTAGAAAGATGCATATCTCCATAGTTATTTTGACATTTTCAACTGCTGAGCTCACCGAATGACTTTCAAAAATTGCTCTCCTGGTCCACTTATTTTGCACAAAGCACTGTCTAAAACACACCGACTGCTCCAACTGCTCTCAAGGAAGGAAAAAGAATTGTGAGGAAACCTGCATACGCTGAAGAAGAAATTCCGATGCGTATGTGAAGTCTACCAATCCGCATTGGGCACGCGTGGTGGATTAACGCCCATACACCCTCCTTGAGGGTAGGTCTGTGCCCTGCAGTGGGAAGTATACCTATAGGCTGTGATGATGATGATGGCTGTCTAAAACAGTCATACAGTATCTCTACCAAGTAGCAGTCGGTCCAATTCGCATTTTGTCCAATAAGCATCGCAGTTCGTCCACACGCAGATCGTATAATAAGGCAAGGGCAAAACAAATTATTTCGTATTATCAAATGACTTTATTGCTCTCCGTTGAAATTTGACCTCGTAAATTCAGCCTGGTGCATCCACGATGCATCGATACTTCTTCTATCGAGTCGAGGGCATGTCATTTTAAATTTTTCCAGCCGTTATTTTGCCAGACGGATAGCACTACCGGCTGCGTCCATAAGCTCCATTCGCGTGCAAGTTTGCGGGCAGGAAGGGCAAGATGTGAGATGGGCAATAGTCTGAGGAGCAACTCCACATTCACACCTTAGGTCTGATCCATAAAAAAAAACATTTGGACAGGTTCTCCTTACTCCGGCCGACTTGAGTTCGGAGCCTATTTAAAGACCTCCAAATGGGCCTCTGGCAGTTTATGTCCTGAGGAAAGGCTTTCCGAGAGGAGGGAGACAAACGGGTCGGGTAGCGTGCTCTTTTCTCGCCAGAGATCACATCTAGCATCTATACTAAAAAATACCTAAGTTAGGCACAATAATGTGTGTTGGGATTATTTTATCGCCTTAGCAAACATATAAGCAATGTTCTCTTGGATTGTTTAAAATACATTTCAGGAGCAAAAACTACGATCAATGGCTGCGAGAATAGACTATTCGGTACACACACGCTACTATCATGATATATCTACTTAACTACTTCTTTCCTTCCAGTGTCCGGGGTCTCAAAGTTCACCCTAGACACTTCACACAAACGGGTTCTCACTCACATGAATAAATATCCCTACAGATGCAACAGAGACGGACTAAGCCACTCGGAGGCCCGGGGCGGAAAAATTAAAAGAGACCCCAAAAATTTGACTTTGGCGTACTTTTTTGTCCTAAAGTTGGCCAGGTCCAGAAAATCTAAAACCTAGAGTGAACGAAGCGAGCTCAATATTCATACGATCTAAAATCAAGACCGAGCGAAGTGAGCTCGAGATTTTATTGCAATGTGATTAACTCGCTTGTCGCAATATGCTTTAAAATCTGGGACTACTACTCAATATGAATCCTTAGTTTTAATACAATAAAAAAGCAGGAGCGAGCGAAGCGAGCTCGAGATTTTATTACAATACTAGCGGACCCGGCAGACGGTGTCCTCCCATTTTCTCTACCCGGGCGTTTTTTTTTTAAAGTGTCCCTTGAGAAAAGTGAGTGTCCGGTCACTTTCATAGTCTATTATTCGAAATTTATTAAGATTTCTATCATATTATGTATATTATATTAATAAATAACTTTTAAACTCATCTTTTTCAGTAAAATAATGCGTGAATCTGTCTTAAATATAAAATAATGCCAAAATAAGTAAAACGGGGGCGACGTTTTTGGCATGTCCCACACCAACCATGTCAAAATCGGAGTCGAATATAATGGTCTATTAAAATTTGTTCAACGTATTTTGTGTATCGCACTGGTCAATTATGCTCCGAACTTCAATTTTAAACCTTAAAACATACTACTTACAGTTGAAATTTATTTAAAAACACCCGTTTTTATGTTGTCCTGCAAAATAGCGGATGGTGGAAATTCCACCTACGCTACCGCATTTTTGATGTCTTCCGACAAAAATACTACCAATTACGGCAATTCCAAAAGATAGCAACATTATTAGTCTATGGTAGTCGCCATTTTGTAAATTTGACAGCGCAGTTCGTCAGAAAAACGTAAATAAATGGTTGCCATGTCGGTGTTCAAAAAAATTGTTCCACATACGAGACTACTTTTCTCCATGTAATGTTTAGCTAATTATTATATTTTTTAGTATGTTAAACTTGTTAATTTATGTTTATTTGGAATCTGAAGTTAAATTGACCTAAATATGAATAGTTTATTGGTAATTTTGTCTGAAAGTTTAACTGGCATGGATACGTCACTTCCATTACGCTGCGATCACATGAATGGAACTAAAAAGTGACGTAATGGAATCCTAAAGATGATTTCACAAGGAGCAAAATGCCAAAAAACCGAATGTCAATACAATTCATACAGAAAGACTTATCGTTATCTTTTATGAGCTTTCTCATATCAGGTGGTATCCAAATTATACCCATTTTTTATACTTGACTAGTTATGACTTTTCAAATATTATTTTAAGAATTTTTGACCGCCGGATCACCTAAATTTTTATTTATTTTATATAGGTTTACTTAGCCAAGCAATATAGTTTTTTGAAAGTATAAATGACTGACCTAAGTTTATTATATAGGTACCTAAATAACTAGTGACCTAAGTTCCTAATAGTATTAATAGAATTTTGTGCCATACTAAACGTTGCCTTATAGTTCCTAAACGTCATTTCGTGTTCCACTATACGTCACTGTCCTATTATCGCTGTGGTATAATTTCTAAGATTATTTATCAGATCTCAAAGATATTTGTATTGATTTTTGTTTAATATGGTTTGTTAGATTAGTTCTTTTCTACTGTATTTTTTTTTATAAATAATTTTACGCATTTCTTGATTTATGAAGAATAATATGTATTGCAAAGTATCCAAAAGTAGCGTTTGGGAATATTATTGTCAAAAACTTTATTGTTCTGTATTCATGAGCTGAATAATTCATATTTTTTAGAATACTGTTTTTGTTTTACATTTAATTAATAAAATAAATAAATTCGGAATTCCTCTAGTTTTCTCTAAAACTCTTTTAAAAATTAGTGACGTATTGGAACATCCTACGAACAATATCAAAATGAAATGTAAATATTTCCGAAATTCATCATTATATTTCATAAAATTTACTATTTTCATAAAGGTTGTTCCATGTTTTATCAAATTAATTGCATTTTGAAGCTAAATGAAAATATTCATATATGTGGAATTCCTATTACGTCACCGACAACTTTAAAAAAAACCGCCCACCCCCTACCCTACACCTATATGCTGGTAGCATGTTACACGTGATACGGTGTGTGTCCGTATAGTTAGCAGCCTCACCAACGAATTCGAAGATTTTGACTAGGCCACGATTTAGTACCCAATTAGTACTATTTAGTGCCCAAAGCACAGATTTGGTACTCCTGTATTTTAAAAGATATTTGGGCTACTTACTGAGGCTGCTAGATAGACGTCAAGGTAGCAGTCGCACCGAGAAATACTGTTTATATCAATGTGATTTATATGTCACGATTTAGTACTCATTTAGTACTCCCTATATCCAAAATTTCATTAATATTGATTCAATACAAGCCGAGATATGACAGTGCATTGTTGAGGCTGCTAACTTGACGTTTATTCCAACGATGATTCCAATGAAACGGGTGCACATTTCAAACAGATAAATACATACAGATTTAGTGCTCGATTTGGTGCCTCTTATGATATTTATGAAATGTAGAATTTTCTTTCCTACTTCCCAAAAAAACTATGTAAAGTTCTACATACTAATCGTAATTTAGGTCCATCGATATCGTTAATCAAATTTAGACTTTATTCAACTGTAATAGGGTTTACAATTTATTTTAATTCTGTGGTTGGTACTGTCAAGCAAAAAAGTGAAATGATATTAAATTGTATAGGTAACTCTGATACTTCTCAATCTCGTATGTACCTATGTAATGAGAGTCCAGAAGACTATTATTCTTCTATTATTATACTGGAATTTTTTTTTACCGTTCCGAAATAAAGCGAAGCAATAAATATAGATTTCATTGTGGTTTGAAACTTTCATGAGTGGTTCAGATCATCAAACTGAACAACTTTTATTATGGGACCAATCCTGAAATCGCATACAAAAATCAGCAGTTCCATACTATACTCCGTTCAGGAATTAGAGCGACAAAATGTAAACAAAGAAACGACACTGTCAAAGTGACATTACGTGGTCAGAAACCTTTGGTACATTTTTTAAGAATAACATTATGTCGGCACGGCATTTAATAAATGGCGTTGACATTAAACATTTACCGTCCATCCATAAATAATAAAAACAGTCATGACAATTTGAATGCAATTTTTAAATTATGCCGCTACCCTGTCTGTGTGGGCTTTTTGTGCTATGCGTAGCGTCCACGCATAGCGTACGGACTCAGACGACGGTATTTAACAATCAACAGACGCGTTTACGTTATTGTATGCAATAAAACATCTTTTTCTTTAAGCACTTTGTTAAAACGAACCAAAGGTCTAAAATATCTGATTGTTGCCAGACCAAGAAATAAAATATTTATAGTCACGCTTTCTTTTAATCTAAAATAAATTATATCTGGCGTATTTTTTAATTATTTTCCATACGAAGTTAACATATCATTTGTCGTAATCCTTTGCGAGTAAAAAAGACAATTTGCTGTTATTCATTCCGGAGATAAGTTTTCTACAGTCTCGAGATGGTATTTTCTACACTGGTATCACCGTTGTTTACATTTTGTCGCTCTAATTCCTGAACGGAGTATAGTACTTTTCAAACACTACAGTGCAATTTTTGAAAGTCACTCGTTCAAATCAGCAGTAGAAAATGTAAAAATTACTATGTAGATTATTCATAATTCGATCGACGTGTTACTTTCAAAAATTGCATTCCTGTTCACAACATAAACAAAAACATAAAAGACAATTTTTTTTTTTCTTGTGACAGACAGTTTTATTAAACTAAAGATTAAATACAAATTATTAATTATTTAAATTGGCAACAAGCCTCGTCCAAAAGGATGTACAGCCATATATCCACGACAAGCTTCGTCAAAGACAATTTGAAAACATCTATGATAGAACAAGGTTCATCATAAACTCGATGTAGTCCCTCGGCTGCACTCATTTGAATCAAGCAATTCTTCGACAAGTTTTCGCATCACCCACTGTAATTAACGTAAATAAAATCCCGCCATCTCTCGGTATTGGGGTCACTGCCGTTTGAACGACAGTTGTTTAGCAATTTTTAAAAAAATACACAACGTTCTAAAAATGAGTCGTTTCACAAATCATCATTTAGTAGGAATAGGTTTTACAAACCATTTATTTAATTTTGTGATCAGTTGTAAAATTGTCAGATTGCAACATTTCATTCTCAAGACACTTCGATACGAAACTGTGTTATTTAAACATTCATCTTTTGTTAGAAACTCGTTTTATATTTTATTGTTTGATCAGCAAATATAACAACGCGTTTTACAAATATCGATGATCACATTATTTCATTTCACAAAACCGAACCAGAGCACCCCTCTTCCACGCAGTCTTGTCTGTACATGCATGTGCATGCTTGCTTGCATGTTGCATGCTTGCTTGCTTGCTGCATGCCTGTATGCATGCTTGCTTGCATCTTTGCATGTGTGCTTGCTTGCTTGTTTGCTTGTTTGCATATTAGGGGGTGCAGGGGGGCTGCGCCCCCCGCTCGGGGGGTGCGGGGGGCGGAAGCCCCCTGCCTGAGAAAAACATATTGGAGCTTGTCGAATTCTAGGTTAGGTTAGGTTAGAACATGTATAACACTTAGCGGAGCGAGCGAAGCGAGCGGAGCATCAACATGCTTGCTTGCATGTGCATGCCTGCTTGCTTGCTGCATGCTTGCTTGCTTGCTGCATGCTTGTGTCTGCATGCTTGTGTGCATGCTTGCTTGCATCATTGCTTGAGTGCATGCTTACTATTTGCTTGTTGCTTAGGGGGCAGAACGGTAACATCAAAACTGTAGGTTAATGGTTAGACTGGGTTAGGTTAGTTAGTATGTCATGCTGCATTTTTGCGTATATGTATGCTTGGTTTAGCGTGCATGTATGTTTTATGCATGAAGCACCATGAAAGACGGGTGTTACACGCACATTCTCGCGTCAGTCTGGTCCATCAATCTAGTCACGTCAGACCTAGAACGATCGTCAGACTGACGAACATTATTAAAATATTTGAAATTAAAGTTTAAAATGAAGTTACAGCAAAGTCAAAGTCAAAGTCAAAGAGTAATTTATTGCAGCAAGTTTAGTAGATGAATTTTAAAAATGGCAAATAACGTTTTGTGATATAAAAAATGATTTATCGTTGTTTGCTAAATAATTAATTTGGTAAATAAGATTGTTGTCGCATAACTGATGTTGAAATGTTGTTTTAACTAAAAACATAATATAATTCAATGCATTTGCTAAATGACTACTTTCCGTAAGTAAATATGTGTATGAACACCTTTGTTAAATCACTAGGTTGTGAAATGAAACATTGTTAAACGTTGCTTGAGAAGTGATATTTTGCTTATTGATTGTGTGTTAAACATTAGTGAACCCTCGGTATTGCTATGAACTACTTGCTACGATCGCGTGCGCCAGCTCATGGCAGTAGAGTTCCGATAAATGATAATTTTTGTTCATGATTGTACCGAAAATCGAATGTATGTAGAACTTTACATAGTTTTTTTGGGAAGTAGGAAAGAAAATTCTACATTTCATAAATATCATAAGAGGCACCAAATAGAGCACTAAATCTGTATGTATTTATCTGTTTGAAATGTGCACCCGTTTCATTGGAATCATCGTTGGAATAAACGTCAAGTTAGCAGCCTCAACAATGCACTGTCATATCTCGGCTTGTATTGAATCAATATTAATGAAATTTTGGATATAGGGAGTACTAAATGAGTACTAAATCGTGACATATAAATCACATTGATATAAACAGTATTTCTCGGTGCGACTGCTACCTTGACGTCTATCTAGAACCCAAATATCTTTTAAAATACAGGAGTACCAAATCTGTGCTTTGGGCACTAAATAGTACTAATTGGGTACTAAATGGTGGCCTAGTCAAAATCTTCGAATTCGTTGGTGAGGCTGCTAACTATACGGACACTACGGTGTAGCACGTATTTTATCTCGTTCGTTCACGCGCAATGCTACTTATGCTGCTCTACATCTACCCTACACCTACCCTACACCTACCCTACACCTGCCCTACACCTACCCTACACCTGCCTTACACCTACCCTTCTGACTCTTTTTCTGCCTTACTTTGACTATGTATGAGGCCTCCAACTCCAAACTGCCTCTTATTTACTCAACATAATTTGATGGACCTTGTTTTGGATTATAAAAATACTTTTCTTCTGAAGATTTGGTGGCCCCCTAGGACCCGGGGGCCCGGTTCTATAGTTACAGCCCTCTAAAATAAAATAAATAAATAAACAAATTAGCACCCTTCGGGTACGGAAATCATACAAACTAAATAACGATGCCAATAGTTGTATTTATATCTTTTTGTACAGTTTTTGTATTAGCTATACCTATGAATAATAGAAGATAAATACACAAAATAACATTTAAAATTAGATTAATTGTGGTTATTTATTTGGTATTCTGAGTGAGTATATTTTCCAATAAAAAAAGCTTTTAAAATCAGGCAGCGATCGGTTAAGGCGATTATTAAAAAAAACTACTTATTTTACGCGAACGATGTTCCGCTCTGTTCCATCGCAACGACGACGGTTATAATTGTTGTTGGTACATCGTTATTTCTAACGTTAATGTTATCTACTCTGTTTGTGGCGTTTAAAGTGCTCTGCCCCATTGTTACGGTGATTGGTTGAATTTGCGTGCTCTGCGCCATTCCTGTGGTGATTGGTTGAATTTGCGTGCTCTGCACCATTGCTGTGGTGATTGGTTGAATTTGCGTGCTCTGCGCCATTGCTGTGGTGATTGGTTGAATTTGCGTGCTCTGCACCATTGGTGTGGTGATTGGTTGAATTTGCGTGCTCTGCGCTATTGCTGTGGTGATTGGTTGGGTGATTGGTTGATTTTGCGTTCTCTGCGCCATTTCTGTGGTGATTGGTTGAATTTGCGTTACTTGGTAGTTCGGGTAGTGGACACCGACTACTTCTTCGTAGCTCGGTGGCGCCAATGCTTCTGTAATTTGAGAAACGGTTGGTACCAATTAGTAATAAAAAAACTAGTGCTAGGTAAGTTCTGTTATAGGGATTAGTGTCATTGATGGATGGACTGCGTTGTCGTAAAAAGATCGAAGAATGTGGTGTCGGTCGGCCTAGGTCACAGGAAGAAATGAAGTGGAATTCCATTTCTTCCTGTGGACGTCTTTCTATGGGTGGGATGGGAGGTATGACAAAGGTATAAGATTTCTTATGTAGGTACTTTCTTTCTTCTTCTTTTACAGTTGATGTAGACGAAAAGCAGCCAGCCCCTTATCACTACTTGACACTTAATTTCATCCTGTAACCTTCAATATGCTAAGTCAAACCTTTGCTACATCCATCTGTAGTTGTAGCAAAGTTTCAGACCAATCAAAAGAGATTATGGTCAAGTTTATGTACAGGGTCCTTTAGGGAAATAGCGATTTCAATGTTGGTTGGTGCCATAGAGAAAGTGGTTCAGTTTGACAGTCTGACCTTCCCCTTAAAAAAGTGTCAGCATAATAAGAAGGACACTGTCAGGGAATTCTACCAAGATTTGGAGCGATAACACTTTTGTTCAATACATTACGAAGGTTCCTGTTTTTACCAAGCACTATCCAAGATCAACTGCTTAACATGCCTTCCGAAGCTTGGAGAAATACCACTAAAACAGCCGATCCAAAGATTGACCAGACCCGGGTGTTGCTTAACTTCGGTCACAGAATAAGAAAAACTATGTTACTACAGGACTCTCCCCCTCCCACCAATTTTAACCTCAACCCCCCATGGAAGACTGATGGAAGACAACAGTAGGCAATGGTGTGGTCCTCTCTCACTCGCACTCACTCAGTTTCGCAATGTACTTACACCTCTTCTTGTTAGTGCGAGCCCATTTGTTTGAAGTGAAAGTGTCGGGTGTGTTTTGGTTATCGTTTGAAATACCGAAGTATGACATCGTCTAAGAACACAGAATGATCTTACCATATTTAGGGAGTGGGTGCAAGTCGACAGAACCAACGTCTAAAGTTGGTTCTGTTTGTGACACGGTGTATATATTTAGTTCTGTTTGTGACATGGATGTGCGTGCACTGGACGCCCTGTTTATAGTTGGTTCTATTCTAGACGTTCTATTTATAATGGCGCAAGCAAAACAGAAGCGGCTTCGCGGCTCGCATCGGGCGTAGTTACACACAAAAAAAGTCTCAGTATCTCTGCATGCGCGCCGCGCCGCTTCTAATGCCGCGCCCGATGCGCACCGCGCCGCCTCTGTCTGGTTTGCGCCTATAGTTGGTTCTGTTTGTGACAGGGATGTGCGTGCACTGGACGCGCTGTATATAGATGGATCTGTTTCTGACAGGGATGTGCGTGCACTGGATGCCCTGTAAAATTGTCTCTGTTGCACGTTCCGCATTACACGCGCCATACGTATCTTTAGCCCTGGAAAAGAGAAACAGTAATTTGAATCTTAACGAGTCCAAATATGGAGTATTGAAATTTAGTCACAGTTTTTTTTTATCAAAAACTGTATCAACATGTCCTTATATTCGAAGATCACAAGGTAAATTTTCTACTCTATTTATTTCGGCAATGATACACAATAATAATAATATAATATTATTCAAATATTCCAGTGAAAAGGTCATCGTTTAAGAGTCATAAAAAATTGAGTTACCACTCTAAATCCTGTCACAACCACCTTGCAGACGGAAGTAAAAAGCGGAAAATCCATTCCCTGGCGGGCTAGGAGTAGGCCTGAATTACGCCCATACAAGGAACTGAAGAACAGGAAACTGATAATTTTGCTACTTATCTTCCAAATCTCGTAAACACCATGCAAAGCTTATAATAATCACTCGTTTCCAATAAATAATAATTTTTTTAAAGCGTAAATTTTCGTCACGCTGCGCTAAACGAAGTTGCCGCTTACCACCTCCGACGAGGAGAAAAATAGTATACTAACCTCGGGCAGTAAATAAGAAAGCCTCAGATCACATGTCTGTTGACCTCGGCTTCACCTCAGTCAACAATTACATGAGATTTCCACGTGATATGATCACCCAATTTCAATGAATATAGTAGATTACACACCTAGATTGTGATCTTAGGCTTTCTTATTTTTACTGCCCGAGGTTAGTATTACAATTTAGGTAAGAATATTTATCGCGTAATCGTACCGGGAGTAGGGCCACTGATTGCGCTAATTTAAAACTTCGAAGTTCAATCCTTATTCAATTTCAGACCTAATCACATTAGTTATAGCCTGTAGAATCTCACTGCAGGGCAAAGGCTTCCTCTCACGAATAAGGGTGAGAGGAAGTGGGCCATACTCCACCGCGCCGGCCCAGTGCGGGTTGGTGGAGGCAAGTTAGTGGTCAATTTCCTCTGACCTGGCTTAACGAATAGTTACAACGCCATCCGACGGAACTATCCGAGACCAACTGCTTAACGTGCCTTCCGGCGCGGAAACGCTCGAGATGAAACACCACTAAACGGTCACCCATCCAAAGACTGACCGGACCCGACGTTGCTTAACTTCGGTGATCGTTTCCAATACCGAAGCTCCACTACGCCAACGAGCGCTTACAATAGTTAATTTATGTTCAACTGTTATTGAACATATCGCGCTAAAATTGACTCTCTGAGCGAGGCCCACTAACACTCGTAAAGAATAAAATCAGACTTACATATCTTCATCCAAAACGAGAGACACCAACACACACAATGATATAACACTATCAAAAACAAAGGTAATGTTGCAAATACTATTGCTTTAACAGCGTCTTCGTTCATTTTGAAACAAATTACATTAAAATAATACAAAAACAAAATTATAAAATTTGCTTAGTATTAAAAACATCCGTTCCTTAATTAGTAGTATTATACTGTAGGTACAGTACCTCCAACCTAATCTTTAAGATTACATATAAATAGGTAGTTTATCTTTGATCAATTTTATTATTGTGATGCGTCATGGCACATAAACCGATTTGAACGGGACAGTCCCGGTTTTCGGGCCTCCGCCCCGGTGTCCCCGAGGAAAGCTTGGGTTTCAGGTTAATCTAAAAAGCTTAGACAATATAACTATGGACGAATTACGCGTGTAATGAGCGTTTTTCTTTTTGTTTTCTAGGGGATCGATAGATGGCGCTACGGTCTGTACGAAGAAACGTCAACATTTCAAAAAGTGTTTCTTTAAAATAGTAAAGAGTGAAAAGATGATCAAGAAGATGCCAACGCATCTGTTAATGACGTATTTCATTATTTACTAATCATTTTAATCGAAAATTCTAAACTTTTACGCCTGACATGGCTGAATGGGCTCGATCCCTTCAAATCCCTTGGCATTAAAAAAAAGGCAGGCACAGACTTGACCAGATTTTGACAGGATCTCGCTTACGGCTCTATGGGGCGATAAACATGTCATCTGTCGAGTTTTTTAGGAACTAAATTTAAAAAAGAAAAGAAAAACGCTCATTGTATTATAATCTTTTCTGACACTTTTTGCAGGGGGCAAGGTAGCATGAAATCCGTAACTTTCGATTTTATTCCATTACGTACCTACCTACTTTATATTCGAATTTTGATTATAAAAAGTAATGTGAACCCCAAACGTGACTAATTATTATACTCAGTAGGTCTACCACGAGTTTTCACCGTACTTTACTACTGTAGTTACGTCACCAACTTTTGTATTGAATTTCGTACAGCGCTCCGAGTGGTTACGTTGAGAACTAATTTCTGTCATACGAATTGGCGACGTAACTACAGTAGTAAAGTCCAGGGAAAACTCATGGTAGGCCCTCTGAAATAGAATCCGAGATAAAAAAATTCAAACAAAAGAGGCTCTTTTGTGAGCCCCAAAAATGTATGAAACGTGGATGATGCCCATTGGACTTATACTTTGCTATTTCGCTAGACTGTAGGGTACAATTATATAGAAATATTCTGTACTATTACCATCTTTGTACCGATCTGTACGCTTATACTTACCTATAACGTAATTTATGACACTATTTTTTTATATTTTTTCGGGCGCCATCTCTTAATTCTCCTGCTCCTTCTAGTCGTGCGTACCCATTGTGTACACACGGTGACACATCATGCTACGCACCCTATATATCCATAACTACACTACGTACAAAACACAAAATAGTGCGGTAGAGAGCCTGCATAGACGCGGCTGTCGGCGCGGGCGCAGCGTGCCGTGAGACGAAACAACAACAACATACCGCACCCTCTCGCATGATTCGCAGCGTTCAACTTCTAATGTTCAAAGTCCAAACAGGGTAACTGGACCTGTCGCCGTGTGTACCTAATGTTTTTGCACCTTTCTAATTATATGCAGTTATTTTATTGGGAGTTATTTTGATTTCATAAGGGTTAAAGAAACAAATTGTCCTTAACCTAACCATTTATTGTAAATATTTTAAATTTATATACATATATTTTACAACACTTTGTAGAAGGTACATAGTTTTGGTACAAAAATAAGTTATATACAATTTCGAAAACAGGAAACAGATAAAACATTTTGCTACTTTGTTTTTATAAATAGGTAACACTATTTTTTACCAAATAATAAGCAGTCTAACGTCCTCTTAAGACTAGTTAATATGCGGTAAAAAGAATAAGTCTAAGAAAGTTTAGAGAAGGTCCTGCCTTTAAACTAACATAAATACGAAATAACGATGTTAAATTATACATAGCTGTATTTAAAAGCTGTTAAATAAGCTGCAAAATTAACAATAGATTAATATATGAATAATCGCTTAATTTGACATTGTCACAATAATTATGTAGTTCTTTCAAATGAATTATTATACACTTTCGTCACAATAAGCTTTGTCAAATCAAAGGTTCAAAATCACATATAATTATCTTCCATGTTTCAAACATGCAAATAACAGATAAAAACTATTGTAGTTACTTCTTTGGTATTCTATGGATTTTCTTCTATATACATCATTGAAAAAAACTTGTAAGATATCTGGCAGTCACATCAAATTATTTAAAAAACGTATGTAGTGTTTCATTTGATAAGGTCTCAACAACTGTTATTCTTAAGTACGGAACAGTTATTCATACCAAAAAAACACCAAAGTTTCAGACTAGTCAATACTCGTAAATGCTAAAATTGACTAGTCAAAATCAAAACAACTTTCAAGAAAGCTAGATTAACGTTATAACGATTTAAATCACGATTGCGCTACTGCAACCGATGTTCGTCTCTGCTCCGTCGTAACGGTTATAATAGTTGCTGGCACATCGTTATTTCTAACGTTAACGTTATTTTCTGTATTGTCTGTGGCGTTTAACGTGCTCTGCGCCATTACTGTGGTGATTGGTTGGGCGATTGGTTGAATTTGCGTGCTCTGCGCCATTGCTGTGGTGATTGGCTGGGTGATTGGTTGAATTTGCGTTACTTGGTAGTTCGGGTAGTGGACGCCGACTACTTCTTCGTAGCTCGGTGGCGCCAACGCTTCTGTAATTTTATAAAATTTCTAATTAGTATTCATCATCACAGCCTATATAATACGAGCCACTGCAGGGCACAGGTCTACCCTCAGCGAGGGTGTAGCGGCCACGCGTGTCCTATGCGGGTTGGCAGACTTCACATACGCATCTGAATTTCTTCTTCAGCGTATGTAGGTTTCTTTACGATGCTTTCCTTTACCGTTTGAGAGCAGTCGGTATCAAGTACGTATATAAGTTTAAAAAACTCATTTGCACCACGGTATGTCGTCCGTGCGGATTCGATACCGGATCTCAAGATTGCACTCAAAGAAATCTAAATGTTTGTTAAATGTAACTGAACTTTAGTGACTACCTACCGAACTGTTTTGTAAAACATAATCAAATATTTGGTTATAAATAGCAAATTTTTTAGCTTTTTTAACTGTTTTGTAAAACATAATCAAATATTTGGTTATAAATAGCAAATTTTTTAGCTGTTTTATCCAAATGTTTGATTATGTTTTACGAAACAGTTCGGTAGACACTAAAGTTTGGTTGTTGTACATTTTTTTTAGTGTGAGTTTCCGTTTCACTCCGCAACGCAATATCTTGTGCTATTCATAAAAAAAGGTCGCACCTTACAAAAATATAAATAAACCTTTAAGGGGGTGGTGTAGACCATCAAACTGAACAACTTTCACTATGGGACCAGTATCGAAATCGCGAAAAAAAAAATTATTTTCTATACTCTACAAATCGACTAGAGCAAGACAAATACCTATGTATGGGATTTAAAATTATTTTTTTCGCGATTTCGATGTTGGTCCCATAGAGAAAGTTGTTCAGTGTGATGGTCTAAACAACCCCCTTATGAGTTTCAAAAATTTATTGTTACACTTATGAAACACCCTGTATATCGTAAGTAATTCATAGATAAACCATATATAAGGAAATAACGGCCAATTGAGAGATAACCGATATATCTTCGTTTATCATGTCAGCTCCATAAACATTTTTCTAAAAACATTTTTTACTTTGCCGTTCGCATTGCTATTCATAACAATGGGTCTTTTTTGGCATGTACGTAGTCTGCTGAAGCATTTTCATGTAAAAACGAAGAACCTTAAAACATCAAATTCAGATGTCTATGAAAGCCAAATTACAGCAAACTAAGTGCGACGCTCCATTCGTTTCCAATGCTGATTTAGGGATGCCAAACACTGATACTTTTTTTTTTATGAAAGGTGCATTTGCTCTTGTCCTCAATCTAGTCCTCTGGACAAAGATGGGGTCGAAGATGTAGCGAGCATACCCAGAAGAAGCCTAGTCACTCGTACTTTAAAGGAATTCGGGTTGTAAGCGTTCGGAAATACTGACGCAGGCAGGGCATTCCACCACATCTTTTTCTTATCGTGTGGACAGCAAGCCCTGGTGTCAGAGTTTTTTCAGACCGACTTACGGCCTCTGACGTGGTTTTTATGTAACTACTACCACCAGAGATAGTAGCCGGGACCAACGGCTTAACGTGTCATCCGAAGCATGAAATCATCTTTCTTTTCAGACAGTCATGTGATTCAGCCTGCAATGTTCTAACCAACTGGGGAAAAACGCACAAAGTGACATATATTATCACTAGGTGTCCCCCGTGGAAATCGAACCCATGACTTCCGTGCCCAATGCTCTTACCCGTTAGACCACGGAGGCAGTTACCACACATTATAATAAGTTGGCTGTGTGCATTATACATGATTCTGAAAGGCGCTTAGTGCGAATATGTGGGATGTGACAACGAACTTACCATATTTGGGGGGTGGAGGCAAATTGGCAGGACTGACGTATATAGTTGGTTCTGCTTGTGATATAGATGGGCGAGCTCGGGACCCCGCATACATTCGCCTCTGCTGCGGATTGCGCGTCTTCTGCCCTGAAAGAGAAAAACAATAATTTGAATGAAATGAAAGATTATGATGATGACGATCATTTTGATGATTTGATTTGATTTTTTTTTTTTTTAAGTGTTCATTGAAATAAAAAATATTTTTGTATTTTTTTTAATTTTTTTTTGAATCTTAGAGAGTCTGAAGTTATCGTTTTCTAGAGACAGTTGTAGCATACACAAATTAGAAAACCACTTCTGTACCAGTAGAATCTATAGAATTCTCATATCTGGGATATTCGTAGGTATACCATTTTTTTGTAGGCGTCTAAATATTGATTATTTTGTTAAGCTTATTGCCCGTTTACACGATTTACACGCTTGCGTAATCTTAGGCAAGTTCGCTGTACATTGAAGCTCTATAAAGTTAAATAGTAACAATCACTTTATGGAATCGTCAATGTAACTCGATGATTATTTGAATGACCAAAATGTCTGGTCTTGACAATGTTACACTATGTAATTCAATATTTGTACTTTGTATATTTTGTTTTGTTTAAAAGAAGTGTGTTGTAGAGTTTTTGGCCGCATCTTCTCTACAACGGAACACCTTCCGAAGCGGTGGTAGAATCAAAAATGACGTCAGAAAGTTATGTATGTGATATTATTTAAAATAAAAAATTTTGAGTTGAGTTGAGTTGTAGGTACAGCGAACTTGCCTACGCGTGTAAACCAAGCAATAAGAGACCATTTCATGTAAAAGAAATTTATTTTTGAGCTAGGTACCTACAGTTTTCTAAGGAAGATTTCAATGGTAGACAATTTGAGTAAGATCATTTTTCTTTGGAAACAACTCCGTCATTGGGCGTCAAAATAATCATAGGTAATGTAATTTATCAATTGAAATATCGACATTAATATCACTTATATTAATGTAAGTAAAACATTGCTAGGTAATAAATTTTTAGTAAGTATATTCTAACTGAAAAGTCCACCGCTCCGTCTTGATGATGAATATTATACGATAAGGCAAGTAAATGTACGCTAAGTAGGTATTATAAAAAAAGATATATAGGTAGGTACCTAAACTCAGCACACGAATAAAAGTTGTCAAAAATACGACTACTATTAACACAATCCCAAGAAATACCAAGAACCATACGAGGTTCGGTAAATCTGTTCGGTTCAGAACACTTGTCGAATCTTCTCCAGTTTCATTTAAACTTTCAGATTCCATTTTTAAAAACACATTTTTAATTTATTAGATATTAAAACCTCTTTGGCTTTTGACCAAAAAGATTTAAGTAGATACAACTTTTTTTTAAACTCCTTTGTTTCTAAAATAGAAAGAAAATAACGGTGTTGTTTCGTAACCGATATAAGAAAGACTGAGTGAATGTTATTTGAACGAGGCATTCTTTAAAATTGTGATAATAGTTTATTATCTGCTTGTTATTTTATAAGTTGGATTATTGTTAAACCCCCTTGCTAATTTCCTATGACGACAAATAGATAACGAACTAAGATTACATACATAGTCCTCAAAATTATTGTAAAAACCAACTAGGTGGAGGAATAGATTGGTTTAGCTTTTTGTATCAGCATTATCAATCTGTGTTTAGCGTGTACATGCACTTATGCTCTACCTTTGACAATATAACATACTAATATGGACGAGTTACGCGTGTAACACTCAGTTGCAGAAGCGGTCATTATAGTTAATCCTCCATTAAATCTTTTTCTAGCTTTTACTGCGTCAAGAAGACAAAAAATGACAGCAAGAGCGTCTCTGCAACTGAGTGTAATTCTACTAACAAACTTTTCTGACACTTTTTCCGGGGGCGAGGTAGTATGAGTTCCGCGACTTTGAATTGTATTCCATTACTTTAGATTCTAATATTGATTGTTAAAAATAGTCTTGTGTAAACCCCGAACGCAACTAGTTTGAAATTATAGTTCCTCAATTATAATAATTATGGTGTCTCGTTTAGTGGTAAGGTATAAAATTGTATGCAAATGCACATCATGATCAATTGATCTCGTAACGTGGCAGAGGGGATATGCTACCGCAAGGGTGGTCCCAAGTTATATTGTCTAAGTGCGTACCTGACTGTTTTTCTGTAAAGATCTAGGAATCCATCATTGGACTAAGAAAGTTCACGTTCTCGTTCACTCTCAATTAATTGCTTAGTTGAAAGTAAATTACCGAAGATAATCGTTTTATTGGCTAGTTAACAGGTTTGTTTAAGATTTTTAAGTGTTATGTTATTATTATAACCAGGGATTACCCGCAATATTCTGCTCATTACCACCTTATTACGTCACGTTTATTATTCAATAAACAATGCTAATAATGCATATGGTCACATTTGTCACCATCGGTTTTCATACTACGAAAATGCATCACATTACGAAAACAGTCAATAAATTACACCGTTTTTCACCTGCGTCCCTTTGATAGTTATTTGGTATTGACATGCTAGAAAAGAATACTACTCTGAAATGTTGTCTTTTACAGGCTGAAATTAATATCATTAGCATCCTTATAAACTACGAGTCTACCCAATTTTTGTCTAATATGAAATGTAGTAGAACTATTGAGAAGTAATGTTCCCACTAGTTCCACTATTCGGTGGTGCATTTAAAAGTAGAACTAATTGGAAATAAAAGTCCCATTAGTTCTACGATAGAACTGTTCAGTAGAAATATTGAGAATGAACGATCAAACTGAACAACTTTTACAATGAGAGCAAACCAAAAAAATATTCATACTAAACTGCATTGCCTGCTCGACTCAAGGAATGATCAGACCAAACTGAAAAACTTTGTCTATGGCACCAACATCATGCATACATTTAATGTATGCAACAGCTAATTTTTTTATCGAGATTTTGATGTTGGTGCCATAGAGAAAGTTTTTCAGTTTGGTCTGATCATCCCCTTAAAAAGGGTCAGCATATTAAGAAGGACCCTGTATATTAAAGAAAAGTAGGTAGGTAGGTACGTACTAAGAGCAAAAATCCTAAGACAGAAGAACAGTAGCAGCCAAATAAGCAGCATCGATATCAGCACAATCATGTACCAAAACGTGACCTCTGTTAAGGTAGTTTGATCCTTATCACCATCACTGTTATCGTCATATTCGTTTGACTCGGTCGAGTCGTGAACAAAGTTGTAATTGGGTAAGCCATACATCGGCGCCATTTTTAGATAATAGATAAAATTGCAGATAAAGTAGGTATTTGGTGAATCACTTTCTGAATCTTCTTCAATATGTTTTTTCTCTCTTAATGACACAATTTTTTACGACTTTCTTCTGATTTTTATAGCTGATTCGACAGGAATAACGTTCCTAATTGACTTTAGTCCTTTTAAATTTAACAAACCACTTTCTGAATCTTATTCAATATGTTTTTTTCATATGTATGACACAAATTTTAAAGACTCTCTTCTGATTTTTATAGCTGATTCAATAGGAATAACGTTCCTAATTGACCGTGGTGATTAAATTTGGTGAATTACTTTCTGAATCTTCTTCAATACGTTTTTTTTATGTATGTCACAAATTTTAACGACTTTCTTCTGATTTTTTATAGCTGATTAAATAGGAATAACGTTCCTAATTAACTTAAGCCCTTGTTCTTTAAAATTAATACAATTTAAAACACTCTTAACAACATTTGCATCACAAATAAGCTAGAGCCTTTAAAACTTAACTTTCACTCTCAATAATTTGATTTAAAAAATTATCAGAATGTTACACTTTTCCCGAAAAATTATTTACAGTTATTTTCTAGAAATTTCACAAATAAAATACATGATAAGAAACATCTTGCCAGCTAGAACTTGACGAAAAACTAAAATAAAAGGAAGATTGGTAAAAAAATTGTATTTTGTCATCGATATATCTGCTATCATGTGATGAAATGACATTATCTCGTAGAGATTACGAAATGCAGAGTACTTCTCGGATCTACTTAACCAGAGAAAATGTATAGGTATAGGTACATAGGTAGGTACCGACATGTATTTTAAAATCCTATGAAATTGACAATCATCGAGTGGAATGTTTAGAACCTATAAAAATAGGTTTTAGGCTTTTGTAGAAAGTTAGAGTAGCATTTTTACTTTTTGGTACTTTAAATGTGACTACTTAGATAATTTGTGGGAAAATTTCAAATACTTATTAATTTATTTGTTATTGAAAAATACTGAAATACTTATTGTCATGAGGGACATGAAACTGGAGTGCTATTTTTGAAAGTCAAATGTTGAACTCAGCAGTAGAAAATGTCAAAATTACTACGGAGATTATGCATCTTTCTACTGCTGATTTGACTTTCAAAAATCATACTCGAGCAGTGAGATTTTTGAAAGTCAAATCAGCAGTAGAAAGATGCTTATCTTCATAGTAATTTTGACATTTTCTACTGCGGAGTTCAACGTATGACTTTCAAAGATACCACTCCAGAACTGAACGGTCGACGACGCGCACGCGAGCGCGCGCGGGACACGCCTTGCCGCGATGATGGGGTAAAAACTACGCAAGCAAAATGAAAAAGAATTTCAGCATTTTCAATGATTATATTCATCTAGAAGCGCTCGTTGGCGTAGTGGAGCTTCGGTATCGGAAACGATCACCGAAGTTAAGCAACGTCAGGTCCGGTCAGTCTTTGGATGGGTGACCGTTTAGTGGTATTTCATCTCGAGCGTTTCCGTGCTTCGGAAGGCACGTTAAGCAGTTGGTCTCGGATAGTTCCGTCGGATGGCGTTGTAACTATTCGTTAAGCCAGGTCAGAGGCCCATTGGCGGCTTGAAAATTCTCTGACAGCAAGGTGACCACTAACTTGCCTCCACCAACACGCACTGGGCCCGCGTGGTGGAGTATGGCCCACTCCCTCTCACCCTTATTCGTGAGAGGAGGCCTTTGCCCTGCAGTGGGATTCTACAGGCTATAACTTTTTTTTTTTTTATATTACTCTAAGGTTTGTGTAGGTTAGGACACTTTTTTCGAGAATTTTGTACTAGACCTAGCGTCTATAGTATTCTACGTCAATGACTTAGATGTTCCATTTGTATGTACACTAAATTAAACATTGTTGTATAGTTACCTAAAGACACCAGTTTCAAACAAAGCAAAACAAATGAAACTAGCATTAGGGATACAAATATCGAAAAGAATGCAATAGCATCACTTGACATTTTTGTATCATCGACCGGCGCCATTTTCAATTTCTTCTTCACTAAAAACTTTCTGGTATTTTATTCAGTCACTTCACTAACCGTTTTTGAATTTAGAAACGATTTGAAGTTATCAACTTTTTTTTTAAATAATCACACAAAGATGTTTGTTTTACAAGCATTTGGTAATCCCTAAGTTTAAAGTTAAATTCACAATCTTCTTTTTTTTACAGTTTTCTTTGACATTTTATTAAAACAAAAACGCCCAATCGTATGATATATTCATATCGAATGAAACTGTGCACTTCCATCATTTTTATCTATCACTTATCGATTTTTGTTATGTATCCATTGTTATCTAGATATTTTTAGGCATAGCATTACCCATGACTAAGTGAAACATCCAGGCATCCAAGCACCCGAAATCCGAAAAAGACATTGCCCACGTGACGAACTGTTTTAATTTCATATCGTTGCGCAACTAACGAATGAATATATATAATCAAACAAAGAACAAATACAAAGAGTATGAATGCTAAATTATACACAAAACAGGAGGAATATAATTCTTCCCAATGAAATGGAAATTATCCTTTTCTGCAGTGGGATGTCTTATAAAATTCAAATTTACCAGTTTTGTATGCAAAACGGGATTATTATGAAATGAATGAAGAAATTAGTGATTTTGACTTGTGGAAAACTTTATTTCATTACCTAATTATTAGTAACAAAAATTACTTACTCAATAAATTCAAAACAACAATCAGCAAAAACAGAATGACACAAACTATTGAAGCGATATACATTTCAAAATATTTCCTTAATTATCTTTTTTAATTTTACAATAAACGCGTCACGCACTCATGCGAATTAATCATAATTTGTGTAAAAATACACAAATGTATTTTTAAATACAGATTATAAGTACAGATTATTATCATTTTTAGGGTTCCGTACGTAAGAAGGTAAAATATTCAATTAGGCTTATAGGATCACTTTGTTGTTCGTCACGTTGTTGTCTTTATCTCAGGAACGGGTAGAGGTATTAATGTATGTACTAAAAGCTTTAAGATATTTTCTTGAAGTTGTAAAAAATACAAGCTTCTGAGTCAATGCAATCAAAATATACAGCCATTTATGTCCTATATTTCTATACTAGCAAGCTCGGTCATCAAATCAAAACCTATAGGGTTCTTCCCCTTGATCATGAATTTTGGCAAGAAGCAATGTCTCGTTATACCTACCACTTAAAAAATATATTCAGTTGGAGCTTCGACCGTGACGTACACCGATGAATTAGAACATGTTTTCCATCGCAAAATTAGGTTAAGGCCCGGTTATTCGAGTGCAAGCGTCTCTTTCTTACAAGCATTAAGTTTGCAATTAGCCATCCCGCTTCAATTGAAGGCAGGTCCGCAAAAAAACGTATTTTTCATCAATATCTTTTCTCTCTGGTGGTGGAGGAAAAAACTAGCCTGAGAATAATTTAGACGATGTCATTTCCTATTTTTCAGTGTATTTTTTTTTATTTGTATTGTTAATAATCTTTAAGTAAAACTTGAAAAATAGTAATAAACTACCTATCTTTGCATGCTTTTATGATCGAGAGAAGTAATAACTATCGTGTTTTGAGCCACAGAATAATCGAGAACAGTTCATGAACAACAACATATATTTTTTCTGGATTAAAACAACGACTATTTCATGCCTTAAAACTCAACCAAAAACAGGCGATTTGGAAGATCCTGCCATTAATTTGTCCTTCATGTATTAAATATGTGTACGGAACTCTCTAGGCACGAGCTCGACTCGCACTTGGCTGATTTTTATAACAATTCTATATATCAATAGATAATTACTTGAATTTTGATAAAAAACAATCATTTATCTGATAATGGCCCCTTTTTTCTGGCTGCCAGTGACCAAATATTATGATGTTAGTTGATTATGATAATCAAAAGTGAAGATTAATTTCTAGTGAAAGGCGGACAACTATGAACATATTTAAGGCTGCGCCGAGCCTATTGTGCTGCCCCCAATCGTATTTCTTTTATTTCTTACCAATTAAACAATATTTCCAAAAAACAGGAATGTCACATTGTAGTCATTGCTGATTTTCAATTTATATGTTCACTGTGGGTTTGTTTTTATAATGTTTGCAGCTATATCTTTAAAACCGCCAAAAGTGGCCACTTTTCGCACTAGTGGCCGATTTGATCAATATAAATTTAATTTTTCAATTTTTTTCATCTGTAATCCTAAATTCATAATGGTCGCGGGAAAATCGTTCGAACTCCAACGAGAAAACCTTTTCTATTGCTATGAAAAAAAATATCAATCACATGCCTTCTCTTTCTAACTCTATGTTGAAAGTGTTAAATTCTGACTGTGTATTTCGTCCCCTTAGAGGGAAAAGTCACTAACTGACATGTGCATAGTTTTGAGATATTGAGGTTTTAAGTTTAAAACGTCAGAACAACGTCAAATTTTGATATATTTAATTTTTTGTAAGTACAAATTAATCGTTGAATTAATCCCCATTTTGTAAAGTAAAGTTTAGATCTCTAATTATCACACGAAAGACGAAAAATAGGATAGTTAGTTTTCCATCCAACACATTTTTGCCAAATAAATCGTTAGTGACTTTTGTCACGTTGTTGGTGACTTTATGCAATTTGGAAATGCAGGTTTATGAGTGTCCAATTTAACTAACACTATTATTTTGTGTCTTTAATATTACTAAAAGTTATTTAAACATAGCATAAGCATTATGCTCAAGACTATATTCCCCGAAGGGATAGTCAGAGATATTCTATAACCTCAGAACATCCACGATTCACCGGTTGTACCGAAACTCTATCCAGTGTGACGGGGGGTGAGCCCGTCGCCACTTATAATGGACAGTGGGTACAGCACATGCCTCGAAATTGAAGCACGCAGGTTTCCTCACGATGTTTTCCTTCACCGAAAAGCCAGTGGTGCTACAAATCGTACAAAAATTCCGTAAAACTCATTGGTACGAATCGGCCTAGACGGGGATTGAACCATCGCCTCCTGTACGGCAGGCTAGGTTACTCGCCACTAGAAAAACAAAAATTCATGTGAAGATCACCTTTAGTCAGGTATCAGGAACATTTGTGTGAAGGTCAGGAATTTTTGTTCCTGGTGTGACAGCGCAGTGTGAAGGTTAGGTTCAGGGCTTAACTTCCTCTTGTTCATCAAAATCTCTTTAAATAATGATGTCACATGAAATAATGTATAAATCACGCTAAAACACAACGCAACGGTGTTCATCGACTGGCTAGCTCGATCGATCTGACTGAAGTGGGGGCAGTGTTGCCAACAGTTAAATTAGCTCTCCACCAGATTCAAAACCACAGGAAAACCGCTAACAGAAGGCCCTTCTCTCATAAACACAAAATTTTGCACTAAACAAGAAAACATTGGGTAGTTATATTGGCAATTTGCTACCTTTATTATACATAAATTGTGCAACATTTACTTGTAAGTGCCGTAAGTACCGTGTCGTGGTGGTCCAGTGGCGAGTAACCTTGCTTGCCATGTAGTAGGCGATGGTTCAATCCTTGTCCAGGCCGACTCGTACCAATGACGTTTTCTGAATTTATGTACGATTGTAACACCACTGGCTTTTTGGTGAAGGAAAACATCCTGAGGAAACCTACATGCTTCAATTTTGGCATGTATTGTACCCACTGTCCATAACAAGTGGCGACGGGCTCACCCCCGTCACACTGGAGAGAATTTCGGTACTATAATAGTGAAACATGGATGTTCTGAGGTTTAAGAATATCTCTGTGTACCCCCTCGGGAAATAGGTGTGAGCCCTTTTTCTTACGATTTATTTGTAAGTCCAAAAATATAACTAAACTAAACAAAGTATTGAAATTACACAAAGAAAAACGTATTTGCTTCTGGCCGTCCGTACATGTATAGACCAAAAGTGACAATTATGCTGGCGGCATTTCTCCGCTGCACAGCTAAGGACAGAGGAGGTCACAACCTTTATCTTATCTTTATCGTTAAGGACATCCCAGGTCCCTAAAGAAAGGTTTGGCTTCGAATCCCCATGGCCCTGGTGTCTCGACAGTGAACAGTTGTATGACAAAATATTTTTCTAGTTATGTAAATAATCAGTAAATCAGCTTAGTGGTTGCTGTTTTTAAATCGGACAATTTCAAAAACATGATCGAATAATGCATTTATAAACTTAAATAAAAGTTTAAGACATTTTTGAGAACGAATCAAGCCTTACGAAATTCAAAAATAGCTCTCTTGTAACTTAATTTTAGTCTATTGAACCACTCGCAAAACCACTTACTAAAAGCACAATTTCTACGCTAAAAGGGTGTCAAAACCACCATTTTTAGTAGAAAATCCACTAAGTTTGGAACACTGAGCGGTGGGCGCACGCTGGGTGCAGGTGAAGTGGGCGGCGGGCGCGGGAGGTGTGTTTCAGTACAATGCTTTCAACGGTTTCTCAGGAGAAATAATCACTAACGGCCCTTACGGAAATAGGGCTTAGGCAAAAAGTAACTAAATGCGGTTAGTTCATTTTTAAAATGAAATAAAGTTCCGTAGAAAAAATAACTAATTGCACTTAGTTATTATTTTTGTCAGGGAAAAGTCACCAAGTACCGTTAGTGATTTTTATTCACGTTGGAAAAGTCACTAACTGCTCGTAGCTATATTGGATGATAATGCAGCTGGAGTTAGTTATTATTTCCTGTTTGAATTCACACAAAAGCTGTACTTAGTGACTTTTCCACCTTTTTATCTTGGAAAGTATGGCAGATATCGAAACGTGAGTGAGACGGGAACGTAGAACAGGTTATTCTGAGTACTGTGGTGTTAATAACTCATTTTGGCCAAATGTGTCAGTTGGTGACTTTTCCCTCTAAGGGGACGATTTCTTTATGGCCAGTTATTTTATTTTTAACATGAGTTTACAAGTCTTCGAGTGACGTCACTCGTTTAACAACGAAAAACGACATTAATTTCCTTAAAATGTCTGTAAGTAGGTAATCCTTTAATTTTATAATCTCTAACATTTTTGAGACAATTATCTCGAAATGCTCGAAATCTCGAATTTTGATTCCGCCCAAAAAAAAAAACTTGACATACCTGCTTACTTACTTTTACCGAATTTCAACATCGTGAGTCGTGCGTGACATACCGAAGCCAAACAAAAATATCGCACACACAGAAAAGGGAAAAATATAAGCCTGTCTCGTTTTCGCGACTATTATTATTATTTTCTTCTTCTATGATTACCTAATACGAAAAAAAAACTACTTACTCAATTCATTGAAAGCAACAATCAGCACTAGGACCACGAAAAATACCACCCAAAATAACAAAGCATAAAACATTTCAAAATTATTATTTTTTAATAAATTTTACAAGAGACACGTCATGGACTCATGCGAATTAATCATCATGAGTTCTTGAAAAAAAATACATTTACCGATTATTATTATCATTTTTAGGGTTCCGTACCTAAACGGTGCCTACGCTGGGTCGTCCGTCCGTCTTAACTCTAAAGACCTGTATCTTTTGAACCGCAATAGGTTTCGAGTTGAACAGAACAATATGTGTTATTATTTTGGATTTGCTAGCAAATAATTAAATAAAAAATTAAAAACATATAATAAACGTGTTTTTTTTAAGTTTTTTCGATTTTGCTCTATCGTAAAAACGGCAGGTACAATACAAGCTTCGAACTTGTTGTGATTATAGTACAAACTTTAAAGTTTTTTTTAAACCGGTTAAGTATAATTCGGTCTTGCGCTAAGGATCCCGGAAAAACCAAAACCAAAAATTTTTGGTAGGTAAGTAAATATATTGAGTGTCGGTACGGACCCCTCAGGCCGCGAGTCGACTCACACTTGGCCGTCTTTATAATACTATATCAAACCGATAATTACTTGAAGGTTGATAAAAATAATTATTTTATCAGATAAATTACTTATTTCAGAATTGAATAATAAAGTCTCATTGTCAAGGAAAATTTTATGATTTAACAATGACAAATAGGTACCTAATGCAGGGTCCTTCCTAATATTCTGAAACTGTTTAAACAGATGATCAGACCGACCGTCAAACTGAACAACTTTCACTATGGGACCAACAACGAAATAGCGAAAAAAAAATCAGCTGTCCCTTACATTTGGCGAGTAGGTTCGCAATTTTGTATGGAACAGCAGAATTTTTTTTTCGTGACTTCCATGTGGTACTACAGGGGTGCGATTTTTGAATCTCATTCGGTGAGCTCAGCATTTGAAAATGTCAAAATTACTATGGAGATACGCATTTTTCTACTGCGGATTAGTCTTTCAAAAATCGCACTCCTGAAGTATGATTTTTGAGACTCAAATCAGCAGAAGAAAGATGCGTATCTCCATAGTAATTTTGACATTTTCAACAGCTGAGCTCACCGAATGAGATTCAAAAATCGCACTCCTGGGTGAAATTTATATCACTAGCATCCTTTTAAGCTAAGAGTCTACCCATCAAACTGAACAACTTTTACTATGGAGCCAACTTCGAAATCACGAAAAAAATCTGCTGTCTTATACATTTTAGTCGAATAGGTACTGTAGTTTTGTATGGGACAGCAGGTTTTATTTTCGCGATTTCGACGTTGACTCATTCGTTACTTGCGCAACGATTTTTAAACGAAAACAGTTCGTTACGTGGGCAATGTCTTTTACCAGTTTTGTATGCGAAACGGGATTGGGCAATGTCTTTTTTACCCTGTATAATTATTCGGAGTTTTTGGCGGGCTTTGGTCAAAAGCAAGCCAAAAGGTCTAGTAACCAGGCTAGTAAATGAATTGAAAAAAAAAATGTATATTATTCTTGTAGGCGATTCATTCGATTATGTTATGAGGAAAAAGGAGTCACGTTGTGGATCTGCTATTGGGCGGTCGCGTCGCCTGTCGATCGTTGGTTGCCCCCTCCCAGGTCTACAACGGGGCTCCAGTGGTGGCTCAAGATAGTGTTCTTTTCGAAAAAACAATCCTTGAAGTCACCAAATACATAAATTACCGTACAACGTCAAGCACTTTACCTATTCTGTGACTGACCTAGCTGTCATTTCATACAAATGGGAACAATTTTATTACCCGACTGCGCGATGCAAAGGAAGTGTAATGTGTTTTACCAGAAGAGGTAGGTAATTAACAAGGTAGTCATGTTTGAGACAGGATTACGCCATTATTGCCTACATTTTCTACAATAAGGCTTACGAGGCTTAGGTAAATCATGTATCAAATCCTTTGTAAAAAAAAAGAAAACAATTCTACGACGTAAGCGATTCGATTACCTTATCGTGCAATCAATCATTTTCTTTATGATTATTGTTTCCAATGGAATTTTATCTTTGTTAATGGTTTATGACTTTAGAATCTACGCTTATTTTTTTTAATCGTGCGGTCACCCTATCGTGAAACTACAACTGAATACAGCGACCGTAGTATGGCAGTTTACTATAAGCGAGATAAGGCTATGTCACTCTTTTTATCTCGTTCGTTCACGTATAAAAAGAAAGAGAGCGCGATAACGATAGCGAAGGCGTGATAGCCGTGATAGTCTAGTAGCTACTAGAACGGGAACTGGGGGGAGCGTGTCCCAGTACCGACTTGCTTGTACTTGACTTCTACACCTCACAATATTGAGGCTGACTCTCTTCCTCAAACAGTCACAGCAAGAAATATAATATCAAAATTTAATTCAAAATGGCAACACAATCTTGATAAAAATCGGATGTTTTGCCTTTTTATCAAAATTAAGAGATTAAACAAATTATATATAAAGACAACACTGTCAATGTAATATGAAAGTAACTAAATGGAAAATAAAAAAATAAGAGTGGCATAAAAAGACTAGAATCCAGTGCCGTAAAAAATATTATTTAAAAAAATCTGACAAGAGAGTAAACAAAAACTCACCAAAGAATCTCACTAACAACCCGTACAGCATCCAAAACAATAAAATATTAATAAACATAAAAATAATGACACTGGTCAACTCTGCCGTTCTTATCATAATCAACGCACTTGCATGGAGGGAGAATTCGAGAAAATGGCGCCTAAAGTTTTTTTTTCGTTTTTTGTTTACTCTTAAAATACTAGCAGACATTTATTATTTTTTAGTTATCGACTATATAGAACAGGCTATGAACTTTCTTTTTGCTCTATTAATTTTTCTTAAATAATAATGTTTCATATAAATAAACCCCAAAATGTTGTTTAGAATTGTAAACATAGATTAATTTGTCTTTATTTCCCAAGCATAACCATCGCATGTGTTACAATTGCGTGGCTTATGTCTAGGAAATGCAATTACGTCACTTATGCCTAGGATAAATATTATAAATCAATTAATATGTCCTAGACATCACCAACGCAACTAGCGCAAGTGCGATTATTATACCTGGGAATCAATAGCAGAGGGAGCAAATACGTTGGCAAATACGTTCTTTATGACTAGTAAGAAGGTCACGGTCAAGGTTACATAATATGAGATGAAATAAAAAAAAACACCTCCTCTTTAAATAAACCTTTTTGTCGCATCAGCAAAAAAATTTACAAACAAAGAAAGTATCCTTCAAACAATGAAAGTATCTCCTGAAAGTACCCTCATGGAGGAAAGGCGCGAGATGATTCTGCAGTCTTCATATGATGCGAATAGGTACCGGCAGCTCAATAATAATGCAGATTTCAAAGTCTGTAACTTGCGACCTGCGTCGGTTTAACACCGAGCGTATTAGGGAGGCTATAGAGCGGAACAAAGGCTCCAAAGTCTTCGCAAAGGATCTGTCTATTGGGCAAAGCCAGCTATCAAAGCTGATGACTGAGGATGGCAGAATCGTATCGTTGAAGCCTGAGCTTCTGAGAGAGGTTGAGAAATTCTATGGACAGTTATACACTTCAACACGGAGACCCGCTACAAATCAGGCTAAAACAACAAGGCACCGGGTGATGACGCTGTTACGGCCGAGCTTCTGAAGGCGGGTGGAAAACCGGTTCTGAAGGCCCTTCAGAAACTGTTCGATTCCGTCATACTCGAGGGAAATACGCCGCAGGCATGGAACAGAAGTCTGGTGGTGCTCTTCTTCATAAAGGGTGATAATGCCCTGCTGAAGAACTATAGGTCCATTTCCCTTCTTAGCCATGTCTACAAGCTGTTTTCGAGAGTCATTACGAACTATCTCACGCGCAGGTTCGACGACTTGCAGCCTCCCGAACAGGCCGGCTTTCGAAGGGGTTTTAGCACCGTGGACCACATACATACGCTCCGGCAGGTGATAAAGAAGACCCCTTTGCTTGGCGTACGTGGACTACGAGAAAGCCTTTGATTCGATTGAGACTTGGGCTGTACTGCAGTCTCTTCAGCGATACCAAGTAGACTAACGGTAGGTACATCGAGGTGCTAAAATGCTTGTACAAAAACGCATGTCTATGTCAGTTCGACTACAGTACCAGAACTCGAAACTTATCCTAATGCAGCGAGGTGTGAGGCAGGGAGATGTTATATCTCCGAAACTGTTTACCGCTGCACTGGAAGATGTTTTCAAGGTTCTGGACTGGAAAGGGCTAGGCATCAACATAAACGGCGAGTACATAAGTCACCTTCGGTTTGCCGATGATATAGTCATCATGGCGGAGACTATAAAAGAGCTCAGTTGAATGCTCGATGATATTAGCAGAGCCTCCGAACGAGTTGGTCTGAAGATGAACATGGACAAGACAAAGATCATATCAAATGTCCATGTTGAACCCACTCCTGTAACGATTGGAAACTCTGCGCTCGAAGTTTTTGACGATTATGTTTACCTGGGACAAACTATTCAGTTAGGTAGGTCCAACTTTGAAGAAGGTTCTAGAGTGGCGGCCGCGTACCGGAAAGCGCAGCGTAGGGTGGACCGACGACCTGGTGAAGGCGGCGGGAAAACGCTGGATGAGGGCAGCGCAGGACCGGTCGTTATGGCGATCCTTGGGGGAGGCCTATGTCCTGCAGTGGACGTCCAGCGGCTGAGATGATGATGATGATGATGACTCAAAAACTGCTGGACCGATTTTGATAAAACTTTATGTGTATGAAAGTTTATGAACAGAAATAAAACATAGCATAGTAACTTTCTCTTTATCTCATTTTTTGGCTGATGCGGGTAAATTACAAGGTTATTTTAAAGAGGGCAAGTTTTTTTTATTTCGTCTCATATTATGTAAGTGACCTTCTTACTAGTCATAACGAACGTATTTGCCAACGTATTTGCTCCCTCTGCTATTGATTCCCAGGTATAATAATTGCACTTGCGTTAGTTGCGTTGGTAATGTTTAGGATCAATGTTTATGATTAGTAATATTTTTTGTCTAAGCAAATAAATTCTAAACATAACAATCGCATGTACTCAAATATGATGTTTATGACTAGTGGTAGAGGTTAAGTAAATTATCTATAAGTTACCACCAAGAGTAACGTAACAATCAAGTGCGTTGATTATGCTTAGAATTTATTATTATTGTTAACTGTGACAATCCTAGGCAAAACAACCGCATGCGATATTGCGGTGCTTATTATTAGTTAGTGTGAAGAACCTTTTGAATGACTTACTAAATTAAGTATCATAATGGCTATCACGTGGTATATGTTTAGTATACCTATGGAAAGTTTGCAAGTGCGACAAATTTGCTTATCAAAAAACCACATTTAAAATAATAAAATCAAAAATTGGATCAGTTACGCTTGTAGATCGCTTTACGCTGATTCCGAATATGCCCATAACTCAATTTTTCCAAAAATGTCGATTGCGCTGATTATGATAAGGGCGGCAGAACTGATCCATTTTGTTTTATTTATTATTTCGAAACAAAGAGTGTCCGTTACAAACTGCACACATTAAATATATTTTATCAAATTAAATTAGAAGACTGGATCGCAATTACAGTGATAACGTTCGTGTATCTATCTGTTGATAACAAAATAATTATCAGCGAAGACTTATTTATTTGTCAATGTATTGCAAATAAATTCATCATAATCATCAATGCTAATGCCCATTTCCCATTATTTATGATTACACACCGAGGACAGGAAAGTAAAAAAGGTGAAAACCTGCATCGAGGCATGTATTGTACCCAGTGTCCATTATAAGTGGCGACTCGCTCACCCCCTGTCACACTGGACAGAGTTTCGGTAGGGATTGATACTCTAGATCAACATTCATAAGATCAACATTCAAAATATCAACACCATAAGGTCAGCAAATCAAATGATCAACAGTTCAAAATCTCAACACTTCATAATATCAACAGTTCAAATGATCAACAATCAAAAAGTCAACAATAGAAAAAATTTAAGTACATTTAATTTAGCAACAATCCGAGAACTTGAGCCCGCTGCTGCGTTTAGGAACATAATGTCAAAAGCGCAAAATGACAAGTGGGTAGCAAAATGTCAAAAGCGCAGAATGTCAAAAGCGCACTTAGTCAAAAGCGCACAATGTCAAAAATTATTTTTAAACGAGTGTGGAGAACATGAATTTTAATTTTTAACTATTGGATGATTCTGAGGTTAAGAAAAGAAAAAAACGTTAAGATTTTTTTCGGAAAATTAGGTATTTATTCATAACAACTCAAGCGTCCCTAGGGAGTAGTAAAAGAAATAAAAAGTTTTGATTTTTTTTCGAGTAAATCAGTGCAAATCAAATCAAATATACTTTATTTTACACCAAAATACAAACAGAGAGTCGTAGTCATATGAGATTGAGCTTATTCAGCTTTTACGTCATATTAAAGTCATATAAACGCAAATTATACAGCCAGTACGTATCATATTATACTTAAAAACCAACATTATTAATTACAGTCATATAATAAACTTTTACTCAACACTTTAGTCATATAAGAAGCTGCTGATTAAGTCACGTTTATACGTCGCGTATGTGACTGTTCGAGTAATAGCATCTTATATGTTGTGGTTCCGTTGGGGGTTCTTTGGGGTCAGTAGGGGGTCCGTTGGGGGTGGAGTATTAGTCATTGTATGTCTAAGTCCTAAGGTAAGAAAGTTATTTTATGAGATGGCGATGATGATAAATAAGTTACGTAAGCTACGTAGGTCCAGCAGTGGGCTCAAGTTCTCGGATTGTTGCTAAATTAAATGTTAATTTTTTCTATTGTTGACTTTTTGATTGTTGATCATTTGAACTGTTGATATTATGAAGTGTTGAGATTTTGAACTGTTGATCATTTGATTTGCTGACCTTATGGTGTTGATATTTTGAATGTTGATCTTATGAATGTTGATCTAGAGTATCAATCCCGTTTCGGTACTACTGGCGAAACGTGGATGTTCTGAGGTTTCAGAATATCTCTGACCCCCTCGGGGAATATAGTCGTGAGCATATGCTTATGCTTATGGTACTAAAGACAAAAAAAATTCTCAGTTACCTTTATATCCCTACCCCATACTATCGTAACCATCCTCCAATACCCTTCATCATACATTAAAATAGAAAGAAAAGCTTACCAAAACATGCTACTACGCAAAAGACGAATGAAAACACGAATGCACTAATAAAGATATATTCTTCGAAACTCAACGCCATTTTTGAAATTATAAGTTATTTAAGTCAAAATATTATAGTACTACAAAATTATCGAAATAAATACACTGAAAAAATTTATGATTTGCCACAAAACACCAACCGGATCGCTAGTTCTTTATAAAATATTTAATCGATACAATAACTTGATAAAACTTGATAAAATCCAAAATATTTATCACTAAGTGGTGTGTCATCGAATTAGTTACACACACGAAAATATATTTTAAGAGATCCGTAACGTAATCGATGAAGGAAAACATCGTGAGGATGAAGGAAACCTGCATGCTTCAATTTCGAGGCATGTACGTATTGTACACACAGTCCATAATAAGCTTATAATAAGTGGTGACGGGCTCTGGATGTCACACTAATAAAGTAGGTCTACCATGAGTTTTCACTGTACTTTACTACTGTAGTTACATCACCAATTTTGTATTGAATTTCGTACAGCGCTCCTAGTTGTTACGTTGAGAACTAATTTCTGTCATACGAATTGGCGACGTAACTACAGTAGTCAAGTACCTACAGAGAAAAATTAATCGTAGGCCCTCTGGACTGAGTTTCTGTTGTGAGGTTGCAGAATATCTTTGACTACTCTCGGGGAATATAGTCGTGAGCATATATCTACTATGCTTATGGGTAACGAGCAATCGTTTTCGAAGACTAGTTAGTAAGTACTTATTCTATTCTAATTTTAAAATTGTGATGTCAATATTGGAGTTTGTCTAACGTCACACTTGCGGAGCGTTCCGCGGCGGAACGTCCGGTCGACACGCGCGCAACGCTTTTCAAGTACCCTATGACACACTAGCCGACTGAACATTACGCGACGTAACCTTCCGCCGCGTAACGCGACGCCAAGTGTGTCATACCAACCGAATACTACGACCGATAGTTCAGCTGCGGAGGTTCCGCCGCGGAACGCTCCGCAAGTGTGACGTTAGACTTAATGATTTTGCCAAGGTCTAGTAAATTAAACCGTGTATAAATACAAAGCGTAAGCGTAAGTTTTGATTTTACCACTTTGTCGGCGTGATTTGTGTACCCGTGCCAAATTACAGCGTTTTAGTACTAAGAGTCTCTGATCTAAGCCGTGGGTAGACGGACGGACGGTATATAGATGGTGAAACTATAAGGGTTCCTTTTTGACAACGGAACCCTAAAAATTACGTCAAAAGTATTTGTGTGAATTAAAAATAATCAAAAGCTCACCAAAACATCTTAGCAGGAAAAAGAAGAATCCAAACATAACTGCACTAATACACATAAATTCTATGAAACTACTAGCCATGTTACTCATTCTTGAAACTATAAGTTTACTACAGAATTTTGAAATTATATACACTACAATTTGCCACAAAACACTGATCAGAACGCTCTTTTTTTTATAAAATACTCGTAACAACTAAATCAAAGCTTTTATCACAATGATGTATCGTACGATTAATGTACAGACGCATACATAAATTTTTAGAGATCCGTAACAAAGGGGTTTCTTTCCGCTTCTTCTTTACTGTGGAAAATAATATAATTACTTATATGGGGGGGGTAGGCACGTGCCCTGCAGTGGGACGTATATATGGTCTTTCTTAATATGCTGACGCAATAAAAAGGAGACATATGCCCAGCAGTGGGTTGAAGTGCGCTGATTTGATTGATTGACTGATGTTTTATAAAGGTAACGAGGTGCGACACCAATTTGGAAAAAGAAAATCATGTTGGCGGCTAGTCATGTGTTTTGTTTCATCCCGTATGGTATGGGTACGGAACTCTCCACTATGCATGGCATGGTTCGCCACGTACTTTGCCGGTATAATTAATCGATACCATTCTTTTATCTACCTATTGATAACAAACTATCAGATGAACAAAATGGCAAAAATATTTGAAAATAATAAATAATGTTAAATTAACATTTACTGCTGATTTTACCTATGTTTAATTTTAATAACAAAAAAATGATAAGAAAGTAATTTTACTTGAGATACGAGTATTGTGCATATGCAACCTTTTTGACATGCGTTAAAGTAACAACACCAGTTTATTGCGTGTTTCCTATCGATTCCTAGGTTTTTCAGTATCATTGGAACAATTCCCCTTTAAAGTATTGCAACTTTTAGGTTTTTTTTTAATTTATTTTTTAATGACGTTTCCTTGTTAGATTTCGCCAGTGTCAAGTGTTGAGGATATATTTATTAGATATTGTACGGTAATAGGATATGGCGATCTCAAAGCCCCGTTTTTAAACAAAAACACACTCGAAACCGCCATAAAACGGCGGAGCCACGTGGCTGTCAAAATTGCAAGCCGACGACACGTCTACTTGTCACCCCCTCAGCCACGGAAGTTGGAGATGCATTTTCTTATTTTGGGTTTTCTTCTGACTACCCTCTAAAATCACTCATGTTGCTAAGAACACAAGGTTTATAAAAAGAAAACATACGATTTTATACTTCGTTATTTTGTTTTGAGCGTCCTATCTTACGTGGCATCACCGATGGGAGCAGAAAAAAAAAGGCGTCTCGCGATATAATGTGCCAGTATAAAAAAATAATCTGCCGAATAAGGAGCCGTGGTGGTCCAGTGGTGAGTAACCTTGCCTGCCGTGCAGGAGGCGTCGGTTCGATCCCCGTCCAGGCCGACTCGTAGGTACCAATGAGTTTTTCGGAATTTATGTACGATTTGTAACACCACTGGCTTTTCGGTGAAGGAAAACATCGTGAGGAAACCTGCATGCTTAAATTTCGAGGCATGTATAGTACCCAACTCACTGTCTATTATAAGTGGCTAGGGGCTCACCCTCCGTCACACTGGACAGAGTTTCGGTACTACTGGTGAAATGTGGATTTTCTGAGATTTCAGAATATCTCTGACTACCGACTAGAGCATATGCTTATGTTTATGCTAAAAAAATAATCACAGAATCGGTAGATATTTAACATCGATCTTACCCCCAACTAACTCTTGAAATGCGATGGTGGTTCACACATTCCAATGTTCAAGGAAGTTTTACGCATGGATCAATCCGAATAATTGTAGTTAGGTATTATTTTGTAAATTAATATTAATTTGATACAATTGTGATGATAACTAAGTTTGTACCCTATCCTAAACAAAGTCTTTGAACTATATTCATATATTATTACCACGATGTTAATATTTCTAAATAAATTTCACTAGACATTGTAAAATATTTAATAAAAATTATATGACATTGAATGCCTCGAAGAGGCAGATTGCTGTACCACAAACTAATTATACCATCTTATATAACGTGTGCAATCAACAATGAATAAATGAATAAAATGAATCAAACGGGAGCGCCTATCGATGAAAGTTGATTAAGAATAGGTAAGGTAGGTATTTTAGTGATAAATATAAAGAATTCAGATTCCACTAAAGGAAATGGAAAAAAAGAAAAAAAGGAAAAATTCAGCGTAGCTTTTAATTTGTCAATATTTTTAAATGGTAACTCGAGACAAATAATGTGCTACTTATCGAAAAATATTTTAATTTTTATAAAAGCTGTAAGGAGAGTGTTGTGAGACTTTATAGTTGGTCCTATAGTAACAGTTGTTCATCAATATGGCACTTTCACCTCTTTGAGTTTTCGGAACCGCTTTCTTTACACCCTGTATAGGTAGGTACGCTTTATAATGATCAAAGTGAGATTCCCTGCATAAACTACTTCCGGTCATAGCAGTAGGTAGGTATTATATAGGTCATGAGGGTAAAATGACAAGGGAATGCTATGTTTACCGCTAATATAGAAAACATTATAAACTAAGAATTAAAAAAATCACTTACGCCTCTCAACGCACGACCCGAAACAGAACCATAGCCAAAACAGATACACACACATAAAAATAAACACACAACCCATCACAATCGTAACAATGTCCATTTTGAATAAACAAAAAAAAAACAAATACAAAAAAAAAGAAAAATAAAGAACACAGTAATTCAGAACACAGTCAAAAACAAAGTAGTTCGCAACACATTCTAATAAAGCCGTATTTTATCTAATAGTATCTTATCGGTTTTACACTGGCCGGCACGAAAAGGGAATTAAAAAACAATAAATATCTTGTAATATTTTTGAAAAAAGAACGAGTGACGACATACTTGAAGCGAACGAACGAACGAATGAATTACTTATTGAATGGGGGGGACTGTAATCATTGTGTTTTTCCATTGCATCACCGTGTCGAAAAGAATTTACCGAGTTGAATAAAAGAAGGAGCCTCTCAATATTTTTTTTTTAATGTTCACTGAGAAAAATATTTAAGTAGTAGTACTTAATAGGTTAGTGACTATCTACTATTCATTTTAGCGACTTTAGTAGAAAATCTATGTAAAATGTATGTAAAGTAATGTTTTTTTGTAAATTATGAAATTTTGTAGTGATGTCTGTTATAGTAGATTACACACCGAGGACAAGAAAGTAAGAAAGGTCTCAGATCTCATATAATTTGACTTCAACAAATATGAGATTTGAGGCTTTCTTATTTACTGTCCGAGGTTAGTATACTATTTTTCTCCTCGACGGAGGTGGAAAGCGACAACTTCGTTTACCGCAGCGGGGCGACAATTGACGCTTTCCGACCGGAGGGGAGAAAAAATAAATAGTAGTCACGTAAACCACCATCAAAATAAACAACTTTTTCTTTGGTACCAACAACAAAATAACGTTTAAAAAATCAGCCTTTCCATACAAAACTGCTACTCAACCAAAATGTATGGGATAACCAATTTCTTTTTTACGCTTTCGACGTTCGTTCCATAGAGAAAGTTGTTCAGTTTGATCTAACAATCCCCTTAAAACCGTCAGCATATTAGGCCGGACCATATACCTGTTACTGTAAAAGCTCGAACTACTGTAAATCCTAACATTTTCCGGTAAAACCTTAAAAAAAAACCAAACCTATCTTAGGTTTTACCAGAAAAACTTTGGTTTTACCATACTTCGGGCTATCCTACGTAGTAGTAGTGACATTTAGGTAGTAACCTACTAGATATTTTTCTCAGTGTGTGTTTCGAATTAGCTTTAAACATTGGTGGACGACTTATCTTTGTGAATAGATAATTAATGTGTTTCTAATGATATTATTTCTTAACTAGCACTCAATAAAGGATGGCCATTAGCACTTGTTCAAACAATATATGTAGGCTGTTAATGTTAATACAGTTGTCTTTATACTTAGGTATTTACAACTAATTTTGTCTGACAATAGTAAAATATCGATAGTTATGTCGATTGTTTTAAAGTAATCTATACTCAATTCCAAATAGCAACGAAAATTTAAGGCCATTTTCAATTACAGAAACAGAGATTTGAAACACTTACTCTCACTTATTCTTAGAACAGCTTTTGTAGCGTCCAAGATATGTCGGATAGTACATCTTTGTGATAAATGAATTATGTGCTTGTCAGAATTGGCCAGAAAGCTAAATAGGAATCGGAAAATCTCGTCGTCCTTATATGGAATTGAGTATAGTATCGATACACAGAGTGTTTGGGTAAACAGTTGCATTACTTTAAGGGGTGATTTTACCCATGATACTGAACAACTTTCCCTAAGAAACCTTTAAAATTACCAAAAAAAAAAATCGATCAAGCATTTAGTATGGAAAATAAAAAAAAATTAGAAGTCACATTTTAATTTTGGAATAATCACCGCACGTTAAAATGCCAAAAATATTACCAATTGTGAAAAAACTAAATTTAAACTTACTCAGCTGGAAATACGTAGAGCACAATACCAAAACCAGCACCGCCAAAACTAGACACATCATCGGCATTACTAAAATGGCTACAGCTGCACCGGCTTCCCTATTAAAATCCATCTTTACTGAATACACTGATCAAGGGGAATAGGGTAATACACTGATCAAGGAAGTATCCACTATTGGTTTTGATTTGATCCTTCTTACGAATGAATTGACAAGGGCTTGAACATAAGTGATCAAGAAGCATCCACAACTTACTGTACCAGGAATAATAATTATTGGGTCCTTTTCACGTCTGAATTGATCATGGTTTGCATAGCACTGATCAAGGAACATCCACTACTTTCTGCACCCGGAATATTATTGGTTCCTTTTCACACTAAACAGATCATTTTCACAACACTGATCAAGTAGCATTCGCAACTTACTGCACCGGCAATGTTATTGGATCTTTGTCATGCCTAAATAGATAATAGCTTGGAAAGTACTGATCAAGAAGATGCACCCGATTCACAACTTGCTATAGCGGGAATATTATTGGATCCTATTTAAAACCGAATAAATTAGTTCTTGAACATAACTGATCAAGGTTTATCCAATGTTAGTTTACAGCGGGAATATTATTAGATCCTATTCAAGACCGGGTGAATAAGTGGTCAAACATCACTGATCAAGGATTATCGTCTGTTTTCCACAGCGGGAATATGATTAGACCCGGAGGAATGAGGGCTTGAACATCACTGATCAAGTATCCACTGCTTGCGTCACTAGGAAAGGGGTGGGAATTGGGATACCTACTCTTTACAACTGGATCTGAATAAAAAATTCTAAAGACACCGTCACTAAAATCCCTACTGTTTTCGATGAGAAATACTTTGTTATAAAATGACACTAATTATAGGTAGGTACTCCAAATAAGAATTCTCCTGAGAAAACTTTTTATGACTACGTCATAAGTTTGAAATTTATTCATTTATGAGACTTGCTTTGTGAAACGAACGATATTTTCTACTGGCAAAGTAGATTGGTTGTGAACGTTGGAAAATATACTAAATTATGTTAGGCGGCTATCTAAGTGCTACGTCGATGATAAAACTTGTCTGTGGTAGAGTGTTTATGATAAAATTGTTAATTGCTTTACGAGTTACCGTTGGAACTCATTTTTATGTCGCTTTTGAGTCATTTGAGAGTTTACTAAGGCTATACCACAACGACACTTCATTTCTCATTCAAACGGACTCGCACTGACAAGAAGAGCACGTGTGTGCGTTATTAAGTGAGTGCGAATGAGAGAGACACCTTCGCCTACTATCGTCTTCCTCCCGTCTGCCACGATTGGGTGAGATAAAAATTGGTGGGGGGCAGAGTTTGTTCATACTGTATGTATAATGGCCAGCAAAAAAACTTGACTTGACAACACTACAAAAAGGAGACAAAATCGAAAAAAAAATAAAAGAATAGGATATCCCGAATGTGAAACTGTAGAGTTCTTTCATTTTGTCTCTATGTTGGCTCCATAGTGAAAAATGTTCAGTGATAGTCTATTTACCAGGTTGTTTAGTTACACCCTGTATATAAAAGTAAAAAAATAAGTGACTTACATAAATCCATCCAAAAAGAAAGACAACAACACACACAAGAAAACAAAACCAGCATCAAAAGAGCTGGTAACGTTAAAAAAGCTATTACGGCAATAGTGTCTTGCATTTTGAAAAACAAAACTTAAAAATTCACTCGACACACAAAAATATAAAAATTTTCAAGAATTTAAAACATCCGTGCTTTGATAATGATCGATAAAACTGTGGAATGTAATAAATATACTGTACTTTTGAATACAGAATTATCTATAAGATTATAATTATTATAGTTTATCATTGTTCAAGTAGAAATGAATTATGAATATATATAATAATTGTTAATACTCTGAAACGTATTTGGTAGGTACATACGATCGATTCTTGACTGTCATTGCATACGTACAGTTGTACACACGGCGACCATCAAGCTACGCAAAACCAAAATAAGCTAGCCGCGCGTAGATAGAGTAATGTATAACGTCGCGCGGCCAACTTATATTGGTTTTGCGTAGTTTGATGTGTCGCCTACCTATCAATAATTCTGTGGAATGATGGAAAAGTATGGAAAAGTTTAAGTCAAAGTCGCTCAAAAATAGGTACGTGTCCATAATAATGATGGATAACAACCTAGTGTCAGTTACTACAATAGAACACAATACTCCGGTAATATAATTATGTTCATTGAATGACCGAAGAATGAAATGATAAGGGTCGGATGTACACTGGACTTATACGTGTCAGTCACCATGAAACATCCGTTTGAATTTTATTTAAGAAGAGTCGAGTCGAGTGTATAAGAAGAGTTTTTAAAGTCTGTTTCATCCCACTACTGGACAAATGCATTTCCTTTGATCTTCAAATCATCTCTATCCTGGGCTAAGCTCTGGCCACTTGCCGTCGAAAGCATCCAGATCATCCCGCCATCTCTTCTTAGGACGACCTGGACGCCAACAACCATTTTCTGGGATCCAGGGCGTAACAATTTTTGCCCACCTCTCCTGGTGCATTCGACAGACTTGGCAGGCCCCACAGAACATTATAAGAGAGGTTAGAAGTGCAAAGTAGCGCTTTTCCTTCGGAGACGACTGTCGCCACTTGTCTCTCACTCACGCTGCTACAATTACTTTATGACCTCTCGCGCGCACCACGCCGCGCGCGTTATGATGTTATGCAAATCATTGCATAACCGTGTGGCACGCGTTCCACGTCTACTTTTCACTTCTAACCTCTCTTATAATGTTCTGTGGCCGGCCCATTCCCACGTTAGTTCCATCCAATCCATTTGAATTAAAATACAGGATTTCAAGTAGGTGGGTAGGTACAAATAAGTAGGCCTACACTCAGTTGCAGAAACACGAATTTAAGTTAATCTTCCATTAAATCTCTTGCTAGCTTATACTACGTCATCAAGACAAAAAGTGACAGCAAGAGATAGCGATTCTGCAACTGAGTGCATAATATCACTAAAGGGTGATAGAAATTGGCAAGCGAGAGAAAATAGCTGTGTAGGCTGTGTAGATATAAAGAAAAAACAGAAAGACAATATATATTGTATACATAAAAATGTAAAATTACAATCTAAATCAGTATAGTTTTACTGGCAGTAGAATGCTAGGAGGAACAGGAGGATGCAATTACTCAATTGACTTCTGACTTGCGTAGGTGCATTGCATCACTGTACATTGTCGCTGTATCATAATTTATGCGCTTATATTAATCTTCAGCCATGCCATAATGTTCACAAATATACAGGGTGTGAACTTAAATTACGTAACATTCTGCTTCGTACGATCAAATTGAACAAACATTATGGGACTAACTAATCAGCTGTTTCATACATTTTGGATCGAGTGGCCATCGACGTTTTTATAGAACAACTGGTTTTTTCCAATTTCAATGTTGGTCTCATAATGAAAGTTGTTCAAATTTGAGTTTACACCCTGTATAAGGTTCCCTAACGTTGTGATGGTTTTTAAGAGGATGATCATTGATCAGATCGTGAACACAGTCAAAATCGCAAAAAAAAAATAAACGTTCTACAGAGTGTTGGGGGTAAACAGTTTTACCCTAAATACAGTTGTGAGTTTTTCAATGAGGGTTTTTCCAAGTGAAACGAAAAATCTATGGCAATATTCAAAGTCTGAAAGAGAATGTAGTGACAAAGATAGAGAAAGGTATGTTGACATGCTAAATGCAATCAACTGATCGAACCTTTTTATGAAAAGTCGGAGTCGGAGGGTGATTTTACCCAAGATACTGGAGTGCGATTTTTGAATCTCATTCGGTGAGCTCAACTGTTAAAAATGTCAAAATTACACCGGAGATATGCATCTTTCTACTGCTGATTTGACTTTCAAAAATCATACTTCAGGAGCGCGATTTTTGAGAGTCAAATCAGCAGTAGAAAGATGCATATCTCCGTAGTAATTTTGACATTTTTAACAGTTGAGCTCACCGAATGAGATTCAAAAATCGCACTCCTGATCAACATTCACTAAGAAACCTAAAATTCGCATTAAAAAAACGACTATTCATACAAACGTTGGATCAGTTAATTGCATTTAGTGTGGAAATTGCACATTTTTTTTTTTAGAATTCCCAATATTTTTCTCAGGAAAAGTTGATCAGTATCATGGGTACAATCAACCCTCAAATTAAGGCAACTGTTTGCCCTAACACCCTGTATACAAAACTGCAATCCTACTCGACTCTATAGTCTAAGTTCGACTCTAATGCTTGGATCAAAATAAAATTAATGGATAGGCCTAAAGCGCGGTAAGTTGAAGCACACTACTGGTGCACTTGGTCCATACAAACTAGTGCCATTATGTGTCAAATCTAGGGCACTTGCATACAAATTTGAAGTAAACGTTTCATTTTGTTTTGCCTCATTTCTTTCTGGTTTGAAATGTTTGCGTAAGGCGTATCCATTAATTTTATTTTGATCTCTAATGTATAAAAATTTTAAGTAAATACAAAATCACTTACGTAAACAAATTAAAAAGCAAAATCGAAAGCAGACGCAGACGAAAAGAAATGAAATAATCAATCCGGGAAATACAACCACTACATTAGATGAATCCATTTTGAAAACACTGTCCTTTGATTTTAACTGCACTTCACTTTTAGAAAATTTAAATATAGTTTTATTCTATTTCGAAAGGACCGTCTATCGATATAACAACAACGAAAATCCACATGAGTAAATACCTACCCTGCACAGAGAAAGCCTCTACATAATCGCGCTAGTGAACAACCTATGGGAGACATAGGGCAAGTGCGTTACGCGAAAAATTTAAAAGGTATTTATCGAGATGCGTAAACGTCACTGAAACAAAGCTTTTCGTAAAATAATGTAGTACCTAATAAGTATTATTTTGTCTTTTGATTTTTTAAACAAAATCAAAAAAGAAAGAGATGAACCTTAAATTTCACTACTATTTTAGTTCTGTTTCCATTACTACTAATTGTTTGACTCTAGCTCAGTGATGGAACCTCGAGATTATGACTAAGAACACAGATTTTGAGGATGAGTTTTGGGGAATTTTTGACTGAGTTTGAGTCAAAGACCGAGAATACGGGTGTATGACACAGTTTCTGACGATCCCACAACAAGGATGAGTCGTGAGTTTTTAATGAGGCATTTTCCATTTAAGGTGGTTGGAGAGCTGTCAATTCCATACAAAACTTTGTCGTAGAACACTCGTAGAGGGTGTTAATAAAAGTAATGTTTTGTATAATATGGAAAAATAGCTTAGATAATCTAGATTGCGCATATCAAATAATATTTACAATTTATAATAATAATTACGAAGATATCAAGCTTTGAAATTATTCATACAAAATTTCAAAGCCTTATTTCTTCGTAATCATACCATAAATTGCAAATATTATTTGATACGCGCAATCTAGATTTTCTAAGCTATTTTTCCATATACAAAACATTACTTTTATTAGCACCCTCTACGAGTGTTCTACGACAAAGTTTTGTATGGAATTGACAGCTCTCCAACCACCTTAAGTAAAACGTAAAATCTGTAGATGGCAATATTAAATGTCGAGAAAACCTGTCACATTGACAGTAAAAAGTGTTCTTTGTCTATGTTCTGCATAATCAGCATAGGTAACATGACACCGTGATAAAGTGCTATCACACCTTCCCTCTCTTTCTATTTGCGCGCGAACGAACGAGATAAAAGGTGTGATACAGCCGTATCACGTGTAACATGCTATGAGTGCTGATGACGTTTGATCTTGGTGGTGTTGCCAATGGATAAATTGTTCACTACCAATAAATACATACTTACGCAATAACACTGAAAATGTTAGTTTTTAATACATAAATGAACAATCACTATACAAAAAGTCGAAGAATTCAATGTCTTTCAAACGTCTTTCTTACAAAAACCATCATAATCTTATTAATGAATCAACAAATTGCTCCCTAAAATTAGGGAATCGAGAAAAACACTGAACAATTTCAATCTGAGAGCAAATTTTTTTAAATTGTTTACCTCATCTGTCTTTAAACAATTCGTTTTTTTAATGAAAATCGCCTAATTAGCAAACAACACAAAATCACAAAACACATTAAAAAAATCCTGATAACTACATTAGTACAGCAGGACTGCGGAAATATTGGAATTAAATTATTTAAAACTTTTTTAGGTTATTTTAGAAGCCAGTCCTTTCGAAATAGAATAATAACTTAAAATATTTATTGTTTTATAACACGGTCGCTACGAAGCGTTGATAACGACGAATAAATATCTTCGTCCTTCTGATATCAGTAAAAAGGGGCAAATACTTAATCTATACTATAGTACATGAATAACTATCCCAACAGAACGAAAGCTTCATACTAGCGGGTGCTGTCGGTGCACTCACACATAGCGCGCGTTATTATTATGTGCGGTTCGTATAGGGGTGCGTTCAGAACCTACGCCCAGAGTGCGCCCAGAGTGCACTCCGAGTGCAACTTTTCGCCCTAACGCCGTTCCGAGGCTCGGTGAAAAGCGTTCTACCCATAAGAGCGAGCGAGAAGAACAACCGCACCCAAAGGTTCTGAACGCAGCCCAGGAGCGAAATTATATTGACCAATCAGGATGTGCCACCTTCAATCTGTTTACGCTTATTGGCTTATTGTTTACGCGCCTTTTTCGCTGCTAACCTACTTTGCACCCTTTCGGATTTTGACGGAGACTCGGGACTGCTCTGCGTAACCGAAGATTGACGAGCGGAATTATTTTCCTGGTCGTGCTGTACTTACTCAGCTTTCATTCTGTAGGGACATTTATTCAAGTAGGCATCTCTACTTGTTCAGTAGGTACCTACGGATAAATAAAATGGTGATTATATATAAACTTCAAATAAGTAAGTAACTAGGTACCTATAGTAAAATTTCTGAAGTGTTAAAAACTGCTGAAGAACACAGGAAAATAAACTTTATTTCTGGTGAGGATAGTGTATTGAGCTCAGCTCTGATTTAGGTGCACAGATACATTTGACGGTGACTGTACTTAATTATCTTATCTATTCTACTGTTATCGACCTAATAGAGAAAGCTAAAAAAAGCTGCCATGACGTCAATGATAAAAATTATGTACCTATTTGGCACAAAATTCATTATTCACAGTACTCGACCTAAAAAACTTTCACGATTAGTATCAAAAAACACGAAAGCGTCCGAAATTCCGCGATTCCTATAGAAGAGTAACTCTAAACAAAATCAACATAATTTTTGGCACCTAATGAAAAATGTCATGTTGTATGAGTTTTGGCGGCAAGGTACAGTTTTTAAAGAACAAATTTAGAACACGGTACAGTTTTTTTGGTGCTACCTTTTAGGTTGATTTACATGTCTATACATGCGTTTTCATTCAAATATTCTCGGTTATCGGAAAAAATTCACAACGCCATCTATTTAGAAGTTGTGGAACTAGGATGAAATGGTGTCATACTCCATCGAGTTTTTGGTACTGCTACTCGCCACTAGATGGCGTTGTCGTTTTAAACTTAATACATTTTATTTTATTGAAGAAAAAAATTGGAGTCGCTGGTTTAAAAAAAATGTATTTGGAATTAAAAGCGAAAACATACAACACCAACAAACCAAAACCACAGATTATTATTTTCAAAACAAAGATACCTGAAAAGATTCATGAAATGTTCTGCTGAAAAATTTAATATGAAATTACTTAATGTTTCTTTTTAATTAAGATTAACTTACGGTATGACAAACAATAATCCAATAAATAAATTAAAACTCCAGTAACAATCACGCTAACAGTCATAAAAAGAGCTAATTCCATATTTAAAACAATACTTCCACTTTTAATCGATAGGAAAAATGTTTTGACACTGACGCAAAAATCATTATTTTGCCACAAATTATTTAATGATAAGATAAACTGATTAAAATTAAATTGTTCTGGTAGATTATAAAGTGGGATGTCCTATTTTTTTTAATAATGTGGATTAGATTTATTTATAAATTGATGGCACGTATCTACTTAATCTGTCAGAGGCCTGTTAGCCGGCTTGAGCATTATTTTGTTAATAAATTGATCAGCCACTTTTTCCTAGCTTTGGTTAGTTTTAGATGGAAACAGTATCCGATGAAAATGCGCACAGTGGTTCAATTTTAAAAATATGTTGACTACTCTGACTTTCGTTCTAATTTACACAAATTCGATTCACCTATGACAAGGTTTTCAACAACTTTACTTTTGTACATAGGTAAGTATGAAAATCTTTAAAAACTTTAAATAAAATATACTTAATTACCTACTTAATAAGTAGTTACGTTTCTAATGAAACTGCATTAAAAATAACATAGGTAAGTACTTGAAAAGGCGTAAATATGAAGTGTGCCGAAATTGAAAATGCATTAAGTACAGATGAACTTAGAAATATTGCAATGGGATCTCTACCTATTTGGGCATACCTTAAACTATCACTGGTTAAGGCCCATCACATACATGCGGAATTGCGATTCGGAATTCCGAATGCAAACCGGTTTTTCGTATAGGTTTGAAATCCCGTTCGCACTCCTGGAGTGCGATTTTTGAATCTCATTCGGTGAGCTCAGCAGTTGAAAATGTCAAAACTACTATGGAGATACGCATCTTTCTACTGCTGTTTTAACTTTCAAAATTCATACTCAAGGAGACCGATTTTTAAAAGTCAAAACAGCAGTAGAAAGATGCGTAGCTCCATAGTAATTTTGACATTTTCAACTGCTGAGCTACAATCGGAAAAGAGCAAAGCGATTAAATATAAATACTTATCAACTCACTTTCAAGATATCTCCTTCTCGCATGTATCAAAACAAACAATAACAAATACGTCAAATAAGTAACTATTGGCAAAAAAATAACGAATAAAACTTGTAACATTTGCACGGAGGACATTGTTAAAAAGCAAAAATACGCGGTAAAGCCTGTTGAAAGTAAATGAAACACTATTTGAAATTTCCACTGCAAAGGACGTTATCTTTTAGAGTAAATTCATTATGCAATGAATGTTAAATCTTGCTATAAAGGTTATTTACCTAGGTTTTTTAAAGTTATACCTACTTCTTGTAGAGCGTTAGGAAAACATTGGCGTAGCTATAAATTTGTTACAACCAGCCACCCAGCTCATAGCTTCGGGCCCAGTAGCAAAACTCATTATTATTGCACGAAAAATTTGCAATACCTAACCATAATTTGGCTTGATATTTTGAAGAGGTCATAAATCACGTTATAATAAAGGTGAAAGAATATGATTATTTCATTGGTAAAAACAGTTGTGGTATAAATTCTTTAGCCCTAGCATGTCTATACATCTAGAGCGAGCAAAGCGAGCTCAAAACTTGGCTAGAATTTTACAAGGTGAGGTTGAAACAGTGCCTACTATTATTTAAGTATTTCTTGAATACTTTAAATATTTCTAAGGGTAGTCCGAATAGGACCGAGTACAATGTCTTAGAAGACGACGTCAAGGGCAAGGTAGAGACAATAGACGGGGAAGGCTGACACCACCACCAAAATTATGGGATTAGCAAGCCAGGACTCTACCTGGATTTCTCTCTGAAAGCAAGGCTACAACGAATTTTCTCCTGGCAAGTAATATTGATCCAGAAAAGGTGTGGTTTCTATGCAAACAGTCTCATTAACTTATCTTATTTACCAAATTTACGTCATTTAAACACAAGCCGAAACTAAGGCAACGTTTAATTTATGATAAAAAGAAGTATGGAGAGACACAATACACATAATTTATTACTTTGTACTTACATTTTTTTGTTGCTCTTGTAACAATCCCAAATTAAACAAATTATTATCAATATACTAACAATCATTACAGGCAATAAAAATAAGAAGAAAATTTTTGAAGTCGCTTCTGTTTCATCAGGATGCTCGTGGGAATCCATTAAAAAAAATTGCTTTCAAAAAATGACTCTATTTTTACGTATAATAGCAAATCTACTAGAATCACAGAATGGTTTACCAACGGTTCTGATTATGCTGATTGGATGGTTATCTGATATAATAATCTGATAGGCGAAAGCTTTTACCGTGAACTAGGTACATAGTATTTATCTGTCGCTAAAATACTTTACAAAAAAAATTCGGAATTTGAAAGCTGTTTGTACCGAGTACCGACCGTATAAAAAAACATTTTGAGATGAGTGCGATTTTTGAAACTCATACCTTGAACTCAGAAGTTGGAAATGTCATCATATGGAGAGCTATGCATCGTACGCGTTTTAAAAATCGCACTCCTGGAGTGCGATTTTTGAATCTCATTCGGTGAGCTCAGCAATTGAAAATGTCAAAATTACTATGGAGATATGCATCTTTCTACTGCGAATTTGACTCTAAAAAATCTCTCTCCTGTAGTATTATTTTTGAATGTCAAATCAGCAGTAGAAAGGTTCGTATCTCCATAGTAATTTTGACATTTTCAACTGCTGAGCTCACCGAATGAGTGAGCCTCATTCGGTGAGCTCAGCAGTTGAAAATGTCAAAATTACTATGGAGATATGCGTCTTTCTACTGCTTATTTGACTTTAAAAAATCGCACTCCAGAATTATGATTTTTGGAAGTCAAATCAGCAGTAGAAAGATGTACATCTCCATAGTAATTTTGACATTTTCAACTGCTGAGCTCACCGAATGACTTTCAAAAATCGCTCTCCTGGAGTGCGATTTTTGAATCTCATTCTGTGAGCTCAGCAGTTAAAAATGTCAAAATTACTATGGAGATACGCATCTTTCTACTGCTGATTTGCCTATCAAAAATCATACTCAAGGAGAGCTATTTTTGAAAGTCAAAACAGCAGTAGGAAGATGCGTAACTCCATAGTAATTTTGACATTTACAACTGCTGAGCTCACTGAATGAGATTCAAAAATCGCACTCCTGTACGTAGGTAACATTGTTAAATTCACATTATTTTTACTATGCATTTATTATATATTTTTGTAGTTATTCCATTATTTTTGATCGGTTCCATATTATTTATCCATAAAGCACAGCTAAATTCGACCTATCCCCCCTCCCCATTCCTGGATAGTGCTAAGATATCAGTTTATATGAAGTGGTTTAAAAACTACGTATCAATCTACAGGAGAGTACTTATAAATATTTGTTTCATTAGAACATTGTTATACCAATATTATCTGATAATCGCAGTGTCAATATTATATGAGTAATACCTATTGATACGTCTTGATTCTTGATCATAATAGGTGTCGTTATTGCAATCATTTTAAAATATATAAAGTGATTTTTTATAACTTTACAAAATATTTAAAAAAACACTTGATACCCGATCTTCTCTACGGTTTTTCAGTAATCTTCACCTTGATGACCTTCACTTTGATGATTTTTTAGAACTTCTGGAAATTTATGCACAATAAAAGTAAGTACCTAAAAACTAGATTTGGTCACTGATTTGGCACATCGCGTTAAAACAATAATAATCGTTAAATCTTGTCCAATGTCTTGTTGATTTTATTTGGAATGAAAAAAGATGGAAAAATGTCTAAGTAATCAAATTATAACTAAAAATACTGTCGTATTAACGTTATACTGTTGTAATAAAAATCTTTTGTTCCATTATCAAGAACATTGTATATACAACATTTTTGTCCATTTTGTCAGGGACTCAATCATTTTTGTATACCACTAAATTGAAATCAAATAGGTAGGTAAAGTATTTTTTTTTAAATATAATTACATACATCTATAGTAAGGTCTTCTTTTCTATTTTTCAATGTAGTTGTAGTACTCATTTGATCAGTTTGATCATTTGTGATCCAACAATTAGAAACTCATAGTTCTATTGCTGACCACAAGCTATATCCTATCCTATTCTATCCTGCTGATATTATAAATGTGAAAGGTTGTGACAATGTTAGGAGTGCGATTTTTGAAACTCATTCGCTGAGCTCAGCATTTGAAAATGTCAAAATTACTATGGAGACATTTCGCATCTTTCTACTGCTGAATTGCTGATTTGACTTTCAAAAATCATACTTCAGGAGTGTGATTTTCAAATCAGTAGTAGAAAGATGCGAGAATATGCATCTGCATATGCATCAGTAATTTTAACATTTACTGCTGCAACAACTGCTGAATGCGAATGAGTTTCAAAAATCGCACTCCTGGATGTTTGTGACTCAATCACGCTTAAATACGGCTAAACAACGGATTTGGATGAAATTTGCCACACACATACAATGTTCTTGATTAAATCATAAGACACTTTTCTTAATTTAACGCAGACGAAGTAGCGGGCAACAACTAGTACAGTAGTTTACAAGTTCCTCTGATGTATAATTGTGCAATTGACAAAGGAGATGCGGCCCCGGCCATAGAAAAAATGCCAACGGTTGTATACAGCTGTATATTATTTTATAATGTAGGTAATGTTACATTTATCATGTATGGACCCTTAATTAATTATTATGATGCTTATTTTGGTAAAAAAAAATCATTACAATATCTGAATTGTGGAAACACCGGTCACCGGTAATTTCAAGTGAAATTGTCAGATCTTTTTTTTTATTGCCTTGGTATTGCCGCTTTTTCATTTTTCTTTTTGAAGTATACAATATTTGGCATTTATCGCCGCATGTCCTTTAATAGTGCACGAAATTATATTGACCAATCAGGATGTGCCACCTTTATTCCCTTGCAACGATTGGCTAATTGTTTTCGCGCCATTTCCGCTGCTATCCTACTTTGCACCCTTTGATTACTAAACGACTTCGGGTTTTATCCGGGTTTGTTGACTTCGCAAACGAAGATTGACGAAGGGAATTGTTTTCCTGGTCATACTGTACCTACGTAGTCACAACAATACCAGCTAATCATTTGAGGAAATGTGAATAAAATTAAATGAAACGACTCAATTACTGTCGAAAGACACTAACAGACAATGAAGTTGAAGTGCAAAAGCAATGTACAGATAAAGAACACTCAAGCCAAGGATTTTAGAAGAAAATTATGATGTAATAGATAGAGATAAGCCTAGAATATTCCGAAGTTTTACAGTGGGTAAACATGATGCAACGTTAGTTCAATCGACATAGGGATTTTATATTAGACTTGCCAAACCCCATTGAATTAGGAACTAATGCCAAAACTCTACGTCTCTGCATAGTACACACGGCGATACGTCAGGTTACCCTGTTTGGACTTTGAGCTATTAGAAGTTGAACGCTGCGAATCATGCGAGAGGGTGCGGTATGTTGTTGTTGTTTCGTCTCACGGCACGCTGCGCCCGCGCCAGTAGCCGCGTCTATGCAGGCTCTCTACCGCACTATTTTGTGTTTTGTACATAGTGTAGTTATGGGTATATAGGGTGCGTAACCTGATGTGTCGCCGTGTGTACATAGATACGAATACGATTCAAACAGCCCAATACATAAATGTCTACGCCCAGCTACAGATTATTAATAGTTACCCAGCAGAAACTGATAAGTAATGACAATGATAAAAATTCTAAAAATAAAAACTACAACAAAGGAAGCGACAAAAATAAAAATCAAGTGCTTTTCAACTTATTGTCAATTTTGAGAGCATTGAGATCTGATTATAATGACAATAGTATTACCTACTTATCTTCAGCAAACAGAATAAATAATCAGTTTTCACATCACGATATAGAAACGAACAGGAAAAAAATGATTATTTCAATAAGCATAAGCATATGCTCACGACTATATTCCCCGAGGGGGTAGTCAGAGACATTCTGAAAACTCAGAACATCCACGTTTCACTAGTAGTGCCGAAACTCTGTCCAGTGTGACGGCGTGAGCCCGTCGCCACTAAGGTATAAAGTGGGTACAATACATCTCTTGAAATTGAAGCATGCAGGTTTCCTCACGATGTTTTCCTTCACCGAAAAGCCAGTGGTGTGAAATGATTACCTACCTATATTCTATTGAAAGAAAAGGCCGAATCTCAAGCCACGTATCGCCACTCTAAGTACCTGTATATCTGTTAACAAAGATTCAATATAATATTAAAATACGTAAAGTTTGAAAAGCTATGTCTAAAACCATCAAACTAAGGTGTTGAGGCAATGTGCCGTCTTTTTTTATTTGATCATCCTCTCTGATCATTAGCCGTCAAAATAGTTTATCAATTGTTTCTTTCAACATCATCTTTTCTTTCATTATTCATACCCACGCTCTTCCTGCATATTAACCTCTATTCATTATCTCACGCCCATAGTTATTATTAGGAAGGTATCTCGCAACATTTTTGCCAAAACCATTAGTTTCAAACTTCCCTTAATATATCTCTTCATTCCTTGTACTATCCATTCTAGCCATAATTATGAATATTTCAGTAGGTACAATAAACTGTAATGAGGACATTTTGAGTTCATTGCTTGCTAATCGTTTATCGTATAAAGATTCTACACAGAATTATCAGCATTGTTTTTTTCATTTAGATTATATCTGCCAATTTGGGTCAACAACTCTTTTGAAGATACAAATTACTAATTATCTTCTATTTAGTCAGGCTCTATTTTAATTTCAACGTTCGATTCTAATTCAACTTCTACGTTTACGAATACAATCTATTCCCCAAAAAAATCTATATTTGGCGAGTATGTTCATGGCCGTATTGCCACAGTGATCTGGATTGTGATTTTCGAAAGTCAGATCATCAGTAGAAAGATGCATTATCTCCATAGTAATTATGACATGCTTTAGGGTAATTTTTTGTTTGGTACACCACTACATAAAGTAATCTCGGGGGTTTAAGTCGGGTGACCGTATTATAAATTCGGGAATAATCCTTACTACCCCTTGTGCATGTAAAAAAATTATCAAACAATTTAATCTGTGTATAGAACGATATTCTTATCGACAAGAAAAGAAGAGGTATTACCTACTTAGGGCAAAGATTAAATCTATTCAAATCTATTAAATCAAAATTGTGAATATTATAGAAGGCGATATTCTAAGATATTTGGCATTAAAAGTGAAAATCCTACCTGGCGTAGTATTTGTAGATATTTACACTTACTCTTTGAATGTAAATTATCGCCAGATCCGATACAACAAATTGTAACTAGTTACGCAAATATAGACATTTAAAAACAAGAGGCCAGTGTGACTTTAGTAATTGTCTACTAATGCTTCACTCACGATTTGACAAAAGATGTGATTCTGAACAAAAACAAGAGATAAACAAGTCTATATCTTCGTACCGACGACAGACATCACGGTCGTTACGGACACACGGCTTCACATCAAACTATACAAGGTGTTTCATAAGTAACAATACATTTTTGAAACTCTTAAGGGGGTTGTTAAGACCTTCAAACTGAACAACTTTCTCTATGGGACCAACATCGAAATCGCGAAAAAAAAAAATTTCATATCCCATACATATTTTAGCTCTAGTCGATTTGTAGAGTATAGAACATAATTTTTTTTTTCCCGATTTCGATATTGGTCCCATAGTGAAAGTTGTTCAGTTTGATGGTCTACACCACCCCCTTAAAGGTTTATTTGTAGTTTTGTAACACCTTGTATACAAAAATAGTGTTTTAGAGATTTTCTGGTAAGCAAATTTTGGCTCCACCAAGCCCGATTGCGCCCAATTCCTCTCATCTTTATTCAGGATTCTACATGTAGGCACAGTATCAGAAAGAGTATCTATTACTACATACATTATGGACAGTCTCTGGCTCCCACCAACTTTTTACCTCACCCCTATAATATCACACCCCAAACACTGCCTATAAAAACAGAAATTGACAAGATGAAGTCAGTAGGTATATGCGAAACGGAGTCTAGGGCTGCATTAACTTTAGCTGCGTGCGATACATACATGACTTTTTTGTAAATAAAACGCATTGACAATTTGACACCCGAAAACATAAATTCCAGCGTTTCAATTGTGGTGTCAGTCTATGCTACATGTAGGTAACCGCCGAGGTCAACAGACGGCAATAACGACTTCATCTTGTCAATTTCTGTTTTTTATAGGCAGTGTCCGGGGTGTGAATGTAGGTATGTCTCCGCCCCGTATCTATTCTATTCTATATTTTAAAAAAATGACTGCCATCTTAGGTATGTGATGATTTTGCCAATGTCTAGTTTTTGTAGCAAGAGTGCTTGACGTGTTGACGGTAACTTATGTATTTTGGTGACTTCAAGGATTGTTTTTCGAAAAGAACACTATTTTGAGCCACCACTGGAGCTTCGTTGTAGGCCGGGGAGGGGTCAACCAACAATCGACTCGCGATGCGACTACCCTTTAGCAGACCTACAACGCGACTCCGCCCCGTATCAATAAGATTTTTTAGACTTGAACAGTTTGACGTTATTGTTGTCGTTATAATAATAGCTTTTGATTTAGTGTATTCTATTGTGGTAGTTATACACATAACTGGTATTATATAACCGTCATTATAATAACAATGGCGGCATTCCGTCATTCCAGTTTTCTTAAAGGTATCGAGGCAGACGTCAAAAATGTCATTAACTATTACTAAAACGACTCGGAATAATGCATCATCGTCATCATCTTTGTCTACCGACTACTTTGTAAAGACCTGATAAAGGGTGTAAAATTAGAAGCGCTACAATTTGAATGGGGTGCGTTAGACCATCAAACTGAACAACTTTTACTATGTAGCCAAACTCAAAAACTGCTGTTTTTTTCGCGATTTCTGTATTGGTCCTGTAAGTAGTGAAAGTTCTTCAGTTTGATGGTCTGATGCACCCCTTTAATAATCTCACAATCCACATTTAATGTGTAACACATTTAATTTTACACCCTGTATAATCTAAAGAAAGAAAGACAAATTATTTATTTCGATCTCCGACACACACGTTGTAAGACCGATCTACGTACGTAAGAGAAAATTTCACATAGGTAGGTATCTAATTACTTTACAAGAATATCTCTTACAGTCAATATTTTGAAATGTTAATTTCATAAAGTCAAGATAATTGCGTCTGCTGTGAATAAATATAGATAGATACCGGGGAAATTTTGTGTGAGAATATTGTACACAAGGTATAAACTTAAATGTTTTACATAATTAAAGGGGTGCTTCGGACCAGCAAACTAAACAACATGAAATCGCGAAAAAATTTGCTGATCCATAGAAAATATCAAAGTATGAAAGGGAAGTTATTTTTTTTTACTACTGTGAAAAACGCCCCAGGTTACGCCCCTGTACTTTTTGACGTATTTTTTTAAGGCTAGGTTATCCCAGTGCAAGCGTCTCTTTCTTGCAAGCATAAGTTTACAATTAGCCATCCCGCTCCAATTGAAAGCAGGATCGCAAAAAACGTGTTTTTCGTCAATATCTTTGCTCATGGGAGTTTCTAAGCTAAAAATTCTTCTGAGTTCACTAGAAATATTTAATGTATTTAGTTAAGTACAAGAATAAAAAGTTAAATATCAGCAGTTTAATCATAGTATTGATAAAACATAACAAAAAGGGGTAACTTTGGGATGTTTTTCTATCTAGTAAACTTAATCTAATCGTAAAAAAAAAAAAAAAAAAAAAATATCTAATCGTGTAATTGAGAACAGTCGCCCATCCGCCCCATCCTTAAATAAGACATAATTTAATTTCAGACTTTAAAACACAGTTTAAAACACTTTGGTTCGTGTTCAAAAAACGGCCTCGACGGGATAACAGCGTCTTAATGTGTTACCACAAGTGTTACTCCCTCGATAGGTCGCATTCACTCGATGAAGTAGGGTTGCCAACGGCTCGCTCTTAGACTTAGGCTGGATTCGACCAAACTTTGATTTATAGAAGAGCAACTATACATGGAACAATTTTACTCTTAGCGTTTATTCCGAAATAACTTCATTCATACTAAAAGAACGAATGTATAATCCACCTAAAGAAAGAGGTCGTTGTATCCGTACTTTTTGCAACGTATCTATACAGTTTTAATTTGTTAGGTTTCTTTTTATTATTTTTTTTTTAGTTACGTTACATCGACATTTCCTTAGTCTCATAGATTAGTATTCATAGATTAGGGTTGGTAAAACGCAAAATCTGTTTACTCTAAATTAACGCGCGACTTAATCTAAGAATAAAATTTACGCGCGTTTGGTCGAATCGGGACTAAGACGTCACGTGAAAAGACGGTCATGTGTGAAAAATTTGGGTCATGGAACTTTAGACGAATAAGCAAATAAACTGAATCAAATGAAAAATGCTTTGTCGACCATTTACTGCCTAATGTGCGTAATGTGTGTTGAATTGTGCCTCATAAGAATTTCTTTTAGGTACAGACGCTAAACTAAATTTATTATTTATTCATGAGTATTTGTTTGTTGGAGGCTATGAAATTAAGTTATTGGTTTTGCATCATTATCCTCCAGCCATTCTTTGGGTTTAACAAAATAATTCATAAAATATTTTAATCATCCAAGGGGTATCCGGTTAGCATCAACCCAAATGGGTGTCACAAAAGATGCTACTAAAACCTTAAGGGGCTACCTCCTGGTTTTGGGTAACTTTGTAACCATTTTACTCATTAACACATGGCACTTTTTGAGGTGAAAAATAAACTGAACCATCTACACGATATGAGAAGTGATGTGGTTTTTCTAGAAATCTATTTTAATGACTAAAACCGAAGAAAAGGGACTCTAAAATCACCCCTTTTTTTCCAGTTGTAACCATTTTACTCGTACATTTTCGGAAGAAAATGAAAATTTACGATATTGTACACAACACAATTTAGAATGATGTGATTTTCTTACTTTTACGAAATTAATGAAAAAATCATCGAATTTTCCAAAGAAAACAGCTAAATTCTGACCGGAGCCACGCGCTCCCGCGCTCGTTCGCATCGATTTGTATGGAGAGTCGTGGTCTAGGGATGAAACGCCTTAAGAAGGTAGAGAAGTATTCGAATTCTACTAAGTAGGTTAAAAATTCAAGGAAATTTAAAATAGTAGTGGTAGGTAATTACTAAATTAAATTCAAATAATGTGATCCATATTTACCCATAATAAGGTCGAAGATTCGACAAAATGTTGCCTATTCTATTTTATAACCGTGTGTAACACTTGTTTAGAATAGATTTTATAATAAAATTCACACATCCGTGTGATTTTAAATTTGATCTTATTTTATAGAAACAGATAAAATCATAAATTGATTTTGATATCCGAATTTTACAAAGCTTGTTTCATGTTTTTTTAAAATGTGCTTATGAATTATTCGAAAACATAAAAATATTACGTCAAAGACGAACGAAAGAAGACGAACATCAAGAACAAAATATAAGGCCATTTTGAAAGACTGAAACAGAGATTTGAAACACTTAACTCTCACTTATTCTTAATAGTCCTACATCATGTCGAATCGGTTTAGTCCAAGATTAAGTCTAAGTATAGGAAGGTACTTAGGTCTTTATCTTTCTGATAAATATATCGCATTTGCTAATCAGAATAAAATTGGCCAGAAAGCAATAGCAATCTGAAAATCTTTTCGTCTTAATTTGGAATTAAACTTATTTAGTTAATTTAACTATAACTAAATCAAATTCATTAAAGAAAAGCATTTAATGATAGCTTATTTATCTGTCTACCTGTTCTCATACTCAAAATGTTTAATTAGTTGATATTATTTCATTAGGTGTTATAAATTTAACTTTTTTTAAATTAAGCCACCGGGAGTGTCCAAGATGATCCCTTGGGCAAGATAATTTTACCCCTAATTTGGAAAAGTTTTGGGTTTTGGTATATGGAAGTATTTTACATGAAAAGAACAACCTCTTTTAAAAGTTTTTAATTATATATATTAGGTAGGTAAGTAAAAAACAACAGATATTAAACTTTAAACTTTACCTAAGCTGAAAATCGACCTTTCCTAAGCTACTATTTTTGTTTTTTATCATAAAAATTTACTCGTCAATCACACCGCCATCACAAATTGACTGACGGAAGGGGGCTATGTTTTAGAAAAAAAAAAACAATTGAATGGTAATAGCTTAGCTGCAATTGAAAAGGATCATCTTACCTCAAGGGATCATCTCGGACACCTTTTCCCTAATTAATTAAATAAAGGTGTAAAATAAAAATAACAACTTACGTCCACTTTTACACAGTTCATAAGCAACTCTTGCAACAATTATTATAAATAAAACGACGACCGGCAAAAGTCCTGTGTAATTAATATGCGACATTCTATCATATCCTTCGTTCGTATCTTGCGTGTTTACGGCATCCATTTTGTTTATTACTTTTTAATTGTCTATTTGTATTTTTACACTGAATCAATTTTAAATTGAAAACACTTTTTTCACAAGATTTATGAGTTTTTGTTGCATGCGGAAATTATTATGTTAAGTATAAAGATCTTTCCCAAAACAAAAACAAAAAAAAGTTTTACTCTTTCATTTTTAATTTACTTTAAGTATAATGATTCATTCTGATAATGTTTCACTAATTATAGAACTTTTTTTTTTCTATTGATAAAAAATGACTTCAAAAACAAATCTTTTATTTTCGTAAATCGATTTTTGTTCTATAAGTAAATATTCACGGACGCGTCCGTTACTTCTTCAAGACTGCGTGTTCTCACTAAAAATATGTCTTTGGTCTCAACATTAGATAAGACATGACACTTATTTCTATATCTATTAAGAGCATAATCGTTCGGCGCACTTTGGATTCTAGAACCACTCGTTGATGAAGAAATACAGGTTGTATTTAATTTGATTGGAATTTCACAAGTTCTTTTGAACCTGTAATGCTAGTCGAGGGTCCAGATTTTACATTGTAATTGTGTATTGTTTGTATGTAACTAAGTACACAAACACCACTTTATTTTTCTACATTTTGTTTCTAGTTAGATATGTTTTGTTTTTTGTTTTCGTTGCTTGCATACTTACATTTATGTAGGGACGTGTCAAAATCATTTATTACATATTCATACAACTATTATTTATTGCTTTGCTTATCATGTCTTACATATATTTTGTTTCTTGCTTCTTTGCTTTACCTACATTTTACAAAGCTTTCGCCTTTGACTAAAATAAAAATAATTTTGTCAAAGTCTCTTTCAATGGCTATTTTTTTATTTACCTCATATTTTTTATGGATAGGAGACATCATTTAAAAAAATATATTTTTATATTTCGATATGAGATTCCCCTCTAAATCCAAATTTCGCAAAAAAATGTAGGTATCAATTTCAATGGAGAAAACCATTGTATCGATCAAAAATACCAGTCTTCTTTACCCAGAATAATGAGATTACCAGGAGTTTGCAGGTAGACGAGTGATTTCTTACGTTATAATGAAAACCGAAGTTATTTTATTTAAAATTTCTGTAATTCAATAATAACCTCAACATTTTGATTAAGCCCTTTAAAAAAACTTGATAATATATCAAGGTACAGAATTGGCTACTTTGTTTTTACGAAAGTAAGTTATAAAATGGCATCTCAAGTAGGTAACCTACCTACTTGTTTTTGATCAACCTATGGATCAAAATTAATCACTGTAGATGCAAGAGCTGATAAAGCATAAAACAATAGATACGCTTTATAACTTATAGTATCTTATACAGAAGTAGTAGCTAATTAGGTATTGTTATATTATAATACAAAGTCAATTGAATAACTAATGTTTGTATTTGTATTCTGATTCGAAGTTTATTAGGTACTTAATAGACAACGTGCTTAACTTTTCTTTAAACCACATGTGTTAAAAATATAAAAAAATAGGTAAAAAAATAAGATACAAATTTAGTATTTTTCCGATTAAGTACATTTTTGATTAATTTACTTAATTTCGTATTTTTTTTTAAACCTAGTGTAACTTGGCTGCATCCTTGGACTGTAAAAATTATGCAAATCCTATTCAACGTAGTTTTAGATTTTTCAGTTTTATTCAAATAACTCGAGATGTAATGCATAGAAAAATCTTATTACTTTAACTTCCGTTTTGAATCACATACTTACCTGATTTCAAAATTATTTTTTACGGTAGGTTTATTTAAATATTAGGTAGGTATTTCTCCTGGTTTTAAAATGGAGCTGCGGTTAAAAAAGAGGCGACATTCGCATATTTATCCGCGGCGAACGAGCCGAAAGAAGCAAAGTATCAAATTTTAGAAGTCCTTGTATAAAATTCTATGAAACCTCGCACACTTATCCGCGGCGAATCGGACAAATCGCCAGTAGAAAAGGAAATTCGTTTCGTTCGCCTCCTTCGGCTCTTTCGCCGCGGATAGATATGCGTCCACCCTTATAGGTATCTAATTAACTTTGTGGTAGGTATCTAACTACTTTTCTGGTACCTACTCTTCTACAAATATATCTTCAATACATTTAGGTACTTATGGTGGACGCTATATCTAGCCGCGGTGAACGAAACGAAGGAGGTGAAAGAATCTAATTTTAAAATTCTTTATATGAAATTCTATGACACCTCGCACAGTTCGCTGGGTGAAACAATAACGGCACAAGTCAAAATTTGTCAAATTCGAGTTAGATGCGGATTCATGCTCTGCACCAACGCGTAGTCCATTCAGAAAACTTTAAACGCAATTTTCTTAGAAATCGCTTTTTTTTAATTGTGCCGTCATTGTATTCACCCAGCAAGTTATCCGCGGCGAATCGGACGAATCGCAGAAGAATTTATGCCTCCTTCGCCGCAGAGTTCGAACTCCCGTATGTCAAAATCCATACATTTTTACCCAACTTAGCTCGAACTAAGCCAAGAAAAAACGTCTCTGAATCTCGGCCTAAGAGCTAGCTCTTAGGGTTAAGTATGTTACTGAAGGTCTCAGTCACATTTTTAGTAATTTTTTGGGTTATTTTATTCATACTTACAATCAAAAGGAAAATTTAAGGGCTCGTCCGCATAGCGATTTTTATTCGCGCGAATGATGTGACATAGGATGACTTCTGACAGGACACTTATGTGAAGACAATAAGTACGAAAATTGCTTGTTGCACGCGTCTTCCAATGTGAAAGTAGGGTGGGAGGTCGTTTTAGCGGTAAACAGCATAGGAAGACGCGAGAAACAAACAATTTTCGTACTTAATGTCTTGACAGAAGAGTCTTGTCAGAAATCATCCTATGTTATCACATTCATATCATTCGCGCGAATTAAAATCGCTGTGCGGAGGAGTCCTTAAACACATAAAGTGCACAGTTTTGCTATCGGCGCATTACGAAAATTACTAAGGCATTTTTTTATATTTTCTTTTTGTTCCTATATCGTCGCCGTTGAGTCCACAGTGGTGTAGAGAAGAGAGCCGAAGCTAAAAGCTTCATTCTTGAAATTGGCTGTCAACGTAGGGAGACGAAAAGTTTATGTCCAGGAGTGCGAATTTTCAATCTCATTCGGTGAGCTCAGCAGTTAATAAAGTAAAAATTACTATGGAGATACGCATCTTTTTACTGTTGATTTGACTTTCAAAAATCATACTTCAGGAGTGCTATTTTTGAAAGTCAAATCAGCTGTAGAAAGATGTGTATCTCCATAGTAATTTTGACATTTTCAACTGCTGAGCTCACCGAATGAGATTCAAAAATCGCATCCCTGGTTGTTCGTAGTTTCTTGTGCATAGGTTTTTTTTTATATTTTCTTTTTGTTCCTATATCGTCGCCGTTGAGTCCACAGTGGTGTAGAGAAGAGAGCCGAAGCTAAAAGCTTCATTCTTGAAATTGGCTGTCAACGTAGGGAGACGAAAAGTTTATGTCCAGGAGTGCGATTTTTGAATCTCATTCGCTGAGCTCGGCAGTTGAAAATGTCAAAATTACTATGGAGATACGCATCTTTCTACTGCGGATTTGACTTCCAAAAATCATAATTTAGGAGAGAAATTTTTTGAAGCCAAATAAGCAGTAGAAAGATGCATGAGAACGCTTTTGTATGAGATTTAAAAATCGTTTTAACTCACCGATGACATTCAAAAATCGCACCCCAGGAGTGCGAATTTTCAATCTCATTCGGTGAGCTCAGCAGTTAATAAAGTAAAAATTACTATGGAGATACGCATCTTTTTACTGTTGATTTGACTTTCAAAAATCATACTTCAGGAGTGCTATTTTTGAAAGTAAAATCAGCTGTAGAAAGATGTGTATCTCCATAGTAGGGGAAAGGTGTACGAGATGATCCCTTGAGGTAAGATGATCCCTCTCAATTGCAGCGAAACTATAAACCCTATCTGGTTGTTTTGTTTGGTAAAACGTAGCCCCCGATACCCCCTCGCATCAGTGAATTCGTCATGGCGATGTGACAGACGAGTAAATTTTTATGGAAAAAAACATAAATTTTGTGACTTTGATCTAAGGTAGGGTTGATTTTAAGCTTAGGTAACTTTTGATCTAGGCAGTCAATTACAAAGATTGTTGTGTAAGTGGCTTTATATAATGCCCCTATTTAGTATTTTGAATGGTATGGCAACAACAGAAAGCATAAAAATTATGTTATCGAACAAAGACTAAAAAAGTTGAAGTTGGGGCAAGATGATCCTGTTCTCGGGTATATGAGATTAAGTACGGTATTTTAGAAGATTTTATAATCTTGCTAAAATTATACACTATACGATTGATTTTATTATAATAATGGTTGTTATTACTTATTTTGTGAGTATTAAGAAGGCTGGCTCAGCTTGAGACTAGTTCTTTGAGATAACATTTAATTCCACGAAAACATATAATTTTCCTTAAAAAGGGGCATGATCATCTTGCCCATACCCTAGGGATCATCTTGGACACCGGGGTGTCCAAGATGATCCTTTCGTAGGGTTTTAGAAAAATTTAAATATAATAATGAAAGATCACTAAATTCAACATTTTGAGTATGACAACAGGTAGACAGATAAACTTGCTATCATTAATCGCTTAAACGTCAGAATTAAACCGAATATTTTTTAAACTACGAGCATTTTCCCTTAAGGGGATCATCTTGTACACCTTTCCCCTAATTTTGACATTTTCAACTGCTGAGCTCACCGAATGAGATTCAAAAATCGCATCCCTGGTTGTTCGTAGTTTCTTGTGCATAGGTTTAACCATGCATACAACAACGCGGCAATACGTACGCTGCGCTAACAAATCTAAACATTTCCATACCTACCATAATGAAAATAATCCTGTTCTAAAACGTAATGGGCAGCATTTTGAGCGCCATCTATATGCTAATAGAATAAACTTCAAACTCCGTAAAAAAGATTAGGAACGAAACAAAATTAGTTCAGCTACTCGACGCAAGATGGCGGTATATTAACACTCTCTTTTCATTCGATTTTCCGTTTGTTTTGTGTTAATATAATTCCACATTATAACACAGCTTTTATGACATTTAAATTATATGCATAAACTCACTGTATCTTGTCTACTGTTGTTTATATCCCAACACATCATTCCTATCCTAATAGATATTGATGAAGAAGAATAAACTAAGTATGTCATTTTCCTGGTTTTTACTACCGCATGATAATTAATATGGTCACTCTTTCTTATACTGTGATAATACTAAACATTATAACAGGGAGGTATTAAGTAGGTAGGTATATCGTTTTTTAGTAGGTAACCTATATTTCATCCCATTGTTGGGCAAAATCTGCCTCAAGCTCTATCATATCCTTCTCTATATATTATGAGAGACTATGCAATGCAAAGTCAAAACAAGCAATGACCACAAACAAAAATGGAGTAACGATCATGCTCACAAATCAAACTTGTAAACAGTAATTGTGTTGGGTCTAGAGAAGGATAAATAGATAGGTATTATCTATTTATCCTTCTTTGACTTTGCATGGGATAGTCTCTCATAATATGCTGACGGTTTTTTCAGGGATGATTCCCTTTCAGAGACCATCAAACTGAACAACAATCTCGGGTCCAACAAATCGAAAACACGAAAAAAATCTGCTGTGTATTGCAAACCATATCGACCCAAATCTATGGGAGAGCAGATTTATTCGCGATTTCGTCGTTGGTCACATAGAGAAAGTTGATCAATTTGATTGTCGGATCATCCCCTGAAAAAAACCTTAGTGATAATTATGCAAAATCTGTTAACCGCGACCCCGTATACAAAATATCTTCTAACGCAATTCCGTTTAACAGTAAAATATATAAAAATTACATACCGAAACATTCCCAGCAATGTAAACAAACGCATGTCAATAAATAAAAAAAAATCAATAGTGCAAAAGGCACGAATAGCACCCAATATTCATAGTCCATGTCCATTTTCACTGGCCGCCGATACTATGCGAATGTTTCCTACTAAATTTATCACAAGACAACGATATCGTATCTGTTAATCTCGGGTTGATAAGGGATTAATTATTATTTTGTCAGTTCGTGGCGTAAAAAAATTGTTTTGTCACCTGCATTGATGACTGGTGCGTATGTATCATCATCATTACAGCCTGTATACGTCCCACTGCAGGGCACAGGCCTACCCTCAGGGTTTATTCCACTTTAATCACCTGGAGTGCGATTTTTGAATCTCATTCCGTGAGCTCAGCAGTTGAAAATGTCAAAATTACTATGGAGATATGCTACTGCTGATTTGACTCTCAAAAATCATGCTTCACGAGTGCGATTTTTTAAAGTCAAATCAGCAGTAGAAAGATGCGTATCTCCTTTGTAATTTTGACATTTTCAACTGCTGAGCTCACCGAATGAGATTCAAAAATCGCACTCCTGGGTGATATCACCCGGGTGATCATAGGCGACCCATCTGTGTACTATTATCACCTGACGAAATGATCACCTAGGTGATTAAAGTCCACTCAACCTTCAGTGCACTGAGTCGCCTATGATCACCCGGGTGATATCTCCCAGGAGTGCGATTTTTGAATCTCATTCGCTGAGCTCAGCAGTTGAAAATGTCAAAATTACTATGAAGATATGCATCTTTCTACTGCTGATTTGACTTTAAAACATCGCTCTCCTGAAGTATGATTTTTGTAAGTCAAATCAGAAGTAGAAAGATGCATATCTTCATAGTAATTTTGACATTTGCTACTGCTGAGTTCGACGTATGACATTCAAAAATCGCACTCCAGGTGCTTAAAGTGGAATAAACCACCCTCAGGTGTATGGGCGTTAGTCTACCACGCGTGTCCAATGCGGATTGGTAGACTTCACATACGCATCGGAATTTCTTCTTCAGCGTGTGCAGGTTTGCTCACGATGTTTTCCTTCACCGTTTGATAGCAGTCGAAAACTAATTGGTAGGTACATGGTGCGGTTTCATACAACTCCTTGCTTCACAAATGACGGACTGACGTCTGCCGCTTCGTCAATGCGTCATCGTGTGCGAAAGCGCTAAGGACACAGTTTACAAAGTCAAAGTCGCACAAAGAGCAATGGAAAGAGCTATGCTTCTTCTTATCGAGTGCTGCAAGCCCTGGTGTCAGAGTTTATTGAAACCGCCTTACGGCCTCTGACGTGGTTTTTATGTAACGACTACTACCACCAGAGATAGTAGCCGTGACCAACAGCTTAACGTGGCATCCGAAGCACGGAATCATCTTTCTTTTCAGACAATCAGGTGACTCAGACTGCAATGTCCTAACCAACTGGGGAAAAACGCACAAAGTGACATTTCACTAGGTGCCCCCCATGGGAATCGAACCCACGACCTCCGTGTCAAGAGCCCAATGCTCTTAACCTTTAGAGCCACGGAGGCAGTGGCAGAAGAGCTATGCTAGAAATCACACTTCTGGACCGAATTCCGAATGTCGAGATAAGACGCCGGACAAAGGTGGTTGATATCGGCAAGCGTATTTCGATTCTGAAGTGGAGGTTGCCGGGACACTTGGCCAGGCGGAATGATGGCAGTTGGAGGAGGGCAGTGACAGAGCGGCGGCCGTGGGAGTGGGAACGGTCAGTGGGAAGACCAGGATTTCTCCCCTCCAGAATTCCGTTCGGATTTACGGTATCAAATCCTTTGCAAAATCACAATTCTTATTCGGAATTCCGTATATACAGGGTGTCCCGTAAATCGACGTCAAGCCGGAATCAGGTGATAGGCCAAATCATAATAGTTACCAGAAAAATAAAAATAAAAATCTAAGTCATGAATTTTTTAAATTATAGGCATTTTTAATGTACGTCCTGTGATAGTTTTTTTGCTCCTACTGCTACAAATCTTTACTTTATTTTTCAATTTTATTTTTTTCTTATTTAATCCAGAATAGTGCTAATCTAACCTGTTGCTTTGAATTCTCAGGGTGTATATTTTCACGAAAAAAAAATGCCTATAATTTAAAAAAAAATTATGACTTAGATTTATTTTATTATTTTTCTGGTAACCATTATGATTTGGCCTATTACCCGATTCCGGTTTGACGTCGATTTACGGGACACCCTGTATGTGTGGCATGTCTAATACAGACTTATAAACCTACCTAACCTAAAATTATCTAAAACATTGCTAAATAAAACATGTGACAATACTTAGTAGGTAGGTAATGTAGGTAGTACTTACTGAAAACTCTAAAGATGTATCTCCCCACAACATAATCACACACATGTAAATATATAAACACTAATAATAAAAGAGTTAAAAAGAAAATAATAAAAACCAACTCTTTTTTATTTAAAAACATTTTTTTTGCACAATAAACGAATGAATATAAAGCAACCGAATTCAAAACGTTCGTATTTCAATAAAATATTACAATCGATTTAACTTTTTAAATCGGGTGGATTTTTAGAATTTTAAATATCACTTGACAAACAAAGATGACTTTTTATAAATCACTTTACACGCAATTTTAAACTTTATGTCTGAAACAATAAAACACAACTAGAGATAAAAAAGTGGATTCTATTTTGTGCCTTCCATCAAGGATCATCTAAGATAAATGACGCATTAAGATTTTCGTAATCTTCCAGATTGAACAACTCTCCAATTTGATTCTAAACTCGTGTGTTTAAAGTCCAAATTTGTTTAAAAACAATCCAATATACTGGTTAAGATAATCCGATAAGAGTTATCTCGGCTTTGTTTTATAAAACACCAGTTTATGTTGAACTCTACTGATGCTGAAATTTTATAAAATTTTGTTATTATTAAGAGCAAATATATAAGGTCTTGATAATTTGGTTTTAATTTTTGTAGTCTACAATTCTACAAAACTATTAGAAAACTGTAACAGATTTTGTTGTTGTCTGTCAATTTGTTTTTTATTCACGCAGAAACTGCTGGACCGATTTTGATGAAATTGTCATAGGTATTTGAAAAATGTTTTATTTTAATAGGAAATCTGATAAACCACAGGTACAAAGATTAATATCTAGACCGTGATTTAAAAAATTATTGACTTCAATTGGTACCTAACACTGAAAATAGGATCTATCTTCGTATGCATGCAGCGCGCTTGGGCGCTCTGCAAGCAAGGACTATTTTCTAAATTATGTCACAAACAGAAAGCGTAATTATAAATCGTAATTAATGCCTGACAAATATTTGAAACCTAATTAAAGAGTAGGAAGAATTTTGGACGCCATATTGTTTGCAGTCCGGTTCGTTGATTGCTTCTCGTAATGACATGCGCTCGCGCACGCCTACAACGTACGACATCTCTTGGTGAAAACTTGAAAGTACGGACAGAAAGTCAAGGCACAAATAAAATATTCGCCATATATGTTTTAATTATCCTATGATTCGCAATCGCATCTAAATGCGTTTAGCAGAACTCAAGTTTTAAGTGAACTGAGCATGCAGTATGACATAATAGTATAAGAGATAAGTGTACTTTTTGCAACCATCGGCAGAAAGGCTGATTCAGTTTTAACGGGCTGTATAGAGCATCTGTGTGATCGAGATGGACCAGCAGTGCGATTTTTGAATCTCATTCGATGAATTCAGCAGTTGATAATATCAAAATTTCTATGGAAATATGCATTTTTCTACTGCTGATTTGACTTCCAAAAATCATAATTTAGGAGTGCGGCAACAAAGCAGTAGAAAGATGCATATCTCCATAGTTATTTTGACATTTTCAACTGCTGAGCTTCTTCTTATCGAGTGGGTTGCAACTGTTGCAAGCCCTGGTGTCAGAGTTTATTCAAACCGCCTTACGGCCTCTGACGTGGTTTTTATGTAACGATTACTACCACCAGAGATAGTAGCCGGGACCAACAGCTTAACGTGCCATCCGAAGCACGGAATCATCTTTCTTTTCAGACAATCAGGTGACTCAGCCTGCAATGTCCTAACCAACTGGGGAAAAACGCACAAAGTGACATTTCACTAGGTGCCCCCCGTGGGAATCGAACCCACGACCTCCGTGTCAAGAGCCCAATGCTCTTAACCATTAGACCACGGAGGCAGTGCTGAGCTCACCGAATGAGATTCAAAAATCGCACTCCTGACCCGCAACCCTTACAATGTCGTCGGACCAACATGTATCGGTGTTCTACCCACGGACCTCCGTTGCATTTTATAAATATAAAATAGAGATACAGAAGAGAAGAAATAACCCACCCCCTAATAAGCACTCACGTAGGCGCCCCTTGTTCCCCCACCCATTCCACTAACTTCAATCAGGAGTGCGATTTTTGAATCTCATTCGGGGACTACGGCAGATGAAAATGTCAAAATTACTATGGAGATACGCATCTTTCTACTGTTGATTTGATTTTCAAAAATAATACTTCTGGAGTGCTATTTTTGAAAGTCAAATCAGCAGTAGAAAGATGCGTATCTCCAGAGTAATTTTGACATTTTCAACTGCCGAGTCACCGAATGAGATTCAGAAATCGCACTCCTGTAACCATTCCTTTTCTTCTTCGTTCACGACGTTCTACTTTGGAACTCGTTGCTAGGGTAAATCAGACGTGTGTATGTATCACCTCCGTGACTGTTTTTATATCGGTAATTTAGAAAAACATTCGAGCCAATAAAAATGGCGGTACCTCGTAGCTAGCTCGAATGCGATCGACACGCTCTTAAGAGGATAGGCGGGCTGAAATGCTAATTTGGAGAATAGGTCACTTTTCCGACTGTATACGTATTTATCAGATCCGCCCCACCCATAGACCCCGCCGACTAGGGTGCGAAAGAGAAAACTGCAGCTCGGACCGATTTTATATACAAAAATCGACGAAATCAGCCTTTCGTATTCCCCTGTTTTCTCCTCCAGAACTAAACCGATTTTATTAATTCTTTCGTAAATAATATGAGAAAGACTTTGACTATGTTCGTACGTTTCGTTTTTTTTGTTTATATTCGTCAAATTTGTTTACTGGATGTCCGAAAACGGGCGGTAAAATGGCTTATTTTCGAAGGTCCCTAGTTCTTAAAGTAATTAATAAACGCAAAAAAGCAAAACATAGGGGCATGGCAGAGATGACATAGATTGTACGGTAAAAAAATATTTACTGTAGTGTTATTATCCAGGGAGAAAACAGGGGAAAACGTTTGTATGGAGAAAACTGTACTGGTCTATCCTCTGAAACCAACTTGGAATCCGGCTCCAGTTTCTCTAACCTTTTTTGTAACCATTACAAACCAAAAAAATCAAAAGCAAGTAAGCAACAAACTCATGTAAATGAATGAACTACTGATTTACCGACAATTGTCTCAGAGCAAAGTTTTATTTTTATTATTTTTTAACAAGTCTCGCTTAATTACCGAGCGTAGACTAGTTTAAGTTAGTGCTAAGTACTTACTTGCCTGTAATGTAACTCAAACTAAAAATAATATCACATAAATAACTTTCTGACGTCATTTTTGATTCTACCACCGCTTCGGAACGTGTTCCGTTGTGGAGAAGATGCGGCCAGAAACTCTACAACACACTTCTTTTAAACAAAACAAAATATACAAAGTACAAATATTGAATTACATAGTGTAACATTGTCAAGACCAGACATTTTGGTCATTCAAATGATCATCGAGTTTATAGAAACCTTTTTTACAGAGGACTTTTTGTCTGGCAAGTTAAGAATATCCTCTGGTATCTTATTATAATAGCGTATACAGTGCCCCGTGAAAGATGTGTTGACCTTACTGAGTCGAAAATGTACTTAAAACGTAACTTTTTAGGGTTCCGTAGTCAACAAGGAAACCTTATAGTTTCGCCATGTCCATCCGTCTGTCTGTCTGTCTGTCTGTCCGTGGCTTAGCTCAGAGGCGCTTATTACTAGAAAGCTATAATTTGATGGTTATACAGGGTGAAGGGACAGCCCTCCGCAAACTGAAACGGTGAACTCAGACCATCAACTGAACAACTTTCACTAAGAAGCCTACCTCAGGAAACGCGAAAAAAAATCAGCTGTCCCATACATTTGAGTTGGGTAGGTACGGCAGTTTTGTATGGGACAGCTGATTTTTTTTCGCGTTTCCTGAGGTAGGCTTCTTAGTGAAAGTTGTTCAGTTTGATGGTCTGAGTTCACCGTTTTAGTTTGCGGAGGGCTGTCCCTTACACGCTGTACATATTAATCTCGCCGAAAAAATGGTAAATCAAAATATTGAAAAATATTTTTCAGGGTACCTCCCCTACACGAAAAGTCGGGATGCAGTTTTTCTCGTCTATCCCACGTACTTGGCTGAAGTCCCGATAACGCTGTCCCCACAAGCCTGACATCGCAGAGGCTATGGGACGAGCCGCTCTGCATTCAGACTCAGAAAAGTCTTATAGACAACGCCACCAGTACTGCAGAGAAAGCCCGCCTCCTAGCCTCAAGCGAGCCAGAGTCAGGATTCTGGCTAAATGCGTTGCCATCTGCAAACGTGGGCACGCTTCTGGACAGATCCTCCTTCACTTTGGCAATCGGTCTGAGACTCGGTGCCAGAACGATTGAGCCACATCGCTGCCGCTGCGGCGCGAACGTTAACGACCTCGGCCACCATGGTCTCTCCTGTCGACACAGTGCTGGCCGTCTCCCTCGCCACGCCAGCTTGAATGACATCATCCGTCGGGCCCTTGTCAGCGCCAACGTGCCGGCTATACTTGAGCCAAATGGCCTTGCAAGAGACGATGGCAGGAGACCCGACGGTATGACTGTCATTCCTTGGAGGAATGGCAGGCCCCTGGTGTGGGACGCTACGTGTGTCGATACTGTGGCGCCCTCACACCTCCCTGCCACCTCTCTAAGAGCGGGCGCGGCGGCGGCTGCTGCAGAGGGTATCAAGCGGCGCACGTATGCCACCCTGGGTGACGGCTACATCCTTGCGCCGTTCGGTGTTGAGACCCTGGGGCCGTGGGGGCCAGACGCTCGACAGCTTTATAAAGAGTTGTCGTCGCGCTTGGTAGAGGTGTCTGGTGACCGAAGGGCTGGCGCGTACCTCGGGCAACGAATATCTATTGCCATCCAAAGAGGTAACGCCGCCAGCGTCCTGGGCACCCTCCCGCAGGACAGCGGCCTCGAGCACGTCTTCTGTTTAGTGTAAGTTGAACGGAAGTCGTGCTCGATATAGTGGCTCATTTGTTCTTTCCCTTTTTTTTTTTGTTTCAGTTTTTATTTTTAATGCTAGCCATATTTAGTCATAAGTTGTATATAATGTTGTAAATATCGCATAAGTTGTCTTAAGTTATTTATTGAATAAAAATATTGACCAATGTCGAAATAAATCGTTAGATAGGTCGTTTAAAAATATTGTGGGTGTGGGTACCTATGTGAAATCTACCAATACTAGGGGACTAACGCCCATACACCCTCCCTGAGGTCAAGCCTGTGCCCTGCAGTGGGATTCTAGTGATGATGATGATGAAGTCATAGAAAAAGCTAGTCTTAACTAAAGCTGTAAAGATATGACTCTACTCATTGAAATATCAATAGGATTGCTGTCGACACTTTGCTCCAGGCTTGTAATATTTATCACCCATCCACAATCCAGGCCCAAGTCCTCTATCATCATTCTTATACCCAATGAATAGATGTGAAAATGGCTTGAATCGAAGGTCTTCATGTATTTAACGAACAGGTCTTATCTCCAGATCGATCTTAATATAATTAACACCTGTGCTATGGTTAAAATAAAAGTAATATGATGAAGTTATGCATTTTGAGTAGACTACGATCATAGTGCAAGTTATTATATCAAGTTTGACGTGGCCGTATAAAAAGGGAATGTACAGAAACCTACATGCTTCATAAATATACAAAAATAATAAAATCGGTCAAGTGCGAGTCGGGCTACTCGCGCATCGAGGGTTCCGTACCACACCACCACAGAACACAACATATTAACTTGGAAAAAAACTTTTTTTTCTCCGGGACCTTAATCATAAGACCGACTCACACTTGGCCGGTTTTTATTATTTGTTGTTATTTTGTAGAGTTTGCTCTATAACCACACCAAGTTTGACGCTTGTATGTATTACCGTTTTTACTGTAGAACGAGAAGAAAAAGCGTCGATAAAAACCAGTTTCTTGTTGAGAACCCCCCTTAGTTTTAAACTTTTTGAAATTTTTATTATTTTTTATCAAATCCGCCGTAATAACGCATATTTTATGAAAATTTCAACTATCTAGCTATTACGGTTCAAAAGTTACAGCCCTAAATGGGTAGGACGGACGGACGGACGGACGGACAACGTAGGCTTAGTAATAGGGTCCCGTTTTTACCCTTTAGGTACGGAACCCTAAAAATAAAACACTAAATATTTATTGAACCAATGTGTGATACAGGTTTTGAGGACACTTAATGATTAACAACATTAGATTACCTATACGTAGCATATTGGATAGATAATACACTAAAAGTTTTGAGCTGTGATCTCACACTAGACTCAGGGCCTGGTCGGTGAGGATTAGCAATTCAATACTGTTCCAATTTAAACTCAATTTCAATATTCGTACCGTTTAGTACAGCGGCCGTAGCAAGATGCATGCGATGAGGCTGTATCACGCCTTTTATCTCGTTCGTTCGCGTCCAAATGGAAAGAGAGCTAAGACGCTATCACGCTGCCATGCTACGGCTGCTGATCGCCCAAGGAAACATGAGCGACCACTTCGATCACAGAACATTACCTATAAGACGGGTTTAAAGTGAAGAGAAGCATGGAACGTGTCGCCACAGGTTATGCAATGATTTGCATAACACCATAAGGCGCGGCGTGGTGCGAGCGAGAGGGCATGAGTAATTGTAGCAGCGTGAGCGGGAAGACAAGTGGCGACGCCGTCTCCGAAGCAAAAGCGCTACTTTGCATTTCTAACCTCTCTTATAATGTTCTGTGACTTCGATAGTAAATCTTTACATTACGCATCGAAGTGTTTGCAGTTTTCCTCACGATGTTTTCTTTTACCGTTTGAGAGCAGTCGGTATTAAGATAGGATAAAATGAGATAAGATAAATATCCTTTATTTGAACACCAAAAATAGAAAAATACAATTCACATATAAGTAGGTGCAATACAATAGAAAATTACGTACACAAATTAGAAAATCTCAAGGCATGTCCGCGTGGATTCGAACCCTGATCTCATGAATCATGATTGAGTATCCATACATCTTCGCAACGCACTACTGACTGCCACTGACGCTAAAATTTGATTTTACGTTTATAGCAGATTTTGGGGGGAACCAAGAATAAGATGGCGAGAAGATCTGGATGCCCTTGAAAATTGCAAAATATTGATAGGCACAGGAAAGGAAAGAGAACGCTAGAAAAACTTTGGGGAGACCTTTGCCCAACAGTGGGACGTTATAGATTAAAAAATTACAATTTAAAAAAAACATTTCTCATAAACAAAAACTAATTGAACCGTAAACACTAAAGTAAAATAATTTTTAACACTTTATTTGCAATTTGTTTTTGATTTCATCGTTTCATTATCATAATTAACTGAACTGTCATTAACTAACTTTAAATATTCATAATTATTTCCCAATCTAAAAATTTTACGTTTCAATTTCTCGAATCGACGAATTTTTCTGTCACTTTTTTCACTTATATTCCTTTTTTCCTGAGGTCGTTCTGGCCCAAAAATTTCTAACTTAAAAGTCGCTCTTTCATAATATTTAAACTTTACATACAGATTGAGATTTGAAACTTGTCTCAAATATTCTTGATCTGTCAGATGTGTTGGGTACAATTTATCGTGAGCGACCCATGGTTTTGTATCTTTCGTTGATGGGGGATTAGTGACGCTTGAGTTGAAATGGTAATGTTTTATGATTTCTATAGGGGTATGGGGAAAAGGATTTGGTGTCTTCATTTCTAATTTGTACCAGATGTACGCTTGTTCACGGTGGACGCTATCAATCTGAAAATGTTTTAGTATTTTTCATGATGATGGTTCTACAGGTTCCTTCTTAATATGCTGACACTCAAACTCACTCATCAGACCGTCAAACTGAACGACTTTCTCGATTTTTTATTTGTATTTTTTTATTTATTATTATTTTATTAGTTTAATATTCAAAATATAGTTATATTAAAGATAAAATTCCGTTATGGTTTTCTCAGGAGTGCGATTTTTGAATCTCATTCGGTGAGCTCGGCATTAGAAAATGTCAAAATTACTATTAAGATACGCATCTGTTTACTGCTGTTTTGACTTTCAAAAATCGCTCTCCTAGGTATAGTATGATTTTTGAAAGTCAAATCAGCAAGCAGTAGAAAGATGCGTATCTCCACAGTAATTTTGACATTTCCAACTGCTGAGCTCACCGAATGAGATTCAAAAATCGCACTCCAGATAACGAATTGTAATTTTTTTTAACATAGTAGTGGGTCCACGAGGAACGCGGTTTCCTCGTTCCTCGTGGCTCGAAGCACCCTTTCTCGATCGCAACAACATCAAAATCGCAAAAAAAAAATCAGCTGTCCCATACATTGGCTCGAGTACGTCGATCATCTCCTTAAATAGTGTCAGCACACTAAGAAGGACCCATGAAAGTTGTTCATTTTGATGGTCGAAACCGCCTCTCTAAATATTACTAGGCTGTTTTAATACAACCCGAATTCCTTTAAAGTACGAGTGAATAGGATTCTTCTGGGTTAGCTCGCTACATCTTCGACCCCATCTTTGTCCTGAGGTCAAGAGCAAACCCATAGTAAACCCAGTAGTAAAAAAACACTGAAAAAAAACTATTAACCGAATGAAAAAACTGTTTGTTACATTTAACCGAATGCTTTGTTAAATTCAACCGAACTTTTGTGGTTAAGTATTAAATATAGTTCGGTATTCACTAAAATTAGGTTAATATTTAACAAAAGTTAGGTTAAAAACAAAACAGTTGGTTAAATTAACAAAACATTTGGTTATATTCGGTTAATCATTTTTTTCAGTGCACCTTGTATTTTATAATTGCTTGGCTTGAGTGTATTTTTTTTGAGCTATTTCTATAATTATACTCACCCTTAATGTGACACAGTTGTAATCAAAGAAGTACAAATCGTACAAAGCTATCTGAAACAGGTCAATCATGAATACCAAAGCTAAATTAACCCTATCTTTTCTATGGCATAACAATAGAACAGATAGGAGGATTTATATATGATCACAGAAATGACGGCTAACAGAAATGAATTGAAGATGATGATATATTGCACCAAACTCAAGTAATGGGCTAAAGACTGTCATCCAAATTCCAAAAATGTATGTTTATGACCACCACTTTATTTTGTAGAAAATTTGGAAGTAAGTACATAATAATCTACCAGAATAAGAATTACAACATAGAAGTAGACAGTACATTGATATCGTTGAATTACAACAACAAATATTAGATTTACAACAACAAATTTTCTAGTGTCTACAAATAAATGTTTTGTCACTGATTTTTTTCCGTATAGGTAGCCCATCATTCATTCTTATCTCAAAACGTGGTATTATCAAATCATCATCATCTCAGACGAAAGAAGTCACTGCTGGAAGTGCTGGACGTAGGCCTCCCCCAAGGATCGTCATAACAACCGGTCCTGCGCTGCCTTCATCCAACGGGTTCCCGCCGCCTTCAGCGCTTTCTGAATCGCTGTTACCACTCGAGAACTCTTCGATCGGCCCATCGACCATCGTTCTACGAGCAATGTGCCCTGTCCGTTGCCACTTGAGTTTAGCAATTCTTCGGGCTACGTCATTTGGTTTTTCAGTGAATCTCTTTATTTCTGATTCGATCGAATATCTACCTACGTATGTCCAAAATGCTCATTCTCGATTCTGTCTGACTAAGTACTTAATTTACCTAAAGCTACCAAAGCTACTACTTCTATATATTCAGAGATGCGAAAGATATCGGATTAGAGGCAGTGACCTGTTTAGTACAGTCTTAGTTATACAGGGTGTAACTTTCAAGGTGTGCAATATTTGTTAGATGACGTATGATAATTTATTTATCATGAACAATTCGTTGAAATTATTAATTAAATTGAAGTAACTAACTGAATTTTACTGTACCATATTTTGGCAGGGCCGGCGGCAGGCAGGCGGCCCCGGGGCGCTGACAAAGATCCGCGGCTCTTTTACGTGCGCGCATTGGGGGCCTATTACTTATTGTATGTATCGAATGTCAATCGAAAAATTAAAGTGGTATTATGAAACTCATTTGAAATTTTAATAAATTAATATTTGGTGCCTATTTTTTATTTATTGAATTTGTAACCAGTTTATGGGACTTAATCATCTACATCTCTCATAACATTGCACATCTTGAACCCTGTATTTTTGACAGTCTTCCATAGTTTAAAACATTAAATAGGTACTCACTTGAAACTCTATAAGGCCTATGTAACGTCTTGTGCTAGTTTTAATTTCCATGTGCTCTTTATATACTACACGTTTATTCCACGTCAAACAGTCATCAGCATTCTTTTCATACTTATCGTGAACTGAAAAATAAAAGACGCAAACATTTATCGACGTTAAGGCTGCAAGAGATCTGCGAGGTAGCGAGGCGCTGAGCGAGGAAACAATCCGCCAATAGCGCGCTCGCTCGATCACGTGACTGGGAAATTAAAGCACTCCCATTCGCCGATTTTTTTCCTCGCTCGCCGCCTTACCTCGCACATCTCTGGTGGAAAAGCAGCCTAAGGGGACCGAGCGTCCAGGATTAACCTCAATCGTATTTTTTTAATTTCAGAACAATTATACAAGATTTCTAAAAAACAAGGATGTCACATTGTAGTCATTGCTGATTTTCAATTTATTGGCCGACCGGAGTAAGTAATTCAGTAAATGTTTTTTTTTAAATCTAAAACTTTACAAGTTAAATTTAACTATGTTATCCGACACGGATGGAACATCACCTGCGTTCTGTCACAGATAGATAAAAAATTCCTACGAAACTTATATTAATTAAAAATATGATTAAAGAAATACATACCAGACTTTATTATCTAGAAAAAACACCTAGTTGAAGAAAAGCATATATTTGAAAAGTTTATTTTATGTAACCTCTTTAAATGTAAGTACTATAGTCTGTGGCCCTTAATGGTCGGACTTATCAAAGTAAAACCTTATGGAACAAATAATAAGGTATATTTTACTCACATGCTATACTGAGTGCATCTCTGCCAAGCCTGTCAACAGTAACCAAGTCACCCAACGAATACGGATCACTAAACATATGGGTAGCCTGTGACCTTAAGATTCCGCTCTTATAAATCAGCTCGTGAGCGGGTATTTCATCAAATTCACCTATTTCCAGGGGTTTCTTAAATCCCTCATCGAAGGCTGTCTTTCTTCTAAAAATTTGGTAGTCCATTGACGTTGAGAACCGGATCCAGTGGTAGTAGTGGGTGAGGTCGATGAAGCGTGCTGGCGCGGCGCATCCTGGACCCCGGATGCCGAAACCAATCTGAAAACAGATTTCTTTGTATTTCGAAAAAAAAAAGATTCCATTTAGGAGAAATACGAAACAAAGTAGGGACCGGCGACCATTTACGTTTGATAGCTCTACAGGAAGTATAAGAGACAAGCGTACTTTTGGTAACCATAAGCTGCAAGGCTGATTCAGTATTAATAGGATATAGAGCATCTGTGTGATGGGGATGGACCAGGTCTGCCTGCATAACTCCAGTCAGTTTAGGAGTTACAGCCGTTCAAAGGTCAGACCTTTAATTGAATGACTCTACCTCCTAAACCAACTGACGAAACATGTCAGTTTTTGTACTGTTCGCATAGCTACAGTGCATATTACAATAATACCTGCATATTCATGCATATTCGTTTTTAGTAACCATACCAGACCTTTGAATGGCTGTAACTCCTAAACTGACTAAAGTTATGCAGGCAGACCTGGTCCATCCCCAACACAGAGATGCTCTACATTCTATTAATACTGAATCAACCTTGCAGCAGATGGTTTCCAAAAGTACGCTTACTTATACTGGTGAAGGGTTGTCTGTAATAAAATTACCAGTTTCCAGGTGCCAGTGTTATTGGAGACCAGAACCATGCCGTTATCCCATACACAGTGCTCTTTCTTGATCCTTGAGAAGCTGCAGTGATAGTGGTTGGGAGCGTGTTTCTCCTCTATCAACTGTCAATTAAATAAATTATTGTGTCAATTTTATCTTTTCATCGGAGGTCAAAAACTTAAAGGTCATATTGTGGTATGCAGTTGCGTACCGAGATGCCCCGGGCAGCACATTACTATAATTATATTATATACAGCTTGGCCAAAAAGACTAGAAATTAAATGAACGTCGAAATCACGCATAATCTGCCAACACCACCATACTCAAATTTTAGTTCCACCTGTAACCACGATCATTACTTTATGGCCAAGCTATATCTCTATCTACAACCAATTCGTAGAGCAGAGATAACTCGAGCTCGCTTCGCTCGCTCTAAGAATATGTTACCTAACTTTACCTAGACATCATCCTAAAGAATTCAGAGCACAGCTAAGATATTGTTGTATGCAACGATATCAATGTACAGTCAAGAGCAAGTGGAGTTTGACATCACCAGGATAAGCTGAGCTCTGATTTGTATATACGCGTTATACAGTACGCGGCCGGTCCAAAGTGCAAAGTGTAAAGCTTGATGTGCTCTTGACTGTACTAAAGATGTCTATGGTTGTATGGATATTATACAATAAGATACCTTGATTCTACAGGGTGTAACAACACACCCTAGTAATACTTAAGGGGGTGCTTCAGGCTATCAAAGTAACCATGGTGAAAGTTAAATTCAGTATGATGGTCTGAAGCACCCCCTCAAGTATAACTAGGGTGTTTGTCACACCGTGTATATTTGTACGCATCACCAAAATAAAGTTCTTACCCCCGATCTGCTGTAAAATTCCTCGCAATCTGATCGACTTAAATATTCCATCTTATAAACTGTTTTCTCTAAAAGTTGATTTTCTGAAAACATACGAATGTCATATTATTATGTCAAGAGCGAGTCGGGCTACACGCGCACCGAGGGTTCCGTACCACACCAGCACATAACATATTAACTTACAAAAAAAACGTGTTTTCTCCGGGACCTTTAGCGCGACAAAGACTCACACTTGGCCAGTTTTTTTAATTTTTTGTTTTATTGTAGAGGTTACTCTATGATTACTCCAAGTTTGAAGCTTGTATGTATAACCGTTTTTACAACAGAGCGAGAAGAAAAAAATGTTGATAAAAACTTGTTTCTTTCTTGAATGAGGATCCCCCATTTGTTAGCAAATCGGCCATAATAACGCACATTCTGTGAAAATTTCAACTAGCTATAAATAGACAGACGGACGGACGGACAGCGTAGGCTTATGAATAGGATCCAGTTTGCACCCTTTGGGTACGGAACCCTTAAAAGTACGTACCATCAGTAAATCCCATAGCATAAAGATTATTAGAGGCATTATAATTCTTTAATAGCCAACAAATTGGTGTCACTGGAACTGAAAACAAAAACGTAGAAGATAATTGCAGGCAATAAAGACAGACAGAAAAATAGACAGACAGACAAACTGACGGACAACGTATATGTATAGGCTTATGAATGGGTTTAGTATGTACAGTCAGCAGCAATAAGTTCTATAGTACTACGACGTAGAACAAAAGTGTATAGATACACTTTTGTTCTACGTCGTAGTACTAAAGTGTATATAACTTTATAGCTACTGAGTGTACATAACACTGAAAGTTAAAAATAGCCGAACAGCAATAGATTAAGAAAAAATATGAATTATAGTTCTGACATTTTCGGTTCGTTGATTGTGAATCTAGTTCAGGAGTTCGATTTTTGAATCTCATTCGGTGAGCTCAGCAGTTGAAAATGTCTAAATAACTATGGAGATATGCATCTTTCTACTGCTGAGTTGACTTTCAAAAATCATACTACAGGAGAGCGATTTTTGAAGTAGTAATTTTGATATTTTCAACAGCTGAGCTCACCGAATGAGATTGAAAAATCGCACTCCAGGGCAAAAAACAAAATTTTTTTGCCCTGAGTGTTTTTCTCCCATAGTAAACCTCCTAGTTTAAAAGGATGCTAATGATATCAATTTCACCATGTATACTTACAATTGTTATTCTCATCAACTTTAAACTCCACTATAGCTATAGTGTTGTAGGTGGAGTACTCATACTCTGGGTGGGTCATGTAATCCTTCACCAGGCACGTCCACGTCTCGTCGTCCTTCAGTATGAACATCGCTTTGCTGTCAGCCCTTCAAACATCAACATTCATATTACTCATCATCATTTATCAGCCGAAAAAGCCGTGGTGGTCCTGTGGCGAGTAACCTTGCCTGCCGTGCAGGAGGCGATGGTTCGATCCCCGTCCAAGCCGACTCGTACCAATGAGTTTTTCGGTATTTATGTACGATTTGTAACACCACTGGCTTTTCGGTGAAGGAAAACATCGTTAGGAAACCTGCATGCTTCAATTTCGAGGCATGTATTGTACCCACTGTCCATTACAAGTGGCGACGGGCTCACCCCCCGTCACACTGGACAGAGTTTCGGTACTACTGGTGAAACGTGGATGTTCTGAGATTTCAGAATATCTCTGACTACCCCCTCGGGGAATATAGTCGTGAGCATATGCTTATGCTTATTTATCAGCCGATAGATGTCCACTGCACTGCATTTTTTCTCTATAGTAAAGTGGTAACCTCAAAAATTTAAGTGGAGAAGATATCTTGGGCCTGAAATTCCGATTAAATTCTAATTTCGGCACCAGTCTCCCCACTACTAGCTAGTACTGTATAGATACTCTTTCTTATACAGTAGTACTGTACCGGGATAGTAAGACGTAAATCTCTTAAGAGGATAGGCGAGTGCGGTTTTTTCCATACAATCGTATTCCCCTGTTTTCTCCCTGGATAATGACACATAGACCAAAAAAAATTTTATCATACGATCTATGTTGCCTCTGCTATGTCCCTATGTATTGCTTTTTTGCATTAATTAATTACTGTATGAACTAGGCACCTTCGAAAATGGCCAATTTTACCGCCCGTTTTCAGGCATCCAGCAAACGAATTTGACGGATATAAACAAAAAAATCAAAACGTAAAAACATGGCCATAGTCTTTTTCATATTATTCTTGAAATAATTATTAAAATCGGTATAGTTTTGGAGGAGAAAACAGGGGAATACGAAATGCTGTTTTCGTCGATTTTATGCAGATAAAATCGGTTCGAGCTGCAGTTGTCTCTTTCGCACTCTAGTCGGTGGGTGGGGCGGATAGGACAAATATGTAAACAGTCGGAAAATTGAACTATTCTCCAAATTAGCATTTCAGGCCGTCTATCCTCTTAATATGAGCCCATCAAGAAATTGCCTAACCTAACCGAACCTTTAGTCTTAGTAGTCTTACAAAGCTTTTTCACGTGCATTGAGCCGATATTTGCTTCGATTGAAGTAGGCCGAATAGGTACCACACTATAAGATTTTTCCAGTGGCCTCACACAGCGTAAATACGCTGCTGCATGCTAGGACTTACTGGAGAATAGCTCGAGGTATGCGTACGATGTCGTCGGCATTGGCAAGCGCGTAGTTCTCTTTTACTAAAACTAGTCCTGTTAGCCCAATTTTAATCTCAGAGCCATGATCTGAAACAAAACAAAAGAACTTTTACATATGGAGGTGCTACTTGGGAATTTTCCTCCATCGAAAAGAAAGAAGATCTTCCACCAGGCTTAGTGTGAAGCCTGGGGACCGGCCGTGGTCCAACAGTTCTTAGTTGGACCTTGTATAATATCGAATCTCTGTGATTATTTCTCTTGCGCGATTTATGTCTCGCATTCGATTGTGAACCTTATTTGAAGTAGGTTACGAATTACGTATTTACGGTGAACGTTGTCTTTGTATGGAGCATATTTCTGAGAGCGACGGTATCGCCATCTGTTAGCTTCTTTGCTATAACTTGTGGGTGTTGACATCTATGGCAAGTCCCCACAAATACAATATAGGTACATAAACTATCGCCATATACCCAGAGGTGTAGGCAAAGATGGATCTCCACTTTGGGTGGTTCTGACACACCCTCTTGCTTCACCTACCATTGTTTCCTTTCACACACGCCTTATATATTTATTTCACAAGTAGACTTTCATTCATCCTTTCGATATGTCCAAACCAAAAAACTTTTAAATTCGTAGATGAAGGTTTATGTCTAGATTAAGCCTCACGCTTCTACCATACGCCCTATTTTAGACTTTGAGCGCAGATATTTCGAGACAGATAGTCCAGTCATTTTAGAGTTTCCTTGTATGGACACCCTAACAATAATTCATCTATCGCTGAAACTTTGCAGTGTGATAAAGTAGAGTACCTTATTACCTATACAGATTACGGTTGACAAATAATCTAGGTTACATTTTTTCCGGTCCTAGATTATTTGTCAACCGTAATCTGTATACTTTACTTTATGACACTGCAAAGTTTCAGCGATAGATGAATTATTGTTAGGGTCAAAGCCTAAAATTATTGGACTAAGAACCATTATAACGATTTAGTTTCTATTTATCAAAAAACTATTTTTTTTCCAACCCCTCTTTCGTGGTAAAGTTCCTAGCCACCTCTCACTAGAATAAAGTTGAGCGTAGGTATAGTTACTAACGTAAATGCACTCGTAAGAGTCCCAACCATGGGAACATTCCTACTTGTCCAACATTTCCTTCTCGTACCATAGAGTTCTGGGATTGGTCGCATTGCTGTAATGTTGGTTTACCTGATGAACAAAATACTTTTAGGTTAAGAGGATATAACTGCGAGTGCGCATACAAACGAAGTTTCATCCTATTTTCAATTATAACCAAAGAATTTTTTTAAACACGACCTGAAATCTTATCTCTGTGTCTATTATTATTGATTATAAACATGTTACAGCCATGTTGTGCTATTTCGGATCAAATTAAAGTAGTAGTAGTTGGTTGGTTATAATACTGCCAGTAGATGGCGCGCACGTCCCCTTAAGACGCAACAGATTGAAAATTTCGTTCTCTGGGTTGTGGACTCGGTGGTGTAATTGGTTAGCACGTTTCCCCGGTTTGGAAGAGCGTGGGTTCAAGTCCCGCCCGAGACAAATTTTTCAATCTGTGTCTATTTTCGTTAAATGTATAGTTTTAAAGTTACAGTGCCTCAAAGATTTCCATACAAATCTAAAAATCCTACGGTTTTTTTTTTGTTTTGTTTAATCACAGCCACAGAGGGCTTTGAACTTTTTGGCATAGTGGTAACCATAATTTTGCAGGAATTTCGGAAATTTTTCAAAAATGCCGCGCATCCTGAAACCTATGTATATCGATAGAGTATGTATAGACGAACAAAAAATGTCCTATAAACTATAGTCCTAAAGTGCAACGTTTTCGAGATAATGCATGTTAAAGATGTTGTGTATACAGGGTAAAAATAAATACTTAAAACTCTTAAGGGGGTTGTTTAGACCATGAAACTGAACAACTTTCACTATGGGACCAACATCGAAATCGCGAAAAAAAAAATCTGATATCTCATACAATATATTAATTTTTTTTCCCGATTTCGATATTGGTCCCATAGTGAAAGTTGTTCAGTATGATGGTCTAAACCACCTACTTGTAAGGGTGTAAGTGACAGCCTAGCAAATACTGAAACGGTGAACTCAAACCATCAAATAGAACAATTTTCACTATGGAGGCTACCTCAGGAAACGCGAAAAAAAATCTGCGGTCCCATACAAAACTGTTATACCTACCTGACTAAAATGTATGGGACACCAGATTTTTTTCTTGCGTTTCCTGAGGTAGGCTCCATAGTGAAAGTTGTTCAGTTTGATGGTCTGAGTTTACCGTTTCAGTATTTGCTAGGTTGATCATATATCAATAGAATCGCAACGCTCCGTCGGTAGCGAGTTGCAGAGAGCTATGGAATTCAATCTTGAGGTCCAGGTCTGAATCCGCACGGATGACATATGCCATGTACCAATGAGTTTTTTCTGACTTATGTACCTACGTAGCACCAACTGCTCTCAAACGGCATAGGAAAACATTTTGAGGAAACCTGCATACGATGAAAAAGAAATTCCGATGCGTATATGAGGTCTACCGCACCGCATTGTGCACGCGTGGTGGACTAACGTACATACACCCTCTATGAGGGTAGGCCTGTGCCCTGCAGTGGGACTTAGGTGGTGGACGTTTGGGGTGGTTAAGGATCTACCTCCTCCACCCCGGACAACGCCGCCACCACAGACTACCAAGTTTGTGGTGACGGCCGAACGATCCCCCCACAGCGGTACTAGGCTCCGCAAGGAGCCGCCTGGCTTGCGCCCACCCTCCTGCTGGAGTCTTGCGCCAAGCAGCTTGCTGCATTCCGTCGGTGTGCAGGAGTGCCAGTGCTATTGGGGAATGGGAGAAAATCAGCTGTGCTGTTCGGAACCGGTCTTGGCCTCTGAGCAACACTGTACCGGGAAACTTATTCTGGAGGGTAGCGGGATCCGAAGCACGGTGACAGTCGTGGGTCGGTACCGCAGTTAGTAGGGGGCCCAAGTAGTGCGCTCGCCACGAGTGAAAGGCTGCCCCACTGCAGCCTTGGCGACTGGAAGGGAGGTCCCGGTGGCCATTGCAGGGGGGATCGGGCGTCCCCGCAGTCTACAAGTGAGTTTCCCATCAGTCAGTCGAGCCCAAGAGGTCCATCAGGGTAACTGAGGAGCGTATCTCGACGGAGCGGAGCTTGTTTTTCTGGGGGACTTAAATGCCCACCACAGCGAGTGGCTGTTCCTGTTCCAGAAAACTAACCATGCTGGCAGAGAGACGCGTAAGTTTGCGTTATCGCTAGATATCACCCAGCTGGTGAATCAAGCAACGCGGGTAACGGATGTCGATGGCCATACGCCCAATCGTTTAGACTTTCTGCTGACATCAGATCCAGACAAGCACTCAGTATCGGTCTTTGCACAGACTGGCATCCTATCCTTCTGGTAGTAAACAGTTCTGGTCCCTTTCAAAATCGGTCGAATCCAATTTCTACCGTCCCCCTTTGCCTCCCATGCAGAAACCTGGTGGGTCACTGACTGAGAAAGCGAATTTATATGCTTGTCTGGAGCAATTCACGTCTGGACGCTCGTGCCAAACAGCCACACATGCCGGAGATGACAATACACACGAAAGAGGTCCGCAGAGCATTGCGTAGTCTGCATGTGAGGCCAGGTCCTGATGGAATACCTGCAAGAGTGCTGAGATATAATGCGCCTGAGTTGTCTCCTGTTTTAACACACCTGTGTCGCCTCTCTCTCAGAACAAGAACGATTCCCAAGAAGGGCATTCGTTCCGACCCCTGCAACTACCGACCTATAGCCATCACTTCCATTCTCTGTGAAGTCATGGAAAGAGTACTTAACAGTAAGTTGCGGACATACCTAGAAGATAATGATCTACACAGTGATCGTCAATATGGCTTTCGCCGGGGGCGATCGACTGGGGATCTTCTTATGTCAAACTCAAACTCAAAATAATTTATTCAATATAGGAGCCCGAAGCACACTTATTAAACGTTAATTCTTTTTTAAGTTACCACCGCTTCGGAACGTGTTGTCGCTGTAGAGAAGATGCGGCCAGAAACTCTACAGCTATTGCAATATAAATTCTTACGCTAAGGTTATTTAAACAGTAATACATAGTCTATTTAATTAAATTAATAATTGATGTATGTCACGCACTGGTCAGCGAAGCACTAGTTGTGTAATTTGACATCTCGAAGGCCTTTGTCAGGGTATGGCACGCTAGATTGCTGAGCAAGCTTCCTGCTTATGGCATCCCTGCTGATCTCTGCAGCTGGATATCTGATTTCTTGAGTGAACGGTCGATTAGAGTTGTCATTGACAGCTGCTCAGAGGTCGGAAGACCTCATGGCAATTGATGCTGGGGTTCTTCAGGGGTCTGTTCTCTCTGCGAGACTTTTCCTGCTACACATCACTGACCTCTTTGTGTCAGGTATTATTGGGTATGCAGATGACAGTACTGTCACAGAGAGATATCTATCCGGCGCTTGGGGCGGGGATGAAATACGTTCGCAGAGGGAAGCCATGGTGGAGCGGACAAACTTGACTTTAAGTCTTGTCTCCCAATGGGGTGACAATAATCTAGTCAACTTCAACGCCACCAAAACACAGGCTTGTCTGTTCAACGCCAAAAGGAGTTCGTTTATTCTGGTTCCTACTTTTCGGGGAAGATAAATATCTGTCCCTGTTTCCGACAGTCTTGAGCTTCTGAGCATGGGTTGACTACGAAACTCAACTTCGGCGCTGACATCGAGTCTAAGGCTCGAAGTGCAGCCAAAAAGCTGGGCATCTTAAACAAGGTACTTCACTCCTGGACAGCTCTTAATGTTGCATAAAGTTCAGGTCCGATCGTGTATGAAGTATTGCTGCCACATGTGAGATGGCTCAGCTAATTATCAACTAGAGGCTCATTGGCGACAGTAATCTGGTTGGAGGAAACCAAGCTTCATAGCCTAGCCCACCGCCGCAGAGTAGCCTGCTTGTCGGTCTTCTACAGATTGTACTTCGGTGAGTGTGCACCAGAGCTGCATGAGCTCATCCCGCCTTCCCCTTTCTACTATCATCGAACTTCCAGACGCACCGCGGGATACCACCCCTTCTTGGTTGATGTTTATGATACCTACCTAGGTACACGGACCTGAAAAAAAACCTGACGTAATCTTGTCTAATCACGAGTGAAGCACCCATTTATTTTTGTGTGTGTGCTGACGCGGTACAAAATGGTGGCGGGTTGTAGGTCCTAAGCCTAGAACTGGTGCATCTGTGTGAGTGTAGGTCCCTTGTAGAACAAACGAATATGTAGGACCTTGCATGCTCATGCTTCACATCTTTTTAGTGACACATTACGTCCGCCTTTTTTTTGAGTCCGTGCTTAGGTATAAACGTTTTCTATTACACCTTTCTCTTTTTGGTGAAAAAATACAGCGGTAGGTACTTTATTTCGAAAAAAGTTCTCATTAGATTTTTTGTTATTTCAATTAAATTGTAATTGCAATTAAGAAAAACATAGACATAGCACATGATTAAAATATATTCCATGTGGACATAGCCCAGACAAACATTTATTTCATCTGTTGAGGTACAATAGCAAATACAACCTGCACGACGACGCACTACACACTGCCAGTATTTTTTTTTTATTTTTTTTGCTTCTTACACTGCCAGTATAAGTTGACCGCGAAGTATGCAGCGCGTCGTGAGGCGTATTTGTACTTACACACGGCGACACATCAAGCTGTTCATAACCAAAATAAGCTGGCCGCGAGTAGGTTTAGGTTGCATGACGTATGAGTCGTCGCGCGGCCAGCTTATTATTTTGGTTTTGTATAGGTTGATGTGTCACCGTGTGTACGTGTATACCTGCACAGATGAAATAAATGTTTGCCATTAATACAGGAACTTTTTTCGAAATAAATTATCATCAATAAGTACCTACCTACCTCGGTATATTTCTCATACTGGGTATTACAGAAAGGTGTCATAGAACTTGTTTATGCCAAAAACATTTTCTATTCCATACATCTTCTTCTTCTTATCATGTAGGCAAGCCCTGGTGTCAGAGTTTTTTCAGACCGCCTTACGGCCTCTGACGTAGTTTTTATATAACGAATAATAACCACCAGAGATAGTAACTGGGACCAACGGCTTATCGTGCCATCTGAAGCACGGAATCATCTTTCTTTTCAGACAATCAGGTGATTCAGCCTGCATTACCCTAACCAACTGGGGAAAAACGCATAAAGTGACATATCACTAGGTGTCCCCCATGGGAATCGAACCTACGACCTCCGTGTCAAGATCCCAAGTCTTATAACCATTGGACCACGGAGATTGGTATTGGAGGAAAATGTGTTAGGATTTTTATCTATACAAGATCCTTAACATGGATTATCTCGAAAACGTTGCACTTTAGGACTATATGTTATTTGACATTTTATGTTCGTCTATAGATCCTCTATCGATATACATAGGTTTCAGGGTGCGCCACGTTTTTGAAATTCCTGAAAATTTATGGTCATCACTATGCCAGCCTCCCATACAAAGAGGTTCAATGGCCATCGTGTTTCAAAATGTGTTTCAAAAAACCAAAAAAAAAATACAAAGTTAAGGGTGTCCCAAAACAAGAGTTTTGCTCTATCATAAAAACGCTTCGACCATAATATGGACGAGTTACGCGTATAATTCTACTTACAAACTTTTCTGACACTTTTTACTGGGGGCGAGGTAGTATGAAATACGCAACTTTGGATTTTATTCTGTTATTTTCTCTCTGATTCTCCGTCTAATTTTGGATTTCAAAACATGACAAATTAGTCTCGTGTGAACCCCAACCAAGACTAGAAGTATAGATCATGGCTTGATCGTTTGATCTTGTACTTTGGCAGAGGGGAATGCTAACTTAAGGCAGGTCCCTATTTAAATGGTCTAAGTAAAAACGGCAATACATACAAGCGTCAAACTTGGTGTGTAGTCGAGTAGGAGCAGTAATAGATTATTGGAAAATAGCTATCCCTAGCCCTATCACTAAAATATGTATTACAAACTTACCATTAAAAATAATCAGCAGATTCAATACAAGTATTCGAGTCAACATTTTTAAACACATTCATACAAAAATATTTAAAAAACAGTTACTGAAATGAAAACACTAAAACGCCTCAAATTGAGCGTGTAAATGACCACTGATTAGATTTTCTTTTAAAAACGTGCTGATTTACCTAATAGGTATTTTAAACTGCAGAACGGATAGTCAAAGAAAACAGTCATTGTGTTGTTTGGAAGCGAAAATAAACAAGCATACCAATAGTTTTGCACAAGTGTGTGTACAAAACACATAAAGTAATAGAAATGAGTTAAGGTGGTTGGAGAGCTGTCAATTTCATACAAAACTTTGTCGTAGAACACTCATAGACGGTGTCAATAAAAGTAATGTTTTATTTATGGAAAAATAGCTTAGACAATCTAGATTGCGCGTATAAAATAATATTTACAATTTATAATATAATTACGAAGATATCAAGCTTTGAAATTATTCGTACAAAACTTCAAAGCCTTCTATCGTTCTAATTCTTCTATCTTCGTAATTATATTATAAATTGTAATTGTAATTTGATACGCGCAATCTAGATTGTCTAAGCTATTTTCCCATATATAAAACATTACTTTTATTAACACCGTCTACTTAAACTTTGTAATACGCTTGATAACTGAAATCAAACGCTAATAATTGCGCAATAGTCCCAGAAAATAACATTTAGATCAATGTAGTTTTGCTTAAAGTCAAACTAGAGTAATGATTACTAGGATATCAGTAGAAACAATGCGGCTTAGATTACAATAGCTGTTACCAATAAATAGTTGGGTGCGCTCCACTTGGGACTAGGGTGAAAGCCTGACAGGGATTTTGAATAAATCCACTTTTGGATAACAACAGGCAGATTATACAGGGTCCAACATAATTATGGTGACACTTTTTTTCGGACATGATCAGACCATCAAACTGAGCAACTTTCTCTAAGGGACCAACATCGAAATCGCGAAAAAAAACCAGTTGTCCCATACATTTGGCTCGAGCAGGTTTGCAGTTTTGTGTGGAAAAGCTGTTTTTATAAGAGATTTCAATGTTGATGCCATATAGAAAGTTGTTAAGTTTGACGATCTGATCATCTTCTTAAAAAAGTGTCAGTAAGTATTTAAGATGGACCCTATATTGAAAGACTGGAATAATTAATTAATCAATTACATAGTCAAAGCCATTATAGTTTATTGCTCCTTGTGGTTACAATAAGGGAATTTAGAAGCAGAATTTAGAAATTGGTAGACAAAACCGTAGTGGATAATGTTCTACTACCTTTTTTTTTATATCGAGGCTAAGTGAGAGCAGGCAGAATAATCACAATCAGAAGGCGTAGCATGTTGCACGTAATACGGATATAATCACGCCTTTTATCAATCAATCAAATAAATTTCTTTTATCTCGTTCGTTCGTGCGCAAATAGAAAGAGAATCCTTCCAGGTGTTATAGGAAGCTATAACGCAACATTTTCAAGGCATGCATTATAAAACTTTGACAAAGTAAGTGACTCTGCGCCTTGACCACTGATGTTGTATTGGCACATTAAAAAATTACCCTTTCAAAGGATCTAACAACCGGTTCCAAAACGAAAATTCAGCGAGTCGTTGTCTAAAATACGGGTGACCAGCAACCGATAGCCTCGGATCTACCTTGTCGATACCTGTCGCTGCATGTTCCTGTCCGAAGTCGTTTGTTTCTGTCCGTGTTTTAACTAGAGAAACCTGTTCGGGCGCAGTCTCGAAGGACGCAAGTGGAACAAACTTAATTTACTAATGTCCATGTTGTGATTAATTCAATTGGACTTTAGTTCGTTTAAGCTTAAGTTGAGAAGTACTGAACGGATTTTGATGCGGCTTTCACTATTTGGTAGATAGTCAGTTTTATTACCATTTCCTAGTCGACGATTTTGTTTCTCGTCTATCACATGGGGTGGAGTTGGATAGGTCGTTTTAACATACGGGATGTGAGTAAAAGTAGCATAACCTTTAAACCACATTCAAAACCCATCAAACTGAACAACTTTTACTTTAGGAGTAAACCTGTCAGAACAACAAAAAAGTCATCTGTCTCATACATTTGAGTCGAATAGGCGCTTTTAGTATGGAACAACAGATTTTTTTTGCGCTGACAAGTTTGCTCCCATAGTAAAAGTAGATCAGTTTGATGGGTAGAGTATGAGGTTTAAAGGTTAATGATACTTTTCCTAACACCCTGTTTACCCTGTGTGAGTGTTGGTGTTAGACCACTACTATAATGTAAGATCGTAGGTTATTTTCCCACATAAACCATAGATAAACGAGCGAAGACGAGGTAATTTAGGATAATAAATAACACACTATGATTATCACTATAAATCTTCGCTTAAACGCTAATTCAAAGTAAATTATTGTTAATCTATAGTACCTACTAGGTGATATCCGGTGACTTTGGCTGCGTAGAAAATGCATTCCTTTCGAATTTCATCAATAATGGTTCAGCGATGTAGCAGTGAAAAGTAACACACTGAAACTCCCAATTTATGATAATTATACAGGGTGTCAACTTAAATCCGTTACAAATAGGGTCCTTCTTAATTATACTGACGGTTTTTTATAGGATGATCAGGAGTGCGATTTTTGAATCTCATTTGCTGAATTCAGCAGTGGAAAAAGTCAAAATTACTATGGAGATATCTACGAACAAATAATAAGTTTGTTCGTAGGGAGATATGCATCTTTTTACTGCTGATTTGACTTTAAAAAATCGCTCTCCTGTAGTATGATTTTTGAAAGTCAAATCAACAGTAGAAAGATGCGTATCTCCATACTCCATAGTAATTTTGATATTTTTGTATTTTTTTTTGTATTTTTTTTTGTGTAAGTGACAGCCTAGCAAATACTGAAACGGTGAACTCAGACCATCAAACTGAACAACTTTCACTATGGAGCGTACCTCAGGAAACGCGAAAAAAAATCTGCTGTCCTTTACAAAAATCTGCTGTCCCATACAAAACTGAAAGACTCAAATGTGAGAGCCGATTTTTTTTCGCGTTTCCTGAGGAAAGCCCACTGTGAAAGTTGTTCAGTTTGATGGGCCGAGTTCACCGTTTCAATATTTGCTAGGCTGTCACTTACACCCTCGACCGAAATGTAGGATTGGACAGCAGATTTTTAATCGACATATCGATGTTGGTCCCATAGAGAACGTGTTTCAGTTTGATGTACTTACTGGTCATCCCCTTAAAAAACTGTGAGCATATTATGTTATTATTAAGAAGGATCCTGTATATTAAGTAATGGCTTTTCGGTGAAGAAAAAACATCGTGGGTAAACCTGCAGGCTTCAATTTTGAGGCATGTATTGTACCCACTGTCCGTTATAAGTGGCGACGGGCTCACCTCCCGTCACACTGGACAGAGTTTTGGTACCACTAGTGAAACGTGGATGATCTTAGGTTTCTGAATATCTCTGACTACACCTCGGAGAATATAGTCGTGGACATTATGCTTATGCTGTATATTAAGTGAAAACCATTCTCGGAAATATCAAGATATTTTCAAGCTCAATGCTAAGATAGCAATCGGAGTGAGTGTAGTCACGACTGACTTATCTGCGCTTGAGTCTAGATCACTAACTAAATTGCTTATTGTCTGGATATATCCTAGGATGAGGTTCCTATATGGAAATAATATACTAAGAGAAAGGTTAGGTTAAGTTAGTTATAAGTCATTTATTTTTACTTATTTTTAATGTACCTATTATAGTTACCTTTATTTGTAAATAAAAATACATATTACCTCTAAGAGAAAGTCATTTTTATTCTATTTCCTGCTTTGTAAGTTTAATATATTTTGCCCGATTGCCCGCGACTTCAACTACCTGGTTTCTGGAAACCTTAGACACACCATTGCAGGGTTGGTGGGATAACACACGATGACGCAACTGACGTACCGGCAGACGTCAGTCCGTCATTTGTGAAGCAAGGAGTTGTATGAAACCGCACGTAGAAGCACACACGGTGCGGATTGACGCACCTACGTGCGGTTTCATACAACTCTGCCGCTCCGTCAATGCGTCATCGTGTGTGATCCCACGATGGTATGCGAAATGCATCTTGTTTGCTGTAAATAAATAAATGAAATTTCATATCTAAAGCAGGAAATCGAATAATAAAGCGTCATCGGAAAGCGCTTAGAGGCAGATTTTTGAAAAATCCTTTTTTAGTGTAACCCTTCGCCCTCTTAAATATTTAAAAGTTTCTATCTTCAGCCGTTTAGGCTGTACGTTGTCTGTCATGGAACTGTTTTATAAGTATACAGGATCCTTCTTCTATAGGACTTTTGCGTGCGTTAGCACTGCATTTCTGCCAGTGTCAAGTAGTTTGTGGGAGTGTCTATCCCAATCTCAGGGATTGTTTTTGATCAAGAACAGGAAGAGATTGAGGATTGCGGAGCCACGTGGCAGGAAAAAACGCGACGCGCGAACACCACGTGAGACAAGTGCTCGTGTCAGAACCTGCAACGTGACTCCCAAGTCAGTTTTTGAGGGGATGATGAAACCATCAAACTGAACAACTTTCTCTATGGGAACAACATCAAAATCACGATGATAAAAATCTGCTGTCCCATACATTTGGAACGAGTAGGATTGCAGTTTTGGATGAAACAGTTAATTCTTTTTTACGATTTCCACATATTGCATATTATTCAGAAGGACCGCGCTGCGAAGACCAAAAAATCTTTGAAGAATTCTATGCTTATCCCAAACACATTTGTATTAAAATACAGGGTCTAAGTTGGACCTGCTAACACTTTTTTAAGGGGATGATCAGACCATCAAACTGATCAACTTTCTCTATGGGACCAACATCAAATGCGAAAAAAAAATCTGCTGTCCCATACATTTGGCTCGAGTAGGTTTGCAGTTTTGTATGGAGGGGCTGATTTTTTTTTCGCTAATTCGATGTTGGTGCCGTAGAGAAAGTTGTTCAGTTTGATGATCTGATCATCCCCTTAAAAACCGACAGCATACTAAGACCCTATATTAATATACTTATCTCGTAGATCATAGAAATATTTCATTCCCAATTCCCAACAGTCATCAAGATGTTAGAGTTCAATTTAATAGAAAACATTAACAAAGACATTGTACCTATTTAATAAAACACATTTCCATTTCGATAAAATGTATCTGGCAGTAATAGCGGTCGTGCATCACATGTAATGTATGAATATTGCGATTTGATGTCATAAATACTGTTTGAGAGTCGTGACATCGACTATGCATGGGTCTCGAATGTTGACCTGTCGATGATAAAGTATATTGAATTAAATCCATTGTTATCAAGGCAATCTTACTATAAAATCAAGTTATTTAAAATAATATTCGTTTTGTAGACATGTATTTTGTTGATGCATAGATAAGTTCACGACCATAACCCCTTTTAGGGTAATAAACATATTCATACAACTACTAACAGTACAATTTAGCAAAGCAAAATTTACCACAATCAAAAAATCTGCTGTTCCATACTAAACTGCAATACCTACACAACTCAAATGTATGAGACGGCCATCGGAGACGGCAGATTTTTTTTGTTCTTACAGGTTTACTCCCATCATAGTAACTAAAAGTTGTTCAGTTTGATATTTAGAGTATGTGGTTTAAAGGTTAATGATACTTTTCCTTACACTGTATACGTAGGTATACATGATCCTCTTTTTTGTGTGTCTAATTCAAATTGACCAACTTTGGTGGCTAGTATTTAGACCACAAAATCCCCCTTGATCTTATAGATATCCCTCGGTCGCCTCGTTCGACACTTATTTGAAGAAATAGGTTGGTCGATTCTAAGCCGGAACCTCAAGACAACTTGTACACTCTAAAGCCTAACAATAGTGAACATAACGTGTAAAATAAATAGGTTTGTTTTAAATCCCATGCTTCCTGAGATCATTTAAAAACTCTTTGAAGGATTATAAGGACAACGTCCCCTACTTATAGTTTTACATATTAACAGGTTAATAGTTTTTATAGTTATCAGCAAGGAATAGTTTAAATCATTCGGAGTTTTTGAAACCTTGGAAACGAAGGGCTTTTCTTCTTTATTATATCATATCAGACCATCAAAACAAAATTCTCCGATATTTCAGGTGGCTTGCATCAAAAACTACGTGCTTCGACGTATTTAGTGATGGCTCTGTCGCTCAAAATGCCAATACTGATGGCAGTGAAGTGACAGCATTATATTGAAACATATTAAAGTCTAAATACATTACAAGCCACCTCAATATCAACTTTGTGTTCCACAAGGAAGTGTGCCCGGTACTCTGTTCTTTCTTCTTTATATTAATAATCTAACAAACGCGACAAAATTATAACCTTCTCTTTGTTCAAAATAGGTTAGAATCACCCTTTTCTGATTTAATACTAACAATAAACATTAAAAAATCATTGTATCAGTTAATTATGATATCGTACATCAACATTTTCTGACAAAAAAGGGTCCATTAAAATCTCATTCAAAAGAAAGACTCAAAAATGTCGAGAAAAAATACTGTTTTGTATAAAATAGAACATTAATAACTCAAACTAATGGGATATTGTTAACGCATTATTCAAATATTTAGTCTAAGGTTTATAACATCACGCAAACATAGCTTCACGACCGAATTAACTGTAGGGGTGGTCGAATAGCTTGAACTAGCAGCTGCATTTTTGGGCGTAATTTTACTTAGCACGAAGGTCAAAGTCAAAGTCAAAGTAAAATAATAAACAAATACACAATGTCATGGAGATCGATCTTGGCAATAAGTGACCCGAAAGCACAGCAAAGGCCAAAAGGTTAGGCTACCTACACACCACTATTTTTTTTATTAACGAAACTTTAAGGGTGTAATTTTTTTTTCTGTTTTTCTTTTAGGTTGCTTTGGGAAAGTTGTTCATTACGTTTACCTCAACACCCTGTAGTACATCTATCAAAATACCTATCCCATATACCTAGTAAATTCAAAAATTGTATTTTCCTCTATTCAATTCTTTTTTTTTAATCTACTTCATAAACATGTCACCATCTCAGTTCGACGGCGGCATCGGCATGGGTCTTTTTTGTTGACTGTATTGTTTTGTTATATCGAGATTTTATAAAATATTGATATCTTTTACTATTAGATTTATTGGTTGTGACTACGCGCTTTAAAAGATTATTTGACAGTAATAGTAAAGTTTCTGTTAAAACCTAATGGACATTTTCCTGGGGGGATCCCGAAGATGGCGCCAAAGACCTGTGCCAATAAATATCGAACTTCAAAAAGGAAAAAAATAATCAAAAAGATTCAAACTTACTTTTTCATGTTTATTTTTTTACTTTATTTTATCACTTGTTTACACAATACAGTTTTATAATACACTAGAGTTAACCCGCGACTTCGTCCGCATAAATTGTATACCAAATTTTAAGTCAGAACATAAGCTATCAAACAAAAAAAGTTTCATCAAAATCTGTTCAGTGATTTTTGGGTGATGCGCGAACAAACAAAGCAACAAACAAACTTGTCAAAAGATGGCGCCACACGTCATTTAAATCGCGTTATCGAGTTTTATTTGAGTTTATATGAAGTGAACCGCGACTTTTTTATTCCTCACGATTTTTACGATTTTATAATACTTAGTTAAGATTTATCTGCCAAACTACAGCGCAGTTTGTTGGCAGTCAAATTCAGTTCTCACTTGAGTACGATATAATATACGAATAATCTGCATTCAAAAGCTGAAACTATCAACGTCCAAAGTCCAACATGGTCGTATGGGTTTGATCTCTTTGCCTATTATTGTTTGACATTGACAGGTATTGGCGCTAGAGCAACTTTTTCTATGGAGTCGCGCTGCAAGTCTCAACGCATGTGTATAGGCTTTTGTTAGGCTAATAGGCTTGCACGTGGCTTCGCCATTTTGTATAGCTCTAATGTGTTTTTGTCAAAACAATACTTGAGACTACATAAACCACTTGTTACTGGTCAAATTGCTACAAGCAGAGTGCTATTAAATAAAATAAAAAAAACGTTTTCTATGGAGTGAACATTTGAACCATCTGTTGTATATTTACCTCACTGCGCCAGAAGGAGTAAATTTAAGAGGAATACGCTAATTTAAAAATGTTTTTCAGTTATCCATTCTATTCTGGAAACAGTTCAGTATTATTGTATGAATCAGTTCACACCATACAATGACTTACGACCGCTATAACTTAATACGACTGAAGTAAATACGTCAAAATTGTCACACCTTCAACACCGCGTGGGATCTCCAACAAGATAAATACTACCTGTCGTATGTCGTTGCCCTAAAACTGATAGTGAAAGTAACAAAACCACCCCGTGTGAACACGCTAGTTCCCAAACCTGTCCACGGGCGCGGTGCCACACTACTCGAATATTTCACTCTGAACTACCCACATAATTGATTCAAAACGCTCACTGGATATTACTATCTTACTACTACTGCAGATCTCTTATCATCCTGCTCTCACAAGTAGTCATTTGCACAGGAACGAAGGAGAGAGTAATAGTTTAAAGACAGGCTTGTAAGAGTGGTAGAGTTGTGATATTCAAATCGTCGATAACTCTTGATAAATGGGGACTGTAATTGCGTATAATGCTCAGACCAAGTTTCAGATGTTGAATTGTTGCAAATTTACAGATTTAGTGGTTAGGTATGGTTTTAACGAAATACGTGTTTTATGATGGTTACTAAGGGTTCCGACACATTGATCGACGACGTTTGTATACAGGGTGTCCCGTAAATCGACGTCAAGCCGGAAACGGGTGATAGGCCAAATCATAATGGTTACCAGAAAAATAAAAAAATAAAAATCTGAGTCATATTTTTTTTTACTATATGCATTTTTTTTTTGTGAAAATATACACCCTGAGAATTCTAAGCAACAGGTTAGATTAGCACTATTCAGGATTAAGTAAGAATAATAAAATTGAAAAAAAATGTAAAGATTTGTAGCAGTAGGAGCTAAAAAACAATCACAGGACGTACATTAAAAATGCCTATAATTTAAAAAATTTATGACTTAGATTTTATTTTTTATTTTTCTGGTAACTATTATGATTTGGCCTATCACCCGATTCCGGCTTGACGTCGATTTACGGGACACCCTGTATACAAAAAGTTTGATTATATGCACGTCGCGTCGATGCAAAAAGATGCGGACGCCATGGATCAATGTGTCGTAACCTTTACACATACCTACATACCTATCTGTACATGGTCTTTCTAAATAAGCTGATAGTTTTAGAGGAATAATCAGACCATCAAAATGAACAAGTTTTCTCTATGGGACCGTCAGCTGTTCCATACAATGCAAACCTACTTGACCCAAATGTTTTCATTCAACTGTTCAAGTCTCACTCCTGCTCAAAGACCTCCCCATTTATTCTCAATCCTCACTATTATAGTGAAACAACTGACCAACTCACCAAGAAGGCATCAATTTTGTCTCTCCAACTCAATGTGACATTCTTGTTTTTTGGAAATATTGTTTAATTGTTAAGAAATAAAAAAAACGATTGGCGGCAGCACAATAGGCTCGGTGCAGCCTTAATACGATAGAAACTATCATTTCATAACAATAATTTTTTTTCACATTTGCTAGACACCTCTATTACAAAAACAGTTGATTTTAAAATGAAAACGCAAATTTTTATGGATATTACCAATCCGGTCGGATCCGACGGATCCGGCCGGATCGGTGAAAATCCGGTCGAATCCGGCCGGATTGAAAATTGTACCGGATTGCAATCCCTAACCTCAACGCTGTCGACCATCCCGGGGAACCCAGTCTGTGGTGAATTTTGCCCAGCGCTTTTGGGGTATGGTAAGACGGTTCGTCATAAGATGGGGTATGATAAAATGGGGTATGGTAAGAATAGCTCAATAGAATTTCCGTGTAAAAGTAATCTTACCCAACTTAAAGAATGTGCCAACCTGGGAGGGAGTGTTAAATAGTTAAACTGTTAATGTTCGTTTATACGGATTGATTTGACTTTATGACATTTGAGTAACAAAGTCTACTTAACGGACGGCAGTTAAATATATTACAGAATTCAATCTGCAGAGTGCTTAAGAGGTTTAGACCAGTAAAATTAGTGTCAATCCGAAATCTACCGGGTGAATTTTTACCACATCATTTATCATCATCATTCATCATAAGGTTGTCTGGAAGAAATAGCTTTTTAGCGATATGACCGCCTTATTTGTACCATTATCGTTTCTTTGTTTTTTTTTCTAAGCTGTATTTGTGTTTTGGTGTAAATAAAAGTATATTTCATTCATTCATAATTGTTGGCATCCTTTTAAACTAAGAGTCTACCCATCAAACTGAACAACTTTTACTATGGGATCAGACCGATCGGACCAACATAAAAATCAGCTGTCTCCTTTCACATTATACATCTTTTCTTGCACTTCTGTCCATTTAGGGTGCTGCTCTTGCCCTTTCCGGAAAAGATCATTAATTTGATCATGGTATGTTTTCCTTGGACGGACTCTCCAAACACTTCCGCCTACATTTGCTTGATATATTTGATTCGTAACACTTTTCATTCATTTGGAAAACACCTCATTGCAACTTAATTACCGGAGTGCCAGACACTGCTATAGGCGCCTTAACAGTTAGATAACCGTTAAATAAGTTACAGAATTCAATTTGTAATGCCTAATGCCCTTTGAAATGTGCGACCAAATAGCTTGAATGCCTAAACGTTTAGTCTAATGTCACTAATTGTGCAATCATTGCTAAATAGTTATCTTTATTAGTTCCTTTATAAGAAATTCTGAGATCGTCGGCGCCGGCAGTACCTAGTACGTGGCAGAGAGATAATGGACACTCAGTCATGACCTTAGTGCTTTCACACACGATGACGCATTGCCGGACGCCAATCCGTAATTTGTGAAGCAAGGAATTGTAAGAAACCGCACGTAGAAGCACACACGATGCGTCAATCCGTCACCGTGTCCGTTCTATGTGCGGTTTCAACTCCTTCTTCACAAATGACGGACTGACATCTGCCGCGCCGTCAATGCGTCATCGTATGTGATCCTACTTAAATACTATAGACTCAAAGTCTCATATACCTACAATTTTAGCATATTTTGGTCCAACTTGACACAATAACCACTTTAATAACCCATCGAAAGGGCTTGGTGCGTAGGTACTACATAAGAAATATTGAGCACAAACTATCATAATGTACTACATATTGAGTTTCTGGCCGCATCTTCTTTACAACGGTACACCTTTCGACGCGGTGGAAGAGTCAACCAATGACGAGAGAAAGTGAATCTTGGTGATATTATTTCGAATAGAATAATATTTAGTTTGAATTTGATTTTGAATATGAAGTACCTTCATCATCAGCCCATCATCGTCCACTGCTGAACATAGGCCTCTCCTGAGGCGTGCCACAAAACTCTGTTCTCGGCCTTCCTCATACAGTCGCTTGTCAGTCATTCGGCAGAAATGACCAGCTCATTACCACTTCAGCTTGCTAATTTTCTGAGCTATGTCAACCACTTTAGTTCTCTGACGTATCACTTCATTTCTGTTGTGATCTCTCAGAAAAACTAGTTCGCTGAGCGACCTTGAATTGATGAACTAGTCCTATCGTCAGGGTCCACGTTGCCGCACCACCATCACGACGTTAAGTACCAGCAACACCAAATCTTTTTTAAAACAATAAGATTTCTGTCTATTTGTCATCTACTATCAGCGTGGTTCTCAAGTGGTTCAGCTGTCGACCTGTCGACAACTCACATCAATAGACAATTCATTTGACATAAACAAATATAAGGCGTTACCGGAATTTTGCGATGTTGTGCCAATTGACACATGTCTAATCTATCTGCCAAAATCTTAGCCCACATCCTAATGATACTATGTTTAGCTGTTGCTGTTAAACAAAACTGAGTCAAATTAATAAATATCCCTACAGAACGAAAGCTTCATACAGGCAGCCGCTGTGCTGCTTAATGTGCTGACATTTTTTTAAGGGGATGAAAGACCATCAAACTAAACACATTTTTCTCTATAGCACCAACATCGAAATCGCGAAAAAATTATCAGCTGTTCCATACAAACCTGCAAATATACTCGAGCCAAATGTATGGGACAGCAGATTTTTGCTTGAAAAAGTGTCAGCATATTAAGAAGGACCCTGTATAATATGCGCGTTAGATGAATACTGAAGCCTTTGTTCTGTAGGGATATTTATACATGTGACTGAGTTACTTATAAACTTTATTTTCTGTCTTTTGTGATTAGTTACTACAGAAGATTAATAATAGATGCCGTATATTTTGTTTAGCGCACGAACTCACTTATGCACTTAATAGTATCCTGCTTACCAGATTCCTGCTTTTTTAACAAAGCGGTCGCTTTATCAATTTCGATATACAAATACAAATACAAATACAAATATTATTATATTTATTCAATAAATTCGGTTCGGATACATGCGGTATGAGTGATAGTGTTGGGCACAGCTCTAGGCACAACAAGCAGGTTGTGTCCGTCATACTGATACCAAACACTCTCCTCTTGACTTTTATTTACATTATCGTAATTACAATTTATATTGGTTGCAGCGACACACAACGGTTAACTAAGTATAATAAATTAATACAATAAATAATAAATATAATAATATATCATTATATATATATAATGATATATCGAGTAAGATATAATACTGAACTTGAGGAATGAGGTAACACGTCAGAGAACTTAAGCTGTTGACATAGCTCAGAAATTAGCAAGTTGAAGTGGCAATGGGCTGATCATATCTGCCAAAGAACTGGCTACCGATGGGGTGTCAGAGTTCTAGACTGGAGACCACGAACTGGTAGGTGTGGTGTCCAACGCCCTGCTGCCCGCTGGACAGAGACCTAAAAAAGGTAGCGGGGAGCGACTGGATGAGGAAGGCCGAGGACAGAGTTTTGTGGCACCTTGGGTTACCTATCTTACTTTCGAAAAAGAGTTTTCCGAATTTTAGTTCTCCGAAATCGTTACACTTTTTATTGTTTCCCTTTTTTTTTGTTTCCCCGAAATATTATTCGCCATATTTTGAGGAGCCAGACTTTTTATTGTCCTTTTTTTCTTTTAACCAATGAATCAAAATTCTGTAACACAGTTTTCCAAAGTAATGTAAGTCAGATAATTTACTTTTTCGAATATTTGTTTTTCCGTACAGTCACTTTTCCGCAGAAATATTTAACCTAACCTTTCCTAGAATTTTAAAAAATCCAGATTGTTTTTCTCAGGCAGGGGGCGTCCACCCCACTGCACCTTCAACATACATATAAGCAAACAAGCAAGCATGCAGCAAGCAAGCTAGCATGCAGCAAGCAAGCAAGCATGCAGCGAGCAAGCAAACATGCAGCAAGCAAGCAAGCATGCAGCAAGTATTTTGATGCTCCGCTCGCTTCGCTCGCTCCGCTAAGTGTCTTACATGTTCTAACCTAACCTAACCTACAATTTTAAAACCACCAGTTTGTTTTTCTCAGTCAGGGGGCTTCCGCCCCCCGAACCCCCCTCGCGGGGGGCGCAGCCCCCCTGCACCCCCCAACATGCATACAAGCAAGCAAGCAACATGCAAGCACACATGCAGCAAGCAAGCAAGCATGCAGCAAGCAACTAAGCATGCAGCAAGCATTTTGATGCTCTGCTCGCTTCGCCCGCTAAGTGTTTTACATGTTCTAACCTAACCTAAACTACAATTTTAAAACCACCAGTTTGTATTTCTCAGGCAGGGAGTTTCCGCCCCCCGCACCCCCCAACATGCATACAAGCTAGCAAGCCTTGTTGGTGCTATAATCCTGGTATCATGTATCTACTAGGTAATTATTACAGAAAATTTTACTGTGTTGTGTCCTAGTCATACTATGGAAGAAGTTGCTTCTACATTTTAAAACTTCGAACCCAGAAGACCGTTGTCAAAAGAAAAAAAATGATAATGAAATTCTGATTTAAAATTTTCTGGAAAATGATACTTCTGTTAAGTCTTTATAAGGAGTAACAAATATATGTGTAACAAAATATCTGTCACTAGAAACTTCTATAAACCGTTTTCGAACAACTGAAATTCGGTCAGTGAAATTTCGAAAGTAAGATAGGTTACCGGCACCTTGTAAGAGGCCTATGTTCAGCAGTGGACGATGATAGGCTGATGGTGATAGCATATGCTCACGACTATATTCCCCGAAGATGTAGTCAGGGATATTCTGAAACCTCAGAACATCCACGTTTCACCAGTAGTACCGAAACTCTGTCCAGTGTGACGGGGAGTGAGCCCGTCGCCACTTATAATGGACAGTGGGTACAATACATGCCTCGAAATTGAAGCATGCAGGTTTCTTCACGATGTTTTTCTTCTCCAAAAAGCCAGTGGTTTTACAGATGATGATTATGTTGATTCATTCGTTACGAAAACTGAAACTCCACTACGGTATGACCACCTCTTATTGATCAAAATAGCAACATTAACGAACTTTGAAGCTATCCTCTTCAAACCATGTCAAAACTGTTAAAGTTTGATAGAGACAAACAGTACTTAGTGTCACTTATTAACATTTAAGACTCCAGATTCTTAACATCAAATTGTGCAAATCACATTCCAAATTATGTTGTTCCCTTATTTAACTTTTATCTCTCGAGGCTTAAGAATGAAGATGCCTTGATTTATGGGTCTTCGTGTGTGGATAGGATAGTTGGGTAACGCAAAGTGTAATGTTAAAGTGTTTCTCAATAAATAACTATGAAGCTTGTTGGTTATCTACTTTATCAGACTTCTTTGGATAAGCTTTTGTGAAGTACGGTGTGGGTAAAAATACTATAAAACAACTAATAATGAAATTTATTGAAACAGGCGTTACTTTGCGAAAATCCATGATTAACAAATTTGTAGACAAAGTTGTATTGCATAACGTAATACAACTTTGTCTAACTACTAGGTATTTAAAAGCGGAGGTCTCGACACAATCGTGTCATCTACTTGTTAACTAATAATTACATTTTATCAAAACATTAATACTTTAAAAAAAAAAATGCTTTCATGAATAACGATTTTTTTTTTTTGCAGTGTCGTTGAGGATAAGACAAATAATGCTGAGACGGAGTGAGGTAGCTTATTACGTGGTGTAAGTGACAGTCTAGCAAATAATGAGACGGTGAATGCAGATTGAAACCATCAAACTGATCAACTTTCACTATGGATCCACCCTCAGGAAACGTGAAAAAATCAGCTGTCTAATATATTTGAGTCGAATAGGTACCTACTCTTGTATGGAGCAGCTGATTTTACTTTCGCGTTTCCTAAAAATGGCTCCATAGTTAAAGTTATTCAGTTTGATGGTCTGAATTCCCTTACATTATGTAGAATAATACATACTGCATGCAAGCAAGCATGCAAGCCTCAAATTAATATATAATTTAAGACGTTTGAATGTAGGTATTAGTTCTTTTGAATGAATTGATGAAAAATAACAATAACAATTCTTTTCGCTGTAAAATTTCTATATGAACTACAATTTGCTATCTCTACCAACATCCGTTTAATGTCAAAGGTCAATACCGTTGCAATCGTGAGTCTATATTCTTTCTTTTTCTTTTTTATAGACCGTATTTTGATTTTTATTGTATCGGACAACCGTGACGAGATCAGTGTCGCTTTCATTGGGAACGTCGAAATATTGCATCAAATATCTTGGATTAATAAACCATTTAAGCCTCGTATCCACTAGGCAACAATTGACGCGCAACACGTGACGCTCAACATGTTCGGCAACTTTGCAAAACAACGCGCGACGTTGCTTCTTTTGCAAAAAGAGAGGAGATGGAGTGTGTGCGGGGCGAGCCCCTCAGGAGACAGGTGTATGACGGCTTGTCGTCTCTAAATATCGGGCGTTGTAATTGTGCCTTGGCTGCACCTACGTCGGCTGCAGCCAAGGCACTTTACTCCATTTACAAGAAAACTCTAAATTTGTAGTTATTTATTTTTCTATGTCTTCCTTCGGTATTTACTGTTTTTTTTTAATTAATATTAGAATCAGTGAACTTACCCAACAGAAAAACCCACAGAGCGACATGGCCTCAGAAAAATTCTTCAATAAAGATTTAAAAAAACGATAGAAGCAACGTCGCGCGTTGTTTTTCAACGTTGCCGAACATTTTGAGCGTCACGTGTTGCGCGTGTTTATTTTCGTCTGGTTGATTTTTCTTCCCTTCCCACCTCGCATCATCGCAATAGAGGTTGTAAACTTAAATGAGTTACGTACTTTATGGGATGCTTCTGACCATTAAAGTGAACAACTTTTACAAAGGGACCAACTTTGAAATCGCGAAAGAATAGATGTTTTAGACTAAGAGATAAGTGTACTTTTTGCAACCATCAGCAGCAAGGCTGATTCAGTGTGTATGTGGTGTAGAGCATCTGTGTGATGGGGATGGACCAGGTCTGCCTGCATAACTTCAGTCGCGGTTTAGGAGTTACAGACGTTTAAAGGTCTGGAAAAAAATTACGATCCACAGCAAGGCTGATCGTATGATATTATTGTAGTATGCACTGTAGCTATGTGAAATGTACAAAAACTGACATGAACTGCCAGTCGGTTTAGGAGATACAGCCGTTCAAAGGTCAGACCTTTGAACGTCAGTAACTCCGAAACCGACTGATGAACCATGTCAGTTTTTGTAGTGTTTACATGGCTACAGTGCATACTACAATAATATCATACGATCAGCCCTGCAGCTGTTCGTAATTTTTTTCCAGACCTTTAAACGTCTGTAACTCCTAAACCGACTGAAGTTATGCAGGCAGACCTGGTCCATCCCCATCACAGAGATGCTCTACACCACATAAACACAGAATCACCCTTGCTGCTGATGGTTGCAAAAAGTACACTTATCTCTTATAATATTTCATACGAGTCCAGTAGCTATTGATTATTTTCTATGGAACAGTAGATTTTTTTGCGATTTCGATTTTGGCTCCTTAGTGAAAGTTGTTCAGGAGTGCGATTTTTGAATCTCACTCTGTGAGCTCAGCAGTTGAAAATTTCAAAATAACTATGGAGATATGCATCTTTCTACTGCTGAGTTTACTTTCAAAAATCATACTACAGGAGAGCTATTTTTTAAAGCCAAAAGATCAGCAGTAAAAAGATGCGTATCTCCTATAAGAGGTCAATGGTATCTCCGTAGTAATTTTGACATTTTTAACAGCTGATCTCACCGAATGAGATTCAAAAATCGCACTCCAGTTTGATGGTTTGATCATCTTCTTAAAAAACTGTCAGCCAGCATATTAAGTTTGACCTGTATAACCATTACGTTGAGTTGGTTTGGCAGGTTACGGGTTCAAGTCCAGCCCGAGACAAATTATTCTTAATTTGATTTGAAATATTGACTGACTGAGATTGATGACCCGACAGCACAGTCTGTAGTGAACCTGCCTGCTGTGCCGAGGGTCGCGGGTTCGAATCCCGTAAGGGACAAATATTTGTATATACGAATATGAATATTTGTACCCGAGTCATGGATGTTTGTATCTATATATGTATTTTATATCGTTGTCTAGTTAAATAATCGATAACATTTGAAATCCAAAACGATATTTTTTTAAGGTTCTAATTAAAGTCGCCACTTATTGAAACAAAAAAGGAATTAAGTCGCTAATTATAAAACAAACAGACAATATTAATTAGTACTAATAGCTTTTGGCACACCATTAAAACTGCATAATGTTATCAAGTTTTCATGCATCATTGTAAAGGTGGCATGGTTGTTAAGCGGAACGATGAGCGATTTTACTAGCGGAGAAACCGCTTTTGCAGCGTTCCTTTGCAGCCACAGCTTCCAATTTGATATTTGTTTTCCCTACTCTTACCGAGGAGCTGGTTCGAGCATCTGCATCCGCTGAAGAAGAAATTCTTACGCATATGTGAAGTCTACCAATCCGCATTGAAAACGCGTGGATGACTAAATAACGTCCATAGACCACTTGAAGGTAGGCCTGTGTCTTGCAGTGGAACGTATACAGGGTGTAAGGAAAAGTATCATTAACCTTTAAAACACAGACTCTACATATCATACTGAACAACTTTTACTATGGGAGCAAAACATCAGAGCAAAAAAAAATCTGCTGTCCCATACAGCATTTTTTTATTGCAGTTTAGTATGGGACAGCTGACTTTTTTTTGCCGGCACCGGGAACATTTTATAATTATGCTTTTAAAGTAGTACGTAATTTAGTCTGTTTTTTTTAATAACATTACACTGATAAAGAAATATGTCTTAGGGTTGACACACATTTACCGACGGCGACCGACGCTCGCTGACGGCCGGCCCATACCAAAATTGATGTGGTTCAGACATGTTTAGCTTCTTATAAGCACTCGCTAAATCCGAAATTCGCTTCATGACTTATACACTAAAAGAGCGATGATAATCAATACGGAAGAGAGCTAGCGACTCAATCAAGAGGCGGCGGTTCGATTCCTGGCCTGTACCACTAAGTTCTACGGAATTTATGTACGGTTGTATTTAACATTATCACTAGCTCGACGGTGAAGGAAAACATCGTAAGGAAACCTGCATACCCGAGAATAATACAAAATTTGTTCGGATGTATGTGTAAAATATGGGTGAGCTTGGGGCGAACACAAAAGATCAGCGATGGTCGCAGTGTTACATAACGAACCTTGCTTGCAATAGCCCAGCCAACAATAATAATAATAATATACACTAAAATATAAATCAAAAGCGCTATATCCCCTTCTCTATCCGCACCCTTACAAGTCAACCTCCGACTAAAAGAGACAGAAAAAAAGTGTATAAAAAGCGTCACCTTTAACAGCGAATTAGCACCGATGTCGCGACGAAACCTATAAATACGTCAACAAACATATCTATAGCTATAAAACGTCTGACGGATCGCTACCGACAGTGTGGACACACCCTTTTTTAGGGTCCCTTAAAAAAAATCTGTCTTGAATTAAAACTGTCATTAAAATAAATTCAATTCACAATGAACAATTTAGTCAACTTTTTTTCTTATGAAAGGTAGAGAAGTTCTAGACATTCTTGTTGTAAAATAAAATAATGGATAGAAAAAACGAAACAATAAAAACACCTAACCTACTTATTTTTACGAATCAGAACTAAAATGTTTATTTAAAAAAAAAACATTTTCGTTTGGATTCCTACACATAGCACATTCGAATGACCAATAATTTGTTATGCTAGGCTGTATGGAGGTGGTACTTGGGAATGTTCCTCCATTGAAAAGGGAAGATCTTCCACCAGGCTTAGTGTGAAGCCTGGGGACCGGCCGTGGTCCAACAGTTCTTAGTTGGACCTTGTATATATATCGAATCTCTGTGATTATTTCTCTTGCGCGATTTATGTCTCGCATTTGATTGTGAACCTTATTTGTAGTAGGTTACGAGTTACGTATTTACGGTGAAGGTTGCCTTTGTATGGAGCAGATTTCTGAGCGCGACGGTATCGCCATCTGTTAGCTTCTTTGCTATAACTTGTGGGTGTTGACATCTATGGCAAGTCCCCACAGCTGCAAAGTTGCTTTTTGGCGCGAGTACTTTTATTGAAACCTGAGCAAGCGAAGGAGTCTAGGATTGAACCACGAGCGAAGCGAGTGGTTCAAATAATAGAATCCTGAGCGCTTAGCGAAGGTTTCAAAGGTACGAGACGCAGAATAACTTTGCAGCCGAGCGAAACACACAATTTTTCACCTCACAACAGCGAGGAAAAAAAGTGAATTGCTAAAAAGAACATTTCAAAACGTTTTTTTTTCGTGCTGGCCAGTGTCATGAAATAGTTTAGTAGCATTTTCAGTGGATTGGCGGTATATAAAAATATTGAATAGACAGATTCGAATTTCAAAAACTCTTTCCACGCTAGCGGATAAAATGAACTTTTGCACTCAGATTTCGAATGATAAACAGAATCTTTCCGAGCTTGTGAGGTGAAAATAAATTTTAATTTTTTACCAGGTGTAAGTGACAGCCCTCCGCAAACTGAAACTGTGACCTCAGACCATCGAGCAGAATATTTTTCACTATGGAGCCTAGGTACCTCAGGAATCGCGAAAAAAAATCAGCTGTCCCATATATTTGAGTTACAGCACAATTATATGAAACAGCTGATTTAAGCTGGGAATAATAAAAAGCTTTTAGGATCTGGATGGGTCAATTAATAAAGTAATTAAGAATATAATAGGGTGAAATTGATATCATTAGCATCCTTTTAAACTAAGAGTCTACCCATCAAACTGATAAACTTTTACTATTGGAGCAAACCAATCGGACCAAAATTTGCTGTTGCATACATTTGAGTCGAGTAGGCATTGCAGTTTAGTATGGAACAGCTGGTTTTTTTGTTGTTGCTCCGATTGGTTTGCTCCCATAGTAAAAGTTGTTCAGTTTGATGGATAGACTCTTAGTTTAAAAGGATGTTAATGATATCAATTTCACCCTTTATTAATTGACCCATCCAGATCCTAAAAGCTTTTTATTATTCTCAGCTTAAATCAGCTGTTTCATATAAAAGTGCTGTACCTATACGACTCAAATGTCCCCATACAGCAGATTTTTTTTCGCGATCCCAGAGGTAGGATCCATAGTGATAGTTCTTCAGTATGATGGTCTGACTTCACTGTTTCAGTATGCGGATGGCTGTCCCTTACACCCTGTATAATGTTTTTTGGTCATTTATTAACATTATGCGAATTTTCAATAAGAAAGATGTCAAAACGAAAATGCAATTTTTATTATTATTGATTATAAACATGTTAAAGCCATGTTGTGCTATTGCGAATCAAATTAAAGATTGAAAAATTTGTCTCGGGCGGGACTTGAACCCACGCTCTTCCAAACCGGGGAAACGTGCTAACCAATTACACCACCGAGCCCACAACCCAGAGAACGAAATTTTCAATCTGTTACGTCTTAAGGGGACGTGCGCGCCATCTACTGGCAGTATTACAACCAACCAATGCAATTTTTAGTTTAAAAGGATGCTAATGATATCAATTTAACCCTGTGTAGGGAACCCTTAACTAAACAATAGGACTCCATCTTTATCTCATCTTAAGACTTAAAAGGATCAGTGTATTTATCACTTTTTTCTATCATTCGGTCCTTTCATTGTTTTGTCCAAGCTGTTTGTTTACGAATTAATTGGGGCATTCCTTTTTTTTTATCCACCCGCCTTGAGATATGGCCGATAACAAGGTTGAGACAGAATCTTTTGTGACTCATTTCTTAGAATTATTCAAAGTTGGAAATTCTATACAAATTAATACTTAGTTAAAATAGCTTGAGGAATATTTTTAAATAGCTAAGAATGTTGATGGCCAGGAAATATGATTCAGACGAGGTTAATTAAATTAAATTGGGTTATAAACATGCACAATGCGTATCTATTTTGTGTTGGTTTTGTCGAAATATAGGTAAATATTTTGATTGAGTGCCATCGAGGTTCAGAAACTAAGCAAGTAATGCCAAATATTCCTGGCTTACACTCTAATTGGTACAAATAAAAACTGACTTTATATTAGGAATAGTTATGATTAGAATAAGCTAAGAATGGTTAAAGGGATGGTTGGGGATCTACCTCCTAGCTGTCCACCCCGGGCAACGGCATCATAAGCTACCAAGTTTGTGGTGGCGGCTGAACGGTCCCCCACAGCGGTGTGGTAGCCTCCGCAAGGGGCCGCCTGGCTCGCGACCACCCTCCTGCCGGAGTCTGGTGCCAAGCAGCTTGCTGCCGTTCCGTCGGTGTGCATGCAGGAGTGCCAGTGCCCTTCTAGGTAAGCTCGCTACATCTTCGACCCCATCTTTGTCCTGAGGACTAGATTGAGGTCAAGAGCAAACCCTATCTATAACTTTAAAAATAAGAAAGAATAAGGAGATAATAATTTTTACTTATAAACTCGTAACTACGTTGCGTTGGTGGCAACGTCGCGGTTCATAGATAAACTAAACTTAAGAAAAAAATCAGAAATTTGTCTATGATACAGAAACGCCGACGTTAGTAACCGTATGGTTTAAGATATTACGGGTTTATTAGTAGACATTTTGCTTATTCTTAGTTTATTCTTGGTATAAAATGACAGTGATAATGTTCAGGCAATGGGTCATACAAAATGTGGCTGCCACCACTGCCTCGCAGCCGGGTGCAAATATGATGTTCGCTTTGATTATCTACTTAGATTCTCATATCCCGTTGTGTATTAAAGACAGAAACACAATTTTTGCAATCCGCTGCCAAGGGGTACAACTTTCTTCAATGAACCTAAGGGAAGTGTGGTGCTGCTGGTGGTGGTTGTGGTAGAGAATGAGTCATTTTAACACCTGCCACACACGCAACTCCGGAATTAGGATTTCGTATAAATTTGCCCCTTCAGAATTCCGCTCAAATCCGTCCGGAATAATTCCGCATGTATGTGGCTGGCCTTATGCTTCTATCTTGAGATGTTAAATGCTCAATTTAAAAAATAAGGTAATTTTACAATGGCTATCGAAACCCTGTCATGTGCGTCTCCGATCCGATTTTGATAATTAAGAACTGCTGCAACAATTACAAAACAAATTAGGTATCAACTTAAAATAATGTGTAAAACAAATCCCACCCATACACAGTTCCCACATTAATCGCCCTAGCATATAATACTGAACATTCTTCAAACAGCCATGAACGAACTAAAGTTAGCAAAACGAGCGTTTTCTATTAATTTTTACCGTCCGTCTGTCTGTCAGACGTCCGCTGTAATATGTTAAAAACACACATTATGCTATACACTGACATTAAATATAAAAATGTGTGGAGATGTTATCTTAATAACCGTATCAAAATTATGCACACCGTTGGATTCACTTCTGATTATTTGAATTAATATTTTATTTTTTCGTCGATTCTTTCGTCCATTCTGTCTGTCTGTCTGTATGCCCCGACTTAATTACTTCCTCATTTTTGATCCTAGTGAATCGATATTTGGCAACCCAACCCAAAAACATAAATATGATAATTATGAAGAAACTATTTTATTTCGACCCTCCTCCCATTCAACGAAACCAAACGGTTGGAAAAAAAATGTGTTTCTACAAAATCGAGCCAGGAGGATTTTGTAACGTGGAAAAAAACTTTATGAGACTTATGTTTTTTTTTTTTTAGATATAACACAGAGTACTATAACTCTTAAGGGGGTTGTTTAGACTGTCAAACTGAACAACTTTCTCTATGGGACCAACATCGAAATCGCGAAAAAAAAAATTTGATATCCCATACATATTTTAGCTCTAGTCGATTTGTAGAGTATGGAACATCAATTTTTTTTTTCGCGATTTCGATATTTGTCCATAGTGAAAGTTGTTCAGTTTGATAGGTTTATTTGTATTTTTGTAACACCTTGTATACTAGGATATAAGATGGCGCTGCGCTAAACGAAATTAAATCGCACGTATGGATTGCTTTTGATGATTCAATAAGTTGTATAAGCTATGTGAGCATGAGCTTTTCTATTAATGACTACAGAATCCTATCATGGGCTAGTCCGACACGCACTTGGCGGTTTTATTCCGCTTTTAAGCGATGATTAAAATTGTATGAATTATTGAAATGTAATTTCATTTCTTGTAGGAATTCAAAGAAAACTTGTATTTAAGGCGTATCTGCCCTGGACCACGACTCTCCATACTAATCGATGCGAACGAGCGCGTGGCTCCGGTCAGAATTTAGCTGTTTTCTTTGATAAATTAGATGATTTTTTATTAATTTCTAAAAAGTAAGAAAACCACATCATTCTAAATTGTATTGTGAACAATATTGTAAATTTTCATTTTCTTCCGATTCAAAATGTAAGATTAAAATGGTTACAACTGGAAAAAAAGGGGTGACTTTAGAGTCCCTTTTCTTCGGTTTTAATCATTAAAATCGATTTCTAGAAAAACCACATCACTTCTCATATCCTGTAGATGGTTCAGTTTATTTTTCAGCTCAAAAAGTTTCATAGTTAATGAATAAAATGGTTACAAAGTTACCCAAAACCGGCAGGTAGCCCCTTAAGATTTTCTTCTAAGAGATTCTACGGTTTTCCTTATCCTTATTCTATGGACAAACAGACAGACAAAATGACAACGTAATGACTTAGTAATGAGGCACAGAGAGACGCCGCGGGCGAAACATTGTTCAGGTTTGTCATTATGTCCGTACCTTATATCCAATGGCCTGTGAGTTAAGGCATTTTAACCTTTAAGTTAAAATTATATAAGGCTGTGTCCAGGGAACGTGAAATATGTATTGTAGTGGTTTTATTAGTTTCTATGTCAATTTGCTAATGGTACAGGATGATATTGTGATTAATGTTGTATTTGTTGATGTTCTAGAGCTGAATAATGATACCACTATCTAAAGAGCGTGTTTATTTAAAGAATGATTGCTATTATCATTTTTTGGTCCCCCATGGATCACCAAAACGACCGGTCCTGCGCTGTGCTCATCCAACGGGTTCCCGCCGCCTTCATCAGGTCGTCGGTCCACCTTGTGGGAACCCACGCTGCGCTTTCCGGTACGCGGTCGCCACTCCAAAACTCTTCATCGGTTCGGCGAACAATGTGCCTCGCTCATTGCCACTTTAGTTTAGCAATTTTTTTTTGCTATGTCAGCCACTCTAGTTCTTCTGCGGATCTCTTCATTTATGATTCGATCTCGCAGGGAAACACTGAGCGTAGTCCTCTCCATTATTAGCCTTTGGGTGACTTGCAGCCTTTTTATGAGGCCTTGAGTGAGCGATCACTTATCACGGTTGCATGTATGAGAAATCAAGAAGTTTCAGGTTAATAAATACCGGGATTGCAGCAGGACGTGATCAACTACCTTGCACATGGTAACCCCTAATGGGGTGTAGATGTAAGTAAAGTGGGTAGGTATATTTTTATGTTAAGGAAGAATATTTTGAAAGTTCCATATGGATTGGCATAATCTGTTACGCCATCTAGCGATCCATAGAAAAATTGCTGGAAAAACGTTAATTATGTTCAAAATCCTCATACTTATTTATGATACAGGGTGTTTCATAAATAACAATAAATATTTAAAACTCTTAAGGGGGTTGTTTAGACCGTCAAACTGAACAACTTTCTCTATGGGACCAATATCGAAATCGCAAAAAAAAAATTGCATTTCCCATACACATATTTTAGCTCTAGTCGATTTGTAGAGTATGGAAAATCATTTTTTTTTTTCGCGATTTCGATATTGGTCTCATAGTGAAAGTTGTTCAGTTTGATGGTCTATACCATACCACCACCTACAATTTAGTTTAGAATTCAGTTTAAACATACTAAAAAAACAAATATCCTAGTAGCAAAACCCGTCATGGAATCAACCGTTTTGACCATGGATAAATTATTATAATTAAAAAAGGATACTTAAATCAAAAGATAAATCATGCTTAACTAGCTAATAACGACCATAGTTCAGCACCCACCGTTAAGGCGCCAACACGGACTAAATGCGCAACCGATAATATTCTTACATAAATGATCTATTGCGCACCTCATCGATCCATGTCATGCGCATCCTACTCTTAATCACATGCTAGTTTGTATGATTTATGGTCTATAAGTATTTAGCGTGGTATAATGTGACCTATTTTAGTTAAATTCTAGTTTTTATTCGCATTATCGTCTGATTTTAACAGAAACTTAGTTCAGAAGCTAATTTAGAATTTGACGGAACTCGAACTGGGGTTTTGCTTTCGTCCAATTATGCTACCGACATTTCTGTCGACACTTCCCAAATATTCAATTATACAGAGTGTAAGGAAAAGTATTATTAACCTTTAAGGGTTGAACTACACCACGTAGCACCGCATCGCATTTTTCCGTCGCCCCATCCTTTTCTGTCACTCAGGAACGTCATTTGCTAGAGCATATAAGGTAGACGGAACGGAACAGCACGGAACAGCACGCCGCGTGCGATCGCGTTCTGTCTATCTTATATGCTCTAGCAAATGACGTTCCTGAGTGACAGAAAAGGATAGAGCGACGGAAAAATGCGATGCGGTGCTGCCTGGTGTAGTTCAACCCTAAACCACATGCGCTACCCATCAACTTTTATACACTTTTACTAATGAGAACAAACCTGTCCAAAAATAATTTAGCTGTTCCATACTAAACCTACTCGACTAAAACATTTTTTTTTGTAATAAATGTTTTTTTTTTTTATAAATATGGACTTCTTGCTTGTGCGTTAGCACCGCATTTCCGCCAATGTCAAGTGGTTTGAGGGAGTGTCTATCCAATCTCGAGGATTGTTTTTGAGTAAGAACAACTGAGAAGGATTGAGGAGCCTCGTGGCAGGCTGAGACGCGAACCGCGCGAACACCACGCGAGAGACAAGTGTTCGGGGCAAACCCTGCAACGTGACTCGTAATAAATGTTATTGAGAATATTAGACAATATTTCGTAACGATTGACGATTTGTCTCAAATGATCGAGAACGAATATAATTTGATACAAAGTGAGTAGTGTTCAGTTTCATACTGTTGCTGACATATTAGGTAACGTTAGCAAAATAACTAATCAGTAATTACTTTCGGAATACATCTATATTTTTATTCTTTTTAGGTTATTGTAAAGAAGTATGTGAGATTTACTATAACTAATACTTCTACCACCTTCTTTCTACTACACCACACTCTTATACAGAATGGAAAACGAGGTGTTTTAAACCATAAAATTGAAGAACAGGGTGTTTCATAAGTAACAATAAATATTTAAAACTCTTAAGGGGGTCCTTTAGACAGTCAAACTGAACAACTTTCTCTATGGGACCAACATCGAAATCGCAAAAAAAAAAAAGATATCCCATACATATTTTAGCTCTAGTCGATTTGTAGAGTATGGAACATCAATTTTTTTTCGCGATTTCGGTATTGGTCCCATAGTGAAAGTTGTTCAGTTTGATGATCTACACCACCCCTTTAAAGGTTTATTTGTATTTTTGTAACACCTTGTAGATCCAAAGTCTAAATCGTGAAATAAAATCACCTGATCCATACATTTGAGTAGAGGATCGAGTACAATTTACGGTTTCTATCATATCCATTTTGGTATGACTAGTGAAAGTTGTTATGATATGTTTTGAATTCTTCTTCTTTTCCTATGTAATCGTCAGGTCTGAAATGAAATGAAATGAATGAAATGAATGAAATAAATGAAATGAATGAAATGAATGAAATGAATGAAATGAATGAAATGAATGAAATGAATGAAATGAATGAAATGAATGAAATGAATGAAATGAATGAAATGAATGAAATGAATGAAATGAATGAAATGAATGAAATGAATGAAATGAATGAAATGAATGAAATGAATGAAATTAAAGAAATTAATGAAATGAATGAAATGAATGAAATGAAAGAAATTAATGAAATGAATGAAATGAATGAAGTGAATGAAGTGAATGAAGTGAATGAAGTGAATGAAGTGAATGAAGTGAATGAAGTGAATGAAGTGAATGAAGTGAATGAAGTGAATGAAGTGAATGAAGTGAATGAAGTGAATGAAGTGAATGAAGTGAATGAAGTGAATGAAGTGAATGAAGTGAATGAAGTGAATGAAGTGAATGAAGTGAATGAAGTGAATGAAGTGAATGAAGTGAATGAAGTGAATGAAGTGAATGAAGTGAATGAAGTGAATGAAGTGAATGAAGTGAATGAAGTGAATGAAGTGAATGAAGTGAATGAAGTGAATGAAGTGAATGAAGTGAATGAAGTGAATGAAGTGAATGAAGTGAATGAAGTGAATGAAGGTAATGAAAAGAATGAAATCATAATAATAAATAATAAATAACGCTCACAGGCACATACATTGTAATGATCCCAAACTAGCACTAAAGGCTTTTAGTATGGAAACCATACAACAACGGCACGAACATATAACATCCATGACCGAACCGGGATTCGAACCCAGGACCCTGGTTTGGCAGTCTGGCGTGGTAACCATTACACCAACCGGGTCGTCAAATGAAATTAAATGAAATGAAATTTATTGTGTATGGATTCAGGTACAAGCTTTAGCAGATGTTTTGCAGTGACTAGTCTCACTGAAGCCTACCTTTGCAGGCATTTACACAAAGTCTTAAAATCTAAATTAATTATGTCAAGAGTTGTAATTGCAATCTTCCTGAGACCATCCATTTCCAGTATCTTGCCACCTCTGTCACACTGGCTGATGCTATGTCCTCTACACATTGTGGTCCGCCTGTACAGACAGTTAGATGCGGGGTCAAAGTCAAAGTCAACGTCAAAGTCAAAATAATTTATTCAATTCCAAATTTTCTGAGATTATCCTTGAGGACTCGCGTGACTAGAGATCTACCGAGAGGACGTCTGCCTGCGTCGGCTAGTGATTTTTCTGGCTATGCGGGTCGGCCATTTTGTCAACTCTTTTGTGTTTTAACCTTAAAACAATCACTAGAGACTCTAAACTACTTACATTGGCAAAACTGCCACTCTCGACTTAATTAAAACTACTGATCATTTTCCTACGTATAATATTCATATAACGAGACGTTGGCTGAATTGTGATAACACATCGGATGCCATTAAACAAAAATTGAATTGAATTGAGATTATCCTTGGTCTGCTTTGTTAATGCTTTACTATGTTATGTTCCTAGCATTGTTCTGCTCACCCTACCCTTCCAGATATTAGGGAAAGCTGCGGTTTGCGGCTGAAACGGAATCTTACCTCTAACGGTAGTGGAACTAGTGGACTCCTAGTTATTACAAAAGTACCGCAATACAAGCCTTTCTCACACTTAGGTCATCGAGATAAGAGTAATGGTAGGTGACATGTTAAGTGAACATGCATTAATTCATTGAGTAGATTGTAGATAACGAACGAGTTAAAGATAGTATTGTTAATTTCATTAGTTATTCTTGTAGACTTGTTTTAGTATTGTTTGATTGTGATAACAGTTTTAACTTTTGTTCTACAAGTATTTAAAAGAGGATTTATAATCGTGAGAGCACTCCATATCAGCGAAAAATTCTTTGCCTGTGGCTAACGAGTTTGGAAAGTAACAAAATAATTTTTTTCTTTGATAAAATTATATGTAAAGATTAACAGTCGAAGATACGAAAGCGTCGAAAAAAATTGAACCAGTACTGGCTCCTAAACCCTATACATATACACGCACACATGCATAATTTGTATGGCGCCTCACGCACACCAACCTATGAAACTTGGCCCCTTTTGTTTTATACGGTAAAACAGTGAGGCTCTTTCTAGACATAAGTATACTTTTTCTAAGATTTTTTAAATAAAAAAACAAAAAATCTATAACAATTAAATTTATAGAATTGCAGTTTGAGTGGTGTCACCGTGTCAGATTTTCGTGAAAATGTATGTTTCAAAGTACAGTAGCTCTAAAACTAAATATATTTTAACGGAAATCTGACAAACCAAGGCATAGATTAATAATATCTACATCGTGTTAAAAATCATTTAAGTACTTATTTTATTAACATATTTTAAACTGCCTCCGTGGTCTAATGGTTAATAGCATTGGGCTCTTGACACGGAGGTCGTTGGTTCGTTTCCCACGGGGGGCACCTACTGAAATGTCACTTTGTGCGTTTTTCCCCAGTTGGTTAGGACATTGCAGGCTGAGTCACCTGATTGTCTGAAAAGAAAGATGATTCAGTGCTTCGGATGGCACGTTAAGCTGTTGGTCCCGGCTACTATCTCTGGTGGTAGTAGTCGTAACATAAAAACCACGTCAGAGGCCGTAAGGCGGTTTGAATAAACTCTGACACCAGGGCTTGCAGCCCACTCGATAAGAAGAAGAAGGAACATGTTTAAAAAAAAAATATTGTACACTTACAACATACACAAATTCAAAACCTATTTTGTTAAGTCTGAATACCTTTAAAACCAGGATATAACTATTAAACTTATACTTCTGAAATTAAATCAACGAAATTCATAGACATAGCTCTAGCAATAGACAAGCTCGTTCAAACAAACAACATGTCACACAAAACAACACAAAATGACACATTGCGGTCTGTCATTGCCATAATGACGAAGTGAACGCGGGAACATCAATCAGGTGCGTACACCTCATTCAAGTGGAACATGTTGCTTCTTTGCAAGGGCAAGTCTTTCGCTAGAGTTTAAGTCTATGACGAAATTTATAAGAACTTGTTTGAAAAGCTTCATAGTTCGTAGTATTTAGTTACTCTCATACAAAAGACATCAACGGGGCACTCAAGTTGTAACTTAATTTCTTTCGAACCCCAACGTCGAACCCAAACATTAACAGGGTCCAACTTAATATGTCCACAGTATTTTAAGAGGATGATCAGACCATCAAACTGAACAACTTACCATGGGACCTTCATCGAAATAGCGAAAAAAAAATTTGCTGTCCCATACATTTGGCTCGAGTAGGTTTGCAGTTTTGTATGCAACAGCTATTTTTTTTTCGCGATTTCGATGTTGAATAAAGTTGTTCAGTTTGATGGTCTAATCATCCCCTTAAAAAAGTGTCAGCATATTAAGAAGGAGGAAGGATTTTTTTTTTTTTTTTAATCTTTATTGAAGAGCTTGGCCTGAGGCCATGTCGCTCTGAGGGTTTTTCTGTTGGGTAAGTTCACTGATTATTATTATAATATTAATTTTAAAAAAAAATAGTAAATACCGAATGAAGAAATAGAAAAATATATAACTACAAATTTAGAGTTTTCTTGTAAATGGAGTAAAGTGCCTTGGCTGCAGCCGACGTATAGGTGCAGCCAAGGCAAAATTACAACGCCCGATATTTAGTTAGAGACGGCAAGCCGTCATACACCTGTCTCCTGGGGGGCTCACCCGGCACACACTCCATCAGGACATGGAAGACGTCCTCAACAACACCACAGTCTTCACAATTGGGGGATGCGTAATCCCCATCAGGTGTGTGAACTTTTTGGAAGTAAACACTTCTTAAAGTGGTGCTTAATACCATCAAACTAAACAACTTTTAGTATCGGGCCAATGTTGAAATCTGGAAAAAAAATTCTTGTTCCATAAAAAATGGCAATGGCTACTCGACCCAAATGTATGAATAGCTGATTACTTTTTTTTTTCATTATTCTGAAAAAAACTGAAAAGTTGTTCAGTTTGATGGTCTGAAGCACCACATTAAGTATGTAAGTAACACATTTAAATTTACATCCAGTATTATCTAAATTATTTAAACTATTATAAAACTGTAACTGAAGTGTGTCTGTACATTGAAGATATTAAAAAAAATTACGATACGGTTTTAAGGTATCCCTGACTCGAAATAAAAACCTTTTTTTAGTAATTTTGTAGGCCCGCGTGGTGGAGTATGGCCCACTCCCTCTCACCCTTATTCGTTTGAGGAGGCCTTTGCCCTGCAGTGGGATTCTAGAGGCTTAACTTACTTACTTACTTACTTAGTAATTTTGTCTGTCTGTTTGTTTGTATGTTTGTAACAGCATCACGCAAAAACTACTGATCCGATTTTGATGAAACTTTTTTTGTTTCATAGCTTATGATCTGACTTAAAATCTGGTATATAATTTGTGCGGACGTAGTCGCGGGTAAACACTAGTAATACGTATATTTCTACAAAGGACTATGAAACATATTTTAATCAAAAAAACATTCCGCAAAATAAAACTTTTTGGCAGTATGATGTCATAACAGTTGCCAGTAATTTTAAAAAAAGTTTACAATCTGAAAGCACGGTCCGATTCAAGATACTTTCATATTATCGACGATTCGACGTATAAGTTAAAACTACTCCACAAAAGGTTAAACCTGTCAATAAGAAAAAAAAATCCTTATCGTGCAATACTTGATGACATTCTCAATGCATTTTTATTTCAACAAAATCATAATAACATCGAAATATCTGTTATTTTCTTAATACATTGCAGTTTTCCAATCATAACTTGAAAATAAAAGTCCGATTCGCGAAGTAATGTACAAATGACAGGTGTAAATAGTAATGAAAACTGGCCAGTAACAAAATGTTGTCTACAGAATGTGACCGGTCCATTCCATTTTCAAACTAGTGGATGCTGGGTGCTTGTTCGGAACGGACGCGTTAAAAGCTGTGATTTGAACCGCATTTCCGAGTTCGAAATTTGAACGTATTTTTACGCGGGACGAAATATTAACTTTTAAAAGTGCATAGTAAAAGCAAAAATGTGAGAAGTGATTTTTGTGACGCAATTAAATTTACTGTTGTTTTTATTTTATTTTTGTGACGCGTAACATTTTTCAGATTAAAAAATTATATTGACTGTGTTTTGGTAAACTTTTTTTTGCAAAAAAGTTTTTTTAAGCAACATTTTAAAAGGTAAACTAATCACTACACTAACTAACTATATTAGAAACCTATAAGCCCACACAATTTTATCGATTTTTGTTTTTTTATTTTTGCACCTATAAACTAGTTATATTTTTAAGTTTTAATTAAATTTTTAAATCACACGCTATTTTTCAACGCAGAAGCTAATCAAGTATAATTTGTAGGGAAAGCCGAATAAATAAAAATACAAAATAAGTGCATAATGCTCTTAGAAAAACAAGCTAAAAGTTGAAAACTATTTTAATTCATAAATATTTATGTTGGAAACATAAAATTAGAATTAATTAATACGAATCAACTCTTTAGTGGAAAAGTCACACATAATTTAATAAACAAAATGTTCAAGAACTTTTTATTTGACTTAAATTGACTAGGTCTGTACTAATTAATTGAGAATGAATATGTTTTGAATTACATTTGCTGTGGCCGTGTGGTTCTCAGTTTCCTTTAGGTGTCGACTAAGAGGTAAAGAAGCGATGGTAGTCCATACGGAAGAGAGCTAGCGACTCAATCATGAGGCTGCGGTTCGATTCCTGGCCTGTACCACTAAGTTCTACGGATTTTATGCACGTTTGTATTTATCATTATAACTAAGCTCGGCGGTGAAGGAAAACATCGTGAGGAAACCTGCATTCCCGAGAATGGGAAAAAATAGTTAGTTGGAGCGAACAATAATTTGTATGGTCTGTTGAGGCGAAAGGAGAGCCTGGCCTGGGCCTTATTTTGGGTCTGGACTCTGGACCAACCTAGACGGGTATCTACAAGGTGTTTCATAAGTAAAAATAAATATTTAAAACTCTTAAGGGGGTTGTTAAGACCGTCAAACTGAACAACTTTCTCTATGGGACCAACATTGAAACCGCGAAAAAAAAAATCTGATATCCCATACATATTTTAGCTCTAGTAGAGTAAGGAACATCATTTTTTTTTTTTCGCGATTTCTATTTTGGTCCCATAGTGAAAGTTGTTCAGTTTGATGGTCTAAACCACCCCCTTAAATGTTTATTTGTATTTTTGTAACACCTTGTATATGGTCACAGGTCCGGCACTCTATAGAAACTTTGTGATTTTCGAAATAGCGTCTGCAATGTGCAAAATGTCCCTACATAAAATTTTATCTTTTCAGTGCTGAAAAACGTTGAAACTTATGCGAAATTCACATTTTCAGTAATTCTTTAGCTCAAATACTATTTTAAATAACAGAACGAACAATAAAGGTTAGACGACGTTAAGGTGGTTTCCGTCCATGCAAAACTTTGTCGTAATTACGAAGATACCAAGCTTTGAAATTATTCATACAAAATTTCAAAGCCTTATATCTTCGTAATTATATTATAAATTGTAAATATTATTTGAGACGCGCAATCTAGATTTTCTAAGCTATAAAACATTACTTTTAATAATACCGTCTACGAATGTTCTACGACAAAGTTTTGTATGAAATTGACAACTCTGCAACCACTTTAAATACAAAGAGCTGTCTTTCAGCCTTTGCTCAGCTTTCCTAAAGTGTCCCCTGAAAGTGTGAGGTGAGGTGGGGTAACTGAAGTCAGAGAGGGGCGGGTAGTGGCCGTTCTGTATGTAGAACTATATACTATTACTTATTCTGTGCTATGGGTAGGTATTCGGCTTCCGTCATCGTAACCAGATAAAATACCTTAACCAATTTTTAAGTCCAATCATAAGCTTTTGAACGCATAAAGTTTAATCAAAATTGGTCTAGTGGTGTTTGCGAACAAACAAACATACTAAAAATCCAAACTTCGGTGGTGATTTTGAGTCACACCATTATCGTAAACTTTTGTTTGTACACACTTTTGTTACAGTTTTGTAATAGGTAGTGTGGACATTAAGGGGCCACCGAAAAAAATAGGTAAATAATAAAAACTTTTGTGACTTTAAACCGTTTTGTAGCACATAATTTTCTGTTTATATTTTTTCTTTTTTAGGGTTCCGAACCTCAAAGAGGAAAAACGGAACCCTTATAAGATCACTCTCGTGTCCGTCCGTCCGTCTGTCACAGCCACTTTTCTCAGCAACCATAAAAGCTAGCGACTTGAAATTCGGCATAGTGGTCAATCATGCTAACCCAAACGTAAAGCGAGACTAAAAATGGAGAAAATAATTTTTCTACAAATTTTTAGGGTCCATAAACTGACGACTTTTAAAAAAAAAGTTTTCCAATCTAGCCGAGTTTGGTATCATTTGAAAGGGCTTTGAACGTAGATTTCGTATTGGTAGTTCGTTTTACTAAGTGAAGCTTAGTTATGCATTTATAAGCCCGACTGCACGAAAAATTTTGGTTCCCCCCCCCTGATCTCCGAACTTACTAAGCCAAAAAATCTGAAATAATTCTCACATGTCGATGAACTATTGAATTTTGTAGGAAAATTATAGCGGTGTCTGTATTGATAATGGTTTTTGAGAAAATTGAAAAAATACAGTACCAACAAACTTACGGTTACAGTTAATGGTTTTCGTTGATGAGCATAGACACAAACTTTTTATATTACATTTTAAATAAAATCCATTAAATTAACACCAGTTGAAGTCATGAAAATGAATAAAGATCAAAAAATATATATTTTTAATAATATTATTTTTCGATGAATTACCAACTCCGTTGTGAAGATTTGTTGTTACCACATTTCGTCACTGTTTTTGCTTAAAACAACTTTTACATGACGGTAAATCTGTTAAATTCCACTAAATCTATTCTATAACACCCTACAATTCTTCCTACTCATTAAAAGTACAAAAGCAATAAGTAATTATTGTTTCGATATTTTGATGTGTGATTGATTAGTATGGATTCATCGGTTTCGGTATTCGGTATTCGGCATTCGGTATCGGTGAAACTTGGTAAACAGCTAGTTAGAGTACACCTACATCCATAGATAGCATAAAAGGTAGGTGCTTAAGATTTCTGTGAAAAATCACTATTTCATTGGGAATAAACTATATTTAAATATTTTCGAGAAGGTAATAGTATTTTGAACATAATTTGGACTTTGCTTGAATGACTGAATGTGAGGTCCGATTCACAATGCAGGAAACGTGTCAGGAAACTGATTTTTTTTACTTTACAGCAAACGATATTTCATTATTGAAAAAATCCTTACATTAAGAGAATTACGGAAAGTAACAAAAGTTGGACCATATCAACAGCTACGTTATTGAGATGGTTTGAAACATTGATATCGTTGGTTTGAAATAACGATTTTCTCAAATGAAATATTTTTCATCATAATGATTAGGACAAATCGGAATAAAATCTTTGCACGTGTCGTCAATCATACGTCAATAGTGAAACATGGACTTGGATCAAAGAGATTATACCTAAAGACATAGAGGGAGCCATACCTTTTGCAAGGCGGTCCACTTTTTTTGATGTTTCCTTTTTTATGTTTTGTGTCATGTGGTAGGACAAAAGGCACAAAAAGTTACTACTTAACACAACTTTACATACAATAGAATGTTAAAAAGTGTCAAAAAACGTGGAAAGTGGACACCCGCAGCCGCAACAAATATCTAAAGTTCCATCTCTTTCTACTATTAAAGGTATGTCATAAGAGAAAAAAAGAGACTAGCTGCAATCTTAGATTGATGCGGACTCTATGCTTTAGAACTAAGAGATCCTTCCTGTGAGACATGGATATAGACCATGGATCTAGAATCATAAAGGATCCCACTCTTCCTTAGAAGCATTGATACAAGAAAATTGACGTTCGACTCCGTCGTCGATATTTCCAATTTTACGTGTGTCCCTTTCTATCCAATGACTTCACAACGAAAATTGAATGATGTCAATTTTTGACGTTGGATTAGAAAGGGACAGAGCTGGGACAAAGTTCGTAAAAAACGTCACTAAAAAAAACTACGGAGAAGAACGATCCTTACCGACCACAAAGGAGTATTATCATGTTTCCCGTCTTGTTAGGCAGTCTGCACTCCACTATAGAGGATTCCAAACTTCTTGATATAGACCAATGAATACCAATCCTCCTTACAAGCATTGAAACACGAAAATATCCATGGCGGTCGGTAATGTTCGTTTTTCCATCGTACTTCTTTCAGTCGTGTCAGTCGGTCGTTGATGTTTCCGACATTATGTTTGTCCTTTTCTATCAGTTTTCTTTTGGCAGTCTGCTCTCGAGGTATAGACAATATTCATACGCCTCCTTCCTGATCATGGACAACCTTTCCAACGTAGAAATAGAATGCCTCGAAAAGGCATTGAAATAATAGTAATCGCGAAAACTAGATAAATTTGGAATTGTTTACAAAATCATGCAACTTTGATAATATTGTATTGTATTGTTTTTCTCAACTTTTCTTACGGCAACATTAGGTTTGGAACCCTCTATGTGCGAGTACACACCTCGCTCTTGGCCAGTTATTTTTCTTAATATCTAATTAATCAAATAATCAAAATTATATTAATTTATTTAAATGCATGAGAAAGACCAAGCTTCAGATCTGGAACACACTTCGTCAAAATGACAGAGTGTCCTTTACCTTTAAAAAAAAAAAGTGACATCAAAATACAGAAACTCGAATAGTAGACGAGATAATAAAACTTCATTATCATTTTCCATAACATCATCCTAACGTTTCATATCCTCCACGTGTGCTATCTAAAATTCCACTCTATCTAAAAAACCTAAAAAAAACGTCAATTCGACACCTGCAAACCTAAAACATTTGCAATAAAATTTAAATTAAACACTAAATTTTACGGTTACATTTATACAACGTCTATAAAACTACTAATTAATTTATTGCATTCGCTTTATAGCTGTCTTAAAGTGGTTTTGATTCGATTAAATTATATCAACTTAATTGTTTGTGAATATTGTGGAATTACTATCAAATAATACCCTAGAAATACCAAATGTAAGCAAGTCTTCATCTAGAATTAAACATTTTAACGGGTTCTTACCGCGTTTTAGTATATTTGAGTTCCCGATATTTCGGCAGTGTTACAACTGCCATGATCACGGGATATACTAAAACGCGGTAAGAACCCGTTAAAATGTTTAATTCTAGATTAAATAATAACCGCGTAACTCTCAAATACTGTAAGTCTTCTTCTTATCGGGTGGGCTGCAAGCCCTGGTGTCAGAGTTTATTCCAACCGCCTTACGGCCTCTGACGTGGTTTTTATGTAACGACTACTACCACCAGTGATGGTAGCCGGGACCAACAGCTTAACGTGCCATCCGAAGCACGGAATCATCTTTCTTTTCAGACAATCAGTTGATTCAGCCTGCAATGTCATAACCAACTGGGGGAATACGCACAAAGTGACATATCACTAGGTGTCCCCCGTGGGAATCGAAGCCACGACCTCCGTGTCAAGAGGCCAATGCTCTTAACCATTAGACCACGGAGGCAATTAATGTGAACAAGTAAGGAATATGGAAACTCAATCATGGCAGAGGGTCCAGGTTCGAATCCGCACTGACGACATTCCATGTACCAATGAGTTTTTCTAACGTAATAGCGACTGCTCTCAAACGGTGAAGGAAAACATCGTGAGAAAACCTGCGTACACTCACGGACCTGAAAAAAAGACGGACGTAATGTGACACTAAAAAGATGTGAAGCATGCAAGGTCCAACATTTTCGTTTGTTCTACAAGGGACCTACACTCACACAGATGCACAAGCTCTAGGCGCAGGTCCTACATCCGTCACCGTTATGTACCGCGTGACAGCACGCACATAAAAGAAATAGGTGCTTCACTCGTGATTAGATGAGATTACGTCCGTCTTTTTTTCAGGTCCGTGCGTACACTGAAGAAGAAATTCTGATGCTTGTGTGAAGTCTGCCAATCCGCATTGGGCACGTGTCTTACTGACGCCCATACACCCTCCCTGCGAGGCCTGTGCCCTGCAGTGGGACGTAAATACGCTGATGATGATGCTGAATGAGTCTTTAGGAACTTATAAAGCTTCTAATGTTTACACCTCCAAGGGACCGTAAAACCTAAGTTTTACGGTTTTAAATACTAATATTTAAAAAAAAATTATTTCGAACGCATAGATACCCTGAGTTTAGCAATTCTTTGGGCTATGTCAGCTACTCTGGTTCTTTTGCGGATTTCTTCATTTCTGATCCGATCTCGAAGAGAAACTCCGAGCATAGCCCTCTCCGTTGCCCTTAACTAAAGTGGCAGTGGGCGGGGCACATTGCTCGCAGAACCGATGGCCGATGGGGCCGGAAGGTTCTCGAGTGGCGTCCGCGTAACGGAAAGCGCAGTGTAGGCAGGCACGGTGGACCGACGACCTGGTGAAGGCGGTGGGAAACCGCTGGATGAGGGCAGCGCAGGACCGGTCCTTATGGCGATCCTTGGGGGAGGCCTATATCCAGCAGTGGACGTCCATCGGCTGAGATGATGATGATGATGAGATACCCTGAGAAGAAGGGTCTTGACAGACTATAACGGACAACATCTCTATCTTATAGGGGTTCTTTTTTTTCATTTGTGGCACATAACCATTATTTGTGGCATTTTTGGTGTGCAAATAAAGAATATTTATCTTATCTTATCTTATCTTATAACCCTAAAACATTCACATCTTACATAACAATCAAATCAACTAAGAATAGAAAATAAATAATTTACTCACAAAAAAATAAAGAAAATCGCAGTGTAGTTGAAGTAAACAGAGGCAATAAGGTATTATTTGTGTGCGCTCACGTCTCACGCACTCACGCGCAGGATTGTATAAATAAAATATAATGAGCTTGTTTCTTAGAGACATAATATGAGTCAGAGACGGACGTGCGCGAGACCATTTCGCGTAGAGTAGATGGGATGAGCTTAAAAGTTTATTTTATTCTTTTTTGTTTTCGAAAAAATAATTTTTTCACTTTTGTTATTGAACTATGCGTTTACACTAAATGCGATAAAGCAAAAACAAAATAACACGATTCTTGTATGAGAACCCACTCGTAATTCGCGTGTAATTCTACTAACAAAAACATTTCTGCCACTTTTTGCAGGGGGCCAGGTAACATGCAATCCGCAACTTTGGATTTTATTCCCCATAACTTTAGATTCTAATTTTGAATGTTAAAAATCATGAAAAGTAGTCTCGTGTGAACCCCAAACGTTCTAAGTTCGAAATTATTGTTTCGCAATTATAGGCTGTCTCGTTTAGTGATTAAGGTATACAATTTAATGTAAATGCACATGATCAATTGATCTTATACCGTGGCAGAGGGGAAATGCTACCGCAAGGCGAGTCCTTATAATAAATAGTCAAAGGCCTAATGTAATGAGGATTGGTGGACTTCACATTCGCATCGAAATTTCTTCTTCAGTGCATGCAGGTTTCCTCACGATGTTTTCCTTCACTTTTTGAGAGCAGCCGGTATTACGCACACACGTTAGAGAAACTCATTGGTACAGTCAAGAGCACGTCAAGCTAGACACCTTGGACTTCGTACTGTTCTTATGGCGTTCGTATTAAGAAACAATATCGCACTTCGATTGTCAAGGTTGATTTGCTCTTGACTGTACATGCGTATTCGAACCTGGACCCTTATGATTGAGTGACCATACTCACGAGCATCCTGTGTAAACGTTTAAAGGGTAGGTACAGGCGAATATTTGGTATGAAAAACGCGATTGACCAGCCCCCCGAAAAGTGTTTGTGTGTGCCGTATTTTCGATTAAAAATAAATAATAATTAAGTTATTCTAGTTCGAGAAAATATTGTTTTCTCACCTCCGGACGGAAAGCGTCAATTGTCGTCCCGCTGCGCTAAACTAAGTTGTCGCTTTCCACCTCCGTCGCGGAGAAAAATAGTATACTAACCTCGGACAGTAAATAAGAAAGCCTCAGATCACAAGTTTGTTGACCGAGGCGAAGCCGAGGCCGAAGCCGATTACATGAGATCTGAGACCTCTCTTACTTTCCTTTCCTCGGTGTGTAATCTACTATAAAATGCCTTTATTTCTTAACTTTTCGAAAAGAAATTCTATCGTGTGAAGTCATTTCAATCGTGTATTCAATTTGTTCACTAGATAATCTATCCAAGAATACTGTGTATTTTTTCGGTAACTTGTGTAAATCGTGTAGAAAAATGAAAAATAGAGAGGTTCCCATCTCAGGTGATTCCGGGACGTATGGGCCCTTAACAATGACAAGAACAAGTTAAAATTGTGCAATACAAAACTACTCTGTACAAAAACAGAAGCCCAAACAGCCATTTTCGTCTAATTGGCTATAAAACTGTACCGATTCGACGGCCATTCCCATAATAATAACCAAAAACGTAAACTTTACATTGTTAAAACTGTATTTATTGCTATAATTCCAATTAATTATATATGGAATTTTTGATTGGCGTTTTATTAATAATGTTGTAGGTATTATTGATTCGCAATCGATTAGGTAATCATATGAATTAATTATTAATAGCTAATTTCATCACATACTTAACGCGTTCACACACGATGACGCACTGACGCAGCAGCAAACGTCAGTCCCTCATTTGTGAAGCAAGGAGTTGTATGAAACCGCACGTAGACGTGACGCATTGACGCACCGGGTGTGGTTCTATGGACTGACATCTGCCGCTCCTGCCGTGCGTCATCGTGTGTGAACGCACTTACAACTATTATGACTATGACTATGAGGTCGTTTAGAGGTAGGTAACATCATAGAATAACATGATATAAATATTTTCAACCTCCGTCACACTGTACAGAGTTTCGGTACTAGTGAAACGTGGATGTTTTGAGATTTCAGAATATCTCAGACCCTGAGGGGGTACCCTCGGGGAATATAGTCGTGAACATTATGCTATGCTAAATATTTTCAAAATTGCTTTCATGCCTAAAACAAGAATTCGGTATGTCAAGTTTTGTTTTGTCATCATTTTATATTTTTTACGGATAGAAGACATAATTTTAAGACACCTATTTCATTCTTATTGCAATTCATCGAGTTTATCAATATAAATTTAATTTTTAAAATATTTTGATCTGTAATCTCTAAGTGCAAAAATGGTGGAGAGAAAATAATTCGAACTCCATGGAGAAAAACTACCTACTGCTATATAAAAAAAATTAAAACCTGCCTCCTCTTTCTAACTCTATGCTGGAAACAGAGACGGCAACATCAAATGTCAAATTCTGACATTGTAAATGTATTTTTTTTTCTTAATGGCCGGTTATTTAAAGTTGATTTTATGTTTACAAGGAGTTCACAGGTATTCCAGTGACGTCACTGGACGGACCGAAAAACGACGATATTTTATTAAAAATATCGGTAATCCTTTCATTTTAAAATCTCTGACATAGAAAATATGATTATTGAGACAATTTTCTCGAAATGGTTTTCGATTCAACCCTCCAAAAAAAAACTTGACATACCGAATTAATTCAGCCGTTTTCTACCAGGAGTAAACCAAACTTTGATTTAGAGAAAAAAATGTGGCTAAAAATGTAATGATGCCATGTTGATATTTATAGAATCATCTCATGAAGCCCTTTCATTTGATACCCCACACGCCAGGAAATCGTCTTTTTTATTTCCGTACAAAATATTGATGACGTCACAATGTTTTTGGACCACACAAAATTTGTCGACAGCAAGAACCGCGGTATGCATATTCTGCAAACGAAAGACCACTTCTAGAAAGAAAACTTCGTAAAAGAAATCTAGATAGGATACTTTTACTATTTCAGGCAACTCCTGTTGTAAAAGGATGTGCAAAAGCGCCATGATTATGAAAAGGTGTGGCATAGAGCACGCAAAGTGGGAGGCAGCAGAGATTTAGCAGCCAATCGTTCGGCTTTGAGAGCCAAATCTATAATTTAGAAGTGAGTAGGTGATCTGAGGTAGATGCCAAACGTGATGAATTGAAAGCCCACTAGCAGCTATACAATATCACTATGAGAATGACACGCTCACGTGCCCGCTATTGTGCGAGGATATTCTATGAGATTGTTTGTTAGGAGAGCTCATCAACGCCAAGAAAAGAGTTGAAGCAGTCGCCGTGGCCGATATCGGTAATGAGCACACATTGCATTCAGTAGTAAGATATACAGGGTGTTTCATAAGTAAAAATAAATTTTTAAAACTCTTAAAGGGGTTGTTTAGACCGTCAAACTGAACATCTTTCTCTATAGGACCAACTTCGAAATCGCGAAAAAAAATAATTGATATCCCATACATATTTTAGCTCTAGTCGATTTGTAGAGTATGGAACATCTTTTTTTTTTTCGCGATTTCTATATTGGTCCCATAGTGAAAGTTGTTCAGTTTGATGGTCTACACCACCCCCTTAAAGGTTTATTTGTATTTTTGTAACACCTTGCCCAAGCAGCAAAACAGATCGTGACTAAATCAATTTTGCCTTAAATATACCTAAACTTCGCATTAACCAAGGCAAGCTTTGCTGAAGTCTGTATTAATAAATTCAAGTTGTCTTAGTTTTCAGAAATACCGACTTAAGGATTCGTTAAGTTAAGTAGTATTAACTTTGCCTTAAGTATGTCCACGCGAAATGCAAACTTAAGCATAAAGTTACTGAAAACAGAATTAACTGAGATATAGTTAAATTTAATAGTGTTTAGAAGTATTACTTAAGTTCTACTTAAGGCAAAATTACCTAAAGTTTGCCTTTAGTCTTCCTAAGGTTATCCAGGTCAAACGGTTGCTTTAAGTCGTTCCTTTGAAATTGCAATTTAAGGTGACATAGTAGATGGAAATACGTTGGAGGCATCTTTTATTTTTCATGTTTCGACTAGATTTATACAAATTACCGAATTATAAGTCATACCTCAGTATTCTTGGATAGTTTATCTAGTGAAATCATCAATTAAATACACGATTGGAATTACTTCACTCGATAGAAAATCGTCACAAAGATGTCGTATTTTTTAACATTTTAAACGATTTTTTTCGCTTTACAAGAACTTAAAGTAGGTTTCATTCTTTTTAATTTATACTCACATATTCACCATTGATTCTTCTAGTGAATTCATCAACAAAAGTTATAAAAAGTAATTCCATTATTTATTTATCCTCAAAAATACGAATGGCGTACCAAATATTCTCGGAGCGGGTCTTAGCGGGGCGCGCTCAGACGGCTTTTAGCCACGGTCGGAGACGGACGCTCGCCAATTTTTTATTTTTTGACTTTGGAGTACATCGACTCGTCTAGTAAGTGGTTGTTACTAGTTCTGCCCACAAAAACGTCGATGTACAGCGGCCCCCGTCTAGGGTTGCACGAGCTAGACATATTGTGTCACGTTCGCTAAATGCTGACGTTTAGAGTTGCCACCTTAGCTTATTTTGAGCTAGATTTTGGATTTTTTAAACTCAACAGGGGAATACGTTTGTATGGCCAAAACGGTATCCGCCAATCCTCTTACCCAAAATGAAAAATCACGTGTCAAAAATCAATCTAAACAATTACTTACGTGATTAAATTGTTATACTTAATCTCACATTAATATTTACAATAAAAAAAGATGAACACTTTTCACACTAAATATTGATTTTTGACGATGGTTTGAAATACAATAAAGTGGTAAACATTTTTTTTTTTTTTTTGTTAAGAATTTATCCTTTCGGAAAGGCAATGGGAACTAGCTTTTAAAGCCTGGTCTTTAGTTATATTTTTCTTTGTTCTTAACCTAACCTAGCTAACTCTTGAAATGCAAGGGTGGTTCAAACATTCCAATTAGATGAGTTTTACACGAGGATTAATCCAAATCAAACGGAAGCGCCTATCTTTATTTCTCACTTTAACTGTAATATTGTTCTCCATTAATGACACATTATTAAACTATAAAACTATATATCAAATAAAGACGAAAATAAGAAGATGACAGCAGCAGGGCTACGAAACCTTTTCAGACCGTGATCGTTTTATAAAAAATCAAAATACCGATTGGCAGTGTTCGATAGAAGAATGTTATATAAATACAAAATAATTATAGGAACATTATCTTAAATTAAAAAGAATGTCGTCTAAATTAAACACAAGTGCATGTTCATTTTAACATTTCACTCGTTCGGTGTTGATGGAAACGAAAGAAAAAATCAGTTTTGTGCTCACTAGGTCCGTAATTCCGTATGATTAAACCGGACAGAAAATCGATTTTGAGAGCGAATTAAACAAGTTTTCTTAAGCCTTGAACGACATCTGTAATCAATCAATCAATCAAATACACTTTATTCAAAGATGAATAACATCAATCCAAGTATTGATACGTCCTTCACATTGTTTGTAACTACCTAAATCTTACTAATGCATTAAAAAAAATCTCCCTAAAGTTACGGAATCGATAAAAACACGAAACACTATAATTAATCTAACAAAAGATTGCAACACCACCGTAAATTAAATTCAACAATATTTTTCCTTTCCACATTGTATGTACATAATAGTAATGTAGACGTACGTAAGATCTTTATTAAGTATTTTTATCCTTCCAATGACAAGGATTTTTTTAAAGGGGATCGAGCTTATTGTGCTGCCTCCAATCGTATTTTTCTATTTCTAAACAGTTAAACAACATTTCCAAAAAACAAGAAAGCATTCATGCATGGCTAGCATAGATTTTTAAACGTCATGCGCGCTCTTTCTGGCATACGTAAATATAATAAGGATGTAGGCACATCTCGATTTTTATCATTTTCTCGGGGGTGGCATGCGAGGCCTACTGAATGGCCTTCAATTTATCAAAATTCACCAAAGACCGTCGCTTACCAACTGTGGTCAGCCTGCATCGCCGGAATAGTCTTCAAGTAGGTACTACCGGACCGGAAGGTGTATGCGTCTAAACCTGCCCTTAGAAACGAGTAGCCCCCTTGAATGTTAATGGAATAACTACACTGAAGTCATGGTTGCAGGGTATTTATCCAAGACAAGATACCATAGGTTCGTAACTCCATAAAAAATACTAAAAAAGTTGGAAGACTTCAATCCTGCATTCCTCAATACTTATACTTACCACCGTGAAAAACAAAATCAACTTTTTATTGTAACGCTAATTCAGAGTAGGTAATTCTCGTGTATCTCATCATAATATAACAATTTCTAATCAAAATAAGTGCTGACAATAATGCGTTCTCCAAGAGCAGTAAAAATAAATTATTTTATTTATTTATTTGTAGTACAGTAAAAACACAAGACACAATATACAACTTAAAATAGACTCAAGTAAGCGTATCCAATATTGTGCAGGTGTCAGTAGATGGAATACCATCAAGGATAGGCTTTTTGTCCCCAACAAGTGAGAAGGATGAAGAGCAAGCGATGAAGCAAACATCGTGAGGAAACCTACTTATGCTGAAGAAAAAATTCGGATGCGTTATATGAAGTCTACCAATCCGCATTCATCAATAAATATTTTTGAATTTGAATTATTGACGTTAGATATGGCGAATGACGATATTACGACACATTTGGCGTATGCTTTCCAAAAATTTACTCAGCCGTTTCCTACCTGGAAGAGCCCACGCTTGGTATGTTTTAAATATATTTTTTGGATTTTTTAAAACATTATGGCTGAAAGGTAATGGTATAGTATATTTTTAAGACCGACTCATGAAGTCCTTTTATTTAATACCCCACACGATAGGTTTCAGAACAAAAATTTATGACGTCATAATTCGTCATAATTTCATCTCGAGCGTTTCCGTGCTTCGGAAGGCACGTTTAGCAGTTGGTCTCGGATAGTTCCGTCAGATGTCGTTGTAACTATTCGTTGAGCCAGGTCAAGGCCTATTTAGGTGGCTTGAAAATTCTCTGACAGCCAGCTGATCACTAACTTGCCTCCACTAACACGCACTTTTTTTTTATTTCAGATTCTTACATCTAAATTAACAAATTTTAATATCGCCAAACTGCTGAGCAGTATCCCGTGTGGTAGAGTATAGCCCACTCCCTCTCACACCTATTCGTGAGAGACGGCCTTTGCCCTGCAGTGGGATTCTACAGGCTATCTCTTGTTTTTTTTTATTTCAAAAATAATGATACCATAGACTCCAAGTACTGATTTTTTTTTCTTTTTCAGTACCTATTAACACCAATAATGTCACATCGGCGTAGAAAATGTCAAGTTACTCTGTGAATTTTACCTATTCTATTCTATTTTTATTTAATGGCGTTTCCTTGTTAGATTTCGCCAGTGTCAAGTATTGAAGATATATTTATTAGATATTGTACGGTAATAGGATATGGCGATCTCAAAGCCCCGTTTTTAGACAAAAACACACTCGAAACCGCCATAAAACGGCGGAGCCACGTGGCCAATCAAATCGCAAGCCGACGAAACGTCTACTTGTTACCCCCTTAGCCACGCGACTGCGAATTTTACCTATCTTGGCCGCCAGCAGCGTGATGACGTCTAAGTCACGACTCACGAGTGACAGTTGATAAATTACATACAGAATCATAAACATACATAAACTCACGACCGTGATCCCTTTATGGGTGGTCAGAAATATTGCTACTCCTACGTACTTTCTGTTCAAGAGTGTAGTTATACTCGTAGTAATGCTCACATTTTAGCAATTTAAGTTTCAGGATGGAATGACGTGTCAAGTGGTGAGAGGTGGCTAACCCTTCACCTGTAAACACTGTATGAGAAACCTTTAATCCCTTAGTCGCCTCGTACTACACCCACGGGAAGAATTCGGGTGGTCCATTATAGGCTGGAACCACACAAAAATGTAACTCCTTGTTCGTTTTTAGGGTTCCGTAGTCCAACAAGGAACCCTCATACTTTCGTCCATTCTGTCTGTCTCTCTGTCTGTTGCCCTATCTCAATAACACGCTCATTTTGCACCTATTGAATCGAAATTTGGTATGAATACAGATAACAGTACCTAACCCAAACAGAAATGAGGTAGTCATAATCATGAAGCAAGTAATTTTTTTTGAAAAATATTTTTTTCCTACCACCTTTTCGTTGTATGGGATACAACGAAAAGGTCGTTAAAAAAATATTTTTTTAATAATTTGAGTGTGGTGTCGTTGGATAGATTTTGTCCAATGGAAGAAAACTCCTATAGAAACTAAATCATTACAATGCTTGAGTCTCGAGAGATATTTGCGCTCAAAGTCAAAAATAGGGCGTACCCCCATCTAACTTCTAAAATACAGGAGTAAAAAATCTGAAAATGTGACACAATGTAGCTAGCTCTCTGTAAGTACTTTCAAAGAAAATTATATATAACGGAAGCTTATGCCCAACTAGTTTCGGAGAAATCAAATAAAATATCGACCGTCGACCGCCGTGTCGGCGTCTATTAATAGATGGCGCTGAACGAAATTAAATCGCACTGCTATGTTAAGAAAAGATTTTCATATTTACTACGGAACCCTACCTTGGGCGATTCTGACATGCTCTTGGCCGGTTTTTTATTTTTGTTTAGTAGTTGCCACAGTACCTCAGGCAGGACACAAGAAGGCATATTTTTCGAGGCTACGAACTTAGCACTAGGAATCAATTATACGGGGCCCCCGACGTGCGTAAGCAAAAATTAATAAATACTTCCCAAAGGAGATGCGGCCCCGGCCATAGTAAAAATGCCAACGGTTGTATACAGCTGTATATTATTTTATAATGTATGTAATATTACATTTATCATGTATGGACCCTTAAATAATTTTATGATGCTTATTTTGGTAAAAAACACTTTAAAATATCTGAATTGTGGAAACACCGGTCACCGGTAATTTCAAGTGAAATTGTCAGTTCTTTTTTTTTATTGCCCTGGTATTGCCGCTTTATCATTTTTCTTTTTGAAGTATACAATATTTGGCATTTATCGCCGCATGTCCTTTCTTCATCAGCTATAAATGATTTAATAAATCAGTTTACCGAAAAAAGGCAAGGAGAGTGTAATATTCCATTTGAATTGTTTGATTTTTTTTTTGGAGAAAGTGACAGAAACTTAGATATGATGAATAAATATTTCTTTAAATTTTAATGAAAAATTTTTTTTTTCTTTTGTGAGAAATCTTTAGCCTTCATAAGGTACCCAAACAAATTTTTATACGGGGCCCCGCCAAGGCACGCTACGCCACTGCTTGTCATTATTCATTTTAGAAATTAGTCGCCTAAATCCTGGCCTGTACGTGTGTTCTGTGTTACAAACTATTAAGTCTCTGCGCCTACTCTAGTACCTACCTTAATAACTTGCAAACACATTTTTTCTAGATTTTTCAGATTTAGATTAGAGATTTTGAAAGAAGTTCTACTAATCTTTGATTAGAATTTGAAAGAAGTTCTACTAATCTTAGTACATTTTTTAGAATTTTTAAAAATATTTTTTCATGTTTCCATATGATATATAGCTCCACCTGGCGGATATTTTTCATAACTATCTTTAAAAAAGCTTAATTGAAAGGAAGACGAACCACATGTGTGCACCACTGCTTCTGTAGGTCTTTCAACATCGCCAATCGCTTTGCAACATTGTTGTTTGATACAATTTTTCATATTTCTTTAAAGTGTGTACTTTAAAGAACCTTTTTTTCCTTCTTTTTGCCCCTATTTGTAATGGAGTATAGTATGATATTAAATTTCACATAGTTAGTAAAAAAAATGATTTATTTAAATTTCCGGTAAAATCCCGGAATCAGTGGTCAATACGGTTGGCAACAGAATATGAACCCAGAGCCGTAAATATCTTTCCAAAAAAAAAGTTGATTCGGGGTGCCACCCGCCGATAGGCGGGACTACTCTCCCGTCACTTCCTCTGCTTCACCCCCTCAAATACCTAAAGAGCGGCGCCGCATTACGTCTTAAGTGGTTGTTTACTTAGCTAATGCTTGTGTCAGTACCATCAGCCTTAAAGGGACGTTTTTAATAAAAAGTAACAAGTTAGTGCTACAATTTGTGTTTATAGAAGTAACATGAGCATAAATTAATGTTAAGAAAATTAAGATAGCAGGAAATTTTCTACGTCGTGTAAGAAAATATGTGACCGCAAATTCTATTCATGCCAAAGATTGTGCAGTGAATGTTAATCCGAGTAGTCCGAGTACAGCCGGAGCCAGTGACTCCTTGTTAGATCCTTGTTAACAACGTTCAAAGTTTACAGTCTGTCTATAAAGTCGTGACCTAATAATTGTAGTAGCTTGATTTTGACGTTCTTGCGTGGAGACAGCGCCCAAATTGTTGTCAAGACTTTTTAGACAGACTGTATCATGTTTGCCAGCACATCCACCAGGCCCGCATCGGTTGATGAAATCATAGAAGACACGCAGCGAACTTGAATACGTAACTTCAACAAAAGAAGAGCGTGATTCTAATTATAGATTTTTTAAAGTGTGGTCTATCTCCCATAATATACCACAACGTACTCATCAGGAATATGAAACAAAAATAATCACAAAAAAAACCAACAGAATAATACGCAAAATAGTAGATTCATATACTGTATAAAAGATAAGATAAGATAAGATAAATATTCTTTATTTGCACACCAAAAATACAAAAAAACAACAACAATATACACGAACAAGAAGAGTAAAAAAGGCGGCCTTATCACTAAAAGTGATTTCTTCCAGACAACCAGTCAACTGTTCAACTGTCTAAAAATTTCAACTGTTTCCTGTTACGGTTCAAAAGACACATTTCTTCAAAAGTAGGAAAGCCGTAACCGGAACGGAACCTTTGCGTACGGAACCCTAAAAAATACAACTCTTTACATGTTTATGTTGTGACTGAGATACATAAAGTAGATACAAATACGACGCGTTACGTCAAAAGATTCAAGATTTAGAGTGTAGACCTGAGGTTACCTCAGTTTACAATTATTTATGTACATAAATGTCAAATTATAATTATCATTGTCCATAAGTACTTACTTACTTTGAATCACTTGTTTTTCTTTAAACACAAAAACAAATTGTTCAATCTTGCATTGGCCTTTTGTTTGCAGAAATCACAACAACAATGACAGATGAGAAGAAAATAAAATATCCGTCGAATCAGTATTTATCAAGTACGAGTTAAGGATGACTTAAATCGACACGGTATTTACTTGTATTATTTGAAGTCACACTTCGGTATAAGTTAAGTATAACATTACTTGAGTAAGTAAGCAATAATTATAAACACATTTAACTGATCCTTTACTATTATTTACCAATACTGTATTGCTTTTACTCGTACTTAGCACATGCAATATAGATTTAACGCCATTTTGAATGATCTGCAAATTTGAACATGTTTTTTATTAAGTTCTGTCTTTGTTATTTTAGGCACTCTCTTAATTTTACACAATTTTACATAGTTTTGCGTAACGAAATCAACATTGATATTTAATATTTAATTAAATTTCGAAGAAAAAATAAAAAAAACAGTTTTGTGGTAAAATTTTTTGAATTTTAAATACAATTACTTTGTAATTTTTGAAGCCCGCCTGTTTTCTAAGAATATTTGTCCATTTCACACGATAAACGAATGTGCGTTTGAATTTTTACTTTACTTGTCGACGAAATAATGCATTATAAAATAATAATAACTATCAGAGCCATTTTGTTTATCATTCGTCATAGAATATTAAGTTGGAAAATGTTACCACCATAATTTATCTTTACTGTATCTACGTAAAGTATAATAATATATTATGAAGGTAGGATGAAATTTCAAACCATAAATTTTTACTTAAGTTTATCTAAGAGAAGTCAACTTTCCTTAAGTCGTACCTAAGTTTATCTTAGTTTATCTGTAAAGTAGTATGAAGTCTATCTTAACTCATTCAGTACTCCATATGCCCACTTTTGCCTAACTCTGCCTTCTAGTGTATCTACAAGATATCTTGAGGGACGGATGGTATTACCTAAGTCAATAACCGAGAATTTGGTTATTGAATGAGAGATATCTACAATTCAGACTTAAGGAAAGATTTTGCCGCTTGGTTGTATATTATGATCATTCAGGGAAAAGGAATAGAGGTGAGATGCATACAGCAAATAGCTATCATATTGCTGCCCTTATCGAATTAAGGGGCCATAGGTCCCGACTAATATTTTCTATGAGAAACGCGATTGCCCAGCGCTCCGAAAAGTGTGTGCGTGAGCCGTACTTTCGATTAAAAAGAACTAACCAAAGTATTTTTTTTTATTTTTTAAATAACATTTTCACTGTTTAAACTCTCTGACTCTGACAAACTGCTCTGACGGCCCACCAATCCGCATTGGACCAGCGTGGTGGGCTACGGTCCAAACCCCCCTATAACAATAATAAACTAATGGTGCATGTGAGTATAAATGCAAAAAATCTGAAATTATTTTAAGTTCTTCTAAAACGAGAAAAATGCTTAAAAATGCATGAAAATACCTCATCTTTGTGACGATTTTCTATCGAGTGAAGTAATTCCAATCGTGTATTCAGTTTATGATTTCCCTAGATAAACTATCCAAAAATACTGAGGTATGACTTTAGTTTCGGTGAAAGGTATAAATCTAGTCATGAAAAGAATCCTATCCTCCGAGGTATTTCCACCTACTATTACGCCTTAACCCCATTATTTTTTTGTACTATGTATGGTTGTAAACTGCAGCAGTAATTTTCGTAAAAATTGTATGACTATCGCTATCTTATATTATTTCATGAGCTCTTTAGAGGACGTCAATATTACCCTATTCCGTCATAAAGGGACGTTCTGTCTGAGCGTATGTGAAAAATTTGTTGGTCAATTTAAGTCACTAAACTTTTTTTTAAATGATGCTCAATGTGGTACTTACATACGCAGTAAATGATCGGCCTAAATTATACGTGGACGCAACTTACGTCTTGGTCTTGTCTATTTAGTACTAAGTGGAAGCAACGTCGCAAATCAAGTTAATGGATATTTAATTATACTACAAACAATAAATTTATGGGCTGTTAATATGGGATAACATGCTAATATATTTTGCTTCACAGCATTATAGGTATAATAGTAAAGTTATGGCGTTATCTTAGGTTAGTTTACTATTTTGACCTATAACCTGTAATCTGCCCAGTCATACAATAAATATCAATAAAAAAAAATATCGATTAACATTTTAATCATTAATCATATATCTTTTTAAAAACAGAAATTTTGATATTTTTTTATATAAATGCGATCACAATTTTGGTATAGGTACGAATAAATATCAAATAAAAATTAATTAACATTTTAATCTCGGACTTGAACCCGCAACCCACCAAATCGGGGTTGTGCTTTCGTCCAACTAAACTGTCAGTGAACTAAATTCTTCAACATAACGATTTAGTCATAGTCATATACTTTATTGTTTCATGTGTTATATTTATTTATCGTATGGCCGATTCTATTACACTCAAAAATCATAAAAATGTTTTCACTCAAAATTCAAAAACGAAGTCTGGTTATGTTTTCAATACTAACCAATTAAAGTCAATTACATATTTTAGAAAGAAACCAATAAGTATCTATGCTTGCATGTTGTTCGATTTTGTCTGTCTGTTTGTCTGTTACGTTTTTACAGATAAACCGATTTCGATGAAATTTGGTGTACCTTTGAACCCTGAAGAATACGTGGGATCACACACGATGACGCATTGACGGAGGGGCAGACGTCAGTCCTTAGAAGCATAGGCGGTGCGTCAAACCGTCACCGTGTGTGCTTCTACGTGCGGTTTCTTACAACTCCTTGCTTCACAAATGACGGACTGACGTTTGCTGCTCCGTCAGCTGTGCCGTCAGTGCGTAATCGTGTGTGAATAAGAAACACACACAAAAATTCCACCCAGGCGAAGTTGGGAGTAAGTTGAGTTGAGTTAGTTTTAAATATATCCATGATTTATACCATAGAGAACAACGATCTCATTTATCTTATAATCGACCTAGAATTCAGCGTAAAAACCGCAAACGAAGCAGGAAAAGGAAAAATTCCGTCTGTGATCATTAGAGATACTAGGAATGAAGTTAATTAGGGTTCAGCATCGGTGCCAATGAAGTCAATCATACGTCTAGACGTCATTAGATCTCTAGCATCCGCCGTAAAGGTAATTCTTTACTAGATTTCATTCAATTTCAATGCTTGACAGTGAACTAGAGTAGGGCTGTATCTTTTAAACCTTTTTAGGTAGCCGGCTGCAATTTTCACAGAATTTAGTATTAATTATGAAAAAATAATGAAAAACATTTTTTTTTATTGCCGAAACTATTGCGAATGCGATTTTTGAATCTCATTCGCTGAGCTCAGCAGTTGAAAATGTCAAAATTACTATGGACATATGCATGCATAATATATCCATAGTAATTTTGACATTTTCTACTGCAAATTTGAAAGTGTGAGTTCCAAAAATCGCTTCTTGACTGATATATTTTCTTTGACGATGCCTGTTGTGAATGTGTGTCATCATCATATCAGCCAATAGACGTCCACTGCTGGACTTAGGCCTCCCCAAAAAATGGGGGGATTTGCCATAATCGCCACGCTTGGCAGGCGGGTTGGCGATCGCATTTGGATTGAATGTGTGTACTCAGAGGATGCTGCTGCCCATCCTCCGGTAGATCCCTTAGTCGCCTTTTACGACACCCACGGGAAGAGATGGGATGTGTGTGATTAATTGATTATTACCCTTGACCCTTGACGAACCCTGTCGTGGATACGCACTTTGAATTTTTATGTTATAATTGAAAAGATAATGAGTATTTATTTTTATTTTACTCAGACTGGTTGTTGAAGAAGTATTTTGAAAGTTTAATTTCATTATGCAAAAACGCGAACATTCAGTTTCGGTTAACGCCATTTAGTAGGTAGTAGTTATTTGTAGATAAGATCAAGAATTTTAGTCACGCTGGTAACACCATGAAATCAACGATTTTCCATACTTCTTATATTATATTTTTTGCGCTTTTTTCCAGACCCCCAGACTTTGAGTGACGGCAATCAATAATCATAGTGCGTATTTGGTTTGAAAACTTTGTATGTTGTGCTTTGTGATGTTTCAAAAGTGTCAATTTAACATTATGTAAAAAATGTCAAGCTTTAAAATGTTACCGTCATCATCATCATCATTGCTTTTCCAAACCATTTACCGTAATGTGGCCGTATTGAATGTTAATTGCGATATAACAATTTCATTTTAGCAGCACAGAATGTCAGTCAAGTCAGCACCCATTGAAGCTTGTTAAAAAGCATAGAAAACTTTTTTTTTTTTTTAAAGAAAACATTAACTTAACTACAACTCAAAAACCGTAAGTAAAAAACAAAACGATAATTTTCTGTCTTTTCTTTCTAAAATCGTGAGAATCTTTCGAAGGAATTTCGCAATGGAAGCCTTTAAATAAAAAATGAAACTTGACGTAAATGAGTCTGTTTTAAGATCTTTTCTTTAAATATAGTAAGTGTTATGTTCTAGCTATTACTGTTACTGTAAATAAGATTTGTTGGTGTTGGTACGTAGGGCAATTGCCCTAAGGATTGTACTTTGTGTGAAAGTGTTAAAGTATAGTATTTTCTTGCACCTACCTAGTATGGTTTCTCTACTGACGCGCGACGCGACCTCGTTAAGGCTTCCGCACATTGCAGCGATATTATCGAGCGATATTATCGACAGCGATATCGCGACACCTTACACACTGCAGCGATTCCGCGATTCGCGTCACGCATGCGCACACCACTGAATGTAGTAGAAAGAGATTGCGTCAGGTTGCGATAATATCGCGGCAGTGTGTGGGATCGAGCGCGTCCCCATACAAAATGTACTGAGAACAATTATCGCAAAATCGCAGCGATATTATCGCTCGATAATATCGCGGCAGTGTGTAGGATCGAGCGCGTCCCCATACAAAATGTACTGAGAACAATTATCGCAAAATCGCAGCGATAATATCGCTGCAATGAGCGGAGGCCTTTATCTAGAAAATATTATTCAATTTTTTTTAAATTAAATCATACAAATAAGTCAATTGAACTGTACTATTTTGCCTGCATTTAAGTTAGTTTTAAGATTGTTAGTTTATTTGAAAATATTTTAATAACTCTTTAAAATAATTAAGTTTCTAAAACCTAAAAGATTAAAATAAATGACATTTTCTGTTTTAAACTTAATTGAAAATTAAGAAAGTAGGTAATACTAGTTGTAGCTAATTTCTGACCACCCAAAAAAGGAATTCGGTAATAATTTTATACAAGGTGTTACAAAAATACAAATAAACATTTAAAGGGGTTGTTTAGACCATAAAACTGAACAACTTTCACTATGGGACCAATATCGAAATCGCGAAAAAAAGAAATTGATGTTCCATACTCTACAAATCGACTAGAGCTAAAATATGTATGGGATATCAGATATATTTTTTTCGCGATTTCGATGTTGGTCCCATAGAGAAAGTTGTTCAGTTTGACGGTCTATACAACCCCCTTAAGAATTTAAAAAATTTATTCTTACTTATGTAACACCCTGTATATGTGATGGTGGATTCCTAGTCAATTTCGCGTGCCCAATGCGGATTGCTAGACTTCACGCACACGCGTCGAAATTTCATCTTCAGCGTATGCAGGATTCGTCACAATGTTTTCCTTCACCGTTTGAGAGCAGTCGGTATTGTTAAAAATCTCATTGCTACATGGCTCATCCTTGTGGATTTGAACCTACGCCTCAAGGATGAGTTTCCATAGCTCTCTGCAACGCTCTCTATGTATGTAGAGTTAAACACCTTGTTAACTTTAGTAATCAACAACGCACATAAAACGGAAAGCACAATTTTCCCACTTCCTCCCCTATAATTAAGGACCCCTAAACGAAATGGTTCTAACGAGACTACCAATCGACTAGTAATATTAAATTGAGTTTTATGACTGTTTATTACTACGCCAGGTAAAACGGATTGGCTGTAAACCTATCCATGCGTTAACGGATTCAAATTTATATAAAATTCATCTGCAGTAGGAGATATTTAATAATTACAGATATGAACTGTTTTCCCGCAGCTTTGCTCGCAATTAATTTGATATTGATTATTCTGCTTCTATTAAGTCGATGGCATGTCATTCTAAATGCTGACATTTTTTTTAAGGAGGTGTTCAGGAGTGCGATTTTTGAATCTCATTCGGTGAGCTCAGCAGTTGTAAATGTCAAAATTACTATGGAGGTACGCATCTTTCTACTGCTGGTTTGACTTTCAAAAATCGCACTCCTGAAGCATGATTTTTGAAAGTCAAATCAGGAGTAGAAAGATGCGTATCTCTATAGTAATTTAGACATTTTAAACTGCTGAGCTCACCGAATGAGATTCAAAAATCGCACTCCAGAGCATCAAACTTTGGTCACAAAAAAAAATTAGTAAACATTTTAGATCATAACATTGTCTACACAATGGTGTGTCGCAAGCAAAATTGACTTCAACTTATAAAGTAGATGCACATAATACCTACCTACTTTTTCAAATATTTAAGCTTTTATAGAAAAATGGTCGTACATTATTTTGATCTATCTCGTAGGGTTCAGCCAGCGTTTGCAATGTAAGCGCAATAAAATTTGTTTATTTTCGACATCACATCAGAAACCTCTAAAATTATCTGTTTCTCTTCGATACTGCATTTTATATACCTACATATAAGCCTTCCTCTTGAATCACTCCATCTATTAAAAAAATCCACATCAAAATCCGTTGCGTATTTTTAAAGATCTAAGCATACATAGGGACAGACAGACAGCGGGAAGCGACTTTGTTTTATTTATACTACTTACTACCTACTATATGTAGTGATGATGGAGATAGTGACAGTGATGATGATGATAATGATAGTGAAGTGATGATGATGCTTAATTTGTATGTCTTTCAAGTAGGTAACGAGAAGATAGCTTCCAAAAACCAGCGAAATATGGCCAGGCCCAGCGTTTACATAGTGGGAGAGTCATACACTCAGATGCAGACTCCATTAATTAATCTCTTGCTAGCTTTTACTACGTCAACAAGACAAAAAGTGGCAGCAAGAGCTTTAATGGAGGATTAACTTTAATGAGCGTTTCTGCAACTGGCAGTTAATGAATCACATATCCACTTTCACCTTCCAATCACAAAATTTCCCAACCGATCAACAATATAAAGTGTAAAATATACCGCTATAATTTTAACAGCTCGTGAATAGTATTGACAACAATCAATCAGTATGGGAAGCATAAATTGATACAAACACGATATAAATCGACATCGTAAACCTATCAGTTATATGTTACTACTTTTACGACTAAACGCATACGAAACCAGATTCGCTACTTGATGACTGTGGGCACATGTTATAGTTAGTGCAGTAAGGATACTTAAACCCGGTGCGACTACTAGCAGCGGAGATGTCCAAGTGCGCGTGCAGAGAGATAAGATAAGATAAAATAAATATTAATTATTTATTTGCACACCAAAATAACAATAAGAATATAGACGAACAAGAAGGGTACAAAAGGCGGCCAGAGAGAATGTCAGCATGTAAAAGAATTCCGTTAAAAAATACGGTTTTTCCTTTATTCTGTACAGGGTCCAACTGAATTGCTGACGGTATTTTAAGGGGAGATGATCAGATCATCAAACTGAACAACTGTTTCTAAGAGTTCAACATCGAAATCGTGAAAAAAATCAACAGAGCTTTCAACTTTAAACATAAGTCTTATGTTTAATCTGTACTTATTTTCCATATTCCATCGTCTGACATACTAGTAGTGGACCTCTTGCATTTTGTAGATTTAGTAAAATCCTAGTTTTTTAGCTTTCAACCAGTTTCTGTGATAGATGGATAGCTGTTTTAAAATGTATAAAAGTGTATATAGATGTCCTATTGTGACAAATCCATCAAGCCCCAGTATGGTCCGTTAGTCGATACAATAACACAATAAAAAAATAAAAAGGTGAAATATGAAAAAACCGGTCAAGTGCGAGTCGGGCTACTCGCGCACCGAGGGTTCCGTACCACAACACCAGCACCACATAATTATTAAGAGAATATTATTCCGAGAGCGAAAATGCGCGCTGCATACAAACGTACTATGGTGATATTTTCAATACTAACCAATTAAAGTCAATGATATTTTGCAGAAACAATCTAGAAACAAATCTCTATGCTTCTATAGAGTCAGATTTTCGTTAAAATGTACAGTTTCAATGCTAGGATTAATTTAAGATTTGTATGGAAATCTTTGAGGCACTATAACTTGAAACCTATACATTTTAACGAAAATCTGACCCCATACAAGCATAGAAATTTGTTTCTAGACTGTTTCTGCAAAATTTCATTGACTTTAATTGGTTAGTATTGAAAATATCACCATAGTACGTTTGTATGGAGCGCGCTCCGAATAATATAAACTTTAGAAACTGTCTCTGTTGCGGGTTTGCTGGAAGAAATCTCTTTAGAGATAAGCTCGCCCTTTGTACATGTATACTTTATATTGTTTTTTTCTGTAATATTATGTGTGCAATAAAGTGTTTAAATAAATAAATAAATAAATATACCCTTAACGTAGAATAAAAAAAAATTTCTCTGTGTTCTTTAGTGCAAGACCGACTCACACTTGGCTGGTTTTTATTATTTGTTTTTATACTCTAGAGTTTGCTCTATAATCTCACCAAATTTGACGCTTGTATGTATTACCGTTTTTACTATAGAGCGTGAGGAAAAAACGTTGATAAAAACTAGTTTCTTGTTGAGAACCCCCTTTAGTTTTTAACATATTGACAATTTTATTTTTTTGTTAATAAATCCGCCGTAATGACGGACGGAACGACGGACGGACGGACAACGTAGGATTAGTAATAGGGTCCCGTTTTCACCCTTTGGGTACGGAACCCTAAAAACCGTTGCATTCTTAATACCTACAAGAGAATGGAGTAGCATAGCTAGCATTACACGAACAACAAAACGAGAAATTTTAGCATACGTCATGACGCAGAGGTCCATAACATTCAATCATGAGAGTCGAAGTTCCACACGGACGACATGCCATGTACCAATGAGTTTTTCTAACTTATGTACGCAATACCGACTGCTCTCAAACGGTGAAGGACAACATCGTGAGGAAACCTGCTTACGCTGAAGAAGAAATTCTGATGCGTATGTGAATTCGACCAATTCGCATTGGGCACGCGTGGACAAACGTCCATACCCGGAGGGGAGGCTTGTGCCCTAGGCTTCTTCTTCTTATCGTGTCGGATTCAAATTCTGAACAAAATCGCTAAATAGGCCCTAGACCTAGGATGATGATGTTATGACAGAGACAAATCGCGGTCATCTCGATTTACTATAGATATTCAGATATAAAAATTAATAGACACCTATTTATTATCATCATATTAATTAGAGTAGGTCTGAACCTAATAAATAAATACGAAATTATAACCTAATAGAGACAAAAAAACTGATTTAGTCTGACAGGTATCGGATTACTAAAACATGGTCTACGGCGTCATAATTCTAATAAATGTCATTTTTATAACGTTTCCTGGGCTGGGATGTAATTTTACACTTATTGGTGCAAGTCATAAGCGCTAAAACATCATAACTATAACTGTACGGTCTCACTACCGTGCTCTTTCCGCTCACGCGGCAACTTACTTTCCGCCGCGTGCGCGTTTACTTTAGTCATAGATATATTACTCTAGCGATAGACAAGCTCGTTCAAACAAACAACATGTCACACAAAACAACACAAAATGACACATTGCGGACTGTCATTGCCATAGTGACGAAGTGAACTCTGGAACATCAATCAGGTGCGTACACCTCATTCAAGTGGAACATGTTGCTTCTATGCAAGGTATCGCTATAGTTTAGGTCTATGACTTTAGTTATAATATTTTTCACTATAATTAGCGAGTTCGCATCGAACCGTACTACGGTCGACAACTAAGAGATAGAAGCGCCAATCTTTTAACTGTAACTACGTAATAAACCTCTTAACTATCCAACATCTTTCTCTGCGTGCTCATCAACAACAACTCTACAACCTAACTACAATAACCATTGGTTTGGTGGGAAGTTCTTGACAAACGGTTTTCCTCCTATTCGAGATTCTATACAGTACCTAGCTATCATTTATTAATAAGTTTTATCAATACCTAAGTTTTGGGCTTGGAATGCAAAGAATGAATGAAAAGAAAAAATGGAAGAATTGGAATGGGCAGCGCCTACCATTACCAAAAAGCAAATGCAAGAAAGTTATTATTATTTAAAGTCAACTATAAACTTTTTCGGATAAAGTATTGATGAAAAAGTAATTATTTTTTGGCGCATTTTTCTCTTTTCTTTTCTGCTTACGTGCCCTTCCGAAATCGCTTAGCTCCTAACACTTAGACCACACTCAAAGTCTGTGATAGGATACCTAGTTATTACCTGGAATTACATAACCACATGTGATCTTTATTTAATTACATAATAACACTAAGTCCCGTCCGAGACATTTTTCAATCTTTAAATAACACTACTTAACTATTTATCGCTGCATATTATATTTAAAAAACCTTGAGATTAGATTAAAGCCGTGGTATAATATCTGTGCCGTGGTGGTCCAGTGGCAAGTAACCTTACTTGCCGTGCAGGAGGCGATGGTTCGATCCCCGTCCAGGCCGACTCGTACCAATGACTTTTTCGGAATTTATGTACGATTTCTAACACTACTGGCTTTTCGGTGAAGGAAAACATCGTGAGGAAACCTGCAAGCTTCAATTCCGAGGCATGTATTGTACCCACTGTCCATTATAAGTGGCGACGGGCTCGCTCCCCGTCACACTGGACAGAGTTTCGGTACTACTGGTGAAACGTGGGTGTTCTGAGGTTCAGCATATCTCTGACTACCCCCTCGGGGAATATAGTCGTGAGCATATTTATTTATTTTATTTATTGAAATATGACAATATGTGTATATGCTATGCTGTTGAGATTAAATAGTATCAACTCGTAAGTACCTCTTCTTCTCAGTGCAAGCCCGTATTTGTGTGAATTGCATGGATAAACTAAAAGATGTCTGACCACAACCCGAAAAGATGTGAAAAAAAATTTGAGCTCGCTTTGCTCGCTCCGTTATTTTTTGTGTAGGTCTTCTTATAAAGATAAGGGGCGGCAAAATCAGTCTGTGCCCCGGGCGTCAGGAACCCTCACTACGCCACTGAGAAGTATCTAGGCTGTGGTTTTAGTATGCGAGAGCTGACATAAGAACGAGCTAGTTTAGAAAAGATTTAGAAAGAAGAAGAAGTTTAGTGTAGAAAAGATTCTCCGAACAATCTCATCGGAGACAAGAGGAATGACAAACTGAGGTTTTTGGCTGGTAGGAGTCCGGCACTATCTGGGTCTTCCTTCCCAGATGTCCATGATGGATTTTCCTCTTTTTGTCACATGTAAAAAAAAAAAAAAACGAGTTACTATGATTTAGTTTATCAAGTCTGAGACTCCCAGACTCTAAAATACAATTTATCTGAGGAACAAAGTGATCCCAATTATTTAATTTACGCGTTCCGTTGCAGAATTCTCGTTAAAATTGCTAACTTCACCAATTGTTTTTAATAGGTCTGAAAATAGTAGCAATGACAGGGATCTGTCTGTTCTTAAAATACAGGGTTATTTATCATCACCTTCTGGCTGTATCAGGAGTTTTATCATTATAGCCTCGTCATCATCCTCATCAGCCTATACAGGGTGTAAGGAAAAGTATCATTAACCTTTAAACCACATACTCTACCCATCAAACTGAAAAACTTTTACTATTGGAGCAAACCTATCTGAACAAAAGAAAATCTGCTGTTCCATACTAAATTGCAGTGCCTACTCGGCTCACCTCGTATAGCAGATTTTTTGTTTGTTCTGACAGGTTTGCTCCTATAGTAAAAGATGTTCAGTTTGATGGGTAGAGTATGTTGTTTAAAGGTTAATGATAATTTGCCTTTCACCCTGTATATGTCCCACTGCAGGGGACAGGCCTACCCTCTGGGTCAGTGGTTCACAACCGGTGGTTCGGGGACCACTGGTGGTCCGTGAGAGGTCCCGTGAGAGCCTCGGCAGTGGTTCGCGGGAGGGTCCGGCCTACCAGCACATAGGTATGAAACCAACGCTACGCCACTGTTTTGAAAGCAATGTGCAGCGTATGTCGATACATCCATGCCGATGACTATCAGCTGTTTAAGTGAAACCATTTGTTTATTTTACTATCACTGCGTTGCAGAAACGTTCATTAGAGTTAATCCTTCATTAAATCTCTTGCTGTCACTCTTAGTCTTTGACTGTTGACGCAGTAAAAGCTAGCAAGTGATTTAATGGAGGATTAACTTTAATGAGCGTTTCTGCAACTGAGTGTAAATGTGACAAAAGAAATGCCTTCAAAACTTTAGATTCTTGAACTTTGTGGTAACAAAAAAACAATCAAAGTGGTGCTTAGTCGAAAAAGATTAGTCAGGAACCACTCCTCTAGATGGATGTATAGGCGTTAGTCCACCACTCGTGTTCAGAGGATATGGACTGTAACAAGTTAAGAATAAAATGGCTAATATTTAAAACACTGCACAAGAAGCAAGAAGGGCATTATCTACAGTATTACGATATAGAACTGTATTGAAGATATTAACAAAAAAACTTGTTTTGTTCGTTTGGGCTGATTCGTTCGATTTCGATGAAACTTTTTGTGTTTAAAAGCTTACCTTTAGACTCAAAAACTGGTATACCTACATTTTATCTCACCACGATTATGGGAAATGGTGCGGACGAAGTCGCGAGTAAAATCTAGAATGCTATATAATTTGAAATATTCCCGTTAGATAGTAAAAATGCAACGTAATTTAACACCTAAGATTTCTATCGAAATAATTTACAACTGTCTATAGATATAAAGTTCAAAATCGCACTAACGATTGGCTGTAAAAGAACAAGTTTTGTAACTGTGTTCGTCTTTTGTTTCTATTTTTGTGGCCATATCAAATCTCGAGGTAGGTATTCTAATACATGGTCGGCTGCACCTATAGGTATGTATAAAGGCATGTCCACCATCCAGCACATTAAACCCCAATGCTGCTGCTTATCAAATAATATTTACAATTTGTAATATAATTACGAAGATATAAGGGTTTGAAATTTTGTATGAATAATTTCAAAGCGTGATATCTTCGTAATAATATTATAAATTGTAAATATTATTTGATATGCGCAAACTAGATTTTCTAAGCTATTTTTCCATGTATAAAACATTACTTTTAATAACACCGTCTACGAGTGTTATACGACAACGTTTTGTATGAAATTGACAGCTCTCCAACCACCTTAAGTACAGGTATGTTCATGACATTTTCAAAAGCATGTACGTAAGTATAGAATAGGTAAAAGTATACAAAGTCCATGGTATGGATATCTAATCTAAACCTAACCTTTAAAATTGAAACAACAAAATAAAAATTAAATAAATACAATATTTTGCTTCTAATTTTTTAATAATTTCCAATTCCATTATTTCGGGCATGAATCTTAAAAATGACGAATTTTTCTATTATTTTAATTTAAATTCATATACACTGGCTACGGAATCTTATCATGAGCGTGTCCGACACGCACTTGGCCAGTTTTGTAAATAAAGAAATCCCAGTCGATATCAACTATGAAAAACAATCAAATTTTTATTAAAATTAAGGTTCAATAAATAATAGTAGATAGGTAACTTTTGAAATTTAAACTGATATATCGTACCTATAGGTACCATTAGGTATAACTTAATAACATTAAGGTACACATGCGTTTACCTAACGTATGAGATATTAATTGATTTGAACCCGCGCCATAGTCGAAAAACTTGAATTGACTACACAAATATAGGTATAATACAACCAACTACCGGTAACTTGATATATGGCATGGATATGTTTAGAGAGATATTAAATAGCCCGTCATTATACATGTTTGGTCACGCCCTCTGTTGGTTAGCTTCCTCTTTCTTTTATATATTTTGGTAAGGAAGCTTCTATTGTATTGGCAATAACGTAATCTAAAAGAAATTCAAAATGTTCATAAAAGCAGTATACATGGTGTTAGGTTAAATGCGTTATATACTGAAAGAGGTGTTTCAGACCATCAAACTGAATAACTTTTACTGCGGGACCTTCATTGAAATTGCGGATAACAAATTGGTTGTTCCATAGAAAATTTCAATAGGTACTCGACCACCTGTGGCAGGAGAGGTAGGCTGAAGAAATTATGGATGGATTTGGATTGAATGAAAGATTATTTGTGTAAGAAAGGAGTGAATGCTGAAATGATGGCTAAGAGAGATGAGTGGAAGAAGATGGCATATTGCCTAACGAATAAAAATTCCTACAGAATGAAAGCTTCATACAAGCGGCCGCTGTCGGTGCGGATAACTCCAGCATGTATTCTACTCAGCAACTAAAGAACAACTTTGGACTATGGAGCCAACTTCAACGTCGAAATCGCGAAAAAAACTCAGCTGTCCCATACAGAACTGCAGTACACCTATTCGACTCAAATGTATGGGACAGCTGTTTTTTTTTTTTCGCGATTTCGAATTTGGCTCCATAGTGAAAGTTGTTCAGTTTGATGAGTAGAATACGTGATGAAGTTATCCGCAGTGATATAAAATTTACCCTGTACACAGGGTCCTTCTTAATATGCTGACACTTTTTTAAGGGGATGATCAGACCATCAAACTTTCTCTATGGGACCAACATCATAATCTCGAAAAAAAAATCTGCTGTCCCATATATTTGGCTCGAGTAGGTTTGCAGTTTTGTATGAAAGAGCAGATTTTTTTTTCGTGGTTTCCATGTTTGTCCCATAGAGAAAGTTGTTCAGTTTGATGGTCTGATCATCCCCTTAAAAAAGTGTCAGCATATTAAGAAGGACCCTATATAACAATAACTTGTTGACGTAATGCCCTCTGAATCCACCGTCGCTTCTCAAAGTGTTATGGCTATTTATTTGGCAGCTCTATATCATCTCCGAGCTAAGCGCAAATATTATGCGCTGCGCAAGAGACAGATTGTGTATGTAGTGTCACGGACCAGTTGCGGGCCGAGGATCTTAATCGATGCTCGCACATCTCTAGTAAGAGTTGACGCACTGAGCTTATATTTGTCGGAGGTGGCATTTATATTTAAATAATAGATCACCACATCATCTCAGCCGATGGAAATCCACTGCTAGGCCTCCCCCAAGGATTGACACAACGACCGGTCCTGCGCTGTCCTCATCCAACGGGTTCCTGCCGCCTTCACCAGGTCGTCGGTCCACCTTGTGGGAGACCGAGGCTGCGCTTTTCGGTACGCGGTCGCAATTCGAGAATTCTTTCGCCCATAGACCATTCAGGTTCTGCGAGCAATGTGCCCCGCCAATTGCCAGTTTAGTTTAGCAATTCTTTGGGGCTAAATAAGAGATGTAAATTCCAAAAACCCCCAATGCTAAAAACAAACAATGTGTTATTGGTGTTGGTTGAGCGGGCTCGTTTTCCGTAACGCGACGTCTCAAGGTGGGAATGACTTCACTCTTGCCAGCCTCCAGGAAGCCCAATTGTTAATGTTGCCAAAGACTTCCGGAAGAAACCCCGCTAATCAAAGGTGTTGTGCTCGATAGTATGCTAGCCCAATTCAATCCAATATCACGTGCGCAGCTGTTTCCGAAAACATTTTAAAAGTATACAATATTTCGGACAACTTTATTAATTAAAATGAATTTGTCTTATAACAACTCTCTTTAAAATAGTTATGCGTCGAGGAAGCTATTAAAATACAATGTGTGGTTTTCATTCGGTAGTAAACTAAACGGTCTCCGTCTCAGATTCATCGATTTTGATAGAGCTGGTGAAAACCCTGAAAAACACGAATCTCTGTATGTTACCTAAACATTTAATCCCAATATCGTTGATCCTAGGTTTGATATTGGCTGAGATTCCTTGAATGTTTCTGACAATTTATACAATGTATTATGTAAAAAATACGTCATTAACTTTGCATCGTCTCAAGCTCAAACACAAACTCAAAATAATTTATTCAATATAGGAACTCAAAGCCCACATAATAAACGTCCAATAATTTTTGAAGCTACCTAGCTATAACACGGCTTAATAACTATTACAATATAAATTCTTAAGCTAAGGCTATGTATACAGAAACACACAACTACAGTTTACATGTTTTGATCCTCCCCAGGCCCATCCCTTCTTACATCAACGTCGCTGATTCATTACATTGCAACGGATAAGCGTCCGGATTTATAAGATTTAAACATAAAATATACCCAGTCTGCTTATAACTCAGACTTTTGTCAAGATACGTCAAACTCTGTCTAGTTATGTTAAGTGTTTGTTACAAATTATAACTGTCTGCTGTTTACATTAGTCGTTTTATTTCGGAACAGAAATAAAATAACTCTATTAATTATCTGTCTCTGTGCTTCATTAAGTCCTAGTAGCTTTTGGTTCAATAAGCATTTTGTCAGAATTCGTCGATTTGGAAATATTGATGAAAAATCTTCATTGTTTTTTTTTTACACACGATCTTAATCTTAATTCGCAAACGAAATTTTCAAAAACCGCAAAGCTTATAAGCTTATAAGAGCTTATGCCACTTTCGGACTTCTTCTTCTTCTTCCTGCCCTTATCCCATTACTTGGGGTCGGCGCAATATGTAGTCTTCCTCCATTCATCTCTTTTATTTAGCCCTCATTTCAGCTAACACTCCTTTTCTATACAATATGTCATCTTTCACACAATCCATCCATCTTTTGTTCGTCTCTTCATACAGCTATCCACATTCATATTTAACACTCGTCTTGTACTATGAGACTCATATCTCCTTATCACATGCCCATACCACGATAATCTATTACTTCGCAGTTTTTCGGTTACTCGTGCTACTTTCAAGCTTTTCGTCTGTGAAAATGAACAAAAAACTACCCAGTGTGACGATGTGTTTATTATTATGCAATTTTATCACATACCTTAACAAATTCCGTTCAAATCAAGAACTCTAGGTCATGCTTAGTTCAATTTAGTTAGACCATGCTATTATGACGGAGTGCAGAACGAAACGAAGACAGTAGGCGCGTTACAAATCTGTGCATGCACGTGCGAACAGTTTATTGCTTTGGTTTCACACAAGGTGGCTGTAAACACGACATACTACTGAAATTCTAATAATAGGTTACAGGCATAGACTGTTACAAATAAGATTTTCCATGCTGAAGTGAGAGCTGTACGGAAGAGAGCTTGAGACTATCATGAGATGGCGGTTCGATTCTGTACCACTAGCAACTTGCGGATCTTGCCACTGAGTTCTGAGAATATAATTCTCATTTTAATCATGAAAAATAAGTAATTTTATAAATTCTCATCGCAATTCGTAATACCGTAGTTATATGTATTCTGTGGAAATACAAATATTTGCAATGGAAAACATCCACAGTTATTTTCTTCAGGCATGTTGTAGTTTAAAAAATGAATAGTTGTTGGTAAATTCTATTAGAACTATAATGCGGGACAAGCCACCGGCCACCGGCCGGCGGGCGATGCGGCGTCGCGCTGGAGTTAGCTGGTCAGGGCGGCCAGACGTACGAGGTTCCTCGTACAAATACGAGATATAGGGTCACGTAGAGCTCGGCCTGCTGCCTCCCTTGGCTGGCAGATTGACCCCGGAGACCAGGTCACCCAGGTTCTAGGGGGAAGGTTTCGGAGCTTCGCTCCTACGCGTAGCTCGACACGATTGCTCCCGTAGTAAAAGTTGTTTGGTTTGATGGGTAGAGTATGTGGTTTAAAGGTTAATGATATTTGTCCTTTACACTTTAGATTAATGTACGGGTTTGAATATTAATAGTACGAGATTTTTCTTGCTTTAGTGAATTCATGTGCGGTTATATTTGTCATTATCAATAGCTCGGTGGTGAAGAAAAACGTAATGAGGAAATCTGCTTACCCAAGAACGAACAAAACAACACCACAAGTTTGGAGGAAAGTGTCAAAATTTGGGTGGATGGTCTATTGTGTGGCCATAGATATGCTGTCGATACCCTACCTAAAAAGATTAGCCACCTCCTGCAATACCTGTCTTTTTGTTCGTATATTGCCTTCTTCTATTGGCGAGACCTATCGAATAGAGCCATTCGGACCCTGGAAACTGCAGCCCTGAACAAAATACGAGGTAGTGTTCATATTGAACCAATCACACAGGTTCTTAAGCCACTTCTACGAGGCATTCGTCTCCCCAAAATTACATAAGGTGACCGAAACCCCAAAATTACATAATGTGACCGAGACACAAGGTAGTGTAGTTTCCGAGTCTTTTAGTTTTGCTACTAGCTTATTCATCCTCTGCAATACCTGTCGTGGTTAGTGCTATTGAGCCATCTGGTTTATACAGGAAACAAAACTGGGCTATTATTGTTATAAGAGCGTTGGGGGCCTCAACAGACTCGTGCCTGTGCCACTGCGAACATCCCTGGTCTTTCTGATGCCCCTTTTATAGTTCCCTACTGGAGTGCAAATCTCTAAGGTAACATCCTTCTTGCATCCTTGAGATCGTCGAAGATTTCATATTAAGTTTGACACAACGCATACCGAATTTACAGCCCGTCGATGTTTCAACCGATGTTTTCGCTTAGAGAGTCGATTTTAACAGGGAGGGTGTCATCTGGTGACAATACCTGTCTACCTAGATGGATACTTCGTTTGCACATCAATGGGCCACATTCACAAAGAATATTCAGTTGGCGTTAACCTTTGATAAGTGCTTGGAGTGATTCAACTCAACTAAGCGATAGGTCAGTATTTACTACGCTCCTTTTTCACTTGTTTGCTTGAAGACACCTATTATATTTACTCTTACATGCTTTGTCCATCAATCTATTTATCCTACTCCAATACCGATAAACTACAATTGAAAATATACTTTAAAACCCTTTACTTTTAGGTAACGTTCTGCAAAATAGCCAACTCCAAAAATACCACAGTTAATTTTACGTAAAGAAGTCCGTTGTCAAAACTCTTTTGCACCTAATTTTAAGAAGGAAATTGGCTTGATTTTTGGGAATTAAACTATTCGTAGTAACATTAAAGTATTACGAAAGACTTTAAGATTTCAGCTTCGATTTCGCATACAACTTTAAACTTTAGAACTAAAGATGTAGAGATGATATTTGAGTGAATAAATACATACAAATAATCTGCGCGAACGCAACGTGTAGTAAACGCTAATGAATAGATAATAAAATATATAAATATTACAGTTCTAGTGTGCTCTGCCTTTACTATGTTACCAGTCGATGATAATATAGTGTATTGTTAAACTTATAGTCCAAGATCCCACTGCACTTTATTTTCGGTTGTAATATTAGATTCAAAAACTATTGGGCGGATTTTAATGAAATCTCCTTTTTTCTGGGAACGTTAAAACGTATAATTAAGCACTACTCTTGAATCTGCCGCAACCATTGGATAATATCGGCTATCCAATAGTTGCGACTATACAACATTTCAACTGGTATCACGGAATACAATTACAGGGTGTAAGGAAAAGTATCATTAACCTTTAAACCACATAATCTACCCATCAAACTGAGCATCTTTTACTACGGGAGCAAACCGATCAGAGCAAAAACAAAATCAACTGTCCCATACTAAACTCCAATACCTACTCGACTCAAATGTAGGTTTGCAACAGTAGATTTTTTTGCTCTGATCAATTTGCTCCCGTAGTAAAAGTTGTTCAGTTAGATGGGTAGAGTATGTGGTTTAAGGGTTAATGATACTTTTCCTTATACCCTGTATAAGTATGGTATCAAAATATCATTGCCTAAACAGTGGGTGTAGAAAAATTGCGGGGGGATCATACAGTCATAGTATATTACATAAATTTCCGTTTGAGGGGGCACATTTGAAGAATGATTTTCCCTTTTTTACAACATAGTAGAGGCAGCGGAAAATGTCACTAATTAATTGAGAAAACACTGTGTCTCCAGTACACTGTTACAATTTAGTCACGACTTAACTGCGTAAAAAACTGTGTTCCAAACGTAGGTATGTTCGGAAAATGTAAACAATAATAATAAATCTTAGCGAGTTTCGCATGAGTGGTGTAAGTGTAAAACAGAAACATTACGTACTTATAGGAATATTGTAGGTACTCATTAATTACCTATACTGAATAACTTTCCCCAAAGGATATAAGGGAACTTCGCATAAAAAATTATTGCATCTGTTCATACATTTTTTATGATAATTTTAACCATAAAACTACGTTACTGCGTTGAATCAACTTATTGCATTTAGTACGACAAGTAAAAAAACGTGTTTTCTCATGTTCTGTTTAAAAAAATGCTCTATTTTGGTGTGTAGCAATGTATTATAATACGCGTATATAAATCCAGGACTATAAGTGAATTAAACCAACCATGGTAACAAAATATTTTTCCAAATTAACGTTATTATTCACGAATGATTTTCATTGATATTTTGAAAAAATATCACGGACTTGGAAAAGAGACGGTCGTAATGTGACACTAAAAAGATGTGAAGCATGCAAGGTCCTACATATTTGTTTGTTTTACAAGGGGCCTACACTCACACAGTTGTACCAGTTCTAGGCGTAGGTCCTACAAGCCGCCACTGCATTTTGTACCGTGCGACAGTTGGTCAGCACGCACACAAATACAGGGTTCAACTTAATATGCTGACACTTTTTTAAGGGGATGATCAGACCATCAAACTGAACAACTTTCTCTATGGAACCAACATCGAAATCGCGAAAAAATAATCTGCTGTTCCATACTAAAATGCAAACCAACTTGAGCCAAATGTATGGGACAGCTGAATTTTATTTCGCGATTTCGACGTTGGTCCCATAGAGAAAGTTGTTCAGTTTGATGGTCTGATCATCTCCCCTTGAAAAAGTGTCAGCATATTAAGAAGGACCCTATATAAATGGGTGCTTCACTAGTGATTAGACGAGATTACGTCCGTCTTTTTTTCAGGTCGTGTCTAAAATTAAACTTTTTTTTTTACAGCTTCGAAAACACCGGCGACGCCCAGTGGTTCCAACTAACAAAGTGCCGGACAAATCAAAGTGACAGTGAAAATGTGTTTAAAAAGATAAAAATATCGGAACAAAATAATTATGATGTGAAAACATGTTGGTATGCGTGCGTCGCGCCGGCACAGTGGTACGCGCTTCGTTCGAAACAGGACAACACTGTTTGAGGAGAAACGGCATTTTTTTGCTGGTTTTGCTGCTCTTGTTGCAGTTTGTGAGGTGAGTTCACTATTTGATTTTAATGAGGGAAATTCAGAAAGCAGAATACAGGTAGGAGTATAGCGATTACGGTATACTCCTCCCTTATAACAGTATTTTTTCATTATCTTTATTTATTTTAATTCTTTATTAATATAAAGAATTAATATAAATAAAGAGAATAATTTTATTTAGCAAATGAATTTAGCAAAAAGCCATTAAAAAAGAAAAAGAAGTTCCTAATGACTCGATAGATGGCGTTGACGAGACAGCGACCTTGCCTTGCAGATAATAAAATACAAATTAAATAGTAAGAATTTGTGTTTTTAAGTAAGCAGCAAAATATGAGCATAATATATGAGCAAGACTCAGTGAAATACATTTTTGTTTACTTCTTAGGCAAAAATTTTCGTCTTCGGACACCTCTCTGGTCAACGCCATCTATCGCCGGTATGATGAACTACGTTTGAGTAGCTGTCAGAAAACTCCTCATTATCACCACTCCAACATTACGATAGTGATTGTCATGCGATATACAGGGTGTAACAAAACACCCTAGTTATACTTAAGGGGTACTTCAGATAATCAAACTGAATAACTTTCAGTACGGAGCCAAATTCGAAATCCCGAAAAAAAATCTGCTGTTCCATACAAAACTGCAGTACCGACTCGAGTATTGGACAGCTATTTTTTATGCGATTTCAAAGTTGGTTCCATAGTGAAAGTTGTTCAGTTTGATGGTCTGAAGCTGCCTCTTAAGTATTACTAGGGTGAGTTGTTACACACATACATTTAACTGGTTTGTTTGTATGTTATGTTTATAAAATGTTGTACTACGTTATTTAAATTGATTGAAAACTTATAAATTCCAAATAGAAAATAAGTTATTCAAACAATCTATCAATATACCAATTACCAAATCACTAACCATTTTGATATAAATTCATGCTAATTTTTAAATCAGCATCTATAATTGGGCTACCTAAATCACTACTCATAAAAATTTATGACATAATTTAATATAAACGACGAATTATCGAGCCAATTCATCACCGTCTTATTATCCAAAAGTAATGTCGAAGCAAAAAGGATTTTATAACAAAAGAAAATAAGAATATAATACTACACCCTATAATTACGATCAATAAATCCGCGAATGTAAGTCGAAGCGAACAAAACCAATTTTCAACAAAAAATAAAGGGCTAAGCGTAAGTTAAATCTGTGTGATGAGGGTTCCGTTTGTCACCCAAAGTCCATCTTGAATTTCAATAAAACGAAATTGAACTAAATGCTCTGAAGGACAATTAATGATGAATGACGTCGTGTAATTACTATCTGATTTAGACAGACTCTAATTCTCTAGAAAAAAAAAGTAAAAAAGGTCAAAACGTGAAATATAAAATTATAATTTATCAGTCAACTTGGTATTTAATTTGATTTTAAATGAGACGCGCCTACTAAAAAAGGTGAGGTATTGTTTTTTTCAGCATATACTAAAAGAAGATATTAAATATGCGTCAAAACAGAATTTCCATCTATTATTTTAATAGTCATTCATCCCTTATCTTTTTTCATTTTATTTTTATGTTCGTTGTGAATAAAATATACCTATTACTTATTTCATTCATTCATTAGTTTTTATAAAAATTATATTTTTTATAGAACAGGCTGTTTTAGATTAAAGACTACGATAATATTTTACGAATTCTGGCTCTTTTTGACAAAATTATGACAACAATCAGAATTCTAGCCAGCATCGTTAAACCGTTTAAGGTGTTTTCCGTCCATACAAAACTTTGTCGTAGAACACTCGTAGACGGCATTAATAAAAGTAATGTTTTATATATGGAAAAATAGCTTAGAAAATCTAGTTTGAGCGTATCAAATAATATTTAAAATTTATAAAATAATTACGAAGATATCTATGATATAAATTGACAGCTCTCCAACCACCTTAAGTACTTACTTCTTATAAACTTCCAACGGAAACTACAAACAACAACATCCGTTTTTCCTCCATACCCACGCAACCCTAAAAAGCAAACAGTGGTTCAAAGCCTCCGTAAACATAAGCCCAATTAAGCCAGCAGTATGACATGAATAGAAATGTACTTTTTAATGTCGCCTTAAAAGGATACGAACGCAAACTTGTACGTTAAATTATGCAGACTGTTTTAAAGACTTGCCATTCCGAGGCTTGTTAGGTAGCTGAGTACTCATCATTGAAATTATGTAACATTTTTTTGACTTCTTAAAAATGCTTGAGATTATAACCATTTATTTATTTTAACTGCTGTTTCTAGCGGCACCCGTGCCTTTGTACCCGTAGACCACTGAAACATTATAATATATCTTAAGATCCTATCCGATCCTATCCGATCCTATAGGGATCCTATTTAAGATCCTATCCTATTTTCCTTGCGCTCGGGCGCGCTGCATACAGAAGAAGTTATACGGAGTGAATTTGATATCATTTGGCATCCTTTCAAACTAAGAGTCTACCCAGCAAACTGAACAACTTTTACTATGGGAGCAAACCATGAAGCAAGCTGCTCTGTGGAGCAAACCGATCGTAGCAAAAAAAAACTGCTGTTCCATACTATACTGCAATTTTTACTCGACTCAACTGTATGAAACAGCAGATTATTTTTGCTACTATCGGTTTGCTCCCATAGTAAAAGTTGTTCAGTTTGCTGGGTAGACTCTTAGTTTAAAAGGATGCTAATGATCAATTTCAGCCTGTACCTATATCCTATTTTCAATACTGACCAATTAAAATCAATGAAATTTTTTATACTCTTACACGATCTAGAAACTAATAAAATGTAATTCAATTCATAATTCAATTCAATTCATGTTCAGTCTTGGTGTATCAGATTTTGGTCGCCACTTATAATGGACAGTGGGTACAAATACAAGCCTCGAAATTGAAGCTTGCAGGTTTCCTCATGATGTTACCTAGATCGTGTTTAAAAAAAATCATTGATGATTGTTAATATCCAAAATTATAATGGAACGCGCTAGAGAGCATATTCTCTTAAAACTTTTAATATCTCCATAACTTTTGATTGAGTAAGCCGATTGCGATGAAACGAAAACGTAATATTACTCCAAGCTTTACCTCTCTAAAACCCCATCGCCTTTGAGAATGACAAACTCATATTTCTTAATAAAGATTGAAAAAGTCGGGCGGCGAGCGGGATTCGAACCCACGACCTGCCTATCCGGGGCATGCTCTACTCCAACAGACTCGTGGCTTGCGGGGCGACGACAGCTCTGTTGGAGTAGAGCATGCCCCGGATATGCAGGTCGGGGGTTCGAATCCCGCTCGCCGCCTGACTTTTTCAATCTTTAATTAGATTAAGCTAACATGGCATACAGGTAAAATAATAAATTCTTATATTTCTTGTCTTTTTCACTCACGTATATGTTTTTCTATAAGCAACCCAATTAGGAGTTTTTGAGGAAATAATAACCATCTTGTTAACATTTAAGTACCTGCTCACCTTTGTATGAAGTTTCGCGATCCCTTCTTTTTTCTGTTAAGCCGGTAGCTAATACTTCCTTTGTTGTTTTTTAAACTGTCGGTTTTGTGCGCCCCTGTTGTGGCGTTTTGTACGCCCATACAAATAATTATTAGCTATAGTCCATCTGTGTATTTTGCCTTTTTATCCATTTTTTATCAAAAAGATCATGCCCAAAATTATATGAAAGTTAATCTGAAATTGCGTCCTAAACCTAAAGAAAGGAAATGTACATACTAAGCATTATTATAACAAGAAAATCGTTAAATGTTTGATGGGAAAAATAAAAAAATCCTAATTAAAAAATAGATAAGTTATTAAAACAAAAGCATTCAGTCCTTTTAAATAATTACAATGAAATTGTTTTTTTTTCCATTCCCATAGGGTCAAAAATACATTTTGAAGGGATTCATAATTCATACAAAACATTTTAGTTAAATTATGGAGGTGCTACTTGGGAATGTTCCTCCATTGAAAAGGGAAGATCTTCCACCAGGCTTAGTGTGAAGCCTGGGGACCGGCCGTGGTCCAACAGTTCTTAGTTGGACCTTGTATATATATCAAATCTCTGTGATTATTTCTCTTGCGCGATTTATGTCTCGCATTCGATTGTGAACCATATTTGTATCAGGTTACGAGTTACGTATTTACGGTGAACGTTGTATTTGTATGGAGCATAGTTCCGACAGCGACGGTATCGCCATCCGTTAGCTTCTTTGCTAACTTGTGGGTGTTGACATCTATGGCAAGTCCCCACAAAATGAATGATGATGACATTTTTGACACATCTTGAGCCTGGTTTGGGCATTGTCTTTTCGTAGTTACAAATTTTCCTTAGAATGAGGGTTCAACTATGACATTTCATTTCATGTCCAATAAACGTTTAGACAAGACATTGATAGACTAGTCAATCAGTTTACAGAAACAATAACAATAGTCAACCTAATAGATACAACCCATTTGGAACCTATAAACAAAACGATCAATTCCCATGATTTCGAAACTCAACCTGACGTGGACACGGCCAAACCCATCATTACTGCCAATCCTTTCAACGGTCCATAAGGGAAGACAGTGTGAAATCACCTTTACATCGAATCCCCTTCAAATTTCAACCTTAAAGGTTACCAGTCAGAGTTCATTTTGTAATGGGTGCGTTTGTCATTATGACGGCAGATCATTTCGAATTTTGAGCTTAACAACTCCGCCCACTTCGCCCACGATTCCGTAAAAGCACTTTGCAGTTTATTTGGGTCGTTTATAAACCACGTTATGGATGGAGTGAGGAGTGGGACTCCTCTAGAGGAAAGGGGAAAATCTTGGGACACGCAGAACGCAATATCTCGGTCTGTGATCAATATAATAGGTCCTAGTCAGTTGGAGAGTGAATTCGAGACTAGTCGTGTTGATCGTTGGATTTCTGTATTGCTTTGAGGCTCTGCCATTTTGTATCTACCTACTTTAAATGTGTTTCTGTTTATAAAACAATCGTTGAGATTACGATACTCCGAAAATCCACGTTATATTGACAGAATAGGATAAGTGATTAGTCATAGCAAAAGGACACTAATTTATGAATAAAAATATGTAATATACTTCATGAAAGTAATACACAAAACGATCACCTATTGTAAGTACCTGCATAACTTCGATGAGTCTTAATCTGCGTTTATACCAGAGACGTGCGAGGTAGCGAGGCGAGGCGGTGAGCGAGGAAAAAATCCGCCAATAGCGCGCTCGCTCGATCACGTCATTGGGAAATTGAAGCACTCTCATTGGCGGATTTTTATCTTGCTCACCGCCTCACTACCTCGCACATCTCTGGTGGAAACGCAGCCTTAGATGTAGTAACTTCTTCGATGAGTCTTTCGAACGTATAAAATTTGGTCGGTTTGAAGGTCTGAAGCAACCATTTAAACAATATAAAACAACTTTCTTTAACAGCCTTATATGATCAAAGGGAAGGAAGGAAGGAAGCTTCTAAGAAAGCATTTTCCGTTATGCCACTACTTATACCTATTTTTGCATGTTTCCTATCTCCAAACTTAACCAAACCCTACTTCGAAAACAATAAAGAAAAACAGATAACATTAAATTAAAAGATTTTCACTGACATACTTGTCCCGCAAACCAGGAACACTTGCACAAACTCAGTAAGTCAATAAACCACTTCCTCAAGCGCTGCGTGGTTTATAGACTTCCCGCTGGTTCCAAATGGCTAACGTTAACAGAACGCGGTTAAGGACCGTCCGTGATTAGTGCTGTCAGTCAATATCCGTTGATTCAGAGAGATGGCGTGTGAACAACTACAGGGTGTTATGGTAAACAGCTGCATTACTTTAATAATGGGTGATTGGGTGGGTCATGAACAACTTCCGAAAGGAAAATAACAAAAATCCAAAAAAGAAATTTCGTCTTTTCATACAAACGTGGTGAACATTGGGGGAGGCCTGAGGGCCTACCATGAGTTTTCCCTGTACTTTACTACTGTAGTTACGTCGCCAATTCGTATGACAGAAATTAGTTCTGGATGTAACCACTTGGAGCGCTGTACGAAATTCAATACAAAATTTGTGACGTATCTACAGTAGTAAAGTATGGTGAAAACTCATGGTAGTCCTCCTGTTTCCAGCAGTGGACGTCTATGGGATGAGATGATAGATAATACATACGTTCGATCAGCTGATTGCATTGAATATGGAAAGACCAACATTTTTTTATGCGAATTTTCGATAGTTTTCTTAGGTTTCCTATAGGTTCAAGTGCGCGCCTGGTGCGAGGAGTGCGGGCCAGCCCCAGCACCATTCCTGAGCATTATTATTCTAAATATCATGGGTACAATGCAACTGTTTACCGCAACACCCTGTGTAGGTCCGAGTTGGTAGTTAAATAATCTTTTACCTGATTATGATTATAGAGTTTGTTTTAGCGGTCAGAGCTTCTGGTGAAGCTGTTTGAATACAAATGTGAGACGACGGCGAGTGCTTTAGTCACCATAGGTTTGCTTTGCCGATGATATAGTCGTCATGAAGGATAATAGAGCTCAGTATAGTGCTCGATGATCTTAGCAGAGCCTCCGAACGAGTTGGTCTGAAAATTAACATGGACTGTCGTCCACGAAGATCACGTCAAATGTCCATGCTGTTGTACCCACTCCTGCAAAGATCGGAAACTCTGCGCTCAAAGTTGTTGACCATTATGTTTACCTGGGACGAACTATTGAGTTAGGGTCCAACTTCGAGAAAGAGGTCCACGGTCGAATCGAACTCGGCTTGGCAGCGTTTGGAAGCTACGTATTATCTGAACAACCCAAATACCGCGGTGTTTCAAGGCGAAAGTCTTTGATCAGTGTGTACAACGGGTCACTGCCGTTTGAACAACAGTTGTTTAGCAATTTTTAAAAAAATACACAACGTTCTACAAATGAGTCGTTTCACAAATCATCATTTAGTAGGAATAGGTTTCACAAACCATTTATTTAATTTTGTGATCAGTTGTAAAATTGTCACATTGCAACATTTCATTCTCAAGACACTTCGATATGAAACTGTGTTATTTAAACATTCATCTTTTGTTAGAAACTCGTTTTATATTTTATTGTTTGATCAGCAAATTACTAAATATAACAACGTTTTACAAATATCGATGATCACATTATTTCATTTCACAAAACCGAACCAGAGAGGGGTGCCTCTTCCACGCAGTCTTGTCTGTACATGCATGTGCATGCTTGCTTGCATGTTGCATGCTTGCTTGCATGTTGCATGCTTGCTTGCTTGCTGCATGCCTGTATGCATGCTTGCTTGCATCTTTGCATGTGTGCTTGCTTGCTTGTTTGCTTGTCTGCATGTTAGGGGGTGCAGGGGGGCTGCGCCCCCCGCTCGGGGGGTGCGGGGGGCGGAAGCCCCCTGCCTGAGAAAAACATATTGGAGCTTGTCGAATTCTAGGTTAGGTTAGGTTAGAACATGTATAACACTTAGCGGAGCGAGCGAAGCGAGCGGAGCATCAACATGCTTGCTTGCATGTGCATGCCTGTTTGCATGCTGCATGCTTGCTTGCTTGCTGCATGCTTGTGTCTGCATGCTTGTGTGCATGCTTGCTTGCATCATTGCTTGAGTGCATGCTTATTTGCTTGTTGCTTAGGGGGCAGAACGGTAACATCAAAACTGTAGGTTAATGGTTAGACTAGGTTAGGTTAGTTAGTATGTCATGCTGCATTTTTGCGTATATGTATGCTTGGTTTAGCGTGCATGTATGTTTTATGCATGAAGCACCAGGAAAGACGGGTGTTACACGCTCATTCTCGCGTCAGTCTGGTCCATCAATCTTGTCACGTCAGACCTAGAACGATCGTCAGACTGACGAACATTATTAAAATATTTGAAATTAAAGTTTAAAATGAAGTAGCAGCAAGTTTAGTAGATGAATTTTAAAAATGGTAAATAACTTTTTGTGATATAAAAAATGATTTATCGTTGTTTGCTAAATAATTAATTTGGTAAATAAGATTGTTGTCGCATAACTGATGTTGAAATGTTGTTTTAACTATAAACATAATATAATTCAATGCATTTGCTAAATGACTACTTTCCATAAGTAAATATGTGTATGAACACCTTTGTTAAATCACTAGTTTGTGAAATGAAACATTGTTAAACGTTGCTTGAGAAGTGATATTTTTCTTATTGATTGTGTGTTAAACATTAGTGAACCGTGTACAACAGTGCGTCAGTGTGGAACAAAGACGTGGCAACACTCAATCTGAACAACTTCCGCTACGGGACCAACAGAAATCGCGACAAAAAAGGTGGCCAAAAGAGGGATGCCCTGCGGCCTGCTGGACCGACGACTTAAATAGGGTAGCGAGGAGCGACTGGATGAGGAAGGCTGAGGACAGGAGTTTTGTGGCGCGCCTTGGAAGAGACCTATGTTCAGCAGTGGACGATGATAGGCTGATGATCTCATGTCATGTCACTACGTGAACTCAAGCTTGACATTTACTCATTCAAGTTTTATTAGAAAACAGGAATGTCATCGATTTGTAACCGTCCAAATAATCGTTAAATCGACATCAATGGCACCCATAAAATTGCTAATTCCGACAACAACCGCCAAATTTATGGTCGTTATATCAACGTGCCTTCCTAGAAATAATAATAACAGTCCGAGAATCGTTCATTCGAAATTTAGTTCGAATTTTAAATCGTTTAAAAGAGTCTTCGCTAATTTAATCGTTACAACATTTTTGGATGGGAATGCGTTTCCACGGTACCACTGGGGTGTTTTTATAGCGGATTTTGAAATATTCACCAATGTTCCTTTTAATATTCAATTTTTACTGTTTCTAGCTTTAACAAGAAAATATTGCTCACAACCAAAATGCCTCTCGGGATCGTCAGAAGTTTTGCTTCAACTACAAAACTTTATATCTTTTGAAGTATGCAGTAGTACTCATTTTAGCATTGGTATTTAAAATCGTTCTGGAGCCCGAGTGTCAGAGTTTTCTTTTCAGTTTTGAGGACAACGGGTTTTGGAGCCCAGTGGCATTCCATTCCAAATTCCAGCCATTCCAGATTGAACGTATCAAGTGGTGACAGCTGAGAAAGACTGCATAAGAAACCAAAAAAGGTTTTTTTTTCACGATTTCGTTAGTAGATACCTATCTAAGTAAATCCCATAGATAAAGTGGTTTAGTTTGACGGTCTTATCTTCCCCTTACCGATATAAGGATCCTACAGTGATCTTTATCGAACAGTGGACACTCGACCAGCGTAACCGACTAACCGTACCACATTTTACGACGTATTCAAACCCAAAATTAAAGCCTCCGAGGTGTTAACTTTTAAACGAACACCTTAAAGGATGATTTTAAATTAAACAAAAATTTTCGACAGTCTGGCTTTCTAAGATCAACTTTTCCTTTTTAAAAGCAGGTTAAGTTCATATTTCTAAGGAAATTTCAGGTACAGAACTACAGATCCTCCTTAACATGACGGTTTTTGAAGGAGACGATCAGACCATCGAATTTTTAAATTCTTTTTGTTTTTTTGGAAAACCATCAAAAATATTATAAAACAGAAAGCCAATTTTTAACAACGTTACCTTGTTTCTGTGACAGTACTATTCAAGCATCGTGAGATCTTTCTATGGACTGCTCGAGACTCAACTTAAGATAAAGCAAAATTAGTCCAATCATTTAAGGGTTTGACCCTAACAATAATTCATCTATCGCTGAAACTATATTTTTCATACTATAATAAATTTTGCTCGCTTAGTAAACAAGCACCCTGTTTAAACCCGTGGTACTTGTTAAAGAACTCAATATATTTTATGTGAATTTAACAGACATTGGGATCTCTAATACGACCATTGAATTGCTTTGGAACTGTATGTTATACTTAAAGAAATACCATTTTAAGGATTACTTTTAAAAGTAGTTCATTCCTTGCTTTTTCTATAGCTATCGGAAGTTGAATTATTGTTTTCTTTACTCATGAAGGTTTAAATTCGATCTATCTTCTACTATCATAAATTAAAAAGGGCGATAGAACGAACACATGTTTTCTTGCCAACCGTTCCAATCAAGCTTTTATATGAGCTCGCAAGTGGCCCAGTTTATCCTACACACAACATTACATTCCGTACCAGTTTTTCTAAATTGAAAACGCATTTTAAATAAAATAGGGACGTGATCGAAGTTAGTACCCGTATCCGAAGTTATAGGTTACCTTTTAGAGTATTGGTCATGCAAATGATGAAATCTATGAGCCACTGACAGATGAACGGATTTCCCAGACTATAAAAATATTACAAGAGTTAAAGTTTTAGTAAATTGTTGGGCATATTGTATACCTCTCGTACTTATAAAATAGTCCGATAGCAAAAAAAGACATTGCCCAATCCCATTTCGCATACTAAACTGGTAAATTTCAATTTTATAAGAAATCCCACTGCAGAAAACGATTATTTCCTTGATATAATTTCCTTTTTCATTTGATATATTCCTCCTGTTTTATGTATAATTTTAGCTATCATACTCTTTGTATTTATTCTTTGATTATACGAGTACTCGTTGCGCAACAATTTGAAACGAACATAGTTCGTCACGTGGGCAATGTCTTTTGACTGACAGAAAACGCACAGCCTTAATGACTATTTATAAAAACATGTTTTGGAAACATATTCTACAAAGGATTTAGGAGTGCACCAAAGAAGGATTTTTCGAAAATCAATCCCTATAGGGGTGCAACTGGATGTTGAAGTTTTCCGAAATCCATGTGAATTTAGTCGCGTGCAAAGTATCCGATATCACTACTGTCCGAATCCGTTATCTTATAATCGTGGACGTCACATCCCTATTTTAAATACTAACCGACCAATTAAAAACCTCTCGAATTGCACTTTTATGTACCTCTAATGCATTTAGCACATTATCTTATGTACTTATTATTTATTTATGAGCTTTTTGATGGTTCTATAAGAGTTCTATAGACTTCTATTAACTATAAAATTGCCGTTTTATTCGTTGGCATTGATTAAACATTGCTTAAACAGGTATGATGAGTCTTATGGGGTGATTTATAAGGTTTTAAGTGCTTTGGCAACATTCTAAGTTAAATTAGTTTAATTGTTTTATTGTGTTAAAGCCTTTTAATGGAAAGTGTAACGCAAATCGGTAGCTATAAAGGTGGTAATTGTATGTTTTGTTGTTGTGATACATTGTCTTTAGATGTTTATTTCTTTTATACAGGCTGAATTTTAAACCAATAGCATCCTTTTGTACCAAGACTCTACCCATCAAACTGAATAACTTTTACTATACCTACATAATGGGAGCAAACCTAAAATAGCAAAAAAAAATCAGCTGTTTCATACATTTGAGTCGAGTGTGCGTTACAGTTTAGTATAGAAAAGCAGAAGCTCCAATACGATAAAGATAAAACCGCTGATTAAATAATGAAGATATTATCTAAAACCTATAACAAAATTAAATTCAAAAATTCGTACTGACCAAAACCATCACATTTACCCTACTAAAACAAAGACGGAAACTTAAAACAAAGGACTAACCAGGTGGTCTTGTCAAGCGAATGTATCGAACGAAATTCTTTATCAAAATTATTACGCAACAAAGTATTTTTTTTAAATATTAGTTCAAAAATGTTCCCCATATATTATAGTTAAAACGATATATTCTAAATAATCGGATCTCATTAACATACTTCGGATTGATATACTGCGGCGCATGTAGGCTTTGTGAAGCTAAAAGACTACAAATTATTACAAGTGATGCTTCAGAGATGTGAAAGACTCGAGTCTTTTTAGAAGCTTGGTCTTTTTATCTAAAATCGTTGATAACATAGTTTGAATCGATGTACTGTGACGCATCTAGGTTTTATGAAGCTAATAGACTACAAATTATTACAAGTGATGCTTCAGAGTTGTCAAAGACTCGAGTCTTTTAAAAGGCTTGAGTCTTTTATTTTTAATTCGTCTCACTAAGTAATACTTCTATTTTATTTTAAAATGACTGATAATTTTATTAGTATTTAGAGTTTCGAATCCAAATCGATCTATAAAGTCTTGACAAAAAATAATCTAAATAAGGTATATGGTGATAAATACCGATTTTAGGCTATTTCTTGATAAGTAAATAGGTACTAATTTCAAGTTATGTCACTATTGTAGTGAAGGTGCGAAATATTTTTACTTTTTAAAGTTTAATTCTAATAGCCAGCTCTTGTCTAAAAAACATTTCCACCTAAAGGTACTTTGATTATTAACCCTTAGCCTTGGGGACATCATGGTAGTAAAGCGAGTTTAAAACTTGAAAGACTCAAATATTTGGCAACTCTATTTCAAATTCCGATTCAAAAGAAATTTTAGTACTAAACCTTATCGTGATTATGTGGTGAGTAAAAAGACTGAAAGACTCAAGTCTTTGACAACCCGACTTCGAATTAATATACAGCGGCGCGTGTACTGTCTTTATATCTAATAGACTACAAATTACGTTCAAACTTAAAGTAATGATATGATAATTTGAAAATTTCTCCTTCCCGGTTAAATGTTACTTTTTATTAGTTCGTAATGTAATTTATTTGTGTAAGTAGTGTAATAAAAATTTGTATAAGTTGATGTTTAACTTGTTTAATATGTGCTTTGTCGGCTTTTTTGGATATCTAAATTCTTTCTTTAATATATTTTTTTTTAACTTCAGACTAGATAATTATTAGGGTCGTCAGCAGGTTTGCTACAACTACCAACAATATTTTTAAGAATAAAGTTGTGTCACGCGCACTTTTAGCATTTTCTAGATTTCAGGCTAGATGGACGTGAGTGGGCGAAGTGCTAGTCTTTTGCCCTCAGAAAAATGTATAAAAACCTCATACCACACCCACATGAAGATATAGGGTGGCTTAATTCTAAACGAACCTGTTATTTTTTAATTTATTTTTCTTTATATTGGTTATCATTTTCAAATAGCAAAGAAGTAAACCTTTCATTTGTTTTGCCTCATTTTTCTGGTTTGAAATGTTCGCGTAAGGCCATCCATTAATTTTATTTTGATCTAAGCATGTCAGACGTAAACACAGTTTCAAGTATTCGATTAAAATGATTCGTAAATAATTTAATATTCCATCAAAAGATGCGTTGTCGTCTTTTTGATCATCTTTTCCCTCTTTATTATTTAAAGGAACACTTTTTGAAATTTTGACGTTTATTCGCACAGACCGTAGCGCCATCGATCGATCCCCTAGAAAACCAAAAGAAAAACGCTCATTACATGATAACACGTTGAACGGGCCTCATGGGCTCACTCCCCGTCACATTGAACAGAGTTTCGGTACTACTAGTGAATCGTGGATTTCAGAATATCTCTGAATACCCCCTGGGGAATATAGTCGTGAGCATATGCTTATGCTATGCTGTATAAACCAAGTTGTCAAAAAGTGACATTAACTTGTCATTACAATACAATAACGGCGTAGAATGTAACGTTAAACCAGAGCAACGACTATAATATGTCATTACCGTGGTAATGAGACTGCCGCCGGATGGACACGCGGACAATGCGACACGCTCCGCGGGTTGTACATAGTGAACCAATTTAGGCTTTTTTGTTATCTCTTTAACAAAAATGTTGTTGGTTTTTATAATGGGATTTTATCAGGTTGTAGTCAATTATGTTTTACATATATAAACTCACGGTTATTATCCCTTTCGGGGTGGTCAGAAGTAATACAACTAGACAATACTACCTGCTCTATACAGAGTGTAAGGAAAAGTATCATTAACCTTTAAACCACATACTCTACAAATCAAAGTGAATTAACTATAGCAAAAAAAGATTTTTTTTTCGCTAACTTTGCCCATTTCTTTTCATTCTATGGTAAAATCATTCACATCACAATCACATAACTGGCCACAATCGTAGCATTTACCCTCAACCTTGTTTCGAATATTCAGAATGCCTAAAGATTTTTTATGCAGATTGTGGACATTATATTCTCTGAACTGTGCCTTATTTTTATTATTATGAGACGGCGCCATATTTTTGTTTTAAAAATCTGTTATAGTTTAACGATTTATAGAGTCACTTAACGAACCTATACGAACGTCCTTATACGAACTAAATAACAACGATTATAGATCGAATTGTTGGATTTCGTGTATTCAATTACAATATACCGACAAAGAATCAGAAGAATCATATAGTACAGTAGTAACTTTGAGATTAAAATTAAAAGTTTTATAGGGTTACATGTGAAAATGGTTTCAGAAAACCCTAAAAAATATTTTTAAGCTAACAGTCTCCAAACAGCTAAAACTCCTAAACTTGGACATAATAGCAAAATTTTTTTAACCTGTTATTGGTATGATCCCAGTAAACGGTCGTTTGCGTCCAAGTCGATTTGGGAAGAGGTGGCGGGACGATCTGAATGCTTTCGATGACAAATGGGCAGAGCATGCACAGGACAGAGAAGGTTGGAGAGTAAAAAGGGGGGGGGGGGGGGGGGGGTTTGTCCAGCAATCAGCAATGTAGGAATTGTATGATAGGAAAAACAAGACAGAATAAATAAATAATTTCACAAAAATGATGACTTTAAAGAAAAATCTAAACCTATATGAACCTAGAAGGTGTGTCAGAGCCGTAGTCCGTGGTCTCTGCCTACCCCCATGGGACAATGACGTGAACTTATGTATATACAGGGTCCGACTTAATATGCTGACACTTTTTCAAGTGGATGATCAGACCATCATACTGAACAACTTTCTCTATGCGACCAACATAGAAATCGCGAAAAAAACAACTGTCCCATACATTTGGCTCAAGTAGGATTGCAGTTTTGTATAGAAGAGCAGATTTTTTTCCGCGATTTCGATTTTGGTGCCATAGAGAAAGTTGTTCAGTTTGATGGTCTGGTCATCCTCTTAAAAATGTGCCAGCATATTAAGAAGGAGGAAGGAATGTATGTATAAACCTAGAATATGCTTAGTCCACTTAATGAAATGAGACTAAAACCAATGTACTTATAAAAGTATCCTACTATACAGGGTCCAACTTAATATGCTGACACATTTTTAAGGGGATGATTTTTAAGGGCATTTTTGAGGGAAAAAATCAGCTGTCCCATACAAAACTGCAAACCGACTCGAGCCAAATGTATGGGACAGCTGATTTTTTTTTCACGATTTCGATGTTGGTCCCATAGAGAAAGTTGTTCAATTTGATGGTCTGATCATCCTCTTAAAAAAGTGTCAGCATATTAAGAAGGACCCTGTATACAGTACGATGGACACTCCCTGCCCCCCAATTTTTACCTCACCCCCTCGTGGAAGACTGGAGGAAGGCGACAGTAGGCAAAGGTGCAGTAGTCCTCTCTCACTCACAATCACTTAGAATCGCACTTGCTTACCTTTTCTTGTCAATGCGAGCCCGTTTCCAAACTAAACTACCTACGGAACCTCCGTGCGTGAATTAAACCCGCTCTTAACTGATATTTTATTGTTTTTCAAGTTATCTATACCAATATTGAATTTATTCCTTTAATTTGTTATTTCCTTTGATTTAATGTTACCTACGATGCTTTTATAAAATGGCCTCATAAAATGGATTCCAAAGTACACTTTTTCACATTATAACGAATTAAAAGTAATCTGAAATCGTTTTCTGAATGGATACCATTGAGTTTTACTAACAATAAATCGGTGTTTATTATTTGTTTATTGTAATAAATGTTTATTTTATGGTTTCTAAAGGGGTGTGAGATATATTGCACCTAAGCTTGGATAAACTGGAGTAAGGTAAATTATAATACCGGGTTCTTATTGGACCAGTTTTTTTTATGTTCCTGTTTATTTTTAACTAGTTGTCTAGTGTCCTTTCTCAAGGTTCGACCTATCTCTACAGGGTGTTTCATAAGTAAAAATAAATATTTAAAACTCTTAAGGGGGTTGTTTAGACCGTCAAACTGAACAACTTTCTCTATGGGACCAACATCGAAATCGCAAAAAAAAATCTGATATCCCATACATATTTTAGCTCTAGTCGATTTGTAGAGTATGGAACATCAGTTTTTTTTTTGCGATTTCGGTATTGGTCCCATAGTGAAAGTTGTTCAGTTTGATGGTCTAAACCACCCCCTTAAAGGTTTATTTGTATTTTTGTAACACCTTGTATACGTATACCAAATTTGATAGAGTGTGTAAAGTTTGGTTGATTTATGTGGAAAAACTCGAATTATATATTTTTTTTAAATGATGTTTACTGACATACCGAATTATTTAACAATGTTTCATAATCATAATCATGTTTTCTTTTGACGAAGCGTGTTGTGGATATATGAGTGATGTATTTTCGTATTTTTATTGAATGAATTGCTCATAATCTATTATTTAAATTGTTCCTTAAGGCTAGGTTATCCCAGTGCAAGCGTCTCTTTCTTGCAAGCATAAGTTTACAATTAGCCATCCCGCTCCAATTGAAAGCAGGAGTGCGATTTTTGAATCTCATTCGGTGAGCTCAGCAGTTGAAAATGTCAAAATTACTATGGAGATACGCATCTTTCTACTGCTGTTTTGACTTTCAAACATAGTTCTCCTTGAATATGATTTTTTAAAGTCAACTCAGCAGTAGAAAGATGCATATCTCCATAGCAATTTTGACATTTTCAACAGCTGAGCTCACCGAATGACTTTCAAAAATCGCTCTCCAGGATAGCAAAAAAACGTGTTTTTCGTCAATATCTTTGCTCATGGGAGTTTCTAAGCTAGAACTTCTCCTGAGTTCACTACAAATATTTAATGTATTTAGTTAAGTACAAGAATAAAAAGTTAAATACCAGCAGTTTAATCATAGTATTGAAAAAACATAACAAAAAGGGGTAACTTTGGGATTTTTTTCTATCTAGTAAACTTAATCTAATCGTGTAATTGAGCAGTCGCCCATCCGCCCGATCCTTAAATAAGACATAATTTTATTTCAGACTTTAAAACACAGTTTAAAACACTTTCGTTTAAAAAACGGCCTCGACGGTATAACAGCGTCTTAACACTTGGGAATTAAGAAAACGACGGAAACCTCGATTTAACAGCAAATTTTTTAAGATTGCCAGTGTCTTTGAATTTTTTTAAATGAAATGCCTCATTGTTTAATTTGATTTGATAATCCAGCACCTGACCACAAACTGAGAAATTGTACAAACTGCTCGTAATTCAAGGAAGAGTACCTATCATAACCTAACCATCTTCTACTATAGTTCGGTAATTCTGTGTTTTTCAGACCAACAAATTAATAAAGTTTTGAAACTTATGTGGCATGATACCTTTGTGTGTGGTGTTCAAAACTCACAACTCTCCCTCCCCCTCCACCTGACGCTTCACCCCCCCTCGCCTTGAAGTTTGTCCCCGTTAACAGTATTTTATCATTTTTGCAAAAACTATAATAGATACAAAAAAAATGTCAAAGGTAAAAATTATCCTCATTAAATTTTACACAAAATAAGTGATATGCACTTTCTTCATAGGACTTAACCTTTGAGGGCTAGAGGGACGAGAAAGTAACAACATTTCAAAAGTTATGAAATTTGTATGGCGACCCTCGTGAAAGTTGAAGATAAAAATAAAATGATTCCATATTCTTAATAAGCGACCCCCAATACCCTCGGATACAAATTTTCAGTCGGATCGGTGAACCTTTAAAAGCTGCTTTGGCGTTTGAAATTTCCATGGCCGCCATCATATCTAAAGGTGTTATTACACTTGGCTAAATTTAGATACTAACAAGAGGGACAGAGCTATAGGTTAGAACGTGACGTTGTAAGTACCTCCCGTTCTAACCTATAGCTCTGTCCCTCTTGTTAGTATCTAAATTTAGCCAAGTGTAATAACACCTTATTATAGTTTCCGCGGGCCGTTGACCTCATCCTTCAGGATTCGACCTTCTGAGGAAGTCAGTTTTTCCTGTATCACCAAAGCATCCATGTGATGATCCCTAAATTTCATCCTTATACCGAAAGGGGAACCCGGAGATCAATTGGAGGTATCTGGTTGATCCCCACAACTTTCCATAGAGAGTACATAGATACCTACTCGGATTGTTCACCGGGTTTCCCTCAACCAACGTATAGTAAAATTATTTTGGGGATCATCATTAGGATGTCTTGGTGTTAAAATGAATATTTCTACTTCCTCAGAAGGTCGAATCCTGAAGGATGAGGTCAACGGCCCGCGGAAACTATGATAGATATGTATGGCTGTAATGGAAATTTCAAACGCCAAAGCAGCTTTTAAAGGTTCACCGATCCGACTGAAAATTTGTATCCGAGGGTATTCGGGGTCGCTTATTAAGAATATGGAAACATTTCATTTTTATCTTCAACTTTCACGAGGGTCGCCATACAAATTTCATAACTTTTGAAATGTTGTTACTTTCTCGTCCCTCTAGCCCTCAAAGGTTAAGTCCTATGAAGAAAGTGCATATTATTTATTTTGTGTATAATTTAATGAGGATAATTTGTACCTTTGACATTTTTTTTGTATCTATTATAGTTTTTACAAAAAAGATAAAAAACTGTTAACGGGGACAAACTTCAAGGCGAGGGGGGGGGGTGAAGCGTCAGGGGGAGGGGGAGGGAGAGTTGTGAGTTTTGAACACCACACACAAAGGTATCATGCCACATAAGTTTCAAAACTTTATTAATTTGTTTGTTATCCCCATACATTGAATACATAGAATTACTGTACTACTATTGAACATGTAGGTAATAATTTTCAGACAGGTTCCATCGATGCACTTCCATTAGAACATTTGCTATTAATAACTATTACTATTTACTAGTCCCGTTTAGTTTGATAGCAATCTCTAAACTAATATCTATTAATTATTAGAGATGTTCCGGGTACTACATTCGGATACGACACTCGGATAAAGATGATTTGTTCATCTACAAATACCTACATAGGCTACCTACCTTTATGTATGATAATATGACACACATAGTTTATTATTTTATTAATTTTAACTCTTTGGATATCCGACCAAATATTTAGGAATAAACGAATGATCTTAAATTACTTGCCTTGATTTTTGCAAGGTACGACTTTCGCATAGATTAAAAACCGTAAAAAAAACCGACTAATAGGTTTCGACTGCGAATAAAATTTTTTTTATAACTTAGTATGAAACATTATTCAATTACGTGTTTTTGTCGCTTTTATAATTATTTTCGTACCTTCCGTCTATTATTATCCACAATGTGTTTCACTTCACTATCACCATAACCTTAGGAACATGTAATTTCTTAATATGCTGACTGTTTTAAGCGGATGATCAGGGTTCACTAATGTTTAACACAAAACCAATAAGCAAAATATCACTTCTCAAGCAACCTTTAACAATGTTTCATTTCACAAACTAGTGATTTAACAAAGGTTTTAATACACATAGTTACTTATCGAAAGTAGTCATTTAGCAAATGCATTGAATTATATTATGAGTATAGTTAAAACAACATTTCAACATCAGTTATGCGACAACAATCTTATTTACCAAATGAATTATTTAGCAAACAACGATAAATCATTTTTTAACCGACTTCAACAAAAGGAGGAGGTTCTCAATTCGACCCGTATGTTTTTTTTTGAGAAATTATAAGTCTAGCCACTGAATTTTTTTTTGGCCACGTGATCAAACTTCTCATTTTTTAACTAAGCAACGGGAAAATAAGATAGCTTCTAATAAACTAATTCGTCTTTTTTACATCACCAACTAAATAATTCCAAAGAAAGCGTCAAGTAAAGTTCAGCAATTATTTTAACTTGTCTACTGATTTATCTATTGCCACCTAATTTACTAACTCAGCCACGGATTTTACAACTCATCACCATTTTACGTTTTACAGCTTCAACATAAGCTCCACAAAAAAATATAGTTCAAGCTTCAATAGACAACATCATATATTACAACTTAGCATGTAAATTAATACATCATATTCTTTTATCGTGAAAAAAGCCACTGTACGATTTGGTGCGAGTGCGTGAGACGACAGCGACCGGCCATTTGCACCAAATTCGTTCGTGCATTCGTGTTGCAATTGTTTCAATTGTAATTTTTGTAATTAAATAAAAGTTTTAGATGAGTTTTAATGGTTATTCTTTCGCTGGGATTCACCGTTATCTAGATATTTCATAAATTATGTTTTTATAAAGGGAAGAGGGCGCGATCTAACTCAGTCGGTTAGGTTAGCGAGGAGCGAAGCGACGAGCATGTTAGGTTTCTTGCGACCACAGCGCACGAGCCGAGCGAGCGGAGCGAGCCGAGCGAGCGGAGCGAGCGGTGCCGCGGCAGCGGCCGGCGAGTGCCAGAACCGAATTGCTACTGTTTAGCTAGTCTACTACTCAAAACAAAATTGGACTTAAAAAAGGATTTAAAAAGTCTTTTGTTTTGTTTTCCTTCAATAGTTTCTGGGTATTTAGTGGCCATAATTTACTATTTGATGACAATTTTAGGTAAATTTTGACGATTAATTAATGTAGGACGAGTTAAATTTTAAACTTACTGAGTTATAAAATTAGAAGCTAATTGAACTACTTTCTTGGTGTCATTTATTAATATTTTAGAAGATTACTGCTTGAATGCATATTACAAATTTAGATGCTAAGAAATAACCACCATGCTAAGTTGTATTTAGAGTGTCTTATATAGAAGATAACTAGTGGCTAAGATAGTATTATTTAGACGCGCGTTGATTGTGGCTGACTTAGTAATTTAGAAGGCAATGTAGATTTTTAGAGGCTTATACTGCTATTAAAAAGAAGTCTGTTTAATTACCACCCTTTTTTTTTGTTTATATCACAAAACGTTATTTGCCATTTTTCAAATTCATCTACTAAACTTGCTGCAACTTCATTTTAAATTTTAATTTTAAATATTTTAATAATTTTCGTCAGTCTGACGATCGTTCTAGGTCTGACGTGACTAGATTGATGGACCAGACTGACGCGAGAATGAGCGTGTAACACCCGTCTTTCATGGTGCTTCTTGCATAAAACATACATGCACGCTAAACCAAGCATACATATACGCAAAAATGCAACATGACATACTAACTAACCTAACCTAGTCTAACCTACAGTTTTGATGTTACCTTTTTGCCCCCTAAGCAACAAGCAAATAAGCATGCACTCAAGCAATGATGCAAACAAGCATGCACACAAGCATGCAGCAAGTAAGCAAGCATGCAGCATGCAAGCAGGCATGCACATGCAAGCAAGCATGTTGATGCTCCGCTCGCTTCGCTCGCTCCGCTAAGTGTTATACATGTTCTAACCTAACCTAACCTAGAATTCGACAAGCTCCAATATGTTTTTCTCAGGCAGGGGGCTTCCGCCCCCCGCGCCCCCCGAGCGGGGGGCGCAGCCCCCCTGCACCCCCTAACATGCAGACAAGCAAACAAGCAAGCAAGCACACATGCATAGATGCAAGCAAGCATGTACACAGGCATGCAGCAAGCAAGCAAGCATGCAACATGCAAGCAAGCATGCACATGCATGTACAGACAAGACTGCGTGGAAGAGGGGTGCTCTGGTTCGGTTTTGTGAAATGAAATAGGTAATGTGATCATCGATATTTGTAAAACGTTGTTATATTTAGTAATTTGCTGATCAAACAATAAAATGTAAAACGAGTTTCTAACAAAAGATGAATGATTAAATAACACAGTTTCGTATCGAAGTGTCTTGAGAATGAAATGTTGCAATGTGACAATTTGACAACTGATCACAAAATTAAATAAATGGTTTGTGAAACCTATTCCTACTAAATGATGATTTGTGAAACGACTCATTTTTAGAAAGTTGTGTATTTTTTTAAAAATTGCTAAACAACTGTCGTTCAAACGGCAGTGACCCGATGATCAGACTATCAAACTGAACAACTTTCTCTATCATCTCTCTATAATTCTTTGAAATCGCGAAAAAAAATCTACCTGTTCCATACAAATATATTCGAACCTAATGGACAGCCGGGGTCTTATTGTGCAAAACTACCCGATTCAGTTGGTATCGGATCTTGTTTTTTGGGAGTTCTTAGCGATTTTCAGTTTATGTTTTTTTGTTGATTAATTTTAAACAATACTACTGATTATCACACAAACAAAATCAAACAAATAGTACATTCATAATACAATACTGATCTTGTAAACGATATAATCGGAAACTTATACAATAGCCCCTCTACTGATTTTCTTACGTGTATCGGTAATGTTCATATCAGTATATCCGTTCACTTCGGTTCCAAAAATGAAAAATTCTGACATCACTATAATGAAAGAAAGGGAAGAGGAAGGGCGTTCCTTGACCTCGAGAAAGTTGACCTATATTCTGATCCTAATGAAACTACAATAACTCACTAACAAAATGATCTGAATCATTTGCTATTACACTATTTATCATAATTTAAGTACGTAAATCAATGTAGAGACTTAATTTGTGGCTTGTAAATTTATTACCTTCTAAATTAATAATGATTAGTGGTTAAATAACATGGCTCCACCAACATCCCACAGCATTGGACTCCAGCAAGCATGGACTATAGTAAGGTCCTTTTTAGCCTTTCTTGTCTATCCTCCCACTGTCATGTCCCACTGCTGGGCAAAGGCCTCCCCTCTTCCCCACAAATCCTAATGCTATGAAACGCAAACTTAGGCAATAGGCCAACCGTTCGGGGGTGCGATTTTTGAATGTCATCGGTGAGTTTGAACGGTACTTAAATCTCATACAAAATCGTTCTCATGCATCTTTCTACTGCTTATTTGACTTTAAAAAAACGCACGCCTGAATTATGATTTTTGGAAGTCAAATCAGCAGTAGAAAGATGCATATCTCCATAGTAATTTTGACAATTTCAATTGCTGAGCTCACCGAATGACTTTCAAAAATCGCACCCCAGGAAGGTATCCAAGTCCATCTTCTTTTGGGTCTTCCCTGACGACTGACGGACGTCGGACGATTCGTATGATATTCGATTTACTTAGCGCAATATCGGCCCCTGTATGAGCGAAAATGTGCTATTATTTACCTATTATTAATCTCTGATTACCCCACAATGCGTATAGCTTTGATTAACTTAAACATATTAATAAATCAGTTAATCTCTAGTGAAAGAACACTATTTATTTAACTGTTTTTATTTCATTATAAGATCAAGGTTATCTTCTTTGAACTAAAAGGCACTAAACAACTTGTGCGAGGCAACTTATATTGTATTGTAACTGTACTTTAATAATGTAGAATTTAGTGATCGGCTGAGCGTTTTTATTTATATGCATGCTAAAAATATTAAGAGCAAGGATATTTAGACGATTGTAGAAAGATAACACTGAGAATAGAGATCGCGTTCAGTTTGTAAAAAGCAAAGACTACAGTTTAGTAAAAAGATTGAAAAAAACTATAAAAGCACCGGCCGTAAAGTCCGAAAAAAATATTTTAGATGTAATTTGCATTAAAAAAAAAATGGCTAGTAATTTTAACATATTCGGGCCAGTTATCAAGTCTGTGCAGTTATCTTATTACTTTACCTAAAACGTAGAAAGAGAATCAACTAGAAAAGGCATTAAAATAATAATAGTCACGAAAACGAGACAGCCTTCTAATTACACAGAGTGAATGCGACAAAATCCATGTCGTTTGTCCCTTTCTGCGTATGCGATATTTTTGTTTGCCACAGTTGAAATTGCATACAAAATCTTGCAACTATGGCAAACAAAGGCACGATTTCTCATACATTTTTGTCATATCTCTGTCCCTTTCGAGTATACGCTGTCAGGAAATCTATAGAATACTCAACCTACGACCTAAAAGGAGAAAAGTCAGTATCACTAAAAAGATTGTACAATAAAAGAGTTGTAACCATGAAAACCGATTTTTTAAACGTAATCGTTATACGCAAACTATTTTTTTTTTTTTTTAAATAATGTGAAATCAATACGTAAACGTATTATTAAACATTTTTTTATTACTTTACCTAATGTAATTTTTTTTTTTACGTTTTTATACCTAAACCTAACTTTTTAAGAAGAATTTTAATCACGATACAAACGCTGCTAATAAAACCAGTACCTTATCCTGCAGTTAAAGCCATATCCCGATGTCTTATCTATAGAACATTGTGAGTAACAACACATGTTACCCTTATCTAGGAGATAAAGGTATTCAAGGATCATTATTGTAAGAAATAGGTGAATATAAACAGAATTAATACTGTCCATTTATTTAAATTACAATTCCTTGCATTGGAAAATAGTTACCTATAGGCAAATTACCTATTAACTTACAAAAAATTTTTGTTTTCTCCAAGACCAGCGCGTGACCGACTCACACTTGGCCGGTTTTTATTATTTGTTGTTATACTGTAGAGTTTGCTCTATAATCAGAACAAGCTTGAAATTATTACCGTTTTTATGATAAAGCGAGCTATAATGTTATAATAACTCACTTTATGTGAAAATTTTAACCGTCTAGCTATTACGGTTCAAAAGTTATAGCCCTAAATAGGTAGGACAGACAGACGGACGGACAACGTAGGCTTATGAATGGTGTCCCATTTTCACCCTTTGGGTACGGAACCCTAAAAAGAAATTCATACCTTTTTGCGGATTCTTTTCTACAGATTCCAAATCGACGTGCATCATATAGGTACCGTACTACGTAGAGAGAACTTGGTCAATGATCATATAGGTTGTATGAAAATGCGTGTATTATTCCTGTGTATCTATGTGTACTTGTATTTAACAATTTTTAGAGAAAATAAATAAATTTATTATTCACGTCGATTGACATCTGCACTTTCAAAAAACGTAGAAATAGTCCTAATTAGTCCTGATTTCACAGACATGTCATAGCATTCCCACACTACACCGCCGCTTCATTAATACAACCACGGTAATGACGTGGACCAATTAACGGTGGTCTGTGACAGACAATTCACACCGCGCCCACGCCACGCCACGTCACCAGCTGAAACTGAGATCCCGCTGATATTTTAGGGTTCCGTATCCAGCCTACGCGCTGACCGTCCGTCCGTCCGTCTTAGCTTCAAAGGGCTGTTGTATCTTCTGAACCGTAAATATGTAGCCAGATGAAATTTTCACAAAATGTGTATTATTATACAAGGTGTTGCAAAAATACAAATAAACATTTAAATAAACGTTTAGACCATCAAACTGAACAACTTTCACTATGGGACCAATATCGAAATCGCGAAAAAAAATGATGTTCCATACTCTACAAATCGACTAGAGCTAAAATATGTAAGTGTGGGATATCAGATTTTTTTTTTCGCGATTTCGATGTTTGTCCCATAGAGAAAGTTGTTCAGTTTGACGGTCTAAACAACCCCTTTAAGAGTTTCAAATATTTATTTTTACTTATGAAACACCTTTTATTGTTTTTAATGAAAAATAATTTTAAAAAAGTAAAAAATCAAGGGGTAAACATAATGAAATGATAACTACAAACGTAGTCTGTAGGCCTCGCATGCCACCCCCGAGAAAACGATAAAAATCGAGATGTACCTCCATTCTTATTATTTCACGTATGCCAGAAAGAGTGCGCATGAGCATGCTAGCCATGCAGGTTATATTTTCAATACTATCCAATAAAAGTCAATGACATTTTTCAGATACAATCTAGAAACTAATCTCTATGTTCGTATTTCGTTAAAATATACGTTTTAATGCTAGGATTAATTGAAGATTTGTATGGAAATCTTTCAGGCACTGTAACTTTAAAACTATACATTTTAACGAAAATCTGACTTCATACAAACATAGAGATTAGTTTCAAAATTGATTCTCAAAAAATTAATTGACTTTAATTGGTTAGTATTAAAAATATAACCAGACTACGTTTGTATTGGAGCGCGCTTCAAATTATCTTCCCATTCCATTACGTTTTGAACCTATGATCTCCCCATCGCAAACCCGCACTATCTACAATTACTATCAACTCAATAATAAATCATATAATTATTGGCAACATACGGACAGACAGACAGGCTTTGTGTGGGTAACACCGGTTTTATATATTGAAAGATTTGCTTAAACGATTACAGTGAAATTATGCTTCCTGCTACAGTTTTCTTATAACTTGTTCAAATAGATTACAAACTGTGCTTAGGAAATATGTAAATTACTATACAGGGTGAAATTGATATCATTAGCATCCTTTCAAACTAAGAGTCTACACATCAAACTGAACAACTTTTACTACGGGAGCAAACCGATCGGAGAAACAAAAAAATCTGATGTTCCATACTAAACTGCAGTGCGTACTCGACTCAAATGTATGCAACAGCAGATTTTTTTGTTGCTCCGATTGGTTTGCTCCCATAGTGAAAGTTGTCTAGTTTAATGGGTAAACTCTTCGTTTAAAAGGATGCTAATGATATCAATTTCACCCTGTATACTTAGATAAAACTAAAAAAGGGGAAGATTCTTTTGTTTACACGTTTAGTAGTCACCACCGTTTATGAGGAAGGTATAGAAGGACCAAGTCCTTGCAAACAAACGAAGTTAGATCCTATTTTCAATCAATGGAAGTTTTTAAACACTAATTCTAGATTACATATTCACACAGGGTCCTAATTAATATGCTGACACTTTTTTAAGGGGATGATCAGACCGTCAAACTGAACAACTTTCTCTATGGGACCAACACATCGAAATCGCGAAAAAAAAATCAACTGTCCCATACATTTGGCTCGAGTAGGTTCGCAGTCGCAGTTTTGTGTGGAATGGAGCAGATTTTTTTTCGCGCTTTTTGATATTGGTCCCATAGAGAAAGTTGTGTAGTTTAATGGTCTGATAATCCTCTTAAAAAAGTGTCAGCATATTATGTTGGACCCTATATACTAACGCCACTATCCCACAGGGGTAGGCAGAGACTACGGCTCGCCTCACACTTCGATTCTTACACACTTCTCTCGCCTCATCCACTTTCATACATCTCTTCATGCATTTTCGTGGTAAAGCCGTGGTGGTCCAGTGGCGCGTAATCTTGCCTGCCATGCAGGAGGCGATGGTTCGATCCCCGTTCAGGCCGACTCGTGAGTTTTTCGGAATTTATGTACGATTTGTAACACTACTGGCTTTTCGGTGAAAGAAAACATCGTGAGGAAACCTGCATGCTTAAATTTCGAGGCATGTATTGTACCCACTGTCCATTTTCTAATAGTGGCGACGGGCTCACCCCCCGTCAGACTGTTCAGAGTTTCGGCACAATTGGTGAAACGTCGATGTTCTGAGGTTATAGTCTCCTCGGGGAATATAGTCGTGAGCATATGCTTATGCTTCATGCATTTCCGTCGGTTGAGGGTGCTACGCATTTGTCCTTTTCGGAGGAGAGCATTTATTTGGTCGTGGTTAGTTCTCCTTGGACGCCCTCTCTCGACTGTTCCACTCACATTGGATCGATAAATCTCCCTTGTGAGTCTAACGCTCAGTTGCAGAAACGCTCATTAGAGTTAATCCTCCATTAAATCTCTTGCTGTCACTTTTTGTCTTGTTGACGTAGTATAAGCTAAGCAAGAGATTTAATTGAGGATTAACTCTAATGAGCTTTTCTGCAACTGAGTTGTTAGTCTCATTCATCCTCTGTACGTGACCGAACTATCTAGATTATATGGCAATGGATGATGATGATCCATGATGATTATGATGATCACAGAAACAAAATGTAAAAAATTTCCTAGTACAGTACAGTTATAATACGTTACTGATCTTGTAAACGATATAATCTGAAGTTTATACAGGCTGTTAGGGTAAACAGTTGCATTACTTTAAGGGGTGATTGTACCCATGATACTGAACAACTTTCCCTAAGAAAACTAGCAAAACAAAATTTCCCAACTAGCAAAATACTCTTACAAACAAAAGCTTATAAGATCTATAGTCTTATATGAGGGTTATATGTGTTCTGATTAAGAGTGAAACCCTTATAATGGCATGTTATAAGTCTATTTAGGCTATAAGAGATTTCATACTTGTAACACATTCTTACAGACGTATATAAGAAAACGTAATAAGACATTTATAAGAGTAGTGGTATTATAAGCGCATTTTATAAGCCTTATTGCCCTTGATTCTTTATTAACACTTATACAAGCATTTTGCAAGAGCACTCGATCTTAGAAGTTACTTTACTAAGTATTTATTAAGAATGAATGACTTACTAGGGCATTTCATAAACCTGTTGTAAAACCAGTACTTATAAGTGTGATTCATCTTACCTAAGACATATTAAAGACTAGTAGCACGTTCAAAGAGTCTTAAAAGTGACTGATCTCTATTGAAGGTTATTCTAATTATTCCTGCTTGTGTGATTGATGATGATGATGTGATTTCATACTTGTAACACATTCTTACAGACGTATATAAGAAAACGTAACAAGACATTTATAAGAGTAGTGGTATTATAAGCGCATTTTATAAGCCTTATTGCCCTTGATTCTTTATTAACACTTATACAAGCATTTTGCAAGAGCACTCGATCTTAGAAGATACTTTACTAAGTATTTATTAAGAGTGAATGACTTATTAGGGCATTTCATAAACCTGTTGTAAGACCAGTACTTATAAGTGTGATTCATCTTACCTAAGACATATTAAACACTAGTAGCACGTTCAAAGAGTCTTAAAAGTGCTTTTTCTGCTTGTGTCAGTTTTTTGGCCAAGATGGCGGAAAATAGATGTCCTATTTAGGTTGCTTAAATAACTGTTTTTTATTAAGGATGGATTTACTCAAACGGAAGCGGTTTAAGAGAAGTGGAGCGTTCCGAAGAAATATACGTATCTGCAATATGGCCGTGTAGCCAAATGATTTGGTTTATTTTGACTTCACAAGTGCGATAAAAGCCTTAAATAAGAGTACTGCTCTTATTTAGTTCTGATGAATCACTTATAAATCATAATTGGTGGTAATGGCCACATTTTGATGTATTTCACAAATAAATAAAATAATTTTTAATATTTAAGACACGTTTTTGAAAAGGCCCTTCGATAATATTATTATTTAAATTTAAAAATAATCGAGAAAATCTACTTCGCAACCGCAGTCGCATATATACTCTAATAAACAATTATGCAAATATAGACACACTACGTTTCATAGGAAAGTGAAATAAATTATAAAATATTACTTACGTTTTTGATGCGTCTTAATAATTATAATCCAAAAAACATTTCAGAACACACGCGACTAAACCTCTTCGGCGAATTGTGATTACACTCTTACTAGGGGATCACAAAGAGGACTACAAGCGATATTACACTTAGAGCAGCACTAGTAAGAGGAATGTAAGGGCAATTGCCCTTAAAGCATGCCATTGTAAGTCACTTGTAAGTTTGTTTGTAATTATAAAAGCATCCTTAAGAGTTTTGTAAGATTGAAAATACACTTCACAAGACCATTATAAGGCAACACAAAGGGTGAATAGACTTATAAAGTGCGCCCAATTCCACACTTATAGCAGGCTGTAAGTGTTATATAAGACTGAAAAAAATATGCTCTTGGGATATTTATAAGAGTAAATTTTGCCATTTGGGTTGGACTTTCCGTACTAAATGCAATCAGCTGAACGAATGTTTGTAACTATGAAAAGATGCTTTTCTTTTTTGAATTTCCTATAGGTTTCTTAAGGAAAGTTGTTCAGTACCATGGGTACAATCACCCCTTAAATTAATACAACTTTTTACCCTAGCACCCTGTACAAAAGCCCTACATCTTTGGAAACCCTACCAATACTGGAAAATCTCTTTTTATATTTTCCAGTAACAAGATTCAATCAAACCTACTGACCCTCGATTTCGCAGGTCTACTAGCAACTACTGAACCATAAAACTAATGAAGCAGTAGCAAATGCCCTGCAGTGGGATCCCACTTGCTCATAACTTAAACTATTTATTTAAATAAACCTATCATTTCATTGCACGATTAACGAGAACTAAGGCCCGATTCGACCAAACGCGAGTAAATTTTATTCTTATATTAAGTCGCCGGTTACTATAGAGTAAACTGATTTTGCGTTTTACCAACCCTAATCTAAATGAAATGTCAATGTCACATAATTAAAAAAATTATAATAAAAAGAAACAACTTCGATAAAGTTATATATACTTACGTACAAATACAAAAATACACAATACAAAATATTTATTGAACCAACGTGTGATACAGGTTTTCAGGACTCGTAATGATTAAGTATGATTAACAACCTTAGATTACCTGATTACCTATACCTTGCACATTGTTGTCACGCACGCTGTGATCCCACACTAGACATCGGAGAGGATCAGCAAGATTGACAGTCGAAGATACGAAAGCGTTGAAAAAAATTGGAACCAGTACTGGCTCCTAAACCCTATACATATACACGCACACATACATAATTTGTATGGTGCCTCACGCACACCAACCTATGAAACTTGGCCCCTTTTGTTTTATACGGTAAAACAGTGAGGCTCATTCTAGACATATACTTTTTCTAAGCCTAACAAATTAAAACTGTATAACCTCACATTGCAATAAGTACGGATACAACGACCTCTTTCTTTAGGTGAATTATAGGTACAGTAAACACCAAAAGTAAAATTGTTCCTTGTATAGTTACTCTTCTATAAATCTAAGTTTGATCGAATCCGGCCTTAGTTGTAGTTGATGAAAGAAATTAAAACGAATGTCGCCACGGGCGGACATTTTAATTAAAATCAATTAATTGTTAATATTCAAGGTAATTATTGGTTTTTACTTACTTTCCATGGGAGTTCTATGTCGCAATGCTATTTACTTTAAAACACGGAGAAAGCAACGAAGGTACTTACCTAAGTATTTTGTATGATATAAACTTACGACCGTGTTCTCTTTCGGGATGGTCAGAAACATAGTAGTTTATGTATTGCGACCGTATACTTTGACCTACTCTACAGGGTGTAAGGAAAAGTATCATTAAACTTTAAACCACATACTCTACCCAACAAACTGAACAACTTTTACTATGGGAGAAAACCTGTCAGCGCCAAATAAATCAGGTTTTCCATACTAAACTGCAATACCTACTCGACTCAAAATGATACTTTTCCTTACACCTTGTATAGGATCCTTTTTAAAATGCTGATGGGATTTTTTAATGGGATGATCAGACCATCATACTGAACAACTTTCTCCGTGGGACGAAATTGCGAAAAAAAATCAGCTGTTCCATAAAAAAAAACTGCAATCCTACTCAACCAAAATGTATGGGACAAAAGATTTTTTTTTCGTGATTTCGTTTTTGGTCTCATAGAACTAAAGTTCGTAAGTTACTTGTTCAGTTTGATGGTCTGATAATCCTCTTAAAAAACCACATATTGGGCTACACCAATATGTGGTCAAGCAGGATTGTAGTTTTATATGGAACAGCGGATTTTTTTTCGTAGTACCTACGTACTACAAATAAGTATGATGCAATCAAAATTGTTGGCTTAAAAAAACGAACTTTTCTTACTTTATTGCACTCGATACAGTTGGTTTTTTAGCAAAGATTTGAGTAAATACGAGTATCATTTTAAACATGTGTTATACCGAGCTCAATAAGAGATAAGTGCATCGACTATACAATTTCATCAACAACCTGTCCCATTTATGGTACATTTATTGGCCACGTCCAGCACAAAGAGGCCCAATCGGCTATAAATCACATATTAATTGGGCCCCTCTATGACAGGCGTGGGACGAAAATGGTACAGGTATTTATTTGTTAGTTGATTTCATTCACAGTTCAATTTTAGATTGCTTGCTTTTAATTTAGTTTTAATTAATTGTTTTCTGATTAATGTATAAATTATATAAATATGGGGTTGGACGCAGCAAGCCTTCCCGAAGAACACCCGCGTAGAGCTAACATAGTGTTCGGGCCCCTCCCGTGAGTAACGGCGCACAGAATCTAGCCGTGAAACCAATTGCTGCAAATCGGAAACGTAAACGTCAACGTCAATAAATCCCTACCATGAATGCCACCAAAAGGTCCTTTTCAGGACCAGCACTGACAATGATCTCAAGCAATATTGAGGGGACATCAGCTGAAAAACAGCAAATTCTCGCCAATATGTGCAAACAACACGAGTGTGACGTGTACAGGTGGACCACAGTGTGGAGAGGGGGATCTAATGAGCGCATCAGCCAGTGCGACAGAGGTGGCAAGATACTGGAGATTGACGATTTGAAGAAGACGTGACAATTCCACACGAGAAGAAGAATATAAATATGAGAGTTATACTGTTTACGAATGCTGTAAAATACGTAAAACAGGTGTATTTTACTTTGATTATAATAATTATTATTATTATAATCAAAGTAAAATGACATACAGACAAATGAATTACAGGGTGTAAATAATATTTTTTGAGATGTCTTATACACCTGATATACTTAATTGCCCTTATTTTGCCAGTCAAACCCCCGTTATTCGCGAATAACCAACATCCACACGTCAAATTCTCACGCTATCATTAAAAAAATCCATGCAATTCACTATAGTAATGTATGAAACGGAAGTTTGTCTGTATTTTTATAATTGCAACGGAACTGCGGTCACACATTGTTAATCTACTCTCTAACACAATGTAATGCATTAAAGGACGTCTGTATGTCTGTCATTGTCAATTTTAACGTACTGAGAAGAACCATTCGGTCAACATAATAATTGACAATATTAAATAAATATAAATATAAACATTAGAAAAATTTTATAATGAAATATTGATACTGCATGCCTTGCTAATATTTAAGCAAGTTAATTAATATAATTATTATGTGTCTTACGATCCGTAATCACGGGCAATTAAGTCCCGGACCTTTGGAAGGCGTACATGGAGCCGAAGCCAACATGTAGAGGCCCGTTCAGAAGACAAGTTAATCTAAATGTAAGGGATACACATGGCGGATACCATCTCCGAGCGCACAACATGATACACACGGGGATGGTCCCCGCCAGGTGCAAAGACTATTGGAGTCCGGCGCTATGGCCGTGATGGAAAAATAAGGTCTTGGGCTATAGAGGTGAAAGTTGGATGGATGGATACTGGGCTATGGGAGGAGACTAACGGACGCCTGCCATGACAACTAGTCTCAAAATTGTAAATAGGGCAGGCGGTGACTCGCCAACTCGTCGAGTGGGCCCCATAAAACGGCCGCACGCACAAAGTGCGACAATGGGGCAACATCCCATTGAGCGGCTAAAGGTTGTCGAGAGGTGCGGCACCGGTTTCACCATCGCGGGGTTTACCCCCGTGAGCGGGTTTCCCCGTTATTACGCCATTACGTGCAATACACTTCCAACCTGGAGCATAGGTTCTTTGCTCTTGCGATTCCACTCTGGCCGGCCAATGAAGGCAAGCCAGAGGTAGGGGGGTGTGTTACTGTCTGTGGGGGTGTGTGTGTAAGCGCATGTCTGTATGGTCCCCCTGGATAGGGGTTCGCGGTGTCGCCACTCACCGTCAGCTCGCCACAAGCTGCCCCCGCGGGGTAATTATTATTATTATTATTGTACTTATACTTTATTTCTACAAATACTGCTTTTGTTAAAAAGTTCTGTACTATGTATTGTTTCGATTTAATCATTGTTTGGGAAGGCACTAGCTCCTAGGGTTCAGGCATCTAGATTAGGAGCTAGGGTTTTCAATGTCATATTCTTATTGAGATTTAATAAAGCAAATTGAATTTAAATTTATTTAATTTAACAAGTGCGAATTGGTAGGTACATTGTGTAAGCACATAGGATTATATACAAGGTGTTTCATAAGTAAGAATAAATTTTTAAAACTCTTAAGGGGGTTGTTTAGACAAACTGAACAACTTTCTCTATGGGACCAACATCGAAATCGCGAAAAAAAAAATTGATATCCCATATTTTAGCTCTAGTCGATTTGTAGAGTATGGAACATAATTTTTTTTTTTCGCGATTTCGATATTGGTCCCATACCATAGTGAAAGTTGTTCAGTTTGATGGTATACAACACAACACCCCCTTAAAGGTTTATTTGTATTTTTGTAACACCTTGTATAATCCTCTGTGGTGTAAGCTTCCGTTTATATCTTATCTTCTTAACTATTATAAAACCGTAAAATCATGAGGAATAAAAAAGTTGCGGTTCACTTCATATAAAGTCAAATAACATATCGATAGCGCGATTTAAAAACGTGCAGCGCCATCTATTGACAAAATTGTTAGTTTGTTTGTTTGTTTGTTCGCACATCACGCAAAAACTACTGAACCGATTTTGATGAAACTTTTTTTGTTTGATAGCTTATGATCTGACTTAAAATCTGGTATATAATTTGTGCGGACGAAGTCGCGGGAAAACACTAGTCGAATATAAAATCAGTAATATATAGGGTCCTTCTTAATATGCTGACACTTTCTTAAGGGGATGATCAGACCATGAAACTGAACATCTTTCTCTATGGCACCAACATACATACACAAAAAAAACAGCTGTTCCATACAAAAAAGCAAACCTACTCGAGTCAAAATGTATGGGACAGCTGAAGTTTTCCTAAAGTGGTTCAGTTTGATAGCCTGATCATCTCCTTAAAAAAGTGGCAGCACATATATATTGACTCCTCCAAAAATGACTTTTAACAGGGGAATACACCGATCGATAGAGCGAAAAATATAAACAAAACTGCATTTTTAACTCATTTTGGCGTTTAGGTACGACCTTTGAGGCCAGAGGGGTCGAAGATGTAGCCATCGGTACAACAAGCAATGTGCGTAGTTTAGCAATTCTTTGAGCTATGTCGTCTACCCTGGTTCTTCTGCGAATCTCTTCATTTCAGATACTCGCATGGAAGGCTCGTTCTCAAATATATCGCCCGTCTGTTACAGAAGCAGCACGTCAGGAGTATCGTTGGGCGCTCACCTCGTCTGCGCCCGCGTCGCCGGACTGACCGAGAAACAGAGGGCCATGTGTCGATCCTCGCCCGCCGCCATCGCTGCTGTCGGTGACGGACTTAGGTAAATAAGTTGAATAGGTTGGTGAATAAGTATTTAAGTGAGTAGTTGGGGTGATTGGGGATCTACCTCCTAGCGGTCCGACCCGGGCAACGGCATCACAAGCTACAATTTTGTGGTGGCGGCTGAACGATCCCCCACAGCGGTGTGGTAAGGCTCCACAAGGGGCCGCCTGGCTCTCGACCACCCTCCTGCCGGAGTCTGGCGCCAAGCAGCTTGCTGCGTTCCGTCATCAGTGCCAGTGCACTTTTGGGTAAGCTCGCTACATCTTCGACCCCATCTTTGTCCTGAGGACTAGATAGAGGTCAAGAGCAAACCCATCAATAATAATAAAAAAAGAGGGCCATGTGTCGATCCTCGCCCGCCGCCATCGCTGCCTTCGGTGACGGACTTAGGTAAATAAGTTGAATAGGTTGGTAAATTAGTATTTAAGTGAGTAAGTACTAAAATTATAAACAAGAGCTATGTTAAGGTAGGTAAATAAAAGTGATCCCAACAATAGTGGACAAATACTTCCCTGAATGACTTCTACTACGATTAATTTTCCTGAAGGCCCCGCTCAATTGGCATTGGTTGTGAACCTTGGCTAATATTTGCATGATCAATATGAATATTATGAAAATGTCTTGAATGTTAATAGGGGTGTAAGGGACAGACAAAAAAATCTGCATATTTGATTCTGGCGGGTATCGTTTAGGCACAGCAGTTTTTAAGGAACAGCTATTTTTTCGCGTTTCCTACGTTTGGTGAAAGTTGTTCAGTTTGATGGTCTGAATTCACCGTTTCAGTATTTGCCTGGCTGTCCCTTAGTGCGTTCACACACGATGACGCACTGACGGAGCGGAAGATGTCAGTCCATAGAACCACACCCGGTGCGTCAATGCGTCATCGTGTGTGAACGCACTTATACCCTGTATTATGTTTTGTTCTTATATCGTTGTCTAGTCATCAACATTAAGTGCGTTCACACACGAGGACGCACTGACGGAGCAGCAAACGTCATTTGTGAATCAAGGAGTTGTAAGAAACCGCACGTAGAAGCACACACGGTGACGGATTGAAACACCGCGTATGCTTCTACGGACTGACGTCTGCCACTCCGTCAATGCGTCATCGTCTGTGATCCCACTAAAGTAAGAACTAAAAATCAAATTAAATAAATCAGAAAGAACAAGCCCGGTCTCGATTCTGGTACTTTACTGTATTCAGTAAATCTGTGTGACGTCCAAGATATTTACTTTTCATTTTTTATTTAACTCATCAGCTCTACACAACATACCTAATCATCATCAGCCTGTATACGTCCCACTGCAGGGCACAGGCCTACCATCTAGGAGGATGTTTGGGCGTTAGTCGACCACGCGTGCCCAATGCGGATTGCTAGACTTCACATACGCATCAGAATTTCTTCTTCTGCATATGCAGGTTTCCTCACGATGTTTTCCTTCACCGTTTGAGAGCAGTCGGTAATACGTACATAAGTTAGAAAAACTAAACGTGGCATGTTGTCCATGCGGATTCGAACCCGGATCTCATGATTGAGAGTCCATAACTCTCCGCAACACGCCACCGAGCTCTTCCTATCATACCTAATATTATGTTTTAATTTATAACAGAATGGGGTACGCAGAATGTAAAGCACAACTGAAAGGGAACAGGTGGAACTGCACAGGAGTCGGAGACGGGAACCATTTTGGACACATAATGCCCCTTGGTAAGTTCATCATCATCATCGTCATAATTTCAGTCGTAAGACGTCTCTGTTACGATACCTATGGGATCTATGGTTGATTAACTATGATTCTGTCTATTTCACGCTTGCTTTATGTCAGAATCTGTCTTCTGAGCCTTGCAGACTATATTCGTGTATACAGGGTGAAAGAATTATGCCCGAAACCAGGCTAAAGATGCGTCATCAATGCTTCATCATCATTTATTAAAAAAAATATTTGGTCTGAGTTATGAATCCCATTAAATGCATATTTGGTCCTATGGGAATGGGGGTTTAAAATAAAATGCAATTTTTATAGTATTTTTTTTTATGGAATTAATGCTTTTGTTTTAATAACCCATCTATTTTTTAACTTAGGATTTTTTAAATATTACCCATCAATTATTTAGCGATTTTCTTGTTAAAATAAGGCTTATTACATGTCCTATCTTTAGGTGACAATTTGACCAGACGCAAGTTCGGCCTAACTTTCATAGAAGTTTGGGCATTATCCTTTATATCATTAGCACCTAAAAGTCTACCTTTAAAAAAAGCCCAAATTTTACCAAAATTTAGTGTTGGACAAGCTATTTATTTGTTTACCCCTATATGTTTTATCCTATGGTAAACGTTGTTCAGTTTGATGGGTAGACTCATAGTTTAAAAAGATGCTAAAGATATCAATTTCACCCTGAATTTTACAATATATATGGCCATAACAATAATACGAAAAATCTAGATAACTATCTAGCTAGCAGTAGCTAGCTTTTGTAGTAACAAAAGGTTATTTGTTTTATTGTATTTAAGAATGGGAAAGCAGGTGTCGGGTAAAATTTGAACCAATGACCTTCCTAATAAGGTAAACGTCTAGCATCGGTTCATATTCCAATTTCTGAATTATCTATGACACACAAGACCCAAAACTCTACAATTCTTCAATCTATCAAGACATTGTAACATATTTTACTATACCAAACTTAGTTCTGTAGGTCTACCATGAGTTTTCACCGTACTTTACTGCTCTAGTTACGTCACCAATTTTGTATTGAATTTCGTACAGCGCTTCTAGTGGTTACGTTGAGAACTAATTTCTGTCATACGAATTGGCGACGTAACTACAGTAGTAAAGTACAGGGAAAACTCATGGTAGACCCTCTGAATTCTCTATATTCTCTCAACAACTCGTTTGCAGTTCACAGAAGCACATATCCAATAGCAATTAATAAAAATACTTCAAATAAGCCTATCTTCAACATAACTGTCAAAATAAATAAACAAACTTTTTATAACCTCAAAATTAATTGAGCCCAATAGAGATGTCAGCGAAACTAATGAATACAAACAAAACGGTAGAATCACTCAAACCTGTCTCTCAATTTACACTTAAATAAAAATAAATACAAAATGTTTAGATGCGACATGTGGACGGACGGACAAACAAACTGTGATGAGGGATACAGTTTTAGGAACTACGATTTTTATGTCGAAGTCGTGTCGAAAAGTGCACTAAGGCCCATCACATACATGCGGAATTGCGATTCGGAATTCCGAATGCAAACCGGTTTTTCGTATAGGTTTGAAATCCCGTTCGCAAATCTGGAGGGGGAACCTACATACGAAAACCGGTTTGCATTCGGAATTCCGAATCGAAATTCCGCATGTATGTGATGGGCCTAAAACAATTAAATGTCTTCTTTCAGTGAAATAATTCGTCTGTGATTTAAAATTGAGCATCCAAAGCTTAAAATTATTATTTTCTGAAGCATATGAAGTCAAGAAATAAAAAAGGATGCCCTTGGTGCCACTAGTAGGACTACATTGTTAGGATCACGGGAAACAAACAGAATTTAGTGCTTGCAAAAAAGATTACTTTATGCAAACTTTTCAACAAAAAATGACAAAACTGGACAACGAAATTTTAGAAAAAGATCTTTTTTTTTTGACTTTTCTACTAAGTAATTGGTTAGAATTTATCACTTGAGATGCTATGTATTATTTAATACAAATTAAATACTTATTAAAGTAGAATTAAACCTAGGGAGTCAAAAGAGCATTACTACTAAGGTTTATGTGACGTATTATTTAAGTCGTGTCAATTAATGTATCTGGTAAATAAATAAATAAATAAATACAAAAATACAATACAATACTACCTACACTATACGGTCGGTAAATCTTCGTCTAGCTTTAATTAATCCGTATTAACGAGCTTTGTGCTTTAAAAAGTACAACGGGACTTAAATATCTACGTAAAGAAACATGTAAGTACAATCGTTCAATTAATCGCTATAAAAACTCAAATAATTATAAAATTTTATCCTATTTTAAAATGAACCGAACGAACAAAACTTTTCTAGCCGCAGATTATAAAAGCGGGCACATCGTAGGGTATAAATCCCAATTGTCGCTGGACACTAAACAAACAGCGAGTCAATTAGACTTCTCGTATAAATCACTCGATGTGGGTGTGATATCGAACCGTGGTTTATTTGCTTATACTGTGTTTTATTCAATTTATTTACTTTTATAGTGCTATTTAATTTATTTGGAATCGTTGGCGATTTGTGTAATAGATATGTTTTTAGAGATAGTAAATTGTTTGATTAAAATAGTTGTTGTAATGATCTATAAGACAATCAATCAGTCAAATAGGTACTTACGAAGCAGTAAAATACAGAGAAGATAAATAAAATAAAAAATAATTAGGGCCTGTTTCACCTCTTCTGGATAAGTCATTATTAGCTTATATGACAGATAATTTGACATAATCTTTCATACGAAATATGCCAAACAATCTGTCAACTAAGCTAACAATGTCTTATCCAGAAGTGGTGAAACAGACTCTTAACATTTTTATCATTTTGCGGTATTTTTCGGCTAGGTGGTCGCAATACCTCAGCAGTCTACCAAATTGACAGGACGTTGTTGGTTCAAATCCCGTCCACAGGTTATATTTATTTTATTTAATGCCGTGTTGGCTACACGGCAAATATGTAAAAATTCTGATGCATATTGAATTCCACTAATCCGCATTAGGCACGAGTAAATGATTGATACAAGTTATTGTAAACCTCCTTTTAATAAAGTCTGTAAAATATTTAAATATAAGCAACCAATGCATGCAAATTTCAATTAAAAATAAGGCAAGCAAATCAATTATCGATCCGTAGGCGGTGACAGTCACGAAGTTAAATCTATAACTAAATAATAGTTAAAATAAACAATAATTATTTTTATCGTTAGCCATCTTTGTTAACTATTTAATTATAGGTATTTTATTGATGGTTAGCATTTGATTACATGACATGGCTATTAAGGAAAATTAATAAATATTATACTTGTTTACTGCTTGTTGTTTCAAATTAAAGAAACCTAAGTTATTGCTAGACGATTTATGCCGTGTGGCTGCCGGTTATAGCCACTGCATCTGACCCCACCTCTGATCGTATCGTTCTCCCGTTCCATCAGACATAGGAGGGTAAGGACGAGAGGCAAGTGTGGCTGCCGGTTACAGCCACTGCATCTGACTCCCACCTCTGATCGTATCGGTCTCCCGTTCCATCAGACATTAGGAGGGTAAGAACGAGAGAGTTCCTCTGTGTTTTGTATAGCGCGTACACTTATGCACTTTAAAATATCCTACGTTCCTGCTTTTCTATAAAGATTAGCAGTCGCCGTCGTTGAAATCGACTAGAATTCCTAACCCAACTTCAATTGTTAGTAGAATAGTGCCGTTAGATGGTTATTCGTTGAACTACATCAGCACTTAAAATTAGAAAATATCCGTGACTGCAAACTGGGCACTAACTTGCCTCATCCGCCCAACACTGGGGCTGCGTGGGTATGGCCCACTCCATTTCACCCTTATTCGTGACAGGCTTTGGCCCTTTATATAAATCCTAGATACTAACGTTACTTACATACATATTATATAAATTCACGACTTTAATCCCTTTTGGGGTGGTCAGAAACATTGTTACCAACTATATGAACAGCTGAACAGAAGAAACTTATTTCATATTGTATACCATCTTTTGTAATATTTACCTGTTTCAAAGCAAATAAATTATAATATTCTATATTCTATTCTATGTATACGAATGTAAGCAATGCTCACATTTAGCAATTTAAGTTTCAGGATGGAATACGTGTCAAGTAGTGAGAGGTGGCTAGCTTTTCGCCCACATAGACTTCACTGTTCTGTTGAATCTATGTTCTCTTTAATAATGTTTTATTTTTGGAAACCTTTAATCCCTTAGTTAGTCGAATCCAGGTGGTCAATTCTAAGCCAGAATTAAACAGTTAACGTTACTAATTTCAAATAAATAACCAAAAAAATCAAAACTATAGAAGAGTCCTTTAATAAACACCATATCAATATACAATATATAATTTCCTAGACTCCCCGTATAAATCATCATGCGTAAACGCCACTAGACCACACAGTCCTCTCTTATAACTCTTAAAGCTAACGAGATAAATGCGAAAATGGCTTGATTCAGGAGTCTTCGAACGTAGAACTTCCGACGAACATTATCTATGTACTATCGCGTCCTAAGAGCGTACTAATTGACTTGTCAAACCCTCTGATAAATGTCACGACATCTTGTAGTAAGGCTGTTTTTACACTATGTATTAAAATCTAATATTATTAGATACAAAAAATGTCAAATTAAATATTATTAATTAAAGGTGCTACAACCGTCAGGTGTACCCTATATTTTCTTCTTTCCTCATTATATTAAGCTTTATTCATTATTAGTCCCGAATATTTCTGGAGATTCCACAGTCCATAATCAAATTCTTAACAACTTTTATCTGGGATTATCTTTATCAGAGTTATAATATGAAAAAAAAAATGATTATTAACTTTTACTTTTTAGTAGACTAACAACTCAGTTGCAGAAACGCTCATTAGAGTTAATCCTGCATTAAATCTCTTGCTAGCTTTTACTACGTCAACAAGACAAAAGTAACAGCATGAGATGAGATTTAATGGAGGATTAACACTAATGAGCGTTTCTGTAACTGAGCGTATGGTTTTGAATTTTTCAAGAAAACAATTTTTTTGCACGATAGGTTTTAGGTTTTGATCCTTATTTATAATTAGGTAAGTATTTAATTTTATTCTTGCTTCTTGGGCATGAGTTGTTTTATGTCTTAATTCTTAACTAATATTATTAAATTTATAAACTGGTAACGGAAGTGTGTCTGTAGATTAAGGATATTTAAAAAAAGTTACGATATAGTTTTTAGTTCCAAATCACAATTTTTTTGACTTTTTGTCTGTTTGTTTATTTGTTCGAGCATAACGAAAAAACTACTAAACTGATTTTGATGAAACTTTTTTGTTTGAAAGCTTATGATTAGACCTAAAATCTGGTAAGTAATTTGTGTGGACGAAGTCGCCGGTAAAAGCTCGTATTTACCGCCTGGCCACGGGACAGGGCGACCGGCGGCGCGAATTTCGATTTTAGAATACACTGAGCGTTGTGTCCCTACAATTACGCAAGCACGCAGCGGCGCGTAGGCACCTAAAATCTGGTAAGTAATTTGTGTGGACGAAGTCGCCGGTAAAAGCTCGTATTTACCGCCTGGCCACGGGACAGGGCGACCGGCGGCGCGAATTTCGATTTTAGAATACACTGAGCGTTGTGTCCCTACAATTACGCAAGCACGCAGCGGCGCGTAGGCAGTGTATTCAAAAATCGCAAGACGCGCCGCCGGTCGCCCTGTCCCGTGGCCAGGCGGTTAGGGGTAAAGACAACTATGTGAACATAGTCTTACAAATGGACGTCCAAACACGTAGGTTTAATACATTAATACATTCAACTACGATATTTCAATCAGCTGTCGACTCAGAATCACTTGATCTATTTATAAGATGTAAATAAAATCATTACCAAGATGATTAGATCCATTTTAAAAAGCAATTTGTGACTTAAAAGTGTTTTGAGCTCGAAGGTAATTGTAGTGGTGACGTTTTGATGAATTGGTGTGAACAGGGTTAAAATTATACTTAATTGTATTGTAACTATCGGTACTGTATTTACATTTTTATTGGCCATTGCTAGATACAAGTTTTTACTATAGCCTAGAAGTGGGATTTTAAGAGAGGATTGTGAAGTTGCCTGTCTTCTTCTCTACAAGGTGAAATTGATATCATTATGATCAAAAGGATCACAAAAGATCGATCGATCAAAGGATCGTAAACTAAGAGTCTACCCATCAAACTGAACAACTTTTTTTCAGCAAACCGATCGGAGCCTGAAAAAATCAGCTGTTTCCATTTCATACTAAACTGTTATGCCTATACAGGGTGTTTCATAAGTAACAATAAATATTTAATACTCTTCATAAGGGGGTTGTTTTAATTTAACCGTCAAACTGAACAACTTTCTCTATGGTACCAACATCGAAATCGCGAAAAAAAAAATTGATATCCCATACATATTTTAGCTCTAGTCGATTTGTAGAGTATAGAACATCAATTTTTTTTTTTCGCGATTTCGATATTGGTCCCATAGTGAAAGTGGTCCAGTTTGATGGTCTACACCACCCCTTAAAGGTTTGTTTGTATTTTTGTAACTCCTTGTATACTCAAATGTATGCAACAGCAGATTTTATTTTTTGCTCCGCTCGATTTGCTTGCTCCCATAGTAAAAGTTGATCAGTTTGATTAAATTCAATTCAAATGTTCATTGTATTGCCACATTGTAAGTAAGCGAAGAAGTAATTGTACGTGAGATCTTAAAAATTGTTACAACGTAGCAACCCGTTGGGGCATAACAATATAGAGATGACTTAAATTAGATATTACATGCGATAATGCATGCGATGCACAAACATGGAAATCGCAAAAAAAAATTGCTGTTCCATACAAAAGTGCAAACCTACTCGAGCCAAATGTATGGGACAGCTGATTTTTTTTTTCGTGATTTCGATGTTCTACGGTCCTATAAAGAAAGCTGTACAGTTGGTAGGTCTGATTACCTTCTTTAAAAGTTTCAGCATATTAAGTTGGACCCCGTATAATTCTACAGAGGATGTAGCGGTAATTTTTTTGGAAATCAACCTCGAAAAGAGTGCAATGAAGAGTTGAAGTTTTCCGAAACCCATGTGGATAAAGTGTAATAAGAAAGAGATGACGATCTGATTACCAAGAAATATCTATATTTCTGCATTCTAGGCATAGGCGAAGTATTTCTCGCTTACGCTGATAGACGTAACATCAGTGTAAGCGCGTATGAGACAGCGATAGTCATAAAATCCTATACAATTTGTATGAAAATAGATGTCTGACTCCGGAGTCAGACAGCCGTCGTAGAATAAAAAAGTGGCTACGTCGATAAGGACAGCAATAAGTAGCGATCTCCTTTTTTAACTAGAGCTAATTTGCTATGTGCATCTCTTACTGAGTGATATACTATGTGGTACTATAGTGACAAGACACGTGCTTTCTTCTAGTTCCTTCTCCTTTACGATTCTAGGTAGGTATTCGGTGCTTAAGATGGGCAACGGAGCCACCAATCAACAAATCGATACTTAAAATTCATCCTGAAATTAAAAATGTTCCTCTTGAACCTTAAAACTTGATAGGTAATAACTGAGTTTCTGACACCCAAAGGAAAATAGTCGTGAGTGTATGCATGAATAACAAAATGTCGTCAATTGCAGCCACCCGCGAAGCCGCGTTCACGTACGCGATCACGTCGGCGGGCGTCACGCATGCGCTGAGCGAGGCCTGCGCGCGCGGCGACCTGCCCGCCTGCGGCTGCAACACTAACAGGTATTGTTATCTATTACTTGGTATTGAAGATAGAACATTAAACTATAGTTGGATAGATGTGGTCTTAAGAAAACAAGTTTCGCCGGATGCCCAGAAAATATTTCAAGAATTGGAAGAGGAATAAGTCTTGAATGTTCTTGCACTTCATTCTCGTTTACGTCACTGCCCTTTTTTTTCTCCCCTCCGCGGAAAGCGTCAACTTTATTTAAACGAAGTTACCGCTTTCCACCTCCGTCGAGGTGAAAAATAGTAGACACACCTCAGAAAGCCTCAAATCACATGTGAGAACTTTCTTACTTTCCTGCCCTCGGTGTGTCCCTAATCTACTATTGTGACGCGATCGACCTAACGATCTTTTGGTGGATTTCACACAACTCCACAAAATCTCCAATCAACTCTGCCTTGGTAGATACCGGGCCTCATGGTTAGTGTCACATAATCAGCAACGGCTGCAAGGCAGCGCGATATACTTAGTTCCGTCGCTCCTTAGCTCTCTTTCGTTTTCCGCGAACGAACGAGATAAAAGGCGTGACAGAGCCTAATCACCCCCACCATGCAGACTCCACTGGAGGAAAAATTGCGTAGATAGATTAAAAAAACGCTAACGCAAATCCCATTTTCTTCAGGAGGCGAGCAAACCCCTCGGAGCAGTTCCACTGGGGAGGTTGCGGTGAAGCGGCGTACGGGGCGAGGTTCGCGCGGAGGTTCCTGGATGCGAGGGAGCTTGAAGCAGACGCTAGGAGTCTCATGAACCTCCACAATAACAGAGTCGGCAGGAAGGTGAGAGAGGTAGTTATTATAAGTGATCACAAATGTAGTCACGTAAGTGCCATACCTGTGGGTGTTCTCCATGGGCGATATTGTCCTAATTGTCCGTTGCTTGCGCAAGTGTACCATCGATTTGAATTGAATTGAATTGAAATAGATTTATTGTCACAGCACAAAAAGTTTACAACATAATTTCATTTAAATATAAATATTAAATGAAAAACATTTATAAGCACTATGACAAAAGGACTAGGCTTCAACGTTTGCTGGTAGTGTGATAAAACACACCGACCAGCGCTGTTTTTCAGCATAACCCCTTCTTCACGTACCGGCAAAATTCGAAGCAATAAAAACACACATTATAAAATGGTTGCACACAATACCTTAGCCGCTGATAAACGAGTTCGATAACTTGTCATTTAATTTTCGCTTTGATTAAACTTGTGTAATGGACCATGAATGGAGATTTCAACGCATTGATCTAACCCCTTAGATCAGTTCCACTGGGGAGGATGTGGTGAATATTGGGCTATTGTGCTATATGTCCATCGATCACGCGAGCCTGTGACGCGACGATCGCAAAGCATCGATCCAACCCTAAACCTGCGTAGTGGATTCAATTTTTTTTTCATCTTACTTCTCGGACATTGTTATACAAGGTGTTAGAAAACTACAAATAAACATTTAAGGGGGTGGTTTAGACCATCAAACTGAACAACATTCACTATGGGACCAATATCGAAATCGCGAAAAAAATATTTATGTTCTACTCTACAAATCGACTCGAGCTAAAATATGTACCTACCTACCTAGGTATGGGATATCAGTTTTTTTTTTTGCGATTTTGATGTTGGTCCCATAGAGAAAGTTGTTTAGTTTGGCGGTCTAAACAACCCCTTTAAGAGTTTTAAAAATTTATTTTTTCTTATGTAACACCCTGTATACTTAACTTTTCTAGATATTTTAGAGTAAATAAATGATTATACGAATTAAAAAGATCATTAGGTATTGCATAACTTAAAACATGGCCTCCAATTCAGGGAGTTTTCATTAGTAAATTTTCATAAGTTAGTGATGGATGTCCCACAAAATCGCTACCTTTTTTTTTTTTTTTTTTTTTTTTTAATTTATTTAACTTTTAAAGAATGATTATGAGCTAGGATACCTACACAATTTCTCTCCAAAACTCCGTACGGAGTTTAGTGGGAGATCCACAGTTGCTGCGTGACGTTAGGCATCACACACTAATTACAGTGCAATCAAGAGTAGGTACAGTTACAGAACTTAGTTTCATTGTTAACTACAGTATATGGGTAGTTCTTCGTTCCGGCATTCTCCGTGTAATTTTCGTGGCGCATTTTATTATTAAGATTTGTAGATAAATAAGATCAAAATATGAAAGTAGCTGACAATACAAGTCAATTGATCTATTGCGCACTTAGATATGACTGTTACTTTTAGTAGAATTCAATTTTTAAATTTTTGATGGCACGAAAATTACTAAGCCGTCCACGAAAATTATGCATACATTTTGCATTGTGTTTTAATGTCTTGGAGGCCTTTGCCCTGCAGTGGGATCCTACGGGCTATACCTTACCTTTTTACTTACTTATTTTAATGTCTAAACAGCAAAATTTTGTGAATAATATTTACATTTCAATGGCTAAACCTGCCAAGCTAGCTTTTTCACTATTTAGTAAAATTCCTGGATTGTACAGATTGTACAGTGTACACATCAAAAATAAAGTGTGTTAAGAGGGAATAAGTATCACCTAAGTTGACAGATTTTTTGAGAATGTAAACGTACCTAAATTTCTATGAAAATTTGCATTTGCTGAGAAGAAACCTAGCGACACTGTGTTAAATCCTTTCTTACTCACACATGTCACCTTTCACACAAAGTAGTTACCTACGCATTCAATTTTCTTTTTGTTGGGAGGGAACTGACCTGACGTTCTCGTCAGGCTAAAAGTGGCCATGGCAATCATGTACGAGACTAGATGGAGAACTGGCCCTGAAGAGCTGGGATCGGCTTTGACCTGACCGACATGGGCCCTCCTAGTACCAACTAATAGGTTGCCGTAATTTTGTCTAAGTAAATCAAGGATAGCACTTTAGAGGGGAAACGAAGTAGCAATGGACTTGTGGTTTTGAAGGTGCCTGTGAACGGAGTGATGACCTATTTATTAAGTGGATATTCGCCATAAGATGGTTGGTGTGACAATAATGTGTCGTTAAAATGAAGGGGCGTCCCGATTATAATAATGATGCCCTATAACATTACAGTTAAAAGAAATCCCACTAAAACGAGGACTTTTTGTCGTCGATGACGCCTGAGGAAGTCCATAAAGCTCTTCGCTCTTCTGCGAAACCGGTTGGTTCCGAGGTTTCCATTGGAGCCTGGTATGTTAAGGCAGAGCAAAACTTAATGGAGAGTGAATACTATGTTTTGTTGTCTTCAAAGACAAGGCTTTTTTGCAAAAGAAACAAAATTATCATTAACAATTTTGTTAAAACCTGCGAATGTCACGCACGTCCTAAATTTAACGAGTCGTTATCCTGATCCAAAAAGACCTACAACATGAGGACACACTGCTTGCGCTACGCCACAACACGGTGGGTAAGTTGACCGATCATCTCGCTCGCAACACGTTCGTAAATCACCAGAATGATAATTATAGCCGTAAAGCCAGAGTTCCTCAAAGCTCTATCTTGTTCATGAAGTTTGTTCAGAAGATTGAGTAATCCTCCGTTTTCATCAACGACATCTCGCGTCCCTGGCATGTTACGATATCTGTCTTTGCAGACTCTGCGCTGCCACTTGCTTCTCCGCTAGAACTTGTGTACCTATTCTCGTTTCCAAGCAGCCGCCAGGTTACAAAAGTGGAGAGTAAAATCAGAGGAAAAAACGTAGCTGGGTTCTTTCGGAGCTGAAGAATTCGGAGCAGAGAGGTCAGGCTATTCGGTCGTATAATCCTTATAGTAACTGCCTCTAATGGTTAAGAGCATTAGGCACTTGACACGGAGGTCTTGGGTTCAATTCCCACGGGGAACACCTATCGTTTTTCCCCAGTTAGTTAGGACATTGTAGGCTGACTACACCTGATTGTCTGAAAAGAAAGATGATACCGTGTTTCAGATGGCACGGTAATCCGTTGGTCCCGGCTACTATCTCTGGTGGTAGTAGTCGTTACATAAAAACCACGTCAGAGGCCGTAAGGCGCTTTGAATAAACTCTGACACCAGGGCTCGCCCACACGATAAGAAGAAGAACCTTTTAGTGGTAGCCGTAATCTCTTTACCTGGATACGATCAAATACCTATTTGTAATGTTAGATCGCGCTATGGCATACCGATCTCACATCCATCGCGTTCAAGTTCACCATTCGAATTTTTCATTTTTTAATTCAACATTTTTCATCATCGCCTTAGCCGAAAGACGAGTTGGACATTAGCCTCCCCCAAAAATTGCCACAACGACCGGTCCTGCGCTGTCCTCATCCAATGGGTTTCCGCAACCTTCACCACCCGGTGACCAACGAACTCGTCACCTTATTCATGCTACGCCCTCTGGTACGCGATCAACACTCGAGAACTTTTTGCCCCCATCGGTGCTCTATTTTAAGATTAAGCCCATTGTAATGTAACTTCTTCGGATTTTGTCAGCTACCTTGGTTCTTCTCCTGTACCGGTATATTCCTGCACTACCCTGAGGATCTTACCCTTTAATATACTTTCATTCTTTTTCTTGAGGCTTTAGTAAGCCACCACGTCTCAGTTCAGAATGTCATCACTGGCAGAATACACTGATCAGTCTTCTTGAGATGCTGCGTTATTTACGATTAGAATCATCATCATCATCATACGATTAGAAGATATTATTATATGTAGCTGAATGCTGTCCAGTCGCCCAATTCAACGCTTAACCTCAGTACTATCTTCATTAAACTAAGGTTGTCTGGAAGAAATAGCTTATTAGTAGTCAGTTCGCATTACTAATAGTGCCTCTTGTATTTTCTCTCAGTATTTTTTCTGCTTATGTTTTTGTGTAAATAAATTATATTTTATTTTATTTGAAAGTTGGTTCCTGGTGTATTAGTTGTTAACAAACTCAAGCACAGATTTTCCGATCTTAACAGGAGAGTAGGTAGAACATGGACTGGACATGATCCTCGTCTAGTCAATGTTCATTTTCAAACCATCGCTCATCAAAGGCTTTCTCATAGTCCACGAATGCGGAAGCCTTTTTGGAACCCAAATTGTTCGGGAAGCTGATTTTTATGCCATTGTTTATCATTCGTTTGTTATCATTAGCAAGCTGAAGTTGGAATGGGCTGGTTATAATTATTATCTATAATGTCAATGAACTGATGATGGGGGAATGAAAACGAATTTGAGAGTCATGATAAGAGAATGGAGACCATGCACGGGCCACCACAGTTTATAGTAGGACGCTGCTCTACTGCCCACTAGTTGGGCTGAAGATCTGAGACAGATAGCAGGCAGAGACTGAGTGAGGATGGTCATAGATAGAATTATTTTCAATCACACCGTTAGGGAACCGGATTTGTTTTTACCTGTAAGACCACAACATATTCCACCACTGTAACTCTGTAAACCAGGATCAACAGCGGCGACCACTTATAACACTTGACACTGAAGTCCAGCGAGCCCAGGGGATGACTCTTTAGCTTGCGACCCTTAATTAGTTTAGTTTGCTACAGAAGTAGAAAAAATAAGTATTGGACTTCCCTGCATTGCAAACAGGAAACATCAATAACAAAATCATGGCTATTATTAAGCCAGCTCCAGAGATAATTTTATGGCAGAGTTGAAAGCCCTTTCGCAATAGCACCAATGAAACACCATTATAAAACCAAAAGAAGAAACTAAACCTAATTGTTGTTCAAATATTATGACCTAGTTTGCTTTCAAATATAAGTATGGCAAAAACATTTGAACGCACCGAAGTAATCCCTAATTGCATCAAGATCCATGTAATAAGGGACACCAGTTTCCGACTGGAAGAGAGGGCCCGGTGGCCTTTGCGGGGGTTCGGGCGTCCCCGCAGTCTCCAAGTGAGTTTCCCTTCAGTCAGTCGAGCGCAAGAGGTCCATCAGGGTATCTGAGGAGCGTCTTGACTTCCTTCTCACGTCTCCACCATTCACTACAAAATTATGAATCGAAAAGTGAAAAAGAAGAAAAAGGTTCCACAACGGCTGCACTTCCTCCCACTCAAAGTGCACCTTAGTAACATACGAGGTTTGCACTCAAATATCGATCCGGTCCACCACCACCTTGAGACTGAAAGGCCACACCTATTCTTTTTTAACGGAGACGCAGATAGCAACCCCGTCTGATACGGCGTACCTCAACTACCCAGGATACTCGTTGTAACATTAAGTTCAAGAAGCGAAAATCCGTGTCGATCTGCTCTCCTCCCGATGACAGCCCTATGGGCACGAGGCGAGTCTGGCGATACGGGTCGGCAGATTGGGATGAGATGCGACACTTCTTTGCGTCTTATCTGTGGCGGCAAGTGTGTTTTTCTTCGAGTGACCCAGCCTGTTCTGCTGATGCTGTTGCGGATGTGATTCGGCAGGGAATGGAATATTATATTCCACTCTCCGACATTGCACTCACAAAGCCCAACGATGGTACAATGTGGATTGTGCTCGCGCTGAGGCTCGAAAGGAATCCGCCTATCAAGCATGGGTCCAAGCTCGTGACCACAAAGTAAGAGCACGAAGGGTCCGCGCGAAGAAGAGGGCCTTTAATTCTGCCGCCAAGTCCTGCAAACGGGTGATCCGTAAGGCTCGATTCGATCATGTCAGTCACGTTGGAGCCAGACTGGCATGACTGTTCGTTTAATCGGACTCCTACATTCTGGGGTACATCAGTCACTGTTTCCGACAGTCTTGAGCTTCTGGGCATGAGGTTGACTACGAAACTCAACTTTGGCACTGATATCAAGTCTAAGGATCATACTGCAGCCAAAAAGCTGGGCATCTTAAACAAGATGAAGCGGTACTTCACTCCTGGACAGCTCTTAATGTTGTATAGAGCTTAGGTCCGATCGTGTATGGAGTAGGTATTGCTGCCATATGTGGGATGGCTCAGCTAAGAATCAACTAGACGCTCTCGACTCGGTTGAACGCAGAGCCAGGAGGCTCATTGGCGAAAGTAAGCTGGTAGAAACCAAGCTTCATAGCCTAGCCCACCACCGCAGAGTAGCCTGCTTGTCGGTCTTCTACAGATTGTACATCGGTGAGTGTGCACAAGAGCTGCATGAGCTCATCCCGCCTTCTCCTTTCTACTATCTGACTTGCCATCGACTCGATAGAAGAAGACGGAACTCTTTTATAAGTATGATAAGTAAAATGCCATATCAGTTTGATAATCATTATAATATGTTACTTTGAAGAGACAGATTTCAATTTTAAACTACCATTTCGACAAATAAAGCATAATAGACATTTAAACAATCGATCAATTACCCAAATTGACGAAGAAATTCTATATTTAATGATTAAATTCACTCAAAACAGATGGGTAATAATTTTCGTGGCTAGAATAGTAAGTTTCGTGGAAAGCATTCCACGAAAATTACGCCACGTAAATTACGATTTTTGACTATTTTTACAATTTACTCCTTATATATCATATAATTTCAAAGGATCAATACCTTAGGAAAATCTCGCCTATATTAGCACTTCTAAAAGTTAACAATAATAAAAAACAATGCATCCTTTCTATTTAATACAGTGTCCACGAAACTTACCTAAATAGGTGAAAAAAAAGTTGATTCCGGAGATAAGCTTTTATATCTTAATGCACAGTGTATATAGCCTCAAATTGCATTAAATATTGAATTCTGGGATAGACTTCCATGGCTGTTAAAACAATAAACTTACTAATAGGTTGTCATTTGTATACATAAGAAGCGTTTAAACCTGCGCTCCCAGAAATCATGAAATCGTGTGACCAACACATATTGGCTTCTAAATCTTAAACAATTTCTTAAATCTACAAATAGAAATAAGAAATGAATAAAATAACTCTTGACAATTGTTTTGATATGCAAAACATATATGTAACACAATAAACTAAAAAGTTATATGCGATTGTTTTACGCGAGAGGAGCGTGGGACACTCGAAGAATAGCCAAATTCACCCCGTTTTCAATGTTCGGACGAAGTTTTAAGTTATTAGTTTTATTTATTTTGATGAAATAATTAGTGTTCCAGATAGATTAATAAATGATGAAACGTATAAAATTTGTTTGAATGCTGTATCTTTCATATCTTAGGATTTATAGCCGTGTGACCACCATTTTCGAGGTTTCAAATAATGACCCATATTATTATCAGTGTATTATTTATTTGAGAGTTTAACAATATCAAAAACAATGAGTTCATGCATACAATAATAAAATTCCACCTGCCTAGCCCTTCGACTGAGTCTTGGGATCGGATTTCACAGGGGTTAGACTGGACCACGGGTTACCTACGTAACATCTAAACATGTTTGGACGAAACATGTTTCACCGAACACCTTTGATCTAATGCACTATTCAACGAAGTAATGTTTCATCTATGTAACGTTTCCGCTATAGCACGTTTCATCTAATGTAACGTTTCATCTAATTTTCAATTTCTAGTTGTTTTGGATGGTAGGGGGGGTGGGGGATGTAAGCAGGTACGTGTGTATGTATATTATGTATGTATGTATATGTGTATGTATGTATGTATTTGCGTATGTGCGTACCTACTACCTACGTACGTAGGAAGGCAGGTGGTAGGTAGATAGGTAGGTACGTATGTATGTTTGTATGTATGTATGTATGTAGGTATGTATGTAGGTATGTATATGTTTATGTATGTATGTATATGTGTATGTATGTATTTACCTACTACCTACGTACGTAGGAAGGCAGGTGGTAGGTAGATAGGTAGGTACGTATGTATGTTTGTATGTATGTATGTATGTAGGTATGTATGTAGGTATGTATATGTTTATGTATGTATGTATGTATGTATGTATGCATGTTTGTATGTATGTATGTGTGTAAGCAATTATTAAGTAAGTAACAAAATAAGTTATTTGTAGTAAGAATATTTGTATGTATCTATGTGTGCGTGTACGTACTACGTACCTATGCATGTAGGTATGTAGTCAATAAGTAAGTAAGGCAAGTAAGGCAAGTAAGGCAAGTAAGGCAAGTAAGTAAGTAAGTTATAAGTTAGTAAGTTAGTAAGTTAGTAAGTTAGTAAGTTAGTAAGTTAGTAAGTTAGTAAGTTAGTAAGTTAGTAAGTTAGTAAGTTAGTAAGTTAGTAAGTTAGTAAGTTAGTAAGTTAGTAAGTTAGTAAGTTAGTAAGTTAGTAAGTTAGTAAGTTAGTAAGTTAGTAAGTTAGTAAGTTAGTAAGTTAGTAAGTTAGTAAGTTAGTAAGTTAGTAGGTAAGTAAGGGTGGATGGTATTTGATTGTTCTGTTCTCGAAGATACCTACTTACCTACGTGCATACGTACATACGTACGTACGTACAGACGTACATACGTACGTACGTACGTACAGACGTACATACGTACGTACGTACGTACATACGTACATACATACATACATACATACATACGTACCTGCCGACCTACGTACGTACGCACATACGCAAATACATACATACACATATACATACATACATATATACATACATACATACATACATACATACATACATACATACATACATACGTACCTACCTATCTACCTACCACCTGCCTTCCTACGTACGTAGGTAGTAGGTACGCACATACGCAAATACATACATACATACACATATACATACATACATAATATACATACACACGTACATGCTTACATCCCCCACCCCCCCACCCCCCCTACCATCCAAAACAACTAGAAATTGAAAATTAGATGAAACGTTACATTAGATGAAACGTGCTATAGCGGAAACGTTACATAGATGAAACATTACTTCGTTGAATAGTGCATTAGATCAAAGGTGTTCGGTGAAACATGTTTCGTCCAAACATGTTTAGATGTTACGTAGGTAACCCCTGGACCACTAGGCAGGTGAAATAAATGCAAACATGTTATTACCTAATTAGTTTAGGGTAAGACCACAGCCTAAGTATAGGATTAGTAATCCAATAAATATCTTTTTAGTTTATCTTTAATAGTTTTTGTTGTCCCTTTTATACATGTTAAATCAGATGGTAGGTTATTAAATATTGTAGGAACTATGTATTCTTTTGTTCTTTTCCCGTATACATTGTTAGTTTTGCACACCCTAAGGCTACCCTGCGCTGCTTTTCTGGTGGGATAATTATATTTAACTGGTATTTTGTATTCACTGCGTGTGTACTCTTGCAGCGCATGGTAAATTAGAGATTTTTTTTCTATCGGGATTACATTGCATAATTTGAAAAGAGGTTCATAATTGTCACATTGTTTACATTTTTTGCGTACTTTGGGATGTACAATAAGCTTAAGAAAACGGATTTGCAAAGATTTAATTTTATTAAGATGAGTAGCATGTGTAGTGCCATAAGTACCCGCGCCATAGCTTATTATTGATTCAACTAGGGCATGGTAAGCAGCGCACAAGATCCCTCGGGGTGTGCAATAACACAGCATTTTAAATCTTCCTAATATTTGTCTTAACCTAGTGCACGCAGAGCGTCTACATGTAATGTCCAGTTAAAGCGCTCATCAACTATTAGACCGACATACCTATAACTACTAACTTGCTCAAGGGGCGGACAGTCACACGTGACACCGCCATGTAAACATTCAAATGAGTGACCCACAACTTTTAGTGGTTGCAATGTTTTCTTTTTGTGACTGGAACTGAGATGCATAAACTTTGTTTTGCTAACGTTAAGGATAATACCATTAGTTCAATACCTATTACATGCACAGGTAACATTATTCAAAATAGGAAATGAACAGTTAAAATAATTACGTTATTAGTAACAGAAAATTGAACGCATTTCTAGAAATCCGTCTTCCAAACAGGAAAAACCTAATCAGATACAAAATAGCCCCCCAATCAGACTACTCCATCATCTCAACAACAGTAATACAGTCCTAATGTATCCTTCGACATTTCTCGTGTGGCTCCGGGCGCCAATTACGGTATTGTGCGAAATGACCGGTTGGGAGTCAGGAGCACCAATCAAGCCCCGGGCGAAACGCGGGAGGTAAAGTTATTCGAATATGTTCGGTTTTGTAGGGTTCTTTTGTCAATAGATTTTTATTAAAGCAATCTGACGTTATTCGATCCTTAGGTTAACAAAGTTGTTCTACTTGATAAATCGTTGCGAAGTTCCAACAACTTATTGATTGATTTGGTAATGCAGCATGGACCTCTGACCGCCAGGTCGCGAAACGCCAGGCCAGGCCAGGCCAGGCTTAACGAATTCGATAGTTTCATAGCCATCTGACATTTAAACTTTTTCTTGAATAAGTACCTACATCATCTTCAGCAGTTATCCATATCCATGAGGTAATGTTTGTGCCCTGAAGATTGATATAGGCTGATGATGATGATGAATAGTGTGTATATATTTAGAAATGAATTGATTGCTTTAACTTCAGTACATAGTTGTTAAGATTTTCCTGTTACCTACTGAGAACGAAGCACCTATTATTGGATGAATATATGTTATTAATGAAATCTCCCTTCCTCATTCTTATAATTTATGATCTGATTCTCAGATGTTAGGTACTAGTACCTATTAATTTAGATTATATTTTTGCAATATTTTCCGCTTTGATTTCTTACAAATCGAATTAATGTGTGGCATTGCATTGGATGTTGTTTGAAACTAACGAAATCTTTCGTTTAGGAAATCGGTACCTACCCCGGTTGTACCATAATTTTAGGACACTATAACAATAAAATAATTCAAGTTGTGTCGTGTTTTGTCTCACTTATGTCATTATTCTTCCATAACCCTACGGAACCCTACAAACAGACTGACAGACACAAACCTTGCAATTCGAGACACGAAACAGCAGTTAAGAAAGATATTAACGCTCGCCCGGTGAGAAACATCTCAACATCTTATTATTGAGTTACGCTGCCATATTAGCATTTTCTTTTACCCCGCTTAAAAATAACCGCCATATTTCTTTTTTTCTTTTTAAATTCGCGTGCAACCATGCAGACAGATAAAAAATAGGTGCGTTCGGAAATATTAATAACACATTTTAAACTTTATGATTATTGGTTTTCGGTTTTTTAATAACTTGTTATGTTGGTTATGTTATGATTGTTTTCACAGCATTTTAATTTGGTTGTGAATAATGTGGTGTTTGGACAGTGGTCAGCCATTTTGTGGTGTTATTTATTGTCATATTTTTATTGCTCTTTTGTATTTTACGTGCAATTAGATGCGTGTTTTTATGGCATTATGATCTTTGCCCTTTGGTTTAAGTAAGATGTCGATACTTGTATTCAAATACAAACGAAATATTAAAAGCTTTTTCATTTCTTTTCCTGCTTAAGTTCTTTTATAATTTCTTGTAAAGAAAGCATATTGCCGTTTTTATGGAATGTTCTTTTTTGTAATTTTATGTAATACTTATACTTATACAAACGGTGAAACCGATAAACGAAAGCGAAAGAACTTGAAACTATAGATTTTTTAAATAAATGATTACAATTAATAATTATTTTAAAATTGGCAGCATGCCTCGTCCAAAAGGTCCTTTTGGTACAGACAAAAATCCAAGGGAATGATCAGACCTTCAAACTGAAAAACATTGAAATAGCGAAAAATTTGCCTCTCCCTAAATCCCTTTTGAAGAACACTTTTATATTGGTTATTTTTAAAGATGTCCGAGAATTTTTTCACTTTAGTGTTAAAAAAAAAAAAAAAAACATCATCCCTGGCTCGGTAGCATAACGAAAGCATGGCTTGGCAGGTGACGGGTTCAAGTCCCGTCCATGACAAATTTTTCAATCATTAATTTCTTATGTTCCGGATCCGGAAGCCGTGGTGGTCCAGGGGCGAGTAACCTTGCCTGCCGTGCAGGAGGCGATGGTTCGATCCCCGTCCAGGCCGACTCGTACCAATGAGTTTTTCGGAATTTATGTACGATTTGTGCCACTGGCTTTTCGGTGAAGGAAAACATCGTGAAGAAACCTGCATGCTTCAATTTCGAGGCATGTATTGTACCCAATGTCCATTATAAGTGGCGACGGGCTCACCCCCCGTCACACTGGGCAGAGTTTCGGTACTACTGGTGAATCGTGGATGTTCTGAGGTTTCAGAATATCTCTGACTACCCCCTCGGGGAATATAGTCGTGAGCATATGATTATGCTATGCTAAGAAAAATACTTGATATTTTAAGAGAAAATCGGCAAAGAAAATATTTTTTGTCTAGTTTCGGTACTCAAACGACTGTGATTGGCTGAATGGTAGATGACGTCAACTACTTGTGAACATTTGCTTGTAGAGTGTGAGTGTCGTACCTACTGTAATAGTAATGGAACGTAAAATATAGGGTCCAACTTAATATGCAGATACTTTTTTAAGGGGATTATCAGACCATCAAACTGAACAACTTTCTCTATGGGACCAACATCGAAATCGCGAAAAAAAAAATCTGCTATCCCATACATTTGGCTCGAGTAGGTTTGCAATTTTGTATGGGACAGCTGATTTTTTTTTCGCGATTTTGATGTTGGTGCCATAGAGAAAGTTATTCAGTTTGATGGTCTGATCATCCCCTTAAAAAAGTGTCAGCATTATTAAGAAGGACCCTGCATAAAATGTTCTATAGATTCCTTAGACATCAGTGATTAGAGAGTAGAACAGTTTTTAAAAACCTGTCAAATACCCTGTTCCCCGGTTGTATGGGACAGCAGATTTTTTTTACGCGATGTTGGTCCCATAGAGAAAGTTGTTCAGTTTGATGTTTGATGGTCTGATCATCCCCTTAAAAAAGTGTCAGCATATTAAGTTGGACTCTGTATACCTACCCTAACACCCTTTATGTGGGAACTTATTGTCAGCACGCTGGTTCGATCCCCGTCCAGGCAGACTCGTACCAATGAGTTTTTTCGGAATTTATGTACGATTTGTTGTTGCTTTTCGGTGAAGGAAAACATCGTGAGGAAACCTGCATGCTTCAATTTCGAGGCATGTGTTGTACCCACTATCCATTATAAGTGGCGACGGGCTCACCCCCCGTCACACTGGGCAGAGTTTCGGTAGGTACTCTGGTGAAACTTGGATGTTCTGAGGTTTCAGAATATCTCTGACTACCTCCTCGGGGAATATATTCGTGAGCATATCCTATGCTATGCTAATTTCTTATGATGAATCTTGTCCGCAGGTAGTAAAAGACCTAGTACGCCGGGAGTGCAAATGCCACGGCGTGTCAGGGTCCTGCGCGATGCGGACCTGCTGGAGAGCCTTGCCTCCGTTCCCGGCCGTGGCGAAGGCGCTGCGGGAGAAGTACCACAGGGCGAAGCTCGTCATTTCACACCCACCACCGGCCACTCACGCGCCGAACACACATCTTGTTATAAGAAGGTAATTTTGAAATTTAAATACAGAAGAACTATATCCTGCAGAGTTTTAGACACAGAACTGTATATGAGATGTTGTTTGGAGACAATGCCTAGGAGTTATAAGACACTACCCAGAACTACTAAAATACCATAATTACTTATGTGCGTAGTTGGAAGGGGAGGAAAGGATGGGCAATTATGCCTACCCTAGAAAACTCATTGACCCCCTAGAAAAATCTATTCACATTTATCACCTATTAGACGGCTCGATACCTCAGAGAGCACTCCAGGAGTGCGATTTTTGAATCTCATTCGCTGAGCTCAGCAGTTGAAAATGTCAAAATTACTATGGAGATAATATACATCTTAAAATCGCTCTCCTGTAGTATGATTTTTGAAAGTCAACCGGAGGTCGGAGTTGACCCCTAGGTCTTAGGCCATACCCGGGCGGGTTCACCGGTGGAACATCACTAGGGCCAGGCTGTGCTGATACCTCCTCAACTGGCCTCGGCGGCGACGAATCATCGATTTGCGGGGACCCCAAACTGCTCGAGTCGAACCACCTATACTTAATTTGATCGACATGCCTGTTGACGGGTGGACCATTTTCCCTTCTTACCTTGTAATCTCAGTAGCAAAAAGATGCGTATCTCCGTAGTAATTTTGACATTTTCAACACCTGAGCTCACCGAATGAGATTCAAAAATCGCAATCCTGGTGTGAAAATGTCCTAGTTTTTTTTAGTTATCTATCTATTATTAGTTTCAAATTTTTACAATTCTACTGTTTTTGATGGCTGATCAGCCTGACACATGAATTTCTCACGAACAAGTGGTCTCTTTTCTGTTCTAGAACGCGGCATCACGCGGGGATAGGCCGTCAGCCCCGCAAGTCTGAGCTGGTGTTCCTGGAACCCTCTCCGTCGTACTGCGAGTCTGATTCTGTGACAGGTTCTCTAGGCACCCACGGCAGACATTGTAATAGGACTTCTAGAGGTTAGTTTCTGTTCGTTTGTTAAACTAAATTTTGAAAAATGTCAATCATAAAATTATATTTGATTAAATATAATTTTATGATTGAAATTTGTTGATTAACAAACTTGCATTTGTTTTTACTTTCTTCTGTTCTTCCACTTCTATTTGCTCATTATTATGCTACTTACGACACTATTGTCACATAACAGACACCATTTCACATTTGACACCTTTAACATTTTTTATACTCTCTTTTCAATAACGTCACTTTTTTCATTTACGCCATTTTGTCACAAACATCACTTTTGAATTTACGCCATTTTTTCACAAATTTTCAATAACGGTAGTTACCTACCTACTTTTGTATCATGCAATTCGTGGGACACCTTAAAGTGCAATTATTTAAAACAGCAAACACACATTTAGCCTGTTTGCTGATCTTATCTCTAAGGGTCCTTCAGCATATTGCTTTTTAAGGGGATGACCATACTGTCAAACTGAACAACTTTCTTTATCTATGACACCAACTTCAAAATCGCGAAAAAAAACAGTTGTTCCATACAAAACTGCAAACCTACTTGAACCAAATGTATGGGACAGCAGATTTTTTTTTGCGATTTCGGTGTTGGTCCCATAGAGAAAGTAGTTCAGTTTGATGGCCTGAACATCCCTTTAAAAAAGAGTCAGCATTAAGGGACCCTGTAGGTACCATGATCATAATTCTTCTCCTTCCTCCATCAGGTGAAGAAGGCTGCGAAACTCTCTGTTGCGGCCGAGGCTACAACACCGTGCGAAGTGTCGCCGAGACAAAGTGTCACTGTCGCTTCCACTGGTGTTGCCGCGTCACCTGCGACACTTGTGTCACTGTTACCGAAATACACGTATGCAAGTGAAGTGATACTAGAGCCTACTTGTGCGACTTATCCAATATTTAGACACTTCTATCCAGTTACACTGACTTTTGTCGTTACACACTGTTACAGTGTTTTTTGACTTTTGACACTTATTCACGCGATCTTTTTTTGGGTTACATTCTATGTTACTACCAAGGACTTTGCATAAGATTTTCGGTTACTACCTACCCTTTTGTAACTAGATTAACTAAGTACTTACTTTAATCTTATCCAGTATTTAAGTTGTGTCGCTTAAAACACTTTTCGCATTTACCTGCAACGACTTGCGATAATAGATTCAATAGGTATATGTACTTACCTCTACATTACGTTATTGAATACAATGCCTTATTTTTATTTCTCATGCAGTTGCCCAAAGTTTGGCCCCAGACACATTCTAAATCAAATCAGTCATTAGTGTTTTTTAAATTGACAAAATATCAATTAATGGTAGGTTACCTACACTTTTAAGAAGTCTACTGACTAGGCTTTACCAACCATTACATAATTAACATAATTCACCATTCCTTACAACTAAGTACTTAACTACCTAATTAATATCCTTTATTTATTTTCTTTGTACAAAATGATTAAATAAATTAATTAATTCATTGTTTTATAACAATTATAAAATAAGTGCTTACAAACATTCTGTCCAAATCACGTTCTTAATACCTACATATTCTAAAATTCAATGATAATAATACATGCATTCATTTATAGGTACGTACCTACATTCATTCATTGAAGATGTGTAAAATTAAATATTTTACATATTTTAAATGGTGATTTAGACAGTCAAACTGAACAACATTCACTATTACATACAAATAAACGCCATAACGACTCGGGCCACGTGTTAAGATTTAAAAAAATTAAGTTATAGCTCATTACTTTACTCAGCCTCAAAATTCAGAGGTTCGTGGGGGGGGGGGGGGGGCAGTCTAATATTTACCAGTCTAGGCTGATAAACCCTATCACAAATTCACAATGCACGCACACAGAGAAAAATGGTATGGCGTCTCACGTTAATCAAAGATTAGCTCCATAGAAAAAGTTGTCCAGTTTGAAGGTCTGAAGAAGCACTCATTCAATATGTACCTAACGCAATTTAATCTGTATCATATTAGGTACTTACTGTTTTTTCTTATTTAACTTTCTGTAATTATAATGTATCTATGATTTAACTGGAGTATATTCGCACAATAACACATTTTGTAAATACTTACGGCTCTAAATAAATAAGTATGTACACACGGCGACAGGTCAGGTTACCCTGTTTGGACTTTGAACTATTAGAAGTTGAACGCTGCGAATCGTGCGAGAGGGTGATGTATGTTGTTGTTTCGTCTCACGGCACGCTGCGCTTGCGCCGGCAGCTGCGTTTATGCAGGCTCTCTACCACACTATTTTGTGTTGTTTTGTACGTAGGTAGTGTAGTTATGGGTATATAGGGTGCGTAACATGATGTATCGCCGTGTGTACCTACTTACTCTAAAATTTTATACACCTTTTTATGCATTTAATTTAAGACTCAACGGCTTTAAAAATTGTTATTAATAATAAATAAGACGTATTACTTAGAGCATAAGTGTCACTTTACATTCCGTTTTATATTTAAGTCTTAACTTATTCACGTAACACAATGTAAGAGTTTTTGAAATAAATTTTTGTCACTGAATTTTCGTTTTTATTACCATCTGGGTGAGGCCGCGGATTTCGGCACAAATGACGCAGTAGTGACGCAACAGTTTGCGCGACAGTGACGCAAAAATAGCGCAACAATTTGCGCCACGGTAACGCAATATAGTAGCGCAAAATTATAAGGGTTGTTGTATACTGGACTGCAATTCTCTAAGGTAACATCCTTCAGATCGTCGAAGTTTTCATATTAAGTTTCACACAGTGCATACCGAATTGACAGCTCGCCGATGTTGCAACCGATGTTTGCGCTTAGAGAATTGCACTCCTGAGCCTGTTAAACTAAAGTAATTTTTTTAAACAGGTAGTTAGGTACATTGAAGATATTTTTTTGTAAGGGGTAGATAAATTGAACAAAATATAAAAATTAAAAAATAATAAAATACTTAATGCATGGAACTTTAATCCAATGTCTGAAACTAGTGTACCACTACCCTTTTTTTGGTAACGCAGTAAAAATAACGCAGTAATTGTGCCACTGGTCCCGCAACAGTAACGCAACGTAACGCAACTGTAGGAGTAACGCAACAATAAACACTCATTACTCAACAATTATGCTATATTTTCTAACAAGATAGGCACTACAAGACTTCCCACCCTTTCAAGAATAATGCGCAGTAAACATATTTGCTGAAATCTCAATTTTACCTTGCAAAAAGTCCAAAAACTTGATAAAAAAAACCGTGACCATTTGACTTCACCACAAGTATGTCACGATATCTCATTCATTATGGCACCTATTATGCTAACTTTCATAGAAATAGATTGCGTTTGGTATTGCCATTCAAAAGAATATAAATCTACATAACGTGACTAACAAACTGTGGTGAATATTGGTAACGCAATAGAAGTAACGCAATAACATGATTTTGTAAAAAAATATTAAAATATTAAATTTACTTATTAAATAGCCTTTATTTTACTTATAGCATTACTTAAAGTTCGATGATTTATATGCTTATTCCATAGGAATTAATAATTGAATAGTAACTAACACAGGTTTTTTAAAAATTATCTTCTAAGTGCACTCGGTAAAAATGACACGGCGGTTTTACTTAAATTTTCTCCATTTTTTATGGAAAAAATTCCATTTTTGACCTTTGGCCATACTGGATAATAACAATATAGTTTGATACAAAAATATACAAAACCTCTATGTTTGCAAGTTTTTAAGAAAAACATCGTTTAATTTTGAGGTCATGGTAATGTGCACAAATCCGCGGCCTCGCCCATCTAGCTAACCCGAAAGACGTTCTGTCTAAAAACCTTCTTTGGACTATACTCTGAAATGGAATCCGAGATTAAAAAAAAAAAAAAAATAAACAAAAGAGCCTCTTTTGTTTGAATTTTTACCCGACTGCGACAGAAGGAGGGTTATGTTTTTCGAGCGTATGTATGTATGTATGTATGTATGTATGTATGTATGTATGTATGTATGTATGTATGTATGTTTGTATGTCTATTTCTTTGGCACGCGGTACAGCCTAAACGGCTTGATGGATTTTAACGTATGAGGTGTCGTTAGATTCGTAAAAATCGTGAGAGTTACATAGGGTACATTATTTTAATATGGCGTATGCGAATTAAAAAAGAGAGGGGGGAGAATCCAATTTTTTTCGTAAAAAAATACAATATGGGTATCAAATGAAAGCTGGTGAAGAGCAGATTCCAAATATATATATATTATAGTATTTTTATGCAACCATTTTGACACAAGACTAAAAAGTATGAAATAAACTAAATTATTTAGAAAAACAAAAAACCCGACTGCATAAAAAACTATTAACTGAAAAGATAAAAACAAGCTCCTTAAATCAGCTATAATAACTTTGTTTGAGCAAATTAATACAATTTGAATGTTATTACTTATTAGGTAGGTAGGTATTGCAGGCGGGGACAAACGAATAACCAACAAATAGGTCATTTTTCTTTGTCCCCGTTTGCGATACCTACCTACCTAATAAGTAATAACATTCAAATTGTATTAATTTGCTCAAACAAAGTTATTATAGCTGATTTAAGGAGCTTGTTTTTATCTTTTCAGTTAATAGTTTTTTATGCAGTCGGGTTTTTTGTTTTTCTTTATAATTTATTTTATCTCGGATTCGATTTCAGAGTACCTACTATTACGAAAATTTTTAAAATAAGCCAAGTCGGTCCAGCCGTTCTCGAGTGATACCAACCAATCAAACTGAACAACTTTCTCTAGGGGACCAACATCGAAATCGCGAAAAAAATACAGCTGTCCCATATAACTATTTTGTTGGGTAGGTAGGTTTGCAATTTTGTGTGGAACATACGATTTTTTTTCGCCCTTTCGATGGTCGTGCCGTACCAACTGCTTAACGTGCCTTCTGAAGCACGGAAACGCTCGAGATGAAATACCACTAAACAGTCACCCATCCAAAGACTGACCGGACCTGACGTTGCTTAACTTCGGTGATCGTTTCCAATACCGAAGCTCCACTACGCCAACGAGAGTTATGCATTAGGTAGGTACCTATATACCTCTAACTTTATCGCAAAAAATCTTAGGAGACTTTTTTGTTTGGTTTAGTTTTTTAAAACTTTTTAACAAAAAGTTTCAGTAAACTCAATCAAACAGGTAAACATGTTATCCATTAAAATGCAGCCTATTAAAAGTTAATACGGATTTGATTCGTTAAAAGTTACAAAGTGCGAGAGTTCAACGAAGCTTGAACCTAATGTGTAACTTTTATAAAGTTTTAATTGGCAAAGCTTACCTTAGGTACGATTATACTTTTTATAACAACAAATAGCGTAGCTATTATGTTCCTTTGTAGGTATATTAAATACAGGGTAAATATCACTGCGGATAACTTCAGCATTCTTTTTATCGTGTGGGCAAGCCGTGGTGTCAGAGTTTATTCAAACCGCCTTACGGCCTCTGACGTGGTTTTTATATAACGGCTACTACCACCAGAGTTAGTAGCCGGTACCAACGGCTTAACGTGCCATCCGATGCACGGAATTATTTTTCTTTTCAGACAATCAGGTCATCAGGTGATTCAGCCTGCAATGTCCTAAGCAACTGGGGAAAACGCACAAAGTGACATTTCACTAGGTGCCCCCCGTGGGAATCGAACCCACGACCTCCGTGTCAAGAGCCCAATGCTCTTAACCATTTGACCACGGAGGCAGTTCGCGGATAACTTCAGCATTCTTCTTATCGTGTGGGCAAGTCAGAGTTTATTCAAACCGCCTTACGGCCTCTGACGTGGTTTTTATGTAACGACTACTACCACCAGAGTTAGTATCCGGGACCAACGGCCAACGGCGTGCCATCCGAACAACGGAATCATTTTTCTATTCAGACAATCGGGTGTTTCAGCGTGCACTAGTTAGGTGTCCTAGTGGGAATCGAACTCACGACCTCCGTGTCAAGAGCCCAATGGTCTTAACCATTAGAGCACGGTGGCAGTCAATTACTTTAGCATGTTATTCTACTCATCAAACTGAACAACTTTTACTATTGAGCCAACAACGAAATCCCGAAAAAAAACAGCGTTCCATACATTTGAGTCAAACAATTATTGGCCGTGCAATATGTTTTCACGAAGTTTTGCGTTTCCACAGATAGATAAAACAATAAATCCACCAGATTTCCGGTTGTCCGTCAAGTGAAGTAATTTATTGCACTGAATTGCAATGTTTCATGTTAACTTTTGTGTAAAACCCAGAGATAAGTTGACATACCTACAGCCTACAATTTGAAAAACCAGTGACACCGTACTTACTAGTTACTAGGCACCGCTCCCTATTAATATACCTATTTTTTTATTTAACGTTTTCGTAGGTTACACACTTAGGTAGGGTATCTATCTACTATCGTTCGTGGACTTTTCCGCCTGACCACCACTAGCCTTATTTTTGCTTGCATACTAAAAAATAAAAGCGCTGTCTAGTGTAGCCCCGCCCTATTGATGAATAGACCAATGAATTAATAGTTTCCAAAAAAATAAATTATGCTCGAAATTAGGTGGAAAAGTCCGCGATAGTAGTTACCTAGGTTCTTAGGCACTCACGAGTCTCACGACAAACCCTTTCGGGGTGGTCAGACGTTAATTTGGCATTTATTTTTATTTCATATTACTTAAATTAGTGTAAAGAAATGAGAAGAAGAGAGGAGAAAATGCATCAAATAATAACATTAATATTGAAAATCGGTAGGTACGTAGGTAATTTATCTTTAATAAATACAGTATGTCGACCCTACAATTTAAGAAAAACAGGTACCTAGAATATTGTTATCTAAATAAATATTGGCTCGCGGAAATATTGCATTGGAAAGATAATTAAATCAGCAACTACCAGAATTTATTGTACAAATAGGTCGATAGTTATAAATTAAACGGGCTTTTCGTGGCCATAAACATCGTTGTAAAGCAAACACTCCCGACGTGTAATCAGATACCGGCCATAACTCACGAAAACTGGTATTTCATGCAAATTCACTGGTTTCAAATGATTGATACAGTAGTCCAAACGTTTTACCGTAATTTGCTGCTTCTGCAGTATTAATTTATTGAGGTTTCAAAATACGCATCTTGTTTACCGCTATTCTATACTAGTTGGCGCTCATTTGTTTAGTTGTTTCTACTCGTCAATAGATGTCGTGGTTTTAATTTAAAACGTTCCGTTTCACAAATTATGTTTATATTTTTACGGATGATACTATTTCGGCTTTCAACAATGTATTTAGATGGCAAGTATTCAGTTATTGCTGTTTATTAAATAAATAATTATACTGATATCGTTCAAAATATTGAGGAGATTGTTAATCAAAGGAAAGAGTTGACAAAATTATTGTCATTTTATTTTGAGCAAGCTCGCGCTAGCTCAGTAACGTAAATTGAAACGCATCTGTCACTGTCACTAAAGCGTCGAAAACTCGAAAAAGAAACTCGCATTGTTTTGGTTATGATTTTGAATTAATTTCACTCAGTAATAAATCTAAAACTATCAAAAATGCCAAGACCGACATGCGTGCAATGCAACTCAAACGACTCATTACTCTGGAGAAGCTCAGAAAACGGTCAAATCTGCAACGAATGCCACATCTCGAACAGCATAACAAAAGAAGTTAAAGTTGAGCTTTCTGCTATAAAACTTGAAAGGGAGAGTGACAGAGAGGATAATGAGGGTAAGAATGGTAAAGAGGGAGAGACGACACCTGCTAAAGCTACTGGGAAAGGGACTAGGAAGAGTACAAGGGCGACAAGGTATAAACCAAAAACGCCAGCCCCTACGCCTGCCAAGCCACCTGCGCCTCGCGGGAGAGGACGTAGGAGCATCTTTAAGAGACAACCGTTGAAGGCACCGACTGCTACGGCCACTGTTGTGACCGGTGATTCTATATTTTATAAGGTATGTTGTTGATGTATTAAAGTAGTAGGTATAGGGAGTCGCGTTGTCGATCTGCTATAGGGCAGTCACGTTTGTTGGTTGCCCCCTCCCAGCTCGACAGCGGGGCTCCAGTGGTGGCTCAAGATAGTGTTCTTTTATAAGAACAACCCTTGAATGACTTCAAGGGTTGGGTTATTTTGGTGACCCAAAATATCAATATAACCGTACAACGTCAAGCACTTTTGCTATAAAAACTCGACATTGGCAAAATCATCATTAACCAAAGATGGCAGCCATTTTTTAAAAAATAGAATAGAATAGAAAGTAGTATAGATTTTGGATATCTAAGCACACATACTGGAGAAAGGAAGACCAAGCCTAGTCGTGGTATTTGTGATAAGGACCAATGAGGGTCAACATCTACAAATATATTATGGAGGAAATTATGTGATAGTTACAAAGTACAGTTGTATGGTTTCATATTAAAAATTAAATTACAGCAATTCTAGCAAACTGATAGAAACATTTTTAAAGCCATAAAACATAAAAAACATAAAAAATTTCTTTATTGAAGTTTTACAAGTTGTAAACTGACAATTGCGGCACTGGCTCCTAAACTAGTCAAGTCTGAAGGTCTGGAGCCAGTTCCTACCCACTACAGTGACAGTGAATGTAAAAACAATATTGGATCTTAACACTAATAACAAACTCAAAAAGAAACAAAAAAAGAAAAGTAAAAAGAAAAGCAATAACAATTTTGGCATAAATCGATTCTTGACAGCATACAATCAGACATATTTAAAGCAGATCAACAGCATAATTAATTATAGTCGTGATCGCAGAGTAAATTTCAGTCGTAAACATCATCAGCCCATATACATCCTATTTCTAACAGTTCTTAATATATATAAGTGTGTGTGTGTGTATGGATGTGAGTATGTGTGTTATCTTATGTTACCACAGTCAACATATCTTCAGTTTCGTTGTAGTTGAAACCCCTAAGCCAAACTTGGATTACCTTTTTAAGTTGATAGTTGCTTATGTTTTTAATTTTGGATATATTATTTAGCATATTGTACAATCTTGGCGTAATGAAATTATATTGCCTTTGGGCAAATGAACTTTTAACTATGGGAACGGGACAGTTGTCCAGTCTTTTCCTTACTACAGGTAAGGTTGGCACTGTATAACGATGGTATCTTCTTAAACTCTGATATATGAACAGTTTCCGTATGCTTAGTACATTGGTCTCGTCATATAACATAGTTGTAGGGTATCTAAAAGGCCGGGATAGCATTACTTTCAAGACTGCCCGTTGCGCTCGTTCTAGTTCGATCATGTGGGTTTTACAAGCACCTCCCCATGAACTGATGCAGTACGTGAACAGACACTGACAAAGGGCATTCCCAGGCGGCACAAACGCTGTGTAAGATTTTTCTTATAAAGCATAGAATCATTAAAAGGCTGCGTAGCCGTAATTTATAAAACACGCAATCGGATAGAGGCATAACATATGATTAATATCTTTCTTTCATCATAAGCTTAATAAAAAAGCGGTGTAAACGTTTAAACAGCGTTTTTAAATTGCTGTCATTTAACAGAGTTTGAAATAAGCCATGTAAACGTTCTTATGTCAATGTTGAAAAGCAATCGTAAAAGAACTTCTTACGCAGGCATTAAGTTGTTACTTTCTGTATAGACGTAGAGTAATTTACTTTTATACTGCTTTAAGTACATATAACAGTGTTAATAATCACGGATACTCAGCTTCATACAATTATCATAAAAAAGCAATGTAAGTTACATTTGTATAGCTTTTCGCAACTGGAATCGATAAAGTGCTGATTAAAAGTTGTTACTATTATTACTAATTTGCTGGCCGCTATATAAGTGACAAATTGTTTCTTCTAGAACAATAAAACACTCTTAAAATGCTTTAACTAGATAATATTTTAAAGCTTCAAGTCATTTAGTCGTTTGGTGACCTTCGTTTTGTGCTGTCTGTGTGAGACCCGCGCGGTGCGTTTTTTTTAAATGGACATATATCGATAGAAAAGATTTAAAGGTGCAGAACCGGAGAAAGGTGCAGAATGAACTCGGCAGTATTTTAAATAATTTAATTTTGCTATAGATAGCAAAATGAAAGCAAAGAGTAGATAGTTTGCTTATTTTACAGCTTTTGTCAATTTAGTAGCTACTTTACTTGCTAACAGCAACATAAATGCTACTATCGCAGCTAAAAGCAATTTAAGAGTATAAATTTAGCATTCTTCATAGCAATTAAACAGTATTATACCCTTTTTTGTCATATAAACAGCAACGCCATATTTTTTGTCTCTTCTATTTGTAGAATAAATCATTGAACAATATTAAAATGTATTTTCCTTGGTAAATACTACTATACAAGTAATGTTTTGTTAAACCATTGCTTTGTTTAGCTGATACAAAACGTTTGTTTACGCCTTTAATGAAAAATAATACAATTACTGCTTTTAGCAATTTTGATTTTTTTATATCTATTTCGTAAAATAGCAGAATATTAACGGCGCATTAAAAATTTACATAAAACATGAGTATCAATTATCAGTAAAATTTTATTTGCATATGAAATAACGCTTCTTATTCGTGTAATCACCTTAAAAATATCAAAGTTTTATTAAATAGTCGCCATTATAGTTGACAATGATTACGATTCTGTAAATTGTTATAATACAAATTTTGATTCATTTTGTTTCACATTATATTACTTCAAGCTGCAAAAACTAACATCTATATAATTATGAGTCGAATAAAAGTTGCTTATCAAGCAATTATTTGACAGTCGAAAAGCATCTTAAATAGCTACTTCACAGCTTGTATGCAGCAGAGGAAGGCTATATAAAGTGCGCCCAAACGGGCCGTATAGAAGCTGTATAGACGTTTACATATACCCTTATATGACAACCACTGTTGTAATAAATACGTTCTCATAGCTTTTATATCAACTAAATTGGCTACCTGGGTTGTAAGTCTGGAGTAACAACTTGTCATCCACGATCCCACGCAAGTTCTTGAACACATAAATCAGTTTCCTAGATCTATTAGCAATAGCAGTAATGTGCAGAGCCCATATTTTCAACTTCTTGAAATAAGATTACCAAAGCATAATTATTGTTTCTTCTAGAACTATGGATCAAGGCTACCACAGTTTGTAAAAGAGTATGGTACACTCCCTGCCCCCCAACAATTTTTATCTCACCCCTCTTGGAAGACTACAATGCATTGCATTGGTGTAGTCCTCTCTCACTCTCACTAACTCAGTATAGCACATGAACAAGAACATGAAAGAACAAGAATGGGTCTTGCCTGATTCTAATCTTTAAATTGAAGCTCCATCGTAGGATGATTTTGCCAATATCTAGTTAAAAAAAATAGCAAAAGTCCTTGACGTTGTACGGTAATAAATATTTGGAGACTTTGAGGATTGTTTTATGCATGAAACTGACACATAAGCCACAGCTTCTTTGCAGGCCGTGGAGTACGCAACCAACACTTGTCCACCCAATAACAGACCTGCAACGTAACTCCCCTGTTCTTGTCTGGCGTCTGCAAGCCTGTGTGTATGAATTTTCCAGGGGTGTAACACCACCTAGGCACAGATCCTTTAGTCAAACACAGCATTAATAAAAGTTTTTCTTTTATCAAATCGCAGGGTAACTACATGCAAGTAGGAGACATAGTTTCCATGATAGACGTGGACGGAGGGACGTACTACGCTCAGATCCGAGGCTTCCTCACCGACCAGTACTGTGAGAAGAGCGCTGTCGTCACCTGGCTGCTGCCCACAAAGGCCAGTCCACCGCCGGAGGAGCGGTTTGATCCTGCCACTTATATTATTGGTAATTTTTATATAAATAATTAAAACAGCAATAAGTACAAATGTTTAAAATGGCTTATGTAAGCTATTAAAAATAGCTCTGGCCTAACTTAAGTTTCTAGTGCAGGGGTGGCGAACCTTTTTTGATAAATGTGCCATATTTTCTAAAAAAAAATAATGAGGCCATAGACATGCCGTCAAATAATTTTTACTGTGATTATTAAGAAAATAATAAAACTAAATACTGCAGTTCCCGTGTGATCACTCCATAGCATAGGCTCACTTAATGCCTATTAACTAGTACAGTGGTTCCCAACCTTTTTTCGACTAAGGACCACCTGTGGTCCGCGAAGCACCAGTTAGGAACCACTGAAATCGAACCTAGGTTGGAAATTGGTCCTACTTCATATTTTGAACTAAATTTGCTAACCGTTTTGGTTCGTGGTGTGCCCAAAATATTGTGTCGCGTGACTGCCATTGGTTAGCAATCCGTGTTCTAGGGCATTCGCCTTAAACTAACTTTAGGCTCTCTATTTATTTTAGAGAAAAAGTTTTTCACTTAAATCTTTAATAAAAAAAAAAGGTTGTGTTGCCATTCCTGTTGGCAAACCTAATTTTCTAGTAACTAAAACTTTTTTTTTCTTTTTGCTAATTACTAGGTATAAGGTATTATTAATCCTTAACTTATAATTTGGAGGATTTAACCTGGAGGAGGCCTTTGCCGAAAGGCACTCTGAATATAATAACACTAAAACGCGAAATCTTATTTGATAATTGTATTAGAATTACTGCATGTAACTAAGTAAAATAACTAAAATTTCATGTAATGTAATTATACCTAAAATCCTAAATGTTTTAGAATAATTTAATTGTAAATGAAAATGAAATGATTTAACTAATATGGAAATTACGCTCAGAAATAAAGGCTAAAGGCTTATTGATTGAACTTATAATTTTATTTTAAATTACTTATTTGTTACTAATCGTCTAATATGTAGGTATGTATTCAGTCTGAAATAAATTATTATTTACCTAATTTAATTTTAAAAATGTTTTCAGGGCCCGAAGAAGAGCTTCCCCGCAAACTAGATGTGATGGAGTTTGTAATGCACGCCCCGTCAGACTACTACAAAGCCAGCAACAGCCCCTACCCACTCGTTGACAACGAAATTAATAACTACAGTGGATACATTTGGACATCCCTAGAACCCAAGGAAAGGACATAGACTTGTATGTTTAGTTTAGTTAGGAATAAATTTGTTTAAGATTTTTGTATTGTTTATTTTATTTCGAATGTAACTTAGTCTGTCTATAAAGTCGTGGCATGAATGTTTGAGGAACTAATCATTTTAGTATGGTGGTGTTGCCAGGTTATTCTTGATATTGACGTTCTTGCGTGGAGACAGCGCCCTCATGTTTTGCCACGACTTTATAGACAGACTGTACTTATCCCCATTACTCCCGTTTACGAGCTTCGAAAAAATATGTAAATATGCCTTCATCATCATCATCTCAGCCGATGGGCGTCCACTGGTGTGTCATTATAATATGTGTTATTTCGTCCACTGCTGGACATAGGCTAGGCCTTCCCTCAAGGATCGCCACAACGACCGGTCCTGCGCTGCCCTCATCCAACAGGTGCCCGCCGCCTTCACCAGGTCGTCGGTCCACCTTGGGGGGCCCACCCAGGCTGCGCTTACAACCTGTGCTTACAACAAAGAAATGAAACAGAAATAAAAAAATTCTTTATTTCTCCAAAGAGATCCTTGAAAGCCGGTCGAATACCTACGTTCTTTCCTTTGCACTGCACCTCGATCTGAAAAAAATAACAGCGTTTCGTTTTTGCACAATAGCTATAAGTCTTGTATTCATTAATCTTACATACTTACATACTTTGTTTAATTTTTCTTAAACCATTTTTCCATTAGGCAAGTATCGAAAAGTAGGCATTTCTTTGTGTCCGAGATATCGTTAAAGGCAATAATTATCTCCCAAGCAAACAAAGTTGTCTCTCCCTCCTTTCCATGGTAATGCAAAGCAAAATCGAAACGCAGCTGTCAATAACAGAATTTAATTTTGAGGTTATCTTATCGCGGCTTTTTACAGAAACCGAAATAAAAATTTACGAAAAACTATAATTTCCAAGTGCTATCTACATTAAAATACCAAAATGAGTCGCAAAGAAGCCCTGTCGTCCTTCATCCAGCAAATCCACGGGCGTCCTGTCGTTGTAAAGCTGAACAGTGGTGTCGATTATAGAGGTTGGTTTTAAAAATGTTTACTCCTAAATTAAGAGTTACTGCGTATAAATAAATACTTTATTTTACTGTGGAATCTACTGGTATTGTAATGTAGCAGGTGAGAAGTCTATAGATCTTGAAATTCAAGGTTGTTTTTATGATTGCACAGTGCATACTTGCTGTGTTTATTTTGTACTAAAGTCAATATTTATTGTTGTCGTTTAGCTGTCGTCGGGTTTGTTGGTTGATACACGTGCCCGTGTCTGAACCGCGATTATATAGTATTTTCCCGTTCAGTCTCTACTTAACTGTGCTGTTTTTTGTGTTGTGACGTTGTATTTGTTCTGTGTATTGTATTTATTGTCTAATTTGGTAAGTTTAATATAAACATTTCGTAATTTCGAGATGTCGGACGATGATGACGGGGACGGGGGTGGAGGCAAAAGTCTTCCTTCCTCTGTGAGGATAGATGTGTCTCAGCCTTTGTTTTCACAGTCGGTAAATATGGACGTAGAATCCTCTGCGGTTAAACGCCCAGCCCCTTCAACATCCCAGGATCCATCACCTAAAAAAACAAATTTAAATAGCCCATCGGCGTCTCTTCAAAGCACTTTTGTGAACCCCGAATTCGAGGGTGATTCTGCTTTGACTTATGGTAATGACGATTTTGGCCCCTTCATTGTTCACGTTTCGCGGGTGATCCCGGACCCTTCCGCTGGTTCTACAATTCGAGCGTTAAAACTGGCGCAATATTTACACAAAAATAACATCCAGGGCATCCTTGACGGAGGTATCAAGGCTTTAGGTCGCAACAAAATTGCAATTGAGTTCAAAACTGCAAATGATGCCAACTCTTTCATCTCTAACCAAACTATTTTGCAATCTTACATAGTTCAGATCCCCAAGTACCACGTTACTCGCATGGGAGTCGTCCGCGGCGTCCCTGTCGAGTGGACACTTGAAGAGTTCGTGTCAAGTTTAACATATTCCCCAAAATGTGGTCCAGTCATTAAGGCTAGACGCTTAAACAGAAAATCATATAAAGATGGATCCCCCCAATGGACTCCTACCTCCTCAGTTGTTATAACTTTTCAAGGCCAACACCTTCCAGAGAGGATATATAGTTTCAGGTATACATCAATGGTTGTGGAAGTTTATATGCTTCCTACTATTCAATGCCGAAAGTGCTGTCGCTTTGGCCATATTGCTGCTCAATGTAGATCACAAGCCAGGTGCTATAAGTGTGCTATGAACCATTTGGGTGAAAGTTGTCCAGTCCCAGACTTAGAAGCGTCTTGTTTTTTATGTCTTGGTAGACATAAAGCGATTGATGATAAATGTCCTGAGCACTCACGTCAAAAAGCTATAAAAATTGTTATGTCAGAAGAGAACATCAGCTTTTCTGAGGCCTCACAGAGGTATCGGCCATCACGACCATCTTACGCTGAAATGGCGCGGACAATGTTTTCTCCTCCTGACCCTCATATTTCTTTCTCCCCCATTAATGAAGATCCTCATCCTAGTACCCCTCCCTCTCTAAGTCGAGCCTATAAAAAAACTATTACTGTAAACCGAGCCCCTCGTCCCACATTCCCTAAAACCTTCGATTCCGTAGCCCATGACATAATTCAACAGCCCCAATCTTCATTTCCAAATGGAAGTGCTTTCCACCGTGAAAGGACTCCATCTCCCTCCCCAAATGACAACTTGATAGAATTGTTGGTATCTACTCTGGTCAATATTTTAACCAAGTTTAATGATGCTATACCGCCCAATGTCCTTAACCTACTTGATACTCTCACTAGCTTTATAAAAAAAAATAAAAATAAAAATGCTCCAGCTACTGCAGTGGAACTGTAAAAGCATTCGTCATAAAAAATCGGATTTGATATTTCTTATTAATAAATTTAATCCTGTCATCTTTGCTGTCTCGGAGACTTGGCTGAGACCTGGTTCTATCTTCCGGATCCCGGGTTACTGCTGTCTCCGAGAGGACAGAGATGATGGGAAAGCTGGCACAGCCCTTTTGATTAGTCGTTCCATTCCCTTTTCTCAAATTTCCCTTCCCCCTCATAGCAATACCTTCCAGGTGGTTGCTGTTAAAGCTATGAATATATTTTTTGTATCTGTCTACATCCCCCACCCTTCTTCAAATATTATTTCAGAGGTTAAATCTGTTCTATCATCTATTTCTGGTAGCATCATTATCTTTGGAGACTTTAATTGCCACCATTATGCATGGGGCTCAAACAAATGTTGTTCTTGTTCAGCTTCCTTGTTTGAGTTGATGGATGACCTGAATGTTTGCATTGTTAATGATGGCTCTGCGACCCGCAGAACCCCTCCTAATCAGAATAGAAGTTGCGTGGATCTGACATTAGCTTCCCCTAATCTAATTTCATCCATTGTCTGGAGAGTTCTTAATATATCTCACGGTAGTGACCATTTCCCCATTTTAACTTCATTAAGTTCCACATCTGAAATTCCTAAGCCAGATCCATCACCCCTCTTAAAATATAAAGTTCAACAGGCTGACTGGAAAATGTTTTCTTCTCTCGTTGATAACTCTATAACTTCCTTTCCTCATATTGACTCTCATAATTTTTTGGTAGTATATGATATGTTTATTTCTGCTCTCTTATCCGCTGCTGATAAAGCTATCCCTTTAAAAAATTCTGCTCGCAATAAAGTTCCCTCACCCCCATGGTGGGATGCTGAATGCACTGCTCAAGTCAAGAAGCGGAATGAAGCTGAGCTTACCTTTGTTGAGGACCTTACCTCTATGCCAAAATTTTTAAACTTCCAGAAGGTTAATGCCCGAACTAAAAGAGTTCTTTCAAAAAAGAAATTTCTTGGTTGGCGAAAATTTTGTGAATCTCTATCTCCCCGCACTCCTCCTTCTTTGGTGTGGAAGAAAATAAGTCGTTTTCGAAGATATTGCAAACAAAACCACAACTTATCTAGTAATCAGATAGACTTATGGCTTCCTAATTTTATGGACAAACTAGCTCCTCCCTTTGTTCCCTCTGAAGACTCTTTCCCTCCCTCTTCTCCCCCTGTCAATGTTAGAGGAAGTATGGATGCTCCTTTCTCATTTGCAGAGTTACATTGTGCTCTCGATGGCCTGAAGGATTCTGCTCCAGGAGTTGATGGGATCCCATATTCTTTTATTACTCATTCTTCAGATATGACAAAAAAGGTTTTTTTAAATATATTAAATTGTATCTTTATATCTGGTATAGTTCCAGCATCATGGAAGTCTCAAATAATTATTCCTGTTTTGAAACCGGGCAAAGACCCTAAAGAATCCTCTTCCTATAGACCTATAGCTCTCTCCTCTACCCTTTGTAAGATCCTAGAACATTTGGTAAAAAACAGATTAGAGTGGGTGGTTGAAAATAGGAATATCTTGTCTAAATTTCAATTTGGATTCAGAAAAGGCATGAGCACCCTCGATAGCCTTAGTATATTCTCGACAGATATCCGTCGAGCAATGTCTATTAACCATTCTGTCATAGGTGTGTTTTTGGATGTCACATCAGCTTACGATAATGTTCAACTCCCGGTGCTCAGGCAGAAGATGCTCAATCTGAGTCTTCCAGAGAGGTTGATTAACATAATTTGCAGTATGTTTATGGCTAGATCTATTTCTGTTAGAGTTAATGGTAGCATTCAATCTTCCAGAACGGTGTGGCAGGGTCTTCCCCAAGGCTCGGTCCTAAGCCCGCTTCTGTATAACTTATATACATATGACCTTGATAGATCTGTAGCGTGCTTTTGTGGCATCCTCCAATATGCTGACGACATAGTTTTATATTCTTCTTCCAGCTCTTTTACAGATGCTTCGGATCGTATAAATAGTGCTCTAAACTACCTCCATACTTGGCTAGTTGATCATGGTTTATCTCTGTCTCCTTCTAAATCCAATGCTGTCGTATTTTCTCGTAAACGAATTATTCCTCTCGTAAGCATTTATATAGATGGTCAACAAATCGAAGTTAAAAACAAAGCTAAGTTTTTAGGCATAATTTTTGATTCAAAATTGTCAGGGGTCCATCACTTAAATTATATTTGTAACAAGGCTGAAAGTAGTGTCAATATTTTACGATCCTTGTCCGGTGTTCACTGGGGTTCCCATCCATTTAGTCAAAAGCTGTTATATAATGCCATAGTCCGTAGCCATTTTGATTATGGCAGCTTTGTGTTAGAGCCATGCAGTAAATTAGCTATGAATAAATTGAACTTAATACAGTCAAAATGTCTTAGAATTATTACTGGTGCAATGAAATCGTCTCCAATCAATGCGCTTCAGGTTGAGTGCCTGGAACCTCCGCTTCACCTAAGGCGGCAATTTATCTGTGATAGATACTTTTTAAATATATGTCAATACTCGCATCACCCTCTCATTCAAAAATTACAAAGATTGTCAAATCTTGTTTCTAGCTCTAGATATTGGTCTCACAAAGATCCCCCACCTCTGATAAAAAGTTTTATCAAATATAAGACTCTTTCGGATCCAGTATCAAAATTGTCAAAAAACCCTCTTTTCGAAACTCCTTTTGAAGCTCTGACTTTCCAACCTTCAATCTTACTTGATTTCGGCATCTATAAATGCTCAACGGAGGCTAATAATCAGTTCCTACAAACTTTTAACAGCAACTGGCAGGAGTGGTTTACTATATACACTGATGCCTCAAAATTAAATCCGACCGGCTGCGTTGGTGCAGCAGTCTGGATTCCTAAAGATAACGTTATCCTTAATTTCAAATGTCCACCTCAATGTTCTGTCTTCTCCGGAGAAGCTATTGCTATCTTAGAGGCTATATTATATGTTATATCTCACAATCGTAATAAATCATTAATCCTTACGGATAGCTTGAGTTGCCTCCATCTTTTAATTAAACCCCCATTTAGATCCAAATCTAACTTTAAAATCATATTTAAAATAAGAGAAAAATTATTTGAATGTCATAAAATGGGTTTAGATGTTACTATTGCGTGGATTCCGAGTCACAAGGGTATTTCCGGCAATGAAATGGCCGATAGATGTGCCAAAGACGCCATTTCTAGTGGGTCTTTGGATTATAGTGAATGCTTCGCTTCTGATCTTCGGTGTTCTGTCAGACTGCAATTATTAGAAAAATGGGAAGAATCGTGGCAAAAGATTAGAATTATTAAAGGTCGACATTTCGGTAACTTACAGCCTTCTTTGCCCACAAAGCCCTGGTTTTTCCTTCACCAAAAAATACCAAAATTGATAACTTCTACCATTATTCGCCTAAGGTTGGGCCATATTTGCTCCCCTGTATTTCTGGCGAAAATTAGGGTCCGAGATCACTCACTTTGTGAATGTGGTCTGGCGGAAGGATCTGTTGAGCATATATTTTTTAGCTGTCCTCGTATCAAAGTGGATTTACATGATATTTTACCGAAGGATCTCCCTAGGCCAATTAATGTCAATTATTTGTTATGTCATGTTCATACCCCTTTAGTATACTCTCTAGCTAAATTTTTAATGATAAATTGCATTTCTCTCTAAGAATACTCTCCTAATGTGATAGTGTTCTTGGAGAGAACTGATTCTGGGAGGAGGGGTCGGGTTTGTGAGTTGCATAATATTGTTGTGTGATTCGCAGACTTGGCCCCTTTATCTGAGTTGAGTTATGTATGTGTGTGTGTTTGTATGTATGTGTGTATTTATTTATATATGGTGGTGGTTAATATTACATACAATTTAATATTTTTCATGTCAGTATTATGGTGGTGGCAATGTGTAATTTGTTGTTTGTCCTCCCTCTTTTTCAGATATTCAACGGGATTCATCGTCAAAATTGTTATAATAATATATATAAATATAATATATACCTTGTATCTTCCAACACTGACATTGGCAGAATCACCGTAAATAACGGTGCAGCCATAAAACCAAAATTGGAATTGGAATTGGTTGTCGTTTAGTATCATCACGGCTATAGTCACAAGATCGCCTTTCGGTATTTTCATTTACCTGCAAAACTAGGGGAAGAAAACGAGAATTTGCATTTTATCACGGGTCATTAGGCGTTCCGCACCATGCAGGCTAGAACACAGTGTGAAAATGAAAAGTGTTTTTTTTAATGGGGCCTGGCACTTGGATTAATATTGTGATTTTTTGATAAAAGTATCAATCCAAGGTGTATCGAATTTTTTTTGTACTTAGCAGTCGCAATAATTCACACATTAAAATCTTAATTTGTATTTTTTTCCATAATATTTATAAATACAACCATTCTTTTCAAAAATTCTCAATAATAACATAATGTTATTGTACAGATTATTTTAAAACAACACTTATACTTTTGGGACCTCCAGGTCTGGTATCTGTACACTAGTTTTAGATTACATTGTTTTTATTAAGACTGTTTGTGTCCAAAATTGAAAAATAAAAAAAATAAAAAATAAAAACAATAAAGATAATAAATAGAAAGATTCTATTCTATTCTTATAAAACAGTAATATCAGATTTTTTCACATGGAGACACACTCATAGAAATCATATTCTAGATTACTTACTTTATAAATAAACTAGTGTTTTCCCGCGACTTCATCCGCACAAATTATATACCAGATTTTAAGTCAGATCATAAGCTATCAAACAAAAAAAGTTTCATCAAAATCGGTTCAGTAGTTTTTGCGTGATGCGCGAACAAACAAACAAACAAATAAACAGACAAACAGACTGACAAAATTTAAAAAAAAGGTTGATTTCGAGTCAGGGATACCTAAAAACCATAATGTAATCTTTTTTTTGTAAATATCTTCAATGTACAGACACACTTCAGTTACAGTTTTATAATAGTTTAGATAAAACAAAAATCTTTTTCCAGGTGTCCTAGCATGCCTCGATGGCTACATGAACATAGCTCTAGAACAAACTGAGGAATATGTGAACGGGCAACTGAAGAATAAGTACGGAGACGCTTTCATACGAGGAAACAATGTTCTGTATATTAGTACTCAGAAACGTAGGATATAGTGTAAGTTAAGTCATTAGTTTAAAATAAAGGGATAAGTTCTTTGTATGCAGTTAGTTTATCTATTTTACTACTTTGATGTTTATAAAAAATAATGTCCCTTAAGGCCTGTTTCACCACTTCCGAATAAGTTCTTGTTATTATAATATTCTATCATATTCTATTCTTCATACAAAATATGTCAAATGAGCTGTCGGATAAGCTGAAAAGAACTTATCCAAAAATCGTGAAACAGGCCCTTAACCTTTCAAATCCATCACAATATATCAGAATTGATAACTAAACAAAATTAATTTGTTTCACTGAATGTAAGGAAAAGTATCATTAATCTTAAAACCACATACCTACCCATCAAACTGAATAACTTTTATTATGGAAGCAATCCTGTCGGAACCAAAAAATATCAGCTGTTTCATACATTTGAGACGAGTAGGCTTTGCAATTTTACTATGGAACAGCTGATTTTGGTACTACTGGTGAAACGTGGATGTTCTGAGGTTTCAAGATATCTCTGACTACCCCCTCGGGGAATATAGTCGCGAGCATATTATGCTTATGTTTATACTGATTTTGTTTTTGTTCTGACATGTTTGCTCCCATAGTAAAAGTTGTTCAGTTTGATGGTACAGTCTGTGGTAAATGATATTTTTCTTACACCCTGTTGGTATAACTCTTTTAAATTTATAAAATACTACTAATTTCGTAACATTTCATAGATTTGACAATTTCAATTAACAAGACTACAATTTAATTAACTCAAGTCTTGATTTAAGACACTTTCGATTAATTAACTCCATTTTAATTAAGTCAAAAGTTTGGACGCTAAGTTATATTAATTAATCAACTGAATTTTCATTGGCTCCTTTGTAAGTGTAGTAAAACTTGACATCTCCATAGTTTTCATCCTGAAATAATATAACTTATAGTTAGGTAATTTCTTTCTACAAGTAGATAAGTCAAAATCAGCTTTATAAAATTATTACTTTGTATTAAGTATGCTTATATGTTGTAATTTTAAAAATGCTGGCCAATATGCTATTCTTCAAATATTATTCAGGGGAATACATTGAAAAAAAGAATAAAAATATAAATTTAGAATAAGCAGGCTGTCTGCTGAGAGACTTGTAAGGCCGCCATTACACGATCAATCCAGATCACGTCTTTTCATATCACTGATGTTGATTGATCGTGTAATGTGATGTTGACAAGTCGGGGCATCGGATCACGAATATCTAGATTTCTTTCAATAATTCGCGAACCGCGAGTCGTCATCTGGATTGATCGTGTTATGTCTGCCTTAAATTGACTAGCTCTTCAAAGTCTTACCTTCTCAGTCTTTGGTCCTTTACCATTGCCAAGATCAGCTATTAAATTTGCTCCTCTATATCCATAATTTGCCTCATACAATTCTCTATCATTCTTCCCCGAATCTGGTTCAAACTTAGCATCAACTCGATAATTTAAAATCCTCGGATTGAATAATGGCGCCCAAAAACTCGAATACACATACACACAATCACAATAAGACAATAATGCCAACATTAAAAACGTTACTTTTAAAAACATTTTTTACGAGTTTATAGTGCAAGAGCTTGCATGAAAATGGTTGAAGTCAGGAAATATACATATTTAATCATTATTTGTTTCTACCGGTCTATAGAGGTTTGTTTGGTGAGTTAACACGCTTCAAGGATGTTCAGACAGTTGTGATTTTCTGTTAAGGGGCATCTATTTTTGTTCTTTTGTTTATGAATGGAACATAAAATGTTTTATGGTAATTTTGTTACCTACATGCTCACATTTTAGTAGCTAATTTTCAAGGTTATACTGTTATGTTTCCTCTTCCATTTTACTCTCTTTATTTCAGATTGTAATTCAGATTATACAGGGTGTAACAAAACACCCTAGCAATATTTAAAGGGTGGTTTCTTCCTGACCATCAGACTGGACAACTTTCACTAAGGAGCCAACATAGAGAAAAATAAAAAGAGATATTTCTGCAGTAAATGTATTTTTTTTTCCCGACTTATCCATAGTGAAAGTAGTTCAGTTTGATTATCTAAACCAACCCTTTAACTATTACTAGGTTATTTGTAACACCTTGTGTTTCGTAAGGTAATTAATTAATTCTTTTATAAATGTTATAAGGAACTTCTCCTTAAATTAAGCGGCCATTGTCATTGAGTTTGAGATTAATGAATAATGCTTCAGTTTAATGGATCGCTTGTTTGTGTTAAGTGTTAACTGATGTAGATACGCAAATTCTGTTAACTGTTTGTATAGAAACACCTTGGACAGTTCGCTGTCACTTCATACAAACTGGCTATGCCTCAATCAGACCATCAATCTGAACAACTTTCTCCATGGGACAACATAGAAATCCCGAAAAAAAACGGCTGTTTCATATAACAACATACATTTCTTTTGCGATTTCGACTTTGATCGCATAGAGAAAGTTGTTCAGTCTGATGGTCTGATTCTGATCATCCCCTTAAAAAACCGTCAACGTATTAAAAATGACCCCATATGTAGTAACTACCATTTCTTATAGTGTAGTATAGTAGGTATACTATTTGACGGAACATTTAAAAAAAATTACGATGAAATAGGTACATAACATAAGGTTTGACGTGCGTAAATAAATTTAAAAAAAAATTACTTAATCTACACCTTTATTCCATAAATCAGTACAAAATCATAACATAGATACAAAAATAAAAACTAAAACTCACTAGAAAGAAATCACAAAGAACAACTAATAAATAGTTGACTAATTAGCACAGAGTACGCTCATCATCAGCCCGTTATATCACACATCCCACTGCTGGGTTGTTTTTATTTTACCACACATTTACATCTAAATTAGGATGAAAGAAATTATAAAATAGCCTCGTTGGGCCTTTGAAACCTTTCTATACACATTTCAAAACTATTCTAAAAACATTCCAAAACCATCAGGGAAATAGGTGTCCCATAGGTACACCCAATTACCCACAAAGAGATAACTGAAAAACCTAGGTGAACCATGGGTACAAAGAAATGACCGTGGAACACCTAGGGTTAACCATGGGCACAGATTATATAATACTATGCAGTACAGATGCCCAACGTCAAACAATGGAACGCGACTGCCGTAACGCGGGCAGTCTTCGGGCAAAGTAAATTGCTTGATTTTCCGAGGCTCATGAGATTTTTTTGTAGTCAGATCATGTATTTTTAGTAACAATTTACACTATTACATAAACATTAATTACAAATCGATACCATAACGCCATAATATTGCCATTTTTTTATCAAAAATTTCATTTGTATGGGATGGGACACCATGACCATGGATTACAAAACTTACAAAGATATAATAGTGGAACAACGCCCTTAGGTAAACCATGGATACAAAGAGATAACTGAAAACCCAGGTGAATCATGGGTACAAAGAGATAACTGAAGCACGTAAGTGAACCATGGGTACAAAGAGATAACAGGTTGAAACTTTTTGCACTAGACTTAATAATTTTGCATACACTGTGCTACTGAGTCAATCTATTCAATGGTCTTAAAATATAATGTTAATCTAATGAATTCCTTCCAAAGGTGAATAAGACTTATACTGGTACAATTCTGGTCCTCCGTAGCCGTACAACAGTTTTCCTTTGCCATTCTCGTCGTAGTAGGGGTAACGGTATTTGGGCCTGAAAGGATTTAAATAAAATTTTATTAGCTCGTAGAAAGAAGTAATTAAATTAGGTTTCCTGTGCAGACTGAGTTTTGTAATAATTACTATAAAAGGCCTATTTTACTACTTCCTATCTAGCATTATAAGCATATGCTCACCACTATATTCCCCGAGGGGGTAGTCAGAGATATTCTGAAACCTGAGAACATCCATGTTTCACCAGTAGTACCGAAACTCTGTCCAGTGTGACGGGGGGTGAGCCCGTCGCCACTTATAACGGACAGTGGGACTGGGTACAATACACGCCTCGAAATTGAAGCATGCAGGTTTCCTCACGATGTTTTCCTTCACTGAAAAGCCAGTGGTGTTACAAATCGTACATAAATTCCGAAAAACTCATTGGTACGAGTCGGCTTGGACGGGGATCGAACCATCGCCTCTTGCACGGCAGGCAAGGTTACTCGCCACTGGACCACCACGGCTTGTATCTAGCATTATTATAATTACTTAATGGCAAATTAATGATACCTATTGGAGAATCCAGTAGGTCCGATCTAAGTATTTTTCTGTTAGATAGGAAAGCTGACTCTAATCAGGAAATGGTGAAAAATACCATAAATATTATTAATGAAGAGTAGTTATTTTATAACATAAGCATGATTATGCTCACGACAATATTCCCCGAGGGAGTACCTGGTTAGAAATCTAGTTGTTCTTTTTATACATGGTACAAAGATGGTACCTTAGATTATCAAGATAGACAGTCAAAGCTACGAAAGCGTCGAAAAAAATTGGAACCAGTACTGGCTCCTAAACCCTATACATATAGGTACACGCACACATACATATTTTGTATGGCGCCTCACGCACACCAACCTAAGAAAGTTAGCCCCTTTTGTTTTATACGGAACAAGTGTGAGGCTCATTCTAGACATATACTTTTTCTAAGGATGGTACATACAAAATATTCTCAAACTCAAACTCAAAATTTTTTATTCAAAATAATATCACACAGTTAGATAACTTTCTGACGTCATTTTTGATTCTACCACCGCTTCGGAAGGTGTTCCGTTGTAGAGAAGATGCGGCCAGAAACTCTAAAACACACTTCTTTTAAAAAACAAATCAAAATATACAAAGTACAAATATTGAATTACATAGTGTAACATTGTCAAGACCAGACATTTTGGTCATTCAAATAATCATCGAGTTTATAGTAACCTTTTTTACAGAGGACTTGTTTAACATGGGATTTAAACTTTTCTCACGCCTTTGTCCCATTGGGGTAAGCAGACAAATGGATCGCTCCCCGCTAACGATCCTGACAGCTTCTCGCCTCTTCTACAGCCGTTTCACATACCTACTCAACGGTTTCTGGTACATTTTATTTATCTAGCTAGATTCTAGGTATACCTTTGAAAAACAGCTTACCTCTCAAAGTATTGGAAGTTGGGTGCTCTCGGCTGTGGTACCGTGGACTCCGCTGTGATCAACATGCACAGGACCACCGCGAGCTGAAATTATATAGAAAATAAAATTTTATTTTATTTTATTTTACTCAATAATTTATTGATAAACATTAAACACACTGACATCTATTGTCGACTAGCGGAACTTCTTGAGTCTTCTATATATTTGGTCAGTATTACTTTTATTTCTCAATAGATGGCACTAATTTGTAAAGAAATTATTTTTACTAACTGAACATTTTGATTTTATTCCTATTTTGGATTTCCCGTTTTATAAGTAAATTTTAATTAATAGTTTTATCAGAAGAATAACAATCTGCTATTCAATCACACTACGTTTACTTAAATATTTATTTAGAAAGTTTATCACAAGGCCACTTTACGAAGTTAAAACACTATTTTTTGTAGGTCAAATCCTTTGACCTAACAGAACACATAAGCCACTAAATTTCATAACAATAATTACACAACAATTAAAACATACAAACAATCACTAACCATCAACATAAAATATTTGAGACACTTTTCCATTTCCGTTTTCCAGTAAAACTTTTCGCGCCACTAGATCGCTGCCACTTGCTAGTTTATTTTTCTAAAAACAAATTTTCAGGCACAGGTTTTACGCTTATTCAACCAGCTACGTGCGTTCCTAAGCGGGATGATTACAAGACTAAAGTCGAATGGTGGTGGAAAGCCTGAGTAGAATGTTAATGTAGTCACCTACTTAACAAACCAGTCTTCTCCAAACTTTTCTATGGATTTTAACAATAGAATTACGTTAATTCTTCAAAGGATGTCGAGTTAGTTAATTACAAAATATTAGTTTTGAATAATAGTTGAATACTGAATATCTTTACCTTGCCTTCTGCAGGTGAACATACTTGGCATTAACAGTTTTGATACTTGTTAAGCAGGTCACGTACTCTAGTCTGTTTCAAAGTTGTTCTGCGCCTCCTACATTCAATTAGCGCACTTTAGTGTTTAATTATTGAAATGCGAAGGTATTATTGTATTCGCAATACAAAGCATGAAAAGTAAATTGTTTAAATAATGTAAAAATATATTTTTTTGTTATTTACTTAATCTTTCCACACACTGTACTATCCCTATTTGGTAGGCACCTATTATATATGTAGTTATTTATTTTTGTCCATACAACTATTCAACTCTGTTCCCCTAACTTTTCTTCTTCCCAAATTACCTAATCACTTTAATACTACCTACATCATAAAACGTCACTGTCGGAAATACACCATATTTCATCACTAATAAAAAACTTCCGTGATATTCAATATTTTAATGTAAGTATTTATAATGTTAGGTTTTAATTCATCAAGCCCTTATTTACCAGAGATTAAATAAATTATTGTTATCGGGGCACACACGTCCCACCAGTGTTTGACGGGTTGAGACTAATTGGATTAGAAACCTATACCTACCTGTTTCTGAAAGGAAACATAAATTATCAAGTACCAAGACATCATAGTCGTCCTACACTCATCAGCTCAGTCAGACAGAAGTGAAAGTAACGTAATGTACCGTAATCAGCGACTCCTTCCAACCAGTCAATATATGATCGTGCTTCTCTTTCTAACTCATTGAAGTTCCACTGTAGTAGAGTGGAACAAGAAGTGTCTCTATTTACGGAATGGGAATCTATCTTGACGTAATAATGTTCCAAAAGTACCAGCCAGCATAGCTAGCATGCCGCAGTGATACAGCGCTATCACACCTTAGCTCTCTTTCTATTTGCGTGCGAACGAACGAGATGAAAGACGTGATACAGCCGTATCACGTTGTAGCATACTACGAGTGCAGGACTGCATTAAAGTTAAAGAGCTTTAGTACTGTCAAACAACATTTGTAGCAGGTATTCTATGGACTTGCTTCTCTTTGAAGTTCCATTGTAAAGATTTAGGGCTTAGTTAGACTTAGTCTTAGAGCCGGTATGTAGGTACAAAGATGTAGAAAGAAAGAAAGAAAGAAAGAAAAAACTTGGGTGTAAGGGACAGTAAGCCAGGCAACAGCCCATCAAACTAAACAACTTTCAATATGGACTAGGTCGATGAATATGGAGCCAACCTCAGGAACCGCGAAAAAGAATTACCTAGTTGTTTCATACAAACTAGTAACCAGACTCGACTCCTAATAAGGAACAGCCGATTTATTTTATTTCGATCTTGGCTCAATAGTGAAAGTTGTTCAAACCAGCCCTTTATAAATACATAATTGCATTGTCGATTTAGCTACTCGCCTAGCACGCCAACCCGAGAAAACGACAAAAATAGATATTCTGTCTTTGTTACTTTGCATATGCAAAAGCTAGCATGACGATTTTGTCGCTTTGTTGTTAGTGGAATGATATTTATTGTGTAAAAGAGATAAGTATGTATACTTCATTAAGTAATTATGTATAGAGCAGACATCGCGAACAAAATCAGTGCACCATGATCAGCAGTGTGGGGCGCGTGCTGGGAGCGTCAGGCTGCGACGAGCGCCTGGCACAGGCTAAGTGGGTTAGAGCGCGTGCACCCTAACAAGTGTTACAAAACATTACTTCTCGGTAGCTTCTCTAGTTAACATAGTACCTCAATGGTATACTTAGTAAAATAAAAACGTTTATTTAGTTATCATTTTTTATTTATCACATTTGCATAAAACTAACAAAAATGGAAAATGTATCTCCAAGTACGTAGCATCTACTTAATTTTATTGCTTTTAATATTTACGGTCGTTAAAATTTATAATAAATCTACACTCCCTAGGAATAACAGCGTAACTTATAAAATTACGAATAATCAATCGATGATAATATTTCTACGAATCATTTATTGATTTGCATACAAGTCATTATATTAAAATAAGTCTTGATGTAAGTACTTGCAAAATAACAAAAGTGAGTATACAATGTTATTCTTAGCGAGTGCCAAAAATAGCTTTTGTTGCTAACTGTACATCAGGTACATAGAACAAGAAATCTTCAAACTGAAAATCATTATCAATGGGACCAAAGTGAAAATCTGCCGGTCCATAATCCTAGTCGACCCAAATGTCAACAGCAGATTTTTGGTATGTTGGTCCCATAAAAAAGTAGTTTAGTCTGGTGGTCTGATTTTATAAAACTATCAACATAATAAGTTGAACTCTGTAAAATTCTGATTTGCTATTTCAAAGCAATAATTTTCTTTTTCCATAAAAGTTATGTGATTTTTTAAACAGCGTACATGCAAAATGTATTCTAAAAACTACAATGACTAGAAAACGAATCAACTATTTTATCCTAACATTATTCTAATACAGTAGGTAACTTACATATTATAGTTCTATAAAACATTTAACAAATATTAACGATAATTATAATTATAAAATGCAGTAACTAACACTAGAACATTTAATTATAAAATGTGTTTGTAGACCATCAATTTTACTAACATATTTTATATTTTTTGCCAACTCGCTTGAAAGGAACCGGAAATGAATTTATTGCAAATATTCGATTTGCAGATTGAGTTTTTTTTTTGTAAATTTTTCCCGCACTGTGTGAGTATAGACAGATATACGATATGAGCGAGATAACATGAGATCGGCAATTTTTGGTTTCTGTTTAATTATTACCCAGCGTTTAGTGGTATTTCATCTTGAGCGTTTCCGTGCTTCGGAAGGCACGTTAAGCAGTTGGTCTCGGATAGTTCCGTCAGATGGCGTTGTAACTATTCGTTAAGCCAGTTCAGAGGCCTATTGGCGGCTTGAAAATTATCTGACAGCAAGTTGACCACTAACTTGCCTCCACCAACACGCACTGGGCCGGCGTGGTGGAGTATGGCCCACTCCCTCTCACCCTTATTCGTCAGAGGAGGCCTTTGCCCTGCAGTGGGATTCTACAGGCTATAACTTACTTACTTACTTTTTATTAGCCATCAAATATTATATTTATTGCCTACATCGTCATCAATATCACATAATTATATTTCAAAACTAACACAGTGGAGTTGGTTTTGTTCTGATTCTTTAGCAACAAGCAAAGTACACGTATCCAGAGTGGAGAAAGTAGGGATTTTGGTATTTATCCCACCCCATATCTCACAATGTTGTTTCTATGAATGTCTACCCCGAACCAAACGTTCAGTAACATGCTTGCAACAAATTCCTACAGACCCTTGAGATGTTATGTTTATTTTTTTTATTATAATCAAATTCTACATTACAATAATGCAAAGGACGTCAAATTTGTTAAATTTGGAAATTACATTTAAAAATAAGGATTTCTGACCACAAGGGCACAGCAAAAGCTACTTTTTTTTTTATTTATTCAAAGGCTGTTCGTTACATTTTCTCACAGGAATGTTTTTAAATGTTCATTTAACTACAAATGGGGCATTCTCTGACAGACAATCAAAAAGAAAAAATAGTTCCAAATGGCTTGCAAATGGCTCGCGGTAAATCGTGTTGATGCGAGATAGCTGTGTAACCTGTGTCAATTAGTTTTTAAATAATCAGAAACACATGGAAAGAAACTTCGACAAAGACTGCTTCGACTCGGTGACATGCATTTTTATTTACTTTTTAAGCTTAAATTGGAGAAAAAATCATCTTTGGAGCAGCGTCAAAGGCATAACTAAGTTTTTTAAATTAGCTATCAGAAAAGCCCCCATAATTTTTTAAAAGGCAAAGGAATCATCACAAACTGCCAAGTCTAAACATCTCTAATCAGCAATTTCTTGCTGGCCTTCCAACCGTCACTTGCTCTGAACAACGCCCATCAGTTGGGTCTTATGTTGTACATAATCTACTACTTTCTGAGCTAAGCTACGTTTTCTCATAAGCATAGCGGCTGCCTGTTCGAACTTATGTTGGTTTCTTCGTACGTAAGCGTTGGCGTCGACGACTAGATTGTTTAATTTGTCTGGATTTATTTCGTCCATGGCGCATTCTTGCATTAGTGGAGGGTTGAAACGGTAGTAGCTTCCTGGTGGTAGAAGGTCGTTTAGTACTAGGTGGACACCTGTGGTACAAAAGAATTGGGTTAGAAACGAAGCAGACCAATCCAGCAGTGCTAGCATGATTAGTCGCATGACGCGCGCCTGCGGGTTTGAAATCCATACCCGCGCCTGTCATTTATCCCGCGATGGTGAGCATGATTTGACAGCTCGTCAGCCACTCTACCAAGAGAAAGCAAAGTCCCGGCCTGGGTTCGCTGGGTTACCATACGGTTAAATCGATCAATTTGAATAGGGTATCACCGAATCGGTGATTAGAGCTGCCCCAAAATCATTCGTTCTTTTACTTATTTCGTTGCGTAAACGTAGAGCCACAAACTCTACCGAACAGTGATCATGCTCGCATTTGTAGACTAGAGTCTACGAATGACAGTTGAGAGCTCGCGTCATCGTAAGTCGCGGGCATCATGTTAGCTACTGTAGAGACAGAGGCGAAGACGCGCTGAAATAGAGATATGGTATAGAGAGACTCGAAGTCGCGGGGTATCATGCTAGCACTGCAGATAGTTGGGATTTATTTTGATGTGCAAATCTATATCTATACTAATATTATAAAGAGGAAAGATTCGATTTTTTGTTTGTTTGTTGCTTATGCTCCGAAACTACTAGACCGATCTGAATAATTATTTCACCATTAGAATGCTACATTATCCATGATTAATATTGGTCTAAAAAACGGCTAAGTGTGTGTCGGGAAGATTCTAAGGCGGTACGAAGTTCGCCGCGGTCTACTAGTAAATATTTACGTTAAATGCTAGTTGTAGGAAATGATTGCCTGGAAGAAATATCTTTTAGTGATAAGGCCGCTTTTTGTATCCTTCTAGTTCGTGTACTATTTAGTATTTGTTGCATATAAGGACCCGCGACTTCGTCCGCAGGGGCTACCGACATCATAGCGAGATAAAATAGCAACAGTATACAAAAAACCTGTTTCAAAATCGGTCCAGTAGTTTTTGAGTGGTGTTTGAACAAACAAACAGATAAAAAAACAAAAAATCTATATGGTCTGGCAAATCCTAACCTTTTTACTGTAGAATAACCATAAATACCATTTTTATGACCATTGCTGACTGGCTAATCTTTCCACTACATTTGAGAGATTTACAGAAGATTGTAAAATATCTTCAACATACATACACACTTCTGGCGGTTTATAATAGTGTAGATAATTTGTACTAACCTTCAGTATCGGTGGCTGAATCCAAGATCTTATTGAACTTGTCCTTCCAACTAGTTCCAGATACGTCTTTAGTCAACCCTTTGCTAAGTTGCTGATAGTCGAGGTGTTTGTTCAACGCCCTGCCTGTCCCAACTGAGATCACGGTGCCGTTTTTGAGTGCGTTTGCACCGAATAACAGCTTCGCTTCGTGGAGGCCGACTCCGGTTGGATTGTTTACCATTATACCGCCATCCTGTTCAAAATAGAATTTTTTTTGTTTTAGTAGAGACCCTCACACTAGTGCTCAGTACACACAGTGATGATGATGATAAGAGAAGATAGGTACTTTAGTAACACTCAGTTGCATAAAATGCTCATTAAAGTTACTCCTCCATTAATTCTCTAGCTAGCTTTTACTACGTCAACGAGACAAAAAGTGACAGCAAGAGATAAATCTCTTAGGGCCTGTTTCACCACTTATGAGTAAGTTCTTGTTAGCTTATCCGACAGATATTTTGACATATTTTCATACAAAATACGTCAAACTATCTGTCGGATAAGCTAACAGAACTTACTCAGAAGTGGTAAAACAGGCCCTTAATATCCAGAAACGCTCATTAAAGGTAATCCTCCAGTAAAATGGAGAATTAACTATAATGAGCGTTTCTGCATCTGAGTGTAAGTCTATTAATGCACGGCGAATAGCACCCTCGCTACGCTTGAGCGCTAACTTCACGTCGTGCAGTAATGGCCTACTTAAGTCCACGTGAATACACACCTGATGCAGCAGTCCGTCCAGTCTGAACTCGTTGAAGTATGTAGGCGCGGCGGCGGAGGCCCTCACGGCGTGCCACACGAGCGCGCGCGAGGTGCCCGGGAACACGGACCGGACCCTGAACCCGCACTCGTACGACCGGAACAGGTACGGGGTCAGCCGCGAGCCGGAGTTCACTACGCACGATACTAGCGCCATCTGTTAACAAAATACTGGTGTCAACTTAAATGAGGCGGAGATGCTCCAGACAGAGATGTGCGAGGTAGCGAGCCGGTGAGCGAGGACACAATCCGCCAATAGCTCGCTCGCGCGATCACGTCATTGGGAAATTGAAGCACTCCCATTGGTCAATTTTTCCTCGCTCACCGCCTCGCTACCTCGCACATCTCTGGTGGAAAAGCAGCCTCAACATCGTGAAAACAAAAATAGATGTTCCATAAATGTGGACGCATATTTATCCGCGGCGAGGGAGGAGAAAGAATCTAATATTATTATTATTTGTTTGCTATGAAACCTCGCACACTTATCCGCGACGAATCGGACGAATCGTCAGAAGAATTAAAAGTGAATTCGTTTCTTTCGCCTCCTTCGCCGCGCGTATAGATACGCATCCACCTTAAAAGATATACACAAAATGTTTACACACATCTAAAATAAGAGTTTGTTAATGAGAATGGTACCTGCTTGGCATTTAATAAATACCCATTTACGTAAAGATTGGAATCGGCTGAAAGAGAAAATATGATGGCTAAACCTTGAACGCTATTTAATATCAACGCTATACTTTTTCAACAGATTTCGTTATTTGCGAAAAAAAGGTCTTTTCCCCTCATCATCATCAGCCTATATGCGTCCCACTGCAGGGCACAGGTCTACCATCTAGGAGAGTGTTTGTTTTGGGCGTTAGTCCACCACGCGTGCTCAATGCGGATTGGTAGACTTCACATATGCAACAGAATTTCTTCTTCTGCATATGTAGTTTTCCTCACGATGTTTTCCTTCACCGTTTATTTATTTATTTATTAGGCACATAAAACAGATTACAGTTATAAAAACAGCAAATATAGACAGGTAATACTTGGTTTGAGAGCAGTCTGTGATACGTACATAAGTTAGAAAAACTCATTGGTACGTGGCATGTTGTCCGTGCGGATTCGAACCCAGACCTCATGATTGAAAGTCCATACCTCTCCGCAACGCGCCTCCGAGCCCCCCTACTGTTTATTATTTTACGTGTATATTGACGAGACGTATATATATTAAGCTTATCTATAGCTTACGAGTGAGTCCATACCAGCATAGGTAGCATGACACCGTGATAAAGCTCTATCATACCTTTGCTCTCTTTCTATTTGCACGTGAACGAACGAGATAAAAGACGTAATACAGCCGTATCACGTGTAGCATGCTACCAGGAGAGTATGTATGGATCTTGGATATACTTACTTTGGGTGTATTGTGTCTATTGCACTGTGTGAGGGTGCAGTCACTGAGGTTCTCCTGTAGCAGCTTCTCCCAGGCATCTGTGTCGTAGTATGAGTGGGTCCATACTAGTATGTATGGATCTTGGATATACTTACTTTGGGTGTATTGTGTCTATTGCACTGTGTGAGGGTGCAGTCACTGAGGTTCTCCTGTAGCAGCTTCTCCCAGGCATCTGTGTCGTAGTATGAGTGGGTCCATACTAGGCGGGACGTACCTTGGAAATAAACAAAATGGATTTTTAGTTACAGTAACTACCTAGCACTCAGGATTTCGAACAGAATGAAATATACTTGATTACAAACATTCTTGTTCGCCGCACACACATTTTGCCCCTTGCAGGATACAACCCCGCGACTCTTGGCTAAGCAGGCAGGTTCACTAGTTCCACTGCCCACTGAGCTATTGGCTATTAAGTAATCTGTACTATGGGCCGTCAAGTAAATGAGTGACAGTATCGTCGATAAATTATTCACTCCGTGTGTGTGTGTGTGGTTTGATGATTTCCTTGTTGGGTCGTACTTGGTCCAGCGCGTGTCGTTAGCGTTTCGGCGCGGAAACGCGGGCAGCGTTATGAACACGTTTGGGCCGGGTATGGCAATTTTTGATTAAAGGCCTCCGCACATTGCAGCGATATTATCGAGCGATTTTATCGACAGCGATATCGCGACACCTTACACACTGCAGCGATTCCGCGATTCGCGTCGCGCATGCGCCCACCACTGAATGTAGTCAAAAGAGATTGCGTCAGGTTGCGATAATATCGCGGCAGTGTGTGGGATCGAGCGCGTCCCCATACAAAATGTACTGAGAACAATTATCGCAAAATGGCAGAGATATTATCGCTCGATAATATCGTGGCAGTGTGTAGGGTCGCGTGCGTCCCCATACAAAATGTACTGGAAACAATTATCACAAAATCGCAGCGATATTATCGCTCGATAAAATCGCAGCAATGTGCGGAAGCCTTTAGTGTTTGATGTGGCATGTTGTTGAATGGTTCTGTATAAATTTGACGACGCATGCTGCTGAAGCAGATTTTGTCTTAATTAAGATGGTTCTCCTTGTGAATATAGATATTGATGATTTAAAAGTATTTTCTCATTATTACCTCCGATAAGCGAAGTGTTTCCAAACATTTTCTTTGACAGCGTGTAATACATCTGGTTCGCTGTTTCCAAGTTACCAACGCCGCTTCCTAAAACAATAGCAAATATTTTTATAACCAAAATAATTTATGTGCGTAGTCGCGTGCGTGGATACGTGCATCCGTGCTTGCGTGTTTCGTTTTCACGGCTAAACCGGTAAACCAATTTGGATGAGATATCACATAGACAAACATTTCACGAAAAAGAACTTGGTAATTGTACCGACTGCCCTCAATCAGTCGGGTGAAGGTTAGACATATCGTGAGGAAACCTACATACGCTGAAGAAATTCTGATGCATATGTTAAGTCTACCAATCCGCATTGTGCACGCGTGGTAGATAGCCCATACAGCCCTCTCCGAGTGTAGGCCTGTACCCTGCAGTGGGACGTATAGAGGGTGTTAGGAAAAGTATCATTAACCCTACGAATAAGAGAATGTATAGAAGTATAAATGAAGCTCAAAAAGTGGCACCAAAAAAATTGTAACGCGCTCTAAATTTGTTCTTTAAAAATTGTAACTCGCCGCCAAAACTCATACAAAATGTCACTTTTCATGGGGTGCCAAAAATGATTTCGATTTTGTTTGGAGTTACTCTTCCATATTTATTCTCTTATTCGTAGCATTAACCTTTAAACCACATACTCTACCCATCAAACTGGACAACTTTTATTATGGGAGCAACTTAACATAAAAACTGATACTTTTTAGGATTACGACAGTGTACAGTCAGCAGCAAAAAGATGTATGCCTTCTCATGCAAAAGATGTATACACTTTAGTACTACGAGTAGTACTAAAGTGTATACATCTTTATACTACGAAGTAGTAAAAGTGTATATATCTTTTTGCTGCTGACTGTACAGTATAATATAAGTACACGTATTCACCTATAACAGCAGCAATGATAGCTCCAGTGCTGACTCCGATGATGTAATCGAACATATCCTGGACCCTCTGGCCTGTAAGTCTCTCCAAGTGCTTCAGTATCTCTATGGCAATGATTCCTCTGATACCGCCTCCGTCTATCGCTAGTATGTTTGGCCCGGGACCTTTCGTGGGGCCTGTGTAGCCCATTAGGGTCAGAGCCTGGAGGTTGGGGAAAAACAATTGTTTTATTAGAACAAGCACTCTTAAGACGTAATAGTAGGTGGAAATAGCTAGGAGGCATCTTTTATTTTTCATTTTACGACTAGATTTATACCATTTACCGAAACTAAAGTCATACCTCAGTATTTTTGGGTAGTTTATCTAGTGAAATCATAAACTGAATACACGATTGGAAATACTTCACTCGATAGAAAATCGTCACAAAGATGACGTATTTTAATGCATTTTTAAACATTTTTCTCGTTTTAGAAGAACTTAACATAGTTTCCGATTTTTTGCATTTATACTCACATATTCACCATTAGTTTAACTAGTGAAATCATAAAAAAAATCTAGAGAAAGTACTTTGGTTAGTTGTTTTTAATCGAAAATACGGCTCACGCACACACTTTTCGGAGCGCTGGGCAATCGCGTTTCTCATAGAAAATATTCGTCAGGACCTATGGCCCCTTAAGGCGGACGCATATTTATCCGCGGGGAACGAGCCGAAGGGGGCGAAAAAATAGTAATTTAGATTTCTTTCTACAAAAAGGGGAGGTGCGGAGTGCTCGAAACCGACGGGCATGTATGAAGACGAAATGATTAGCTAGACGAAATGATGGCAGGTGGAGTAAAGCCTTAACAGAGTGGTGGCCGAGATTAGGTAAAAGAGAAGTGGGTCGTCCGGCAGCCAGGTGGGTTGACGACATCTGGAAAAGTACAGGCAAGACCTGGATGCGACTGGCACAGGACCGAGAAGAATGGCAAAATATGTAGGAGGCTTATGCCCTGCAGTGGGTAGATACAGACTGAAAATGAATGATGATGTATGAAGAGATGTATGGATGTGAATGAGGCAAAATATGTATGTAAGGATCGTAGTAGATGGCGCTCTCTGGTCTCTGCCTACCCCAATGGGAAAGAGGCGTGACGTTATAGATAGATAGATAGATTTCTTTGTACGAAATTGTATGACACCTCGCACACTTATCCGCGGCGAATCGTCAGAAGAATTATAAGTATATTCGTTTCGTTCGCCTCCATCGCTGCGGATAATCATGCGTCCACCCTTATAAATGAGTTATCTATCTATTCTATTCTATTTTTATTTTTAAAATATGGCTGCCATCTTGGTTTGTGATGATTTTGCCAATGTCGAGTTTTTGTAGCGCTTGACGTTGTACGGTTATGAAGATATTTTGGTGACTTCAAGGGTTGTTCTTACAAAAGAACACTATCTTGAGCCACCACTGGAGCCCCGCTGTCGAGCTGGGAGGGGGCAACCGACGAGCGACACGCGACACGCGACCACCCACTAGCAGATCCACAACGCGACTCCTATCTATCTATAAGATTATCTAAAGGGGGCATAGAGCCTCCGTTGCTGCCCTCAATCCTTTTGTTTTAATTTCTTATCAATAAGAAAACATTTCCAAAAAACAAGAACCTCTCATTGTAGCCATTGCTGATATTCTATTTATCGGGTCATTTCATTACGGATTTGTTTTTATACATTGTTTTTAGTTACTATCTTTAAAACGATAATAACAACAAACATAAAATTGTGAAGATAATGTTGAATTTAATTTTATTCGTATTTTTGTTTTGTTCTCTTTTTTGTGTTTACACATTATAAATAAATAATATTATACTAGTGTTTACCCGCGACTTCGTTCGCAAAAATTATATACCAGATTTTAAGTCAGATCATAAGCTATCAAACAAAAAAAAGTTTCATCAAAATCGGTTCAGTAGTTTTTGCGTGATGCGCGAACAAACAAACAAACAAACAAACAAACACACAAACAAACAGACAAACAGACAGACAAAATTTCTAAAAAAGGTAGATTTCGAGTCAGGGATACCTAAAAACCATATCGTAATCTTTTTTTTGTAAATATCTTCAATGTACAGACACACTTTAGTTACAGTTTTATAATAGTTTAGATTATAAGGTATAAACACTCAATCATGAGGATCTGAGTTCAAATCTGCAAGGATGACATGCCATGTACCAATGAGTTTTTCTAACTTATGTACGTAATACCGACTGCTCTCAATCGGTGAATGAAAACATCGTGAGGAAACCTGCATACGCTGAATGAGAATTTTGTTGCTTAGGTATGTGAAGTCAAGTGATGGACTAACGCCAATACACCCTCCTA